>OV702285.1:55098416-56429155 GCA_916181665.1 Avena sativa | reverse complement strand
GAGGTAGGAGATGCCGTTGGCCAACGCCGCGCCCTTGCTGCCCAGGCCAAGCTTGCGCACCAGCAACCAGCACACAATCACGTGGTTCAGCGCCGAGACGCCCGCGCTTAACATCACCGGAAGAACGATGTTCTGCGCCTGCAGGAACCGGACATGGCACTGCAGCGGCGCGTGCACAAACAATGCCGGGATCATCCACCGGATGTAGCTCCCTGCCCCCATGGCGATTTCCCGGTCCTGGCCAGCGAGCACGAGGATCTGCCCTGTGTACATCCAGATCACGGCGACAACCGAGCTCACCAGAGTGAGCACAACAACTGCCCTCTGCTTGTAGATGCCAACAAGACTGTACTGCTTGGCTCCAAAGGCTTGGCCGCACAGCGTGTCCAAGCTGCTTGCCATGCCTGACTGAAACCATCGTCAACGAACAATACACATATGGCAAAGCCTCAAAAACTTCAGCGGCAGGTCCAAACATAACGAAAACGAAACGGGATGTGATGACATAGTAGATATACCAACACGCTGAAACCAGTAACACCAGCAAAGGAGGTGGCGATGGAGGCGCTGGAGAGGGCGAGCTCGCCGAGGTGGCCAACGAACATGACAGATATCATCAGGATTACAGTCTGCAGCAGACCTCCCACAACGAGGGGCCCGGCAAGGTATAGCTGCTTCCTAAGCTCAATCGCCACCAGGTTGTATCCTACCCCTCCAACCTTCTCAGTGTTCGCTACAGCAATGGGCGCTATACTCTGCTCCATACCTGAAACTTCACAGTACTCTGCTGCTGAACAAGGTAAGATGTGTACAACTGAATTGGAGGGTAGCTAAGAGGAAACAGAGGCAGGAGCTGTAGTGGCAGAACGAACAAGCCAATAAGATGGTTATAATGGTGAAGCCACTTGGAGTAGGAAAACCAGTAGGAGATAGATACGAGAAGGTATCTTGATGGCAAAGTTCAACCTGACGGATGATATAAATTATCTGGCAGGAGTGAATGCCACAATTAAAAGTAGAGAACACATGCGCGAATACTCGAAAAGAAAATAAGTTACTAAGAAGCAAATAAAACTGTCTAAGAGGCAATCCTGGCCGTCCACGTGTTTTCAGTTTCATAAGTTTGGAAGGAGGACACCGTAGAAAGTGTTTTATTTGATTCACTTTTTTTTGTCAAAATTAAATTTCAAAAAGCGTACATGTACTCAGGAAACGAGGGAGTATCTATACGTGATGATGTTTCGTTCGGTTAGCTCGATTAACTTCACAATCTTGGATCCACTTGAGGAAAAAACAGAAGACAAACCTGTGGCGGCTCAATACAAAAACCATCATGTTGATGTGAATTATGCCAAACCATGTGTAAGTCTGAACATGATATGCTGTAGATTCCTTATGATCCAACTTTTATTTATGGTTACATCCGTCTTATGTGTTACTGGTCCCTCTACTGTACCAAGATGGACAGTTACCCATGTTCACACTTGCACGTGGCTTCCATATACTTCCTCCGTTCCAAAATAAGTGATTTGGATATTTTTAAATTCGTATGTACCTAGACACGTTTGTTTTAGCGTATAGATTATGTAAAGAGGACAGGCATGGGGTGCATGTCAGTCTGCCTGATTACCCGTCGAGAGGAAAGGTTCAATCTTTTTGGTGTAATTCGAGATAAAGTTGAAAATTAACCCCCCCCCCCCCCTCCCCTCTCCCTAGAGGGACGACGATGTGAAAAACAGCCGTTCTCATGTGCAAAGTAGTAACGCAGCAAACGAGTCGTCATTACACGAATAGAGGGTCCTTACATTGTCTATGTGCGCTTTAAGCCCCCTGAACCAGCCCCCTTGCTGTCATAGTGGCCGCCCCGGCGTCCATCTCCGCCGAATGAGCCATGTCGTCCAGGGCTGCCGCGAAGCTCCGGTCGGAGATCTCGCTACGCTAGGAGGATGCAGCCCCTACTTCCACCAGTCACGTGAGGAGATGAGGGCCCGTCGGCGCCATCAGCCACGCGAGCTTTGACCGGAGGCGGGGGAGCGGGGGCGGCGGGGGAGCAGGGGCGATGGGGGACGGGGTGGCGGCGGCTCTAAGGTTCCGCCCGATCCGCCTCTCCTGGTAGCGACGCGGTGGCGGCGACTCCAAAGTTATTCGAGTCTCTTCTAAGAGCATCTCCACTCGGGTTCCCAGGACGCTGATCCCAGGGCGATTTTTTGGTCCGGACGCCGAAAATTGGCCCAGTCGCGTTTCCAGGACCCCAGTTTCGTCCGGATTTGGGCCAACTTTGGTCCGGGGTTCCCAGGCCGATCCCAGGGAGCCGGGAACGCCCTGGGAATGCCGGACAAAGCGAAAACGGGCGTGGGTGAACCCTGTCAGCGAGACAATCCCTTTCCCCACATCCACCCGCCTCCCCTATGACGAAGAGCTTCCCTAGCTGCCCTTGTCATCATGGCTTCGCCGGCAAAGCTCCACCACGCCGAGCCGTATCCACACCTCTAGATAGGCTCACCGCCGTTGCCACCCCTTTCCCCTCGGCCTAGGCCATCTTTCGCCGCCCAAACTTCGCCGTAGCTCGGCTTCGCTGCGAGCTCCTACTACCTCGCCACCAAGTGTTTGGCGTTTCGTCGGTTCGGCCATTGTAACAGCCCAAACTTGTAAGATATGTACTTAGTACTTAAGCATTGCATGCATCTGTTAACTCAATAAAATGTTGCATGTGATCAAGTGTGTGAGTTAAATACACGTACAAACCCTAAACCCTAACCTTCCCCCCTCTATTTGAAAGTATTCAAATAGTTTTGAATTTTGAAAATGACAAAATGTTTGGAGCCCAAAAGGATTAATAGGGCCCCTGCAATATTTCAAATATTTCTAACAAAGTCTTGTATTTCTGAATTAGTCAAAATAGAATTCAAATGAAAATACAAAAGAGAAAACTAAAAACAGAAAAAGAAAATAATTTCTGGAAGAAAAACATAGCAGCAGCCGCAGATGGTCCGTGGCCCATCTCCCTCTCCTTTCTCTCCGCCGCGCTGCGCAGGCCGCAACAGCCAACCTGGCCCGCCCGGGCCCAGGAGCAGGCCCCGTACCGCTTCGCAGAGTGTCGTCTTCGTCGACGACGAAGCTCTGCTTCGCTGTCACCGGCGATGACGTCCGCCGCCGTACCGCGCGCCAAGATTCACGCCACCGACGACGCCGGTGACTACAAGAACCCTGGCCGCCGCAGTGGAGAAACCTAGCCCTCTTTCTCCCCCTCGCGCGCTCTCTTTCCTCTCTGCACCTCGCATGGCCGAACCCTAGCCGGCGAGCCTCGCCGTCTCCGGCCACCCCGAGCCCAGCCAACACCACCTTGAGCTCCGCCTCGATGTCCTTGTTCTCCCTGCCCAAGCACGTAAGCGGGGAAGCCTGCTGCTCGCCGGAATCGAGCCCGGAGTTTTGTCGGCCACCGCACTCGTCTGCGTCGATTCGCCGTATCCCGACCTCGCCTCCCTTCCCCGACCGCTCCATCGTGTTAGCGGTGAGCTCCCCGTCCCCCTGGACCTTATCCCTTGCCCCCACTCTCTCTGGTTCGCCGTCTCGCCGTGCGCCTCCGCCAACCGCCGCAGAACATGGTCGCCGGCGATGCTCCGGTGACCAAATCCGGGCGGCGCCACCACCAATTGGTCCGCCTCGGCCTCCTCTCTCCAGCAAAACCAACCCCGCTTCCTCTCGCGCTCGCAATTGCCAGATCGAAGCTTCACCTGAGAGCAATGGTGATGATGCCGTCAGCATAACGTCATGCTGGCACAGTAAACCCCTTTTCTTTTTAATTAAATATTTTATAATTATTTCTGGAATATAAATAAATACCTGTGGGCCACCCCTGTTAGAATTTTAACAATTTGCATAAATTTTTTAAAAAATGAATAAAACTATGACATGTGGGCCCAAGTTGAAAAATAATTTAAATATTCCAAAAATGATTTAAAATGAATTAAAATTTGAGAAATTCAAAACTAATTCATTTTAAATCATAAAAATACAAATAATATATCAAAATGTTCAGAAAAATGAGTTCTATCTATTTAAGCTATAATCATGCATTGATCAACAAGTTTAATGACAATTTTAATGACAAGTTTAATTCTTTCTCAAATTATACAATGTACTTACTGGCATATCAATCAACATCTACTTGTAGAAAATAAGTGCCTTCGATAATAATCGAGAGAGAAATTAAACGCACCTGAGTAGAAATGGAGGACAGAGAGAAAACATGCAGCCGCCGTGCTCGGTGGAGGGTCACAGAGGATAGCCCCGCGAGGCGTGCCTTCGGAAAGCCGCCGGAGGAGGAAAGCGGATTCAGAAGTGGTGATTGGCGGACGTCGTCGGCTGAAGGGAGGTCGGGCCATTAGAGGTCGGCGGCGGTGCACCTCGCCAGAGGAGAGGGGTTGGGACTCGGGATGGGGAGGCGCTCCTGTTTGGTGGTAGCTGGGCTTTAGTAGATTTTCGGGCCCAAATTAACAACAAGAGAGGAGCATGCCAATTTGTTTAGCTTCCGCTAGAGATATTCCGGCCCACTGCGGGCTTGACGGAGATCAAACGGTTAGAAAATGTGGGGAGGAGTGATCGGACAGCTCAAAACTTTCGGATAACTAGAGAGCTCTTTTTTGTTTAGGTAAAATTATATTATATTAAGCAAGCAAGCCGCCTTATGAAAAAACTTTCAGTCCCATAGATATCTTGAAAGAAAAAAGTGCGTAAAAAACTTGCTACCCCAAATTCATACCAGAGTTACATCAGTAAGTAGAGTTTGTAAAAAAAAGCTAAGAGTTCATCGATCCAATTACAAGATAACCAAAAATTAAAGCATTACTTAGCTATTTGATGCGCTTCTATATTTGTGTCTCTCCCACAGTGATTAAACTCAACCTTCCCAATCAGACCCGCAACTGAAACAATATCAGCATAGATAGCAGTTGCTTCATTCCAAATACAATCTTCTCAAGAGCAGAGATTAATAACTTCTAGGCAATCAGATTCTGCCTCAATTGCTCGACATCCACTACTAGAAAAAAAGGCTATAGGAGACATGCTTATAGGAGGCATATTTAGGCCATACGTGCCTCCTATAAAATAGGCGAGGCACACTTCCTTGCTATGCGCCTCCAGTATAAAAATAGGCGAGACACATATGATTAGAATGAGCCTCTATGGACGAAATATGGCAGCCCCAGATTATGTGAGACACATTATAATCATATGCACCTCCTATATATCAGATAGGCGAGGCGTATATGTGAAGAGCCTCGCATAAGCTATGTGGGCCCGGGTGGAAGTCGGTGGTCGAATATGCGAGGCACATATGTTGGAGATATGCCTAAGAGGCAATAATAAAGTGGTTATTATCATATCTTCATGCTTATGATAAATGTTTACATACCATGCTATAATTGTATTAACCGGAAACATTAATATTTGTGTGATTTGTAAACATAAAAGAGTCCCTAGTAAAGCCTCTTGTTAAACTAGCTTGTTGGTTAATATATGATCATGAACATAGAGATGTTATTAACATCAGGGTGATGGACATACTCGTATAGTTAAGCGTAGCATAAAGATCAAGTCATTTAATACAGTTCATTTTCTATAAGCTTTCTGATACATAGTAACCTAATTCCTTCGACCATGAGATCATGCTAATCACCATCACCGGAATATGCTTTGATGACATCAAACACCACACTGTAACTGGGTGTCTATAAAGGTGGCATTGAGTGTTCGGAAAGTATGTATTGAGGCACATGAATCAAGAGTGGGATTTGTCCATCCATATGACGGATAGATATACTCTGGGCCCTCTCGGTGGAATTTCATCCAATTATCTTGCAAGCATGTGACTGGCTCACAAGGGATCACATATCACGGGAACAAGAAAAGAGTACTTATCGGTAACGAGGTTGAACTAGGTATGCAAAAATATCGACGATCAGACCTCGGATAAGTAAACTATCGTGAGACAAAGGGAAATTGGTATTGTATGTAAATGGTTCATTCGATCACGAAGTAATCGTAGAAATATGTGGGAGCCATATGAATTTCCAGATTCCTCTATTGGTTATTGATCAGAGAAGAGTCTCGATCATGTCTTCATAGTTCACGAACCGTAGGGAGACGCACTTAAGGATTCGATGTTGTTTAGTAGATATGGAATGTGAGTAAAGAGACCGAATATTGTTCGGAGTCTCGGATGGGATCCGGGATATCACGAGGAGATCCGGAATGGTCCGGAGAATAAGATTCATATAAGAAAAGTCCAATTCCGGAGTTCGGGAATGGTTCCGGTATTTTCACCGGAATGTTCTAGAAGGGTCTAGAAGGTTCGCTGATCTGGAAGGGGAAGGGTACATGGATGTGTCATGAAAAAGTGGAATGGTTGCATCATGTCCTAGGTCACTTGGCTGGACACTTGGAAGAGAGAAATCAAACTCTAATTTGAAAGTCAAAAGGGCAGTTTGAAAAAGTCAAACTAGGACAATATTTCCAAGTGGAGGGAGAGAAGGATTCTTACCTAGGGAAGGAATCCTCCCTCTCCCTTGGGCCGGCCGCATGAAGTGGAGTTGGGGGAGGACTCCCTTCCCCTTGGCGCCTCCCCACCTATAAAAGGAGGGATAGGGCGCCCCCCTTGGACACACATAAGAAACCCTAGGCTGGCCGCCCCCCCCCTCCTCTCTAGATGCGGCCAATCTAGATCTCCTCTAAACTGCTACCAACTAGCTAAACCCTAATTGCTAGCTACCTCTAAAACTCGGCCTCTAAACCCTAGATCGCCGGGGCTCCCTCTACTCTACCATACCCGCTCCGGCTTAGGCGAAGCCCTGTGGGATCTCCCCTCTACTTCCGACACCACGCCGTCGTGCTGTCGGAGTCGCGAGGATAGAACTACAACCTCCGCTGCCTGCTGGAACAAGGGAGAGGAAGGTCTTCATCGAGTACTGTACGTGTGACCGACTGCGGGAGCGCTGCCGGAACGTGGCGCCGGAAAGATCGTCTACGCGATCTTGAGATCGGTAAGTGAACGACTACATCACCCACGAGAATCTGGTCTCGTTAACCGCTTTGGATCTTCGAGGGTTAGTACTCTATCAACTTGTTGCACCGATCTAGTAGATAGATCTTGGCTTGATCATAGATTAGATCTTGATTGTGTGTTCATGCGATAGAAAATTTTGTTTTCCATGCTACGAACCCCTACAGTGGTATCAGAGTCGTGTCTATATGTAGATTTGTTGCACGAGTAGAACACAATGGTTATTGTGGGCATTGAAGCTTTTGTTGTCGATTGCTTCTTGTGTACTTTGCATCTTGCGGGATGGTGGGATGAAGCGGCCCAGGCTAACCTTATATGACATCGTTCATGAGACTTGCTCCACGCTTGACATGCAACTAGTATTGCATAAGTGGCTTTGCGGGTGCCTGTTTCTCCCAACATAGTGAAGATTCAATTTACAACGGGTGATTGACAATATTAGTAGAAACGTTGTGGTTCTTGTTTGTAAGTTAGAACGACACTTGATGAAAGCCCCAAACCACGTAAAACATGCAAAGAAAATTAGAGCCGTCTAACTTTGTTTTGCAGGGGTGTGCTGTGATGTGATATGGCCATGATTGTGATTATATATGATGTATGCAATGTTCCTTATTGTAAGTCGGCAACCGGCAGGGGCCATATGGTTGTCTTTTAATTTCGTCTAGACCTGCGTGTCTATTATTCAAAGTAGTTGTAATAGTTGATGCTGGTGGACGAAAACCATGGAGCGGCGCCATTGACTTTGACGCCACGCCGGTGATGATGGAGATCATGTTCGTGCTTGAAGATGGAGATCAGAAGAACAAGAAGAAAGGCCATATCATATCACATATTTTGAATTGCATGTGATGTTAATCCTTTTATGCATCTTGTATTGCTTAGTTTGCGACGGTAGGATTATAAGATGACCCCTCTCACAAAATATCAAGTTATAGAGTGTTCGTCCTTAGTAGGCACCATTGCAAAAGCTCGTTGTTTCGAAGCACCACGTGATGATCGGGTGTGTTAGATTCTACGAGTGTATACAATGGGAGCAAGCCAGATTTGCTCATGCGGAAGCTAAGATTTGATCTTGACGAGCCTAGCATGTACAGACATGGTCTCGGAACACGGAATACCGAAAGGTAAAGCATGAGTCATATAGATGATATGATGAACATGATGATTGTTTGCCTTTGAAACTATTGTAGGGTTCGCAGTATAGAAAACAAAAAAATTCCTATGATGGAAACTATGTACCAAGATCTATCTACTAGATATAAACAACGGGGCGGATGTATATCTGTAGAGAACATACCCTTGAAGACCGACAAAGCTTAACGAGTTAAACTCGTGGTTGATGTAGACAATCTCTTGTCGATCTCAAGATCGAGAGGAAGTCCTAGCGCCGCAAAACAGCAGCGCATCCGTGCTCGCACACACGTACAAGACACCGAGCAACCTCCGCCTCCTTGCTCCAGTGATGCAGCGGAAGCACAACTCTTTTTTGTCGAATATCAACCGCGAACATGTATCTCGCTTTTCGAGACCATGGGGGATAAATTCGAGAGGGGGAGAGAGATCCTTCACGAGGAGGTGTAAGTGAGAAGTGAGGAGGGGTGCCTTTTATAGGAGAGGGGGAACCCCAAGGGGGTGGCCGGCGCATGGGGGCTGCCCCCTTGCCCTCACCTCATTCATGTGGGTGGACACTCCACTCACAAAATTCCTTTAAATTCCCTCCACTCAAAATTGCTATTAAATTTTCACCAAATTTAATGCAAACTCTCATTAAATAAAACTCCTTTTATTTATTCAGAATTTTGTCAATTACTTCAATGAAAAACATTCACATATAATCCCTTGCTAGTATTCCATTTTACATGAAAAACACTTTCTGCAATTTCACCCGAAAACCTGTTTCGGTATCTAGTGAAATAAATTCCCGCGCTTGTTATTCTTTCCGGCATGAAACTTTTGCTCCAATTGGATGTCAGTGTCCCTTAAGTGTGCCACTCTACGGTTCGCGAATAATGCGGACATGATCGAGACTCTTATCCGATCAATAATCAGAAGCGGGACCTGGAGATCCATACTAACTCCCACACATTCAACAATGACTTTCCTGTAATCGTCAGAACCTTTTACGCTAGTATCTTAATCCCTTTGTTTCACGATATATTACATGTCCAAGATTCGATCATCGGTATCTCCATACCTAGTTTGATCTCGTTACCGACATGCACTCTTTTCTCGTTCCCGTGATATAACATTCTAGTGATCAAATCATTTGCTTGCAAGCTAACCAATGTGATATCACCGAGAGGGCCCAGAGTATATCTATCCGTCATCGGGATGAACAAATTCCACTCTTGATCCATGAGCCTCATGTAGGGTTCGCAGCATAGAAAACAAAATTTTCCTACGATGGGAACAACTATGTACCAAGATCTATCTACTAGATACAAACAACGGGCAGATGTATATCCGTAGAGAACATACCCTTGAAGACCGACAAAGCTTAACGAGTCCAAACTCGTGGTTGACGTAGACGATCTCTTGCCGATCTCAAGATCGAGAGGAAGTCCTAGCGCCGCAAAACAGCAGCGCATCCGTGCTCGCACACACGTTCGAGGCACCGAGCAACCTCCGCCTCCTCGCTCCAGCGATGCAGCGGAAGCACAACTCTTTCTTGCCGAATAGCCACCGGGAACATGTATCTCGCTAGTCCGAGACCATGGGGGATAAATTCTAGAGGGGGAGAGAGATCCTTCACGAGGAGGTGTGAGTGAGAGAGAGGGAGGGGGGCTCCTTTTATAGGGAGAGGGGGGGCACCCAAGGGGCCATGCGCCCAGTCATGGGGCTGCCCCCACCTCTTCCACATTCATGTGGGTGGACACTCCACTCACTCAAATGCCTTTCAATTCCCTCCACTCAAAAACCCACTCAAATTCCCATTATATTTCCACCAGATTTAATGCAAACTCTCATTAAATAAAACTCCTTTTATTTATTCAGAATTTTGTCAATTACTTTAATGACAAACATTCACATATAACCCCTTGCTAGTATTTCATTTCACATGCAGAAACACTTTCTGCAATTTCACCCGAAAACCTGTTTCGGTATCTAGTGAAATAAATTCCTGCGCTTGTTATTCTTTTCGGCATGAAACTTTTGCTCCAATTGGATGTCGGTGTCTCTTAAGTGTGTCACCCTACGGTTCGCGAATAATGCGGACATGATCGAGACCCCTCTCAGATCAATAATCAGAAGCGGGATCTGGAGATCCATACTGACTCCCACACATTCAACGATGACTTTCTTGTGATCGTCGGAACCTTTTACGCTAGTATCTTAATCCCTTTGTTTCGCGATATATTACATGTCCGAGATTCGATCATCGGTATCTCCATACCTAGTTTGATCTCGTTACCGACATGCACTCTTTTTCTCGTTCCCGTGATATAACATTCTAGTGATCAAATCACTTGCTTGCAAGCTAATCAATGTGATATCACCAAGAGGGCCTAGAGCATATCTATCCGTCATCGGGATGAACAAATTCCACTCTCGATCCATGGGCCTCAACATAACACTTTAGTAGTTCTGAACCCATCTTTATAATCACCCTGTTACGGTGTGACGTTTGATGTTATCAAGAAACTCTTCTGGTGTTAGTGATTGACATGATCTCATGGTCTAAGGATTTGGATCACTTCGTAAGTTGTTATAGCAATATAAACTCAATGACTTTGATCTTAATGCTATACTTCGGATGAATGTTCATCCCATCATTACACTAATGTTGTGACCTCGTTATTAACAATATCCAATGTCTATGATCAGGAAACCTTGATCATCTTGTTAATCAACGAGCTAGTTTATGAGAGAGGCATAACTAGGAACTTCCTTTTTGTTTATTAAACACACATGTATTAACGTTTCCGTATTAATACAATTATAACATGTAAAATAAACATTTATCATAAATAAGGAATACGATAATAACCACTTTATTATTGCCTCTCGGGCATATTCCCTTCAGTCTCCCACTTGCACTAGAGACAATAATCTAGTTTGAAAACTTTGCATATTAAACACTTATGGCTTTCCGGTGTTCCATATACGCAATTGCAAGTGGTTAACATAATCTACGGATCTGACACTTTCAGGTCCGTGTGTATTTGCATGTCTTTGCGTCTTCACGCATCACTCATTCTCCAATGAGATGGCATTGTATAAATTTGGTCTTTCGGTGAGACCTTTAGTTCCTTGGGGTTAAATCATGTCAATACTATTGTCATACAATATATCTTTAGTGTTAGCCCATTGCGAACCACACCTTAGTTTGATAACAAACTACTTGACACAAATTCCCTCCTTTGCTGCTACTATAGCAGTCATATACTTAGCCTTTTGTTGTAGTATTCGTCACAATGTCTTAACTTTGGAACTCTTCCAAATCCATCATGAAAACTTTCTTTCCATTTCATTATGCCACCCATAGTTTAAATTGAGATAAACTTAATTTGTATCTTGTGACAAACCTAGTATCAATGTAACACTTTACAATGATCTATTTGTAATTGTTTGTCACCTCTACACAAATATATTCTTAGTTCTTTCAAAAAGATCATAAGAATATCCTCACTATCATCCAATGGTCATTTTATGATTCATTCTGGTATATGCTCATAACACTTAGAGCATAGGACATATCTGGATGTGTACATATCATGGTATGATTGATCAAAACATTCTCGTGATTTCACTCATCAAGTGTCAAAACACTTGAATCTTGTTTCACTTATCAAGTGTCGATACACTTGAATCTTGATACAATTCCTTTCCATGCGACAAGAACCGTTTCTTGTCGTTTCTATATTGAACTCCTTCAATATCTCATATATGTACGTTTGGCATAACCATATTAGCGTCACTATAGACATTCATGTTAAATATTCGGGTTTTGCCTAAGTCTTTCATCGAAATGAAATTCTTAACCTTTGTCAATAAAAATGACATCATTTATAATCAACAAGATGTACTCCACATAATGTATTAGAAATATGTCTTAGGGCTCCCACTTAATTTCTTTCAAATGCAAGAATCTTCATCGTCTCCTGATGAAAAAACTCATTTTTCATCATGGTGAAGATTCCAACTCCGCGATGCTTACTTCAACCATTGAAGTTTGCATGCCCCTTTTAGCATCCTTTGAATTAACAAAACCCTTTGGATCGTGTCATGTACACGTCCTAGGTAACCATTCTATTAGAAGAACTTTGTTTTGTTTATTCATCTACCATATAACAAATTATATGTAGTGGTTGCTACTTTAATCCGTCCAGACTAAATATCGCTATGAAAGATCAAATCTTATCATAGTCAACTCCTTGAACATTGTCATAAAATACTTTACGACATGTCGACTATTTCATAGATGTGAAACATCCATGTCTGTTTCCTTATAGATCCAAATACGACCGATAGGTTTTTACACCATTCCGGAAGGTCTTCCAAGTTCAAAACTTGATTTCTCGTGTATGGAACTATCACGGATTTTATGGCTTCAAGCCATTTGACGGAGTCAGGGCCCATCATCGCTTCTTTGCATATAGTCGGTTCATCATTGTCAAACAATAATGATTTACTCTCAAATCTTAGTATTTGATTATTTATCCGACCTACTTGGTTCAATAGGAACTTAGATCTCCATGACCACAACCTTTGAGGCACATAAACTATGAGCATTATGGCTGCCTCCGGAACGATTTCCGACACTGCGCAACTCAGCACATATAGCTGAAGTTCGTTAACCTTATCAAAGTTCTATTGTCCTCCCACTTAACTTTTACGAAAAATTCCTTCTTCAAGAAACTTCACGTTTCAAGCGACAAACCCTTTTGTCCTTGGTGTTATGGAGAAATAACCAATTGTTATTCGAAATAACCTACAAAGACATGCTCATCCGACTTCGGTTGTAAACATCTTACTTATGTTTAGCATACCAAAATTTAAGAAATGTCAACTTGGGTTTTACCCCAAACCATAACTTCATGGTGTCATTTCAACGGATCAAGATGGAGCTCTTTTCAGTGTAAAAGCGGTAGTCTCTAAAGCTTTAATCTTTTAAAACATAATGGCAGTTTTATAAATAACACATTTGATCCAACCATGTCAAACAAGGTTTCATTACAAATCTCAAACACTCCATATTCCTATGGTGTTTCGGGATATGTAAATCTAGATGTTTTGCTAAACTTGCAACTCAAATAAATCCCTTTATGATAAAATCATAATTCATTTATTTTCTTGTTACACTTGTAACTCAAACAAATCTCTTATGATAAAATCATAAACCATTTATTTTCTTGTTACAATGATTATCCACTTCATCTTGAAAGTCTTTGAAACGTTTTTCAAATATTTCATACTTCTTTCTCATTAAGTGAATATTCACTCAAATTTCCGGAGAAAGCATATGAAGTTGAAACCCATCGCTTACGACTACACATAATGGACTACATACATCGATATGTATAAATTCCAATAATTTAGTCGTTCGTTCTTCTTTGGCCTTTGAACGAAGTTTTAATTATCACGTGGAAAGTCTCACAAGCGTCACTTGATAAAATCAAAGACTCCAAAAATCCATGAATATGGAGATTCTTCATGTTTTCTTTCCAATATAATTTAAACAGCGATGTCACTTCGTAAGTGATCTTTCAATCATTTGTCTTGCGACATTTTAGCATAGGTTTTATGGATGTGATTTCTCCAACTAGATTTGTAAATCATCCATCTTATACGGAATATGGTAATTATTTGAACAACCTTTGTTCTCATAATACCTGATTCAAATAACAATTATTAAAACAAATCTTGAAGTCAAGCTTTGATGTCAACAAGAAATACAAACAACGGTTTGTTTGTTTTCGATCAACATCATCACATATTCTCTTGCTAGTTACTTAGGCCATTGTGGTTCATGAATTGCGTTGTTCCGTATGAAATTTCATACCAACCAATTCGGTATCCAATACCCAAGAACCACATTGTTTAACAAGCAAAGAATACAACCATAACATGTATATCATCCATATACCTAAATTGGATATTTCCAATCTTTTATTTTCTGCCAAATATATTTCATAGATTCTCTTTCAGCATTTCCTTTTCCTTTTTAAAAGAATCTATCAACATCAAAAGTGGCGCCATATACATGACACATAGTCCAAAGCGTGTATATTCAAATAATAATACCTTTGGATTTGCACTTTGAAGTAGATCACCATGATCGGTATTTTTTCAAAATCCATTCTTTAGTAATCTTTTAGTGTAGTAAACACTTTACATACATCTTCTATTCATCCTTATCATGACGACTTTTATGATCAAGCTACTATAGCTTATAAAGGTGAATCGTGAGTATAACATTACTTTCCAAAACCCTTTTGGATGATTAGGATGTCTAGCATCTCCAACCTTCATAAATTCTCATCCAATATGAGAACATATATTATTCTCTATCATATTGCAACCAAAATATTGTTTCAGATATCGTTATATCTGTCACACATGATGGTTTCTGAAACAATTCTTTCAGCTCCTAGATAATCTTGATATTTAAATCAAGAATCATGGAGGCAAATATGATACTTAAGATACTAACACTGGAATTGTTACTCTCGATTTAATACCAACTATTAAATTTCACGGAGTAAATAGAGTTTTCTGAAAGTTTGCAATAGGACTTTAAACTTTAGATTGACACTCAACACAATACGATACCAGTTCGTAAAGTATATATATCCAGAATTCTATAGTTTGATTATATCAATTACAACTATGCATAAGGTGGTGAAAGAATGCCAATGACTACAACAAATTATGCAAATTCACTTTGATTTAATTTATGATAAATTGAGTTCTACTAATCCAAATTAGAAATGAACTCCCACTCAAAAACGACATCCCTCGTGTCTTTTTGGTGATTACATGAACCAAATCCACTACACCAAGTCCGATCATCACGTGAGTCAGTGTAGCTTCAAAGGCGAGCATCCATATGGTCATCATATCAAAACATATAACTCATGCTTAACCTTTCGGTCCGTGTTCCGAGGCCATGTCTGTACATGCTAGGCTCGCCAAGTAAGAACTTTAGTATTCGCGTGTGTAACTGTCTTACACCCGAGATATGCTCGTGGATTCAAGTACACCCGATCATCACGTGATGTCTTGAAGCGACGAAACATTGTCGGTGCATACTTAAGGAAGAACACATTCTTATGTTGATATCTAAATGAGGGATCATCTTATTATGCTAATAAAATGCCAAACAAGCAATATAAGATGCAATCAAAACATCACATGTTTATAAGTGAAATGATATGGTTCCCGCATATGATCTCCATCATGTGCACCGTGGTATGATCTCTATCATACCTTTATGTGTAAGGCCAAGGTCTATGGAACTTACACGCTATGTGTGTTGTAAGAGTATCATCTCATACTTCTACTTACAACATCACCATATCATAACACTAACCCAGCAACAATCTAAACTAGACGCCTCTAATTTATCCATTGCAAGTTTTACGTGGCTTAGGGCTTTCGAAGATAGAACCGTTCTTACCTACGAACATGAACCACAACGAGGATAACCAAATTGTTGACAACTCGTTGCAAATTAGATATTGACTATAGTAGGAGAGACAGACACCCGCTAGCCACTTATGCAAAACTAGTTGCATGTCAAGCGTGGAACAGGTCTCATGTGCGAGGACATGTAAAGTTTGTCCGGGCCACTTCATCCCACTATGCCACCAATATCCAAAGTACAACTAAGAAGCAATAAAATGATCATCATCGCCCACATACTCATATGTCTACTACCCGTGCAAAGTATCTACGCATAGATCCGGCTCTGATACCACTGTAGGGTTCGCAGCATAGAAAACAAAAAATTTCCTACGATGGAAACAACTATGTACCAAGATCTATCTACTAGATACAAACAACGCGCGGATGTATATCTGTAGAGAACATACCCTTGAAGACCGACAAAGTTTAGCGAGTCCAAACTCATGTTTGATGTAGACGATCTCTTGCCGATCTCAAGATCGAGAGGAAGTCCTAGCGCCGCAAAACAGCAGCGCGTCCGTGCTCGCACACACGTTCGAGGCACCGAGCAACCTCCGCCTCCTCGCTCCAGCGATGCAGTGGAAGCACAACTCTTTCTTGTCGAATAGCCACCGGGAACATGTATCTCGCTAGTCCGAGACCATGGGGGATAAGTTCTAGAGGGGGAGAGAGATCCTTCACGAGGAGGTGTGAGTGAGAGAGAGGGAGGGGGCTCCTTTTATAGGGAGAGGGGGGCACCCAAGGGGCCATGCGCCCAGCCATGGGGCTGCCCCCACCTCTTCCACATTCATGTGGGTGGACACTCCACTCACTCAAATGCCTTTCAATTCCCTCCACTCAAAAACCCACTCAAATTCCCATTAAATTTCCACCAAATTTAATGCAAACTCTCATTAAATAAAACTCCTTTTATTTATTCAGAATTTTGTCAATTACTTTAATGACAAACATTCACATATAACCCCTTGCAAGTATTTCATTTCACATGCAGAAACACTTTCTGCAATTTCACCCGAAAACCCGTGTCGGTATCTAGTGAAATAAATTCCTGCGCTTGTTATTCTTTTCGGCATGAAACTTTTGATCCAATTGGATGTCGGTGTCTCTTAAGTGTGTCACCCTACGGTTCGCGAATAATGCGGACATGATCGAGAACCCTCTCAGATCAATAATCAGAAGCGGGATCTGGAGACCCATACTGACTCCCACACATTCAACGATGACTTTCTTGTGATCGTCGGAACCTTTTACACTAGTATCTTAATCCCTTTGTTTCGCGATATATTACATGTCCGATATTCGATCATCGGTATCTCCATACCTAGTTTGATCTCGTTACCGACATGCACTCTTTTCTCGTTCCCGTGATATAACATTGTAGTGATCAAATCACTTGCTTGCAAGATAATCAATGTGATATCACCGAGAGGGCCCAGAGCATATCTATCCGTCATCGGGATGAACAAATTCCACTCTCGATCCATGGGCCTCAACATAACACTTTAGTAGTTCTGAACCCATCTTTATAATCACCCTGTTACGGTGTGACGTTTGATGTTATTAAGAAACTCTTCTGGTGTTAGTGATTGGCATGATCTCATGGTCTAAGGATTTGGATCACTTCGTAAGTTGTTATAGCAATATAAACTCAATGACTTTGATCGTAATGCTATACTTCGGATGAATGTTCATCGCATCATTACACTAATGTTGTGACCTCGTTATTAACAACATCCAATGTCTATGATCAGGAAACCTTGATCATCTTGTTAATCAACGAGCTAGTTTATGAGAGAGGCATAACTAGGAACTTCCTTTTTGTTTATTAAACACACATGTATTAACGTTTCCGTATTAATACAATTATAGCATGTAAAATAAACATTTATCATAAATAAGGAATACAATAATAACCACTTTATTATTGCCTCTCGGGCATATTCCCTTCACCTCAACATAACACTTTAGTAGTTCTGAAGCCATCTTTATAATCACCCAGTTATGGTGTGACGTTTGATGTCATCAAGAAACTCTTCCGGTGTTAGTGATTGACATGATCTCATGGTCTAAGGATTAGGATCACTTCATAAGTTATTATAGCAATATAAACTCAATGACTTTGATTGTAATGCTATACTTCGGATAAATGTTCATCACATCATTACACTAATGTTGTGATCTCATTATTAACAACATCCAATGTCTATGATCAGGAAACTATGATCATCTTGTTAATCAACGAGCTAGTTTATGAGAGAGGCATAACTAGGAACTTTATGTTTGTTTATTAAACACACATGTATTAACATTTCCGTATTAATACAATTATAGCATGCAAAATAAACATCTATCATATACTTGGAATACACATAATAAACACTTTAGTATTGCCTCTCAGGGCATATTCCCTTCAGTCTCCCACTTGCACTAGAGACAATAATCTAGTTACATAGTGATGTATCTAACACCCATGGAGTTCTGGTGTAGATCATGTTTTGCTCTAGGGAGAGTTTTATTCAACGGATCTGCTACATTGAGATCCGTATGTCCTTTACAAATATTTATTTCTCCATCCTTGACATGCTCGCGGATGGAGTGAAACCGGCGCTTAATATGCTTGGAATGCTTGTGAGACCTTGGTTCTTTGGCATTGGCAATGGCACCATTGTTGTCATAATAGATCACCATTGGGTCCATGTGTTTGCAACCACACCTAGTTCATATATGAACTCCTTCATCCAAACTGCTTCCTGAGCCGCTTCCGAAGCAGCAACATATTCAGCCTCTGTTGTTGATCCCGCCACCATAGGTTGTTTGGATCTCCTCCAACTAACAACTCCTCCATTCATGAGAAATACATATCCGGATTGAGACTTAGAGTCATCCGGATCGGTGTCAAAGCTAGCATCGACATAACACTTAGCGACGAGCTCTTCTTCACCTCCGTATACAAGAAACATATCCTTAGTTCTTCGCAAGTACTTAAGGATATTCTTGACCGCTTTCCAGTGTTCCGAACCTGGATCCGATTGGTACCTACTAGTCAAACTAATAGCATATGCCACATCCGGTCTTATACATAGCATGGCGTACATTATAGAGCCTATGGCTAAAGCATAGGGGACTTTGTCCATTATCTCTATAGATCTTTATGCCTAATATGTATGACGCTTCACCTAGGTCCTTCATTGAAAATTTGCTGTTTAGATAACTTTTAACTCTGTTTAAAAGATCTATATCATTTCCGATCAATAATATGTCATCCACATATAATATCAGAAATGCCACATTGCTCCCACTCACTTTCTTGTAAATACAAGCTTCTCCATAAGTTTGGACAAATCTAAACTTTTTGATCACCGCATCAAAGCAGAGATTCCAACTTCATGATGCTTGCTTCAATCCATAGATGGATCGCTGAAGCTTGCACACCTTGTTAGCATCCTTAGGATCGACAAACCCCTTTGGTTGTATCATATACAACTCTTCTTCAATATTACCATTGAGAAACGCGGTTTTGACATCCATCTGCCATATCGAAATATGCAGCAATTGCTAACATAATCCTAACTGATTTTAGCATCGCTACGGGAGAGAATGTCTCATCATAGTCAACTCCTTGAATTTGTCGAAACCCCTTTGCGACAAGTCGAGCTTTATAGACGGTCACATTACCATCAACATCAATTTTTCTTTTGAAAATCCATTTATTCTCCACGGCCTTTCGGTCGTGAGGTAAGTCCACCAAGTTCCAAACTTGATTATCATACATGGATTCCATCTCGGATTTCATGGCTTCTAACCATTTGTTGGAATCCGGGCTCATCATCGCTTCTTCATACGTCGAAGGGTTATCATTTTCATCAACCATGAAATTCATGACAGGATTTCCGTATAGCTCGGGAGCTGCACGCATCCTGCTAGACCTGCGAGATTCGGTAGTACTGTCTTTTGGAGTTTCATGATCATTATCATTAGTTACCTCTTCAACTGGTGAAGCCAACTCCGGAACGACTTCCGGCGCTGCGCTACTCGCCATACTTTGAAGAGAAGGTTCAATAACCTCTTCGAGTTCTACCTTCCGACTACTCACACCTTTCGCGAGACAAAAACCTTGCCCTCGGATCTGTGATAGAAGGAATACCCAATAGTTTCCTTAGGGTATCCTATGAAGACGCATTTTTTCGCTTTCGGTTCGAGTTTATCCGGTTGAAGTTTCTTCACATAAACATCGCATCCCCAAACTTTAAGAAATGACAGCTTAGGTTTGTTTCCAAACCATAATTCATACGGTGTCTTTTCAACGGATTTAGATGGTGCCCGATTTAAAGTGAATGCAGCAGTTTCTAGTGCATAACCCCAAAATGACAACGGCAAGTCCGTCAGAGACATCATAGATTGAACCATATCCAATAAAGTATGATTACGACGTTCTAACACACCATTTCACTGTGGTGTTCCTGTAGGTGTGAGTTGTGAAACAATTCCACACTCTTTCATGTGAGTGCTAAACTCGTAACTTAGATACTCACCTCCACGGTCGGACCGTAGAAATTTGATCTTTCTATTACGATGATTTTCCACTTCATTCTGAAATTCCTTGAACTTTTCAAAGGTTTCAGACTTGTGTTTCATCAAGTAGATATAACTGTATCTACTTAAATCATCTGTGAAAGTAACAAAATAACGATATCCACCTCGCGCCGACACACTCATTGGACCACATACATCAGAATGTATGATTTCCAATAAATCTGTCGCCCGTTCCATTGAACCTGAAAACGGCGTTCTAGTCATCTTGCCCATAAGGCATGGATCACATGTATCAAATGATTCAAAATCAAGTGATTCCAAAAGTCCATCCGAATGGAGCTTCTTCATGCGTTTAACGCCAATATGACCTAAACGGCAGTGCCACATATATGTAGATATATCATCATTAAGTTTAATCCTTTTAGCATCAACATTATGAATATGCGTAACATTATTATCGAGATCCAATAGAAATAAACCATTCATCATCAATGCATGACCATAAAAGATTTCATTCATATAAATAGAACAACCATTGTTCTCGGATTTAAATGAATAACCACTTCGCATCAAACACAATCCAGATACAATTTTCATGCTCAGTGCTGGCACCAAATAACAATTATTCAAGTTTATTACTAATCCCGACGGCAAGTGGAGAGGTAGAGTTCCGACGGCAATCACATCAACGCTTGATCCATTGCCGACACGCATCTTGACCTCACCCCTTGCTAGTCGTCGCTTGTTTCGCAACCCCCTGATTCGAGTTACAAATATTAGCAACTGAACCGGTATAAAATACCCAGGTGCTACTGCGATCACTAGTCAAGTACACATCAATAACATGTATATCATATATACCTTTGTTTACCTTGCCGGCCTTCTTGTCTGCCAAATACTTGGGGCAGTTGCGCTTCCAGTGGCCAGTCCCCTTACAATAGTATCACTCGGTATCAGACTTAGGGCCAACTCGGGGTTTCTTTTCAGGCACGGCAACCTGTTGCCGCCCTTACTTCCCTTCCGTTTTTCCTTCTTGTCTTTCTTGAAACCAGTGTTCTTATTGATCATTAACACTTGATGTTCCTTCATGATCTCGACTTCTGCAGTTTTAAGCATGGACAGAAGCTCGGGGAGAGACTTCTTCATGCCTTGCATATTATAGTTCATCACGAAGCTCTTATAGATAGGTGGCACAGACTGCAGAACACAATGGATGCCTAAGTCAATGGGAATCGATATTCCCAAGGACACAAGCTTATCGGCGTAACCCGACATCTTGAGTACATGTTCACTTATGGAGTTGTGCTCTTCCATCATGCAGCTAAAGAACTTTTCTGAAGCATTGTAGCTCTCTACAGCAGCATGTGTGTCGAAAATCATTTTCAACTCACCCATTGTATCAAATGCATTGCCGTTTTCGAAACGCTTTCGAAGTGCCGGCTCTAGTCGTGGTCCTCCTGACGAGTTTGATAGACATTCTTCTCCTTGTCAGGGGCATCATCGAAAGGTGGGGGGCCTAGCAGTGCTTCTAGCACATATTGCTTTTGTGCAGCAGAGAGGCGAATCCCCAAATTCCTGGCCTATTCGGTAAAGTTGCTACCGTTCGTTGCAAGTTTCTCTTTCTCCATGAACGCATTGAAATTAAAAGCAGGTGGTGCCATCTAAAACAGAATTTGTAAAGTTTAGACTAAGTTTATGATAGATTGAGTTCAACTAATCCACATTACGAATGAACTCCCACTCAAAATGACATCCCTCGTGCCTTTTTGGTGATTACATGAACCAAATCCACTACACCAAGTCCGATCATCACGTGAGTCGGTGTAGCTTCAAAGGCGAGCATCAAATGGGCATCATATCTACTATATGACTCATGCTTAACCTTTCGGTCTGTGTTCCGAGGCCATGTCTGTACATGCTAGGCTCGCCAAGTTAGAACCTTAGTATCCGCGTGTGTAATTGTCTTACGCCCAAATATGGTCGTGGATCCAAGAACACCCGATCATCATGTGATGTCTTGGAGCGACGAGAACATAATCGGTGCATACTAAAGGAAGAACACATTCTTATCTTGATATTTAAATGAGGGATCATCTTATTATGCTAATAAAATGCCAAACAAGAAATATAAGATGCTATCAAACATCACATGTTTATTAGTGAAATGATATGGTTCCCGCATATGATCTCTATCATGTGCATCATGGTATGATAACTATCATACCTTTATGTGTAAGGCCAAGGTCTATGGAACTTACACGTTATGTGTGTTGTAAGAGTATCATCTCATACTTCTACTTACAACATTACCATATCATAACACTAGCCCAGCAACAATCTAAACTAGATGCCTCTAATTTATCCATTACAAGTTTTACGTGGCTTAGGGCTTTCGAAGATAGAACCGTTCTTACCTACGAACATGAACCACAACGAGGATAACCAAATTGTTGACAACTCGTTGCAAAATAGATATTGACTATAGTAGGAGAGAGAGAAACCCGCTAGCCACTTATGCAAACTAGTTGCATGTCAAGCGTGGAACAGGTCTCATGAGCGAGGACATGTAAAGTTTGTCCGGGCCGCTTCATCCCACTATGCCACCAATATCCAAAATTACAACTAAGAAGCAACAACATGATCATCATCGCCCACATACTCATATGTGTACTACCCGTGTAAAGCATCTACACATAGATCCGGCTCTGATACCACTGTAGGATTCGCAGCATAGAAAAACAAAAAAAATCCTATGATGGGAACTATGTACCAAGATCTATCTAATAGATACAAACAACAGGGCGGATGTATATCCGTAGAGAACATACCCTTGAATACCGACAAAGCTTAACGAGTTAAACTCATGGTTGATGTAGACGATCTCTTGTCGATCTCAAGATCGAGAGGAAGTCCTAGCGCCGCAAAACAGCAGCGCATCCGTGCTCGCACACACGTAAAAGACACCGAGCAACCTCCGCCTCCTCGCTTCAGCGATGCAGCCGAAGCACAACTCTTTCTTTCCGAATAGCCACCGGGAACATGTATCTCGCTAGTCCGAGACCATGGGGGATAAATTCTAGAGGGGAGAGAGATCCTTCACGAGGAAGTGTGAGTGAGAAGTGAGCAGGGGGTGCCTTTTATAGGAGAGGGGGAACCACAAGGAGGTGGCCGACGCATGGGGGCTTCCCCCTTGCCCGCCCCTCATTCATGTGGGTGGACACTCCACTCACAAAATTCCTTTTAATTCCTTCCACTCAAAATCCCACTCAAAATTGCTATTAAATTTCCACCAAATTTAATGCAAACTCTCATTAAATAAAAATCCTTTTATTTATTTAGAATTTTTTCAATTACTTTAATGACAAACATTCACATATAACCCCTTGCTAGTATTCCATTTCACATGAAAAAACACTTTCTTCAATTTCACCCGAAAACCTGTTTCGGTATCTAGTGAAATAAATTCCTGCGCTTGTTATTCTTTCTGGCATAAAACTTTTGCTCCAATTGGATGTCAGTGTCCCTTGAGTGTGCCACCCTACGGTTCGCGAATAATGCGGACATGATCGAGACTCTTCTACGATCAATAATCAGAAGCGGGACCTGGAGATCCATACTGACTTCCACACATTCAACGATGGCTTTCCTGTGATCGTCGAAACCTTTTACGCTAGTATCTTAATCCCTTTGTTTCACGATATATTACATGTACGAGATTTGATCATCGGTATCTCCATACCTAGTTTTATCTCGTTACGGACATGCACTCTTTTCTCGTTCCCGTGATATAACATTCTAGTGATCAAATCACTTGCTTGCAAGCTAACCAATGTGATATCACCGAGAGGGCCCAGAGTATATCTATCCGTCATCGGGATGAACAAATTCCACTCTTGATCCATGAGCCTCAACACAACACTTTAGTAGTTCTGAAGCCATCTTTATAATCACCCAGTTACGGTGTGACGTTTGATGTCATCAAGAAACTCTTCCGGTGTTAGTGATTGACATGATCTCATGGTCTAAGGATTAGGATCACTTCGTAAGTTGTTATAGCAATATAAACTCAATGACTTTGATCGTAATGCTATATTTCAGATGAATGTTCATCACATCCTTACACTAATGTTGTGATCTCGTTATTAACAACATCCAATGTCTATGATCACGAAACTATGATCATCTTGTTAATCAACGAGCTAGTTTATGAGAGAGGCATAACTAGGAACTTTCTGTTTGTTTATTAAACACACATGTATTAACGTTTCCGTATTAATACAATTATAGCATGCAAAATAAATCTATCATATACTTGGAATACACATAATAAACACTTTATTATTGCCTCTCAGGGCATATTCCCTTCAACTATATCATGTCACGTGATGATCGGACTTGTGGTAGTGAATTTGGTTCATGTAATCACTAAAACAATGTGAGGGATATTGTTTTGAGTGGGAGTTCAACAACAATATGATTAAAAGTTGAACACTATTTATCATAAATTAAATAAAAGTGAATTTGCATAGTTGTTGTAGTCATTGGCATCCGTTTACCACCTTGCGCTTAGTTATAATTGATATAATAGAACTATAGAATTCTGTTAGTTACTTTACGAACTAGTATCGTATTGTTTTGAAGTGTTAATCTAAAGTTTAAAAGTCCCATTGCAAACTTTCAGTAAGTTTCGATTACTCCGTGAAGTTTAATAGTTGGTATTAAATCAAGAGTAACAATTCCAGTGTTAGTATATAAGTATCATGTTTGTCTCCATGATTCTTGATAATATCAAGGTAATCTAGGAGTTGAAAGAGTTGTTTCAGAAACCATCATGTGTGGAAGATATTGCGATATCTGAAATGATGTTTTGGTTACAACATGATAGAGTATAATATGGCAAAGTTTATGTTCTCATATTTGATGAGAATTTACAAAAGGTTGGAGACACTAGTTGTCCTAATCCTCCAAAAGGTATTGGAGAGCAACATTATACTCGTGATTCACCATAATAAGCTAAAGTAGCTTGATCATGAATAGTTCCATGATAAGGATGAATATTTGAAGTAGGTAAAATGTTTGCTACACCAAAAGATTACTAAAGAATGGTATTTAACTATACACGCTTTGGACTTTGTGTCATGTGTATGACTCCACTATTGATGTTGATAGATTCTTTCAAACAGAAAAGGAAATACTGAAAGATAATCTCATAAATATATGGCAGAAAAGAAAAGACTAGAATTGTTCAGCTTAGGTATATAGAGGATATACGTGTTATGGCTATATTCTTTGCTTGTTAAATAATATGGTTCTTAAGTATTAGATACTGAATTTGTTATCGTCATACGAAACAACACAATTCATGAACTACAATGGCCTAAGTAACTAGCAAGAGAATATGTGATGATGTTCATCGAGAACAAATAAAGTGTTGATGTGTTTCTCGTTAACATCAAAGTTTTCCTTCAAAATTTGTTTTATCAAGTATTATGAGAACAAAAGGGTTGTTCAAATAATTGCCATAATCCATAAAAGATGGATGATTTACAAATCTCGTTGGATAAATCACATCCATAAAACAAGTGCTAAATTTTTCAAAAGACAATTGATTGAAAGATCACTTAGGAAGTGACATCGCCATTTAAATTATATTGGAAAGAAAACATGAAGAAACTCCATGTGGATGAAATTTTGGAGTCTTTTGATTTTTGATCAAATGACGCTTGTGAAACTTTCCTAGACATAATTAAAACTCCGTTCATAGGCCAAAGGGAACGAATGACTAGCTTATTGAAACTTGTACATATTGTTGTATAAAGTCCATTATGTATAGTCAAGAGCGATGGATTTCAACTTCATATGATTTCTCTGAAAATTTGAGTGAATATATGAATATTTGCTTAAGGAGGATGAAGTGTGAAGCATTTGAAAATGTTCGAAGACTTTCAAGATGAAGTGCAAAATCAATGTAACAAGAAAATAAAGAATTTATGATAGGATCATAAAGGAAGTTTTTTTGTTGCAAGTTTAGCATAACACCTAAGATTCGAGGAATCGTTTCATAGTTTTATGTTTCCCGAAAAACACCATAGTAGTATGGAGTGATCGAGATATGTAATAAAACCTTGTTTGACATGGTAATATCAAAGGTGTCATTTATAAAACTGCCATTATATTTTAAAGATTAAAAGCTTTAGAGACTACCGTTTTTCCACTAAAAAGAGCTCCATCATAATCCGTTGAAATGACACCATATAAAGTTATGGTTTGGGATAAAACCCAAGTTGTCCTTTCTTAAACATTGGTATGCTATGCATAAGAAAGATGTTTGCAACCAAAATCGTATGAACATATCTTTGCATGTTATTTCGAGTAATCGTTGAGTATTCCTCCATAACACCAAATACAAAAATGTTTGTCGCTTAGAACGTCAAGTTTCTTTGAGAAGAAATTTTCCGTGAAAAGTTAAGTGGGAGGACAATAGAACTTTGATAAGGTGAAAAGAACCTTAGCTATATGTGCAAAGTTGCGCAGCGCCGAAAAGTGTTCCGGAGGCAGCAACAATGCTCATGGCTCACGTGCCTCAAAGGTTGTGGTTACGGAGGTCAAAGTTTCTATTGAACCAAGTAGGTCGAGTAAAAATCAAATACCAAGATTTGAGGGTTGAATCATTATTTGAGAATAATGAATGGACTACATGCAAATATGTGATGATGAGCCCTAACTCCACAAATGGCTTGAAGCCATAAAATCCGTGATAGTTCCATACACGAGAAATCAAGCTTTGAACTTGAAAGACCCTCTGGAAAGGTGTAAGACCTTGCAGTCGTGTTTGGATCTATAAAGAAATAGACATGGATGTTTCACATCTATGAAATAGTCGACATGTTGGGAAAGAGTTCACAACAATGTTCAAAGGTTGTATATGACAAGATTTGATCTTTCATAGCGATGTTTAGTCTAGACGGATTAATGTAGCAACCACTACATATAATTTTGTTATATGGTAGTTGAATAAAAAACAAGTTCTTCTGATAGAATTATTACCTAGGACATGTGCTTAATAGTTTTGTTAATTCAAAGGATGTTAAAAGCGTATGCAAACTACAATGGTTAAAGTGAGCATCTTGGAGTTGGAATCTTCACCATGATGAAACTATTAAAAGAGTTTAAATTCATCAGAGACGATGAAGATGCTTGCATTTGGAAAAAAATTAAGTGGGAGCGCTAAGACATATTTCTAATACATTATATGGAAGACATATTGTTGATTGAAAATAATGTATCTTTTGTTAACACAAGTTAAGAATTTCATTTTGATGAAAGACTTAGGCAAAAACCGAATATTTGGCATCAACGTCTATAAAGATAGATTGATATGCTAATATGGTTGTGCCGAAAGTGCATACATGATATATTGAATGAGTTTAATATAGAAACTACAAGAAAGGTTCTTGTCGCACAGAAAGGATTGAATGAGTTCAATATTGATGATATATTCAAGTGTATTGACACTTGGTAAGTGAAACAAAGATTCAAGTATAAATTGATACTTGATGTATGAAATCACAAAGAGTATTTATATCAATCATACTGTGATATGTACAAATCCAGATATGTCCTATGCTCTAAATATTACGAGCATATACCAGAATGATTCATAAGATGATCATTGGACGATAGTAAGGATATTCTTATGATCTTTTGGAAGAACTAAGAATATATTATTTTGTAGAAGTGACAAATAGATGGTTAGTTCATTGTAAAAGTACTACATTGATACTAGTTTTGTCACAAAGTACAAATTAAGCTTATCTCAATCTAAACTAAGGGTGGCACAATATAATGGAAAGTAAGTTCCATAATGGATTTGGATGAGTTCCAAAGTTAAGACATTGTGACAGATACTACAACAAAAGGCTAAGTATATGACTTCTATTATAGCAGCAAAAGAGGGCATTTGTGTCAAGTAGTTTGTTATCAAACTAGGTGTAGTTCACATGGGGATAATACTATGAAGATATATTGTACGACAATATTATCAACATGTTTTAACCCCTAGGAACTAAAGGTCTCACCAAAGGACCAAATTTTTACAAAGTCATCTCATTAGAGAATGAGTGATACGTAGAGATGCAAAGACATGCAATTACACATGTACCTGTAAGTGTCGGATCCGAAGATCAGTTGACCACTAGCAATCGTGTACATGCAACATCGGAAAGCCATAGATTTAGAATACACAAAGATTTGAAACTAGATTATTGTCTCTAGTGCAAGTGGGAGACTGTTGGAGATATGCCCAAGAGGCAATAATAAAGTGGTTATTATCATATTCATGCTTATGATAAATGTTTACATACCATGCTATAATTGTATTAACCGAAAACATTAATACTTGTGTGATTTGTAAACATAAAAGAGTCCCTAGTAAAGCCTCTTGTTAAACTAGCTTGTTGGTTAATATATGATCATGGTTTCCTGATCATGAACATAGAGATGTTATTAACAACAGGGTCATATCATTAGGAGAATGATGTGATGGACATACTCCTATAGTTAAGCGTAGCATAAAGATCAAGTCATTTAATATAGTTCATTTGCTATAAGCTTTCTGATACATAGTAACCTAATTCCTTCGACCATGAGATCATGCTAATCACCATCACCGGAAGGATGCTTTGATGACATCAAACACCACAACGTAACTGGGTGGCTATAAAGGTGGCATTGAGTGTCCGAAAAGTATGTGTTGAGGCACATGAATCAAGAGTGAGATTTGTTCATCCATATGACGGATAGATATACTCTGGGCCCTCTCGGTGGAAATTCATCCAATTAGCTTGCAAGCATGTGATTGGCTCACAAGGGATAACATATCACGGGAACAAGAAAAGAGTACTTATCAGTAACGAGGTTGAACTAGGTATGCAGAGATATCGACGATCAGACCTCTGATAAGTAAACTATCGCGAGACAAAGGGAAATTGGTATCGTATGTAAATGGTTCATTCGATCACGAAGTAATCGTAGAAATATGTGGGAGCCATATGAATTTCCAGATTCCTCTATTGGTTATTGATCGGAGAAGAGTCTCGATCATGTCTACATAGTTCACGAACCGTAGGGAGACACACTTAAGGATTCGATGTTGTTTAGTAGATATGGAATGTGAGTAAAGAGACCGAATGTTGTTCGGAGTCTCGGATGGGATCCGGGATATCACGAGGAGATCCGGAATGGTCCGGAGAATAAGATTCATATAAGGAAAGTCCAATTCCGGAGTTCGAGAATGGTTCCGGTATTTTCATCGGAATGTTCTAGAAGGGTCTAGAAGGTTCGCTGATCTGGAAGGGGAAGGGTACATGGATGTGTCATGACAAAGTGGAATGGTTGCATCATGTCCTAGGTCACTTGACTGGACACTTGGAAGAGAGAAATCAAACTCTAATTTGAAAGTCAAAAGGGCAGTTTGAAAAAGTCAAACTGGGACAATATTTCCAAGTGGAGGGAGAGAAGGATTCTTACATAGGGAAGGAATCCTCCCTCTCCCTTGGGCCGGCCACATGAAGTGGAGTTGGGGGAGGACTCCCTTACCCTTGGCGCCTCCCCACCTATAAAAGGAGGGGTAGGGTGCCCCCCTTGGACACACATAAGAAACCCTAGGTTGGCCGCCGCCCCCCTCTCTAGTTGCGGCCAATCTAGATCTCTTCTAAACCGCTACCAACTAGCTAAACCCTAATTTATAGATACCTCTAAACCTCGGCCTCTAAACCCTAGATCGTCGGGGCTCCCTCTACTCCACCATACCCGCTCCGGCTTAGGCGAAGCCCTGCGGGATCTCCCCTCTACTTCCGACACCACGCCGTCGTACTGCCGGAATCGCGAGGAGAGAAGTACAACCTCCGCTGCCTGCTGGAACAAGGGAGAGGAAGTTCTTCATCGAGTACCGTACGGGTGACCGACTGCGGGAGTGCTGCCGGAACGCGGCGCCGGAAGGATCGTCTACGTGATCTTGAGATCGGCAAGTGAACGACTACATCACCCATGAGAATCTGCTCTCGTTAACCGCTTTGGATCTTCGAGGGTTAGTACTCTATCAACTTGTTGCACCGATCTAGTAGATAGATCTTGGCTTGATCATAGATTAGATCTTGATTGTGTGTTCATGCGGTAGAAAATTTTGTTTTCCATGCTAGGAACCCCTACAACATATGGTCATATGTGCCTCCTATACTTGACAATATGCGAGGCGCATGTAGAAGAGTACGCCTCAAGTAACTCATGCGATGGGTGGAGGTAGGTGGCTGTCACTACTAGGAAAACAGCTATAGGTAATCCACACTTCTGTGACGCACTTGCTAGTGGTGCCCCACGGGTAAAATAGGCGTGGCGCACTGTCCACAGGTGCCCTATGGCTAACTGTTATAAGCGTGGCGCACATGGGGATGGTGCGCCACGACTATGTGTGGGCCAGGACACATGTGGCCACAACACACATACCTGTAGCGCACTAGGTCATGGTGCGCTAGATGTGTCACTTAGCCGTAGCGCACCTTGACCTAGTGCACTACGGGCATGTGTGCAGCAGCAGCTGGGTCAACTTAGCCGTAGGGCACTCTACCCTAGTGCCCTACGGCTAAGTGGCTTGCACCAACTCCATCCTCCCCCCGTGGATCGCCTTTTTAGGTTTTGCAAAAAATAAAAGAAAATAATAAACACTTCAAAAAATAAAATCCTTTCATATTTCGGTAGGTAATGTGGTATAGTTTCTAGGAAAATTAACAAACATGAGTTTCCACTTTTTATGCAAAAAAAGTCATGCCACAGTAAAATGGTTGTAACTTTTGCATACGATGTCGAAAAAATCGTATAATATACCAAAATGACGAGAACGAGATTTCGTATATGTCGCAACAACCTCTGGTCGTTTAGCGATTATTTAGATTTTCAAAATTCGAAAAGAGTAAAAAGTTACAGTCAAAAGACCATTTTTCTTGCAGAAAAAAATAGAGGGCAACTTACCCGTAGCGCACCACCACCTAGTGCGCTACGAGTAAGTTGGGCAGGATTCAAAATTTGAATCCCCACCCTGCCCTCCTACCTTTTCCTTCCCCCTTTTCCCTCCCCCTTTTCCCTCTCCCTTTTCCTTTTCCTTTTCCTTTTCCTTTTCCTTTTCCTTCTCCCTTCTCCTTCTTCCTTCTCCTTCTCCTTTTCCTTCTCCTCCTTTCCCTTCTCCTCTCCTTGCAGTGACGGCGCGACGGTGGCCTCCTCCTCTCCTAGCAGTGACAGTGGCGCGGCGGCGCAACGGCGGCCTCCTCCTCTACTTGCAGTGATGGCGGCACGACGGCGGCCTTCTCCTCCTCCTCGCAGTGACAACGGGCGACAGCGGCATCCTTCTCCTCACCGACCTCCTTTCCTCCCTCTCTTCCTCCATCTCTTCCTACCTCTCTCTCTTTCTACCTTCCTTTCTCCAACCACACCCTTCCTACCACCTCGACGCCGACAAGGACTAGAGCGGCCACGACCTCCCGCACCTCCCTGCGGTGGTAGGTCGTGGCCATGGCCATGCTCCGGCGAGGTGACACGACGACGGCGATGCACGGACCCGATTGCTTTTGCAATTCAAAACGAGGGTGTTTTTTGCATTTTTTTTGTTTTTTGAAAAACACCTCCGTGGCGCACCCTGTACCCCTAGCCGTGGCGCACCTGGTAGTGCGCCACGCCTATCTCGAGATAACCGTAGTGCATCAGGCAATGCTCTACGGGTAAGAGATAGCCGCAGCGCGAGGCTAGTGGAGCATAGCTAGTGCGCCACGGATGCCCTCTTCAGGTGCGCCACGAATGGTCATTTTCCTAGTAGTGTGTATAGGCGAGGCACATATGGTAATATGGGCCTCCTATAGTTTCAAGTATAGGAGGCGCATATGAGAAGAATGCGCCTCGCATAAGCTGTGTGGGTCTGGGTGGAGGTCGGTGATCGAATATACTAGGCGCATATGACGATATGCGCCTCCTATACTTGATAATATGCGAGGTCCATGCAGCAGAGTGCGCCTCAAGTAACTCATGCGTGCCCGGGTGGAGGTAGGTGGCCGCATAGGCGAGGCGTATATAGTCATATGCGCCTCCTATAGTTCGAAGTATAGGAGGCATATATGGAGCAATATGTGCCTCCTATAGTTTGAAGTATAGGAGACACATATGAAGCAATATGCGCCTCCTATAACCTGGCCGGATTCAAATTCTAAACAGCTACCTACTACACCTATATCACACCTACCACCTCTCCTCCTTCTCCTTCTCCTCCACCTCTCCTCCTTCTCCTTCTTCTCCCCTTCTCCTCCTCCTTATCCATTCTCCTCCTCCTCCTCCTCCTCCACTCTCCTCATCCTCCCCTTCCTCCGGTGACCTTCTCCTCCTCCGTCAACCTCCTCCTCCTCCGGCAACCACTCCGGCCATGGCCTCCACAACCACACCGACCATATCCTCCTCCTCCACCTCCGGTGGCCTCATCCTCCTCCACCATCTCCGATGAGTCCCATGGCCATGGCCTCCTGCACATGCCTGCGGTGGTAGGATGTGGCCACGGGCACGGCCTCTGACGAATTTTTGGCCAGATCCAGATCTAGATCTGGCCGCCTTTTTTTGAATTCAAAAATAATATACGAGGCGCATTCGAATCAATATGTGCCTCGTATATGCAGAATATAGAAGGGCAAAGTATAGCGTATATGCAGAATATAGAAGGCGCATATGCAAAGTATAGGAGACGCATATCAATATACGCCTCGCGTATGTAGAATATAGGATATGCGCCTCGCATATGTAAAGTATAGGAGTCACATATCATATGCGCCTCGCATAAAAAATAGACGAGGCACGACGCTGGAGACACATATGATATGTGCCTCGTATAACCTTTTAGGTGTGCCTTGCATAACCTTTTCTCTAGTAGTGATCCCCGCGGATTTAGTCCATATGTAACATAGCAATAGCTTCAGCCATACCCGCGGAGGTGACATGCCGTATGAAAGTGGATGACGCAGCCACGAAACCGCCCTGGTTATTTTGAATAATCGCACCTGAGGCTCCCGAGTGGTCTTCCGCCGAGAAAGCTGCATCAACGTTTACCTTCATGAAATTTACTCTTGGTCTTTTCCATATCTTCTTCTCCTGAAAAGCTCCTGGTATGTTTGCCCTCGCCGAGTTTGCAGCAATAGCCGTAATGGATGTGATACAATTCCTACACGATGGGACTTAATTGCTCACCGTGTGTTTGACGACGCCTGAGCCACCATATATACCATGCGGCCACAGCAATAACCTCTGGAATTTTAATAGAATCATATCCAGGGACAAGATCTGGTGGTGATTTTAGGAGGGCTTCAAACACCTATGCACCTGATATGTAAACATGCGTAGCTCCCTGGATCCTCTCTTCCAAACCCAGACCTCTCCAAATACCAGCTGCCCTTTCACACTCACACATCATGTGTAAAACATCTTCCTACTCCACATTGCAAATCAGACGAATGTCACTCGTGCCAATATGTTTGATGAACAGAATTGATTTCGAGGGGATAATTCCATGCAAAAATCTCCAACAAAAGATCTTCACCTTAGCTGGAACTTTAAGATTCCAAAGACGTTTCCATGTAGCGCCCAGGAAGCAGCATCGTCTTGCTGGAATTCTTGTGTCGATGTAACTAAATTTTGACTAGTCAACGGACTTCCTGGATGGGTGGAGATAGATCGTGCCAGCTTAATAATCACGATCAAGTTTGAGTCTTAACATGCAATGTCGTTTGAAGTGTTCCTCTGACACCTTTACTGAATAATTTTGGCAGAGATTAGACGGAGCACAAGATTCAATCATTTTTACTAAACAAACAAATCCATGAAGAAACCGCCATGTTTTTATAACCAGAAATAACATAAAGGAACCAAGATCTAAACAAGAACTAGCCTCCAAGACTCTTCCTAATCAACTTATTACACGGTTTTCTAGCTATTGGGTGAAATTTAAAAAATGACACACGGAAAAGTATCACTAAACCAACTACTTGATCCAACCAAAACACTGCTTCTGATAGACTATGCATCATACCCATTTCTACATTAGACGCTGCTGACATTATGCACCAAGGGCAAAAGTGTCTTTTTACGTCCCTAATTAACACAGTTAGTTCTTAAAATGCACTATAGTGTCATTTAAGGCATCAAAATTTACACCTAGTGTCATATAAGGAAGTCAAAATTTCCTAGTATCATATAAGGAATCATATTTAGGAGTAGTAGTAACAAATAAGGAATTCTCTAAAAAAAAGGGGGAGCAAGTGTCATCCGGGTGAAACTAGCGAGCTACCATTTGATCCTTTTTTTTTGAACAACAGCAGGAGAACTGCTATATTCATTGCGCTAGAAGAGAAGGTCAAGACGACCGATGACCCAGTTTATAAGGAAAACCGGACCAAAAAACCGTACAAAACGACCCCATTTATGAGGGAAACCAGGTCAGGAAAACCACACAAGCATCAAAGCCTAATCGTCCGCACGAAATTAGACCACCGACACACTAAAACACACAACCAAATCCGGAGCCGCTGCTCCGGCTTTCCCCGCTCACAGTCGAGCCACAACGCCTCACGGTGAGGACGACATGTAGCCCAAACTACCCACGGCGACCACCCGCGGACCATGAACGCTGCGCCAAATGATCCGGAGCCGCCGCCGCCCTGACATGCCAGTCAAACGGACCATTTGATCACGTCAAACGGGCCGACAAGCTCGCTGCCCTCGCAACACCAGCACACCACCCATGCCCTGCTAGGCCACAACCACACCTCATGGAGTCGTCGCTGCAAGGCCTTCCGAGGCCACCGCCTCGGCGCACGTCCACCGTCCGGAGTCACCACCCCGGCATCCCCAGCCCTCGACCACAAGGCCAACTCATAACTTCCATGCACCTGACTGCCACACCCGAGTGTCGAGGACTCCAAAGGCGGCGCCGTCAAGAAGGTAGCGGCACAGATTGTCGCCGTCGCCCGCTCCGAAGGAGCTAAGGTTTTCACCCGGAGGTCACTTGACACTCATGTCGGCAGGAGAGGCAGCTTCACAATGATGCCTTCAACAAGGGAACGGCACCCATGGGCACCGCCATCATCAACAACGACCTTAATCGCTGCAAAGATTTCGCAGGCATGTCTCTCCGACGCCATGGCAGATGCCCGGGTAGCAGGACACAAACAGCTAAGAAGGGAACCTTGTCGCCGACCCCCAGACGCCACCAACCGTCTCGCCAACGAGGATCCTGGCCGCATCGAAGATTCTAGCTCGAAGGACCGCCAAGGCCCAGATTGAGCCCACCGGTCGCGACCCGAGCTCCTCCGCTGCATTGAGGCCGCCGTCGTGTTGTCAGCACGCGCATGCCACCTACACGCCGTTGTGTCGCATCGCGTCTCGCCTCCCCGTGCTACCGCTTGGTAGATCCAAAGAAGCCTAGAAACGGCCCGCCTGCTGCGAGCCCATCGCGACGGCCCCTCGCGCCGCCGACGCCGCCGGCGCCGCCTCGCGTTTGCGCACCGCCCGGACCTCCGCGCTCTTGCGCACTGCCCCGACTCAACTGCTTGGTTAGCTGCCCTGCTTAGCTTGCCGCGCAGACGGGAGAGGAGGGCCTGTCGTCGCCGACGCCACGCGGGCTTTGCCCGGTGGCGCTTGCCGACGACGGCGGCAGGGAGGGAGGGGCAAGGCTTCGGTTCCTGGCGGCTGGGAGCTTCCGGGTCACCCGACGGGTGAAGCGACACGGGAGAGAAGTCTCTACTGATTGGGTTTTGATATGTTCCTCAATAACAGCCTTCCTACCGTTCGATCCTCACGTGGACGCTTTGGGCACCCTAGGATCCAACTAACTAGTCGTGCATGTGTCCATGCACGAAGCCATGCCGCTCCTGGTGGGCCCCAATAATTTGGATCTGGCGACCCTGTCAATTCTGGTATAGCAGAAGATGCGGCCGCTGATTCTCCAAGTTCCAAGCTCGACAAGGACCATTCTGGAGACTTGATTGGTACTACAAGTGACGTTGCTGCTCTCCTGCCATTGGCTGCCTGGCCGAGATTCTCTTTCGCCTTGCTGGCATGGAGGGACCGTCCAAAAACGCATATTCATGGTGATTCTTGCTCCGCATCATGTCCCTCTTCATGATCTTTTCTCCCTAAGCCACATCTGTGGCTCTGCTAGGCGATGATGCTGGAAACCGATGAGTGACTACTGACTAGTACTCCCTCCGTTTGGAAATATAAGACAAAAGGTGTTTAAATACATTTCATTTATAAATCTAAAACATCTTATATTTCTAAACAGAGAGAGTACTAGTATCTATAAAAACCCTACCTGGTCAGCTGTTGGTCTATGCTTATAGTACGGTCTAGTATATCCAGACCGACGCTTCTCTAACATATAAAGTTTGCTCTTCCTGTATTTTGAATATGTTCCCCTTTTCAGGCGCCAAATCTTTGCTTTTTGGTTGCGCGCATATATATCCTCGGATGCATATGTTGGGGGATTTGGTCTCTCTCGCTTATTTTTCTTCGAAAAGAGAAGCTCCCTACATGGTTTTACAGGGATTTTATGTGTCGTTGTCTTTGCTTATTTGGGAGCGTATATATAGCTCGGAAAGTAGCTTTCCAAGCTGGACTTGGATTTTAGTTCTCTGCTTTCTTCGTATTAGCATTTCGTGAAAGTAAGGAACTCATTGAGAGAAGCGGAAGAGTACAAGGCGCTAACACTCCTCCACAAGAAAGGGGAAGAAAAATGATATTGTAGAAAGGGCACATCGTACGTGTTTCATGAGCCAAGTGCCATACATGGCGCCCGTAACACCCTCTAGCGTTATCCAACGTGTTTTGATTATGTGTCTTGCACCAAACGACTAATTTCCTGGTGAAATGTTAGTCAGAACCAAAAAAAATTAGCCAAGGTCACCATGTTCGAGAGGAGGAGGAGGAGGAGGAAGACAGGCCCGGGTCTATATTTTCTGACATATTGAATAGGGAGAGGTCCCTACTTGAAGAACATAAAAATGAGCGCGATTATCTTAATTTGTTGCAAGAGGATCTTGAAAAAAAAGTTTAGCAATTTCACTTCGCCTGGAATGGTACACATGCATCTCGACCGAGCTGGCTAGTACTACGCCACACATGCATGATCGGTACACTGAACCTGGCCGGGAACGTGTCTGGTGATGGAGCTAGTGACTCCATTAATATCATTGTGTGTGTGTGCATCATCTGGTTCCCGCCAACTAGGCAATGAAGTGAAATCATCCAAGCGAAGTTCTCAGCTGTGTGAATTACTCTCTTCGTTTTAAAATATAAGATGTTTTAGGTTTGCGAAAAAAACATATCTAGAGACTTGTCTTGGTGTATAGGTTTATTCCACCTGTAGAAAACGGACCTTTCTCTAGAGCATTAGTCCTGGTTCTGGTGTCCTGATCCCAACGGCTAGAAACGGCCGCAGGCCCCAAAAGACATTAGCCCTGGTTCGTATGTGACCTTTAGTTTCGGTTTATTAAGGTCCCAGTTCGTTTAACAAATCGGGACTAAAGGACCCTTTAGTCCCGGTTTGTTAAATGAACCCACCCAGCCCGAGCCATTTCAAACTCACACAATCATCTTCCTCAAATTTCTTCCCTCAAACTCGAGTTCTTTTCTCAAGATTTGTGAAGGTTTTTTAGCTCCACATCTATCTATGGGTCCTAAGAGGTTAGCAACTTCATCCTTTCATCTTTCATTGCTTGTTTTAGCTCATTTCATGCTCTAGAAATGAAGGGATTTGTGTGGATTCTATCTCTATATATCTGGTTAATTTGGACCATATAGTTCTCGAAATTCATTTGATTCATCGAAGCACATAGATACATGAGTCCATCCTATCTATATATCTTGGTTTGGCACGTAGTATCGAAATTCAGACGGTTCACAGATGCATCATGCCACCGTCGAGTAACAAAATATCCTTCTTTCTTCTACCTGCCGTCACAAAATCCATTGCAACAAAAATAAGAACCAAAACTATGAAGGCACACATATATGTAGTGGCGCCCTAGCATTTTAATTATCGACCATTTAAGCAAGTAAGAACCAAAAACATGAACATGCCGAGGAGCTACCAAATTAAATTAGGGAGTGCCTCTATGGCGAGCTACAAAAGGACAGTATCCGTGTAATATAATGATCTTCGTGTGTATATATATATATGTGTATGTAATTGTTAAAGAAATTATATTATATATGCATCAGTAGCGTAGAATAATATGTATATGAAAACTTGTTTCTAATGAAAACACAAAATGAAAAATAATCGAACAAAAAAAAAGAAAACTCTAAAACCCCATCTCCTGCCGCGGCAGCCTGTTGCCCCAAAACGCTGCCGTGGGAGAACAACTATAGTCCCGGTTCGTGTTACGAACCAGGACTAAAGATCCTCCAGCCCAGCTCGCCCAGCAGGGCCACGTGGAGACAATCTAGTCCCGGTTCGTAACAGAACCTTTAGTCCCGATTCGTTAGTCCCGAAATCCGGGACTAAAGCCCCTTACGAACCGGAACTAAAGGTCCGTTTTCTACTAGTGTTTCAAACATGAGCGAACCTATACACTAAAACAAGTCTAGATACATTTTTTTTTCATAAACTTAAAACATCTTACATTTTGAAACAGAGGGAGTATTAGCCATACTTGAGCCGTTGACCATGGGTGATCGTGCATCTGCGTCGTGTATACATATTTAAATTTAATCAAGTCCTGCATCGCGTGTTGATATTTGCAGAAGCACATAGAGACGTCCTTCTCACTCACAAAAGAAAACTCAGATAGAGCAGTTAACACCAAACAATGCAGCCACGTTGATTACAGCCGAAGAAGAGGGAGGAGAGGACCCAACAAGGCCAGCCAGGCAGGCGTACGTCCGTCCCCCAGCCGGAGCTAGCCAGCCATGGCGTCCTCCTCCTCCCGCCACGAAGGAGATGAAGAAGAGGAGGTAGAGCACCGTATCACCTCCCCGCTCCTCGGGTCCCACGAGGCGTCCTCGTCATCCTCGTCGCCTCCGCGGGAGCCCGGCGCAGAGGAGGAGTCAGAGTCAGACTCAGAGAACTCGCCGATCGAGCAGGTGGCGCTGACGGTCCCCGTGGGCGACGACCCGGACACCCCCGTGCTGACCTTCCGGATGTGGGTCCTCGGCACGGCCTCCTGCTTCGTGCTCTCCTTCCTCAACCAGTTCTTCTGGTACCGCAAGGAGCCGCTCACCATCACCGCCATCTCCGCGCAGATCGCCGTCGTCCCGCTCGGCCGGCTCATGGCGGCAACGCTCCCCGACCGCGCCTTCTTCCGCGGCCGGCGGTACGAGTTCACCCTCAACCCGGGGCCCTTCAACGTGAAGGAGCACGTGCTGATCACCATCTTCGCCAACGCCGGCGCGGGCACCGTCTACGCCATCCACGTCGTCACCGCCGTCCGCGTCTTCTACGGCAAGGAGCTCACCTTCTTCGTCTCCCTCCTCGTCGTGCTCACCACGCAGGTGCTCGGGTTCGGGTGGGCGGGGATATTCCGGCGCTACCTCGTGGAGCCCGCCGCCATGTGGTGGCCGTCCAACCTCGTGCAGGTCTCCCTCTTCAGGTACGCACGCTTCCTTCCTGGATCGTCGTCACTTCCCCTCTCCCGCAAGCAACCTTTCTTGCTAGTTTCAACTTGTTGCCTCGTAATTAATCACATTGTTACGCATCCTAACAATTAATTGGTTGATTAAGTGTGCCACATTGGACTAGTTAAGAGAGTATTTATCATTTTATTACTCCATCCGACCCATATTACTTAACTTGGATTTTTTAAAATTTGGATAAACCTATATACTAAATAGTGTCTAGATTTATCCAAATTTTTACAAATCCAAGTCAAGTAATATGAGTTGGAAGGAGTAATAAAAACGAACATTTCTTTAATTTCTACTAGTACAAGGGGAAAATATTCATTTCATTTCATGACGACGTTGTCAGCTAGTGCTTGTAAGTAATGCGTGCCAATTGTGATATTTTTGAGCTAGACCAGTGGTTAGCTGTCATGGATCATGGCACGTCAGGTGTGGCCTTGCCTTGCATCAAGCCCTATCATGAAAGGGGCCACACAACACTGGCTGGTTGCTCAGAGTGTTACTTTACAAACCCTAATAAATAAAACGAAATTGGTGAAAATGAATTAGGGCATGCACAGTGGTGGATATATAAGATGGTTCTTCTCTTAGCCCTCCACGTGATTTCGAGAAGGAAAAAACTAAGCATTATAAAATAAAATTATAATGCTTAAAATTTCATTTACAAGTCATGATTCTCTTAATTAATTTATTATCTTTATAAAAATGGACATTTTTTATTTTCGGTACTCCAACTTCGAATGTATCTATATACTAAAATATGTCTAAATCTAGAAAAACCTAAAGTCAATTATTTTACTATGGAGGAAGTATGACAGAAAATTATTCATTTCACTTCATGACGTGCCAGCTAGATTCATTTAAACCTGTACACTAAAACATGTCTAGATACATCTCCTTCATAAATCTAAAACATCTTATATTTCTAAACAGAGGGAGTACTAATTAGCTGCAAGTAGAGTTAGACCAGTAGTTAGCTGTCATGGATCATGAAACGTCAGGTGTGGCCTTCGCTTGCATAAAAAAAAAATCATGAATAATGGGTCCACAAAAATGGTTGGTTGGTCGGTTAGATTTTTAGTTTGGGGCCCTCAGCTGATTAAGGAAATGAAAATAAGTTAGGAGCATCGATGATGATGACGACATGTTAACATGCCGGAACGTGATCGTCATGCTGTGCCTACTGCGACCGAGTTGGTTTGACTTTCACCAAGCTGAATCTCAAGCCTCTTCCAGCAACTGGATCTAGTAATATGCAACCTGTTGTAGGCCTTCTTCACTTAATATTTCTATACTGTAGCACAATGTCAGATGGCCATTTTGTTGGTTGGAACTTAGGGAGTAACAACCATACACTGTACTCCCTCCGTTTCAAAATATAAGATGTTTTAGCTTTGTAAAACAAATGTATCTAGACTTGTTTTAGTGTCTAGATTCACTCTAAACATGAGTGAACCTATGTACTAAAATAAGTCTAGATACATTTTCTTCACAAACCTAAAACATCTTATATTTTAAAACAGAGAGAGTACTATGCATTTCTCTCACCAAGATGTAAAATGGACAGAAACATCCAAACAGGAGAAACGTGTACCTCTTTGTCCATCTCACACCCAGCTTCATCTTAGTAATTCAGTATACCCAAAAAAAATCATCAAAGATTCGAACAAAACATGACAAAAACGGGCAGCTTTGGCTTCCACCAGTTTTAATCTCTAAACGTGGCAGTAGAGTAAACCCTCAGGTTCTCTAAAGAGGCGGCCAACTTGTAGAATTGAACTCCCAAAGGACACTTAGGCTGAAAAGACGATCATAATGTAACAATCTTGATGAGCATGGCGGTAAAATAGCCTATGGATGATCTAAAATATAACGTGGTTGCACCTTTGAATCCGAATTCTCTAACAAGCCTGGAAATCCTTCCTTTGCAGGGCGCTTCACGAGAAGGAAAGTCGGAGCAAAGGCGGATTCACGCGCAGCCAGTTCTTCGTGGTGGCATTCACCTGCAGCTTCGTGTACTACATCTTCCCAGGCTACCTGTTCCAGATGCTCACCTCCCTCTCCTGGATCTGCTGGGTGTTCCCCAACTCCGTGCTCGCGCAGCAGCTCGGGTCGGGCCTCTACGGCCTGGGCATTGGCTCCATCGGTCTCGACTGGGCGTCCGTTTCCTCCTACCTCGGGAGCCCCCTTGCCAGCCCCTGGTTTGCCACTGCGAACGTCGCTGCAGGCTTCTTCATCATCATGTACGTGATCACGCCAATCGCATACTGGTTCAATTTCTACAAAGCGCAGAACTTCCCTATCTTCTCTGATGGACTCTTCACCGAGGCTGGACAAAAGTACAACATCTCAAGCATCGTGGACTCCCAGTTCCATTTTGACACGAAGGCATACGAGAAGAATGGTCCACTGTACCTCAGCACTTTCTTCGCCATGACATATGGTGTCGGCTTCGCATCCCTTACTGCGACGATCGTTCATGTCCTCCTCTTCCACGGAAGGTAAATTCTGTCAAAATTTCCCTGTCAGTTTTTCACAAATGACATAATGGCAGTAGCTAATGAAAATCACGGTGCTTGTGTGCAGTGAAATTTGGCAGTTAAGTAGGTCAGCTTTCAAAGAGAAGAGGGTGGATGTACATACAAAGCTTATGAGGAGATATAAGCAGGTCCCTGAGTGGTGGTTTATATGCATCCTTATTGCTAACATTGCCATCACAGTGTTTGCTTGTGAATACTACATTGAGCAACTCCAGCTGCCTTGGTGGGGTGTATTGCTTGCATGTGCCATTGCATTCTTCTTTACCCTCCCAATCGGAATTATCACAGCAACTACAAACCAGGTATGATGGATTCTGACAGCTTGCATATCATCACAATTCTAGAGCACTAGTTTCATTCGCCAAATACATAAATTCAAGAGCACCGATTCAATGCTGATCATTCTTTTTGTATCCAGACTCCGGGGTTGAACATCATCACGGAATATATCATGGGGTACTTGTATCCTGGACGACCCGTCGCAAATATGTGCTTCAAGGTATACGGCTATATCAGCATGAGCCAAGCTCTGACGTTTTTGCAAGATTTTAAGTTGGGCCACTACATGAAGATTCCACCAAGGACCATGTTCATGGCTCAGGTAAGCTTCATCAGTCATCTACCAGGCAAAATACACACAAGGCACTGTCATATTGTGTCACTGACCAGACTTTTTGGAACATGGCAGGTGGTCGGAACTCTGATTGCAGCATTTGTGTACCTTGGAACAGCATGGTGGCTGATGGACACAATCCCCAATATTTGCAACACTGAGCTCCTCCCAGCAGGCAGCCCTTGGACCTGCCCTGGTGATCATGTGTTCTATGATGCATCAGTCATATGGGGTCTTATAAGCCCACGCAGAATATTTGGGGACTTAGGAACTTACTCGGCTGTTAACTGGTTCTTCTTGGGGGGAGCTATTGCCCCACTCCTTGTCTGGTTTGCACACAAGGCATTCCCAGGACAGAATTGGATCTTACTTATCAACATGCCCATCTTGATTGGTAGCACTGGCCAGATGCCGCCCGCCACTGCAGTCAACTACATCACATGGATATTTGTTGGGTTTTTGTCAGGTTATGTGGTCTATAGATATCGACGTGACTGGTGGGAGCGACACAATTATCTGCTTTCAGGTGCACTAGATGCTGGTTTGGCATTCATGGCCGTCCTAATCTACTTATGCTTGGGCTTGGAGAACATCAGTTTGAACTGGTGGGGCAATGACTTGGATGGATGCCCCCTTGCTTCTTGCCCCACTGCTAAGGGTATAGTTGTTGAGGGGTGCCCAGTATACAACTGATCATCCCCTCATGTCTTGCAGTCCATGTGCAGAAAAAATGGACAGTGTCAAGGAGTGTGCTGGCATCAATGTAAATGATACAGGTTTATTTTAAACCATTTCAGAGATGAGAAATTGGTGTTATTTTAGTGTTCTTTTTCAGGAAATCCAGCAAGAGTTCATTACAAAGATGGAAACAAATTTATTGTACTGTTGAAAGTTTCAGAAAAATCACGACGACATTTTTAGAAGTGATTGCCTAAAAAGTGTTTTGGTGGTAATAGGTCTTTGTTGCCAAACAAACAAGGCAACTGTTCTTTCTTTTAAAAAGGACATCCCCCGATTCTTTGAAATCTATTATGATCAGGTAGTACACGACTTGCAAGTTGCAATTTCTTACACGCTATGTACCACGAGATGTAACTTGATGACTGCTATTTCTCACTTGATCAGTAGTACTACGACTTCTCATTATGACTGTAGTTTTTTACTACCCAGACAGAGGTGACATGGAGGGGACAAAGAAAATAATGCTCAACTACTATTCTATGACTAGCAATCTAGTCCCTCAACAATTTCAGTGTAACCTTGCTGTATTACATGACATGAACAACAAAGCAACACATCACTTTGCTTTGTGTAACTCTATATTAAATAACAAATCCTATATATATAAACAATGTTTTGAACTGCACACCTCCCAGGGCATACCTTCAATGTCTCTTCCCCTTTGACCTGAGACAACTGTATTCTCTCTGTTGACATCTCAATCTTTTTCCTTAAATATTCAAATGCTGGAATCAGAAAAAATTAAAGCAGAAAATGCTCAGCCAAGTGGAAGTATTCTATGTACAGAAGCTGAACTATATGTGCCCATGAGGCAATGTTAGACAGCTGATTTCTTTGGTTCAGCTGTGAGCTTTACCTCTAAAGTCAAATTCTCTAACTCCTTTATACATCATGAGTTTTGGAATAACTTTCTGGAAGTATATGTATAACAGTATAATTTTGCATTATCCTAACATGGTTCAACGAAGCTCGGTCAAAATAAAGATGGGGGAGGAAGAAAGTAAGAATGCAAATTACAGAAGAACATAGATTAGAAAAAGCAACACATGCTGATATTGAGCACCGGAGGATGACCGCGAGCAGAATGACATCCATGTCTGATAGAAGAAACACTAATATCCTGATATGTAGCACAAGGTTGATTGTATCAAAATCCATATTTATTATGTCTTCCCTTTTACAAAAACCTATATACATTTGAAAACAGTAATAGATGCCCTTACTGTAGCTACCTCGTTCCAACACTAAACACATACTCGAGTATAAAGCCACTGAACAGATATCATGTGTGCCTCTTATGTGTCATATTTGGTTCTAGGGGGTATAAGCTGATATATACAGATCATCAGACCTAACTTGTGACAAAAGTAGATGTGTCAACCATTGCTGATTTAGTTAATGTTCAAGAAAAGCTTGTTAAAGGGACATGGATATGTAAGGACTATGCATCACCATTGATGGACGAAAAAAATATCACTTATATGACCCCCACTTCGATGCGCGTGTAAGCAGAAATACATTTTAGTTGCGGATATTAATTAAGAGTCAATCCGGTATACTCTAGTTTACAATCTACTACAGAGTAAATAAAACAGAGATAGGAAAATAATTACTTTATTGATCAGAAAAAAGACGATGTCCTAGGCTTGTATAGCCTCCTTGTTCCAAGAACTCCATTAAAAACACTAGTTGCAGAGTTCCACCCGGGTCTTTGGACCTTTTGGATGGATCTTACTGCTCAACAGCTTCAGCTGCAGCAACATCTTGCACTATCTTTGGCTGCGACATTACCTAGCTGCTGGCAGAGATGGAAGGAATAGAGGAAAACACAAATCAAACCAACATACCTGGAAGGAGAGCAGAGGAAGACATAGCAAGGCAAGGAGAGAGGACGTGAAGATTACTCACGGGGGAAGGGGCTCGACACGAAAACTTGACTGGTCAAGATTAGTCAGCAACTAGTCAACCAGTCGATTGTTTGTCCCAACCAGTCTACTAGCTGATGTCAGGCTCAGAAGAATACACAACCTAGTTATTTCTCAGTGGGAGATGAATACCAATGAATTATTTGAGAAAATACTTGGAATGAAATAAGAGATTGTAGCCAAGTCTGCACACCTTGTGGTTATATATTCACTAATTTGAGATGATTGTCCGAAGTACCACAGAATATTATTTAGCACTTTCCAGTTAAATATTCGCAACAAACGGAACCCAAGAAATCCCGGCAGCTTAAAGTGCAATTTCAAGAAGTTTGTCACATCGCTTATTGGTTAGAAAGGCTATGAAGTATCAACCAAAACTTGGAAAGAAACTTCCTTAGGATGAACCCTTCATTTCACTTCCTCAGCTTGCAAAACACCTTGATCAAGGCTTTACTTCATAGGTCATGGTATTTAGTCCAGATCCTTTTAAGTTCAACCATGTCACCCACACCTGACCAGCCTTGTAACTCTCTGTTTTTACACAACTTAAGAACAAGTGAGCTGTAAGTGAGCAAGCTGGGTATGAACCCCTTCATGAGCTCATCAAACAGCTCGAGCAATTTACTAAAATAAAATAAGAAGCTTTTGGCTTTGAGCCATGGTGTGCATTTCTCATGGTTACTATCTAGCACTAAATTAAGATGCTTGTTCCAAGTATCACTTGTATTCAACACTTTCCTGATAAAGACTTCCCAAGAATCACCATCCAAGAAATTCCGACCATTTGAAGTCGCAGTCTGAAGAAATTTGCCAACAATATCCTCATGTATTGGCTCAGAAAGTGAGCCATAAGTCAGCAAGCTTGGCATGAACCCCTTCAAGAGTTCATCAAACAGCTTGAGAAATTTACTCAGAATAAAACAAGAAGCTTTTGACTTTTAGCCATAGTCTGAACACCTTATGGTTATGTATCTAGCACGAAATTGAGATGCTTATTCCATGTATCACTCGTATTCAACACCTTCTTGATAAAGACTTCCCAAGAATCACCATTCAAGAAATTCCGACCACTTAAAGCTGCAGTCTCAAGAATTTTGCCAAGAATATCGTCATGTATTGGCTCAGAAAGGCTATCAACCAAAGCTTGATAAATAAACTTGCTTGGGGTGCACCCTTTTGTCACCATCTCTGTAAAGACTGTCACCGCTTCGTTTGGCTTCCCAATTTTGCAAAACCCCTTGATCAAGGCCTCATAGGTCAGGGCATTTGGTTCATACCTCCGTTCAACCATGTCATCCCACACCTGACCAGCCTCCTGTAACTCCCCATTTTCACATAGTCCGGAAATAAGCGAGTTATAAGTCAGTAAGCTCGGCTTGAACCCCTTCTCGAGCTCATCAAACAGCTTCCTTGCCTCCTGAACCATTCCACTCTTGCATAGCCAGTAGATCAATGTGCTTGTGATCGTGTTATCTGGTGGCACGTTCTTCTTCGCCATCCATCTCCACATTTGGTACGCCTCCTCCGCCTTCCTGTCCTGGCACATCACGTCGAGCACCTTAGCAGCCAGCGGCATGTCCGGCGTGTATCCAGCCCCCAGCATCTCGCGCATTAAGTTGCGAGCCTCGGCAGATTTGCCCTCCTTGCAGCATGCCTCGATCACGACCGAATATGTAACCTCATTCGGCTGCATCCCAGACGCCTCCATCTCATCCATAACCCTAGCTGCATCCTGTATATTCCTGGCCCGGCAGTACCCGTCGATGAGCACGGTGTACATGGTAACATCTGGCCTACGCCCGCTGGCGATTATGTCATCGAAGAGCTTCTGCGCACCCTTGAGATCCCCCTTGGCGCCGTAAGCGGAGAGAACGGTCGTGTAGGTGACGACGTCGGGGACGATCCCCCACCCGGGCATCTCGTCGAGCACCTTGAGGGCGGCATCGAGGTCGCCGACGCCGACGAGGCCCTTGAGCAGGATGTTGCAGGAGACGAGGTCGGCCGTGATGTAGAGCTTGGTGGGCGCGGCGCGGAAGAGGGCGGCAGCAAGGCGGAGGCGGCGCGCGGCGACGAGCGAGTGGAGGAGGGCGTTGAAGGAGCGCACGGAGGGGTGGGAGTTGAAGGAGGGGAGGGAGAGGAAGAGGCGGAGGGAGGGGAGCGGCGGGAGCGCGCGGAGAAGGGGCAGGAAGACGCGGTCGGAGAAGGCTGGGAGGCGGGCGGCGCGGAGGGCTGAGAGGACGGGCGGGAGGAGGTCCGGGGAGGCGCCTGGCAGGCGGGAGAGGACGGCGGCGAAGACGGGGATGGAGGGTGGGAGGGGAGGGTTGGCGTGGAAGAGCGCGTGGCGGAGGGCGAGCACCACGAGGTGCGGGGTGGGGAGGCGGATGACGAGGCGGGAGAAGCTACGCGGCGTGAGGCGGCGCGGCCAGGGCTGGACGGGCGGGGTGACGGTGCAGTGGGACGGCGGCGGGAGGGTGGACGGGAGATGGGCGAGGTGGGCGAGAGGTACGGTGGTTCTGGCGGCCGGCGCCGCGGCGGAGAAGGCGCGGGCGAGAGGCGGCGGCGGCGTCGTCCAGCGTCGCACAGGCATGGTGGCGCGGCGTGAGGTCGAGGTAGCTGGATTCTGTATGGGCCGTACAGGAAAGCAGAGCAAACTGCCTGGCTCGGCTGCTCTGCTTTTGGGGCCCAACCAACCCAACTATACGGGTTCTTTTGTTTGACAGCGATTTTCACAGGTAGAGCCCAACAAGTCAGTGCTAAACTTTTATCAACCACCAGGAGAGGTCATGGAATGTCACCAAACTGAACGCGTTTTTCCTACCGATGGATGTGGAGTTGATCAGAGCGATTCCGCTTAGTCACCGGGTTAAGAATAATTTTTGGGCTTGGCACTTTGAAAAGTCGGGTGTTTTCTCAGTCCGATCATGCTATAGGGCAATTATGGAGATGAAACACTCAAGGGAGGACTGGCTGGATGAAAGGGTAGCCTCATCGAATGTGGAGGCGGAGGAGGAGTCATGGATACAAATTTGGAAGGTTGCGGTCCCATCTAAGATCAAGATGCTCTTATGGAGACTTGCAGAACACTCTCTACCTACGGGTGACCTCAGGCAGCGGAGAAAGATGGCTCCTACGGCGGCATGTTCAATCTGTGGGCGAGAGGATTCATGGCGGCACTCGCTTATTGAGTGTAACATGGCAAGATGCATCTGGGCGTTGACAGCGGAGGAGATTGTTGAGCACATATCCATGTCAACGGAACCATCAGCGCGAAACTGGTTATTTGCAATGATGGAAACAATGCAGAAAGAGGATCTAACTCGGATGTTGGTTACTTTGTGGGCTATTTGCCACGCGAAGCGAAAAGCCATCCACGAGAGATATACCAGAGCCCAATTGCAACGATTCTGTTTGTGGATCGCTTCCTTGCCGATTTGGAGATGGGTAAGGAGGACAAGCCGAGGGGGGGACCTAGGGTTCCTATGTCAGCTGCAAAACAAACTTGGATTGCTTCGCCGGATGGTTGGACAAAAGTTAATGTCGGCACGGCTGTAGCGAGGTCCGGTCAGGGGGAGCAGTGGCTGCCGTTTGTCATTCAAGTGAAGGGGTTTTCAAAGGAGCTTATGTGGTGGTGTACGAGGGGGTCACTCACCCCGGGACTTTGGAGGCACTAGCATGCAGAGAGGCACTGGATGTAGCCGAGGACCTCATGCTTGGTTCAATTCATGTCGCCTCGGATTGCCTCGAGGTGGTGAAGGGTTTATACTCGAAAAACCTTGGAGTTTTTGGAAGCATATTGATTGGATCGGTCAAGTCTTCGAGGTGGAGTGAATTTTGTCCACGAGAAGAGAGAATCTAACTTTGAGGCTCATAATTTAGCAAGGATGGCTTCGACCTTGCCTGTAGGTCATCATGTTTAGCTGGTAGAGCCACCATAAGGTTTGAACATGCCTGTAATTCTGAACTTTTGAATAAAGGTTTGTGAGTGCTAAAAAAAAAGGTCAGTGCTAAACTGCTAATGTAGCAGCTATCTGCCCATACATCTACAACAAAAACAGATCCAACTTTAAAACAATTTGGCTTGGACTTTACAAGATTAATAATAGATCATAGCTTCAATTATTTGATTTTCTAGATTTTTTCAAAATGTTTTAAAACGTGGTCTAATGTAACAAAGAACTGACCAAACTTTGAAACAAATTAGGAAAAAAATCTCAAATTTTCCCATAGTAATTAGTGAATATTGCTTTAAAAACTAGATTTCTTTTGAAATATAAACATTTGACAAAAAATTGTCTGAAACTATAATCACACGACACAAATTATATTAATATGTTGCAAAAATTACAAGCTCTCATTTACAGGCATATTATACATATACAAAGCCATATCGTAGGTGCATGGATGGTCTTGCATTTATTTAACAAGCTTGTACGAGTAGACCCCAAATATATATAGGGGGTATATATGTCACGGCCGACACGAGCAAGACACAAACCGGTGGGCGGTGGGCGGTGGCCGGACTGGCGCATCAGCACGCGGCACGGCGGAATCCCACGCTCCCTCCGCCGACGTCGTAGAGAACCTCGTAGGTCTGCTGCTGCACGTTGCCGATGAAGCCGACGGAGCCGTCAGCGCCGCCCGGGGTGGCCGCGAACGCCAGGCAGCCGTCCAGCATGAGCGAGGGCGCGTCGAGGTCCAGTTTGGCGGCGCCGCCGGCGAACACCAGGGAGACCTTTGGCAGCTTGACATTGGGGAAGCGTGTGAAGTCGTAGCAGGTGTCGAGGTTACGCACGGGAGGCGCCAGCGGGCCGTACGCGGACATGGCGGTCCTGAAGGCCGCCCGCAGCGCGGCGTAGGCCGGTGGCGGCAGCTGCGTGACGACGGCGCTGGAGTCCATGACGGCGCCGGCGGCGAAGGCCGCTGGCGGCACGGCGAGGCGCTTGCCGGCCACCGTGATGGCCTCGAGGCGCACGATGTAGAAGGTGGGCGCACGCTTGTTCCTGATGAGCGGCGTGCGCGCGAAGCGCGAGGAGGCCCCCACCGGCCCTCCCAAGGAGAGGAAGCCGAGGGAGCTGGGCAGTGGGATGCAGTAGGAGAACGCGTTGCCGTAGTCCTTGGCCGTCTGCGCCAGCAGTGACTGGGTGCCGCCGCCGAGCGCCAGGACGCCGGCGGTCTGGTCGCTGAAGGAGCCCTTGACGGCGTGGCTGCAGCCGAACTGGAAGCGCTTGACCACGATGGCGGGGGAGAGCGTGAGCGTGTCCGTGATGTACGTCCCGGCCGTCGCCGTTCCGTCGCCGTAATTGACGACGTACCGGCACTCCTTGGAGGCGGAGCAGCCATTGCCGTAGCTTCTGCCGAGGCGAGTGCAGGCGGGGGAGGCGCAGGGGATCGGGGCGTAGGTGGTGGAGTTGGCGGGATCGTAGAATGGATCCTTCTGGGTGTGGCACTGCGGGTACGGGCACGGCAGGCATTGCACCCACGTGATGTCGCTGCTGGTGTCGATCACCATCGTCTGTCTCGCCGCGGGCACCACCGTCGTCATGGCCTCCTCCTCCAAACTGTGGGTCTAAAAACCCAACAAATTTGAAAATTCATTAGTTCACAGAATTTATTTGGTGCTAAATTAAATGTGATTATCTGAGAGTGCAACAGTATTAATAATTTCATTTTGTTTTTCTCTTACCGGGGCAGCGGCAGGGGCAGGGACAGCACATTTTGCATTACCGAGATCGACGCCCGTCGTCCCCATACCATTTTTCTTAGAAACGCCGCTGGTGGTGGTATCCGAGTTTACATCCTCACCGACGCCACCGCCAGAGAGCTTCCTGCGTATGTAGCTGGTGCGGAGCTGGTCCCACTTGAGCATGTCGTCGACGGCGTCCTCCTCCATCGCCGCCGCAGGGGAGGACGAGCATGGGCCGTGCGGGCGGTTCATGGGCACCCACCTCACACCGTCGCCGGACGGCGTCACTGTTTGACCGTGCATCCATATCTATTGTTAGCTCAAGGAGGTCCAGTAAGGAGAACTAAGGACTACTTCTCCAGTCTCATAATTCTTATCAACTAAAACCACGACACTAATTATGGAATGGAGGGAGTAATTAATGAACTAATATACTAGTATGGTACCCTTGTGTCCGGAGCACACGGCGTCTCTTGCTGTGTTGTGTTCCAGGGAGCTGGTTGCCACCACCATGAAGCCCTCGAGTTCATGGTGATGTTGATCTGCTGCATGGGTACCGAGACGAGAAGAACCCGACAAGCCGATCAGGAGAAGAAGAAATAGGGGCGGGAAAGCAGAAACCTTCATGCTCACAAGAACAAAGTATCTGTGTTGAAATGTGGGCAACAATGTTGGCTAGTCGATGGTTTGATGATTTCCCAGGTCCTCCTCGCTTGCTCTATATATATAGAGAGAAAAGAAATAAAATGCACACGCATGCTCGAAGAAGCAGCCATACACAAGGAACAATTCCATCGGCCTGTGATTGGCACAACGTATTCACACGCCTTTGCTTTGCAAGATTTTCTGATATTCACCTTTTTTTTTCAATAATATTGCTACTTATCTTTTCTAAGTGCTTCGTGCGTGCGCAGAAAATCATGCATGCATGATAGCCGACATGCCTCTCTTTCGTGAAACAAGTTCTTCTCCACCATTTTCCCTGCCCACTATTCATATGTCAGCTTGACCTCTACTGGCATGGCAATGTATGAAACCGATCAATACTGTATCAACTAAGACGTTCACCGTTCAAAAATCTAGTTAATCGGTTTTGCCGTATGATCTCACTTCAACCGGCCTTCCTCAGATTGACCAATTCGCTGGTTTGAATTGGATATCCGCATTCAACACTTGCAACAAAGAAAACAATCTAACGCAATACATAGTCTAGTCCAGTGGAGTGTTGTGTCTGAAGCGTGGGTCTATGAGGGGGACAAATCGGGGAACCATGACATGATGACCCTTTTGTTATTAGGGCAGGGCGTTGGAGGTGGTCTAACATCTGGGGCCATCAAAGTCTTGGGAGGAAGGTGGGGGATCTTTCTGATCTTGGGCAAACATGTAATGCAAGTAAACCTTTGAGCAATAAGAAATTGTTTTCTAGCCTTACACCGACAATAATGCAACTTTAGAATCATATTATAGGAAGTGATGAACTATCTTCTTCTCAAAAAAATTGCCCTCTTCCCTCTTAATTATTTGTTTTTGTCGTTGTTGAAACTATCCACTAGCAACTTGCCACTTGACCATGCGATCAGGAGGAAATTTTCATCCGATCTTGGTCCGTCGCCCCGGAACACCGAAAATCTCAAGCGCGGTCATTATATTTATGTATTTCTAAGTGTCTTGAAAGCAAAATTGTTGAAGGTCCATTATTTTGACTAGAAAAACTAAATTAGTATTATTCTATAATTAAATATAAATAAATTTTGTTATATTAAACATAGACAAGGTAAACCACTCTAGCCTCTTGGCGCGAATGTTCCATCAAATTCTTGTGATGCAGTTGCCATAGCAACAACATGACTCCTAGTCAGCTGGTACATATAATAACCGCATGAAAGAGTGAAAAAAATCATGTCAAGGACTATTACTTAAATACTAGGAAATAATTTGTTGTTTGTCACGTATATACTATACGTGAGTGACATCCAAAGTATAAAGCATGAGTCTGTTCATCTATATATTAAACTAAGGACGAATATTCCGTGTGAATAGTAAAATTCGTAAAGAAGGCATAAAGAAGCAGCTAGATGATTTGGTTCCTCATTAAAAGTACACAATATCAATAAATTAATAATGGTAGTACCACCAACAAAGAAACATGGCCACTTTTGTGATACTTCCGGCAATACGTTCGTTCTTGAGAAAAGAAAATAAGTGGGGATAGAGAGAAGAGGAGAACAAATTCCATCTTTTGTAATACTCTCTCCGATCCTAGTTCAAAACCGCGACATTTATTTAGGATCGAAGGGAGTACTTTTTTCTCGGTTTCCTTATTTTCAATATCAATCTGTGAACTTTTTAAGCACCAAGGAGACCTTTTTTTTCCGGTAAATATATTCCTAGAACGGTCGGGCAGATGACCAATGAACTAGCTTAGAATCAAATAAAAACTTAAAATGACTTGTAGATCAAACCGTTTGTCCGATTTAGGATCCGTTTTCACTGTTGGACTAGTCGCGACGAGATCTTCAAAACTAGATCCTATGTTGATATGTTTTGATGGAAAAAAAATTGGACCAAAAAGTTACCCACCCTTAACACATGAGTTATCCATGTCATAATATGTATGTTATCCATCCTATAATACATAAATTATCCAGCATATAAACGTGTCGGATATAGACGTCCTCGCATACATGTTAAGCAAGTTTAATTAGAGCACGATAGTCTAGTGTTTAGGGTACTGAGACTTTATTGATATCAATGTGTTAGTGTCGACGAGCGACGAAGTCTCGGTATCCTAAAACCCTTCTAGGCTTCGTCACCCCTTGATAGCCGACGGATCGACGAAGTCGAGCCGCTAGACTAATGGTTGATCGTCACATTGTTCACTACGGTTTACTGTGGTGGATGGTTAGGGCATAAGACCCATTTATTTATATTGTATGCAAAAAAACTTAAATTTAGTTCTCTTAATAAAATTATGTTTGATGTTTCACGCGGTGGTCTTTCGAGAATGAGTAGTCCGTACGCTACGAGAGCGGAGACGAGTAACGAGGCCAAGCCGTTAGAATAACATTTATATTATGTTCGTAGGTAAATTTTTATAGTGGTGAATAACTTATATGTTATTGGGTGGATAACTTACATACTGAAGCCTGGATAAGTCTCGTATTACTGATGGGTAACTTATGGGTAAATAAGAAAGTTACGTATCCATAACATGTGACTATGGATAAATTTTGTAGTAGTGTAACTTACATGTTATTAGATGAATAACTTATATGTTGAAGTCCGGATAACTCGCGCATTACAGGTGAATAACTTTTTGTCCAAAAAAAAAGTTATCAGAACATACTAACATGGGATCTAGTTTTGGAGATCTCGTCACGACTAGCCTAACGGTGAAAACAGATCTTAATTCGGACAAACTGTTTGACCTAGAAAACATTTTAAATTTTCATTTTAAATTCAGCTGACTAATCAAATTACCGTACAGCTGGCTTGTGGTCGGAGCGTCCACCCAGTTTTATAATTCATAGGACGGTTTTTTAACTTATTAAGGACACCTTGTGGGGCCAAATCACGAGAGAATATTAAGTGAGTCCCCCGAGATATTATAATCGGGACAAAAGAGAGCTCTCTCAAGCAATCAACATCTAGAATCGTCCATTTTTGCGACCTAGCAAATTTCGTCCGTTTAATCCCACGTGAGCCAGCAGTCCCTAGGAAAGGCTTCTCTACAAAAGAATCGCTCACACTTAGTTAATTAGGACTTGTACAAAGCCCACAGCCCAACAAGGAAAACCGTCCATTCAACTGGATGGACGGAGTCGATCGGCATCCGTCTTGAAAATCCTAAAAAAAACTTTGTACTGTAGGTTGTCGTCACGCCAAGTGACGTCTTGTCTTTCGCGCGGTCCTCCTATTAGGGTTTTGTATGCTTGTGAAGTGTTGCAAATAGAATGAAAGTGGAATTAGGATGAGAGAGATTGAGACAAAGGGGAGCAAACCTACATGTTTTCCCTTTTATTTTTTCAAATCCAATGATTCAAAACGAAATATTTTAAAAATCGCCAAATTACGAACCATTTTCACTTTTGAGCTTCTCGTGCCGAGAGATTTAAAACTAGATTCCATGTTGATAGGTTTTGAACAAATTATTTTTTATACTTTCAAAACCGTTGCATCCGTACTTTGATTACTCCAGTTCTGTACTTTTGTATTTACGGGTTCTTAGTGTACTTTATACTTGGGCAATAATAAATTGTATTCTAGGAAGTGTTTAGAATCATATTCTAGGAAGTGTTTAGAATCATATCTGTACTTTCAAAACCTTGGAGCAATAAGAAATTGTTTTCTAGCCTTACACTGACAATAATGCAAATTTAGAATCATATTCTAGGAAGTGATGAACTACCTACCTTCTTCTAAAAAAATTGCCCTCTTCCCTCTTAATTATTTGTTTTTGTCGTTATTGAAATCATCCACTAGGAACTTGCCACTTGGTCATCCGATCAGGAGGAAGTTGTCATCCGATTGTGAGTTCCCAAATCGGGTGGTTCTTGGTCCGTCTCCCCAGAACACCGAAAATCTCAAGCGCGGTTATTATATTTATGTATTTCTAAGTGTCTTGAAAGCAAAATTGTTGAAGGTCTATTATTTTGACTAGAAAAACTAAATTAGTATTATTCTATAATTAAATATAAATAAGTTTTTTATATGGAACATAGACAAGGTAAACCACTCTAGCCTCTCGCACTACATGAATGGATGGATACGCCGACGGCCGGGCGCTACGCCGATGGCCAAATGTCGGGGATGTCGGTGTAGACCGTGACCAGGCCATCCCCCAAGCAGCCATCAGCGTAGAATTGCCCTCGGTGTAGCCTACGCCTGCCCCTCGGGTAGCTATTTTTCCTTTTACCTCATTAAACTTTGAAAAATCATAACTAAATCATTCTAATTCGAAAAAATACAAATAATATATCAAAATTTGAAAAAAATAAGATCTATCTATCTACCCTCAAATATTACACATTTATAAAAAAATAAGTGAAATGTAAAACATTATATATATATAGTTTAATACATGCATAAGAAATTCAAAACAATACAAACAATGCGAAACCTTCGCGTGGTGACATATTATGGATATAGTTAGAAGGAAAATATAAAACTTGGTATATTGATTATGTCGAAAAAATCCTTCACAAAATGACCTATCTCATTCGAGGTTTTCTGGCTTTCGGGTCAAATGATGAATGTTATGGCTAGAATTCAGGCATAATTTGTGATAATGTGTCCATATTGTGCATACATATGCATCATGGTATGGCGAATAATGTTGCATGAGGAAGTTTTCCTTTTCATCGTACCAAAAAGCCATTTTCCATTTTCCGAGTGCGAAAAAACGAACGGTTTTGTGAGGCAACCACCAAATGAATATTTCAAAATGCTACCGCCATATTTTTCCAAAATACTATACCACCTTACATGGAAAATGTATTAACAGGGAGATCTCAACCCTTTCTGTCTATCCCTAGTGAAAAAGATAAATTCTTGCCGAATCGGTAGGAAGTGGGTCAAATATGAACTATAGGTACATGATCTGATGCTCATGATTTTTTACAAAAATAATTTTTAGGTTCACAATATGCTATTTCATCAGATATCCACTTCAAGTTTATCAAGGCTCAGCCCCGAACTAAGAATCTCCATGCCCGCTGTTCGACAAATTTTGATGATAGTTTAAAACGGGCATAAAAAATTCAAAAACGATCTAAACAATGCGAAACCTTTGCATGGTGTCATATTATGTGATATAGTTATAAGGAAAAATATCAAACTTGGTATATTGATCATGTCTAAAAAACCCTTCACAAAATGATCAATCTCATTCGAGGTTTCTTGGCTTTTGGGTCAAATGATGAATGTTATGGCTAGAATCAAGGCATAGTTTGTAATAATGTGTCTATATTGTGCATACATGTGCATCATGGGATGCAAACAATGTTGTAGGCGGAAGTTTTCCCTTTCGTCGCATCAAAAAGTCATTTTCCATTTTCCAAGTGCAAAAAACGAACGGTTTTGTGAAGCAACCACTAAATGGCTATTTCAAAATGCTACCACCACATTTTTACAAAATACTATACCACCTTATATGGAAAATATCCTAACAAGGGGATCTCAAACCTTTCCGTCTATCCCTGGTGAAAAAGACAAATTCCTGCCGAATCGGTAGGAAGTGGATCAGATATGAACTATAGGTACATGATCAGTTACAAGGAAAAATATCAAATTTGGTATATATTGATTATGTCTCCAAAAAACCTTCACAAAATGACCTATCTCCTTCGAGGTTGCCAAAAAGCCATTTTCCATTTTAAACGGGCAAATAAAATTATGGCTATAATCACTGCATAGTTTGTGATAAGTTGATATTTATATTATATTTGGATTCCTCTCATTTTTCTGATCAATTTAGACATATTATTTTGTCGATTTTTGATTTATGGATTTAAAGGTATTAATTATTCCATATTAAATAGAAAAAATACAAAAAAATAGAAACATTATATTTTTATTTGAATTCAATAATATTTTTACTTATTCATTATTTTTTACTTAAATAATTGTTTGTAATTTCAAAAAATACAAATATGTGACATGATGATATAAGAGTTAACATGATTGATATTATAGTATTGACAACAATGTATGAATTGCTTTGCGGAAACAGATTCTGAAGGAACGAGAAATTTAAGCGTGCTAGAGCTAGAGTAGTGAGGATGTGCGATCGACACTACTAGGAAAATGGCTATAGGTAATCAGCACATCCGTGGCTCACATGGTTGAAGTGCCCCACGGCTAAAACATGCGTGGCTCACCTATGGGCAGTGCCCTACTAGTAACTAGAACAAGCATGGCGCACATGACCATAGTGCGCCACAGAGATATGTGTGGGCCAGGGCCCTGTTGGCCGCACGCCAGATATCCGTAGCGCACATAGGGTAGGTGCGCTACGCATGTTGGTGTTATCCGTGGCGTACGTTGGGGGGGTGCGCTACGCCTAAGCGCATGCCCCTCTGCTCTATAAAACGGTCAGACACATCCGTGGCGCACTATGACATGTGCGCCACGGATGTTACTAATCCCTGTGGCGTACTAGGGCCGAGTGCGCCACGGATGTTGCGACCTTTTTTGGGCAGCTCCACTTGTGCACATGTGTGATCATCCACCACCCCACACTTCACTTTCCCCTTCTTCTTCCTCCTTAGATCTAGTCGGGATCCTTCTCCTTCCCACCTCAATTTCTCCACTCATTCACCATTTTTAGCATGTAAAACTTGCCTTGGATGTTACATAAGTAATATAGGAAGGTCTCCGGTCTCTCATCTCCTTCTCCGGTCTCGCGTGCACCTCTCCTTTCCATCTTTCTCGCGATTGGTCTCTCATCTCGGTAAGTTGTCCATGTAAGGATGTGTTCATGTGTATATGGATGATATGCTCATATGTATGTAGATGATCGATGCTCATGATGTGTGTATGAGAGGATCGATGGTCATATGTGTATATATGGAGAGTATCGATGATGCTCATGCATGTGTGTATGGAGAGGATAATGATATGTTCATGTGTGTATGGATCGGTCTCTCTCTCTCTTGTGTTTGTATGTGAACAAGTTGCCATTTGTTTTGCCAAAATGTTGATTCATTTCCATTTTGGCAAGACTTTGGCATTTCGCAAAGGTCCTAATTTTAGGATAGGTCATGCCGAAATTTTCTATCGACCATCGCATGCATGCATTCATTGATTATGTGGTTCTAACAGACTTCTAATTGTACCGTGTACACAGTGCAGGCAAAAATGGTGCTCATAATGAGTGAAGACATTGTGGCTAGATTTTTTAAATGTGCGATGGCCGACATGATACGAAATAACAAGACGTAGATAAGATGTCCGTGCAGAAGATGCAAACTCAACTGGGTGATCGACCCAGATTCCGGGAATCTGCAGGCTTGGAGGAGGCGCCGCCGGTTGGAGGAGGGATTCCCTCTCTTTCCTCTTTCCCTCTTTCCAATTTTAGCCGTTTGACTTTTCAAACTTGCTATTTGACTTTTCAATTTAGGATTCAATTTAATCCTTTATTTGGAACAGCGAGAACACTTAGTACATGATGCAATCATCTCAATATGCAATGACACATTCATGTACCCCTTCCCCTCCGGAGTGCCGGACATTCCGGAACCTTCTAGAACATTCCCGATGAAAACACCGGAATCATTCCCGAACTCCGAAACGGGACTTTCCTTATATGAATCTTATTCTCCGGACCATTCCGGATCACCTCGTGATATCCCGGATCCCATCCGAGACTCCGAACAACATTCGGTCTCTTTCTCATAATACCATAACTACTCAAACAACGTCGAATCCTTAAGTGTGTCTCCCTACGGTTCGTGAATTATGCGGACATGATCGAGACACTTCTCCGAACAATAACCAATAGAGGAATCTAGAAATTCATATGGCTCCCACATATTTCTACGATTACTTTGCGATCGAATGAACCACTTACATACGATACCAATTTCCCTTTGTCTCACGATATGTTACTTATCCGAGGTTATGATCGTCGGTATCTCTGCATACCTAGTTCAACCTCGTTACCGATAAGTACTCTTTTCTCGTTCCCGTGATATGTGATCCCTTGTGAGCCAGTCACATGCTTGCAAGCTAATTGGATGACATTTCACCGAGAGGGCCCAGAGTATATCTATCCGTCAGATGGATGGACAAATCCCACTCTTGATCCATGTGTCTCAACCAATACTTTCCGAACACTCAATGCCACCTTTATAGCCACCCAGTTACGGTGTGGTGTTTGATGTCATCAAAGCATCCATCCGGTAAAGGTGATAGGCATGATCTCATGGTCGAAGGAATTAGGTTACTATGTATCAGAAAGCATATAGCAATTGAACTATTGAAATGACTTGATCTTTATGCTACGCTTATCTATAGGAGTATGTCCATCATATCATTCTCCTAACGATATGATCTTGTTGTTGATAACATCTCAATGTTCATGATAGGGAAACCACAATCATTTATCAACCAACAAGCTAGTGATGTATAGAGGCTATACTAGGGACTTCAAATTAAGTTTACAAATCACACAAGTATTAATGTTTCCTTGTTAATACTATTATAGCATGAATGTAAACATTTATCATAAACAGAAAGATATAATAATAACTACATTTATTATTGCCTCTAGGGCATATCTCCGACAGTCTCCCACTTGCACTAGAGTCATCTAATCTAGATTACATGGTAATATACCGAACACCCATGGCAGTTTGGTGCTGGTCATGTTTTGCCCTCGGGAGAGGTTTAGTCAACGGATCTGCCACATTCAGATCTGTGTGTACTTTGCAAATCTTTATATCCCCATCCTGGATATGTTCTCGAATAGCGTGAAAACGTAGCTTGATGTGCTTCGGCTTCTTGTGTGACCTTGGTTCTTGCACATTGGCTATGGCGCCCATGTTATCACAGTAGATAGAAATTGGGTCCAGCGCACTAGGAACCACACCCAGCTCTGTAATGAACTCTTTCATCCATATCGCTTCTTGTGAAGCCTCTGAAGCAGCCATGTATTCCGATTCAGTTGAAGATCTCGCCACAACGCTTTGCTTTGCACTCCTCCAGCTAATTGCTGCACCATTCAAAATAAATACGTATCCAGATTGTGATTTAGAATCATCCGGATCGGTGTTCCAACTAGCATCAGTGTAACCATTAACAACGAGCTGTTCATCACCTCCATAAGAAAGAACCATATCCTTAGTTCTTCTCAAGTACTTAAGGATGTTTTTGACCGTTGTCCAATGATCCACTCCTGGATCACTTTGATATCTGCTAGTTAAACTAACAGCATATGCAATGTCGGGTCTAGTACATAGCATGGCATACATTAGAGATCCTATGGCTGAGGCATAGGGAGTCTTACTCATCCTTTCTCTATCTTCTGCCGATGTCGGACTTTGAGTTTTACTCAAGGTCGTATTGGGCAACATGGGCAAGAACCCTTTCTTGCTATCTTCCATTCCAAACCTCTTTAGAACTTTGTCCAAACATGTACTCTGTGACAATGATATTTGGCGTTTCGATCTATCTCTATAAATCTTTATGCATAATATGTAAGCTGCTTCGCCAAGATCCTTCATTGAAAAACTATTATTCAAATATTCCTTGACACTATTAAGAAGGTCTATATCATTCCCAATCAACAATATGTCATCCACATATAGTATTAAGAATGCTACAGAGCTCCCACTCACTTTGTTGTAAATACAAGCTTCTCCATAAGTTTGTATAAAACCAAAACTTTTGATCACCTTATCAAAACGTTGATTCCAACTTCGGGATGCTTGCTTCAATCCATAGATGGACCGCTGAAGTTTGCATACCTTGTTAGCATCTTTAGGATCGACAAAACCTTTGGGTTGCATCATATACAACTCTTCATCAATATCTCCATTGAGGAATGCTGTTTTGACATCCATCTGCCATATCTCATAATCATAATATGCAGCGATTGCTAACATAAATCCTCACAGACTTTAGCTTCGCTACTGGTGAGAAAGTCTCATCGTAGTCAACTCCTTGAATTTGTCGAAACCCTTTTGCGACAAGTCGAGCTTTATAGACAGTAACATTACCATCAGCATCTGTTTTCTTCTTGAAAATCCATTTGTTCTCGACAGCCTTCCGGCCATCCGATAAGTCCACCAAAGTCCATACTTGGTTTTCGTACATGGATCCAATCTCGGATTTCATGGCTTCTTGCCATTTATTGGAATCTGGGATCATCATCGCTTCCTCATATGTCTCGGGGTCATCGGTGTTATCCACCAACATGACACTCATAACGGGATCATACCAATCTGGAGTGGTACGAGTTCTCGTTGACCTCCGAGGCTCTGTAGCAACTTCAACCGAAGTTTCATGATCATCATCATTAGCTTCCTCTCTAATTGGTGCAGGCACCACAGGAACTTCTTCCGGTGCTGCGCTACTCGCAATTTCGAGAGAAGGTTCGACAACCTCGTCGAGTTCTACTTTCCTTCCAGTCACTTCTTTCGAGAGAAATTCCTTCTCTAGAAAGGATCCATTCTTGGCAACGAAGATTTTGCCTTCGGATCTATGATAGAAGGTATACCCAATAGTTTCCTTTGGGTATCCTATGAAGACGCATTTTTCCGCTTTGGGTTCTAGCTTGTCCGGCTGTAACTTCTTTACATAGGCTTCGCATCCCCAAACTTTAAGGAACGACAATCTAGGTTTCTTCCCAAACCATAATTCATATGGTGTCGTTTCAACGGATTTAGACGGTGCCCTATTTAAAGTGAATGCGGCTGTTTCTAATGCATAACCCCAAAATGATAGCGGTAAATCTGTAAGTGACATCATAGAACGAACCATATCTAAGAGAGTTCGATTACGACGTTCGGACACACCATTACGCTGTGGTGTTCCCGGCGGTGTCAATTGTGAAAGTATTCCGCATTTCTTCAAATGCTCGCCAAACTCGTAACTTAGATATTCACCTCCACGATCAGAACGTAGAAATTTAATCTTCTTGTTACGTTGATTCTCTACCTCACTTTGAAACTCCTTAAACTTCTCGAAAGTTTCGGACTTATGTTTCATGAAATAGATATACCCATATCTACTCAAATCATCCGTGAAGGTAAGAACATAACGATAACCACCACGCGATGCTACACTCATCGGACCACACACATCGGTATGTATGATTTCCAACAATTCCGTAGCTCGCTCCATCATACCAGAAAATGGAGTCTTAGTCATTTTTCCCATCAGACATGCTTCGCATCTTTCAAGTGATTCAAAATCAAGTGATTCAAGAAGTCCATCGGAATGGAGTTTCTTCATACGTTTCACTCCAATGTGACCAAGACGACAGTGCCACATATAGGTCGAATTATCGCTTGATTTCAAACGTTTAGCCTCAATGTTATTAATATGTGTATTTCCACTATCGAGATTCAACAAGAATAGACCATCTATCAAAGGTGCATGTGCGTAAAACATATTACTCATATAAATCGAACAACCATTATTCTCGGACTTAAACAAGTAACCGTCTCGCAATAAACAAGATCCCGATATAATGTTCATGCTCAACGCAGGCACCAAATAACAATTATTTAAGTATAAAACTAATCCCGATGGTAGATGAAGGGGTAGCGTGCCGACCGCGATCACATCAACCTTTGATCCGTTTCCCACGTGCATCGTCACCTCGTTCTTCGCTAGCTTCCGTTTATTCTGCAGCACCTGTTTCGAGTTACAAATATGAGCAACCGAACCAGTATCAAATACCCAGGCACTACTACGAGTACTAGTGAGATACACATCAATAACATGTATATCAGATATACCTTTCTTCTTGATGTTGCCGTTCTTCAGATCCGCCAAGTACTTTGGGCAATTCCGCTTCTAGTGACCTTCTCCCTTGCAGTAAAAGCACTCAGTATCAGGCTTAGGTCCAGCCTTGGTCTTCTTCGCCGGCGCGGTAACTTTCTTACCACCCTTCTTGAAGTGACCCTTCTGCTTAGACTTGCCTTTCTTGAATTTGGTGGTCTTATTGACCAACAACACTTGGTGCTATTTCTTGATCTCCACTTCTGCAGACTTTAACATAGCAAACAGTTCTGGCAACTCCTTGTTCATGTTCTGCATGTTGTAGTTCATCACAAAGTTCTTGTAACTTGGTGGCAGTGATTGGAGGACACGGTAAATCCCCAAAGCATTAGGAATCACTATACCCAAGCTTTGAAGTTTGTTTGCGTGCCCAGACATCTTAAGCACATGCTCACTGACGGAGCTGCCCTCTTCCATCTTGCAGTTAAAGAACTTTTCAGAAGCCTCATAGCTTTCAATTGCCGCATGAGTCTCAAAAATCAATTTGAGATCCTCGACGATATCATATGGGTCTGAATTCTCAAACCTTTTCTGAAGCTCCGATTCTAAACCATACAAGATAGCACACTGAACTATGGAGTACTGATTCTTCCGAGCGAGGTAAACATTCTTTACTTCATCGGCAGCATCAGCTGCAGGTGGGTCACCGAGCAGTGCATCCAGCACATAGGTCAAATTACCAGCTGTGAGGACAATCCTCAAATTGCGGAACCAATCCGCGAAGTTGCTTCCATTGTTTTTCAACTTTTCTTTCTCTAGGAACGTATTAAAATTGATGGTAGGGGCTGCCATTGATCTACAACATATTTGCAATAGTTTAAACTAAGTTTATGACAAATTGAGTTCAAATTAATAATAAAATTAACCTAGGTGAACTCCCACTCAAAACAACATCCCTCACATTGTTTTAGTGATCACATGAACCAAATCCACTACATCAACACCGATCATCACGAGAGTTGATACAGTTTCAATGGCGAACAATCGTCATGTTCATCATATCTACTATATGATTCATGCTTTACCTTTCGGTGATCCGTGTTCCGAGACCATGTCTGTACATGCTAGGCTCGTCAAGATCAAACCTTAGTTTCCGCATGAGCAAATCTAGCTTGCTCACGTTGTATACACTTGCAGAAGCTAACACACCCGATCATCACGTGGTGCTTCGAAACAACAAGCTTTAGCAACGGTGCTAACTAAGGGTGAACACTTTATGGTTTGAAATTCATGTGCATGAGGGATCATCTTATAATGCTACCGTCGTCTACTAAGCAATACAAGATGCATAAAGGATTAACATCACATGCAATTCATAATATGTGATATGATATGGCCTTTCTTCTTTGTGCTTCCGATCTCCATCTTCAAGCACGAACATGATCTCCATCATCACCGGCAATGCATCAAGGTCAATGACGCTTCTTCATGGTTGTCGTCCACCGGCTTCAACTATTACAACTACTTTGAATAGACACACGGGTCTTAACATAAATTAAAGACAACCATATGGCTCCTGCCGGTTGCCAACTTACAATAAGGATCATTGCATACATCAAATATAATCACAATCATGGCCATATCACATCACTGCACACCCCTGCAAAACAAAGTTAGACGCCTCTACTTTCTTTGCATGTTTTACGTGGTTTGGGGCTTTCAATAAGTGTCGTTCTAACTTACGAACATGAACCACAACATTGATACTAGTATTGTTAATCACCCGTTGTAAATTGGATCTTAACTATGCTAGGAGAAACATGCACCCGCAAAGCCACTTATGCAATACAAGTTGCATGTCAAGCGTGGAGCAAGTATCATGAACGATGTCATGTAAGGTTAGCCCGGGCCGCTTCATCCCAACATACCGCAAGATGCAAAGTACACAAGAAGCAATCGACAATAAAAGCATCAACGCCCACAATGACCATTGTGTTCTACTCGTGCAACAGATCTACATATAGACACGACTCTGATACCACTGTAGGGTTTCGTAGCATGGAAAACAAAAAATTTCTACCGCATACAAACAAACAAGCCAAGATCTATCTACTAGATTGTAGCAACGAGTCGATGGAATAACTCACCCTCGAAGATTCCAAAGTGTTTAACGAGAGCGGATTCTCGTGGGTGATGTAGTCGTACTCTTCCCGATCTCAAGATCGCGTAGACGATCCTTCCGGCGTTGCGTTCCGGCAGCGCTCCCACAGTCGGTCACACATTCGGTACTCGACTAAGACCTTCCTCTCCCTTGTTCCAGCAGGCAGCGGAGGTTGTAGCACTCTCCTCGCGATTCCGGCAGCACAACGGCGTGGTACCGGAAGTAGAGGGGAGATCCCGCAGGGCTTCGCCTTAAGCCGGAGCGAGTATGGTGGAGTATGAGAGAGCTCCTTGGCGATCTAGGGTTTTAGACACACCAATTAGAAGGATCTAAACCGGAGTCTAGGGCAATTAGAAGCTCTAAACCAAAACGGCTCTAAACCGGAGGCTAGGGCTAGGGTTTAGATTTAGAGGATAGGAACTTGAGTGTGCTAGGAGGGATCCCTGCCCCTCCTTATATAGGTGGAGGGGCCGGCGCGCCAAGGGGAGGGAGGGGAGTCCCTTCCCAACTCGGCTTGGAGGAGGCGCCGCCGGTTGGAGGAGGGATTCCCTCTCTTTCCTCTTTCCCTCTTTCCAATTTTAGCCGTTTGACTTTTCAAACTTGCTATTTGACTTTTCAATTTAGGATTCAATTTAATCCTTTATTTCGAACAGCGAGAACACTTAGTACATGATGCAATCATCTCAATATGCAATGACACATTCATGTACCCCTTCCCCTCCGGAGTGCCGGACATTCCGGAACCTTCTAGAACATTCCCGATGAAAACACCGGAATCATTCCCGAACTCCGAAACGGGACTTTCCTTATATGAATCTTATTCTCCGGACCATTCCGGATCCCATCCGAGACTCCGAACAACATTCGGTCTCTTTCTCATAATACCATAACTACTCAAACAACGTCGAATCCTTAAGTGTGTCTCCCTACGGTTCGTGAATTATGCGGACATGATCGAGACACTTCTCCGGACAATAACCAATAGAGGAATCTGGAAATTCATATGGCTCCCACATATTTCTACGATTACTTTGCGATCGAATGAACCACTTACATACGATACCAATTTCCCTTTGTCTCACGATATGTTACTTATCCGAGGTTATGATCGTCGGTATCTCTGCATACCTAGTTCAACCTCGTTACCGATAAGTACTCTTTTCTCGTTCCCGTGATATGTGATCCCTTGTGAGCCAGTCACATGCTTGCAAGCTAATTGGATGACATTTCACCGAGAGGGCCCAGAGTATATCTATCCGTCATATGGATGGACAAATCCCACTCTTGATCCATGTGTCTCAACCAATACTTTCCGAACACTCAATGCCACCTTTATAGCCACCCAGTTACGGTGTGGTGTTTGATGTCATCAAAGCATCCATCCGGTAAAGGTGATAGGCATGATCTCATGGTCGAAGGAATTAGGTTACTATGTATCAGAAAGCATATAGCAATTGAACTATTGAAATGACTTGATCTTTATGCTACGCTTATCTATAGGAGTATGTCCATCATATCATTCTCCTAACGATATGATCTTGTTGTTGATAACATCTCAATGTTCATCATAGGGAAACCACAATCATTTATCAACCAACAAGCTAGTGATGTATAGAGGCTATACTAGGGACTTCAAATTAAGTTTACAAATCACACAAGTATTAATGTTTCCTTGTTAATACTATTATAGCATGAATGTAAACATTTATCATAAACACAAAGATATAATAATAACTACATTTATTATTGCCTCTAGGGCATATCTCCAACAGGTGAAGGACTTGCACTAGAGTCATCTAATCTAGATTACATGGTAATATACCGAACACCCATGGCAGTTTGGTGCTGGTTATGTTTTGCCCTCGGGAGAGGTTTAGTCAATGGATCCGCCACATTCAGATCTGTGTGTACTTTGCAAATCTTTATATCCCCATCCTGGATATGTTCTCGAATAGCGTGAAAACGTAGCTTGATGTGCTTCAGCTTCTTGTGTGACCTTGGTTCTTGCGCATTGGCTATGGCGCCCATGTTATCACAGTAGATAGACATTGGGTCCAGCGCACTAGGAACCACACCCAGCTCTATAATGAACTCTTTCATCAATATCGCTTCTTGTGAAGCCTCCGAAGCAGCTATGTATTCCGATTCAGTTGAAGATCTCGCCACAACGCTTTGCTTTGCACTCCTCCAGCTAACTGCTACACCATTCAAAATAAATACGTATCCAGATTGTGATTTAGAATCATCCGGATCGGTGTTCCAACTAGCATCGGTGTAACCATTAACAACGAGTTGTTCATCACCTCCATAAGAAAGAACCATATCCTTAGTTCTTCTCAAGTACTTAAGGATGTTTTTGACCGCTGTCCAATGATCCACTCCTGGATCACTTTGATATCTGCTAGTTAAACTAACAGCATATGCAATGTCGGGTCTAGTACATAGCATGGCATACATTAGAGATCCTATGGCTGAGGCATAGGGAGTCTTACTCATCCTTTCTCTATCTTCTGCCGATGTCGGACTTTGAGTTTTACTCAAGGTCGTATTGGGCAACATGGGCAAGAACCCTTTCTTGCTATCTTCCATTCCAAACCTCTTAAGAACTTTGTCCAAATATGTACTCTGTGACAATGATATTTGGCGTTTCGATCTATCTCTATAAATCTTTATGCCTAATATGTAAGCTGCTTCGCCAAGATCCTTCATTGAAAAACTATTATTCAAATATTCCTTGACACTATTAAGAAGGTCTATATCATTCCCAATCAACAATATGTCATCCACATATAGTATTAAGAATGCTACAGAGCTCCCACTCACTTTCTTGTAAATACAAGCTTCTCCATAAGTTTGTATAAAACCAAAACTTTTGATCACCTTATCAAAATGTTGATTCCAACTTCGGGATGCTTGCTTCAATCCATAGATGGACCGCTGAAGTTTGCATACCTTGTTAGCATCTTTAGGATCGACAAAACCTTTGGGTTGCATCATATACAACTCTTCATCAATATCTCCATTGAGGAATGCTGTTTTGACATCCATCTGCCATATCTCATAATCATAATATGCAGCGATTGCTAACATAATCCTCACAGACTTTAGCTTCTCTACTGGTGAGAAAGTCTCATCGTAGTCAACTCCTTGAATTTGTCGAAACCCTTTTGCGACAAGTCGAGCTTTATAGACAGTAACATTACCATCAGCATCTGTTTTCTTCTTGAAAATCCATTTGTTCTCGACAGCCTTCCGGCCATCCGGTAAATCCACCAAAGTCCATACTTGGTTTTCGTACATGGATCCAATCTCGGATTTCATGGCTTCTTGCCATTTATTGGAATCTGGGCTCATCATCGCTTCCTCATATGTCTCGGGGTCATCGGTGTTATCCACCAACATGACACTCATAACGGGATCATACCAATCTGGAGTGGTACGAGTTCTCGTTGACCTCCGAGGCTCTGTAGCAACTTCAACCGAAGTTTCATGATCATCATCATTAGCTTCCTCTATAATTGGTGCAGGCACCACAGGAACTTCTTCCGGTGCTGCGCTACTCGCAATTTCGAGAGAAGGTTCGACAACCTCGTCAAGTTCTACTTTCCTTCCAGTCACTTCTTTCGAGAGAAATTCCTTCTCTAGAAAGGATCCATTCTTGGCAACGAAGATTTTGCCTTCGGATCTATGATAGAAGGTATACCCAATAGTTTCCTTTGGGTATCCTATGAAGACGCATTTTTCCGCTTTGGGTTCTAGCTTGTCCGGCTGTAACTTGTTTACATAGGCTTCGCATCCCCAAACTTTAAGGAACGACAATCTAGGTTTCTTCCCAAACCATAATTCATATGGTGTCGTTTCAACGGATTTAGACGGTGCCCTATTTAAAGTGAATGCGGCTGTTTCTAATGCATAACCCCAAAATGATAGCGGTAAATCTGTAAGTGACATCATAGAACGAACCATATCTAAGAGAGTTCGATTACGACGTTCGGACACACCATTACGTTGTGGTGTTCCCGGCGGTGTCAATTGTGAAAGTATTCCGCATTTCTTCAAATGCTCGCCAAACTCGTAACTTAGATATTCACATCCACGATCAGAACATAGAAATTTAATCTTCTTGTTACGTTGATTCTCTACCTCACTTTGAAACTCCTTAAACTTCTCGAAAGTTTCGGACTTATGTTTCATGAAATAGATATACCCATATCTACTCAAATCATCCGTGAAGGTAAGAACATAACGATAACCACCGCGCGATGCTACACTCATCGGACCACACACATCGGTATGTATGATTTCCAACAATTCCGTAGCTCGCTCCATCATACCAGAAAATGGAGTCTTAGTCATTTTTCCCATCAGACATGCTTCACATCTTTCAAGTGATTCAAAATCAAGTGATTCGAGAAGTCCATCGGAATGGAGTTTCTTCATACGTTTCACTCCAATGTGACCAAGACGACAGTGCCACATATAGGTCGAATTATCGCTTGATTTCAAACGTTTAGCCTCAATGTTATTAATATGTGTATTTCCACTATCGAGATTCAACAAGAATAGACCATCTATCAAAGGTGCATGTGCGTAAAACATATTACTCATATAAATCGAACAACCATTATTCTCGGACTTAAACAAGTAACCGTCTCGCAATAAACAAGATCCCGATATAATGTTCATGCTCAACGCAGGCACCAAATAACAATTATTTAAGTATAAAACTAATCCCGATGGTAGATGAAGGGGTAGCGTGCCGACCGCGATCACATCAACCTTTGATCCGTTTCCCACGCGCATCGTCACCTCGTTCTTCGCTAGCTTCCGTTTATTCTGCAGCACCTGTTTCGAGTTACAAATATGAGCAACCAAACCAGTATCAAATACCCAGGCACTACTACGAGTACTAGTGAGATACACATCAATAACATGTATATCAGATATACCTTTCTTCTTGATGTTGCCGTTCTTCAGATCCGCCAAGTACTTTGGGCAATTCCGCTTCCAGTGACCTTCTCCCTTGCAGTAAAAGCACTCAATATCAGGCTTAGGTCCAGCCTTGGTCTTCTTCGCCGGCGCGGTAACTTTCTTACCACCCTTCTTGAAGTGACCCTTCTGCTTAGACTTGCCTTTCTTGAATTTGGTGGTCTTATTGACCAACAACACTTGGTGCTCTTTCTTGATCTCCACTTCTGCAGATTTTAGCATAGCAAATAGTTCTGGCAACTCCTTGTTCATGTTCTGCATGTTGTAGTTCATCACAAAGTTCTGTAACTTGGTGGCAGTGATTGGAGGACACGGTAAATCCCCAAAGCATTAGGAATCACTATACCCAAGCTTTGAAGTTTGTTTGCGTGCCCAGGCATCTTAAGCACATGCTCACTGACGGAGCTGCCCTCTTCCATCTTGCAGTTAAAGAACTTTTCAGAAGCCTCATAGCTTTCAATTGCCGCATGAGTCTCAAAAATCAATTTGAGATCCTCGACAATATCATATGGGTCTGAATTCTCAAACCTTTTCTGAAGCTCCGATTCTAAACCATACAAGATAGCACACTGAACTATGGAGTACTGATTCTTCCGAGCGAGGTAAACATTCTTTACTTCATCGGCAGCATCAGCTGCAGGTGGGTCACCCAGCGGTGCATCCAGCACATAGGTCAAATTACCAGCTGTGAGGACAATCCTCAAATTGCGGAACCAATCCGCGAAGTTGCTTCCATTGTTTTTCAACTTTTCTTTCTCTTGGAACGCATTAAAATTGATGGTAGGGGCTACCATTGATCTACAACATATTTGCAATAGTTTAGACTAAGTTTATGACAAATTGAGTTCAAATTAATAATAAAATTAACCTAGGTGAACTCCCACTCAAAACAACATCCCTCACATTGTTTTAGTGATCACACGAACCAAATCCACTACATCAACACCGATCATCACGAGAGTTGATACAGTTTCAATGGCGAACAATCGTCATGTTCATCATATCTACTATATGATTCATGCTTTACCTTTCGGTGATCCGTGTTCCGAGACCATGTCTGTACATGCTAGGCTCGTCAAGATCAAACCTTAGTTTCCGCATGAGCAAATCTGGCTTGCTCACGTTGTATACACTTGCAGAATCTAACACACCCGATCATCACGTGGTGCTTCGAAACAACAAGCTTTAGCAACGGTGCTAACTAAGGGTGAACACTTTATGATTTGAAATTCATGTGCATGAGGGATCATCTTATAATGCTACTGTCCTCTACTAAGCAATACAAGATGCATAAAGGATTAACATCACATGCAATTCATAATATGTGATATGATATGGCCTTTCTTATTTGTGCTTCCGATCTCCATCTTCAAGCACGAACATGATCTCCATCATCACCGGCAATGCATCAAGGTCAATGACGCTTCTTCATGGTTGTCGTCCACCGGCTTCAACTATTACAACTACTTTGAATAGACACGCGGGTCTTAACATAAATTAAAGACAACCATATGGCTCCTGCTGGTTGCCAATTTACAATAAGGATCATTGCATACATCAAATATAATCACAATCATGGCCATATCACATCACTGCACACCCCTGCAAAACAAAGTTAGACGCCTCTACTTTCTTTGCATGTTTTACGTGGTTTGGGGCTTTCAATAAGTGTCGTTCTAACTTACGAACATGAACCACAACATTGATACTAGTATTGTTAATCACCCGTTGTAAATTGGATCTTAACTATGCTAGGAGAAACAGGCACCCGCAAAGCCACTTATGCAATACAAGTTGCATGGCAAGCGTGGAGCAAGTCTCATGAACGATGTCATGTAAGGTTAGCCCGGGCCGCTTCATCCCAACATACCGCAAGATGCAAAGTACACAAGAAGCAATCGACAATAAAAGCATCAACGCCCATAATGACCATTGTGTTCTACTCGTGCAACAGATCTACATATAGACACGGCTCTGATACCACTGTAGGGTTTCGTAGCATGGAAAACAAAAAATTTCTACCGCATACAAACAAACAAGCCAAGATCTATCTACTAGATTGTAGCAACGAGTCGATGGAATAACTCACCCTCGAAGATTCCAAAGTGTTTAACGAGAGCGGATTCTCGTGGGTGATGTAGTCGTACTCTTCCCGATCTCAAGATCGCGTAGACGATCCTTCCGGCGCTGCGTTCCGGCAGCGCTCCCGCAGTCGGTCACACGTTTGGTACTCGACGAAGACCTTCCTCTCCCTTGTTCCAGCAGGCAGCGGAGGTTGTAGCACTCTCCTCGCGATTCCGGCAGCACAACGGCGTGGTACCGGAAGTAGAGGGGAGATCCCGCAGGGCTTCGCCTTAAGCCGGAGTGAGTATGGTGGAGTATGAGAGAGCTCCTTGGCGATCTAGGGTTTTAGACACACCAATTAGAAGGCTCTAAACCGGAGGCTAGGGCAATTAGAAGCTCTAAACCAAAACGGATCTAAACCGGAGGCTAGGGCTAGGGTTTAGATTTAGAGGATAGGAACTTGTGTGTGCTAGGAGGGAGCCCTGCCCCTCCTTATATAGGTGGAGGGGCCGGCGCGCCAAGGGGAGGGAGGGGAGTCCCTCCCCAACTCGGCTTGGAGGAGGCGCCGCCGGTTGGAGGAGGGATTCCCTCTCTTTCCTCTTTCCCTCTTTCCAATTTTAGCCGTTTGACTTTTCAAACTTGCTATTTGACTTTTCAATTTAGGATTCAATTTAATCCTTTATTTGGAACAGTGAGAACACTTAGTACATGATGCAATCATCTCAATATGCAATGACACATTCATGTACCCCTTCCCCTCCGGAGTGCCGGACATTCCGGAACCTTCTAGAACATTCCCGATGAAAACACCGGAATCATTCCCGAACTCCGAAACGGGACTTTCCTTATATGAATCTTATTCTCCGGACCATTCCGGATCCCATCCGAGACTCCGAACAACATTCGGTCTCTTTCTCATAATACCATAACTACTCAAACAACGTCGAATCCTTAAGTGTGTCTCCCTACGGTTCGTGAATTATGCGGACATGATCGAGACACTTCTCCGGACAATAACCAATAGAGGAATCTGGAAATTCATATGGCTCCCACATATTTCTACGATTACTTTGCGATCGAATGAACCACTTACATACGATACCAATTTCCCTTTGTCTCACGATATGTTACTTATCCGAGGTTATGATCGTCGGTATCTCTGCATACCTAGTTCAACCTCCTTACCGATAAGTACTCTTTTCTCGTTCCCGTGATATGTGATCCCTTGTGAGCCAGTCACATGCTTGCAAGCTAATTGGATGACATTTCACCGAGAGGGCCCAGAGTATATCTATCCGTCATATGGATGGACAAATCCCACTCTTGATCCATGTGTCTCAACCAATACTTTCCGAACACTCAATGCCACCTTTATAGCCACCCAGTTACGGTGTGGTGTTTGATGTCATCAAAGCATCCATCCGGTAAAGGTGATAGGCATGATCTCATGGTCGAAGGAATTAGGTTACTATGTATCAGAAAGCATATAGCAATTGAACTATTGAAATGACTTGATCTTTATGCTACGCTTATCTATAGGAGTATGTCCATCATATCATTCTCCTAACGATATGATCTTGTTGTTGATAACATCTCAATGTTCATGATAGGGAAACCACAATCATTTATCAACCAACAAGCTAGTGATGTATAGAGGCTATACTAGAGACTTCAAATTAAGTTTACAAATCACACAAGTATTAATGTTTCCTTGTTAATACTATTATAGCATGAATGTAAACATTTATCATAAACACAAAGATATAATAATAACTACATTTATTATTGCCTCTAGGGCATATCTCCAACAGGTGAAGGTGCGGAAGCAGACTGGGATGATGATGATCTAGATGCCGGAGGAGCATACAACGATGGAACAACGTCAGCCTGGGTGCGGGACCCTTATGTGCAAGAGCTGCTTCTCAAGCAGACGAGTAACGCCAGGGCTGCCGCTAGAGAGAAAGCCAAGCTTGCGCAACTTGAGAAAGATGCGGTTACTCCATTGTATGAAGGATGCAGGCCCGATGATACCCGGTTGAATGTAACGCTCAAGGCTATGGAGATGAAGGCAAAACACAAATTGAGCGACGCAAGCTTCGACGATATGATGGCATTCTGGCACGATCGTCTCCCGGAGGGGAACACATGTCCAACTAGTATCGAGGACGCCAAGAAAATTGTCTGTCCTCTCGATCTACCGCACATTAGATATCACGTATGCATCAACGATTGCATCATTTATCGGGGCGAGGACGCGGAGAAAACCACATGTCCGGTGTGCGGCGTGAGTCGATACAAGAAAGGGAAGAAAGCACCTCGAAAAGTGGTATGGTACTTTCCTATCACTCCTCGTCTGCAGCGCTATTTTGCGGACCCTAAGGAAGCGAAGCTCATGCGATGGCATGCGGAAAGGAAGAAGCCAGGAGATGACGATGATGACCCCGAAAAGGATGAGCTGCTGACGCACCCTTCAGATGCTAGCCAGTGGAAAGCATTGGACCTCGAATTCCTAGAATTCGGTGGAGATTTGAGGAACATTAGGCTTGGTGCGAGCACCGATGGACTCAATCCGTTCGGTAGCCAGAGCAGCACGCACATCACTTGGCCCATGTTTGTATGGATGTACAACCTCCCTCCATGGTTGTGCATGAAGAAGAAGTACATACAAATGAGTATGCTAATTCAAGGGCCGAAACAACCTGGTACCGACATCAATCTGTATGTCGGGCTGTTTAAAGAGGAGCTAGCCACATTATGGGAATCTGGAGCCAATACTTACGACGCCGTCGCACAAGATTATTTCACTATGAGAGCCGCGTTGGTCACTACGGTGCAAGACTATCCAGGTTGCGGGTATATCTCGGGGCAGGTTATCCAAGGATTCTGCGCATGCGTTAGGTGCATGGATAACACAAGCTATCTCCAACTAGAGAAAGATCCAGGGTCATCGAAAACCGTGTTCATGGCGCACCGGAGGTGGCTCAGCAAGAATGATCCATGGAGAAAACGTGGAGACCTGTTCGATGGCAAATCCGAGACCCGAGGAATCCCAGAGCGTAGGAGCAGCGAAGAAGTGGAAGAGTTGCTGAAAAACTGGAAAGATTGTCCTAAGCCTGGAAAGAAGCGAAAGAGGCAGCAACAAGACAAGCCGCTGATGAAGGTATGGAAAACAAGGTTTGTTTTCTGGGAGTTGCCATACTGGAAGTTTCTCCGCACGCCTCATAGCCTCGACATCATGCATATCACGAAAAACGTGTGCGAGAGTCTGGTTGCCACCATAATCAACATGCCAGATAGGACGAAAGATGGTCCGAAAGCAAGGCACGACCTGATATACTTGGGTATCCGGAAGGAGATTCACGGAGGACGCACTACTCCTGATGATCAGGAAGATGATGATGATCATGAGTCGGAGACGACACAAGGTCGTCGGAAGGGTAAAAAGTTCAAGAAGATCGAATATTACTGCCCTCCTTCTTGCTTCACTCTAAGCCAGGATGAGATCAAACAGTTTTTCAAGTGCCTTCTAGGAGTCAAATTTCCTTACGGCTACGCGGGCAAGATAAGAAGATACCTAGACGAGGCGAAGCAGAGGTTCAGTGGCATGAAGTCTCACGACCGTGCCGTGCTAATGACGCAGGTACTTCCGGTCGCACTAAGAGGGAGAGTGGACGAGCACGTCCGTGAAACGTTATTTGGCCTCTGCAAGTTTTTCGACGTCATCTCTAGGAAGTCGATTGGCGTGAATCAGCTCGGGAGGCTACAGGAGGAGATCGTGGTGATACTATGCGAGCTTGAGGTCTACTTCCCACCCGCATTCTTCGACATTATGGTGCATCTGCTGGTCCATGTCGTGGAGGACATCGTCCAACTCGGGCCGATGTTCCTCCGCAGCATGATGGCGTTCGAAAGGATGAACGGACACATCAAAGGATACGTTCGCAACAGGTCCCGTCCAGATGGAAGCATAGCCAAGGGCTTTCTGGCCGAAGAGTGCATCTCTTTCTGCACGAATTATCTAGACATCAAGAACCCTGTCGGTCTTCCCGTCAACAGGCACCTTGGCAAGCTCGACGGATCTGGTCACCGAGAGGGTCGTCGCATACTGCATGCAGACTTCGATTTTCGATGCGCAGACTTTGATCGAGCAAACCTCGTCGCGCTACAGCATTTAGAACTGGTCGATCCTTGGGTACAGAAGCACAAAAGGTTAATCGAGAAGAAGTACAGTGACAGGGGCATACAGAGGACGCAGGGAGAAATAATCAAAGAGCACAACTCAGATTTCACGCGTTGGTTTAGGCAGACGCTCCTTGATAATCCCCCGCGATCGCATTCTTCTGACACGGAAAAGATCATATTCACCTTGTCACAGGGACCGATGCAAAACCTGGTGACCTATCAGGCGTATGATATCAACGGCTACACATTCTACACGGAGGAAAATGACAGCAAGTGTGATTATCAGAACTCAGGCGTAACGTCGGAATTCTACACCGATGTCAACGTGAAGGAAAGATTCTACAGAAGAATCGAGGAGATCTGAGAGCTCGACTACTGTGGATAAAAGGTGCCGATGTTCCGTGTCAGATGGGCAAAGAGCGTCGAAAGAGAAGACTGATATTTCACAACCATGGTTATACCCGAAGCAGCCAAATCCAAGGCTGCCGGTGCGAACATGGCCGCTAAAAATGAACCGTGGGTACTGGCTACCAAAGTGGACCAATGTTTTTTAATTACCGACCCGACAAAGCCTAGCCGTGTTGTCGTGAGGAGAGGAAAACGAAACATCATCGGAATGGATGGAGTCGCCAACGAGCAAGAATTCGACCAGTACGGCGATCCAAAGATTGAAGATGACGACGACTACGATGCAGCAACATACATCACAAGAAGAAAAAGGACAACCCTATCCAAAAAAGGTAGCCCGTTCGAAAGAAGAAACATTAAAGTGCCGGGGCTAAATTATTCAACCGTGACAAAGAAGGGAAAAAAGATTGTAAAACGCTAGCTCAAAAAATATTGTAAAACGCGTGGTCGAAAAAGATTGTAATATTCATGAACAAATTATTATGACATATATTATCACTTTTGGGCATTTTTGGAATATTTCAAAGTATTTTAAAAACAAAACAAAACTTTGGTAGCATATATTACCACTTTTGGGCATTTTTTGGAACATTTAAAAGTATTTTTAAAATAAAAAATATGGGCACCAGGATTCGAACCTGGGTGCTAACAGGTTTAGAATAGAGAAGTGGGCGCAACCAGTGGGATAAGGCAATGCTAGTGTTAGAAAAGGGGGTGGCATCCCTCTTATCTGACTAGTCCTACCCACTTAGGCGTAGCGCACCCTGGCCAAGTGCGCTACGGCACTTGGCCTGGGTGCGCTACGCCTAAGTGGGTAGGACTAGTCAACAACTCGCCACGTCGTCGTCCCTACCCATCCCCATCGTCCTCAGCCGCATCCCATCCCCATACGCCAGGAGGAGGAGGAGGCCACCTCGCCTGTGCGCTCGAGGAGGAGGCCGTGCGCTCGAGGAGGAGGAGCCAGCGCGCCCGTCGCTCGAGGAGGAGGAGCCCGCCGCCGCACGCCCACCGTCTCTCGAGGAGGAGGAGGCCGCTGCTGCTCGAGGAGGAGGAGGCCGTGGAGGAGCCCGCCGTCGTCCTCATCTTAGAGGTGAGCCTCTCCCCTCCCCTCTCTCCCTCTCTTACCTCTCTCTGCATCCATTCCTGGATTGGGCCATGGATTAGGGTTAGGGTTCAAAGGATTAGGTTAGCAGTAGCTAGTGTTAGCAGTAGCTAGTGCTAGCAGTAGTGTTAGCAGTAGTGTTAGGTTAGCAGTAGTGTTAGCAGTAGTGTTAGAAGTAGTGCTAGTGCTAGTAGTAGTGTTAGGGTAGCAGTAGTGTTAGGTTCAGAGGATTAGGGTAGCATTAGTGTTACCAGCAACTAGAAAATAGTGTTTTCAAAGTTTAAATGTTTTCAGAGGATTAGGATTAGGTTCAGAGGATTAGGAAATTTAAATGTTTTCAAAGTTGCCAGCAAGAAGATAGTGTACATAATAGAAATCAGAACTTTTTGTTTACATGTTCAGAACTTTTCTGGTTCATGCTATTTTTGTATGGAGATCGAACAATAATTCCTTCTGTGTAGATATGTGTGTTGAAATAATATTTGTATCGTGCTATGTTGACGATTTTGGTTGTGTGCCATCATGAACTGTACAAAGAAATAAATGATCTTTCATTTTTTTTGTACCTGACCACTCTTCTGATATCATCTGATCTGATCAGGAGTGACCTCTTCTAATATCACAATGTGAATGTAGAGTTGTTCTTATTACTCGCTGTGTGCCTCAGATTCAAAGCGACTTGCAGATTTTGCATATGGATTTGGTGTTTGGTCATGACCTAATACATGAGCATACTTATCACTGACTTGCAAATTTTGCATATCTTAACTAATAGTCCTCTTATGTAGCTGATATTGTGTATAACAATCTAGTCACCACTCACTAACATCATACAACTTGGAATATGAGTAACTTACAACTAAGACCTATGTTATGAATTTCATCAGACCATATAGATAATTGAAGACACATGGAGCACATCATTATTTTGATTCATCAGCAGCAAATATCTTAGGCATGTAAGCAGTGCTTGTTAAATCTTGTTTTAGCAGTGTAAGCAATTATCTTATACTTGCTGTCATAGACTTGCTGTGTAAGCAACTATCTTAGGCATGTAAGCAACTTGTTGTCATACTTGCTGTCATATACTTGCTGTCATATACTTGCTGTGTAAGCAAATATCTTAGGCATGTAAGCAACTTGCTGTCATATACTTGCTGTCATACTTGCTGTCACTGTCAGAGTAGCACTGTGGTATACTTGCTGTCATATACTGCTGTCATATACTTGCTGTCATATTTGCTGTCAATGACAGTTGATATAATTTGTGGTGATATAATTGTAGCACTTGAAATTGTGCTTGTGCTTGTATATGAAGCACTTTATTATGTTGTGCAGGTTCTTGTATGAGATGAATCCTGATTTTTGCCGGAATGTTGATTAACTTCCGTTTCGGCAGAAATCAGGCACTCCTAGTTTAAGAAAATTAGCAAAGGTCGTGCCGTATTTTTCCGTGCATTTAACCAATTATTTGTTTTTTATTAGTGCAAAGATGTGTGACAACGACGAGGCTGGATGTTCTAAGCGCATCAGCGCTGAAGGAGAACTCAGACCTCCGAATACACAATTGACATTTTGGGAGGCGGCCCAGCGGCTAGAAGACGATGAAGAATACCATCCTTCGGAGAGCGAGGATGATGAGATGGAAGACACGGAGGAAGAAGCCGAAGGAACGGCGGACGATGAAACCACTGATGGCGGCGAGGGCACATGGAGTGGTAGCAATCTTCCTAAGAAGAAGAAGAAGTCGAAGGAACGGCGCCCGAACACGGTCGGCAGGGTCAGGGAGTAAATTACCGAAGTGAGCCCATCAGGGGTTCCTTTGGAGCCCGAACTTGTCGTCAGGGGGTACGGTGGGCAAGTGGCAGAGATCACCCGGACAACCATCTCGATCAACACCGAGAATCTCCGGCATAAAGATAATGGACACTTGCGCACACTCCTCTTCGAGAAGCTGCACGCAAGATACAAGTTCCCCGCTAAGTATCAGAACACAAATTATCATGGGAACGAAGTAAACAAATCCTCCCTCACAAAGATGATCACCGCCCTGGCCAGCTGGAGAACCCGGATAAAGAAGAAGATCTATAAAGAAGGCAAAAGTCTCGAGGAGATCCAGAAGATTGACCCGCATATCACCGAAGATCAGTTCCGGGAGTTCAAGAAGAGGGGTGAATCTGAAAGAGCCCTGGCCAATAGTAATCGGGGAAAGGAGATGCAGGCGATGAATATAGGTCATCACCATCTCGGATCTGGTGGATACAGAACCGCGGAGGCCAAATGGGATAAGGAGGACGAAGAGTATAGATCCAAGGGGATAGAAAACCCCTTTGCGAAATTCGAACCCGGGCAGGTTCGAAACTTCATCAGGGCCCGTTACCATGTGGACCCAAAAACCAAACAACTCACCGCGGATCCTGCGGTGAAGGAATTCGAAGAAATTGTGGTAAGTATAATCTAATTACCACGGATCAACTCGATTGCATTCTAATCGATGATCTAAACGATTGACTGTTACTTCTTCTGCAGGAGGAGGAAATTGTTGCTAGTCATGGATCCCAGGGTTCCTCATCCCAGGGGTCGACGGCGGCCACCCGGTGGGATAACCCTTTTAGTAGGGCGATGAACCGGGCCAAGAAAATAGAGCCAGTTACGAAGAAGCTATCGTCGGCTGGCCGTCTGGCCGACCTCGGGGGTAAGAATTGGGTGGATCATTTTGGTCAACCGCCGAGGATGCATGTGGCGCCGTCGGGAAGGAGCGAGGAGGAAAACCGCGAGATTCAAGAACTTAAGGAACAAGTGGCGCGGACCCCGCAGATCGTCCAAGACAACCTGGCAATCACCCTCACGTCCTTCCTGCCTACCTTGGTGGAGTCAATAGCGAACTGGAGTGCGGGTGGTCGAGTAGGGCCGTGCCCGATTCCAAGCATGGTCAGCAGCCACTCGAACAACGCGGCGCCGACGAATCAGGCGAACTACATGTTCGTGACTCCGCCCGCTAGCACCGCGGTGCCGCAAGTGTTGGTGACTCCCCCTGCCATCACCGCAGTGCCGGAGTACATGTTGGTGCCCCCCTGCCATCGTCGCGGCGGCACCGAAGCTCCAAGCACCCGGCGGTAGGGAGAATACACCGGCGGCCAGCACCGCGCCATCAAGCAGCTCTTCCATCTCTTGCGCGCCCGTCGCCGTATGCTGTGCATCGACATTAGCCGATCTCGACGCCATCACGGTAAACAAATTGCTTTACCGCCTTTCACGCCATCTATTACTCTTATGGAATCTCTGACGACGCCGTACATGTTTTCCGCAGACGGATGTTCCTTGCACTCTCTTATGCTACGTGAACAACGAGCTGAGGGATGTTGCCAAGGGTACCATAGTTCAACCCTTGCAGCGCACGTTCCGCTCAAGGCCGATGCCAGATAGCATGCACATGGTTAAAATTAGTCGGGTGCTAAGGGGCTGCGACGACCTGGAACCTCCCATTCAACCCCTAGGAGCGGATGAAGAAGAGCCGACTGTCCTCAGAAGTTGCTTCGGCTTATTGTTGCAATGGCCAAAGAGCATGATCCGTTTGGGGACGGCGGGGCCCATCACGCCACAGACAACAACACCGCCTGTCGTGCCAGTGACAAGCGGTGGCAAGGCCCCCTTACCGCCCTCGCCGTCACCTCCACGCGATGGGTCGGATGATCATGTTGATGATACGCATATGGCGCAGGATCCGGCCGAGGACGACGAAGACTGGAATGATCACTTCTTCAACACTCAGTTTAGCAATGAAGACCTAGCTGGTGGCCCCATAGAGAAAGCCACTATCACCAAGCATCTGTTTGGTTCTCAGGAGACGCCTCCAGCTTGCGCCTTTACAGAGCCAACTAATACAACCAACCGGCCCTTTATTCTAAGCCCTGACACACTACATAGGGCGGCCGGTGCTCAGATTGCGGTGCCTGCCCGCTCTCCAAAAGGAAAAAAGGGCAGGAAAAGAAAATCTAGCAGCTCCAGCCAGCCGGTGGCGTCAACAACTGCGAATCCGATCAGGTTTCGGGACGGGCCACCAAGACCTGAGGGTATTATGTGGAGGATTCATGTGGCGGGTGAGCCCATGATACCTAAGAATTTGCGGAGGCTCGCCAGTTTGGAACTGCAGAGTGTGCATGACGGCGTGCTGATGATAGAGAGACGCCTTCTATCGGAGAAAGATCCCTCGCACCCGGTATTCGTGGTTAAGGTGCCACCAGGCTTGGGCTTCGTCGACAATGCCCCTGCGGATCTGTTCTTCCTGCGGTTCGACGACATCTTCAATATGTTCTACCTATACCCGCTGCACTATACCATGGTCCGTCTGTTTTCTCTCAGCCTGGCCATGCAGATCATTAGAGAGAACACACCGGGCATCGCTATAGTGGACCACTACTACATGCGTGACGGTTGCTTGGGTTCCCCCGCCGAATGACGTATCGTGGCCTCGTACCTAAAAAGAATCCTCGTGGCGAACAAGACAAAGGAATACATTCTCGTGCCTTACTTTCCCGATTAAGTCGTTATTCACTCGCCACCGTCGATTGGCTTTATTAGATTATCATCATTCTTTTTCCAACACATTACATTTGAATTTTTTGCGCAGAGATGAACACTACACGCTCATCTCCTTATCGCCGAAGCATTCCCACGCCACGTATTTCGACTCGGGTAGTCTAGAAAAGAAGAAAAACTACGACAAGATCAAGAAAGTTCTGGATGATGCTCTCACTGGCTTTGCCTCGACGGAAGGCACCACCTTCGTGCGTACGAAGGTCAAGTTCGGCAGGAACGTCTTCAACCACGTAACGGAGTTCCCCTACATGAAGCATCCGGAAAACAGTAAGACGGAAGCCTACTACGCACTCCATCACATGAGGGCGTTTCTACTTGACCAGCAGAATTCTACGCTGCCAGATCATCTCAAACAGTGGGCCGAAGCAAAGGCCAAGATCACTGATTCAGATATTAGACAAGAGATGTATCGCATCTAGCAGCAGTTTGGGGCAATCATCTTTCGTGATGTCATGACTTCGGGGGGGATCTTCTACGGAGGAAATATCCCGAATAACGGTGACATAGAAGATCGTCTAGAGATGCAGGGTGACTATAGGAAGTTCATGACGTGACAAGGCGTCCTCCCGTTCCCTAAGCCGAGCCAGAAGGCTTGATGTTGGCCTAGTTGTAGTTACAAAATATAGATGACCTTTGTGTGTATGTGGACAAGTGCACATGCTACTATACTTATCTTATTAGGTTTATGAATCATCGCTTACTTCTTTTGCTTATTATTATTATATATCAATCAATGATTGGTTTTTTTGCTTACTCTTTGGTCCTTTGCTCACTTTGGTCCTTATTTTTTTCCTTGCTTTATTAGTCTTTTTTCGAGAATAATGCCGATGAAATGTCGTGGCACACTATATATGTGAATGTGCTACGACGGGATTGTGAGCCTTGTGATATGCACAAGTCCAGGTCTTGTGCATCCTACTTGGCTCACGGTTCCATCGTAGCATATTCCTGTGTCCAACGACCTATGTATACATATATGAGGCATTATTTTTGATTTACTTTGGTCTTTTTCGAGAATAATGCCAATGATTGAAATGTCGTGGCACACTATATATGTGAATGTGCTACGACGAGATAGTTAGCCTTGTGATATGCACAGGTCCAGGTGTTGTGCATCCTACTTGGCTAACCGTTCCGTCATAGCATATTCCTATGTCCAACGACCTAGCTAGTTATATATGAGGCATTCTTTTTGATTTACTTTGGTCTTTTTCGAGAATAATGCCGATGATTGAAATATCGTGGCACAATATATATGTGAATGTGCTACGACGGGATTGTAAGCCTTGTGTTATGCACAAGTCTAGATGTTGTGCATCCTACTTGGCTTACGGTTCCATCTTAGCATATTCCTGTGTCCAACGACCTATGTATATATATGAGGCATTCTTTTTGATTTACTTTGGTCTTTTTCAAGAATAATATCGATGATTGAAATGTCGTGGCACACTATATATGTGAATGTGCTGCGATGGGATTGTTCGCCTTGTGCTATGCACAGGTCCAGGTGTTGTGCATCCTACTTGGCGAACAGTTCCGTCGTAGCATATTCATGTGTCCAACGACCTAGCTAGTTATATATGAGGCATGCTTTTTGAGTTACTTTGGTATTTTCGAGAATAATGCCGATGATTGAAATGTCGTGGCACACTATATGTGAATGTGTTGCGATGGAATTGTTCGCCTTGTGCTATGCACACGACTAGGTGTTGTGCATCCTACTTGGCGTACAGTTCCATCGTAGCATATTCCTGTGTCGAACAACCTAGTTATACTAGAGGATTCCCCGCGCGTTGCTGCGGGACGCTTTAGTGATATATAAATGAAATTCAGAAAGTAACAAAATTGATAGTTTAGTTTTCTCTTATCTTCTAATTATATGCTATAATTTAATTAGAGAATGAGACAGACCAATACCCATGCATGCAGAATGGCCGATACATGCATACTGTGGCAAGCTAACATTCATATTCTAAAGTGCAATCGTTAAATGTCCATACAACACATGATATTCAAGCTATCCCTTGTCAAACAATTCAAGAGAAATGAGATCGTAACTATATCTAGAGCTTATTAATGAATAGCTTGGGCTCCTGAGATTTGCTCTAAAAATACGTATTGCAAAATAAATAACCAATAGCTTCCTACTGTGTAGATATATACCTACAATGATAGAAGTAGCACAATGTGGGAGTACATATATGCATCAAGGAATGAAAAGGCGTGTGATCGGCTGAAACCCGTGTGATCCGCAATGTACTCAGATTTTGACCATTTATACATAAAATGAAGTAGTATATGATTTACCAAAGTATCATCTAAAAAATTAGGTCATCAAAATTCCTCGATGATCTTCAAAACTGCTCGAAGTGCATGCTTTAAATTTACTAAACATCAACTTGTATGCATTATCTATATAAAACAATGCAATCAATCCTTGCTTATTTAAATTATCTCCATATCCCATACTGCAAATCCCCGAGTCTGATTCTGATAAAACTATAAATAAAGTTCAAGTACAAACTCTGGTCAGATGCGTAAATGCAGAGAAGAACCATTGATATGATATGTTAGAACCAATGACTGTGATGAGAACACCTACGTAGTTGCATATTCAACTTGGATAAAGCATGCTATGAATAAAAGTGTTGCATGGCACAATCAAGAGTCAGGACCTCACTTGCATTTCATCGAACATTTGTGGTTCATCTGCGGACAGTACATGGCGGTGATTCTCTACAACCATAGGGAGTAGAGAAAATGGAAGACCACGTTCATAGCTCAAAGTCCAAACTCACTCATAGATGAAGTCAAATATGCCAAAGGCAATGTAGGGATCAGTGTGTACAATGCAATCAGAGAAATCACAACATAGCAATCAGTGCGCCAGTGTTGTCCAAGATGTGGTGCAGTGTATAAGGATGACACAACCACAACAGAGCAATCAATGTGTACAATGACGAAGCAACACAGACATCCACACACCAGCACCATTCTGGAGGTGTAGCTTTTGTGATCTTGCGCGCAAGAGGAGATATTGAGAAAAAGATGAGACTATAAAGGAGGACCGCATGAGTAGTGATAATAGTTGTATTGCCTGCACTGGGAGATTAAAGAAGGCTCATAGGGCTGAGGCGTCATGAAGACATCTGGAATGCATGCATCCTTACCTTCTTGTAGTTGGGTGTTTCATTTATGAGGAAAGTTTGTTTACTGTCCATTCATGGGGAAGTTGAAGAGAGATTGAGTTGTGCTTCAAATACAAACCATGTGCCTCTCTGGTGGAAGAATCAATATTATTAGAATTATGTCAATATGTGTAGAAAAAATTATGAATCAGAAAAATGTCTGAATAAATTAACCTAAAGGAATGTTGTAGATGAATATTCTTAGAACCGAGCCCATTTTGGTAGCAAGAAGTAGCAATCACAATACTGTATGAACGGATTTACCTGGGAACAAATTGGCAGAAAAATATAAGCTCATTTTTTTCTGATCTACTTTAAGCAACTGCGTAAATGATGATCTGCACCAAGACATGAACTTTGAGAAATATCAGTTTAAACTAAATGGACTGGCAGAGGCTGGGGCACATCCTCATTTCGGAAAAAAAGGTAAAGTATTGAGATGGAGGAACTCTTAATTATAAATCCATGAACAAAAAGTAAATTTAATAAATGACAGAATATTAAAGTTCATTTGTAGCGCTGCAACTCAGGTTGCGGTATATGCGAAATGGCAACCAAGAGTCCAAGACAACAACGTACCTGGCGATTGTATCTGATCCTGCAAAAGGAAGTTATTTTGAAGAGTACATCGATCAGAAAACGTAATATCAAAGTAATGACCAACTGGGCATCTGAGTGAACATCAACACGATGCAATGGTACCCTAAAAAAATCAGCACTATGCAACGGAAAGTTTCTATTATGATTTTCATGTCTGAACTTTGATTGAGCTCTTGCTTCACGCCTTCACCAGCAATAAAATATCAGTAGCAGACCCAATACCTTAAGGTGTTGATGTTGCTTGTGAGAAGAATAAGAGATGAAAAGGGGCAGCATATCAGAACTTAAAATCCATAGATCGAACAGCTAACATCAGAAATAGGTGAAAAATCACTGCATCTAATAGCTGGAACCGCGATCAACAATTTCAGAGAACCGAGCATAAGCAAGGCAAGGCAGTAGCCCGGTGGCCCAATCGTGCATGCTATCACAATGAGAGAGAGAGATATCTGACAATTGCTAGACAGGATGAGAGGCATGTGCCCATATGCAGCAACACACGGCAGGATATTGCTTGGCGACATGTTGTAGACTGTAGCAGAGTGAAGCACCATGGTCTCATGGATCCGGTGGAGAAGATAATGAGGGAAAAGGCCCATCATTAGTGGGGGAGATAAACAGCCAGTGGAAGAATTAATAAGAGGTAAAGAGAAAACGACTGGGTGCATCCGCAACTTAGAATTTTTTTAACGAGAGCAAGAGCCGATATATTGAACGGTTACAATAGTGGACAGGAAACTTGTGGAATATTTTCCAGGTGACGTTTGATAGAGATAATCAGTTGCCAAAAAAATAGTGACATGGAAGGCTGCTGACGTGGAAGATTGGGATTTGTTAGGGATGCTTGATGAGGTGGATAGGCTGCATGTCAAGAGAAATAGTTTAGTGGGGGTGATCTTCTTAGTTATATAGGATATATGAGGCATGCTTTTTGAGTTTGGTCTTTTTGATTTAGGAGTACTTTCTATAAGTGTATCTTCATATGCGACTTTAATTATACATATTTTTTTTCAATCACCGGTTAATTATTATTGTCAACTTGTAGATGACGTGGTACGTCGTGTACAAGGGACGGGTTTCCGGAGTCTACGATGATTGGAAAGACTGCCGGAGACAGGTGCACCGTTTCAGCGGCAATAGCTACAAAGGGTATAACACTATGGCGGAGGCGAAAGCTAGATACACGCGCTATCTAGCGGGAGTTAGGACGAGGAACCGGATGAAGACCTACACCTTCATCGCGGCGGTGATCATGCTTATCTTCTTTGGTTGTTTATCCCGCGTTTGTGTCTAGCTAGTTTAGATGTGTAGGCGAGTTTCCGAGCTCTAACTTGTTCGATTGACACATGTCTTCGCACGTCACCAACTACTTTGTAACTTGATCGAAATAATGTAACTTATACTATGTATTCATGTATGAGACTTATCTATATGTATTTGTTTCAATCTTGTTTTGCAAATTGTGTATATATATATAATTGTATATCTTGTATCTGTGTGTGTATATCTTCCTGTAATATTGTATATAATCTGTATTATATATCATCTGGCTCTGAAATAAAAAAACAAAAAAACACCTGTGGCGCACATGACCTAGCTTTTGTGGCGCACTACATCTAAAGCGCACCTAAGCAGCTTAGTGGCGCACTGAGACATGCGCCACAGAAGATCCAACGCGTAGCGCACCTGCCCACATAGCCGTGGCGCACTAGCAGGTGCGCTACACCTATCTCGACACAACCGTGGCGCACTAGGCAGTGCACCACGTCTAGGAGATAGCCGCAGCGTGAGGCTAGTGGCGCACTGCTAGTGCGCCATGGATGGCCATTCCATGTGTGCCACAAACAGGCATTTTCCTAGTAGTGCGACCAGAAAGTTTGACCAAGACTTGAATTTAATCAAATATTAAGTATAATTAGTGTTAAAAATATTCAAAGTGAGAGATTAACAAGTCAAACAATTCAAAGATTAAACAAATTGAGAAAAAAAATTTAAAAAAATAAAAAAGAATTATTAAAAAAATTATTTTTGCAACCGGCCGACAGGCTATGCCAACGGCCGCTACATAGAGGGCAGCCGTCGGCGTAGTATATGCCGACGGCCTCCGTGTGCTCCGCCGAGGGAGATCTTTGCCGAGGAAGATCTATGCTTTTCCCCACGTGTGTGAAAGTGACAGCGTGCGCGCCGTGTGTGGCACTTAAGCTAGATTACATATATATTCATAAGTTATATTTGGAGTTGAATGTCTTTATGAAATTGTGGTGTTTGTTGAAACCATCTAGCGCTCAAGGTGACAGTGTGGGATTATCTAGATAGGGAAAGGCCCTACCATGGATTAGAGTGTCCAACCGGAGAGTAGTTAAGAGTAGTATCATGAAGAGAGGATATTTATATGAGAGAGTGTTTACTAGTGAAAGTATGATCCCTAGACCTTGTTTATAAACATTGAAACACCGTTTGCACCTAGATCTGTTGCATGTTTGTTTTCTTCCATCTTTATTCCGTTTGTCGGGGAGGTTTTGGTCCTTTACCTTACCTCACTATCAAGCTATTTTCTTGCACCGTTACCACTTGTATTTCACTATCTCTTCGCCAAACTAGTGCACCTATACACCTGACAAGTGTATTGGGTGTGTTGGGGACACAAGAGACTTCTTGTATCTTGATGCAGGGTTGCTTGAGAGGGAATACCTTTGACCACTTCCTCCCTGAGTTCGATAAACCATGGGTAATCCACTTAAGGCCAACTTGTTGTTGTTCTACAAACCTCTGTACTTGGAGGCCCAACAACTTTCTACAAGAACAGAAGTGCGTAGACATCACTCTCCTTTCGCCTAAAAATACCCTTTGGCCTAAAAACACCGGGGGTTCGACGTTTTTCCATATAGAGTTTCGCTGCGCCTCCACCACCAGAAACCGCGATTCGGAACCAAAAACTCCGTTCTGGCACCCTGTCGGGAAGGGGAATTGGAGGAGATCATCGACATCATCATCATCAACATCTCTACATCAACCATCCATGATTTCCCCATCCATTAGTGAGAAATCCCGCACAGTAGGCTATGAGGATGGTAGGGATTGGATGAGATCACTCATGTAATTGTATAAGATTGTTAGGACATGGTGCCTAGTATCTATTGTTAGTTCTTTTTGACATTGTTGCAACTTGTTATGCTTAATTCTTGTCACTAGGGCCCGAGTGCCATGATCTCAGATCTGAACATGTTATTGATTCATGATGATATTATTGTTTATGATCTTACCTGCAAGTTGTATACACATATCATTGTCTGGAACCCGAGGCCCCAAAGTGACAGAAATCGGGATAACCAGAGGGGATGGCTGTGATGTGAGGATCACATGTGTTCACGGTGTGTTAATGCTTTACTTCGGTGCTCTATTAAAAGGAGCACCTTAATTGCCAGTAGATTCCCTAGAGGCCCTGCTGCAACGGGATGGCAGGACAAAATATGTTGTGCAAGTTCTCATTGCGAGCACGTATGACTATATATGGAACACATGCCTATGATTACTTAGTACTTGGATGCTTTATCTTATTTATCTGCAAATGCTCTTGTCTTGACTATTGCATGAATTGAATTGTCCATGCAATGCCCGTCCATCCATCCCTATGCCTACCGCACTTTAATCCTACTGTTTATTACAATTGTTACCACTATCCTTACTTTACTACTGCTATTACTTTGTTATTGCTACTACAAAACTGTTGCTACTGATAAACTATTGCGAGCAAGACTGTTTCTAGGTGCATCTGAATTGACAACTCAGTTGTTAAGGCATATAAATATTCTTTGGCTCCCCTTGTGTCAAATCAATAAATTGGGCTTTACTTCCCTCGAAGACTGTTGCGATCCCCTATACTTGTGGGTCATCAAATTGTCTTAACCTTAATATGTAGGAGACATATTTTGAGTGGAAGCTTAATGGCTTGGCTAAGACTCAATATGTAGGAGACATATTTTTGAGTGGGAGCTAAGTGAAATCCCTATATCTCATATATGGATGCCATTTTGAGTGGGAGCTAGTCCCTGGATCTCATATATGGATGTCATATTTCAATTGGAGCATGTCATCATTTTGAAATATGTGTATGCCATATATGAATGACGTGGTTGGTATTAATAGTATTTACGTTAGTAAATATGGATGAAGTTGAAGAAGTTATTAAACAATGGAATCTATCGAGATAGATTGGTAAGTTTAATAAACATTATTGTCGAATGTTTTCTGGAATTGATTCTAAAAAATTCAGAATGTCCTAGGTAAGATTCTAAAGGAGTTCAGAATGGAACAAGATAATAAAGAGGTTCTTACTTGTATGAAGAATTGGTTTAGAATCAGTGTTACAACTATGGTTAAAAGAAAGAAAGAGATGTGTGACATCTCCTATGCCTTAGTCATAGGTTATTCCATATAACCACATTGTATACTCGACATAATTTGACCCAAAGGATCTGGTTGGAAGAACATGTCTTGAGGTGATTCCTGAGTTAATCACTTAACTAGAATTAAGATTGTTCCTAAATGGTCGGCACATAGTTGCATATTTTGCACTAGGATCTACATAAAGATAAAAGTATATTTTGGCTAAAAAAGTTCGACTTCTCTAAGTGTGTTTCCGGAGTTTACATGACAGTAGTGAAGGTTAAATTGACTCAACGATAGTCATTGTAAACAATAGAAACAAAGTCTCACTTGCCAAAATGAATACTTTAACCCATTATGAGATAATGAAGTGAATGCCAAAATTAGGAGGACATTAATGATTTGTAAAAGACATACTGATCTGGTAAAACAGAACATGGACATGACGTTTCTCATGAGTAGAATGATCAATGGACGCATATGGGGATATGGTTTATGATTAGTAAATGCATGCTGGATTATTTGTGCTCTAGTGCAAGTGGGAGATTGAAGGGAATATGCCCTAGAGGAAAATAATAAAAGGTTTATTATTGTCATATCCCAATAAGTTCGTAATAGTTTTATGTTGTGCTATAACTGTATCAAGTGGAAACATTGAAACATGTGTGATATGAAACATAAGTCCCTGGTAGCCTCTATTGATACTAGTTCGTTGGGCTACACGATGATCAAGGTTTTCTGATCATGGAGTGATAGCGCTGGTTGACAACGAGGTCATATCATTGGTGAATGATGTGATGGACATTCCTCAAAGATTGCGACACGATCAAAGTCATAAAGTTCATCGTTGCAATAGTGAGAAACGTAGTCTCCTTCTCCTTAGAATGTGAGATCATATTAATCACTGTCTTCCGAGGCTGCTTTGACTGCATTAAACGCCACTCTGTGAAATGGTGATTATAAAGGTGTATGTTGGATATTCAAAGGAACAGGTTGAGGCCTATGCATCAAGACTGGGATTTTTTTACCCTGCGACGGGTAAGATACAGTTAGGCCGACTTGGTGAGATTACATCCATAAATGTTGCAACATGTGACTAGGTCACGGGGATGCAATACCACGGTACCATGTGAACAGTATTTGTCGGTAACGAGATTGAACAAGGTATGGAGATATCTAACGATCGAGGACAAGTAGTATCGAAGAAACAAAGGAAAATGGACTCGACGTTTACGGTTCAAACGATATCGTCAATCTGGAATGCACAGGGATCATCATGGGCATCCCGGTCCCGCTGTTTATCATTGATGGAGATCATGTCTGTGCCATTCCCGAGCCGTGAGGGGATCCACTTAAGGATGCGATGAGCTGGAGATTATACGTAAGTTTGAATCATAGTATAGAAAGATAAAGCTGAAAGTGTTCCGTGGATAGAGATCCGAAGTTGTTCAGAGAAAGAAAGGAAACCAGAAAAGTTCCGTTAAGAGGACCGGAATCGTTCCGAAGCTGTTCAAAGGATATAGAAGGGGAACGAAAAGGTGTTTTGGGTCAAATTAGATTTGGTAATATGTATTTACATATTAATTAATGTAATTAATATTAATATAATATTTAAATCTAATTTGAAAGGGTATTCCACTAATGGGCCAAGTTTCCTAGGAAACAAGGGCCCATGAGGGAAACGGGAAGAGGGAAGGCCACCCAGATGGGCCCTAAGGGCCCATGCGCCTAGGGGAAACCCAAGGGTTAGGGTTTTGGGATCCCCAGGGATGCCCCCACCCTTGGTCGCCGCCTCCTCCCCCTTGGCCACCAACTGGATGGCTCGGGGGAGGGGCAAGACTGCCCCTCCTCCCCTATGTAAAGAGGCCCCCTCTCCCCTTGGAGGAACACACCAATATGATTGATCCCATGAGTTAGGAGCTCTCCTCCTCCTCTCCAATATATCTCTCTCTCTAGTTATCTCCATGCATTGGCATGGCCTAGGGCTATTCGTGCAAGAGACAACGCACCTGCAGCACACCGTTGCGCTACGAGGATTCCATATCCGGAGATCTAACTTTCGCACGTACTCCCGGTGGGATCAGGGAAACGGGGGTTCTTGTCGTACACCGTATGTGTACAAAGCCACGAGAAACACTAGGGGCACTTTGGATATCATGAGCGGGACTGATGCACGATGATGGAGCAAGGGGTGACCTGCGAGGAGCTTCACGACCTTGAGGTCATCTATGAGTACTACTACTTCAACCACATTCCTCTCGGAACATTAACCAGTTTCAGACTACAAGGGTGCGGTGACCCAGCATACCACTGCATGTGTAGTACACTATAGTCGTTGACATGACATCCACAGAACACCGTTCCGTAAATATCACATCCCTTAGAGTGGTACAACAGAAACATTGCGGGTCCATATTACAAAAGCACACACACTATTATTGTTACAATACCGGAAGTTCGAGACTTCCAAAAGATCCAACTTACAAAACAAAATATAAAGTGTTCAGTGGAATTTAAAAGTAACAACTCCGACTAGGAGTTGATCTCAACAGCTTATTCTATAGAGTTCATGCTGCTCGGCTCCGTTGGTTACAACTAACTAGGGCTACTTAGTTGGACTCATTATCATCGACACCATAGCGGATTTCGTAATCCACTCCTTCAACTCCTCCGGACAGATCAGGTTCCTCGTAGAACACATCTTCCTGGCATTCGACTGCATACATTGGCACGTCTTCGGGATCCTCAGAGTCTAAGCAAGGGATCAAAGGAAAGAATGAGTAACAGCGTTACCCGACAAGTTCATTATATGCAAGGTGGGAAGTTTGATGCTCTAACTACCACCTCGGATTATAAATCCTTGGCACTATGCAGTTTTTGTAAATCTTTATTCAAAGATTGATTTTATTCTAAAAAACTATGACAATCAGCCTTCAAAGGTTGACCAGAACTTTCATGGAGTTCCTTTCCTGCCGCGTTCGTAGATCCTTCCCGAAACAGGGAGTAACAAGTTACAGTTCTTACACTTTGCAGAGGTGCGTTACTTTACCCATGAGAGATCAAATCCTTGTTGCACAACCAGGCGTACTTTCCCGTCCACAATTCCATGATGTGGGGCCCAGTAGTTGGTCCAAGCCAATCACTGCCTCCTTCGTGACCCCGCATGCCTCCTTGGTGTACACCATGCCCACATAATGAATTACGGCAATGGTTTGTACAAACCGTTAGATGCCAGAACTATCGTGGGACGATAAGGGTTCCCACCCATATGCTGCATATCCTCTACGAATTACCAATTAATATGCACGCTACGAGGATAATAGCCACGACCTGCACATCCGGCTTCATGCGAGAGGAAGAAGATACAACTTACTTCTCTGTCCCATTCCAAATCTCATGGCTAACGCGTAATATACGGTGCTAGAATCACTGATGTCAGGGGTTATTAAGTCCCTACTTGATTATCATCATTGCAATTAGAACTCTAAGTTCTATTGCTCCATCATATCACCACTTAGGATGATATCTATAATTTCTTTATTTGTGAAAATAATATTTTCTTTCTTTTATAGCATATATGATAACACAAAATTTGCAAATACTTTGATAAAGACTCTTCAAAGGACATGAGCAAGTGATGAACTTGCCTTGTGATGGCAAGGTAGTGGAGTCTGATGCTTGCACTGGACCTTGAGCTTCTAGTTCTACAAACACATCATTATTGCCCGGTAAGGACAATATTTAAAGAAGCAAAATGATTATGCAAGTAATGAAATGCATTATTTAACTTGATATGCATTCACCCCATTATTATAAAAAGTTCTTTTTAATAATAAAGGATTTATAAATATTACTTTTTAATATTTATAACATATATTGAATTTTTTTTATTTTCCTTTTATTTGACTTTTATTGATTTAATAATTCTTTTAGGAATTATCAATTATACCTTAAAATTGTTATTAAATATTTATTTAGTATTTTTCAAAAATACTTTAATATTAATATATATTGAAAGTGATTTTTATTTATTTTTATCATCTTTCAATAATTTTGTAAAATTCCATAAGGAATATATAAATTACAAAATTCTTATAAAATTTTAAATGTCTAAAACTTTATATTTCATTTTATTTGAATAGTATGGATTATTGTGAATCCAAAAGTATTTTATTTATAATTTTTGGACTTTTATTTTATTTTCTAAAATTTAATTAAGTCCAAGGGTATTTTGGTCTTTTCCTTTTTATTAAAACAGGCCTAGAAATGTTTCTGGGCTGGTTATTCTTATTGGGCCCTAGTGGCCCATTATCCCTAGACAAAAGAGCCACCCCGAAGGGTCTGGCCCAGCTCAGCCCACTCCTCACTACCTCTCTCTCTCTCTCTCTCTCTCTCTCTCTCTCTCTCTCTCTCTCTCTCTCGAGTTTATCTTCTCCTCCTCTGACCCCGACCCTGTGGTCGGCGATGCCGCCACCGGCGATTCTCGCCACCATCGGCCGTTCTGGACGCCCCCGTGGTGTAACAGGGGGTTGTCGATGACGCTCGTTTGTTCTATCCAATTAGATTCGAGCCTTGGTCTCTCCTGCGATGGATCGATGCTGTCCCAAACCCTAGGGTTTGGGGATTGGCATGGATTCAAGTGATGTCGTGGTCGTCGTGCGTCGAGGTGATGCTCTGCACCTCCAGGCATGATCAGGGTCGCTACCGTGGCGCCGTGCGGGTTGCAGCGCCCCCTATGGGGTGCTTCCCGTGCCGCCATGGTCGTCGGCCCCTCTGCTTCCTCTTCTATTCTTCAGCGAGGACCTACGATGAGTTTGATTTTCCCCCCTGGTGCTCTCTGTACTTGTTGATTTGGTGCTAGATATTGGAAGTGTCCTTTCTGGCTACTATCTGATTCAAATTAGGATGATTATCCATTTAGGGTTCCTGTGAGTGATTGATCATGTGCTGGATGAATTGAATCATGTTTGGATGGTCTGTACACATGCTAAATGATTATTGGCCTGAGGCTTGTTGCTTAAAATGATCTATGATGTTTCTGGTGGCCTACTAGATGATTTGATGCTTGGATTGCATCTGATTCAGATGATGTAGTTGTTTGGGAAACATGCTTGGTAAAGCCAATGACTTGATAGCTTTCCACTGTTTATTTGATTCATCGTCATGATTAGGATAGGATACAGCTACTGTCTTAGTGCTGTTAGCTTGGAAATTAACATGTGGTTTGAGATCACAGTGAAGCGTAACATATAAATATCCTAGTTATGATTCCTGTGTTAACAGGAAAATTATTAGTTAGTTGATTGTCTAAATCTATGATGATTTACTGTCTTTCCTGATTCATAATGTATTGTTCTTGTGACACCATCATGGTATGGCACACAAGTTTGATTCTAAACCATGGATTTGGTTAGTTTATGCTTAAGACAATCTTGGCTTTGAAAGATAAATAGAGATGCTCTTCTCTGAATTCCCTAAGACCAATGATGTTGGTCTGAGGCTTAGGGATTCAGATCTTATCTAATTGGTTCATCTAGATAGTCCTGGTAGTGGTACCAGCTATTCTTTATTGAATCAAATCTTGGAAAAAATGATAGTGAGCTTAATCAATCTATGGATCCCAAAGATTTGTTTCTAAGGTGCTACCCTTCCTTTTGGGATGTGCCTAGAATAGATCATAGGTATATGTATGATTGAATTGGAAAATATAGTTTGACAACCAGAGCAAGGATGTTGCTCTGAGCTCTGGTTGGATCCTGGTACTTTGTTGTTTGCCTTTAGAGTTTTAGAAATCCCTATGATGGATTCACCCCACTTGGGTGCTTTTTGAGGGTTTGTTTTATAATACAACACATGCTTCTCTCTGAATAAGATGATTAGATTATGTGAAGGTTTTATGAAACTCACCATAGAGTCTGATGATGGTGTAGTAAGTTGGTGATGATGATCTTGATCTAGTTTTTGCTGGACTCCTATGCTTGATCTTGAGCTAACCTGCTCCTCCTAGCTCCTGGGCTTGATCTTGCTGTCCACCTGATCCATCCCCCTCCTTATGTCACCATCCTGGTGATGTTTGGTTGATCCTTAGTTGGTGTGGTTGCTGGCTGTGGTGCTTGGTTTAGCTGATGCCTACACTGGCTGTTCTTGTGTGCTGTGCAGTGGGGTGATGCACTAGTGCCTCCCACGGCTGTGCTTGTGGTTTTGTGAGATTGGGCTGTTCTGTGAGGTTGACAACACACCACATGCATGCTGGTGTGTGTCCTGCATGTGTGCTTGCTATGCACTTGTGGATATGTTCAGAATTTTGAACTTACTCTTACCAGGTTACTTTCACCTGGCTGGTGAATTTGTCCCTCTTGGCTGTCATTTGACTTATGGCTTTGAATTTATGAAAGATGGATTCTTTCATATTGGTGAAACTTTCCCTTTTTATAAATTTCTCAATGATGAATTTGTCAAGTGCATTTCACTAACATATATGAGAGAAATAATACTAACACTAACCCTCTTTTGTTTTTATTTAATCTTTGTTTTGCAGGTACATATATATGGATGAAGATTTAGTTTAGGTTTAGTTATAGGATAGTTATCGAATGTTCCAATGTAATTTTCTTATTCTTTTGAAATTTTTCATTTTATTATTTTGTAATTTTCATTTTCTTCAATTGTAATAAAGATTATATTATTATTAATAAAGAATATTCTTATTCTTTATTCTTTTGTAAATTGTGAAGTCTGAAAATAATTTTAGTAAGTTACATTCTTTGTAACTTGTTTATATATTGATAATATGAAATAAGTTTCATATTCATTAATGTTTTTCTTTGGATAGAATTTAAGTGGTAATATTTTCTATTAATTAAATTAAGATTCAAACTTATATCTAATTCATTTGAATTATAATTCAAACACTCAAGTTTTAAAATTTAAACTCATTTCAAAACACATAACTCCTGAAAAATCATCTCAAAGTTTATAACAATCATCCTTTAAGTTTGAAAGAAACATTGATCACTTAAGATTTTTATTTGGCGAAAATTTTACCCACATTTTCACAAATGAATGCATGCAACATTCCATAATCCTAAATCTACCCTTCGTTAGTTCCTAAATGCTGGGATGTTACAGAGTTCCCCCCTTAAATTAAACTTCGTCCCGAAGTTTGTGGAGATGTACCTGAATAGTTCTGGATAAGCTTTTCTTAAATCCTCTTCCTTCTATCATGTGGCTTCCCTCTCAGGGTGATGTTCCCACTGTACCTTGCAATATTTGATTGCTCTGTTCCTTAATCTTTTCCAGTTTTCTTCCAGAATCTTACAAGGCTTTTCAATATAGGTCAGGTCTGCTTGTCGTTCTATCTCTTGGTGTGTGATTGCATCGTCTGGAACTTTTAAACATTTACGAAGTTGTGACACATGGAAAACATTATGCACTTGAGCCAATCTTGATGGTAACTCTAAAGCATAAGCTATAGTTCTGTTTTGACTCAGTATCTTGAATGGTCCGATATATCTTGGACTTAATTTTCCTTTAACTCCGAACCTTTTCACTCCTTTCATTGGACTTACTTTCAGATAGACCATATCTCCTACTTCTGGATGCCATGATCTTCGACTTTGATCCGCATAACTTTTCTGCCTGCTCTGGGCTATTTTCAGTCTATCCCTGATCTTATCAATGATGTCTTGTCTTTCCTTGATATAATCTGGTGCAAACTCTTTGCTGCTTCCAGGTTCATACCAACATATTGGTGATCTACACTTCCTTCCATACAGAACCTGATATGGAGCTGCCTTCAGACTACTCTGATAGCTATTATTATAAGAAAATTCTGCTAATGGTAGATGATCTTCCCATGTTCCTCCAAAATCTAGTGCACAAGCTCTTAACATGTCTTCTAGTATTTGATTTGTTCTTTCAGTTTGACCTCCTATCTCCGGATGATATGTCGTGCTGAAATCTATCTTTGAACCAAGTTCTTCATGCAATTGCTTCCAAAATGCTGAAGTAAACACTGATCCCCTATGAGTTACGATCTTTTTGGGTACTCCATGCTTACTTACTATCTCTTTGACATATACTTCAACTAACTTCTCGGCATTATCCTTTTGATTCATCGGAATAAAATGTGCACTCTTAGTGAGTCCGTCCACAATTACCCATATCATATCCTTCCTTTTTGGTGTCATAGGCAACCCTGTAATGAAGTCCATACCTATTTCCTCCCACTTCCATTCAGGAATTTCCAAGGGTTGTAATGGTCCTTCTGGACTTTGATGTTCAGCCTTCACCCTTTGACAAGTATGGCATTCCGATACATATTTAGCAATATCTCTTTTCATGTTATTCCACTAGAATAGTTCTTTCAAATCCATATACATCTTAGTACTCCCTGGATGTATAGAATATGGTGTATCATGTGCTTCTTTGAGTATGACATTACTAATCTCAGTCACATCTGGAACACAAAGACGGTCTTGAAACCATAAAGACCCATACTCTCCAAGGCGAAAAACTGATATTTGCCCTTGAGATATCCTCCAAATTTCCTCAGCAATAAAAGGATCTTCTTCTTGATGCCTAAAAATTTCTTGCTTAAGATCACTGTCCTGCTCTGCAACTACCTGCATAGTAGCTAACCCTCCAAGAACCTCTATTCTGATGAATTGAAGTTCTAATCTTTCCAAGTCCATTTGTAACTCTTTTGGTAGCTCCCTATTGCTAGGCTGAGTATCTGCACTCTTTCTGCTTAAAGCATGTGCCACAACATTTGCTTTCCCTGGAGTGTAGTTGATTGTTAAATCATAATCCTTGATTAGTTTCAACCAACGCTTCTGTCTCATATTCAATTCCTTTTGAGTGAATAAATATTTGAGACTTTTATGGTCAGTGTATAACTCACATCTGGCTCCATAAAGAAAATGCCTCCATCCTTTCAGTGCAAAAACTACTGCTGCTAACTCTAAATCATGAGTTGGATAGTTGACTTCATGTGGTTTTAGTTGTCTTGAACCATAAGCAATCACTTTCCGATCTTGCATTAATACACAACCCAAACCTTCCTTAGACGCATCACAGTATACGGTGAAGTCCTTCCCTGTTTCAGGAACTGCTAAGATTGCAGCTGTGGTTAATCTAGTCTTCAACTCTTGGAAACTTGCTTCACATTTCTCATCCCACTTGAATGGTGTATTCTTACTTAATAATTTGGTCATTGGTCCAGCTATTTTGGAGAAACCTTCAATGAATCTCCGATAATAACCCGCCATTCCTAAGAAACCTTGAATTTTCTTCACATTGGTCGGTGCAGTCCACTCTAGTACTGACTGAACTTTAGATGGATTCACAGCAATTCCATCCTTACTGATCACATGACCGAGGAATTCTACCTCATCGAGCCCAAATTCACATTTACTGAACTTAGCATAAAGCTTATGTTCTCTTAAGGTCTGCAATGCTATTCTCAAATGATCAGCATGCTCTTCCTTATCCTTGGAATATATCAAAATATCATCAATAAAGACTATGACAAACTTGTCCAAATATGGCATGAAGATCTTGTTCATCAGATTCATAAATATTGCCGGTGCATTGGTTTAACCAAATGGTACTACCAGATACTCATGGTGTCCATATCTTGAGACAAATGTTGTTTTTGGAACATCTTCCGGCTTGATTTTGTTTTGATGGTATCCAGATCTTAAATTGATCTTTGAAAATACTCCAGCTCCTTTCACTTGATCAAACAAATCTTGAATTCTTGGTAACAGATACTTGTTCTTGATAGTCATGTTGTTTAGGTTTCTATAATCACCACACATCCGTCTTCCACCATCCCTCTTATCCACAAAGATTACTGGTGTTCCCCATGGAGATACACTTTCCTGAATAAATCCTTTTCTAGCTAACTCATCAATTTGCTCCTTGAGTTCTTTCAACTCTTTGGGTCCCATTTTATATGGTGCTTGAGCTATTGGTGCTGTTCTAGGTATTAGGTCAATGATGAACTCTATCTCCCCGTCTGGTGGCATTCCCGGTAACTAGGTTAGAAAAACATCTTGGAATTCATTAACTATAGGAATCTCTTCCAATTTAACTTCTTTCATTGAATTCAACTGCAGATCCACCATGATATGACTGTGTTTATCTGCTTGGTAAACTATCCTTGCTCCACTTGGAGTTTTGATTGGGACAGTTTTCTCCTCACAATTTATCTGAGCTCCGTGTTCCATCATCCAATCCATCCCCAACACTACTGCAATTCCCTTCAAAGGAATCACATAAAGGTCTGTGAAGTATGTACAACCACAGATCAAGATAACCTGATCTTGTTTTATGTGGCGTACAATCACATTCCCTCATGCCGTAACTACGGCGATAGGACTTTCTAACGTTTCCCTTATAATCCCGAACTTATCACAAAATTCTTCAAAAATGAATGAAGTAGTTGCACCAGTATCAAATAGAACTTTGCCAGGATTGGTAAGGATATTGATCGTACCTATCACTGCATGCTCCGAATTATCCACCTCCTCGAGGGTTGCACAATTCAGTTTCCCAGTAGGTCGGTTCCTCTTGCCATTGTTGTTCTTGCCATTATTTCCTCCTTTATTGGGTTGTCCATTTCCTCCACTAGCTTTCCCTCCTCCCTTGGTAGGCCATCCTCCAGGTGGTTTGCTCGGACAATCTGGCTTGATATGCCCCTTCTGACCACAACCATAACAGATCACTACAGGCTTTTTGCATTCCCTCTGGAAATGCCCTATAATTCCACAATTGTTACAAATAACATTCCTTATCGGATTGGATTGATTTCCACCACTGCCCTTATTATTGTTATTGTTGCCATAATTCCTATTCCGAGGTTTGAACTTCAGGTTGGGCTTAGGTTTGCTTGCCTGAATTCTCTTGGTCTCCTTCTTGGCTCTCTCCCTTCAGTCCTCTTGGACATTCTTGTAGTCATCTTCAAAAGTAATGGCTGCATCCAACAACTCCTGATAAGTTTGCTTATTGGCTAACCTTAGTTGTATCCTCACAAATGGATTTAATCCACGCAGGAAACACTTCTTCTGCTTCTCTTCAGTGTTAACATCCTCCTCAGCATAGCGAGACAGTTGACTAAACTCTCGGATGTACTTCATGACACTAGTATATCCTTGCTGAAGCTCCTCAAATTCTCTCTGCTTCAACTCCATAACACTTTTCGGAACATGATATTCACGGAATCTCTGTTTGAACTCTTCCCAGGTAAACTCTCTTCCTGGTTGTTGCATGGCCAACTGATTTTCCCACCATAATGCTGCAGGTCCAGTCAGAAGATGAGTTGCATACCTCAATTTCTCCTCATCATTGCAACCTACAGTTTTTAGCTTCCTTTCAGTATCTGCTAGCAAGTCCTCTGCATCCATTGGTTCAGGAGCTGATGCAAAAGGTAACGGTCTTGCATTCTGGAAATCAGATAAACTCACTCCTCCACCTTCAGGTGCCCTCTGATTTGCTCGTCCTAGCAGCTCTTCCATGAACTTATTCTGGGTTTCTTGCATCATTTGCATGCATTGCATAAAATTATGTTCCATTAACGACCTCATTGGTGTTGGTGGTGGTAATGCTTCTTGGTTTTCTGCATCTGTATCGGCCTTTTCCTTAGCCTCTCGCTCCATCCGCTGCTGCTCCGTTTCCATTCCTACACTCATATCCATGACCCTCTAGTCCCGCAACATAAAGCGAATATACATCATGCACATGTGTTCTGAGCTCGACTTTACGCACAGAACTAGTCACACAATGAAGATCCAAAGAAAATCCAAATATGCATTTCACATATTTTACATAATATCATAATGATACAAAATCATTACAACATATACCATATAGGTATAATCACACAACTACCTTATTACTTGGGGTACAAAACACGGTACTTGATACTACTAACTAATTGCCTCCTTCTAGTAGTAATTACGCTCATTGTACATGCCTGATGTCCAACCGTGATGACATGTTGTTTGTCGCACAGTTTGTGGAACATATGGCCTTCCAGAAGGAATATACTCTGTATCTGAAGTGTCAGGACTTGAGTCATTACTCAACCTGAGCGTATTGACTCCCTCCAGCTCAGCCGAAAAGTCTTCAGAAACATATTCAACATTATCTCCAGCCTGCATATCCTGAGCTTTGTTTCTTGAGTTGTCAACAGGATACGCAGATCCTGCTGCTTCCCAGGTGCTCTCGTGGGCAAGATAGGTAAACACTGGATAATGTATATTCCCTGGGTTTTGAGAAGATGTTGATGATTCAAACACTCTCTCCTCGGGATCTTCTTCTTCATCCTGATTATCTATTGACATTGTATGTCTTTCTACTATTATTAGGATTCATTCTTGCACCCATCCAACTAGATTGTCCAACATTTCTGTCAGAACCATCTGTGGACATCTGGTGTTCATGAGATCCATCATATGATCCCATTCTCCATCCATCCGAATTCTCAATAGGAAGTTCTGAGTCAGAACCATCCTCTGAGCCCTGTGGTACTGCATACCGCATATCCATAGTAGGATCATGTATAGGTTCAGGTCTTGGTGAATAAGGATATGGTATAAAAGATTCAAGATCTATAGGTATATCCTTAAAGATAGGTGTTGCACTACTACTTGCTTCTTTCTCTAGCTGGAATGCTAACTGCTTCCTCCTTTTCGGATCCTCTAACATGTCATTTTTTTCTTCAACAATCACTTGATGGGTCTTATAAAAATACGCAACGAGTGTTCGGTATCTATCCATAAACTTGGAAGATAACTTAGGATGCTTCTTAACCAAAGTAAGATGATCCGATATAGGTTCCGAGTCTATAGAATCATGAGGTATCACAACGAATGTGCTACCTTCTAACTCCTTAGTTTTCTGCTCCCGGATATTACCTATCGCCTCCACAACAGCAACATGATAGGCTGCTAAATGACTCCTACCTTCTCCTATAGGTAGATCGTGATATAATCCAAGCTTCTCTGGAAGTTGGATACTCACACGATACTTGGATAAAATTCGACCATCAAGGTAAGTGATAGTGTTCACTGGAATTCTAGTTGGACAACTAAAGAGCTTTAAAAGTTGACGAAGTTGGTCTGTGAATGATCCTTGATAATCATCAAGAGTCTCCTCTTTCCTAACCAAAGTCTGTTTTGGAAACTTTGGTGCCATATCTCTGTATATCAGAAAAATAATTTTGATTAGTATCCAATGACATATTGCATCATAACAAAGAATTATCGCACTAAAATATATAACGAAATATTCTCATTTGAATACCCATTATATTACTTTTAGAGAATTCTTTATCGTTGCTAAATTTTCCTACAGGTAATACCCTTTACTAGGTTTCCAACCTAAGGTCAAAGCAATTTGCTCTGATACCAACTGCGGTGACCCAGCATACCACTGCATGTGTAGTATACTATAGTCGTTGACATGACATCCACAGAACACCGTTCCATAAATACCACATCCCTCAGAGTGGTACAATAGAAACATTGCGGGTCCATATTACAAAAGCACACACATTATTATTATTACAATACCGGAAGTTCGAGACTTCCAAAAGATCCAACTTACAAACCAAAATATAAAGTGTTCAGCGGAATTTAAAAGTAACAACTCCGACTAGGAGTTGAGCTCAACAGCTTATTCTATAGAGTTCATGCTGCTCGGCTCCGTTGGTTACAACTAACTAGGGCTACTTAGTTGGACTCGTTATCATCGACACCATAGCGGATTTCGTAATCCACTCCTTCAACTCCTCCGGACAGATCAGGTTCCTCGTAGAACACATCTTCCTGGCATTTGGCTGCATACATTGGCACGTCTTTGAGATCCTCAGAGTCTAAGCAAGGGATCAAAGGAAAGAATGAGTAATGGAGTTACCCAACAAGTTCATTATATGCAAGGTGGGAAGTTTGATGCTCTAACTACCACCTCGGATTATAAATCCTTGGCACTATGCAGTTTTTGTAAATCTTTCTTCAAAGATTGATTTTATTCTGAAAAACTATGACAATCCGCCTTCACAGGTTGACCAGAAATTTCATGGAGTTCCTTTCCTGCCGCGTTCGTAGCTCCTTCCCGAAACAGGGAGTAACAAGTTACAGTTCTTACACTCTGCAGAGGTGCGTTATTTACCCATGAGAGATCAAATCCTTGTTGCACAACCGGGCATACTTTCCCGTCCACAATTCCATGATGTGGGGCCTAGTAGTTGGTCCAAGCCAATCACTGCCCCCTTCGCGACCCCACATGCCTCCTTGGTGTACACCATGCCCACATAATGAATTACGACAATGGTTTGTACAAACCGTTAGATGCCAGAACTATCGTGGGACGATGAGGGTTCCTACCCATATGCTGCATATCCTCTACGAACTACGAATTAATATGCACGCTACGAGGATAACAGCCACGACCTGCACATCCGGCTTCATGCGAGAGGAAGAAGATACAGCTGACTTCTCTGTCCCATTCCAAATCTCATGGCTAACGTGTAATATACCGTGCTAGAATCACTGATATCAGGGGTTATTAAGTCCCTACTTGATTTGTAGGGTTTCGTAGCATGGAAAACAAAATTTTTCTACCGCATACAAACAAACAAGCCAAGATCTATCTACTAGATTGTAGCAACGAGTCGATGGAATAACTCACCCTCGAAGATTCCAAAGTGTTTAACGAGAGCGGATTCTCGTGGGTGATGTAGTCGTACTCTTCCCGATCTCAAGATCGCGTAGACGATCCTTCCGGCGCTGCGTTCCGGCAGCGCTCCCGCAGTCGGTCACACGTTCGGTACTCGACGAAGACCTTCCTCTCCCTTGTTCCAGCAGGCAGCGGAGGTTGTAGCACTCTCCTCGCGATTCCGGCAGCACAACGGCGTGGTACCGGAAGTAGAGGGGAGATCCCGCAGGGCTTCGCCTTAAGCCGGAGCGAGTATGGTGGAGTATGAGAGAGCTTTAGTGGTATAGGGTTTAGACACACCAATTAGAAGGCTCTAAACCGAAGGCTAGGGCAATTAGAAGCTCTAAACCAAAACGGCTCTAAACCGGAAGCTTTGGCTAGGGTTTAGATTAGAGGATAGGAACTTGTGTGTCTAGAGGAGGGAGCCCTGCCCCTCCTTTTATGGGTGGAGGGGCCGGCGCGCCAAGGGAGGGAGGGTAGTACCTCCCCAACTCGGCCTAGAGGAGGCGCCGCTGGTTGGAGGAGGGATTCCCTCCCCAACTCGGTTTGCCCCCTCTTTCCTCTTTCCCTCTCTTTCCTGTTTTAGCCGTTTGACTTTTCAAACTTGCTATTTGACTTTTCAATTTAGGATTCAATTTAATCCTTTATTTGGAATAGCGAGAACACTTAGTACATGATGCAATCATCCCAATATGCAATGACACATTCATGTACCCCTTCCCCTCCGGAGTGCCGGACATTCCGGAACCTTCTAGAACATTCCCGATGAAAACACCGGAATCATTCCCCAACTCCGAAACGGGACTTTCCTTATATGAATCTTATTCTCCGGACCATTCCGGATCACCTCGTGATATCCCGGATCCCATCCGAGACTCCGAACAACATTCGGTCTCTTTCTCATAATACCATAACTACTCAAACAACGTCGAATCCTTAAGTGTGTCTCCCTACGGTTCGTGAATTATGCGGACATGATCGAGACACTTCTCCGAACAATAACCAATAGAGGAATCTGGAAATTCATATGGCTCCCACATATTTCTACGATTACTTTTGCGATCGAATGAACCACTTACATACGATACCAATTTCCCTTTGTCTCACGATATGTTACTTATCCGAGGTTATGATCGTCGGTATCTCTGCATACCTAGTTCAACCTCCTTACCGATAAGTACTCTTTTCTCGTTCCCGTGATATGTGATCCCTTGTGAGCCAGTCACATGCTTGCAAGCTAATTGGATGACATTTCACCGAGAGGGCCCAGAGTATATCTATCCGTCATATGGATGGACAAATCCCACTCTTGATCCATGTGTCTCAACCAATACTTTCTGAACACTCAATGCCACCTTTATAGCCACCCAGTTACGGTGTGGTGTTTGATGTCATCAAAGCATCCATCCGGTAAAGGTGATAGGCATGATCTCATGGTCGAAGGAATTAGGTTACTATGTATCAGAAAGCATATAGCAATTGAACTATTGAAATGACTTGATCTTTATGCTACGCTTATCTATAGGAGTATGTCCATCATATAATTCTCCTAACGATATGATCTTGTTGTTGATAACATCTCAATGTTCATGATAGGGAAACCACAATCATTTATCAACCAACAAGCTAGTGATGTATAGAGGCTATACTAGGGACTTCAAATTAAGTTTACAAATCACACAAGTATTAATGTTTCCTTGTTAATACTATTATAGCATGAATGTAAACATTTATCATAAACACAAAGATATAATAATAACTACATTTATTATTGCCTCTAGGGCATATCTCCAACATGATTATCATCATTGCAATTAGAACTCTAAGTTCTATTGCTCCATCATATCACCACTTAGGATGATATCTATAATTTCTTTATTTGTGAAAATAATATTTTCTTTCTTTTATACCATATATGATAACACACAATTTGCAAATACTTTGATAAAGACTCTTCAAAGGACATGAGAAAGTGATGAACTTCCCTTGTGATGGCAAGGTAGTGAAGTCTGATGCTTGCACTGGACCTTGAGCTTCTAGTTCTACAAAAACATCATTATTGCCCGGTAAGGACAATATTTAAAGAAGCAAAATGATTATGCGAGTAATGTAATACATTATTTAACTTGATATGCATTCACCCCATTATTATAAAAAGTTCTTTTTAATAATAAAGGATTTATAAATATTAATTTTTTATATTTATAAAATATATTGAATTATTTTATTTTATTTTCCTTTTATTTGACTTTTATTGATTTAATAATTCTTTTAGGAATTATCACTTATACCTTAAAACTGTTATTAAATATTTATTTAGTATTTTTCAAAAATACTTTAATATTAATATATAATGAAAGTGATTTTTATTTATTTTTATCATCTTTTAATAATTTTGTAAAATTCCATAAGGAATATATAAATTACAAAATTCTTATAAAATTTTAAATTTCTAAAACTTTATATTTCATTTTATTTGAATAGTATGGATTATTGTGAATCCAAAAGTATTTTATTTATAATTTTTGGACTTTTATTTTATTTTTTAAAATTAAATTAATTCGAGGGGTATTTTGATCTTTTCCTTTTTATTAAAACAGGCCTGGAAATGTTTCTGGGCTGGTTATTCTTATTGGGCCCTGGTGGCCCATTAGTCCTGGACAAAAGAGCCACCCCGAAGGGTCTGGCCCAGCTCGGCCCACTCCTCTCTCTCTCTCTCTCTCTCTCTCTCTCTCTCTCTCGTTCATATTCTCCTCCTCTGACCCTGACCCTGTGGACGACGATGCCGCCACAGGGGATTCCCGCTGCCGTCGGCCATTCTAGACACCGCTGTGGTGTAACAGGGGGTTGTCGACGACGCTCATTCGTTCTATCCAATTAGATTCGATCCTAGGGCTCTCCTGCGATGGATCGATGCCGTACCGAACGCTAGGGTTTGGGGATTGGCATGGATTCAAGTGCTGCCATGGTCGTCGTGCGTCGAGGTGATGCTTTGCACCTCCAGGCGTAATTAGGGTCGCTGCCGTGGTGCCGTGCGGGTTGCAGCGCCCCCTCTGGGGTGCTCCCCGTGCCGCCATGGTCGTCGGCCCCTATGCTTCCTCTTCTATTCTTTAGCGAGGACCTACGGTGAGTTTGATTTCCCTCCCCTGGTGCTCTCTGTGCTTGCTGATTTGGTGCTAGATTATCCATTTAGGGTTCCTGTGATGTGATTGATCATGTGCTGGATGAATTGAATCATGTTTGGATGGTCTGTACACATGCTAAATGATTATTGGCCCGAGGATTGTTGCTTCAAATGATCTATGATGTTTCTGGTGGCTTACTAGATGATTTGATGCTTGGATTGCATCTGATTCAGATGATGTAGTTGTTTGGGAAACATGCTTGGTAAAGCCAATGACTTGATATCTTTCCAATGTTTATTTGATTCATGGTCATGATTAGGATAGGATACAGCTACTGTCTTAGTGCTGTTAGCTTGGAAATTAACATGTGGTTTGAGATCATCATGATCTCAAACAGTGATGTGTAACATAGAAATATCCTAGTTATGATTCCTGTGTTAACAGGAAGTTAGTTGATTGTCGGAATCTATGATGATTTACTGTCTTTCCTGATTCCTAATGGATTGTTCTTGTGACACCATCATGGTATGGCACACAAGTTTGATTCTAAACCATGGATTTGGTTAGTTTATGCTTAAGACAATCTTGGCTTTGAAAGATAAATAGAGATGCTCTTCTCTGAATTCCCTAAGACCAATGATGTTGGTCTGAGGCTTAGGGATTCAGATCTTATCTAATTGGTTCATCTAGATAGTCCTGGTAGTGGTACCAGTTATTCTTTATTGAATCAAAGCTTGGAAAAAATGATAGTGAGCTTAATCAATCTATGGATCCCAAAGATTTGTTTCTAAGGTGCTACCCTTTCTTTAGGGATGTGCCTAGAATAGATCATAGGTATATGTATGATTGAATTGGAAAATATAGTTTGAAAACCAGAGCAAGGATGTTGCTCTGAGCTCTAATTGGATCCTGGTACTTTGTTGTTTGCCTTTAGAGTTTTAGAAATCCCGATGATGGATTCACCCCACTTGGGTGCTTTTTGAGGGTTTGTTTTATAAAAAAACACATGCTTCTCTCTGAATAAGATGATTAGATTATGTGAAGGTTTTATGAAACTCACCATAGAGTCTGATGATGGTGTAGTAAGTTGGTGATGATGATCTTGATCTAGTTTTTGCTGGACTCCTGTGCTTGATCTTGAGCTAACCTTCTCCTCCTAGCTCCTTGGCTTGATCTTGCTGTCCACCTGATCCATCCCCCTCCTTATGTCACCATCCTGGTGATGTTTGGTTGATCCTTAGTTGGTGTGGTTGCTGGCTATGGTGCTTGGTTTAGCTGCTGTCTACACTGGCTGTTCTTGTGTGTTGTGCAGTGGGGTGATGCACTAGTGCCTCCCACGGCTGTGCTTGTGGTTTTGTGAGATTGGGCTGTTCTGTGAGGTTGACAACACACCACATGCATGCTGGTGTGTGTCCTGCCTGTGTGCTTGCTATGCACTTGTGGATATGTTTACTTTCACCTGGCTGGTGAATTTGTCCCTCTTGGCTGTCATTTGACTTATGGCTCTGAATTTATGAAAGATGGATTCTTTCATATTGGTGAAACTTTCCCCTTTTATAAATTTCTCAATGATGAATTTGTCAAGTGCATTTCACTGACATATCCGAGAGAAATAATACTAACACTAACCCTCTTTTGTTTTTATTTAATATTTGTTTTGCAGGCACAGATATATGGTTGAAGATTTAGTTTAGGTTTAGTTATAGGATAGTTATAGAATGTTCCAATGGAATTTTCTTATTCTTTTGTAATTTTATTATTTTGTAACTTTCATTTTCTTCAATTGTAATAAAGATTATATTTTTATTAATAAAGAATATTCTTATTCTTTATTCTTTTGTAAATTGTGAAGTCTGAAAATAATTTCAGTAAGTTACATTCTTTGTAACTTGTTTATATATTGATAATATGAAATAAGTTTCATATTCATTATTGTTTTTCTTTGGATAGAATTTAAGTGGTAATATTTATCTCTTAATTAAATTAAGATTCAAACTTATATCTAATTCATTTGAATTATAATTCAAACACTCAATTTTTAAAATTCAAACTCATTTCAAAACACATAACTCCTTAAAAATCATCTCAAAGTTTATAACAATCATCCTTTAAGTATGAAAGAAACATTGATCACTTAAGATTTTTATTTGGCGAAAATTTTACCCACATTTTCACAAATGAATGCATGCAACATTCCATAATCCTAAATCTACCCTTCGTTAGTTCCTAAATGCTGGGATGATACAAAGGGTATGTATCCAAAAGCTCTCGGTCGTTACTGCATTACTAGTAGATAGATCTTGGGCATCGGGGTGATCCGTCATAGTAAATTTTTTGATTTTCTGCACCGGAACCCCAAAAGGGACAGGACATCTGTTGAGATGACTCGGAGTGAAGATTAGACAGCCAGAAATGCGCGCGCGGGAAGATGGCCTTAGATGGCTCGCTTTTGCTCAGGCTTAAGCTATAGTATAATATCTACAACAAAAACAGACCGGAGGTTCGTCTCCAACCCCCTCCCAACCCTCTGAAGTTCACCCCCAAGCCCTCCCAACCCACCTGGCTACCCCCTCTCCTCTCCCTCGACTGTTATAGTTTCTGAATGCGTCCCTCCGTCGATCGGGCCCTTTCATGTTCCTCTCCGCCGGAATAGCCGGTCGGAGCTGGATGGGAAGCAGCATCGGAGTAGCTAGGGGTAGGATTAGTGGCTTTATGTTGGTAGTGGGTTGTCTGCCCGTAGTTGGAGGCGGAGGTAGGGTTCTGAGTAGCCAGATCCCCAGTGTCCTAGGGCTCCTCGTCGGTCTCCTTCTTGTCGATGGTAGGAGGCGATGCCGGCGACCACCATCATCCTGCATAAAGCTGCGCTAGATGTTGGTGTGGAGTTGCTGAACCCAGATCTAGAGCCCTCTCTGGTCGACCATGGCGGCGGGGGGAGATAGCCGGGTTTTGGTGGGGGGAAGCAATTCATTGCATCTCCGAGTACTCCTGGGTGCTGGCGAGCGGCGCCAGGAGGTCTTTGGGCCTCCTCCTTCTTGATGCTCCAGTGGATGGAGCCTGCGGTGGGAGGAGCGGTCGGGGCTGCTCGACCATAAAGCTTGTGGGCTTCTTCGCAGCGTCAACGGCGACAAGTTCTCCGTCCTTCTCTCGGCCTGACGTGGTGGCAAGGGAAATAAGTGGGAAGGGCCTAAAGTTGAAGCTTCTTGCGAAGAAAGGGACTGCCTGGTGCTCTCCTCAGGCAGCGATACTGCGTCTTCTCCGGTTTCCTCCAAGCGGAAGCTCTTCGCCACCCGCTATCTCTGGCCAAGAGGATGGCCACGCCGAGCTCGATGGGCCTCTTTGCCTGAGCTTCTTCAACCTCCAAAGGCGGCCTGTGTTCTCCCTCCCCGTGGAACCCATCGCCGTTGTTGGCCCAAATGGTTCATCCCCGGTGCCGACGCCGATGGCCGCGGTTGGAGGCGAGCTAGATGCGGTTTGCAGGGTCTTGATTGCGTTTGTCGCTTTCCTACAAGGTGCTAGTTGTAATTTTTCTTTCTGTTTTAGCCCTCTCTGTAAGATGTATCCACTGCTTGATTAATCGCAGTATCTAGGTCCTTCGGGACCTTTCCTGGTTCAAAAAAATAGACCAAACTTTAAAACAATTTGGCTCGGACTTTACAAGATTAATTTTTGATCATAGCTTCAATTAGTTAATTTTCTATCGGGGCAGTCAGACCAAAATTTTGAAATATGGTCTAATGTCAGTGGCGAAGGCAGGAAAACTCTATTGGGGGGGGGGATTGTTTTCCTCTTATGATCTGTTGGGGAGGGCTGAAATAGTAAAATGCAAGATGTTAAGGGGCTTTTAGTATAAAAATCAAGAGGTATAATGAAACTTACTGCATGTTCGGGGGTGCGGGGCCTGGCCCCTGCCGGTCCCCTGTCTCTGCCACTGCTAATGTAACAAGAACTGGCCAAAATTTAAAACAAATTTGAAAAATATTTCTCAAATTTCCCAATGACAATTAGTGAATATTGCTTTGAATACTTTTTTTTTGAAATATAGAAATTTGACCCAAAAAATCTGAAACTATCGATAGTTGATCATATTTTAAATGATTGGTCTCGAACTTCGAGAGATTATTTTTTTCTGGACTTTTCAAACATAAAACGATTGGCTGACTTATTGGATTATTTTTCAAAATGTTTGATAATCTAACCAAAATTATAAGGATTTTTTTTGGAGAAAAGGGGTTTCCACGATTTCTATTAAAGAAACCATATGTTTCACAAGCTAATCAAGCAAAAAGCAGTACAAATGAAAAAATAACTAGTAATACAAACTTACGCAGATCCAATATATGGCATAAAATACCAACCGACTATATAAGTGACCTTTTATCTGAGGACCACCAGGACTAGAGAAACAAAACAAGAAACACATAAGTTACGACCGGAAGCGAAGCAGCAGTACTTATTTCTTCTATTCATCTTTGACTAGTTATAAGTGCATGCCCACGCGATTGCTACGAGATGACGATGACTATATTCTATATATAAATGCTTATGCCGAATGTGAAATCCTTGTGATTTTCCATGCCTACTGTATTTCTCTCACCTCGTACCTCTTCAACGATCTATGCTTATAATTTTGATATTCATTTCGGGCACACATGATCTTTGTTCACCCAACTTTGATCCGGTTGTCACATGTTAGCCTCACAATACAAGTAAATGTTATAAAGGCTTCCATTATACAAAGATTAATGGTGGTGCTCTTATCAAGTGTCTCATATAAAATTGTATTGGCTAGTCAGTTGGTTACTTTCTTGTTTTAACAAATTAAGCCTAAGTTTGTTGTGTTCTAGAAATAGAAGCACAAAGTAATCTTAGCGTCATTAAAATAGCATCCTGAAGCTTTTGAGATAATTTTGCAAGCAAGACCAGTTTAAGAGTTGAAAGAGTATCTCCTTTTTTCAAATAAAAAAGGAAAATATAATCACTCTGGCACAAATTATATTAATAGCTTGCAAAAATTACAAGCTCCGATTTACAGGCATATAGTACATATATAAATCCGTACGATGAGCATAACATCGTAGGTGCATGCATCATTTATTTATTTAGCAAGCTAGCTCCGTCTCAATCAGCTAGCTTGTACGAGTAGACCCCAAATATATATAGGGGGTATATATGCCACGGCCGACACGAGCAAGACACAAACCGGTGGGCGGTGGGCGGTGGGCGGTGGCCGGACTGGCGCATCAGCACGCGGCACGGCGGAATCCCACGCTCCCTCCGCCGACGTCGTAGAGAACCTCGTAGGTCTGCTGCTGCACGTTGCCGATGAAGCCGACAGAGTCGTCAGCCCCGCCCGGGGTGGCCGCGAAAGCCAGGCAGCCGTCCAGCATGAGCGAGGGCGCGTCGAGGTCCAGTTTGGCGGCGCCGCCGGCGAACACCAGGGAGACCTTTGGCAGCTTGACATTGGGGAAGCGGGTGAAGTCGTAGCAGGTGTCGAGGTTACGCACGGGAGGCGCCAGCGGGCCGTACGCGGACATGGCGGTCCTGAAGGCCGCCCGCAGCGCGGCGTAGGCCTGTGGCGGCAGCTGCGTGACGACGGCGCTGGAGTCCATGACGGCGCCGGCAGCGAAGGCCGCTGGCGGCACGGCGAGCCGCTTGCCGGCCACCGTGATGGCCTCGAGGCGCACGATGTAGAAGGTGGGCGCACGCTTGTTCCTGATGAGCGGCGTGCGCGCGAAGCGCGAGGAGGCCCCCACCGGCCCGCCCAAGGAGAGGAAGCCGAGGGAGCTGGGCAGCGGGACGCAGTAGGAGAAGGCGTTGCCGTAGTCCTTGGCCGTCTGCGCGAGCAGTGACTGGGCGCCGCCGCCGAGCGCCAGGACGCCGGCGGTCTGGTCGCTGAAGGAGCCCTTGACGGCGTGGCTGCAGCCGAACTGGAAGCGCTTGACCACGATGGCGGGGGAGAGCGTGAGCGTGTCCGTGATGTACGTCCCGGCCGTCGCCGTCCCGTCGCCGTAATTGACGACGTACCGGCACTGCTTGGAGGCGGAGCAGCCATTGCCGTAGCTTCTGCCGAGGCGAGTGCAGGCAGGGGAGGCGCAGGGGATCGGGGCGTAGGTGGTGGAGTTGGCGGGATCGTAGAATGGATCCTTCTGGGTGTGGCACTGCGGGTACGGGCACGGCAGGCATTGCACCCACGTGATGTCGCTGCTGGTGTCGATCACCATCGTCTGTCTCGCCGCGGGCACCACGGTCGTCATGGCCTCCTCCTCCAAACTGTGGGTCTAACAACCCAACAAATTTGAACATTCATTAGTTCACAGAATTTATTTTGTGCTAAATTAAATGTGATTATGTGAGAGCGCAACAGTATTAATAATTTCATTTTTTTTTCTCTTACCGGGGCAGCGGCAGGGGCAGGGACAGCACATTTTGCATTACCAAGACCGACGTCCGTCGTCCCCATACCATTTTTCTCAGAAACGCCGCTGGTGGTGGTATCCGAGTTTAAATCCTCACCGACGCCTCCGCCAGAGAGCTTCCTGCGTATGTAGCTGGTGCGGAGCTGGTCCCACTTGAGCATGTCGTCGACGGCGTCCTCCTCCATCGCCGCAGGGGAGGACGAGCATGGGCCGTGCGGGCGGTTCATGGGCACCCACCTCACACCGTCGCCGGACGGCATCACTGTTCGACCGTGCATCCATATCTATTGTTAGCTCAAGGAGGTCCAATAAAGAGAACTAAGGACTACTACCTCCGTTTCATAATTCTTATTATCGTGGTTTTAGTTCATGGTTTTAGTTCAAAGCTAAAACCACGACACTAATTATGGAATACTGGGAGTAACTAATAATAAACTAATATACTAGTAGTACCCTTGTGTCCGGAGCAGATGGCGTCTCTTGCAGTGTGCTTTAGGGAGCTGGTTGCCACCACCATGAATTCCTCGAGTTCATGGTGACGATGATCTTCTGCTGCATGGGTACCGAGACGCGAAGAACCGGGCAAGCCGATCAAGAGAAGAAGAAATAGCGGCGGGAAAGCTGAAACCTTCATGCTCGCACGAACAAAGTATCTGTGTTGTAGTGAAGTGTGGGCAATGCTGTCTAGTCGATGTGTTTGATGATTTCCCAGGCCCTCCTCGCTTGCTCTATATATATAGCTAGAGAGAAAAGAAACGAACAAAACAAAAAGAAATGAAATCAAAGAAGAAGTAAAGCAGCCATACACAAGGAACAATTCCATCGGCCTGTGATTGGCACAACGTATTCACACGCCTTTGCTTTGCAAGATTTTCTGATATTCACCTTTTTTTTTCAATAATATTGCTACTTATCTTTTCTAAGTGCTTCGTGCGTGCGCAGAAAATCATGCATGCATGATAGCCGACATGCCTCTCTTTCGTGAAACAAGTTCTTCTCCACCATTTTCCCTGCCCACTATTCATATGTCAGCTTGACCTCTACTGGCATGGCAATGTATGAAACCGATCAATACTGTATCAACTAAGACGTTCACCGTTCAAAAATCTAGTTAATCGGTTTTGCCGTATGATCTCACTTCAACCGGCCTTCCTCAGATTGACCAATTCGCTGGTTTGAATTGGATATCCGCATTCAACACTTGCAACAAAGAAAACAATCTAACGCAATACATAGTCTAGTCCAGTGGAGTGTTGTGTCTGAAGCGTGGGTCTATGAGGGGGACAAATCGGGGAACCATGACATGATGACCCTTTTGTTATTAGGGCAGGGCGTTGGAGGTGGTCTAACATCTGGGGCCATCAAAGTCTTGGGAGGAAGGTGGGGGATCTTTCTGATCTTGGGCAAACATGTAATGCAAGTAAACCTTTGAGCAATAAGAAATTGTTTTCTAGCCTTACACCGACAATAATGCAACTTTAGAATCATATTATAGGAAGTGATGAACTACCTTCTTCTCAAAAAAATTGCCCTCTTCCCTCTTAATTATTTGTTTTTGTCGTTGTTGAAACTATCCACTAGCAACTTGCCACTTGACCATGCGATCAGGAGGAAATTTTCATCCGATCTTGGTCCGTCGCCCCGGAACACCGAAAATCTCAAGCGCGGTCATTATATTTATGTATTTCTAAGTGTCTTGAAAGCAAAATTGTTGAAGGTCCATTATTTTGACTAGAAAAACTAAATTAGTATTATTCTATAATTAAATATAAATAAATTTTGTTATATTGAACATAGACAAGGTAAACCACTCTAGCCTCTTGGCGCGAATGTTCCATCAAATTCTTGTGATGCAGTTGCCATAGCAACAACATGACTCCTAGTCAGCTGGTACATATAATAACCGCATGAAAGAGTGAAAAAAATCATGTCAAGGACTATTACTTAAATACTAGGAAATAATTTGTTGTTTGTCACGTATATACTATACGTGAGTGACATCCAAAGTATAAAGCATGAGTCTGTTCATCTATATATTAAACTAAGGACGAATATTCCGTGTGAATAGTAAAATTCGTAAAGAAGGCATAAAGAAGCAGCTAGATGATTTGGTTCCTCATTAAAAGTACACAATATCAATAAATTAATAATGGTAGTACCACCAACAAAGAAACATGGCCACTTTTGTGATACTTCCGGCAATACGTTCGTTCTTGAGAAAAGAAAATAAGTGGGGATAGAGAGAAGAGGAGAACAAATTCCATCTTTTGTAATACTCTCTCCGATCCTAGTTCAAAACCGCGACATTTATTTAGGATCGAAGGGAGTACTTTTTTCTCGGTTTCCTTATTTTCAATATCAATCTGTGAACTTTTTAAGCACCAAGGAGACCTTTTTTTTCCGGCAAATATATTCCTAGAACGGTCGGGCAGATGACCAATGAACTAGCTTAGAATCAAATAAAAACTTAAAATGACTTGTAGATCAAACCGTTTGTCCGATTTAGGATCCGTTTTCACTGTTGGACTAGTCGCGACGAGATCTTCAAAACTAGATCCTATGTTGATATGTTTTGATGGAAAAAAATTGGACCAAAAAGTTACCCACCCTTAACACATGAGTTATCCATGTCATAATATGTATGTTATCCATCCTATAATACATAAATTATCCAGCATATAAACGTGTCGGATATAGACGTCCTCGCATACATGTTAAGCAAGTTTAATTAGAGCACGATAGTCTAGTGTTTAGGGTACTGAGACTTTATTGATATCAATGTGTTAGTGTCGACGAGCGACGAAGTCTCGGTATCCTAAAACCCTTCTAGGCTTCGTCACCCCTTGATAGCCGACGGATCGACGAAGTCGAGCCGCTAGACTAATGGTTGATCGTCACATTGTTCACTACGGTTTACTGTGGTGGATGGTTAGGGCATAAGACCCATTTATTTATATTGTATGCAAAAAAACTTAAATTTAGTTCTCTTAATAAAATTATGTTTGATGTTTCACGCGGTGGTCTTTCGAGAATGAGTAGTCCGTACGCTACGAGAGCGGAGACGAGTAACGAGGCCAAGCCGTTAGAATAACATTTATATTATGTTCGTAGGTAAATTTTTATAGTGGTGAATAACTTATATGTTATTGGGTGGATAACTTACATACTGAAGCCTGGATAAGTCTCGTATTACTGATGGGTAACTTATGGGTAAATAAGAAAGTTACGTATCCATAACATGTGACTATGGATAAATTTTGTAGTAGTGTAACTTACATGTTATTAGATGAATAACTTATATGTTGAAGCCCGGATAACTCGCGCATTACAGGTGAATAACTTTTTGTCCAAAAAAAAAGTTATCAGAACATACTAACATGGGATCTAGTTTTGGAGATCTCGTCACGACTAGCCTAACGGTGAAAACAGATCTTAATTCGGACAAACTGTTTGACCTAGAAAACATTTTAAATTTTCATTTTAAATTCAGCTGACTAATCAAATTACCGTACAGCTGGCTTGTGATCGGAGCGTCCACCCAGTTTTATAATTCATAGGACGGTTTTTTAACTTATTAAGGACACCTTGTGGGGCCAAATCACGAGAGAATATTAAGTGAGTCCCCCGAGATATTATAATCGGGACAAAAGAGAGCTCTCTCAAGCAATCAACATCTAGAATCGTCCATTTTTGCGACCTAGCAAATTTCGTCCGTTTAATCCCACGTGAGCCAGCAGTCCCTAGGAAAGGCTTCTCTACAAAAGAATCGCTCACACTTAGTTAATTAGGACTTGTACAAAGCCCACAGCCCAACAAGGAAAACCGTCCATTCAACCGGATGGACGGAGTCGATCGGCATCCGTCTTGAAAATCCTAAAAAAAAACTTTGTACTGTAGGTTGTCGTCACGCCAAGTGACGTCTTGTCTTTCGCGCGGTCCTCCTATTAGGGTTTTGTATGCTTGTGAAGTGTTGCAAATAGAATGAAAGTGGAATTAGGATGAGAGAGATTGAGACAAAGGGGAGCAAACCTACATGTTTTCCCTTTTATTTTTTCAAATCCAATGATTCAAAACGAAATATTTTAAAAATCGCCAAATTACGAACCATTTTCACTTTTGAGCTTCTCGTGCCGAGAGATTTAAAACTAGATTCCATGTTGATAGGTTTTGAACAAATTATTTTTTATACTTTCAAAACCGTTGCATCCGTACTTTGATTACTCCAGTTCTGTACTTTTGTATTTACGGGTTCTTAGTGTACTTTATACTTGGGCAATAATAAATTGTATTCTAGGAAGTGTTTAGAATCATATTCTAGGAAGTGTTTAGAATCATATCTGTACTTTCAAAACCTTGGAGCAATAAGAAATTGTTTTCTAGCCTTACACTGACAATAATGCAAATTTAGAATCATATTCTAGGAAGTGATGAACTACCTACCTTCTTCTAAAAAAATTGCCCTCTTCCCTCTTAATTATTTGTTTTTGTCGTTATTGAAATCATCCACTAGGAACTTGCCACTTGGTCATCCGATCAGGAGGAAGTTGTCATCCGATTGTGAGTTCCCAAATCGGGTGGTTCTTGGTCCGTCTCCCCAGAACACCGAAAATCTCAAGCGCGGTTATTATATTTATGTATTTCTAAGTGTCTTGAAAGCAAAATTGTTGAAGGTCTATTATTTTGACTAGAAAAACTAAATTAGTATTATTCTATAATTAAATATAAATAAGTTTTTTATATGGAACATAGAAAAGGTAAACCACTCTAGCCTCTCGCACTACATGAATGGATGGATACGCCGACGGCCGGGCGCTACGCCGATGGCCAAATGTCGGGGATGTCGGTGTAGACCGTGACCAGGCCATCCCCCAAGCAGCCATCAGCGTAGAATTGCCCTCGGTGTAGCCTACGCCTGCCCCTCGGGGTAGCTATTTTTCCTTTTACCTCATTAAACTTTGAAAAATCATAACTAAATCATTCTAATTCGAAAAAATACAAATAATATATCAAAATTTGAAAAAAATAAGATCTATCTATCTACCCTCAAATATTACACATTTATAAAAAAATAAGTGAAATGTAAAACATTATATATATATAGTTTAATACATGCATAAGAAATTCAAAACAATACAAACAATGCGAAACCTTCGCGTGGTGACATATTATGGATATAGTTAGAAGGAAAAATATAAAACTTGGTATATTGATTATGTCGAAAAAATCCTTCACAAAATGACCTATCTCATTCGAGGTTTTCTGGCTTTCGGGTCAAATGATGAATGTTATGGCTAGAATTCAGGCATAATTTATGATAATGTGTCCATATTGTGCATACATATGCATCATGGGATGGCGAATAATGTTGCATGAGGAAGTTTTCCTTTTCGTCGTACCAAAAAGCCATTTTCCATTTTCCGAGTGCGAAAAAACGAACGGTTTTGTGAGGCAACCACCAAATGGATATTTCAAAATGCTACCGCCATATTTTTCCAAAATACTATACCACCTTACATGGAAAATGTATTAACAGGGAGATCTCAACCCTTTCTGTCTATCCCTAGTGAAAAAGATAAATTCTTGCCGAATCGGTAGGAAGTGGGTCAAATATGAACTATAGGTACATGATCTGATGCTCATGATTTTTTACAAAAATAATTTTTAGGTTCACAATATGCTATTTCATCAGATATCCACTTCAAGTTTATCAAGGCTCAGCCCCGAACTAAGAATCTCCATGCCCGCTGTTCGACAAATTTTGATGATAGTTTAAAACGGGCATAAAAAATTCAAAAACGATCTAAACAATGCGAAACCTTTGCATGGTGTCATATTATGTGATATAGTTATAAGGAAAAATATCAAACTTGGTATATTGATCATGTCTAAAAAACCCTTCACAAAATGATCAATCTCATTCGAGGTTTCTTGGCTTTTGGGTCAAATGATGAATGTTATGGCTAGAATCAAGGCATAGTTTGTAATAATGTGTCTATATTGTGCATACATGTGCATCATGGGATGCAAACAATGTTGTAGGCGGAAGTTTTCCCTTTCGTCGCATCAAAAAGTCATTTTCCATTTTCCAAGTGCAAAAAACGAACGGTTTTGTGAAGCAACCACTAAATGGCTATTTCAAAATGCTACCACCACATTTTTACAAAATACTATACCACCTTATATGGAAAATATCCTAACAAGGGGATCTCAAACCTTTCCGTCTATCCCTGGTGAAAAAGACAAATTCCTGCCGAATCGGTAGGAAGTGGATCAGATATGAACTATAGGTACATGATCAGTTACAAGGAAAAATATCAAATTTGGTATATTGATTATGTCTCCAAAAAACCTTCACAAAATGACCTATCTCCTTCGAGGTTGTCAAAAAGCCATTTTCCATTTTAAACGGGCAAATAAAATTATGGCTATAATCACTGCATAGTTTGTGATAAGTTGATATTTATATTATATTTGGATTCCTCTCATTTTTCTGATCAATTTAGACATATTATTTTGTCGATTTTTGATTTATGGATTTAAAGGTATTAATTATTCCATATTAAATAGAAAAAAATACAAAAAAATAAAAACATTATATTTTTATTTGAATTCAATAATATTTTTACTTATTCATTATTTTTTACTTAAATAATTGTTTGTAATTTCAAAAAATACAAATATGTGACATGATGATATAAGAGTTAATATGATTGATATTATAGTATTGACAACAATGTATGAATTGCTTTGCGGAAACAGATTCTGAAGGAACGAGAAATTTAAGCGTGCTAGAGCTAGAGTAGTGAGGATGTGCGATCGACACTACTAGGAAAATGGCTATAGGTAATCAGCACATCCGTGGCTCACATGGTTGAAGTGCCCCACGGCTAAAACATGCGTGGCTCACCTATGGGCAGTGCCCTACTAGTAACTAGAACAAGCATGGCGCACATGACCATAGTGCGCCACAGAGATATGTGTGGGCCAGGGCCCTGTTGGCCGCACGCCAGATATCCGTAGCGCACATAGGGTAGGTGCGCTACGCATGTTGGTGTTATCCATGGCGTACGTTGGGGGGGTGCGCTACGCCTAAGCGCATGCCCCTCTGCTCTGTAAAACGGTCAGACACATCCGTGGCGCACTATGACATGTGCGCCACGGATGTTACTAATCCCTGTGGCGTACTAGGGCCGAGTGCGCCACGGATGTTGCGACCTTTTTTTGGCAGCTCCACTTGTGCACATGTGTGATCATCCACCACCCCACACTTCACTTTCCCCTTCTTCTTCCTCCTTAGATCTAGTCGGGATCCTTCTCCTTCCCACCTCAATTTCTCCACTCATTCACCATTTTTAGCATGTAAAACTTGCCTTGGATGTTACATAAGTAATATAGGAAGGTCTCCGGTCTCTCATCTCCTTCTCCGGTCTCGCGTGCACCTCTCCTTTCCATCTTTCTCGCGATTGGTCTCTCATCTCGGTAAGTTGTCCATGTAAGGATGTGTTCATGTGTATATGGATGATATGCTCATATGTATGTAGATGATCGATGCTCATGATGTGTGTATGAGAGGATCGATGGTCATATGTGTATATATGGAGAGTATCGATGATGCTCATGCATGTGTGTATGGAGAGGATAATTTCTGATACCACTGTAGGGTTTCGTAGCATGGAAAACAAAAAATTTCTACCGCATACAAACAAACAAGCCAAGATCTATCTACTAGATTGTAGCAACGAGTCGATGGAATAAATCACCCTCGAAGATTCCAAAGTGTTTAACGAGAGGGGATTCTCGTGGGTGATGTAGTCGTACTCTTCCCGATCTCAAGATCGCGTAGACGATCCTTCCGGCGCTGCGTTCCGGCAGCGCTCCCGCAGTCGGTCACACGTTTGGTACTCGATGAAGACCTTCCTCTCCCTTGTTCCAGCAGGCAGCGGAGGTTGTAGCACTCTCCTCGCGATTCCGGCAGCACAACGGCGTGGTACCGGAAGTAGAGGGGAGATCCCGCAGGGCTTCGCCTTAAGCCGGAGTGAGTATGGTGGAGTATGAGAGAGCTCCTTGGCGATCTAGGGTTTTAGACACACCAATTAGAAGGCTCTAAACCGGAGGCTAGGGCAATTAGAAGCTCTAAACCAAAATGGCTCTAAACCGGAGGCTAGGGCTAGGGTTTAGATTTAGAGGATAGGAACTTGTGTGTGCTAGGAGGGAGCCCTGCCCCTCCTTATATAGGTGGAGGGGCCGGCGCGCCAAGGGGAGGGAGGGGAGTCCCTCCCCAACTCGGCTTGGAGGAGGCGCCACCGGTTGGAGGAGGGATTCCCTCTCTTTCCTCTTTCCCTCTTTCCAATTTTAGCCGTTTGACTTTTCAAACTTGCTATTTGACTTTTCAATTTAGGATTCAATTTAATCCTTTATTTGGAACAGCGAGAACACTTAGTACATGATGCAATCATCTCCATATGCAATGACACATTCATGTACCCCTTCCCCTCCGGAGTGCCGGACATTCCGGAACCTTCTAGAACATTCCCGATGAAAACACCGGAATCATTCCCGAACTCCGAAACGAGACTTTCCTTATATGAATCTTATTCTCCGGACCATTCCGGATCACCTCGTGATATCCCGGATCCCATCCGAGACTCCGAACAACATTCGGTCTCTTTCTCATAATACCATAACTACTCAAACAACGTCGAATCCTTAAGTGTGTCTCCCTACGGTTCGTGAATTATGCGGACATGATCGAGACACTTCTCCGAACAATAACCAATAGAGGAATCTAGAAATTCATATGGCTCCCACATATTTCTACGATTACTTTGCGATCGAATGAACCACTTACATACGATACCAATTTCCCTTTGTCTCACGATATGTTACTTATCTGAGGTTATGATCGTCGGTATCTCTGCATACCTAGTTCAACCTCGTTACCGATAAGTACTCTTTTCTCGTTCCCGTGATATGTGATCCCTTGTGAGCCAGTCACATGCTTGCAAGCTAATTGGATGACATTTCACCGAGAGGGCCCAGAGTATATCTATCCGTCATATGGATGGACAAATCCCACTCTTGATCCATGTGTCTCAACCAATACTTTCCGAACACTCAATGCCACCTTTATAGCCACCCAGTTACGGTGTGGTGTTTGATGTCATCAAAGCATCCATCCGGTAAAGGTGATAGGCATGATCTCATGGTCGAAGGAATTAGGTTACTATGTATCAGAAAGCATATAGCAATTGAACTATTGAAATGACTTGATCTTTATGCTACGCTTATCTATAGGAGTATGTCCATCATATCATTCTCCTAACGATATGATCTTGTTGTTGATAACATCTCAATGTTCATGATAGGGAAACCACAATCATTTATCAACCAACAAGCTAGTGATGTATAGAGGCTATACTAGGGACTTCAAATTAAGTTTACAAATCACACAAGTATTAATGTTTCCTTGTTAATACTATTATAGCATGAATGTAAACATTTATCATAAACAGAAAGATATAATAATAACTACATTTATTATTGCCTCTAGGGCATATCTCCGACAGTCTCCCACTTGCACTAGAGTCATCTAATCTAGATTACATGGTAATATACCGAACACCCATGGCAGTTTGGTGCTGGTCATGTTTTGCCCTCGGGAGAGGTTTAGTCAACGGATCTGCCACATTCAGATCTGTGTGTACTTTGCAAATCTTTATATCCCCATCCTAGATATGTTCTCGAATAGCGTGAAAACGTAGCTTGATGTGCTTCGGCTTCTTGTGTGACCTTGGTTCTTGCGCATTGGCTATGGCGCCCATGTTATCACAGTAGATAGAAATTGGGTCCAGCGCACTAGGAACCACACCCAGCTCTGTAATGAACTCTTTCATCCATATCGCTTCTTGTGAAGCCTCCGAAGCAGCCATGTATTCCGATTCAGTTGAAGATCTCGCCACAACGCTTTGCTTTGCACTCCTCCAGCTAACTGCTGCACCATTCAAAATAAATACGTATCCAGATTGTGATTTAGAATCATCCGGATCGGTGTTCCAACTAGCATCAGTGTAACCATTAACAACGAGCTGTTCATCACCTCCATAAGAAAGAACCATATCCTTAGTTCTTCTCAAGTACTTAAGGATGTTTTTGACCGCTGTCCAATGATCCACTCCTGGATCACTTTGATATCTGCTAGTTAAACTAACAGCATATGCAATGTCGGGTCTAGTACATAGCATGGCATACATTAGAGATCCTATGGCTGAGGCATAGGGAGTCTTACTCATCCTTTCTCTATCTTCTGCCGATGTCGGACTTTGAGTTTTACTCAAGGTCGTATTGGGCAACATGGGCAAGAACCCTTTCTTGCTATCTTCCATTCCAAACCTCTTTAGAACTTTGTCCAAACATGTACTCTGTGACAATGATATTTGGCGTTTCGATCTATCTCTATAAATCTTTATGCCTAATATGTAAGCTGCTTCGCCAAGATCCTTCATTGAAAAACTATTATTCAAATATTCCTTGACACTATTAAGAAGGTCTATATCATTCCCAATCAACAATATGTCATCCACATATAGTATTAAGAATGCTACAGAGCTCCCACTCACTTTGTTGTAAATACAAGCTTCTCCATAAGTTTGTATAAAACCAAAACTTTTGATCACCTTATCAAAACGTTGATTCCAACTTCGGGATGCTTGCTTCAATCCATAGATGGACCGCTGAAGTTTGCATACCTTGTTAGCATCTTTAGGATCGACAAAACCTTTGGGTTGCATCATATACAACTCTTCATCAATATCTCCATTGAGGAATGCTGTTTTGACATCCATCTGCCATATCTCATAATCATAATATGCAGCGATTGCTAACATAAATCCTCACAGACTTTAGCTTCGCTACTGGTGAGAAAGTCTCATCGTAGTCAACTCCTTGAATTTGTCGAAACCCTTTTGCGACAAGTCGAGCTTTATAGACAGTAACATTACCATCAGCATCTGTTTTCTTCTTGAAAATCCATTTGTTCTCGACAGCCTTCCGGCCATCCGATAAGTCCACCAAAGTCCATACTTGGTTTTCGTACATGGATCCAATCTCGGATTTCATGGCTTCTTGCCATTTATTGGAATCTGGGATCATCATCGCTTCCTCATATGTCTCGGGGTCATCGGTGTTATCCACCAACATGACACTCATAAAGGGATCATACCAATCTGGAGTGGTACGAGTTCTCGTTGACCTCCGAGGCTCTGTAGCAACTTCAACCGAAGTTTCATGATCATCATCATTAGCTTCCTCTCTAATTGGTGCAGGCACCACAGGAACTTCTTCCGGTGCTGCGCTACTCGCAATTTCGAGAGAAGGTTCGACAACCTCGTCGAGTTCTACTTTCCTTCCAGTCACTTCTTTCGAGAGAAATTCCTTCTCTAGAAAGGATCCATTCTTGGCAACGAAGATTTTGCCTTCGGATCTATGATAGAAGGTATACCCAATAGTTTCCTTTGGGTATCCTATGAAGACGCATTTTTCCGCTTTGGGTTCTAGCTTGTCCGGCTGTAACTTCTTTACATAGGCTTCGCATCCCCAAACTTTAAGGAACGGCAATCTAGGTTTCTTCCCAAACCATAATTCATATGGTGTCGTTTCAACGGATTTAGACGGTGCCCTATTTAAAGTGAATGCGGCTGTTTCTAATGCATAACCCCAAAATGATAGCGGTAAATCTGTAAGTGACATCATAGAACGAACCATATCTAAGAGAGTTCGATTACGACGTTCGGACACACCATTACGCTGTGGTGTTCCCGGCGGTGTCAATTGTGAAAGTATTCCGCATTTCTTCAAATGCTCGCCAAACTCGTAACTTAGATATTCACCTCCACGATCAGAACGTAGAAATTTAATCTTCTTGTTACGTTGATTCTCTACCTCACTTTGAAACTCCTTAAACTTCTCGAAAGTTTCGGACTTATGTTTCATGAAATAGATATACCCATATCTACTCAAATCATCCGTGAAGGTAAGAACATAACGATAACCACCACGCGATGCTACACTCATCGGACCACACACATCGGTATGTATGATTTCCAACAATTCCGTAGCTCGCTCCATCATACCAGAAAATGGAGTCTTAGTCATTTTTCCCATCAGACATGCTTCGCATCTTTCAAGTGATTCAAAATCAAGTGATTCAAGAAGTCCATCGGAATGGAGTTTCTTCATACGTTTCACTCCAATGTGACCAAGACGACAGTGCCACATATAGGTCGAATTATCGCTTGATTTCAAACGTTTAGCCTCAATGTTATTAATATGTGTATTTCCACTATCGAGATTCAACAAGAATAGACCATCTATCAAAGGTGCATGTGCGTAAAACATATTACTCATATAAATCGAACAACCATTATTCTCAGACTTAAACAAGTAACCGTCTCGCAATAAACAAGATCCCGATATAATGTTCATGCTCAACGCAGGCACCAAATAACAATTATTTAAGTATAAAACTAATCCCGATGGTAGATGAAGGGGTAGCGTGCCGACCGCGATCACATCAACCTTTGATCCGTTTCCCACGTGCATCGTCACCTCGTTCTTCGCTAGCTTCCGTTTATTCTGCAGCACCTGTTACGAGTTACAAATATGAGCAACCGAACCAGTATCAAATACCCAGGCACTACTACGAGTACTAGTGAGATACACATCAATAACATGTATATCAGATATACCTTTCTTCTTGATGTTGCCGTTCTTCAGATCCGCCAAGTACTTTGGGCAATTCCGCTTCCAGTGACCTTCTCCCTTGCAGTAAAAGCACTCAGTATCAGGCTTAGGTCCAGCCTTGGTCTTCTTCGCGGGCGCGGTAACTTTCTTACCACCCTTCTTGAAGTGACCCTTCTGCTTAGACTTGCCTTTCTTGAATTTGGTGGTCTTATTGACCAACAACACTTGGTGCTCTTTCTTGATCTCCACTTCTGCAGACTTTAACATAGCAAACAGTTCTGGCAACTCCTTGTTCATGTTCTGCATGTTGTAGTTCATCACAAAGTTCTTGTAACTTGGTGGCAGTGATTGGAGGACACGGTAAATCCCCAAAGCATTAGGAATCACTATACCCAAGCTTTGAAGTTTGTTTGCGTGCCCAGACATCTTAAGCACATGCCCACTGACGGAGCTGCCCTCTTCCATCTTGCAGTTAAAGAACTTTTCAGAAGCCTCATAGCTTTCAATTGCCGCATGAGTCTCAAAAATCAATTTGAGATCCTCGACGATATCATATGGGTCTGAATTCTCAAACCTTTTCTGAAGCTCCGATTCTAAACCATACAAGATAGCACACTGAACTATGGAGTACTGATTCTTCCGAGCGAGGTAAACATTCTTTACTTCATCGGCAGCATCAGCTGCAGGTGGGTCACCCAGCGGTGCATCCAGCACATAGGTCAAATTACCAGCTGTGAGGACAATCCTCAAATTGCGGAACCAATCCGCGAAGTTGCTTCCATTGTTTTTCAACTTTTCTTTCTCTAGGAACGTATTAAAATTGATGGTAGGGGCTGCCATTGATCTACAACATATTTGCAATAGTTTAGACTAAGTTTATGACAAATTGAGTTCAAATTAATAATAAAATTAACCTAGGTGAACTCCCACTCAAAACAACATCCCTCACATTGTTTTAGTGATCACATGAACCAAATCCACTACATCAACACCGATCATCACGAGAGTTGATACAGTTTCAATGGCGAACAATCGTCATGTTCATCATATCTACTATATGATTCATGCTTTACCTTTCGGTGATCCGAGTTCCGAGACCATGTCTGTACATGCTAGGCTCGTCAAGATCAAACCTTAGTTTCCGCATGAGCAAATCTAGCTTGCTCACGTTGTATACACTTGCAGAATCTAACACACCCGATCATCACGTGGTGCTTCGAAACAACAAGCTTTAGCAACGGTGCTAACTAAGGGTGAACACTTTATGATTTGAAATTCATGTGCATGATGGATCATCTTATAATGCTACCGTCGTCTACTAAGCAATACAAGATGCATAAAGGATTAACATCACATGCAATTCATAATATGTGATATGATATGGCCTTTCTTCTTTGTGCTTCCGATCTCCATCTTCAAGCACGAACATGATCTCCATCATCACCGGCAATGCATCAAGGTCAATGACGCTTCTTCATGGTTGTCGTCCACCGGCTTCAACTATTACAACTACTTTGAATAGACACACGGGTCTTAACATAAATTAAAGACAACCATATGGCTCCTGCCGGTTGCCAACTTACAATAAGGATCATTGCATACATCAAATATAATCACAATCATGGCCATATCACATCACTGCACACCCCTGCAAAACAAAGTTAGACGCCTCTACTTTCTTTGCATGTTTTACGTGGTTTGGGGCTTTCAATAAGTGTCGTTCTAACTTACGAACATGAACCACAACATTGATACTAGTATTGTTAATCACCCGTTGTAAATTGGATCTTAACTATGCTAGGAGAAACATGCACCCGCAAAGCCACTTATGCAATACAAGTTGCATGTCAAGCGTGGAGCAAGTCTCATGAACGATGTCATGTAAGGTTAGCCCGGGCCGCTTCATCCCAACATACCGCAAGATGCAAAGTACACAAGAAGCAATCGACAATAAAAGCATCAACGCCCACAATGACCATTGTGTTCTACTCGTGCAACAGATCTACATATAGACACGGCTCTGATACCACTGTAGGGTTTCGTAGCATGGAAAACAAAAAATTTCTACCGCATACAAACAAACAAGCCAAGATCTATCTACTAGATTGTAGCAACGAGTCGATGGAATAACTCACCCTCGAAGATTCCAAAGTGTTTAACGAGAGCGGATTCTCGTGGGTGATGTAGTCGTACTCTTCCCGATCTCAAGATCGCGTAGACGATCCTTCCGGCGTTGCGTTCCGGCAGCGCTCCCATAGTCGGTCACACATTCGGTACTCGACGAAGACCTTCCTCTCCCTTGTTCCAGCAGGCAGCGGAGGTTGTAGCACTCTCCTCGCGATTCCGGCAGCACAACGGCGTGGTACCGGAAGTAGAGGGGAGATCCCGCAGGGCTTCGCCTTAAGCCGGAGCGAGTATGGTGGAGTATGAGAGAGCTCCTTGGCGATCTAGGGTTTTAGACACACCAATTAGAAGGATCTAAACCGGAGTCTAGGGCAATTAGAAGCTCTAAACCAAAACGGCTCTAAACCGGAGGCTAGGGCTAGGGTTTAGATTTAGAGGATAGGAACTTATGTGTGCTAGGAGGGATCCCTGCCCCTCCTTATATAGGTGGAGGGGCCGGCGCGCCAAGGGGAGGGAGGGGAGTCCCTCCCCAACTCGGCTTGGAGGAGGCGCCGCCGGTTGGAGGAGGGATTCCCTCTCTTTCCTCTTTCCCTCTTTCCAATTTTAGCCGTTTGACTTTTCAAACTTGCTATTTGACTTTTCAATTTAGGATTCAATTTAATCCTTTATTTCGAACAGCGAGAACACTTAGTACATGATGCAATCATCTCAATATGCAATGACACATTCATGTACCCCTTCCCCTCCGGAGTGCCGGACATTCCGGAACCTTCTAGAACATTCCCGATGAAAACACCGGAATCATTCCCGAACTCCGAAACGGGACTTTCCTTATATGAATCTTATTCTCCGGACCATTCCGGATCCCATCCGAGACTCCGAACAACATTCGGTCTCTTTCTCATAATACCATAACTACTCAAACAACGTCGAATCCTTAAGTGTGTCTCCCTACGGTTCGTGAATTATGCGGACATGATCGAGACACTTCTCCGGACAATAACCAATAGAGGAATCTGGAAATTCATATGGCTCCCACATATTTCTACGATTACTTTGCGATCGAATGAACCACTTACATACGATACCAATTTCCCTTTGTCTCACGATATGTTACTTATCCGAGGTTATGATCGTCGGTATCTCTGCATACCTAGTTCAACCTCGTTACCGATAAGTACTCTTTTCTCGTTCCCGTGATATGTGATCCCTTGTGAGCCAGTCACATGCTTGCAAGCTAATTGGATGACATTTCACCGAGAGGGCCCAGAGTATATCTATCCGTCATATGGATGGACAAATCCCACTCTTGATCCATGTGTCTCAACCAATACTTTCCGAACACTCAATGCCACCTTTATAGCCACCCAGTTACGGTGTGGTGTTTGATGTCATCAAAGCATCCATCCGGTAAAGGTGATAGGCATGATCTCATGGTCGAAGGAATTAGGTTACTATGTATCAGAAAGCATATAGCAATTGAACTATTGAAATGACTTGATCTTTATGCTACGCTTATCTATAGGAGTATGTCCATCATATCATTCTCCTAACGATATGATCTTGTTGTTGATAACATCTCAATGTTCATGATAGGGAAACCACAATCATTTATCAACCAACAAGCTAGTGATGTATAGAGGCTATACTAGGGACTTCAAATTAAGTTTACAAATCACACAAGTATTAATGTTTCCTTGTTAATACTATTATAGCATGAATGTAAACATTTATCATAAACACAAAGATATAATAATAACTACATTTATTATTGCCTCTAGGGCATATCTCCAACAGGTGAAGGACTTGCACTAGAGTCATCTAATCTAGATTACATGGTAATATACCGAACACCCATGGCAGTTTGGTGCTGGTCATGTTTTGCCCTCGGGAGAGGTTTAGTCAACGGATCCGCCACATTCAGATCTGTGTGTACTTTGCAAATCTTTATATCCCCATCCTGGATATGTTCTCGAATAGCGTGAAAACGTAGCTTGATGTGCTTCAGCTTCTTGTGTGACCTTGGTTCTTGCGCATTGGCTATGGCGCCCATGTTATCACAGTAGATAGACATTGGGTCCAGCGCACTAGGAACCACACCCAGCTCTGTAATGAACTCTTTCATCCATATCGCTTCTTGTGAAGCCTCCGAAGCAGCTATGTATTCCGATTCAGTTGAAGATCTCGCCACAACGCTTTGCTTTGCACTCCTCCAGCTAACTGCTACACCATTCAAAATAAATACGTATCCAGATTGTGATTTAGAATCATCCGGATCGGTGTTCCAACTAGCATCGGTGTAACCATTAACAACGAGTTGTTCATCACCTCCATAAGAAAGAACCATATCCTTAGTTCTTCTCAAGTACTTAAGGATGTTTTTGACCGCTGTCCAATGATCCACTCCTGGATCACTTTGATATCTGCTAGTTAAACTAACAGCATATGCAATGTCGGGTCTAGTACATAGCATGGCATACATTAGAGATCCTATGGCTGAGGCATAGGGAGTCTTACTCATCCTTTCTCTATCTTCTGCCGATGTCGGACTTTGAGTTTTACTCAAGGTCGTATTGGGCAACATGGGCAAGAACCCTTTCTTGCTATCTTCCATTCCAAACCTCTTTAGAACTTTGTCCAAATATGTACTCTGTGACAATGATATTTGGCGTTTCGATCTATCTCTATAAATCTTTATGCCTAATATGTAAGCTGCTTCGCCAAGATCCTTCATTGAAAAACTATTATTCAAATATTCCTTGACACTATTAAGAAGGTCTATATCATTCCCAATCAACAATATGTCATCCACATATAGTATTAAGAATGCTACAGAGCTCCCACTCACTTTCTTGTAAATACAAGCTTCTCCATAAGTTTGTATAAAACCAAAACTTTTGATCACCTTATCAAAACGTTGATTCCAACTTCGGGATGCTTGCTTCAATCCATAGATGGACCGCTGAAGTTTGCATACCTTGTTAGCATCTTTAGGATCGACAAAACCTTTGGGTTGCATCATATACAACTCTTCATCAATATCTCCATTGAGGAATGCTGTTTTGACATCCATCTGCCATATCTCATAATCATAATATGCAGCGATTGCTAACATAATCCTCACAGACTTTAGCTTCGCTACTGGTGAGAAAGTCTCATCGTAGTCAACTCCTTGAATTTGTCGAAACCCTTTTGCGACAAGTTGAGCTTTATAGACAGTAACATTACCATCAGCATCTGTTTTCTTCTTGAAAATCCATTTGTTCTCGACAGCCTTCCGGCCATCCGGTAAATCCACCAAAGTCCATACTTGGTTTTCGTACATGGATCCAATCTCGGATTTCATGGCTTCTTGCCATTTATTGGAATCTGGGCTCATCATCGCTTCCTCATATGTCTCGGGGTCATCGGTGTTATCCACCAACATGACACTCATAACGGGATCATACCAATCTGGAGTGGTACGAGTTCTCGTTGACCTCCGAGGCTCTGTAGCAACTTCAACCGAAGTTTCATGATCATCATCATTAGCTTCATCTATAATTGGTGCAGGCACCACAGGAACTTCTTCCGGTGCTGCGCTACTCGCAATTTCGAGAGAAGGTTCGACAACCTCGTCGAGTTCTACTTTCCTTCCAGTCACTTCTTTCGAGAGAAATTCCTTCTCTAGAAAGGATCCATTCTTGGCAACGAAGATTTTGCCTTCGGATCTATGATAGAAGGTATACCCAATAGTTTCCTTTGGGTATCCTATGAAGACGCATTTTTCCGCTTTGGGTTCTAGCTTGTCCGGCTGTAACTTGTTTACATAGGCTTCGCATCCCCAAACTTTAAGGAACGACAATCTAGGTTTCTTCCCAAACCATAATTCATATGGTGTCGTTTCAACGGATTTAGACGGTGCCCTATTTAAAGTGAATGCGGCTGTTTCTAATGCATAACCCCAAAATGATAGCGGTAAATCTGTAAGTGACATCATAGAACGAACCATATCTAAGAGAGTTCGATTACGACGTTCGGACACACCATTACGCTGTGGTGTTCCCGGCGGTGTCAATTGTGAAAGTATTCCGCATTTCTTCAAATGCTCGCCAAACTCGTAACTTAGATATTCACCTCCACGATCAGAACGTAGAAATTTAATCTTCTTGTTACGTTGATTCTCTACCTCACTTTGAAACTCCTTAAACTTCTCGAAAGTTTCGGACTTATGTTTCATGAAATAGATATACCCATATCTACTCAAATCATCCGTGAAGGTAAGAACATAACGATAACCACCGCGCGATGCTACACTCATCGGACCACACACATCGGTATGTATGATTTCCAACAATTCCGTAGCTCGCTCCATCATACCAGAAAATGGAGTCTTAGTCATTTTTCCCATCAGACATGCTTCGCATCTTTCAAGTGATTCAAAATCAAGTGATTCGAGAAGTCCATCGGAATGGAGTTTCTTCATACGTTTCACTCCAATATGACCAAGACGACAGTGCCACATATAGGTCGAATTATCGCTTGATTTCAAACGTTTAGCCTCAATGTTATTAATATGTGTATTTCCACTATCGAGATTCAACAAGAATAGACCATCTATCAAAGGTGCATGTGCGTAAAACATATTACTCATATAAATCGAACAACCATTATTCTCGGACTTAAACAAGTAACCGTCTCGCAATAAACAAGATCCCGATATAATGTTCATGCTCAACGCAGGCACCAAATAACAATTATTTAAGTATAAAACTAATCCCGATGGTAGATGAAGGGGTAGCGTGCCGACCGCGATCACATCAACCTTTGATCCGTTTCCCACGCGCATCGTCACCTCGTTCTTCGCTAGCTTCCGTTTATTCTGCAGCACCTGTTTCGAGTTACAAATATGAGCAACCAAACCAGTATCAAATACCCAGGCACTACTACGAGTACTAGTGAGATACACATCAATAACATGTATATCAGATATACCTTTCTTCTTGATGTTGCCGTTCTTCAGATCCGCCAAGTACTTTGGGCAATTCCGCTTCCAGTGACCTTCTCCCTTGCAGTAAAAGCACTCAGTATCAGGCTTAGGTCCAGCCTTGGTCTTCTTCGCCGGCGCGGTAACTTTCTTACCACCCTTCTTGAAGTGACCCTTCTGCTTAGACTTGCCTTTCTTGAATTTGGTGGTCTTATTGACCAACAACACTTGGTGCTCTTTCTTGATCTCCACTTCTGCAGATTTTAGCATAGCAAATAGTTCTGGCAACTCCTTGTTCATGTTCTGCATGTTGTAGTTCATCACAAAGTTCTGTAACTTGGTGGCAGTGATTGGAGGACACGGTAAATCCCCAAAGCATTAGGAATCACTATACCCAAGCTTTGAAGTTTGTTTGCGTGCCCAGGCATCTTAAGCACATGCTCACTGACGGAGCTTCCCTCTTCCATCTTGCAGTTAAAGAACTTTTCAGAAGCCTCATAGCTTTCAATTGCCGCATGAGTCTCAAAAATCAATTTGAGATCCTCGACAATATCATATGGGTCTGAATTCTCAAACCTTTTCTGAAGCTCCGATTCTAAACCATACAAGATAGCACACTGAACTATGGAGTACTGATTCTTCCGAGGGAGGTAAACATTCTTTACTTCATCGGCAGCATCAGCTGCAGGTGGGTCACCCAGCGGTGCATCCAGCACATAGGTCAAATTACCAGCTGTGAGGACAATCCTCAAATTGCGGAACCAATCCGCGAAGTTGCTTCCATTGTTTTTCAACTTTTCTTTCTCTTGGAACGCATTAAAATTGATGGTAGGGGCTACCATTGATCTACAACATATTTGCAATAGTTTAGACTAAGTTTATGACAAATTGAGTTCAAATTAATAATAAAATTAACCTAGGTGAACTCCCACTCAAAACAACATCCCTCACATTGTTTTAGTGATCACACGAACCAAATCCACTACATCAACACCGATCATCACGAGAGTTGATACAGTTTCAATGGCGAACAATCGTCATGTTCATCATATCTACTATATGATTCATGCTTTACCTTTCGGTGATCCGTGTTCCGAGACCATGTATGTACATGCTAGGCTCGTCAAGATCAAACCTTAGTTTCCGCATGAGCAAATCTGGCTTGCTCACGTTGTATACACTTGCAGAATCTAACACACCCGATCATCACGTGGTGCTTCGAAACAACAAGCTTTAGCAACGGTGCTAACTAAGGGTGAACACTTTATGATTTGAAATTCATGTGCATGAGGGATCATCTTATAATGCTACTGTCCTCTACTAAGCAATACAAGATGCATAAAGGATTAACATCACATGCAATTCATAATATGTGATATGATATGGCCTTTCTTCTTTGTGCTTCCGATCTCCATCTTCAAGCACGAACATGATCTCCATCATCACCGGCAATGCATCAAGGTCAATGACGCTTCTTCATGGTTGTCGTCCACCGGCTTCAACTATTACAACTACTTTGAATAGACACGCGGGTCTTAACATAAATTAAAGACAACCATATGGCTCCTTCCGGTTGCCAATTTACAATAAGGATCATTGCATACATCAAATATAATCACAATCATGGCCATATCACATCACTGCACACCCCTGCAAAACAAAGTTAGACGCCTCTACTTTCTTTGCATGTTTTATGTGGTTTGGGGCTTTCAATAAGTGTCGTTCTAACTTACGAACATGAACCACAACATTGATACTAGTATTGTTAATCACCCGTTGTAAATTGGATCTTAACTATGCTAGGAGAAACAGGCACCCGCAAAGCCACTTATGCAATACAAGTTGCATGTCAAGCGTGGAGCAAGTCTCATGAACGATGTCATGTAAGGTTAGCCCGGGCCGCTTCATCCCAACATACCACAAGATGCAAAGTACACAAGAAGCAATCGACAATAAAAGCATCAACGCCCATAATGACCATTGTGTTCTACTCGTGCAACAGATCTACATATAGACACGGCTCTGATACCACTGTAGGGTTTCGTAGCATGGAAAACATAAAATTTCTACCGCATACAAACAAACAAGCCAAGATCTATCTACTAGATTGTAGCAACGAGTCGATGGAATAACTCACCCTCGAAGATTCCAAAGTGTTTAACGAGAGCGGATTCTCGTGGGTGATGTAGTCGTACTCTTCCCGATCTCAAGATCGCGTAGACGATCCTTCCGGCGCTGCGTTCCGGCAGCGCTCCCGCAGTCGGTCACACGTTTGGTACTCGACGAAGACCTTCCTCTCCCTTGTTCCAGCAGGCAGCGGAGGTTGTAGCACTCTCCTCGCGATTCCGGCAGCACAACGGCGTGGTACCAGAAGTAGAGGGGAGATCCCGCAGGGCTTCGCCTTAAGCCGGAGTGAGTATGGTGGAGTATGAGAGAGCTCCTTGGCGATCTAGGGTTTTAGACACACCAATTAGAAGGCTCTAAACCGGAGGCTAGGGCAATTAGAAGCTCTAAACCAAAACGGCTCTAAACCGGAGGCTAGGGCTAGGGTTTAGATTTAGAGGATAGGAACTTGTGTGTGCTAGGAGGGAGCCCTGCCCCTCCTTATATAGGTGGAGGGGCCGGCGCGCCAAGGGGAGGGAGGGGAGTCCCTCCCCAACTCGGCTTGGAGGAGGCGCCGCCGGTTGGAGGAGGGATTCCCTCTCTTTCCTCTTTCCCTCTTTCCAATTTTAGCCGTTTGACTTTTCAAACTTGCTATTTGACTTTTCAATTTAGGATTCAATTTAATCCTTTATTTGGAACAGCGAGAACACTTAGTACATGATGCAATCATCTCAATATGCAATGACACATTCATGTACCCCTTCCCCTCCGGAGTGCCGGACATTCCGGAACCTTCTAGAACATTCCCGATGAAAACACCGGAATCATTCCCGAACTCCGAAACGGGACTTTCCTTATATGAATCTTATTCTCCGGACCATTCCGGATCACCTCGTGATATCCCGGATCCCATCCGAGACTCCGAACAACATTCGGTCTCTTTCTCATAATACCATAACTACTCAAACAACGTCGAATCCTTAAGTGTGTCTCCCTACGGTTCGTGAATTATGCGGACATGATCGAGACACTTCTCCGGACAATAACCAATAGAGGAATCTGGAAATTCATATGGCTCCCACATATTTCTACGATTACTTTGCGATCGAATGAACCACTTACATACGATACCAATTTCCCTTTGTCTCACGATATGTTACTTATCCGAGGTTATGATCGTCGGTATCTCTGCATACCTAGTTCAACCTCCTTACCGATAAGTACTCTTTTCTTGTTCCCGTGATATGTGATCCCTTGTGAGCCAGTCACATGCTTGCAAGCTAATTGGATGACATTTCACCGAGAGGGCCCAGAGTATATCTATCCGTCATATGGATGGACAAATCCCACTCTTGATCCATGTGTCTCAACCAATACTTTCCGAACACTCAATGCCACCTTTATAGCCACCCAGTTACGGTGTGGTGTTTGATGTCATCAAAGCATCCATCCGGTAAAGGTGATAGGCATGATCTCATGGTCGAAGGAATTAGGTTACTATGTATCAGAAAGCATATAGCAATTGAACTATTGAAATGACTTGATCTTTATGCTACGCTTATCTATAGGAGTATGTCCATCATATCATTCTCCTAACGATATGATCTTGTTGTTGATAACATCTCAATGTTCATGATAGGGAAACCACAATCATTTATCAACCAACAAGCTAGTGATGTATAGAGGCTATACTAGAGACTTCAAATTAAGTTTACAAATCACACAAGTATTAATGTTTCCTTGTTAATACTATTATAGCATGAATGTAAACATTTATCATAAACACAAAGATATAATAATAACTACATTTATTATTGCCTCTAGGGCATATCTCCAACAGGTGAAGGTGCGGAAGCAGACTGGGATGATGATGATCTAGATGCCGGAGGAGCATACAACGATGGAACAACGTCAGCCTGGGTGCGGGACCCTTATGTGCAAGAGCTGCTTCTCAAGCAGACGAGTAACGCCAGGGCTGCCGCTAGAGAGAAAGCCAAGCTTGCGCAACTTGAGAAAGATGCGGTTACTCCATTGTATGAAGGATGCAGGCCCGATGATACCCGGTTGAATGTAACGCTCAAGGCTATGGAGATGAAGGCAAAACACAAATTGAGCGACGCAAGCTTCGACGATATGATGGCATTCTGGCACGATCGTCTCCCGGAGGGGAACACATGTCCAACTAGTATCGAGGACGCCAAGAAAATTGTCTGTCCTCTCGATCTACCGCACATTAGATATCACGTATGCATCAACGATTGCATCATTTATCGGGGCGAGGACGCGGAGAAAACCACATGTCCGGTGTGCGGCGTGAGTCGATACAAGAAAGGGAAGAAAGCACCTCGAAAAGTGGTATGGTACTTTCCTATCACTCCTCGTCTGCAGCGCTATTTTGCGGACCCTAAGGAAGCGAAGCTCATGCGATGGCATGCGGAAAGGAAGAAGCCAGGAGATGACGATGATGACCCCGAAAAGGATGAGCTGCTGACGCACCCTTCAGATGCTAGCCAGTGGAAAGCATTGGACCTCGAATTCCTAGAATTCGGTGGAGATTTGAGGAACATTAGGCTTGGTGCGAGCACCGATGGACTCAATCCGTTCGGTAGCCAGAGCAGCACGCACATCACTTGGCCCATGTTTGTATGGATGTACAACCTCCCTCCATGGTTGTGCATGAAGAAGAAGTACATACAAATGAGTATGCTAATTCAAGGGCCGAAACAACCTGGTACCGACATCAATCTGTATGTCGGGCTGTTTAAAGAGGAGCTAGCCACATTATGGGAATCTGGAGCCAATACTTACGACGCCGTCGCACAAGATTATTTCACTATGAGAGCCGCGTTGGTCACTACGGTGCAAGACTATCCAGGTTGCGGGTATATCTCGGGGCAGGTTATCCAAGGATTCTGCGCATGCGTTAGGTGCATGGATAACACAAGCTATCTCCAACTAGAGAAAGATCCAGGGTCATCGAAAACCGTGTTCATGGCGCACCGGAGGTGGCTCAGCAAGAATGATCCATGGAGAAAACGTGGAGACCTGTTCGATGGCAAATCCGAGACCCGAGGAATCCCAGAGCGTAGGAGCAGCGAAGAAGTGGAAGAGTTGCTGAAAAACTGGAAAGATTGTCCTAAGCCTGGAAAGAAGCGAAAGAGGCAGCAACAAGACAAGCCGCTGATGAAGGTATGGAAAACAAGGTTTGTTTTCTGGGAGTTGCCATACTGGAAGTTTCTCCGCACGCCTCATAGCCTCGACATCATGCATATCACGAAAAACGTGTGCGAGAGTCTGGTTGCCACCATAATCAACATGCCAGATAGGACGAAAGATGGTCCGAAAGCAAGGCACGACCTGATATACTTGGGTATCCGGAAGGAGATTCACAGAGGACGCACTACTCCTGATGATCAGGAAGATGATGATGATCATGAGTCGGAGACGACACAAGGTCGTCGGAAGGGTAAAAAGTTCAAGAAGATCGAATATTACTGCCCTCCTTCTTGCTTCACTCTAAGCCAGGATGAGATCAAACAGTTTTTCAAGTGCCTTCTAGGAGTCAAATTTCCTTACGGCTACGCGGGCAAGATAAGAAGATACCTAGACGAGGCGAAGCAGAGGTTCAGTGGCATGAAGTCTCACGACCGTGTCGTGCTAATGACGCAGGTACTTCCGGTCGCACTAAGAGGGATAGTGGACGAGCACGTCCGTGAAACGTTATTTGGCCTCTGCAAGTTTTTCGACGTCATCTCTAGGAAGTCGATTGGCGTGAATCAGCTCGGGAGGCTACAGGAGGAGATCGTGGTGATACTATGCGAGCTTGAGGTCTACTTCCCACCCGCATTCTTCGACATTATGGTGCATCTGCTGGTCCATGTCGTGGAGGACATCGTCCAACTCGGGCCGATGTTCCTCCGCAGCATGATGGCGTTCGAAAGGATGAACGGACACATCAAAGGATACGTTCGCAACAGGTCCCGTCCAGATGGAAGCATAGCCAAGGGCTTTCTGGCCGAAGAGTGCATCTCTTTCTGCACGAATTATCTAGACATCAAGAACCCTGTCGGTCTTCCCGTCAACAGGCACCTTGTCAAGCTCGACGGATCTGGTCACCGAGAGGGTCGTCGCATACTGCATGCAGACTTCGATTTTCGATGCGCAGACTTTGATCGAGCAAACCTCGTCGCGCTACAGCATTTAGAACTGGTCGATCCTTGGGTACAGAAGCACAAAAGGTTAATCGAGAAGAAGTACAGTGACAGGGGCATACAGAGGACGCAGGGAGAAATAATCAAAGAGCACAACTCAGATTTCACGCGTTGGTTTAGGCAGACGCTCCTTGATAATCCCCCGCGATCGCATTCTTCTGACACGGAAAAGATCATATTCACCTTGTCACAGGGACCGATGCAAAACCTGGTGACCTATCAGGCGTATGATATCAACGGCTACACATTCTACACGGAGGAAAATGACAGCAAGTGTGATTATCAGAACTCAGGCGTAACGTCGGAATTCTACACCGATGTCAACGTGAAGGAAAGATTCTACAGAAGAATCGAGGAGATCTGAGAGCTCGACTACTGTGGATAAAAGGTGCCGATGTTCCGTGTCAGATGGGCAAAGAGCGTCGAAAGAGAAGACTGATATTTCACAACCATGGTTATACCCGAAGCAGCCAAATCCAAGGCTGCCGGTGCGAACATGGCCGCTAAAAATGAACCGTGGGTACTGGCTACCAAAGTGGACCAATGTTTTTTAATTACCGACCCGACAAAGCCTAGCCGTGTTGTCGTGAGGAGAGGAAAACGAAACATCATCGGAATGGATGGAGTCGCCAACGAGAAGAAAAAGATTGAAGATGACGACGACTACGATGCAACAACATACATCACAAGAAGAAAAAGGACAACCCTATCCAAAAAAGGTAGCCCGTTCGAAAGAAGAAACATTAAAGTGCCGGGGCTAAATTATTCAACCGTGACAAAGAAGGGAAAAAATATTGTAAAACGCTAGCTCAAAAAATATTGTAAAACGCTTGGTCGAAAAAGATTGTAATATTCATGAACAAATTATTATGACATATATTATCACTTTTGGGCATTTTTGGAATATTTCAAAGTATTTTAAAAACAAAACAAAACTTTGGTAGCATATATTACCACTTTTGGGCATTTTTTGGAACATTTAAAAGTATTTTTAAAATAAAAAATGTGGGCACCAGGATTCGAACCTGGGTGCTAACAGGTTTAGAATAGAGAAGTGGGCGCAACCAGTGGGATAAGGCAATGCTAGTGTTAGAAAAGGGGGTGGCATCCCTCTTATCTGACTAGTCCTACCCACTTAGGCGTAGCGCACCCTGGCCAAGTGCGCTACGGCACTTGGCCTGGGTGCGCTACGCCTAAGTGGGTAGGACTAGTCAACAACTCGCCACGTCGTCGTCCCTACCCATCCCCATCGTCCTCAGCCGCATCCCATCCCCATACGCCAGGAGGAGGAGGAGGCCACCTCGCCTGTGCGCTCGAGGAGGAGGCCGTGCGCTCGAGGAGGAGGAGCCAGCGCGCCCGTCGCTCGAGGAGGAGGAGCCCGCCGCCGCACGCCCACCGTCTCTCGAGGAGGAGGAGGCCGCTGCTGCTCGAGGAGGAGGAGGCCGTGGAGGAGCCCGCCGTCGTCCTCATCTTAGAGGTGAGCCTCTCCCCTCCCCTCTCTCCCTCTCTTACCTCTCTCTGCATCCATTCCTGGATTGGGCCATGGATTAGGGTTAGGGTTCAAAGGATTAGGTTAGCAGTAGCTAGTGTTAGCAGTAGCTAGTGCTAGCAGTAGTGTTAGCAGTAGTGTTAGGTTAGCAGTAGTGTTAGCAGTAGTGTTAGAAGTAGTGCTAGTGCTAGTAGTAGTGTTAGGGTAGCAGTAGTGTTAGGTTCAGAGGATTAGGGTAGCATTAGTGTTACCAGCAACTAGAAAATAGTGTTTTCAAAGTTTAAATGTTTTCAGAGGATTAGGATTAGGTTCAGAGGATTAGGAAATTTAAATGTTTTCAAAGTTGCCAGCAAGAAGATAGTGTACATAATAGAAATCAGAACTTTTTGTTTACATGTTCAGAACTTTTCTGGTTCATGCTATTTTTGTATGGAGATCGAACAATAATTCCTTCTGTGTAGATATGTGTGTTGAAATAATATTTGTATCGTGCTATGTTGACGATTTTGGTTGTGTGCCATCATGAACTGTACAAAGAAATAAATGATCTTTCATTTTTTTTGTACCTGACCACTCTTCTGATATCATCTGATCTGATCAGGAGTGACCTCTTCTAATATCACAATGTGAATGTAGAGCTGTTCTTATTACTCGCTGTGTGCCTCAGATTCAAAGCGACTTGCAGATTTTGCATATGGATTTGGTGTTTGGTCATGACCTAATACATGAGCATACTTATCACTGACTTGCAAATTTTGCATATCTTAACTAATAGTCCTCTTATGTAGCTGATATTGTGTATAACAATCTAGTCACCACTCACTAACATCATACAACTTGGAATATGAGTAACTTACAACTAAGACCTATGTTATGAATTTCATCAGACCATATAGATAATTGAAGACACATGGAGCACATCATTATTTTGATTCATCAGCAGCAAATATCTTAGGCATGTAAGCAGTGCTTGTTAAATCTTGTTTTAGCAGTGTAAGCAATTATCTTATACTTGCTGTCATAGACTTGCTGTGTAAGCAACTATCTTAGGCATGTAAGCAACTTGTTGTCATACTTGCTGTCATATACTTGCTGTCATATACTTGCTGTGTAAGCAACTATCTTTGGCATGTAAGCAACTTGTTGTCATATACTTGCTGTCATACTTGCTGTCACTGTCAGAGTAGCACTGTGGTATACTTGCTGTCATATACTGCTGTCATATACTTGCTGTCATATTTGCTGTCAATGACAGTTGATATAATTTGTGGTGATATAATTGTAGCACTTGAAATTGTGCTTGTGCTTGTATATGAAGCACTTTATTATGTTGTGCAGGTTCTTGTATGAGATGAATCCTGATTTTTGCCGGAATGTTGATTAACTTCCGTTTCGGCAGAAATCAGGCACTCCTAGTTTAAGAAAATTAGCAAAGGTCATGCCGTATTTTTCCGTGCATTTAACCAATTATTTGTTTTTTATTAGTGCAAAGATGTGTGACAACGACGAGGCTGGATGTTCTAAGCGCATCAGCGCTGAAGGAGAACTCAGACCTCCGAATACACAATTGACATTCTGGGAGGCGGCCCAGCGGCTAGAAGACGATGAAGAATACCATCCTTCGGAGAGCGAGGATGATGAGATGGAAGACACGGAGGAAGAAGCCGAAGGAACGGCGGACGATGAAACCACTGATGGCGGCGAGGGCACATGGAGTGGTAGCAATCTTCCTAAGAAGAAGAAGAAGTCGAAGGAACGGCGCCCGAACACGGTCGGCAGGGTCAGGGAGTAAATTACCGAAGTGAGCCCATCAGGGGTTCCTTTGGAGCCCGAACTTGTCGTCAGGGGGTACGGTGGGCAAGTGGCAGAGATCACCCGGACAACCATCTCGATCAACACCGAGAATCTCCGGCATAAAGATAATGGACACTTGCGCACACTCCTCTTCGAGAAGCTGCACGCAAGATACAAGTTCCCCGCTAAGTATCAGAACACAAATTATCATGGGAACGAAGTAAACAAATCCTCCCTCACAAAGATGATCACCGCCCTGGCCAGCTGGAGAACCCGGATAAAGAAGAAGATCTATAAAGAAGGCAAAAGTCTCGAGGAGATCCAGAAGATTGACCCGCATATCACCGAAGATCAGTTCCGGGAGTTCAAGAAGAGGGGTGAATCCGAAAGAGCCCTGGCCAATAGTAATCGGGGAAAGGAGATGCAGGCGATGAATATAGGTCATCACCATCTCGGATCTGGTGGATACAGAACCGCGGAGGCCAAATGGGATAAGGAGGACGAAGAGTATAGATCCAACGGGATAGAAAACCCCTTTGCGAAATTCGAACCCGGGCAGGTTCGAAACTTCATCAGGGCCCGTTACCATGTGGACCCAAAAACCAAACAACTCACCGCGGATCCTGCGGTGAAGGAATTCGAAGAAATTGTGGTAAGTATAATCTAATTACCACGGATCAACTCGATTGCATTCTAATCGATGATCTAAACGATTGACTGTTACTTCTTCTGCAGGAGGAGGAAATTGTTGCTAGTCATGGATCCCAGGGTTCCTCATCCCAGGGGTCGACGGCGGCCACCCGGTGGGATAACCCTTTTAATAGGGCGATGAACCGGGCCAAGAAAATAGAGCCAGTTACGAAGAAGCTATCGTCGGCTGGCCGTCTGGCCGACCTCGGGGGTAAGAATTGGGTGGATCATTTTGGTCAACCGCCGAGGATGCATGTGGCGCCGTCGGGAAGGAGCGAGGAGGAAAACCGCGAGATTCAAGAACTTAAGGAACAAGTGGCGCGGACCCCGCAGATCGTCCAAGACAACCTGGCAATCACCCTCACGTCCTTCCTGCCTACCTTGGTGGAGTCAATAGCGAACTGGAGTGCGGGTGGTCGAGTAGGGCCGTGCCCGATTCCAAGCATGGTCAGCAGCCACTCGAACAATGCGGCGCCGATGAATCAGGCGAACTACATGTTCGTGACTCCGCCCGCTAGCACCGCGGCGCCGCAAGTGTTGGTGACTCCCCCTGCCATCACCGCGGTGCCGGAGTACATGTTGGTGCCCCCCTGCCATCGTCGCGGCGGCACCGAAGCTCCAAGCACCCGGCGGTAGGGAGAATACACCGGCGGCCAGCACCGCGCCATCAAGCAGCTCTTCCATCTCTTGCGCGCCCGTCGCCGTATGCTGTGCATCGACATTAGCCGATCTCGACGCCATCACGGTAAACAAATTGCTTTACCGCCTTTCACGCCATCTATTACTCTTATGGCATCTCTGACGACGCCGTACATGTTTTCCGCAGACGGATGTTCCTTGCACTCTCTTATGCTACGTGAACAACGAGCTGAGGGATGTTGCCAAGGGTACCATAGTTCAACCCTTGCAGCGCACGTTCCGCTCAAGGCCGATGCCAGATAGCATGCACATGGTTAAAATTAGTCGGGTGCTAAGGGGCTGCGACGACCTGGAACCTCCCATTCAACCCCTAGGAGCGGATGAAGAAGAGCCGACTGTCCTCAGAAGTTGCTTCGGCTTATTGTTGCAATGGCCAAAGAGCATGATCCGTTTGGGGACGGCGGGGCCCATCACGCCACAGACAACAACACCGCCTGTCGTGCCAGTGACAAGCGGTGGCAAGGCCCCCTTACCGCCCTCGCCGTCACCTCCACGCGATGGGTCGGATGATCATGTTGATGATACGCATATGGCGCAGGATCCGGCCGAGGACGACGAAGACTGGAATGATCACTTCTTCAACACTCAGTTTAGCAATGAAGACCTAGCTGGTGGCCCCATAGAGAAAGCCACTATCACCAAGCATCTGTTTGCTTCTCAGGAGACGCCTCCAGCTTGCGCCTTTACAGAGCCAGCTAATACAACCAACCGGCCCTTTATTCTAAGCCCTGACACACTACATAGGGCGGCCGGTGCTCAGATTGCGGTGCCTGTCCGCTCTCCAAAAGGAAAAAAGGGCAGGAAAAGAAAATCTAGCAGCTCCAGCCAGCCTGTGGCGTCAACAACTGCGAATCCGATCAGGTTTCGGGACGGGCCACCAAGACCTGAGGGTATTATGTGGAGGATTCATGTGGCGGGTGAGCCCATGATACCTAAGAATTTGCGGAGGCTCGCCAGTTCGGAACTGCAGAGTGTGCATGACGGCGTGCTGATGATAGAGAGACGCCTTCTATCGGAGAAAGATCCCTCGCACCCGGTATTCGTGGTTAAGGTGCCACCAGGCTTGGGCTTCGTCGACAATGCCCCTGCGGATCTGTTCTTCCTGCGGTTCGACGACATCTTCAATATGTTCTACCTATACCCGCTGCACTATACCATGGTCCGTCTGTTTTCTCTCAGCCTGGCCATGCAGATCATTAGAGAGAACACACCGGGCATCGCTATAGTGGACCACTACTACATGCGTGACGGTTGCTTGGGTTCCCCCGCCGAATGACGTATCGTGGCCTCGTACCTAAAAAGAATCCTCGTGGCGAACAAGACAAAGGAATACATTCTCGTGCCTTACTTTCCCGATTAAGTCGTTATTCACTCGCCACCGTCGATTGGCTTTATTAGATTATCATCATTCTTTTTCCAACACATTACATTTGAATTTTTTGCGCAGAGATGAACACTACACGCTCATCTCCTTATCGCCGAAGCATTCCCACGCCACGTATTTCGACTCGGGCAGTCTAGAAAAGAAGAAAAACTACGACAAGATCAAGAAAGTTCTGGATGATGCTCTCACTGGCTTTGCCTCGACGGAAGGCACCACCTTCGTGCGTACGAAGGTCAAGTTCGGCAGGAACGTCTTCAACCACGTAACGGAGTTCCCCTGCATGAAGCATCCGGAAAACAGTAAGACGGAAGCCTACTACGCACTCCATCACATGAGGGCGTTTCTACTTGACCAGCAGAATTCTACGCTGCCAGATCATCTCAAACAGTGGGCCGAAGCAAAGGCCAAGATCACTGATTCAGATATTAGACAAGAGATGTATCGCATCTAGCAGCAGTTTGGGGCAATCATCTTTCGTGATGTCATGACTTCGGGAGGGATCTTCTACGGAGGAAATATCCCGAATAACCGTGACATAGAAGATCGTCTAGAGATGCAGGGTGACTATAGGAAGTTCATGACGTGACAAGGCGTCCTCCCGTTCCCTAAGCCGAGCCAGAAGGCTTGATGTTGGCCTAGTTGTAGTTACAAAATATAGATGACCTTTGTGTGTATGTGGACAAGTGCACATGCTACTATACTTATCTTATTAGGTTTATGAATCATCGCTTACTTCTTTTGCTTATTATTATTATATATCAATCAATGATTAGTTTTTTTGCTTACTCTTTGGTCCTTTGCTCACTTTGGTCCTTATTTTTTTCCTTGCTTTATTAGTCTTTTTTCGAGAATAATGCCGATGAAATGTCGTGGCACACTATATATGTGAATGTGCTACGACGGGATTGTGAGCCTTGTGATATGCACAAGTCCAGGTCTTGTGCATCCTACTTGGCTCACGGTTCCATCGTAGCATATTCCCGTGTCCAACGACCTATGTATACATATATGAGGCATTATTTTTGATTTACTTTGGTCTTTTTCGAGAATAATGCCAATGATTGAAATGTCGTGGCACACTATATATGTGAATGTGCTACGACGAGATAGTTAGCCTTGTGATATGCACATGTCCAGGTGTTGTGCATCCTACTTGGCTAACCGTTCCGTCATAGCATATTCCTATGTCCAACGACCTAGCTAGTTATATATGAGGCATTCTTTTTGATTTACTTTGGTCTTTTTCGAGAATAATGCCGATGATTGAAATGTCGTGGCACAATATATATGTGAATGTGCTACGACGGGATTGTAAGCCTTTTGTTATGCACAAGTCTAGATGTTGTGCATCCTACTTGGCTTACGGTTCCATCTTAGCATATTCCTGTGTCCAACGACCTATGTATATATATATGAGGCATTCTTTTTGATTTACTTTGGTCTTTTTCAAGAATAATGTCGATGATTGAAATGTCGTGGCACACTATATATGTGAATGTGCTGCGATGGGATTGTTCGCCTTGTGCTATGCACAGGTCCAGGTGTTGTGCATCCTACTTGGCGAACAGTTCCGTCGTAGCATATTCATGTGTCCAACGACCTAGCTAGTTATATATGAGGCATGCTTTTTGAGTTACTTTGGTATTTTCGAGAATAATGCCGATGATTGAAATGTCGTGGCACACTATATGTGAATGTGTTGCGATGGAATTGTTCGCCTTGTGCTATGCACACGACTAGGTGTTGTGCATCCTACTTGGCGTACAGTTCCATCGTAGCATATTCCTGTGTCGAACAACCTAGTTATACTAGAGGATTCCCCGCGCGTTGCTGCGGGACGCTTTAGTGATATATAAATGAAATTCAGAAAGTAACAAAATTGATAGTTTAGTTTTCTCTTATCTTCTAATTATATGCTATAATTTAATTAGAGAATGAGACAGACCAATACCCATGCATGCAGAATGGCCGATACATGCATACTGTGGCAAGCTAACATTCATATTCTAAAGTGCAATCGTTAAATGTCCATACAACACATGATATTCAAGCTATCCCTTGTCAAACAATTCAAGAGAAATGAGATCGTAACTATATCTAGAGCTTATTAATGAATAGCTTGGGCTCCTGAGATTTGCTCTAAAAATACGTATTGCAAAATAAATAACCAATAGCTTCCTACTGTGTAGATATATACCTACAATGATAGAAGTAGCACAATGTGGGAGTACATATATGCATCAAGGAATGAAAAGGCGTGTGATCGGCTGAAACCCGTGTGATCCGCAATGTACTCAGATGTTGACCATTTATACATAAAATGAAGTAGTATATGATTTACCAAAGTATCATCTAAAAAATTAGGTCATCAAAATTCCTCGATGATCTTCAAAACTGCTCGAAGTGCATGCTTTAAATTTACTAAACATCAACTTGTATGCATTATCTATATAAAACAATGCAATCAATCCTTGCTTATTTAAATTATCTCCATATCCCATACTGCAAATCCCCGAGTCTGATTCTGATAAAACTATAAATAAAGTTCAAGTACAAACTCTGGTCAGATGCGTAAATGCAGAGAAGAACCATTGATATGATATGTTAGAACCAATGACTGTGATGAGAACACCTACGTAGTTGCATATTCAACTTGGATAAAGCATGCTATGAATAAAAGTGTTGCATGGCACAATCAAGAGTCAGGACCTCACTTGCATTTCATCGAACATTTGTGGTTCATCTGCGGACAGTACATGGCGGTGATTCTCTACAACCATAGGGAGTAGAGAAAATGGAAGACCACGTTCATAGCTCAAAGTCCAAACTCACTCATAGATGAAGTCAAATATGCCAAAGGCAATGTAGGGATCAGTGTGTACAATGCAATCAGAGAAATCACAACATAGCAATCAGTGCGCCAGTGTTGTCCAAGATGTGGTGCAGTGTATAAGGATGACACAACCACAACAGAGCAATCAATGTGTACAATGACGAAGCAACACAGACATCCACACACCAGCACCATTCTGGAGGTGTAGCTTTTGTGATCTTGCGCGCAAGAGGAGATATTGAGAAAAAGATGAGACTATAAAGGAGGACCGCATGAGTAGTGATAATAGTTGTATTGCCTGCACTGGGAGATTAAAGAAGGCTCATAGGGCTGAGGCGTCATGAAGACATCTGGAATGCATGCATCCTTACCTTCTTGTAGTTGGGTGTTTCATTTATGAGGAAAGTTTGTTTACTGTCCATTCATGGGGAAGTTGAAGAGAGATTGAGTTGTGCTTCAAATACAAACCATGTGCCTCTCTGGTGGAAGAATCAATATTATTAGAATTATGTCAATATGTGTAGAAAAAATTATGAATCAGAAAAATGTCTGAATAAATTAACCTAAAGGAATGTTGTAGATGAATATTCTTAGAACCGAGCCCATTTTGGTAGCAAGAAGTAGCAATCACAATACTGTATGAACGGATTTACCTGGGAACAAATTGGCAGAAAAATATAAGCTCATTTTTTTCTGATCTACTTTAGGCAACTGCGTAAATGATGATCTGCACCAAGACATGAACTTTGAGAAATATCAGTTTAAACTAAATGGACTGGCAGAGGCTGGGGCACATCCTCATTTCGGAAAAAAAGGTAAAGTATTGAGATGGAGGAACTCTTAATTATAAATCCATGAACAAAAAGTAAATTTAATAAATGACAGAATATTAAAGTTCATTTGTAGCGCTGCAACTCAGGTTGCGGTATATGCGAAATGGCAACCAAGAGTCCAAGACAACAACGTACCTGGCGATTGTATCTGATCCTGCAAAAGGAAGTTATTTTGAAGAGTACATCGATCAGAAAACGTAATATCAAAGTAATGACCAACTGGGCATCTGAGTGAACATCAACACGATGCAATGGTACCCTAAAAAAATCAGCACTATGCAACGGAAAGTTTCTATTATGATTTTCATGTCTGAACTTTGATTGAGCTCTTGCTTCACGCCTTCACCAGCAATAAAATATCAGTAGCAGACCCAATACCTTAAGGTGTTGATGTTGCTTGTGAGAAGAATAAGAGATGAAAAGGGGCAGCATATCAGAACTTAAAATCCATAGATCGAACAGCTAACATCAGAAATAGGTGAAAAATCACTGCATCTAATAGCTGGAACCGCGATCAACAATTTCAGAGAACCGAGCATAAGCAAGGCAAGGCAGTAGCCCGGTGGCCCAATCGTGCATGCTATCACAATGAGAGAGAGAGATATCTGACAATTGCTAGACAGGATGAGAGGCATGTGCCCATATGCAGCAACACACGGCAGGATATTGCTTGGCGACATGTTGTAGACTGTAGCAGAGTGAAGCACCATGGTCTCATGGATCCGGTGGAGAAGATAATGAGGGAAAAGGCCCATCATTAGTGGGGGAGATAAACAGCCAGTGGAAGAATTAATAAGAGGTAAAGAGAAAACGACTGGGTGCATCCGCAACTTAGAATTTTTTTAAGGAGAGCAAGAGCCGATATATTGAACGGTTACAATAGTGGACAGGAAACTTGTGGAATATTTTCCAGGTGACGTTTGATAGAGATAATCAGTTGCCAAAAAAATAGTGACATGGAAGGCTGCTGACGTGGAAGATTGGGATTTGTTAGGGATGCTTGATGAGGTGGATAGGCTGCATGTCAAGAGAAATAGTTTAGTGGGGGTGATCTTCTTAGTTATATAGGATATATGAGGCATGCTTTTTGAGTTTGGTCTTTTTGATTTAGGAGTACTTTCTATAAGTGTATCTTCATATGCGACTTTAATTATACATATTTTTTTCAATCACCGGTTAATTATTATTGTCAACTTGTAGATGACGTGGTACGTCGTGTACAAGGGACGGGTTTCCGGAGTCTACGATGATTGGAAAGACTGCCGGAGACAGGTGCACCGTTTCAGCGGCAATAGCTACAAAGGGTATAACACTATGGCGGAGGCGGAAGCTAGATACACGCGCTATCTAGCGGGAGTTAGGACGAGGAACCGGATGAAGACCTACACCTTCATCGCGGCGGTGATCATGCTTATCTTCTTTGGTTGTTTATCCCGCGTTTGTGTCTAGCTAGTTTAGATGTGTAGGCGAGTTTCCGAGCTCTAACTTGTTCGATCGACACATGTATTCGCACGTCACCAACTACTTTGTAACTTGATCGAAATAATGTAACTTATACTATGTATTCATGTATGAGACTTATCTATATGTATTTGTTTCAATCTTGTTTTGCAAATTGTGTATATATATAATTGTATATCTTGTATCTGTGTGTGTATATCTTCCTGTAATATTGTATATAATCTGTATTATATATCATCTGGCTCTGAAATAAAAAAACAAAAAAACACCTGTGGCGCACATGACCTAGCTTTTGTGGCGCACTACATCTAAAGCGCACCTAAGCAGCTTAGTGGCGCACTGAGACATGCGCCACAGAAGATCCAACGCGTAGCGCACCTGCCCACATAGCCGTGGCGCACTAGCAGGTGCGCTACACCTATCTCGACACAACCGTGGCGCACTAGGCAGTGCACCACGTCTAGGAGATAGCCGCAGCGTGAGGCTAGTGACGCACTGCTAGTGCGCCATGGATGGCCATTCCATGTGTGCCACAAACAGGCATTTTCCTAGTAGTGCGACCAGAAAGTTTGACCAAGACTTGAATTTAATCAAATATTAAGTATAATTAGTGTTAAAAATATTCAAAGTGAGAGATTAACAAGTCAAACAATTCAAAGATTAAACAAATTGAGAAAAAAAAATTAAAAAAATAAAAAAGAATTATTAAAAAAATTATTTTTGCAACCGGCCGACAGGCTATGCCAACGGCCGCTACATAGAGGGCAGCCGTCGGCGTAGTATATGCCGACGGCCTCCGTGTGCTCCGCCGAGGGAGATCTTTGCCGAGGAAGATCTATGCTTTTCCCCACGTGTGTGAAAGTGACAGCGTGCGCGCCGTGTGTGGCACTTAAGCTAGATTACATATATATTCATGTTATATTTGGAGTTGAATGTCTTTATGAAATTGTGGTGTTTGTTGAAACCATCTAGCGCTCAAGGTGACAGTGTGGGGTTATCTAGATAGGGAAAGGCCCTACCATGGATTAGAGTGTCCAACCGGAGAGTAGTTAAGAGTAGTATCATGAAGAGAGGATATTTATATGAGAGAGTGTTCACTAGTGAAAGTATGATCCCTAGACCTTGTTTATAAACATTGAAACACCGTTTGCACCTAGATCTGTTGCATGTTTGTTTTCTTCCATCTTTATTCCGTTTGTCGGGGAGGTTTTGGTCCTTTACCTTACCTCACTATCAAGCTATTTTCTTGCACCGTTACCACTTGTATTTCACTATCTCTTCGCCAAACTAGTGCACCTATACACCTGACAAGTGTATTGGGTGTGTTGGGGACACAAGAGACTTCTTGTATCTTGATGCAGGGTTGCTTGAGAGGGAATACCTTTGACCACTTCCTCCCTGAGTTCGATAAACCATGGGTAATCCACTTAAGGCAAACTTGTTGTTGTTCTACAAACCTCTGCACTTGGAGGCCCAACAACTTTCTACAAGAACAGAAGTGCGTAGACATCACTCTCCTTTCGCCTAAAAATACCCTCTGGCCTAAAAACACCGGGGGTTCGACGTTTTTCCATATAGAGTTTCGCTGCGCCTCCACCACCAGAAACCGCGATTCGGAACCAAAAACTCCGTTCTGGCACCCTGTCGGGAAGGGGAATTGGAGGAGATCATCGACATCATCATCATCAACATCTCTACATCAACCATCCATGATTTCCCCATCCATTAGTGAGAAATCCCCCACAGTAGGCTATGAGGATGGTAGGGATTGGATGAGACCACTCATGTAATTGTATAAGATTGTTAGGACATGGTGCCTAGTATCTATTGTTAGTTCTTTTTTACATTGTTGCAACTTGTTATGCTTAATTCTTGTCACTAGGGCCCGAGTGCCATGATCTCAGATCTGAACATGTTATTGATTCATGATGATATTATTGTTTATGATCTTACCTGCAAGTTGTATACACATATCATTGTCTGGAACCCGAGGCCCCAAAGTGACAGAAATCGGGATAACCAGAGGGGATGGCTGTGATGTGAGGATCACATGTGTTTACGGTGTGTTAATGCTTTACTTCGGTGCTCTATTAAAAGGAGCACCTTAATTGCCAGTAGATTCCCTAGAGGCCCTGCTGCAACGGGATGGCAGGACAAAATATGTTGTGCAAGTTCTCATTGCGAGCACGTATGACTATATATGGAACACATGCCTATGATTACTTAGTACTTGGATGCTTTATCTTATTTATCTGCAAATGCTCTTGTCTTGACTATTACATGAATTGTCTTGTCCATGCAATGCCCGTCCATCCATCCCTATGCCTACCGCACTTTAATCCTACTGTTTATTACAATTGTTACCACTATCCTTACTTTACTACTGCTATTACTTTGTTATTGCTACTACAAAACTGTTGCTACTGATAAACTATTGCGAGCAAGACTGTTTCTAGGTGCATCTGAATTGACAACTCAGTTGTTAAGGCATATAAATATTCTTTGGCTCCCCTTGTGTCAAATCAATAAATTGGGCTTTACTTCCCTCGAAGACTGTTGCGATCCCCTATACTTGTGGGTCATCAAATTGTCTTAACCTTAATATGTAGGAGACATATTTTGAGTGTAAGCTTAATGGCTTGGCTAAGACTCAATATGTAGGAGACATATTTTTGAGTGGGAGCTAAGTGAAATACCTATATCTCATATATGGATGCCATTTTGAGTGGGAGCTAGTCCCTGGATCTCATATATGGATGTCATATTTCAATTGGAGCATGTCATCATTTTGAAATATGTGTATGCCATATATGAATGATGTGGTTGGTATTAATAGTATTTACGTTAGTAAATATGGATGAAGTTGAAGAAGTTATTAAACAATGGAATCTATCGAGATAGATTGGTAAGTTTAATAAACATTATTGTCGAATGTTTTCTGGAATTGATTCTAAAAAATTCAGAATGTCCTAGGTAAGATTCTAAAGGAGTTCAGAATGGAACAAGATAATAAAGAGGTTCTTACTTGTATGAAGAATTGATTTAGAATCAGTGTTACAACTATGGTTAAAAGAAAGAAAGAGATGTGTGACATCTCCTATGCCTTAGTCATAGGTTATTCCATATAACCACATTGTATACTCGACATAATTTGACCCAAAGGATCTGGTTGGAAGAACATGTCTTGAGGTGATTCCTGAGTTAATCACTTAACTAGAATTAAGATTGTTCCTAAATGGTCGGCACATAGTTGCATATTTTGCACTAGGATCTACATAAAGATAAAAGTATATTTTGGCTAAAAAAGTTCGACTTCTCTAAGTGTGTTTCCGGAGTTTACATGACAGTAGTGAAGGTTAAATTGACTCAACGATAGTCATTGTAAACAATAGAAACAAAGTCTCACTTGCCAAAATGAATACTTTAACCCATTATGAGATAATGAAGTGAATGCCAAAATTAGGAGGACATTAATGATTTGTAAAAGACATACTGATCTGGTAAAACAGAACATGGACATGACGTTTCTCATGAGTAGAATGATCAATGGACGCATATGGGGATATGGTTTATGATTAGTAAATGCATGCTGGATTATTTGTGCTCTAGTGCAAGTGGGAGATTGAAGGGAATATGCCCTAGAGGAAAATAATAAAAGGTTTATTATTGTCATATCCCAATAAGTTCGTAATAGTTTTATGTTGTGCTATAACTGTATCAAGTGGAAACATTGAAACATGTGTGATATGAAACATAAGTCCCTGGTAGCCTCTATTGATACTAGTTCGTTGGGCTACACGATGATCAAGGTTTTCTGATCATGGAGTGATAGCGCTGGTTGACAACGAGGTCATATCATTGGTGAATGATGTGATGGACATTCCTCAAAGATTGCGACACGATCAAAGTCATAAAGTTCATCGTTGCAATAGTCAGAAACGTAGTCTCCTTCTCCTTAGACTGTGAGATCATATTAATCACTGTCTTCCGAGGCTGCTTTGACTGCATTAAACGCCACTCTGTGAAATGGTGATTATAAAGGTGTATGTTGGATATTCAAAGGAACAGGTTGAGGCCTATGCATCAAGACTGGGATTTTTTTACCCTGCGACGGGTAAGATACAGTTAGGCCGACTTGGTGAGATTACATCCATAAATGTTGCAACATGTGACTAGGTCACGGGGATGCAATACCACGGTACCATGTGAACAGTATTTGTCGGTAACGAGATTGAACAAGGTATGGAGATATCTAACGATCGAGGACAAGTAGTATCGAAGAAACAAAGGAAAATGGACTCGACGTTTACGGTTCAAACGATATCGTCAATCTGGAATGCACAGGGATCATCATGGGCATCCCGGTCCCACTGTTTATCATTGATGGAGATCATGTATGTGCCATTCCCGAGCCGTGAGGGGATCCACTTAAGGATGCGATGAGCTGGAGATTATACGTAAGTTTGAATCATAGTATAGAAAGATAAAGCTGAAAGTGTTCCGTGGATAGAGATCCGAAGTTGTTCAGAGAAAGAAAGGAAACCAGAAAAGTTCCGTTAAGAGGACCGGAATCGTTCCGAAGCTGTTCAAAGGATATAGAAGGGGAACGAAAAGGTGTTTTGGGTCAAATTAGATTTGGTAATATGTATTTACATATTAATTAATGTAATTAATATTAATATAATATTTAAATCTAATTTGAAAGGGTATTCCACTAATGGGCCAAGTTTCCTAGGAAACAAGGGCCCATGAGGGAAACGGGAAGAGGGAAGGCCACCCAGATGGGCCCTAAGGGCCCATGCGCCTAGGGGAAACCCAAGGGTTAGGGTTTTGGGATCCCCAGGGATGCCCCCACCCTTGGTCGCCGCCTCCTCCCCCTTGGCCGCCAACTGGATGGCTCGGGGGAGGGGCAAGACTGCCCCTCCTCCCCTATGTAAAGAGGCCCCCTCTCCCCTTGGAGGAACACACCAATATGATTGATCCCATGAGTTGGGAGCTCTCCTCCTCCTCTCCAATATATCTCTCTCTCTAGTTATCTCCATGCATTGGCATGGCCCAGGGCTATTCGTGCAAGAGACAACGCACCTGCAGCACACCGTTGCGCTACGAGGATTCCATATCCGGAGATCTAACTTTCGCACGTACTCTCGGTGGGATCAGGGAAACGGGGGTTCTTGTCGTACACCGTATGTGTACAAAGCCACGAGAAACACTAGGGGCACTTTGGATATCATGAGCGGGACTGATGCACGATGATGGAGCAAGGGGTGACCTGCGAGGAGCTTCACGACCTTGAGGTCATCTATGAGTATAACTACTTCAACCACATTCCTCTCGGAACATTAACCAGTTTCAGACTACAAGGGTGCGGTGACCCAGCATACCACTGCATGTGTAGTACACTATAGTCGTTGACATGACATCCACAGAACACCGTTCCGTAAATATCACATCCCTTAGAGTGGTACAACAGAAACATTGCGGGTCCATATTACAAAAGCACACACACTATTATTGTTACAATACCGGAAGTTCGAGACTTCCAAAAGATCCAACTTACAAAACAAAATATAAAGTGTTCAGTGGAATTTAAAAGTAACAACTCCGACTAGGAGTTGATCTCAACAGCTTATTCTATAGAGTTCATGCTGCTCGGCTCCGTTGGTTACAACTAACTAGGGCTACTTAGTTGGACTCGTTATCATCGACACCATAGCGGATTTCGTAATCCACTCCTTCAACTCCTCCGGACAGATCAGGTTCCTCGTAGAACACATCTTCCTGGCATTCGACTGCATACATTGGCACGTCTTCGGGATCCTCAGAGTCTAAGCAAGGGATCAAAGGAAAGAATGAGTAACAGCGTTACCCGACAAGTTCATTATATGCAAGGTGGGAAGTTTGATGCTCTAACTACCACCTCGGATTATAAATCCTTGGCACTATGCAGTTTTTGTAAATCTTTATTCAAAGATTGATTTTATTCTAAAAAACTATGACAATCAGCCTTCAAAGGTTGACCAGAACTTTCATGGAGTTCCTTTCCTCCCGTGTTCGTAGATCCTTCCCGAAACAGGGAGTAACAAGTTACAGTTCTTACACTTTGCAGAGGTGCGTTACTTTACCCATGAGAGATCAAATCCTTGTTGCACAACCAGGCGTACTTTCCCGTCCACAATTCCATGATGTGGGGCCCAGTAGTTGGTCCAAGCCAATCACTGCCTCCTTCGTGACCCCGCATGCCTCCTTGGTGTACACCATGCCCACATAATGAATTACGGCAATGGTTTGTACAAACCGTTAGATGCCAGAACTATCGTGGGACGATAAGGGTTCCCACCCATATGCTGCATATCCTCTACGAATTACCAATTAATATGCACGCTACGAGGATAATAGCCACGACCTGCACATCCGGCTTCATGCGAGAGGAAGAAGATACAACTGACTTCTCTGTCCCATTCCAAATCTCATGGATAACGCGTAATATACGGTGCTAGAATCACTGATGTCAGGGGTTATTAAGTCCCTACTTGATTATCATCATTACAATTAGAACTCTAAGTTCTATTGCTCCATCATATCACCACTTAGGATGATATCTATAATTTCTTTATTTGTGAAAATAATATTTTCTTTCTTTTATAGCATATATGATAACACAAAATTTGCAAATACTTTGATAAAGACTCTTCAAAGGACATGAGCAAGTGATGAACTTGCCTTGTGATGGCAAGGTAGTGGAGTCTGATGCTTGCACTGGACCTTGAGCTTCTAGTTCTACAAACACATCATTATTGCCCGGTAAGGACAATATTTAAAGAAGCAAAATGATTATGCAAGTAATGAAATGCATTATTTAACTTGATATGCATTCACCCCATTATTATAAAAAGTTCTTTTTAATAATAAAGGATTTATAAATATTACTTTTTAATATTTATAACATATATTGAATTTTTTTTATTTTCCTTTTATTTGACTTTTATTGATTTAATAATTCTTTTAGGAATTATCAATTATACCTTAAAATTGTTATTAAATATTTATTTAGTATTTTTCAAAAATACTTTAATATTAATATATATTGAAAGTGATTTTTATTTATTTTTATCATCTTTCAATAATTTTGTAAAATTCCATAAGGAATATATAAATTACAAAATTCTTATAAAATTTTAAATGTATAAAACTTTATATTTCATTTTATTTGAATAGTATGGATTATTGTGAATCCAAAAGTATTTTATTTATAATTTTTGGACTTTTATTTTATTTTCTAAAATTTAATTAAGTCCAAGGGTATTTTGGTCTTTTCCTTTTTATTAAAACAGGCCTAGACATGTTTCTGGGCTGGTTATTCTTATTGGGCCCTGGTGGCCCATTATCCCTAGACAAAAGAGCCACCCCGAAGGGTCTGGCCCAGCTCGGCCCACTCCTCACTACCTCTCTCTCTCTCTCTCTCTCTCTCTCTCTCTCGAGTTTATCTTCTCCTCCTCTGACCCCGACCCTGTGGTCGGCGATGCCGCCACTGGCGATTCTCGCCACCATCGGCCGTTCTGGACGCCCCCGTGGTGTAACAGGGGGTTGTCGATGACGCTCGTTTGTTCTATCCAATTAGATTCGAGCCTTGGTCTCTCCTGCGATGGATCGATGCCGTCCCAAACCCTAGGGTTTGGGGATTGGCATGGATTCAAGTGATGTCGTGGTCGTCGTGCGTCGAGGTGATGCTCTGCACCTCCAGGCATGATCAGGGTCGCTACCGTGGCGCCGTGCGGGTTGCAGCGCCCCCTATGGGGTGCTTCCCGTGCCGCCATGGTCGTCGGCCCCTCTGCTTCCTCTTCTATTCTTCAGCGAGGACCTACGATGAGTTTGATTTCCCCCCTGGTGCTCTCTGTACTTGTTGATTTGGTGCTAGATATTGGAAGTGTCCTTTCTGGCTACTATCTGATTCAAATTAGGATGATTATCCATTTAGGGTTCCTGTGAGTGATTGATCATGTGCTGGATGAATTGAATCATGTTTGGATGGTCTGTACACATGCTAAATGATTATTGGCCTGAGGCTTGTTGCTTAAAATGATCTATGATGTTTCTGGTGGCCTACTAGATGATTTGATGCTTGGATTGCATCTAATTCAGATGATGTAGTTGTTTGGGAAACATGCTTGGTAAAGCCAATGACTTGATAGCTTTCCACTGTTTATTTGATTCATCGTCATGATTAGGATAGGATACAGCTACTGTCTTAGTGCTGTTAGCTTGGAAATTAACATGTGGTTTGAGATCACAGTGAAGCGTAACATAGAAATATCCTAGTTATGATTCCTGTGTTAACAGGAAAATTATTAGTTAGTTGATTGTCTAAATCTATGATGATTTACTGTCTTTCCTGATTCATAATGTATTGTTCTTGTGACACCATCATGGTATGGCACACAAGTTTGATTCTAAACCATGGATTTGGTTAGTTTATGCTTAAGACAATCTTGGCTTTGAAAGATAAATAGAGATGCTCTTCTCTGAATTCCCTAAGACCAATGATGTTGGTCTGAGGCTTAGGGATTCAGATCTTATCTAATTGGTTCATCTAGATAGTCCTGGTAGTGGTACCAGCTATTCTTTATTGAATCAAATCTTGGAAAAAATGATAGTGAGCTTAATCAATCTATGGATCCCAAAGATTTGTTTCTAAGGTGCTACCCTTCCTTTTGGGATGTGCCTAGAATAGATCATAGGTATATGTATGATTGAATTGGAAAATATAGTTTGACAACCAGAGCAAGGATGTTGCTCTGAGCTCTGGTTGGATCCTGGTACTTTGTTGTTTGCCTTTAGAGTTTTAGAAATCCCTATGATGGATTCACCCCACTTGGGTGCTTTTTGAGGGTTTGTTTTATAATACAACACATGCTTCTCTCTGAATAAGATGATTAGATTATGTGAAGGTTTTATGAAACTCACCACAGAGTCTGATGATGGTGTAGTAAGTTGGTGATGATGATCTTGATCTAGTTTTTGCTGGACTCCTATGCTTGATCTTGAGCTAACCTGCTCCTCCTAGCTCCTGGGCTTGATCTTGCTGTCCACCTGATCCATCCCCCTCCTTATGTCACCATCCTGGTGATGTTTGGTTGATCCTTAGTTGGTGTGGTTGCTGGCTGTGGTGCTTGGTTTAGCTGATGCCTACACTGGCTGTTCTTGTGTGCTGTGTAGTGGGGTGATGCACTAGTGCCTCCCACGACTGTGCTTGTGGTTTTGTGAGATTGGGCTGTTCTGTGAGGTTGACAACACACCACATGCATGCTGGTGTGTGTCCTGCATGTGTGCTTGCTATGCACTTGTGGATATGTTCAGAATTTTGAACTTACTCTTACCAGGTTACTTTCACCTGGCTGGTGAATTTGTCCCTCTTGGCTGTCATTTGACTTATGGCTTTGAATTTATGAAAGATGGATTCTTTCATATTGGTGAAACTTTCCCTTTTTATAAATTTCTCAATGATGAATTTGTCAAGTGCATTTCACTAACATATATGAGAGAAATAATACTAACACTAACCCTCTTTTGTTTTTATTTAATCTTTGTTTTGCAGGTACATATATATGGATGAAGATTTAGTTTAGGTTTAGTTATAGGATAGTTATCGAATGTTCCAATGTAATTTTCTTATTCTTTTGAAATTTTTCATTTTATTATTTTGTAATTTTCATTTTCTTCAATTGTAATAAAGATTATATTATTATTAATAAAGAATATTCTTATTCTTTATTCTTTTGTAAATTGTGAAGTCTGAAAATAATTTTAGTAAGTTACATTCTTTGTAACTTGTTTATATATTGATAATATGAAATAAGTTTCATATTCATTAATGTTTTTCTTTGGATAGAATTTAAGTGGTAATATTTTCTATTAATTAAATTAAGATTCAAACTTATATCTAATTCATTTGAATTATAATTCAAACACTCAAGTTTTAAAATTTAAACTCATTTCAAAACACATAACTCCTGAAAAATCATCTCAAAGTTTATAACAATCATCCTTTAAGTTTGAAAGAAACATTGATCACTTAAGATTTTTATTTGGCGAAAATTTTACCCACATTTTCACAAATGAATGCATGCAACATTCCATAATCCTAAATCTACCCTTCGTTAGTTCCTAAATGCTGGGATGTTACAGAGTTCCCCCCTTAAATTAAACTTCGTCCCGAAGTTTGTGGAGATGTACCTGAATAGTTCTGGATAAGCTTTTCTTAAATCCTCTTCCTTCTATCATGTGGCTTCCCTCTCAGGGTGATGTTCCCACTGTACCTTGCAATATTTGATTGCTCTGTTCCTTAATCTTTTCCAGTTTTCTTCCAGAATCTTACAAGGCTTTTCAATATAAGTCAGGTCTGCTTGTCGTTCTATCTCTTGGTGTGTGATTGCATCGTCTGGAACTTTTAAACATTTACGAAGTTGTGACACATGGAAAACATTATGCACTTGAGCCAATCTTGATGGTAACTCTAAAGCATAAGCTATAGTTCTGTTTTGACTCAGTATCTTGAATGGTCCGATATATCTTGGACTTAATTTTCCTTTAACTCCGAACCTTTTCACTCCTTTCATTGGACTTACTTTCAGATAGACCATATCTCCTACTTCTGGATGCCATGATCTTCGACTTTGATCCGCATAACTTTTCTGCCTGCTCTGGGCTATTTTCAGTCTATCCCTGATCTTATCAATGATGTCTTGTCTTTCCTTGATATAATCTGGTGCAAACTCTTTGCTGCTTCCAGGTTCATACCAACATATTGGTGATCTACACTTCCTTCCATACAGAACCTGATATGGAGCTGCCTTCAGACTACTCTGATAGCTATTATTATAAGAAAATTCTGCTAATGGTAGATGATCTTCCCATGTTCCTCCAAAATCTAGTGCACAAGCTCTTAACATGTCTTCTAGTATTTGATTTGTTCTTTCAGTTTGACCTCCTATCTCCGGATGATATGTCGTGCTGAAATCTATCTTTGAACCAAGTTCTTCATGCAATTGCTTCCAAAATGCTGAAGTAAACACTGATCCCCTATGAGTTACGATCTTTTTGGGTACTCCATGCTTACTTACTATCTCTTTGACATATACTTCAACTAACTTCTCGGCATTATCCTTTTGATTCATCGGAATAAAATGTGCACTCTTAGTGAGTCCGTCCACAATTACCCATATCATATCCTTCCTTTTTGGTGTCATAGGCAACCCTGTAATGAAGTCCATACCTATTTCCTCCCACTTCCATTCAGGAATTTCCAAGGGTTGTAATGGTCCTTCTGGACTTTGATGTTCAGCCTTCACCCTTTGACAAGTATGGCATTCCGATACATATTTAGCAATATCTCTTTTCATGTTATTCCACTAGAATAGTTCTTTCAAATCCATATACATCTTAGTACTCCCTGGATGTATAGAATATGGTGTATCATGTGCTTCTTTGAGTATGACATTACTAATCTCAGTCACATCTGGAACACAAAGACGGTCTTGAAACCATAAAGACCCATACTCTCCAAGGCGAAAAACTGATATTTGCCCTTGAGATATCCTCCAAATTTCCTCAGCAATAAAAGGATCTTCTTCTTGATGCCTAAAAATTTCTTGCTTAAGATCACTGTCCTGCTCTGCAACTACCTGCATAGTAGCTAACCCTCCAAGAACCTCTATTCTGATGAATTGAAGTTCTAATCTTTCCAAGTCCATTTGTAACTCTTTTGGTAGCTCCCTATTGCTAGGCTGAGTATCTGCACTCTTTCTGCTTAAAGCATGTGCCACAACATTTGCTTTCCCTGGAGTGTAGTTGATTGTTAAATCATAATCCTTGATTAGTTCCAACCAACGCTTCTGTCTCATATTCAATTCCTTTTGAGTGAATAAATATTTGAGACTTTTATGGTCAGTGTATAACTCACATCTGGCTCCATAAAGAAAATGCCTCCATCCTTTCAGTGCAAAAACTACTGCTGCTAACTCTAAATCATGAGTTGGATAGTTGACTTCATGTGGTTTTAGTTGTCTTGAACCATAAGCAATCACTTTCCGATCTTGCATTAATACACAACCCAAACCTTCCTTAGACGCATCACAGTATACGGTGAAGTCCTTCCCTGTTTCAGGAACTGCTAAGATTGCAGCTGTGGTTAATCTAGTCTTCAACTCTTGGAAACTTGCTTCACATTTCTCATCCCACTTGAATGGTGTATTCTTACTTAATAATTTGGTCATTGGTCCAGCTATTTTGGAGAAACCTCCAATGAATCTCCGATAATAACCCGCCATTCCTAAGAAACCTTGAATTTTCTTCACATTGGTCGGTGCAGTCCACTCTAGTACTGACTGAACTTTAGATGGATTCACAGCAATTCCATCCTTACTGATCACATGACCGAGGAATTCTACCTCATCGAGCCCAAATTCACATTTACTGAACTTAGCATAAAGCTTATGTTCTCTTAAGGTCTACAATGCTATTCTCAAATGATCAGCATGCTCTTCCTTATCCTTGGAATATATCAAAATATCATCAATAAAGACTATGACAAACTTGTCCAAATATGGCATGAAGATCTTGTTCATCAGATTCATAAATATTGCCGGTGCATTGGTTTAACCAAATGGTACTACCAGATACTCATGGTGTCCATATCTTGAGACAAATGTTGTTTTTGGAACATCTTCCGGCTTGATTTTGTTTTGATGGTATCCAGATCTTAAATTGATCTTTGAAAATACTCCAGCTCCTTTCACTTGATCAAACAAATCTTGAATTCTTGGTAACAGATACTTGTTCTTGATAGTCATGTTGTTTAGGTTTCTATAATCACCACACATCCGTCTTCCACCATCCCTCTTATCCACAAAGATTACTGGTGTTCCCCATGGAGATACACTTTCCTGAATAAATCCTTTTCTAGCTAACTCATCAATTTGCTCCTTGAGTTCTTTCAACTCTTTGGGTCCCATTTTATATGGTGCTTGAGCTATTGGTGCTGTTCTAGGTATTAGGTCAATGATGAACTCTATCTCCCGGTCTGGTGGCATTCCCGGTAACTAGGTTAGAAAAACATCTTGGAATTCATTAACTATAGGAATCTCTTCCAATTTAACTTCTTTCATTGAATTCAACTGCAGATCCACCATGATATGACTGTGTTTATCTGCTTGGTAAACTATCCTTGCTCCACTTGGAGTTTTGATTGGGATAGTTTTCTCCTCACAATTTATCTGAGCTCCGTGTTCCATCATCCAATCCATCCCCAACACTACTGCAATTCCCTTCAAAGGAATCACATAAAGGTCTGTGAAGTATGTACAACCACAGATCAAGATAACCTGATCTTGTTTTATGTGGCGTACAATCACATTCCCTCATGCCGTAACTACGGCGATAGGACTTTCTAACGTTTCCCTTATAATCCCGAACTTATCACAAAATTCTTCAAAAATGAATGAAGTAGTTGCACCAGTATCAAATAGAACTTTGCCAGGATTGGTAAGGATATTGATCGTACCTATCACTGCATGCTCCGAATTATCCACCTCCTCGAGGGTTGCACAATTCAGTTTCCCAGTAGGTCGGTTCCTCTTGCCATTGTTGTTCTTGCCATTATTTCCTCCTTTATTGGGTTGTCCATTTCCTCCACTAGCTTTCCCTCCTCCCTTGGTAGGCCATCCTCCAGGTGGTTTGCTCGGACAATCTGGCTTGATATGCCCCTTCTGACCACAACCATAACAGATCACTACAGGCTTTTTGCATTCCCTCTGGAAATGCCCTATAATTCCACAATTGTTACAAATAACATTCCTTATCGGATTGGATTGATTTCCACCACTGCCCTTATTATTGTTATTGTTGCCATAATTCCTATTCCGAGGTTTGAACTTCAGGTTGGGCTTAGGTTTGCTTGCCTGAATTCTCTTGGTCTCCTTCTTGGCTCTCTCCCTTCAGTCCTCTTGGACATTCTTGTAGTCATCTTCAAAAGTAATGGCTGCATCCAACAACTCCTGATAAGTTTGCTTATTGGCTAACCTTAGTTGTATCCTCACAAATGGATTTAATCCACGCAGGAAACACTTCTTCTGCTTCTCTTCAGTGTTAACATCCTCCTCAGCATAGCGAGACAGTTGACTAAACTCTCGGATGTACTTCATGACACTAGTATATCCTTGCTGAAGCTCCTCAAATTCTCTCCGCTTCAACTCCATAACACTTTTCGGAACATGATATTCACGGAATCTCTGTTTGAACTCTTCCCAGGTAAACTCTCTTCCTGGTTGTTGCATGGCCAACTGATTTTCCCACCATAATGCTGCAGGTCCAGTCAGAAGATGAGTTGCATACCTCAATTTCTCCTCATCATTGCAACCTACAGTTTTTAGCTTCCTTTCAGTATCTGCTAGCAAGTCCTCTGCATCCATTGGTTCAGGAGCTGATGCAAAAGGTAACGGTCTTGCATTCTGGAAATCAGATAAACTCACTCCTCCACCTTCAGGTGCCCTCTGATTTGCTCGTCCTAGCAGCTCTTCCATGAACTTATTCTGGGTTTCTTGCATCATTTGCATGCATTGCATAAAATTATGTTCCATTAACGACCTCATTGGTATTGGTGGTGGTAATGCTTCTTGGTTTTCTGCATCTGTATCGGCCTTTTCCTTAGCCTCTCGCTCCATCCGCTGCTGCTCCGTTTCCATTCCTACACTCGTATCCATGACCCTCTAGTCCCGCAACATAAAGCGAATATACATCATGCACATGTGTTCTGAGCTCGACTTTACGCACAGAACTAGTCACACAATGAAGATCCAAAGAAAATCCAAATATGCATTTCACATATTTTACATAATATCATAATGATACAAAATCATTACAACATATACCATATAGGTATAATCACACAACTACCTTATTACTTGGGGTACAAAACACGGTACTTGATACTACTAACTAATTGCCTCCTTCTAGTAGTAATTACGCTCATTGTACATGCCTGATGTCCAACCGTGATGACATGTTGTTTGTCGCACAGTTTGTGGAACATATGGCCTTCCAGAAGGAATATACTCTGTATCTGAAGTGTCAGGACTTGAGTCATTACTCAACCTGAGCGTATTGACTCCCTCCAGCTCAGCCGAAAAGTCTTCAGAAACATATTCAACATTATCTCCAGCCTGCATATCCTGAGCTTTGTTTCTTGAGTTGTCAACAGGATACGCAGATCCTGCTGCTTCCCAGGTGCTCTCGTGGGCAAGATAGGTAAACACTGGATAATGTATATTCCCTGGGTTTTGAGAAGATGTTGATGATTCAAACACTCTCTCCTCGGGATCTTCTTCTTCATCCTGATTATCTATTGACATTGTATGTCTTTCTACTATTATTAGGATTCATTCTTGCACCCATCCAACTAGATTGTCCAACATTTCTGTCAGAACCATCTGTGGACATCTGGTGTTCATGAGATCCATCATATGATCCCATTCTCCATCCATCCGAATTCTCAATAGGAAGTTCTGAGTCAGAACCATCCTCTGAGCCCTGTGGTACTGCATACCGCATATCCATAGTAGGATCATGTATAGGTTCAGGTCTTGGTGAATAAGGATATGGTATAAAAGATTCAAGATCTATAGGTATATCCTTAAAGATAGGTGTTGCACTACTACTTGCTTCTTTCTCTAGCTGGAATGCTAACTGCTTCCTCCTTTTCGGATCAGTTAGATCCTCTAACATGTCATTTTTTTCTTCAACAATCACTTGATGGGTCTTATAAAAATACGCAACGAGTGTTTGGTATCTATCCATAAACTTGGAAGATAACTTAGGATGCTTCTTAACCAAAGTAAGATGATCCGATATAGGTTCCGAGTCTATAGAATCATGAGGTATCACAACGAATGTGCTACCTTCTAACTCCTTAGTTTTCTGCTCCCGGATATTACCTATCGCCTCCACAACAGCAACATGATAGGCTGCTAAATGACTCCTACCTTCTCCTATAGGTAGATCGTGATATAATCCAAGCTTCTCTGGAAGTTGGATACTCACACGATACTTGGATAAAATTCGACCATCAAGGTAAGTGATAGTGTTCACTGGAATTCTAGTTGGACAACTAAAGAGCTTTAAAAGTTGACGAAGTTGGTCTGTGAATGATCCTTGATAATCATCAAGAGTCTCCTCTTTCCTAACCAAAGTCTGTTTTGGAAACTTTGGTGCCATATCTCTGTATATCAGAAAAATAATTTTGATTAGTATCCAATGACATATTGCATCATAACAAAGAATTATCGCACTAAAATATATAACGAAATATTCTCATTTGAATACCCATTATATTACTTTTAGAGAATTCTTTATCGTTGCTAAATTTTCCTACAGGTAATACCCTTTACTAGGTTTCCAACCTAAGGTCAAAGCAATTTGCTCTGATACCAACTGCGGTGACCCAGCATACCACTGCATGTGTAGTATACTATAGTCGTTGACATGACATCCACAGAACACCGTTCCATAAATACCACATCCCTCAGAGTGGTACAATAGAAACATTGCGGGTCCATATTACAAAAGCACACACATTATTATTATTACAATACCGGAAGTTCGAGACTTCCAAAAGATCCAACTTACAAACCAAAATATAAAGTGTTCAGCGGAATTTAAAAGTAACAACTCCGACTAGGAGTTGAGCTCAACAGCTTATTCTATAGAGTTCATGCTGCTCGGCTCCGTTGGTTACAACTAACTAGGGCTACTTAGTTGGACTCGTTATCATCGACACCATAGCGGATTTCGTAATCCACTCCTTCAACTCCTCCGGACAGATCAGGTTCCTCGTAGAACACATCTTCCTGGCATTTGGCTGCATACATTGGCACGTCTTTGAGATCCTCAGAGTCTAAGCAAGGGATCAAAGGAAAGAATGAGTAATGGAGTTACCCAACAAGTTCATTATATGCAAGGTGGGAAGTTTGATGCTCTAACTACCACCTCGGATTATAAATCCTTGGCACTATGCAGTTTTTGTAAATCTTTCTTCAAAGATTGATTTTATTCTGAAAAACTATGACAATCCGCCTTCACAGGTTGACCAGAAATTTCATGGAGTTCCTTTCCTGCCGCGTTCGTAGCTCCTTCCCGAAACAGGGAGTAACAAGTTACAGTTCTTACACTCTGCAGAGGTGCGTTATTTACCCATGAGAGATCAAATCCTTGTTGCACAACCGGGCATACTTTCCCGTCCACAATTCCATGATGTGGGGCCTAGTAGTTGGTCCAAGCCAATCACTGCCCCCTTCGCGACCCCACATGCCTCCTTGGTGTACACCATGCCCACATAATGAATTACGACAATGGTTTGTACAAACCGTTAGATGCCAGAACTATCGTGGGACGATGAGGGTTCCTACCCATATGCTGCATATCCTCTACGAACTACGAATTAATATGCACGCTACGAGGATAACAGCCACGACCTGCACATCCGGCTTCATGCGAGAGGAAGAAGATACAGCTGACTTCTCTGTCCCATTCCAAATCTCATGGCTAACGTGTAATATACCGTGCTAGAATCACTGATATCAGGGGTTATTAAGTCCCTACTTGATTTGTAGGGTTTCGTAGCATGGAAAACAAAATTTTTCTACCGCATACAAACAAACAAGCCAAGATCTATCTACTAGATTGTAGCAACGAGTCGATGGAATAACTCACCCTCGAAGATTCCAAAGTGTTTAACGAGAGCGGATTCTCGTTGGTGATGTAGTCGTACTCTTCCCGATCTCAAGATCGCGTAGACGATCCTTCCGGCGCTGCGTTCCGGCAGCGCTCCCGCAGTCGGTCACACGTTCGGTACTCGACGAAGACCTTCCTCTCCCTTGTTCCAGCAGGCAGCGGAGGTTGTAGCACTCTCCTCGCGATTCCGGCAGCACAACGGCGTGGTACCGGAAGTAGAGGGGAGATCCCGCAGGGCTTCGCCTTAAGCCGGAGCGAGTATGGTGGAGTATGAGAGAGCTTTAGTGGTATAGGGTTTAGACACACCAATTAGAAGGCTCTAAACCGAAGGCTAGGGCAATTAGAAGCTCTAAACCAAAACGGCTCTAAACCGGAAGCTTTGGCTAGGGTTTAGATTAGAGGATAGGAACTTGTGTGTCTAGAGGAGGGAGCCATGCCCCTCCTTTTATGGGTGGAGGGGCCGGCGCGCCAAGGGAGGGAGGGGAGTACCTCCCCAACTCGGACTAGAGGAGGCGCCGCCGGTTGGAGGAGGGATTCCCTCCCCAACTCAGTTTGCCCCCTCTTTCCTCTTTCCCTCTCTTTCCTGTTTTAGCCGTTTGACTTTTCAAACTTGCTATTTGACTTTTCAATTTAGGATTCAATTTAATACTTTATTTGGAATAGCGAGAACACTTAGTACATGATGCAATCATCCCAATATGCAATGACACATTCATGTACCCCTTCCCCTCCGGAGTGCCGGACATTCCGGAACCTTCTAGAACATTCCCGATGAAAACACCGGAATCATTCCCCAACTCCGAAACGGGACTTTCCTTATATGAATCTTATTCTCCGGACCATTCCGGATCACCTCGTGATATCCCGGATCCCATCCGAGACTCCGAACAACATTCGGTCTCTTTCTCATAATACCATAACTACTCAAACAACGTCGAATCCTTAAGTGTGTCTCCCTACGGTTCGTGAATTATGCGGACATGATCGAGACACTTCTCCGAACAATAACCAATAGAGGAATCTGGAAATTCATATGGCTCCCACATATTTCTACGATTACTTTTGCGATCGAATGAACCACTTACATATGATACCAATTTCCCTTTGTCTCACGATATGTTACTTATCCGAGGTTATGATCGTCGGTATCTCTGCATACCTAGTTCAACCTCCTTACCGATAAGTACTCTTTTCTCGTTCTCGTGATATGTGATCCCTTGTGAGCCAGTCACATGCTTGCAAGCTAATTGGATGACATTTCACCGAGAGGGCCCAGAGTATATCTATCCGTCATATGGATGGACAAATCCCACTCTTGATCCATGTGTCTCAACCAATACTTTCCGAACACTCAATGCCACCTTTATAGCCACCCAGTTACGGTGTGGTGTTTGATGTCATCAAAGCATCCATCCGGTAAAGGTGATAGGCATGATCTCATGGTCGAAGGAATTAGGTTACTATGTATCAAAAAGCATATAGCAATTGAACTATTGAAATGACTTGATCTTTATGCTACGCTTATCTATAGGAGTATGTCCATCATATAATTCTCCTAACGATATGATCTTGTTGTTGATAACATCTCAATGTTCATGATAGGGAAACCACAATCATTTATCAACCAACAAGCTAGTGATGTATAGAGGCTATACTAGGGACTTCAAATTAAGTTTACAAATCACACAAGTATTAATGTTTCCTTGTTAATACTATTATAGCATGAATGTAAACATTTATCATAAACACAAAGATATAATAATAACTACATTTATTATTGCCTCTAGGGCATATCTCCAACATGATTATCATCATTGCAATTAGAACTCTAAGTTCTATTGCTCCATCATATCACCACTTAGGATGATATCTATAATTTCTTTATTTGTGAAAATAATATTTTCTTTCTTTTATACCATATATGATAACACACAATTTGCAAATACTTTGATAAAGACTCTTCAAAGGACATGAGAAAGTGATGAACTTCCCTTGTGATGGCAAGGTAGTGAAGTCTGATGCTTGCACTGGACCTTGAGCTTCTAGTTCTACAAAAACATCATTATTGCCCGGTAAGGACAATATTTAAAGAAGCAAAATGATTATGCGAGTAATGTAATACATTATTTAACTTGATATGCATTCACCCCATTATTATAAAAAGTTCTTTTTAATAATAAAGGATTTATAAATATTAATTTTTTATATTTATAAAATATATTGAATTATTTTATTTTATTTTCCTTTTATTTGACTTTTATTGATTTAATAATTCTTTTAGGAATTATCACTTATACCTTAAAACTGTTATTAAATATTTATTTAGTATTTTTAAAAAATACTTTAATATTAATATATAATGAAAGTGATTTTTATTTATTTTTATCATCTTTTAATAATTTTGTAAAATTCCATAAGGAATATATAAATTACAAAATTCTTATAAAATTTTAAATTTCTAAAACTTTATATTTCATTTTATTTGAATAGTATGGATTATTGTGAATCCAAAAGTATTTTATTTATAATTTTTGGACTTTTATTTTATTTTTTAAAATTAAATTAATTCGAGGGGTATTTTGATCTTTTCCTTTTTATTAAAACAGGCCTGGAAATGTTTCTGGGCTGGTTATTCTTATTGGGCCCTGGTGGCCCATTAGTCCTGGACAAAAGAGCCACCCCGAAGGGTCTGGCCCAGCTCGGCCCACTCCTCTCTCTCTCTCTCTCTCTCTCTCTCTCTCTCTCTCTCGTTCATATTCTCCTCCTCTGACCCTGACCCTGTGGACGACGATGCCGCCACAGGGGATTCCCGCTGCCGTCGGCCATTCTAGACACCGCTGTGGTGTAACAGGGGGTTGTCGACGACGCTCGTTCATTCTATCCAATTAGATTCGATCCTAGGGCTCTCCTGCGATGGATCGATGCCGTACCGAACGCTAGGGTTTGGGGCTTGGCATGGATTCAAGTGCTGCCATGGTCGTCGTGCGTCGAGGTGATGCTTTGCACCTCCAGGCGTAATTAGGGTCGCTGCCGTGGCGCCGTGCGGGTTGCAGCGCCCCCTCTGGGGTGCTCCCCGTGCCGCCATGGTCGTCGGCCCCTATGCTTCCTCTTCTATTCTTTAGCGAGGACCTACGGTGAGTTTGATTTCCCTCCCCTGGTGCTCTCTGTGCTTGCTGATTTGGTGCTAGATTATCCATTTAGGGTTCCTGTGATGTGATTGATCATGTGCTGGATGAATTGAATCATGTTTGGATGGTCTGTACACATGCTAAATGATTATTGGCCCGAGGATTGTTGCTTCAAATGATCTATGATGTTTCTGGTGGCTTACTAGATGATTTGATGCTTGGATTGCATCTGATTCAGATGATGTAGTTGTTTGGGAAACATGCTTGGTAAAGCCAATGACTTGATATCTTTCCAATGTTTATTTGATTCATGGTCATGATTAGGATAGGATACAGCTACTGTCTTAGTGCTGTTAGCTTGGAAATTAACATGTGGTTTGAGATCATCATGATCTCAAACAGTGAAGTGTAACATAGAAATATCCTAGTTATGATTCCTGTGTTAACAGGAAAATGATTAGTTAGTTGATTGTCGGAATCTATGATGATTTACTGTCTTTCCTGATTCCTAATGGATTGTTCTTGTGACACCATCATGGTATGGCACACAAGTTTGATTCTAAACCATGGATTTGGTTAGTTTATGCTTAAGACAATCTTGGCTTTGAAAGATAAATAGAGATGCTCTTCTCTGAATTCCCTAAGACCAATGATGTTGGTCTGAGGCTTAGGGATTCAGATCTTATCTAATTGGTTCATGTAGATAGTCCTGGTAGTGGTACCAGCTATTCTTTATTGAATCAAAGCTTGGAAAAAATGATAGTGAGCTTAATCAATCTATGGATCCCAAAGATTTGTTTCTAAGGTGCTACCCTTTCTTTAGGGATGTGCCTAGAATAGATCATAGGTATATGTATGATTGAATTGGAAAATATAGTTTGAAAACCAGAGCAAGGATGTTGCTCTGAGCTCTAATTGGATCCTGGTACTTTGTTGTTTGCCTTTAGAGTTTTAGAAATCCCGATGATGGATTCACCCCACTTGGGTGCTTTTTGAGGGTTTGTTTTATAAAACAACACATGCTTCTCTCTGAATAAGATGATTAGATTATGTGAAGGTTTTATGAAACTCACCATAGAGTCTGATGATGGTGTAGTAAGTTGGTGATGATGATCTTGATCTAGTTTTTGCTGGACTCCTGTGCTTGATCTTGAGCTAACCTTCTCCTCCTAGCTCCTTGGCTTGATCTTGCTGTCCACCTGATCCATCCCCCTCCTTATGTCACCATCCTGGTGATGTTTGGTTGATCCTTAGTTGGTGTGGTTGCTGGCTATGGTGCTTGGTTTAGCTGCTGTCTACACTGGCTGTTCTTGTGTGTTGTGCAGTGGGGTGATGCACTAGTGCCTCCCACGGCTGTGCTTGTGGTTTTGTGAGATTGGGCTGTTCTGTGAGGTTGACAACACACCACATGCATGCTGGTGTGTGTCCTGCCTGTGTGCTTGCTATGCACTTGTGGATATGTTTAGAATTTTGAACTTACTCTTACCAGGTTACTTTCACCTGGCTGGTGAATTTGTCCCTCTTGGCTGTCATTTGACTTATGGCTCTAAATTTATGAAAGATGGATTCTTTCATATTGGTGAAACTTTCCCCTTTTATAAATTTCTCAATGATGAATTTGTCAAGTGCATTTCACTGACATATCCGAGAGAAATAATACTAACACTAACCCTCTTTTGTTTTTATTTAATATTTGTTTTGCAGGCACAGATATATGGTTGAAGATTTAGTTTAGGTTTAGTTATAGGATAGTTATAGAATGTTCCAATGTAATTTTCTTATTCTTTTGTAATTTTATTATTTTGTAACTTTCATTTTCTTCAATTGTAATAAAGATTATATTTTTATTAATAAAGAATATTCTTATTCTTTATTCTTTTGTAAATTGTGAAGTCTGAAAATAATTTCAGTAAGTTACATTCTTTGTAACTTGTTTATATATTGATAATATGAAATAAGTTTCATATTCATTATTGTTTTTCTTTGGATAGAATTTAAGTGGTAATATTTATCTCTTAATTAAATTAAGATTCAAACTTATATCTAATTCATTTGAATTATAATTCAAACACTCAAGTTTTAAAATTCAAACTCATTTCAAAACACATAACTCCTTAAAAATCATCTCAAAGTTTATAACAATCATCCTTTAAGTATGAAAGAAACATTGATCACTTAAGATTTTTATTTGGCGAAAATTTTACCCACATTTTCACAAATGAATGCATGCAACATTCCATAATCCTAAATCTACCCTTCGTTAGTTCCTAAATGCTGGGATGATACAAAGGGTATGTATCCAAAAGCTCTCGGTCGTTACTGCATTACTAGTAGATAGATCTTGGGCATCGGGGTGATCCGTCGTAGTAAATTTTTTGATTTTCTGCACCGGAACCCCAAAAGGGACAGGACATCTGTTGAGATGACTCGGAGTGAAGATTAGACAGCCAGAAATGCGCGCGCGGGAAGATGGCCTTAGATGGCTCGCTTTTGCTCAGGCTTAAGCTATAGTATAATATCTACAACAAAAACAGACCGGAGGTTCGTCTCCAACCCCCTCCCAACCCTCTGAAGTTCACCCCCAAGCCCTCCCAACCCACCTGGCTACCCCCTCTCCTCTCCCTCAACTGTTATAGTTTCTGAATGCGTCCCTCCGTCGATCGGGCCCTTTCATGTTCCTCTCCGCCGGAATAGCCGGTCGGAGCTGGATGGGAAGCAGCATCGGAGTAGCTAGGGGTAGGATTAGTGGCTTTATGTTGGTAGTGGGTTGTCTGCCCGTAGTTGGAGGCGGAGGTAGGGTTCTGAGTAGCCAGATCCCCAGTGTCCTAGGGCTCCTCGTCGGTCTCCTTCTCGTCGATGGTAGGAGGCGATGCCGGCGACCACCATCATCCTGCATAAAGCTGCGCTAGATGTTGGTGTGGAGTTGCTGAACCCAGATCTAGAGCCCTCTCTGGTCGGCCATGGCGGCGGGGGGAGATAGCCGGGTTCTGGTGGGGGAAGCAATTCATTGCATCTCCGAGTTACTCCTGGGTGCTGGCGAGCGGCGCCAGGAGGTCTTTGGGCCTCCTCCTTCTTGATGCTCCAGTGGATGGAGCCTGCGGTGGGAGGAGCGGTCGGGGCTGCTCGACCATAAAGCTTGTGGGCTTCTTCGCAGCGTCAACGGCGACAAGTTCTCCGTCCTTCTCTCGGCCTGACGTGGTGGCAAGGGAAATAAGTGGGAAGGGCCTAAAGTTGAAGCTTCTTGCGAAGAAAGGGACTGCCTGGTGCTCTCCTCAGGCAGCGATACTGCGTCTTCTCCGGTTTCCTCCAAGCGGAAGCTCTTCGCCACCCGCTATCTCTGGCCAAGAGGATGGCCACGCCGAGCTCGATGGGCCTCTTTGCCTGAGCTTCTTCAACCTCCAAAGGCGGCCTGTGTTCTCCCTCCCCGTGGAACCCATCGCCGTTGTTGGCCCAAATGGTTCATCCCCGGTGCCGACGCCGATGGCCGCGGTTGGAGGCGAGCTAGATGCGGTTTGCAGGGTCTTGATTGCGTTTGTCGCTTTCCTACAAGGTGCTAGTTGTAATTTTTCTTTCTGTTTTAGCCCTCTCTGTAAGATGTATCCACTGCTTGATTAATCGCAGTATCTAGGTCCTTCGGGACCTTTCCTGGTTCAAAAAAATAGACCAAACTTTAAAACAATTTGGCTCGGACTTTACAAGATTAATTTTTGATCATAGCTTCAATTAGTTAATTTTCTATCGGGGCAGTCAGACCAAAATTTTGAAATATGGTCTAATGTCAGTGGCGAAGGCAGGAAAACTCTATTGGGGGGGGGGGGATTGTTTTCCTCTTATGATCTGTTGGGGAGGGCTGAAATAGTAAAATGCAAGATGTTAAGGGGCTTTTAGTATAAAAATCAAGAGGTATAATGAAACTTACTGCATGTTCGGGGGTGCGGGGCCTGGCCCCTGCCGGTCCCCTGTCTCTGCCACTGCTAATGTAACAAGAACTGGCCAAAATTTAAAACAAATTTGAAAAATATTTCTCAAATTTCCCAATGACAATTAGTGAATATTGCTTTGAATACTTTTTTTTTGAAATATAGAAATTTGACCCAAAAAATCTGAAACTATCGATAGTTGATCATATTTTAAATGATTGGTCTCGAACTTCGAGAGATTATTTTTTTCTGGACTTTTCAAACATAAAACGATTGGCTGACTTATTGGATTATTTTTCAAAATGTTTGATAATCTAACCAAAATTATAAGGATTTTTTTTGGAGAAAAGGGGTTTCCACGATTTCTATTAAAGAAACCATATGTTTCACAAGCTAATCAAGCAAAAAGCAGTACAAATGAAAAAATAACTAGTAATACAAACTTACGCAGATCCAATATATGGCATAAAATACCAACCGACTATATAAGTGACCTTTTATCTGAGGACCACCAGGACTAGAGAAACAAAACAAGAAACACATAAGTTACGACCGGAAGCGAAGCAGCAGTACTTCTTTCTTCTATTCATCTTTGACTAGTTATAAGTGCATGCCCACGCGATTGCTACGAGATGACGATGACTATATTCTATATATAAATGCTTATGCCGAATGTGAAATCCTTGTGATTTTCCATGCCTACTGTATTTCTCTCACCTCGTACCTCTTCGACGATCTATGCTTATAATTTTGATATTCATTTCGGGCACACATGATCTTTGTTCACCCAACTTTGATCCGGTTGTCACATGTTAGCCTCACAATACAAGTAAATGTTATAAAGGCTTCCATTATACAAAGATTAATGGTGGTGCTCTTATCAAGTGTCTCATATAAAATTGTATTGGCTAGTCAGTTGGTTACTTTCTTGTTTTAACAAATTAAGCCTAAGTTTGTTGTGTTCTAGAAATAGAAGCACAAAGTAATCTTAGCGTCATTAAAATAGCATCCTGAAGCTTTTGAGATAATTTTGCAAGCAAGACCAGTTTAAGAGTTGAAAGAGTATCTCCTTTTTTCAAACTAGCAAGGTGGCCCTCGCAAATGCGAGGGCAATGTCTTAGCACATTGAATGTAGTGTAGGAGAAATAAATTTATAGTTATATCAATGTTGAAAATATTATTACTCCTTGGACGTGTTGTGTCAAGCAAATATCACCTGTGTGTAATTATTATGAACCATTTCTACCGATGTCACCATATTGTAGAACAATGATTTAGTTACGCTCTCTTCTTAAATGTCCCCGACTCCTCAATCCTCCCTACTACCTCCATCCTAGTTTAAATGGCATCAGATGATGTACATAAATATGATCCATGGCGTACATCTGAATTATTAAATGCTTTTTTTGGAAATTAAATATGATGCATTTACAAAAATCAATCCGTGCTTGCATATGAATCAATTTCACAGACTGTCTATCAAGAGTTGTTTCTCCGATCTAAGTGTGTTTTACAATTTCAGAATTCCACTGCGATCAATGGCTCATGCGTATTTTTCAAAGATTATAGTTAGTACAACTTTTGCAGGTTTTGTTCACCAGGGTTTCCTTAGTATAGACATCAAGGTTTGTCTAGATTTTAAAAAGGATCTAGAAACAATAGTTTGGTGGGACATTGGTAGAAATTTTTGTTATTGGTATTTTTCTCAAGTTAATTCTATCAATTACTATTTTTAAATAAATAATAAAAAATAAATTTTCATTAGAAGAACTATAATTTAAACTTGAGGTCAGTGTTTTATGAAATGATAGATTATCAAAATATTTAATCATGTTTATTATTTTCATAATCATCGATGATGTACCATCATATTTTTTCAGGTAAAGAACACATGTATAAATCATTTTATATTTTGTGGCCTAACATGTACTGCTAGGTTGTATGTCACTTACACCTAGCGTACCATGTGCTAGTGCATTTTGAGCCTACGAAACAACGACAATGCATGGCAACACTACTCTTGATTGTCTATATCCATGCAAAACATTCGTTAAACCTGGCCAGCCACAACAATTATGAATATTGCATGGCTTTGTACATGTGATTGTTGAATTGTGAATATCTTTACACTGATGATTTGTTTGAGTTTGCACGGACCAACCTAATTAAGGTTATTAACACGAGCCTTGTTGGGTCGTATTGGACCTAGACTCTACCGATGAAGTCAGGCAATTACATGTTGTTCCCTCATCTTTAGGTAAATGAATCTTAATAGCCATGTTGTCTCCCTATCTCTAGATAAATCGCTTGAGCGCTTTACTTTGTTTTTGCTAGGGTTATTGAATACACATTACTCCAATAGTGTACTAACTTTTAGGTTGACCACGATGATGTTTTTAAATAACGTAAACATTAGCGGTCTTGCGATGATTTTTGTGTACTCAACTATACATGTATAGATCAATATACTCCCTCCTTTCAAAATATAAGATTTTTTAGTTTTGTGAAGCAATTGTATCTAGACTTCTGTTAGTATATAGGTTCACTAAGGTTTGAAGTAAATCTACACATTAAAAGAAGTCTATATACATTTTCTTTACAGACCTAAAACATCTTATATTTTGAAACAGAAGGAGTACTAAACTACATACACATGTTTATCAGTTGATACCTTATATTTTAGCACATCTTCCTATATATATATAAAAGCATGACGTTCTAGCTAGCTAATATAACCATGCAGTCGTACACATCATTTTAAACGGACTGCTATTCTACGAAGAGAGACATCTAAATCTATGATAATTTCTTTAAACGTTCGATCTTATATGAGTGGTGTAAAAGGCCTAGCTAGCAGCTACGGGCTCATATTGTGACCGGACTCTACAGATAGAGATGTGTACATACAAGCTACTTATTTTTCACGTCTAGTCTATTTGTTTTTACTGGATCCAATCTAGTACTACATATGTCTTGTAAAAGAAGGTAACAGCCAAAGGGAACGTCACGTCCTTGGCACAACTATTAGATCCATATAGTTTAGACTACGTACCAGTTGAACCCGACTTATATCACGTCTCATATTTGTTACGTTACATAATTGCTTGGTAAATCCTAACCATAAATTATAAATCTAACGATCAATATAATTTGGGTGATGTGGATTAACCAGATGCCTCGAAAAACACTCTTATATTACTTTTAGTATATAACTAGCATGGTGGCCCTCGCAAATGCGAGGGCACCATCTTTAATTTTTTTTAGAGAGGGCCATCATCTTTAGTTTGTGAAAAAAATATGGAAAATGATCTTCATAATTTCAAGAGAAATCACATTTTATAATAAAATATTACATTATATAGACACCTATGATGTTAAATTCATATCATATGTGTAGAAGACATCTTAAACCGTCGTTAGTTCATGTGCAAACGATATGTGAAATTTTTGCATGATATAAATTGGTATATAAAACTAAATTGTAGATCATGACATATATTGTTGTTATTACGGGATCTTAGATCACTATGCAAGGTTAACATGCATATTGCCAAATAATTAGGGTTTACTTGAGCAACAACCCTATGATGCTTATAGCATTTGACGGGACAACAACTTAATAAGATAAAAAAATATAACTTATCATCTTTAATATCCTAAACCAAGAACATGCTTAATGAATAGACAACAATTTTCCACATCTTGTAATTTATGGATAGAGTTCAAATATAGTTACACAACTCCAACTTGGTTCACCTTCTGATAAACAAATTCTAAGATTATAGAGAGAAATCCATCAGCCTTAGTTATATCATCTTCATAAGGTAAGGTGAGAGTTTCACTTCTGCTTGCAAATATATATACACCATAAGGATTCCATAACAACTGAACTATTCTATTCCTTTTTCATGTTTAATCCTTGAAACATTAAATCCATTGGAAGATTGATATATGATATTTAAGTAAAGTCATACAATTGTTTGGTCGCAAAAAGTTTAGGTCATATTATTATCAAGAAAAAAATTATATACTTTAGGAAGATCTATTATTGAATGCTTGATATTGAGACAATTTAGAAAGTTCTGTTGGTTGCGATATGTTCATGTACAATTGTGATGATCTATTAACTTCAATTTGCTTATGTAAACTACGAAAATCTATTTATTGTGATTTTATAAAAAGAATATTATGATAATATGTTCATTCTATCTTGTTTACACATATGATTTACGGCTTCATGAGTCATCCATGAAGGATCCTAGCCACTTCTTTGAGTGTAGTTTGGGTATGTAATGTTAGTGTATTTTATGTAACAATGTCTCTCTGTTTCACACAGTGTTGTATAGGTTAGGTTAAATGTACATATTGGCTCCATCAAATTTCTTGGTATTTTTCATATCGATCACCATTTATCATGCAATAGTCCATGTAACCGATGGATCTTTTGTCTTGTTATTTTCTCTCTGCAATTTGGTGATTTGGCAATAGAGTACCGGTTGGATAGTCTGCCTTCTAAGGAATATGTCTCTGACCACCACGCACCAGACAATTTAGTCCTAGTATCTAATGTCATCATCGGATACATGTTTTTTAAACATGCGAGGTTAATTTGACTTTTAGAAATTATGTTCTTAAAGTCTCTATCTATGTATGTTTAATTTTATCTGTCATAAAAAACAATCTGTCTTACAGAGCTTTTGATGTATTTTCCCTGCAAGGCTGCCACCATGTCCTGTTGTAGTACACCTATGTCATGACATGCATAAGTGTAATATAAAATCACGTCTTGTATTGATTTGATTTCGTGTTGGTGTTTCCATAGCTAAGATGGTGTTCTACATAATAAATGAATATTGGTTGTGTTCAATTCCTTGTATTTCTTGTATGGATCAATGTTTATCGTGCGGTAGTCCATGAAACCAGTGATTCTCATGGATATAGTTTTTCCTTTCTAGACAGTTTGGCAAATTGGCAACAGAGTGGCTGGACCTATGTCCTACTCACCCTATTATAAATTATAAGATGTTTTAGCATTTTTTTAAGCACGTGTTTTTATAAGTCTTTTAGTGTGTAGATTCATAGCAAAATGAGTGGATATAGACACTAAAAGGCGTCTATATACATGTGTATTACAAAAAGGCTAAAACATCTTATTATTTTAAAACAGAGGGAGTACTATCTAAAGTCAACATATCATAGTTTTTCAAAATCTGTGAGATATTTTTTCTTTACTAAACTATTTTAAAAAATATATGTATGTTGTCATATTGGTATTCATACTTATCAATCTAATTTTAGAGCATGTCCTATATTTTTCCTACATATTGCCAGCATGTTTTATTGTAGTATTGCTTATATCACGACACTCACGCTAAAATCAGATCGTGTTGATCAGTTTCTAACTATTTCCCATAGCCGACCAGTTTTGGAGTTTGCTTCACTTATCAATGAGTTTTTGGTTTTTTTTTCACCTGATAGCTCTTGTGGCTGATTAGTTTTGGAGTCTGTTTCCTGCACGTATCCATCAGTTTTTTCTTATCACGCTGAGTTTGTCTGGACCAGATGTCCCCAGGATCTACGTAGTTAGTGTACGCATTTTTTTCCAACGGCTGCATGTAGTCCTATGGAGATATATTCGCCTTTTTTTCCAACGACTGCAATAGAGTCCGATGGAAACGTGCATTGACACGGGTCGTATCAAATCTGGTATTTTATACGTGTCTTCCAACATGCACCGTGTCAAACCAAATTACACCGGTACATAACTATTGGTTTCTTGTTAAATCTTAGCCATATATTTTAGATCTAACTTTCGAAATAATTAAGGTGATGTGGCTAAACCTGGTGGCTCTATTAGACATCCTTATATTGCTTTTAGTATATAATAGATAGATAGATAAAAAAGGAAAATATAATCACTCTGGCACAAATTATATTAATAGCTTGCAAAAATTACAAGCTCCGATTTACAGGCATATAGTACATATATAAATCCGTACGATGAGCATAACATCGTAGGTGCATGCATCATTTATTTATTTAGCAAGCTAGCTCCGTCTCAATCAGCTAGCTTGTACGAGTAGACCCCAAATATATATAGGGGGTATATATGCCACGGCCGACACGAGCAAGACACAAACCGGTGGGCGGTGGGCGGTGGGCGGTGGCCGGACTGGCGCATCAGCACGCGGCACGGCGGAATCCCACGCTCCCTCCGCCGACGTCGTAGAGAACCTCGTAGGTCTGCTGCTGCACGTTGCCGATGAAGCCGACAGAGTCGTCAGCCCCGCCCGGGGTGGCCGCGAAAGCCAGGCAGCCGTCCAGCATGAGCGAGGGCGCGTCGAGGTCCAGTTTGGCGGCGCCGCCGGCGAACACCAGGGAGACCTTTGGCAGCTTGACATTGGGGAAGCGGGTGAAGTCGTAGCAGGTGTCGAGGTTACGCACGGGAGGCGCCAGCGGGCCGTACGCGGACATGGCGGTCCTGAAGGCCGCCCGCAGCGCGGCGTAGGCCTGTGGCGGCAGCTGCGTGACGACGGCGCTGGAGTCCATGACGGCGCCGGCAGCGAAGGCCGCTGGCGGCACGGCGAGCCGCTTGCCGGCCACCGTGATGGCCTCGAGGCGCACGATGTAGAAGGTGGGCGCACGCTTGTTCCTGATGAGCGGCGTGCGCGCGAAGCGCGAGGAGGCCCCCACCGGCCCGCCCAAGGAGAGGAAGCCGAGGGAGCTGGGCAGCGGGACGCAGTAGGAGAAGGCGTTGCCGTAGTCCTTGGCCGTCTGCGCGAGCAGTGACTGGGCGCCGCCGCCGAGCGCCAGGACGCCGGCGGTCTGGTCGCTGAAGGAGCCCTTGACGGCGTGGCTGCAGCCGAACTGGAAGCGCTTGACCACGATGGCGGGGGAGAGCGTGAGCGTGTCCGTGATGTACGTCCCGGCCGTCGCCGTCCCGTCGCCGTAATTGACGACGTACCGGCACTGCTTGGAGGCGGAGCAGCCATTGCCGTAGCTTCTGCCGAGGCGAGTGCAGGCAGGGGAGGCGCAGGGGATCGGGGCGTAGGTGGTGGAGTTGGCGGGATCGTAGAATGGATCCTTCTGGGTGTGGCACTGCGGGTACGGGCACGGCAGGCATTGCACCCACGTGATGTCGCTGCTGGTGTCGATCACCATCGTCTGTCTCGCCGCGGGCACCACGGTCGTCATGGCCTCCTCCTCCAAACTGTGGGTCTAACAACCCAACAAATTTGAACATTCATTAGTTCACAGAATTTATTTTGTGCTAAATTAAATGTGATTATGTGAGAGCGCAACAGTATTAATAATTTCATTTTTTTTTCTCTTACCGGGGCAGCGGCAGGGGCAGGGACAGCACATTTTGCATTACCAAGACCGACGTCCGTCGTCCCCATACCATTTTTCTCAGAAACGCCGCTGGTGGTGGTATCCGAGTTTAAATCCTCACCGACGCCTCCGCCAGAGAGCTTCCTGCGTATGTAGCTGGTGCGGAGCTGGTCCCACTTGAGCATGTCGTCGACGGCGTCCTCCTCCATCGCCGCAGGGGAGGACGAGCATGGGCCGTGCGGGCGGTTCATGGGCACCCACCTCACACCGTCGCCGGACGGCGTCACTGTTTGACCGTGCATCCATATCTATTGTTAGCTCAAGGAGGTCCAGTAAGGAGAACTAAGGACTACTTCTCCAGTCTCATAATTCTTATCAACTAAAACCACGACACTAATTATGGAATAGAGGGAGTAACTAATAAACTAATATACTAGTAGTACCCTTGTGTCCGGAGCACACGGCGTCTCTTGCTGTGTTGTGTTCCAGGGAGCTGGTTGCCACCACCATGAAGTCCTCGAGTTCATGGTGATGTTGATCTGCTGCTGCTGCTGCTGCATGGGTACCGACACGAGAAGAACCCGACAAGCCGATCAGGAGAAGAAGAAATAGGGGCGGGAAAGAAGAAACCTTCATGCTCACACGAACAAAGTATCTGTGTTGAAATGTGGGCAACAATGTTGGCTAGTCGATGGTTTGATGATTTCCCAGGTCCTCCTCGCTTGTTCTATATATAGAGAGAAAATAAAATAAAATGCACACGTATGCTCGAAGAAGCAGCCATACACAAGGAACAATTCCATCGGCCTGTGATTGGCGCAACGTATTCACACGCCTTTGCTTTGCAAGATTTTCTGATATTCACCTTTTGTTTTCAATATTGCTACTTATCTTTTCTGAGTGCTTCGTGCGTACCGTAGAAAATCATGCATGTATGATGGACGATATGCATCTCGTCGTGAAACAAGTTCTTCTCCATCATCTGCTTCCCCTTGGGAGCGCCGCTACCCGCAGTCGCGTGCGTCGCCACCCCCTTGCCGCCCCAGGCAGCAGCCATGTGCGCCACCGCCCGTGACACCCCCCCCCCCCCCCCCCCCCCCCCCCGCGACCGCAGCCGCGTGCCAACGCCGCTTGCTATTGACCCGGTACACATGGCATCGATGGTGTCCTTTGAAACCGTCTTTTTCTATTTGCAAATAATTTATTTGCTGAGTGCTAAGAAATTACAGACGGCAAAGATGACAGTTTGTCGTGCGCCCCTCGGCAAAGACAGATACAAAGCACACATCGAAGATCAGTCTCACGGCAAACTGTCATGGACGGCCTCGTCAGACCGACTACCATTGTGAACTACTTTGTGTTGCGGAAAAAGCACACGGAAAGGTCTTTGTCGTGCGTTATTTCAGAAGCACACGACAAAGACCTTTGCATGTGCGACCACACGGCAACCGTGTGAATTTAGTATGTTGTCGTGTGTTATTGCCACACGGCAAAGATCTATTTTCCCCATAGCCACTCTGTCAGCTTGAGCTCTACTGGCATGGCAACGTAGGAAACTGATCAATGTGGTATCAACCAAGACATTCCGGGTTCGAAATCTAGTTAACCAGTTTTGCGGTATGATCTCACTTCAAAGGCCTTCCTTGGATTGATACTACTGGCAATCCGTCGGTTCTTGAGAAAATAAAATAAGTATATACTAGGAAATAATTTGTTGTTTGTCACGTATATACTATACGTGAGTGACATCCAAAGTATAAAGCATGCATGAGCTAGTTTGTTCATCTATATATTGAACTAACACGAATGTTCCATGTGAAGACGAGAATTCGTAAAGAAAGGCATAAAGAAGCAGCTAGTTTTATCTGCTTCATCATTAAAAGTACAAAATATCATTAAAAGGGATAGCTATGAGATAGGTTTTGTTAGGCGGGAGCAGAATAAAGCAAGTCATCTGCTTGCGTCTTGTGGTCGAGCTTCAGATAGAACTATGACTTAGCCACGCTTGGGGCCGGATGAAGTCCTGGCTTGTTGCCAGACAGATTGTAATGCTGTAATTTAAGTACTCCCTCCGTCCCATAATAGATGTCTTAGATTTGTTAAAATTTAAGTAAATCTAGACACTATTTAGTATATAGGTTCATCTAAATTTTAAAAAATTTGAGACATTTATTTTGGAACGGAGGGAGTAATACAAATCTCCATTCGCAGAAAAAGTAAAAATATCAATAAATTAATAATCCTAGTACCAGCAACAGAGAAACATGGCCACTCTAGTGATACTACTGGCAATCCGTCGGTTCTTGAGAAAATAAAATAAGTAGTACTAGAGAGAGAAGAGGAGACGAGAACAAATTTCATCATTTGCAACACCTTTTCTCCCTTTTCTTGTTTTAAATACATCAATTTGTGAACTTCCGACGCATCCCAGGAAACTTTGACGTGGCCAAATCAAAAGAGAATATTAAGTTAGTTCACATGGGTAGTATGATGCCCAACTGCCCATGCAGCTAGCCATAGTCGGATACTCATTAAGGCCAAAAACGTCACCTATTTGCCCCATTTTCTGAAAGGATGGACAAAAAACTTAAGTCACAAATTAAATACTTCCTCGTCCGATCCATATTATTTGACTTGGATTTTTCAAAATTTGGATAAACCTATATACTAAATAGTGTCTAGATTCATCCAAATCGAGACAAATTTGACAACTAATATGGGTTAGAGGGAGTACAACAAAAAATAGAAGAAGAGATTGTTAGCCATTATCGATGAGTTCGATCTGATGGTAGAAAGTTCGGCTCTAAGTGTGTTTGAACGGGATGCATTAAAGAAAGCAAATGACCATTTAACTCAATTTAGGGGAGATGAGGAAACGAACTAATAGCTCGGTGCCCATGGTTTTGGGGCACTAATGGGAACCAAATTAGCGGAGCTGGCTGGTTCTCCTGGGCAGTTCCGATGTGAGATAGGAGGGATGCATGGGCCCTCCGTTACTTCCTTAAGGAGCAGCTGATTAGTTTCACGATTGCGGAGGAGGAATACCGGAGACAGCAAGGGTAGGCTCAAGTGGATCCTAAAAGGGGACTCGAACACAACATATTTCCACACGATCGTGAACGGTCTCTCGGTTGAGAGCAATGCCTTCTCCAGATATTACATGACAAAGATAGGTGACTTGAGGAAGCCAGAATTCATACTTGGAGAATTTAGCATAGAGGTGTTGATCAAGAAGTTTAGTGACAACAAGTCGGAGATGTTCAACATGCCCCTCTTCGGTTTTTGAGTAGACAAGTATATCATCCAGATACACAATGATGAACTTGTTGAGATATTTCATGAAGACGGAGTTCATGAGACTAGTTACATGAACCAGGGACGGAGACAAGGGGGGACGAGCGGGGGCGACACCCCCCCCCCTATGCTCATGGTTTTCTTAAGAATATAAGCCATGGCATGTCGTTCTTTGTGGTACTTTAGCAAGACTAGCCCCCTTCAAACAAATAACACACTACGGGAAAATTTGGCGTTGCCGTGCACTAGACCTTTGCCGTGTGCCAATGCACGGCAAAGACATCTTTGCCGTGTAATCAAATAGCACGACGCATGGCAAAGAAGTGTCACACGGCGGCACGGTACAGGATACACGGCAGAGAAACCCCTCACGGCAAAGCCCAGAAATAACACACGGCAAAGAAAATATCCACGGCAAAGGACAAAAAAGACCCACGGCAAAGAAATCGCACGGCACACCATCTCGTGGGGCCTACCATTTCGGTGCAGTTTACGGGCCGTGCTAACGGCAGGGCTTTGCCGTGTGCCTCACCGCCACACACGGCAAAGTTTTAAATTCTAAATGGTTTTTTTCGCGCAAAATTTTCCCGCCATTTATTTTATTGGACTTGCGTAATATTCCCGCTTGGTTAATTCAATGAGGAACGTAATATTCCCGCTTGCCGTGTGCCTCACCGTTCTTTGCCGTGCACCCTACACGGCAAAGGCTTCTTTGCCGTGCGTAGTGCACGGCAAAGCCCTGTTTTCCCCCATTTTCCCTCTTTTTTTCTCCATTTTCTTTTAGCACATATTTTATCTCAAATATCATCCATATTGCATCTATGGACACTTTAATTATGTGGTTTGGTCAGCCCACATTAATTATGTGGTTTTTTGAGATTCCGATGCTCCAGCGACAGTCTTCCATCGAAACCCTAGTCTGCGAGGCATCTAGAGATATACCCCACAGTTTTCTCAGCACGAGGTTCCACCAATATACTTTTTTGTTTGTTAAGGTATGTTTAGGCCATATATACAAGGAAAACCAATATTGTGGCTTTGTGGCACATCCTAGCCACCGGTATACAGGTAGCGGGACATTTCCATCTAGAGTTCCAGGAATCTGCTAAGTGTTATCGTTCGAATGTGAAAAAGGTCATACCGAGGAGCTATGTATTCTATCTATGGGACTTCCACAATACTTTCACATGTATCCTAGGTAAGATGCAAGTTTTCTAGGTTCATGTGCAAGGTTTCACATTGTTTGCATCGTTTTTTGAATTTTTTATGCCCGTTTCAAACCATCGTCAAACTTTCTCGAACGACGGGCATGAAGATTCTTAGCTCAGGACTGATCATCGCTAAACTTCTATTGAATCCCTAAAGAAACAACATATTCTGAGTCTAAAAATGATTTTTGTAAAAAATCATGAGCATTAGGTCATGTGCCTGTAGTTCAAACCGGACCCACTTCCTACCGATTCTGCGAGCATTTGTCTTTTTATCAGGGGTGGATGAAAAGGTTGGGACATTGTCCATGTAAGGTGGTCTACTATTTTTAGAAAGTGGGATGATAGCATTTTGAATTAGACATTTAATGGCTGCTACTCTACGGGTTTAGGGTTTAGAGCACGGCCAGAGGCGACCATAGAAAGTCAAATTTTTGTGCGGCGAAATAGAAAAGTTTCTTCAACAACAATTCTTGCCATCCAAATACACACACGTGTGTGCAAGTTTTCCATTTTTTTGATTTATTTTAAATTTTTTACGGCTAGTCAAACTATGGCCAAATCTGCACCAAAGAAACACACATCAAGCCAATCAGAGAAGAGAAAACAGCATCACACGGATCACCCCACCGAAATTAATCTTGTCCCTCCATTCTAGCATGATCCAACCGTCCACCTCTCCTTTCTCTCTCCTTATCCATCCTCTCTCTCCTTACTCCACCCACGTACACCCATCTCCTCCACCCATCGCTTGGCCACTCTGCATGCAGCGCAGAGCTCCTGCATTGGGCGAGCGCCAGCGGCTCATCGCAGAAGGCGAGCAGCGGCCGAGCGGCGCACGAGGCCACTGCGGAAGGCGCACGGCCCCTCCGCACGCAGCGCAGCCCTCCTGTATTGGGCGAGCGGCAGCGGCTCATAGCAGCAGGCGAGCGGCACCGGGCGAGCAGCGGGCGAGCGGCAGCGGCTCGAGGGTGCACGGGGCCATGGCGGACGGCGCACGGGGCCACGACGGCTCGACGGCGGACGACATACTCAACGACGCACGGCAGCGGCTCGACGGGGCCATGGCGACTCGACGACGCACAGCATACGACGGCCGGGGCCACGACGACTCGACGACGCGTGGTGGCGGCTCGCCCTGCCTCCTCCCCACCACCGGCCGGCTCGCCCCAGCGACGAGCTCCGCTCCCTCCTCCAACGCATGATACCCAGCACCTCCTGCCCATTCCCCTCCCTCGGCAGCGCCACATCCCCCTAGCCCGTCGTTTGCCAGCCTGACGCCCCCAGACAACAGCCGTGTGTGTCGCCGCCCCTGACCATGTGCGTCGACGGTCCCTGGCCGCATCGACCTAGTACATGGCATCGATGGTGGCCTTTGACGCCGTTGTTTTTTTTATTTCGAAAGAATTTCTTTGCTGTGTATTTGTATAAAGCGCACGGCAAAGATTTGGCATAAAAGCACACGGCAAAGGCTCGGTCGAAAAACGCACGGCAAAGAGGAGTAGCACGGCAAAGACTACCTGGGACCCACTGTCATGGCGCCGTCAGGGAGAGAGGGCGTCGTCAAGTACCTTTTGTGTGCCGTGTGTGCTTGCCGGCACACGGCAAAGGCTTTGCCGTGTATGGTACACGGCAAAGGACTCTTTGCCGGCCTGATCTTTGCCGTGTAGTGTCGCACGGCAAAGCCTTTGCCGTGTCTTTTTGGGGCTTTGCCGTGTATTATCTGTTACACGGCAAAGAACAAAATTCCTGTAGTGACATGCACACTTTGCCCCCTTTAAGCTCACATCCTGGCTCCGCCCCTGACAGGAACATCTTTGGTTAGACCAAAGAACATGACTGTATACTCATACAAGCCATAGCAAGTAGTGAATGCCATTTTAGGAACATCTTCTTTGCCGGTCTTGTTTGGTGATAACTTCTTATCAAGTCCAACTTAGATAATACAACTGCACCGGCTAGTTGATCGAAGAGATCGTTGATCCAAGGAAGGTGATATTTATTTTTGATGGTTTAAGAACTGAGACCACGATAATCAACACAAAGGCGATTATTTTTGTCTTGCTTTTTTGATAAAGATAGTTGGGTTACCCCAAGAAGAAGAACTGTGTTGAATGAAGCCAAGCCCTCCCAGTTCATCAGGTTGCCTTTTGAGCTCGGCTAGCTCGGCAGGACCCATCTTATAAGGACGTTTGGAGATATGAGTTGTTCCCGGTTCAAGTTTAAAAACAAACTCAATCGCTCGGTCAGGTGGCTGATGGCAACAACTCTGTGTGTACAAACTCGTTGGGACTCTAAGTGCAGAGTGTTGTAGCAAGTGTCTTTTGGTGACCCAACATACCACTACATGTGTAGTACACTATAGTCATTGACATGACATCCACTCAACACCGTTTCGTGAATATCACATCTCTCGGAGTGGTACAACAGAAACATTGCGGGTCCATATTACAAACACACACACATTATTATTACAATACCAGAAGTTCGAGACTTCAACAGATTCAACTTACAAACCAAACTTAAATTGTTTTAGCGGAAGATTCAAAGTTTCAAATTTATACTCCGAATTGAGCTCAACAACTTATTATATAGAGTTTCTGCTGCTCGGCTCAATTGGTTACTAATAACTAAGACAACTATTCGGACTCGTTGTTCTCTACTCCATGGCGTATCTCATAATCCACCCGGACACAACATATTTCCACACGACCGCGAACGGTCTCCGGGTTGACATCAATGCCTTCTGCAGATTTTACATTACCAAGATAGGTGACTTGAGAAAGTCAGAATTCACACTTGGAGAATTTAGCATAGAGGCGTTGATCACGAAGTTTAGTGAAAACAAGTCGGAGATGTTCAACATGCCCCTCTTCGGTTTCTGAGTAGACAAGTATATCATCCAGATACACATACAAGCCATAGCAAGTAGTGAACGTCATTTTAGGAACACCTTCTTTGCGGATTTTGATTTGGTGATAACTGCTTATCAAGTACAACTTAGATAATACAACTGCACCCGGCTAGTTGATCGAAGAGATCGTTGATCCGAGGAAGATGATATTTATTTTCGATGGTTTTAGAATGGAGACCACGATAATCAACACACGGGCTATTAGTTTTGTCTCGCCTTTTTGATAAAGATAGTTGGGTTACCCCAAGAAGAAGAACTGTGTTGAATGAAGCCAAGTCCATCCAGTTCATCAGGTTGCCTTTTGAGCTCGGCTAGCTCGGCAGGACCCATCTTATAAGGACGTTTGGAGATATGAGTTGTTCCCGGTTCAAATTTAAGAACAAACTCAATCTCTCGGTCAGGTGGCTGATAGCAACAACTCTGTGTGTACAAACTCGTTGGGACTCTAAGTGTACAGTGTTGTAGCAAGTGTCTTTTCCCACAATGGTGACTTGAGGGTTTAAATCGAACTCTCGGGGAATTGGCTAGGAATTTCTCTTCTTTTCTTCTTTAAGAAACCTAAAAAAAAGCATTTTCCTTATGTCCCCAACTCCACCATGTGGTTGTCAAGCACAAGGTTTTATATTAGTAGATGAAATAAAACTATAAATAAATAAAAGTAAACTATTTATGACTAGGTAAGGAAAGTAAAAAGAATAAAGTAAAGTTCTTTTTGGTGTTTTCTTTCTGTTTGTTAATAGTAAAAGTGTTCTTATATTTTTGGATTTAACTAGTATAGAAGATATAAAAGGAAATAAAAGTAATGGAAAGTGGTTTCTTATAATAAAAAGTGGACCGGGGTTCATGGGTACACTTGAGTGCTCTCACATAAGGTGTAATGGACATAAAATTATTCAGAAAGGACATAATATTGATGACACTTCATTAAGTATTTGATTAGCATTCATATGGTCACCACAAATGTAAACCTCGGACCTCATATTTCTACATGACAAGCCGATATAACCCAAAAGTGAATAAATGATTTACTACTATGGAGGCCGTAAGGCTGCCCATAAGCAGGTCGCGATGGCAAGGCACAGTACCGCCCAACCGTCCCATCCACTTCCATGGTTATAGCTTCAAGTGCGAGAAATGTGACTGACTGAGTTGCGAGTCAAGTGCACACAAGTGATTATGTACGCCAATGAAATACAAGAGTACATCAGAGACATACCATCTAGAAAGAAATAGAAGGATATTCCAACGCCTTTACAACAAGATCCAAATATATAGATAGTAGTAATAATATTTTAGGATTAAATCCTTATACATCACTCATCAAAATATCAGGAGGAAGCGGAAGAACAAATCCGAGTACAGATTAAGATACAAATCGGCATAAGATGCCATGAACAAAGAAAATCCCATATCCAAACGTCTCAGAATCATAAACCCCGGAATCTCTACTCGAGGGGGGGGGGGTCGCCTCCATCATCGGCTTCATCAACGTAGTAACTACACCGTAAGGGTAGGCATGACAATCTGAATCAAATACGAGTGTGAGACCCTAGGTGCACACTCAAAAAGTCTTTATGTATCTAAGGGATGACCTTGGTTGATGCAATTGAAGTGAAAGATAAATATCTAGAACAATTCTATAGAGAAATGTTATAACATCCGCTAACCTGATATAGGTAGGAGAGCCATAATCGGAAACAACAAATAGATAACAATAAGTAAATACATCTCATCCACCTCCTCGCTTACCAAACGAGAAGACGAAATAATATCCAACCCATGGGCAATTTTATTAACCATTCCATGAGAGTTGCAATAATTACCAATCAAATTTAGTCAAATTAAACATGGTATTTTAGTTATAATTGGATATGGTCGAGACACTATGCTCCAAGTAGTCCATAACCGCAGACATGACTTTTTGAAAAGATTTACCATGCAGGGGTGCACAAATAGCAATACGTGCACACTCAACCTCGGGAAAACCATATGAAAGCAAAGAGGCATCAATACAAAGCATTCATAAGATTCAAAAATGATTTCGGTGGGCACCCCACTAAGCTACCTGCTAAGAAGTCAGTCGGGATCCGAGACGGAACCAGGGGTTTGGACGATGGCTAAGAAAAACTAGGAACACGAAAGTGTGAGTGGACTGATTCAAACACCGTAAACATGGAACGGGGTTCCAAAATAGTATAGGTCAATGCTTTTCGAGCAATAGTAGTAAATAAAGCAGTATATCATAGCATAAGTACTTGATAATAATAAATCTCCAAACTATTTATGGCCCCCCAAATAAGATGTGAATCAAGATCATACTAAGAGGTTCCATGGGCCTACATGTGGATAGTGCGATAATCAAAGAACACGCATCAAGTATTGGAGTCCTACATGACACAAGAGAGCGGATAAAATCCAAATCTCATGTATGGCCCACCTATATATCTTTCTTTAGTTATCTCATTACTATACGATTTAGTTGTTTAGGGTACCTCGTTATCCACATCACTCTCACAAACCCTACACATACAGTTCTACGACTTGCATGACTCAAACAATTCTTGTAGTATGTCTGATAGGATAGAGGAAACAAAATTTATATTGGTGCTGAAAAGTAAAGGCTATGCAGTACTTAGAATTGCATTTTAATTTGGAACGCGAACAAGTTCAACGGAAATAGCTACAAAGCGTACAAGACTAGAGAGATGGTGGAAGCTAGGTGGAGGAATCACCTGCGAGAGAAAGCTAGGTGGAAGAATCTGATGAAGGCCTTGGTCATGGTCCCCGTCCTGCTCACCGTCATTGTGGTTCTACTGTATTTGATCGTAGTTTAGGTGAACACTTGATATGTAATGTGATGACCAACTTTCTACTCGACCGGTCTCAGGGACTTAACTTGTGAACACTTGATATGTAATGTGATGACCAAATCGCTACTCAATCGGTCCTGGATTCTAATTAGTGTGATGAAGTATTATATCACTGTCATTGTGTGTACCTATAACTGTATATATACTTGTACAAATACGAGAACAGAGTATAAAAAAATTGAAAACATATCAATGGCAGTTTAAAAAAAAACATATCAATGGCGCACGGCTTAAGTGTGCGCCACAGATAAAGGAATATCCGTGGGCAATTGTTATCCATGGCGCACGTCTGAGGATGTGCCACTGAGCATTGGACTATCCGTGGCGCATATTGATGGGCGCCACGGACATATGCGCCACGAACAAATAATATTAGTGGCACGATTATACCCGGACGATCATCAGCTCGGGGCAGAAAGCTCGACACGAGTTTTTTAGGTTTGGCCCGAGTTGGGCTCGGCACGCAGTTGGAGGTGGACCGAGCCGAGCCTCCTTTGCTGGACGCAATGACCTCGGGCTGGCTCGGGCTCGGCCCGGTTCAGCTCGTTGGCTCGTTCTTTTTGAGAATTGACTGGGAATGAGCCTAGAGAGGGAGAATGAGAGAGTATGGGCCAATTCTTTCTCAGCTCGTGCGTGTCCTGGACTTGGTCGCCGACTCGCCTTGTCTTCCTCCCTTCCTCTCTTCTCCCGAGCGCACCCTCTAGCTCTAGAGAAAGCCGCGACCGCCGGATTACGCGGGTGTGCTGGTGGCGTCCATCGCCGCCACATCACTCTCTGCCACGCCCCTCCCCGACGTCTACCCGTCCCTCCCCGAGTTGTAGGCTGCAACACAGGACGCCAGCATATCGAGCGGCAGCAACCGGCAAGGTACGCCGGCGTGGCCCCACCGTCAGTGACCCAACTCCTCTAGGCTCGCGAGCTGCCCCGAGCTGGACCAAACTCGTCGGAAGCTCGGGTCGAGCTCCCTTTCATGGCTCGCCGGTGGCGACGAGCTGGCTCTGGCTCTGGCTCGACCGTTCCGGACCAAGCTTTTCTCTGCGAGCCAGACCGAGTTGGCTCGCGTCCAGGTATATGTATGATGGCAGTGGCACGCGGCCCGTGTGATGCAGTCCTAATAATCTGTGCGTCATTTTTTTCGGGAAATAATCCGTGCGTTATTGATAGGCTTTTCTATAGTAGTGTATTTTTTTCTTTCTTATTTCTTTATTTTGTGGGTTACATGTTACAGGGCATGTCGTACATATATTTTACAACAAGAAATTAATTACAAAGAAAATTGAACATTAGGCAGCAAGCACCAAAAAGACCGACGGCCAAGCAACACAGAGATGGAGGTAATAATACCCATATATAGACTGCCTATATATGGGCTATGGAGGAGAAGGCTGCAATCCCTCTTCAAGGTCTTCCTCCACCCGCGTGACGGCTACCTGCGATCCCTCTTCAAGGTCCTCCTTCACCCGCGTGACGACTACCTTGGTCTCCGTGGGTGGGGGACGGGCTATACCTGTGTGCGTGGCCAACGCCCAGAGCAAGGTGACGAGCTCGCCACCCTGCAGCAGTGCCTCCTCGTGCCCTTTCTTGTGCTCGTCGCTGCTGGATGGTGCAACATACAGAATCAGCTCCACCCAAAGGTCGTCCAGTAGTTTCCAGATGGACCTTTCGTCCTCCTTGGCGGCTTCGTCTACCAGGGCCTTCCCCAGCATGGCTCCCTTCTTAACCACGTTCATGGTGACATCCCGGCAATCTGGGTCTGGCAAGAACTCATCATCCATCAGCTTCCTGTACCGCGCGCTCTCGGACGCCAAGTGGTAGTCCCAGCAGTGGAGTGCCTCCTTGAGACCCTTCTTCATGTCTTTGTACACGCGCTCTGTTCCTTCCGGATCGTCCGGCAGGAGCTCCGGGTGGAAGGCCACGAGGTAGGCGCAGTACCTGGACAGCCTCGTCGCCACCGTCCTGTGGCTGTCGGCCGCCGGCCTGGAACTGGAACTGGAACTGGAAGCAGTCCTCCCTCCTGCTGCCTTTTGGTTCAGTGGAACCGCCACCTCAAGGAGGCTTGTGGCAATGTGCCAGGTGAGGATCACCTCTGCCACACTTTCACTCTCACAGAACCATGACAGGTGTGAATAATCATGGCGCCGCTGATGACGACGACCTAGTAGTAGTAGTATGTCTTTCCCGTTGCTAAGAGGGGCGCCGCCGTACGCCGCGGAGCGGAAGCGTTCCGTCATGGAGCTCTTGGCTTGCTTCGGAAGAGATGCGGTTCCTAGCGCCATGGAGAGCCAGCTGAGACGGCTCAGCACCGAGAGCTGCTTGCAGGCGATGCGGCTCGGGTGGCTCAGCTTCCTGTTGGCGTACGAGATGCGGTGGAGAACCCCGCTGTAGGTCTTGCTCAGGCCCCAGCTGCGTGGCTTCGCGGTGTAGGTGCACAGCAGCGACACCATGAACCACTTGGAGAAGACGAAGACCAGGAACTCCCAGATCTCCTCGTAGATGAAGGCCAGGAACAGGAGGTAGGTGATGGAGATGTCGATGGTGGAGAAGAAGGCCGCCGGGGTCTTGAGGAAGTTCTGCCACAGGCACCTGGTCATGGTGAATACGCCCGCTGACATGGCGTAGTTATCGGCCATGATGCTGCCGAAGGCGACTGCCATGTCGCCGTTGCCGCAGAGGAGGATGGTCATGAGGCAGAGGCCGCATACCACGGTGGGGAAGAGGAAGTAGTTCACCAGGAAGAAGTAGGGGCTCGCCAGCACCACGGGGTGCACCGAGTGGTGGTACTCGCTCAGGAAGCTGATCTCGTCCTTGAGCACCTGGAACAGCGCCACTCCGCCACCACCTAAGGCTGCGGCGTTGTCGTCGTCGTCTCCGGAGTCTCTGATGCTACACAAGCCCTTGAAGACGAGGTCCCGGCAGTCGTCGGTTTCTTCCTTGGTCATGGCCGGCAGGTGCTCAAACCTACGGCGGAGCAGCTTGAAGAGCGCGTAGGAGAGGCATAGCCTTCTGATCCTTGGGTTGGACTGAAAGAGCCGCCGGTGGCCTGATGACTGCTCGGCGTCGGCGGCGACTTCCCATATTTTTCCGACGGTGACGATCCTGCTGTTATCGTCGTCGACCCTGGCGAGGTCCAGCTGATAGCCATGAGGACCGGGCATCACAACCAGGTTCTCTTCCCCCATGACCACGTACTTGCACATCTCCAACCTCTTCCAAGGAGTATCAGGCTCGCTAACCGGCCCGCGAGCTTGCAGCATTTGAGCCATGTAGGAGGACAGGAGGCGAGCGTTCTTGCCGTAGGCCAAGGAACGCTTCCCTATCTCGGTGAAGGCGACCCTCTGCAGGAACTTGGCGGCGCCGAGCAGCCAGAGTATGCCGAACACGGCCACCCGGCCGGCGCCCTTGATGTTGTAGAAGACGAGGTAGCCGAGCCAGACGACGGTGGCGGCGTGGCTGATGATGGCGCCGTACCCCTGGCCCGGCCCCGCCCCGGGGGTGACCAGGATCGCAGCCACCTTCTTGCGGAGGAGCTCCACCAGAAGCATCCACGTGAGGATCACCCGGGCTCGCACCGGGAGGTCGGAGCTGCTGCTCGAGTCGCCGCCGGGGCCGGCGTTCTTGGCTTCGGAGAAGAGGTAGGCCATGACGGCAGGGAAAATGTCGAGCGCTGAAGAGAGGACGAGGCGGGCGGTGGGGTTGAGGACGGCGCTGGTGTTGGAGACGCGGCTGAAGAGGTTGAGGTTGAAGAAGACGGCGGTGAGGACGAGCATGAAGACGGAGGTGGCCACCACGGAGGACTCGTTGCTCTTGTCGGCGTAGGACGAGGTCAGGTTCCGGACGTACGAGTCGATGCTCTTTGGGCATGACCTCAACACCGCACTTGTGTCATTCATGTCGTAACCCATGGTTGTGCGTGGTTGTGGCCGATAGATAGATAGATACTACTACTAGCTACACTTAGCCACCTGACTTCCAGTTGCATCCATCAGTGCGTGGTTTATATATGCATGCCTGCGTGGGACGATATACTGTCGGAAAAGGCCGGCGCAGCATATAATTAAGCAACCTCGAGTCCTCGACTCAATTGGACAAAAAGTAGAAGAAAGCATCAGCATGGCGTGCATGGGAGGATTTCGTGGAAATTATTACACCCTTATGCAATTATCTTGTGAGATTATATAGGAGTACAAATTTAGAGGACAAAAAGTCTATGACCTGGGATACCACTCACTAAGAGAGAAGAGGCAGGCGCCGACGGCAAAAGTCTACGCCGACGACTATTTGTCGGGGCCGTCGGTATATGTATCGAGATAGGTAGCCGATCAAACATGCCGTCGGTCTAGATTTTCCATCGGCATAGAGCGAGATACGCCGACAGTAGCCGCCGGCATAGACCGGGCCGTCTGCGTAGGGTTGGAAATGACGGCAATGCGACAACGTCAAGTCTACGCCGACGGCTTAGCCGTCGGCCTAATTTTTACATCTGAAAAAGTTATAACTAAATCATTCTAATTTAGAAAAATGTATATAATATATTAAAATTTGCAGAGAAATAAGATCTATCTATCTAAACTCAAATATTACAATTTTTTGTTTAATAAAATATAAAAGTATTGTATAACACATTTTCAATTTTCCAAGTGTCAAAAATGGGATGTTTTGTGAAGTAACCACCAAACGAAAGTTTCAAAATGGTACCATCCCATTTTTCAAAAATACTAGGCCATCTTGTATGAACAATGTCTCTACTCGAATAACTTAAAATTTTCCTTCCACACCAATGAAAAAGACAAATTTCTGCCGAATCGGCAGGAAGTGAGTCAGATTTCAACTACATGTACATGATCTGATGCTCGTAATTTTTTGGAAAAATCATTTTTATGTTCACAATATGCTATTTCATCAGAGATCCACTGCAAGTTTAGCGAGGCTCAATCCAGAGCTAAGATCTTCATACCCGCCGTTTTGACCATAGTTGGAAACGGGCATAAGAAAGTCAAAAACGATCCAAACAAAGTAAAATCTTCACATTGTGTAATATTATGTGACATAGTTAAAAGGAAAAATATCAAACTTGATATATTGATTGTATCTCAAAAACACCTTAAGCTATCACGTTCGAGGTTTCATGGCTTCGAGGCCAAACGACCAATGTTATGGATCGAACTCTGGTATCATTTGTGATAATGTTCCTATATTGTGCACACATGTGCATTATGGGTGAAGAACAATGTTGTAGGAGGAAGTTTTCCTTTTTGTCGCACCAAAAAACCAGTTTTCATTTTCCGAGTGCCAAAAATAGAGTATTTTGTGAAGCAACCACCAAATCAAAGTTTCAAAATGGTAATACCCCATTTTTCAAAAATACTAGGCCACCTTGCATGGATAATTGTCCCAACCGAGATATCTTAAACTTTTACATCTATCACTTGTGAAAAAGAAAAATTTCTGTTGAATCGATAGAAAGTGGGTCAGATTTGAACTATAGTTACATGGTTTGATGCTCATGATTTTTTGGAACAATCATTTTTAGGTTCACAAAATGCTATTTCATCAGAGATCCACTGCAAGTTTAGAGAGGCTCAGCCCTGAGCTGAGAATATTCATGTCCACCATTTTGACCATAGTTTGAAATGAGCATAAGAAATTAAAAAACAATCCAAACAAAGTAAACCTTTGTTTGGTGTCATATTTTGTGACATAGTTGCAAGGAAAAATATCAAACTTGGTATATTGATTGTATCTCAAAAAAACTTCTCATAAATGAGCTATCATGGTCGAGGTTTCATGGCTTTTAGGCCAAACGACCAATGTTATGGCTAGAGGCATAGTTTGTGATAATGTGCCCATATTGTGCAGACCTATGCATAATGGGATGCCGAACAATGTTGAACACTTTCCTTTTCATCGCATCAAAAAGGCATGTTCCATTTTCTAGGTGCCAAAAACGGGGTGTTTTGTGAACCAACCACCAAATGAAAGTTTCAAAATGGTATCACCCCATTTTTCAAAAATACTAGGACACCTTGCATGGACAATGTCCCAACCGAGATATCTTAAACCTTTCCATCCATCCCTCGTGGAAATGATAATTTTTTGCCGAATCAATAGAAAGTGAGTCAGATTTAAACTAGCGGTACATAATATGATGCTCATGATTTTTCAAAAAAATCATTTTTAGGTTCAGAATATGCTATTTCATTAGATATCCACAGTAAGTTTAGAGAGGCTCATCCCTGAGCTAAGAATCTTCATGTTCGCCCGTCTTTGACGGCTTTCATGCAAGATCGAAACATTCTAGATGGGGTGGTTTGTAGGGGTTCGTATCATGGAAAACAAAAAAAATCTACCGATGAACACATACAAGCCAAGATCTATCTACTAGATAGTAGAAACGAGTCGATGGAGTACTCACCCTCGAAGATTCCAAAGCGGTTAACAAGAGCAGATTCTCGTGAGTGATATAGTCGTTCACTTGCCGATCTCAATATTGCATAGACGATCCTTCCGGCGCCGCGTTTCGGCAGCGCTCCCGTAGTCGGTCACACGTTCGGTACTCGATGAAGAACTTTCTCTCCCTTGTTCCAGCAGGCAGCGGTGGTTTTAGCTCTCTCCACGCGATTCCGGCAGCATGACGGCGTGGTGTCGGAGTTTAGTGGGAAGATCCAGCAGGGCTTCGCCTAAGCCGGAGCATCAGCTGCAGGTGGGGCACCCAGCAGTGCATCCCGCACATAGGTCAATTGACCAACATTAAGGACAATCCTCAAATTGCAGAACCAATCCGCGAAGTTGCTTTCATTGTTTTTCAACTTTTATTTCTCTAGGAACGCATCAAAATTGATGATAGGGGCCGCCATTGATCTACAACATATTTGCAATAGTTTAGACTAAATTTATGACAAATTGACTTCTAATTAATACTTAAATTAATATAGGTGAACTCCCACTCAAAACAATATCCCTCACATTGTTTTAGTGATCACATGAACCAAATCCACTACATCAAATCCGATCATCACGAGAGACGATGTAGTTTCAAATGAGAACAATTAACATGTTCATCATATCTACTATATGACTCATGCTTTACCTTTCGGTGATCCATGTTTCAAGACCATGTTTGTACATGCTAGGCTCGTCAAGATTAACCTTAGTTTCTACATGAGCAAATCTGGCTTGCTCCGTTTGTATGCACACGTTGATTCTATCACATCCGATCATCACGTGGTACTTCGAAACGACGAGTCTTGGTAATGGTGCTAACTAAGGATGAACACTTTACTTGATAATTTTGTGAGAGGGATCATCTTATAATGCTACTGTCGCGATCGAAGCAGTACAAGATGCATAAAAGTTTAACATCACATGCAATTCAAAATATGTGATATGATATGGCCTTTGTTCTTTTTCTTCCGATATCCATCTTCAAACACGAACATGATCTCCATCATCACCGGCGTGGCGTCAAGGTCAATGGCACCGCTCCATGGTTGTCCACCAGCATCAACTATTACAACTACTTCGAATAATAGACACGTAGGTCTTAACGAAATTAAAGAGACAACCATAAGGCTCCTGCTGGTTGTTGACTTACAATAAGGATCATTTCATACATCATATATAATCACAATCATGGTCATATCATATCACAGCACACCCCCCACAAAACAAAGTTAGACACCTCTAATTTTATTTGCATATTTTACGTGGTTTGGGGATTTCAATAAGTATCGTTCTAACTTACGAACAAGAACCACAACATTGATGCATGAACTATCAAGTGCCTATTGTAAATTGAATCTTCACTATGATGGCAGAGACAGACATCCGCAAAGCCACTTATGCAATACAAGTTGCATGTCGAGCGTGGAGCAAGTCTCAAAAACGATGTCATGTAAGGTTATCCCGGCCTGCTTCATCGCACCATCCCGCAAGATGCAAAGTACACAAGAAGTAATTGATAATAAAAGCACCACCGCCCACAATGACCATTGTTTTCTACTCGTGAAATAGATCTACCGCATGGAAAACAATAATTTTCTACCGCATGAACACATACAATCCAAGAAATATCTACTAGATTGTAGCAATGGGTCGATGGAGTACTCATCCTTGTAGATTCCAAAACGATTAACCAGAGCAGATTCTTGTGGGTGATGTAGTCGTTTACTTGCCGATCTCAAGATCGCGTAGACGATCCTTCCGGCGCCACGTTCCGGCAGCGCTCCCGCAGTCCGTCACACGTTCGGTACTCGATGAAGACCTTCCTCTCCCTTGTTCCAGCAGGTAGCGGAGGTTGTAGCTCTCTCCTCGCGATTCTGGCAGCACGACGGCATGGTGTCGGAGTTTACAGGGGAGATCCTCCAGGACTTCACCTAAGACGGAGCGAGTATGGCAGAGTAGAAGAGGGCCTCGGCGATCTAGCGTTTATAGGGCGCCGAGGAGGTGGTGTGGCCGGCGGCTAGGGCAAGGGCCTTTCCCTAGTCAGCGACTTTGGAGGAGGGCCTAGGGCGGCGGTGACTTGGAGGAGGGCGCGATCGAGCTAGTGTTTGGAGGTGTGGGGCAAGGGGTTGCCCCCTCCCCTCTATTTATGAGAGGGAGGGGTGGCAAGGGGAGGGGGAGTGATGCGCTCAGATCAGTGTAGAGCTTCGTTGGCAGATTGATCGGGTGCTTAGGGTTTTGGTATTGGGGGCTTCTTATAGGCGAAGAGGCGAGGAAGGGGGCACCCATCGTGGCCGCACCCCCAGGCGTGGGCCATGCCTGGCCACATGGCCAGGGGGTGTGGCCCCCTGGTGGCTCCTCTCCGTCTCGTCTTCTGGGTCCATGTTTCCCACGGTAAAATATTGACTTTGGCTTTTGTCCCGTCCAATCCCGAGAATATTGATTTTCTGCCTTTTTTGGAGCCAAAAACAGAAGAAAACAGGCAACTGGCACTGTGACATCTTGTTAATAGGTTAGTCCCGGAAAACGTATAAAAATACCTCAAAGTGAAGACAAAGCAAAGAAAATTAGATACTAAACAAGCATGGAACATCAAAAATTATAGATACGTTTTCGACGTATCAAGCATCCCCAAGCTTAGCTCCTGCTCGTCCTCAAGTAGGTAGGTGATAAAAAGAATAATTTTTGAGGTGACATGCACCATCAAAATCAAGATCAAACCATTAGCAAGCATTGAAAGCTGGGATCAAAGTACTCTAAACATGAGCATGAAAGAAGAAGTTCTAACAATAAGACATAGTAATTATGCATGCAACATGAAAGGTTACGAACAAAGATCATGAATAACAATGCATTGAAAGACGTTTGTTTGTTTCACATATAGAAAACATAGCATAGTGGCATTCAGCTTGTCCCTCATGGAGTAGCAAATAAATGCATAGGACACCTTCAAAGTTCATAAGAGTGACTAGATACAAATAGTTCATGATCAAGCAATATCAACAATATGCATCAACCAATAAGTTTTGGGACAATGCACATAGAACTAAGAATGGCAACTATGCTCTCTTAATTTGTGCCTAAGGATATAAGGTGAAGACTCAATATAACAGTGGAAGAAAGGTCCTTCGTAAAAGGAAAGCAGGGATTTCAAGTCTCATAAAGAGCTTCCAAAAATTATGGTACTTGTTAGCTTTCAGCTCTCATTGCCCCTATCATAAGCATCTTGAAGTGATTAAGGTTAAAGTGAACAAACTATGGAGTATATGCTTGACAAAGTATAAGTTGGCAATCTCATGTCCCTTGAATACGAGGGCCGCTCCTCATGCTACTCAACTTTAGTTACTTGCAAGTTCTTGTCATAGTAAGTACATGTGTATCATAGAGAACCGCCAACGAGGTACCCCTTGCACATGATGCAGGAGCTATCCCATAATCAAAATGACAAGGCAAGCAGACAATGAGCATCTCAGCAATCTTCTTATTTACCATGGGAAAATGGTGTTTTTTTCTCTTTTTTTTCTTTTTCTGAATCTCATATCTATTTTTTTATAAGAGGAAATCTTCATAGATTACTCACTATGGTGATGTTGCAAGTTTTCACCATGATTAGGCATGGCATAGGCTAGCGGCCCAGGATTTTCTCTAACACATATACAAAACTCCATGGACTTACAAGCTCCCCTTTTATTTCACACCGACGACATCCACAAACAAAAGAGCATGATATCAACTGGATAGATATACAAAAGTCTTGAAAGCGTTCCCCATGACAGCACGGTTCTGCTAATTCCAACATATAAGTGCAAGCATATACAACATAGATGACACAATGGTTCAATTTTATTAGGGCAAGAAAAATAAAGTGTGCCATCAAGTTTGTGAGAACTTTAATCACTAATTTTTCACATAACAAAGTGACTTTTAATTAGAAGGTAGATGAAACAAGAATATATTTGGAATGGTGTAACTGTTGGAGATATGCCCTAGAGGCAATAATAAAAGTGGTCATTATTATATCTTTGTGTTTATGATAAATGTTTACATTCATGCTATAACAGTATTAACCGGAAACATTAATACTTGTGTGATTTGTAAACTAAATTAGAGTCCCTAGTAAAGCCTCTATGTAATACTAGCTTGTTGGTTAATAGATGATCGTGGTTTCCCAATCATGAGCATTGAGATGTTGTTGACAACAAGATCATATCATTAGGAGAATGGTATGATGGACGTACTCCTATAGATAAGCATAGCATTAAGATCAAGTCATTTCAATAGTTCATTTGCTATAAGCTTTATGATACATAGTAACCTAATTCCTTCGACCATAAGATCATGCTAATCACCATCACCGGAAGGATGCTTTGATGACATCAAACACCACACCGTAACTGGGTGGCTATAAAGGTGGCATTGAGTGTTCGGAAAGTATGTGTTGAGGCACATGGATTAAGAGTGGAATTTGTCCATCCATATGACGGATAGATATACTCTGGGCCCTCTCGGTGGAATGTCATCCAATTGGCTTGCAAGCATGTGACTGGCTCACAAGGGATCACATATCACGGGAACGAGAAAACAGTACTTATCGGTAACGAGGTTCAACTAGGTATGCAGATATATCGACGATCAAAACCTTCGATAAGTAAACTATCGTGAGACAAAGGGAAATTGGTATCGTATGTAAGTGGTTCATTCGATCGCAAAGTAATCGTAGAAATATGTGGGAGCCATATGAATTTCCAGATTCCTCTATTGGTTATTGATCGGAGAAGTCTCTCGGTCATGTCCGCATAATTCACGAACCGTAGGGAGACACACTTAAGGATTCGATGTTGTTTAGTAGATATGGAATGTTAGTAGGGATACCGAATGTTGTTCGGAGTCTCGGATGGGATCCGAGATATCATGAGGAGATCCGGAATGGTCCGGAGAATAAGATTCATATAAGGAAATTCCGATTCCGGAGTTCGGGAAAGATTCCGATGTTTTCATCGGAGAGGTTCTAGAAGGGTCTAGAAGGTTCACCGGACCAGAAGGGGAATGGACCATGAATGTGTCATGGATAAGTGGAATGATTGGATCATATCCTAGGTCACTTGGTTTGGGCATTTTCAAGAGAGAATTAAAGCTCTAAACTGAAAGTCAAATGGGAAGTTTGAGAAGTCAAACTGGAATAATGGTTTCCTAGTGGAAGAAGCAAAGAGTCCTTATATCAATCCAACTTGGATTTGGGTTTGGGTTTGGATTAAAACCCACCCCTCCCAAGGCTGACCCCCTTTCATAAATAGAGGGGGAGGGCTGCCCCAAACACACAAGCCCTAGCCCTCTCTCACCAGCGCCGCCGCCGCCGCGCCGCCCCCTTGTGCCGCCGCCGGCCCGTCACCGTCGCCCTAGCCACTGATGACACCTCCTCCCCATCCCGGTCTTCTAAACCCTAGATCACCGGGAAACCCTAGAGCCACCATAACTCACATCGGCTTAGGCGAAGCCCTACGGGATCTTCCCTCTACTTCCAACACCACGCCGTCGTGCTGCCTGAATCACGAGGGGAGAACTACAACCTCCGCTGTCTGCTAGAACAAGGGAGAGGAATGTATTCATCGAGTACCGAACGTGTGACCGACTACGGAAGCGCTGCCGGAACGCAGCGCCGAAAGGATCGTCTACGCGATCTTGAGATCGGCAAGTATACGACTACATCACCCACGAGAATCTGCTCTCGTTAACCGCTTTGGAATCTTCGAGGGTGAGTGCTTCTATCGACTCGTTGCTACAATCTAGTAGATAGATCTTGGCTTGTTTGTGTGGATGCGGTAGAATTTTTTTGTTTTCCATGATACGAACCCCTACAGTGGTATCAGAGCCGTGTCTATATGTAGATCTATTGCACGAGTAGAACACAATGGTCATTATGGGCGGTGGTGCTTTTATTATCAATTGCTTTTTGTGTACTTTGCATCTTGCGGTATGATGGGATGAAGCGGCCCATGCTAACCTTACATGACACCGTTCATGAGAATTGCTCCATGCTCAACATGCAACTTGTATTGCATAAGTGGCTTTGCGGGTGTCTGTGTCTCCCATCATAGTATAGATTCAATTTACAACGGGCACTTGATAGTTCAAACATCAACGTTGTGGTTCTTGTTCGTAAGTTAGAAAGACACTTATTGAAAGCCCCAAACCACGTAAAATATGCAAAGAAAATTAGAGGCGTCTAACTTTGTTTTATAGGGGTGTGTTGTGATGTGATATGGCCATAATTGTGATTATATATGATGTATGCAATGTTCCTTATTGTAAGTCGGCAACCAGCAGGAGCCGTATGGTTGTCTTTTAATTCCGTTAAGACCCGCATGTCTATTCAAAGTAGTTGTAATAGTTGATGCTGGTGGACGACAACCATGAAGCGGCGCCATTGACCTTGACGCCATACCAGTGATGATGGAGATCATGTTCGTGCTTGAAGATGGAGATCAGAAGCACAAGAAGAAAGGCCATATCATATCACATATTATGAATTGCATGTGATGTTAATCCTTTTATGCATCTTGTATTGCTTAGTTTGTGACGGTAGTATTATAAGATGATCCCTGAAGCACAAAAATTTCAAGTTATAAAGTGTTCATCCTTAGTAAGCGCCGTTGCTAAAGCTCGTTGTTTCAAAGCACCACGTGATGATCGGGTGTTTTAGATTCTGCGAGTGTATAGAACGTGAGCAAGCCAGATTTGCTCATGCGGAAGCTAAAGTTTGATCTTAACGAGCCTAGCATGTATAGACATGGTCTCGGAACACGGATCACCGAAAGGTAAAGCACGAGTCATATAGTAGATATGATGAACATGTTGATTGTTCGCCATTGAAGCTACATCAACTCTCATGATGATCGGTTTTGATGTGGTGGATTTGGTTCATGTGATCACTAAAGCAATGTGAGGGATATTGTTTTGAGTGGGAGTTCACCTAGATTAATTTAACTATTAATTAGAACTCAATTTGTCATAAACTTAGTCTAGACTATTGCAAATATGTTGTAGATCAATGGCGGCCCCTACCATCAATTTTAATGCGTTCCTAGAGAAAGAAAAGTTAAAAAATAATGGAAGCAACTTCGTAGATTGGTTCCGCAATTTGAGGATTGTCCTCAATGCTGGTAATTTGATCTATGTGCTGGATGCACCGCTGGGTGACCCGCCTGCAGCTGATGCTACCGATGAGGTAAAGAATGTTTTCCTCGCTCGGAAGAATCAGTACTCCACAGTTCAGTGTGCTATCTTGTATGGTTTGGAATCGGAGCTTCAGAAAAGGTTTGAGAACCATGACCCACATGATATTGTCCGTGAACTCAAAATGATATTTGAGGCTCACGCGGCAGTTGAGAGTTATGAGGCTTCTGAAATGTTCTTTAACTGCAAGATGGAAGAGGGCAGCTCCGTCAGTGAGCACGTGCTTAAGATGTCTGGGCACGCAAGAAAGCTTCAAAGCTTAGGTATTGTGATTCCTAATGCTTTGGGGATTCACCGTGTCCTCCAATCACTACCACCAAGTTACAAGAACTTTGTGATGAACTATAATATGCAAAACATGGACAAGTCGTTGCCTGAACTCTTCTCCATGTTGAAGTCTGTGGAAGTGGAGATCAAGAAAGAGCACCAAGTGTTGATGGTCAATAAGACCACCAAATTCAAGAAGCAAGGCAAGTCTAAGAAAAAGGGAAACTTCAAGAAAGGCGGTAAGAAATTTACCGCGCCAGCGAAGAAGACCAAGGCTGGTCCTAAGCCTGATATTGAGTGTTTTTACTGCAAGGGAGAAGGTCACTGGAAGCGGAATTGCCCTAATTACTTGGCGGATTTGAAGAACGGCAACATCAAGAAGAAAGGTATATCCGATATACATGTTATTGAAGTGTATCTCACTAGTACTCGTAGTAGTGCCTGGGTATTTGATACTGGTTCGGTTGCTCATATTTGTAACTCGAACCAGGTGCTGCAGAATAAACGGAAGCTAGCGAAGAACGAGGTGACGATGCGCGTTGGAAATGGATCAAAGGTTGATGTGATCGCGGTCGGCACGCTACCTCTTCATCTACCATCGGGATTAGTTTTATACTTAAATAATTGTTATTTGGTGCCTGCGTTGAGCATGAACATTATATCTGGATCATGTTTATTGCGAGACGGTTACTTTTTAAGTCCGAGAATAATGGTTGTTCGATTTATATGAGTAATATGTTTTATGCACATGCAACTTTGATAGATGGTCTATTCTTATTGAATCTCGATTGTGGAAATACACACATTAATAACATTGAAGCTAAACGTTTGAAATTGAGTGATAACTCGACCTATATGTGGCACTATCGTCTTGGTCACATTGGAGTGAAGCGTATGAAGAAACTCCATTCCGATGGACTTCTTGAATCACTTGATTTCGAATCACTTGAAAGATGCGAAGCATGTCTGATGGGTAAAATGACTAAGACTCCATTTTCTGGTATGATGGAGCGAGCTACAGACTTATTGGAAATCATACATACCGATGTGTGTGGCCCAATGAGTGTAGCATTGCGCGGTGGTTATCGTTATGTTCTTACCTTCACGGATGATTTGAGTAGATATGGGTATATCTATTTCATGAAACATAAGTCCGAAACTTTCGAGAAGTTTAAGGAATTTCAAAGTGAGGTAGATAATCAACATAACAAGAAGATTAAATTTCTACGATCGGATCGTGGAGTTGAATATCTAAGTTACGAGTTTGGCGAGAATTTGAAGAAATGCGGAATACTTTCACAATTGACACCGCCGGTTACACCACAACGTAATGGTGTGTCCGAACATCGTAATCGAACTCTCTTAGATATGGTTCGTTCTATGATGTCACTTACAGATTTACCGCTATCGTTTTGGGGTTATGCATTAGAAACAACCGCATTCACTTTAAATAGGGCACCATCTAAATCCGTTGAAACGACACTGTATGAATTGTGGTTTGGGAAGAAACCTAAATTGTCATTCCTTAAAGTTTGGGGTTGCGAAGCTTATGTAAAGAAGTTACAGCCCGACAAGCTTTAACCCAAAGCGGAAAAATGCGTCTTCATAGGATACCCAAAGGAAACTATTGGGTATACCTTCTATCATAGATCCGAGGGCAAAATCTTCGTTGCCAAGAATGGATCCTTTCTAGAGAAGGAGTTTCTCTCGAAAGAAGTGACTAGAAGGAAAGTAGAACTCAACGAGATTGTTGAACCTTCTCTCGAACTTGCGAGTAGCGCAGCACCAGAAGTAGTTCATGTGGCGCCTATACCAATAAGAGAGGAAGCTCATGATGTTGATCATGAAACTTCGGTTGAAGTTACTACGAAACCTCGCAGGTCAACGAGAACTCGTACCACTCCTGATTGGTATGATCCCGTTATGATTGTCATGTTGGTGGACAACACCGATGACCCTGCGACATATGAGGAAGCAATGATGAGCCCAGATTCCAATAAATGGCAAGAAGCCATGAAATCCGAGATTGGATCCATGTACGAAACCCAAGTATGGACTTTGATGGACTTACCGGATGGCCGGAAGGCCTTCGAGAACAAATGGATATTCAAGAAGAAAACAGATTGTCACATCCCAAGATTTTCCAAATCTTGTAATGTGAAAATAAATGAATAAAATAAAACACTGTTTGATTTTCAGGGCCAGAAGAAACTTTTTGAATTCAATTGGAACTTCAAACCCATTTGAATTAAATAAAATCCTAAAGGGATTTAAAAAGTTAAACATTTATTAAAGGAAATTAAAATGCTTTAGAATTACTAATTTGATCCCTTAATAAAAGCTTTGATTTTCAGAAGAAAATATGATTTATAAATAAAGATTATTTTATAAAGCCAAATTAAACCTTGACCAAACTTTGGATTTAAAATGCTTTGTTTTGATTAAAAATAGCAAAGGTTTAATAAAATAGAATAATAAGGAATTAATATCTAAATTTAAATAAAAGGATTACCATTTTAATTAAAACATCAAAAACTTATTAAATTATTAAAATAAGTTTTCCCAAATATTTGATATTCACAAATAAAACCTACGGAATGGTTTTGGTACTATTTTAGTTTAAAAATAAATATTCTAATAAAACAAATCCTATTTGAATTTAATGAAAAAGGTCTATTCATTTAATTGATATTGGACCTTAAAATAAAATGTTATTTTTATTTTAAACAAGTATTTCAAGTATCTTATTTTTTCAAATAAAACCTTCTGACTTGGTTTTGAAAGTGTTTGGATTTGAAATGAGGATTTTATTAAATAAAACAAACCCTATTTGATTAAATAAATAAAGGACCCTTTCATTTAATTAATGAATGGATCTTAAAAAGAATAAAAATTATTATTTTATTTTGGATTTTGGTTTATGTTAGTGAACAGAACCAAATTCATAGTTGCAAAGTTTGTTGATTATTTGAATTGATTTGAATGTTGTTTGGTTGATTGAAATTCAAAACAGAAATCAGAAATAGAAAAAGAAAAAGCTACAGAATAAAAAAATGGATTTGGACCCAGCCCAGCCGGCCAGCCCAACAGCCCAACATCCCAGCTTCCCCTTCCCCGAAAGAAAATGATTCGCACTCATTATCTGACCCGCTAAGTCCCTGACCAGTGGACCCTCCCCCTTGTTTCTTTTCCCACTGACCAACCGACCCCACCTGAGCGAACCGTTTTTCTTTACCGCGAAAAGAACCCACTCAGTCACAGACAGCCTGGACCCACTTCTCCTTCCCCTCTTTCGCTGACGAGACGACCCCACGCAGCCAGCTCATCGTCTTCAACCCCGCGATGACCACGCCCTCTCCTCGCTGCCGTTGCTGTCTTCAATCCCCGCGATCAATTCGCAGTAATTCCATGCCTTAAACCTCGCAGCGATCACGCCCATTTAAGCGCCTGCGTCTTCTCTTCCATTTCCCCCAGACACCGCCTTCCCTCTGCCTCCAGGCCGCCCTAATTCTTCTCTGCACCGCCCTCTGCTCCGGCGAACTCCACCAGCAATTCCGGCCAGCCGACGTCACCCTGAGCCTCCTCGACCATGCTCACATGATCCCCAGCCTCTGGCGCACCTCACTGTGCCTCCCGTTCATCCGCGCGAGCATCACAGCGTCGGCAAGGACAAGCTCGACTCACGCCGCCGTCTGCAATTTCTCCGGCGACTCCCTTGGTAAAGTTCCGACCGCCCCGTGCCCTCTCGATCACCCACATAGCATTGTCTTGATCCTACGCATCTGACCGCGCCTTCGTTTTGCCTTAGGGCGATCTTCAGTGACGTCCTCGACCTCGACCAGAGCCGCCCGTCGCCAGAACCAACTCTGGCGAAGAATTCTGCCCGTCCCCGTGCGCCCCTCTACCAACCAAGAGCACGTTGAGTATCAGTGCTGCATTGCGAACCTGGTGAGCCCCTCCTCCTTCTCCCTCTCTTCCTAGAATAGCCGGACCGCCACTGCCTGGCCGTCGCCGCCGCGCGCAGCCGCCGAGCGCTGCCAGACTTTGGCAAGCGTGTTAGTGACCGTAGGATCTGGATCTGACGGATACGATAGAATGTTAGCGAAGGGTTAAGTGATGATTCTGAGCCACACGATTTACATTTGATCCAACGCTTTACAGAGCGCGATCCGCGCGAAGCAGTATCGTCAAATGATATCACGCCGCGTGTCCCTGTTCTGTTTAAAAACAGAATTAGAAACCAGATTTAAAAACCATTTTCAAACCTCTGTAACTTTCAAACCAGACGTCCAAAAATTACAAATTTTATGTCGTTGGATTCAGGAGAACAAGCCCTAGCCAACCATGGCCTTAGTTTAGAAAATAGTATTTGTTAGCTTGCTTGATTTTGCAGATTCTTTTGTGAGCTTGTTTAGAGTATAAAAATTGTTTAAAATTGATTTTAGGGTTAAAACTTTTGCAAAATGGTTTGTTGTGACCTTACTGACCCTAGGAACCAACCCATGGTTTTGAAAATGAAATTGGAAAAATTTAGAATGGATTAAATGAATTAGTCTATTTCTAGCTAAGTAAAGATAATGGTTTTATTATGAAAAAGGATTTTGGAATAAAACTTTGAGAAAATATTATGATTCAAAGCTACTGACCTAAAACACCAAGTCTTGAGAGTTAGAAAATTTTGGTGAGAAACTTAAAGATTTTTGATTTGATAAAACCATTTTCCACCACATAAAATGATGACTAAGTCTAAAAATGGTTATGGACAAAACCCTTTTTGCAAATGACTTTGCCATTTTGGTAAATGACCACTTTGGACTTACAAAGTTTAGAAACCTAGTGGAGACCAACCTTGCAATAGAACCATCCTTTGCATACTTATGCATGACTTAGATTCCATTGCTTTGTGAGTGTGAAATTGTTAGTTTGACTTTGGTTTGGAATGTTAGTTGATTTTGTGTTTGCTTGATTGCTTGTAGTAAATTTAGCAAAGTGTGAGACTAGCAAGATCAAGGAGTGAACCACCATTCCCTACCAAAAAGGCAAGTTACACTACCATACAAAAGTCCTACTATTTTCATTATACTTAGTGGATTTTAAAAAAAAAACATGCATGAAAAGATATTTTATACTTATGCTATGCTAAATCCTAATAGGATTCCCTATACATTCCTTAGAAAGATCTTAGTAGTTGTACATGCTTAGCCATGCTATATTTTGAAAAGAGATACATGTTGAGATTTTACAAAGGTTGAGAAAAGGACTTGTGTTTTACATAATAAAACAAGGACTCAATGAACCACCTAGGTGGAGGATACTTTAAGTTTTGGAGAAGGTGGCAACAAAAGGAACCATGTCTATGGCAATCACTTTGTGTTGTGCTCCAAAGAAAACCACCTAGGAAACTTAGAGATCAAACATGCTTCTCCAATTGTGGCTTTCGTGTGCAACCACATGCTATTATGGCTCTGGCTTAGTCAATTACATTAGGAAGACCCATACATTGTCTTTAGTTACCGGACATGGGGATCTGGAATGCTTCATGGGGGCTGAAGACAAGCTAGCAATGGTGTATGGGAGGACCTTTTGGAAAGACTTCGTCACGTTCTCAATCTGCCAGTACTCCATCTTGGTGAGAACTAATCCAGTAGGCCACTGGTGGCAACAAGATGGGATTGTGACATGTGGGTAAAGTGTACTCCTTCTGCAGAAGATAATAAAATCTAAGTACTTAGCCGTGTCCCCGGTTATGGACAATACTGAGCAACTAAAGTTTGAACTATGGGAGATCTCGACATTCCAACTTCTAAAATAAAAACTTGATGCCCTTGTGTGTCTACCAAGGAATTCAAAGAGATTTTGTTAAGCTTGATGCACTTGGGGTTACCAAGGTGATCAAGAGCATGTTGTACTTGGGGTTACCAAGGAACTCATGAGATATTATAAAACTTGATGCACTTGGGGTTACCAAGGAGCTCAAGAGATTTTGACAAGGACTTGAACACTTGAGTGTCTACCAAGGAGTTCAAGGGATTCTTGGAAAAGAGATTTGACAATGGACCAACACCATTTTGAAATGTTAGGATAAAATATTGCTTTACGCAAATAAGCCTTAAACTCTACCTAGCCAAATATGCATGTATTGATAGGATCCACTCATATTATAAACAATTGAGAAGCTTGCCAATACAATTCAAATGTATTGACCCTTGTGGCTGTAACTTGTAATGTTGCAGGTTTGATTGATTTTAGTGAAGATTGTGTGATTAGGATTACAAAGTCTACAACCAACATCTGCCTGTGGCACTTTGAAGATGAAGGACCCATGATTTTATTTATTCCGCTACAATGTAATGTAATAGCCAAATGAGCTATGTATTGATGTAATAAGATTATGTTATTCCTGGTTATAAAGTTATATTATGACCTTTGTATCTTGATATTACATCTCAACTGTGGATGCTAGCTATTGATCCAGGGACTAGCATTGTAAACACAGGAGGAATCTACCTTGTTAAAGGTTGGGACCTCTACAGATGGTATCAGAGCATTGTGTTGCCTGTAGGATTTGTAAACCCTAGGATTGGACAAAAACCCTTAGAAAAATAGGAGTGTATTTGTTCCAAAAACTTATTTACAAAAACACTTATAAACTCTTTCCTTAACCATTTTGGTTTCAACTCTACATCTCTTCTGCTTCAACTTGATGGAAAAACCTACCCCATGGCCAAAGACTACACCATGTACAAAGGACTTCTTCAACTTCTTCAACTCTAATGACTTCAACTTCTTCAACTCTAATGACTTCAACATCTTCAGCATATTCCCCAAGGACTTCCAACTTGGAAACTACTAAGGACCACAAGTGAAACAAGGAAATCTTGCTCAAGAGTTAGAGACTGAGGGAATGCAAAAGTTAGAAAGAGCCTACATCACTTGAAGTTTTGAGACCAAGAAATTCTCCTAAGGAAGCCATGATCTCATGTAGTAAGAAGCAACCAAGAAGGATGGAAAGATCACAAGTGAACCATATAGATGGACCACCATATTATAGTTAAGTCAAAAACACACCAACCTGTGAGGTGTAACAAAAATGTTTTTGTTGACTAAGTATGTGCTTGAACCTTGTTTGAGTGAAATGTTTGGTTTTTGTGTTTGCATGCACATTGTTTGTGTGAATTGTGATGTGTGTGAGTAGAAATATTTCCTTAGAAATATCTTGCCCATTCTAACTCCCTTCAACCCAAACAGATGACTACTCCAAAAGACTCCAAGGTTGATGACATCAACACCAACCAAGCTGACAGCATGAAAGAGCTCATAGCAACCCAACACCAGTTGAACCAACTGACAGCTCAGTTCATAGCCAACAATAGTGATAAAGATCCAGCACTACAAAGGTTTTTGGAGGAACAATCCCAACTGATGCTCAAGGTGACTAATCAAATGATCAGCATGGAAGAAAACTATCCCAAAAGAGTTTATGATAACAAGGATGACAAGAATGTTGTCCTAGATGGAGCCCCAGCTTGCATTATTTATGGAGACAAGGATCATACTTCCAAGGAGCATGAAGGTCAATGCCCTAACTATGAAGAAAATCATCCTGTTGGACAATGTCCCACCTCTCAAGCTACTTGTTACCTTTGTGAAGGAAACGACCATGTTCCCATCCAATGTCCTATCTACTCCATGGCAGAACAAAGGAAACAAGAAGGATCCAAATCTACCAAAGGAAAAGGACCACTTATACCTCCAAACAAGACAACCTACTTCAAAGGATCAAAGAAACCCAAGAAACCAAGACAGGACATGCACCTTGTGCAATGCCGTAAATGTAAGGAAATGGGACACTACTCCAGTGAGTGCCCAGAGAACAAGAAAAATAAGGGAATTGACCAGGTGGTATGCAACAACTGCAAAGAACCAGGCCATTATGTAGCAACTTGTCCACAAGAACAACGCAAAGAACTTCAAGATATCCATTGTTTCAACTGCAAGAATCCAGGACATTATGCAAGCAACTGTCCGGAGAAGATGAAGAACAAGTTGAACAAACCTATGGGGAAACTCAACCTTGGCCCATGAGTCAAGAATGGAAACAAAGGACACCATGCAAATGATTGCTTAGAGAAGTTTTTCCAGGATCCCAAGAAGGACAATATGTAATTTTTGTTTGAAAAATTTTAAGGGTGGTAGTACCCTAGTTGTTTGTGAGCCTGCTTGTAAACCTAACCTTCCCAAATCTCGAGACGAGATTTATTTTTAAGGGTGGTAGCCTGTCACATCCCAAGATTTTCCAAATCTTGTAATGTGAAAATAAATGAATAAAATAAAACACTGTTTGATTTTCAGGGCCAGAAGAAACTTTTTGAATTCAATTGGAACTTCAAACCCATTTGAATTAAATAAAATCCTAAAGGGATTTAAAAAGATAAACATTTATTAAAGGAAATTAAAATGCTTTAGAATTACTAATTTGATCCCTTAATAAAAGCTTTGATTTTCAAAAGAAAAGATGAGTTTATAAATAAAGATTATTTTATAAAGCCAAATTAAACCTTGACCAAACTTTGGATTTAAAATGCTTTGTTTTGATTAAAAATAGCAAAGGTTTAATAAAATAGAATAATAAGGAATTAATATCCAAATTTAAATAAAAGGATTACCATTTTAATTAAAACATCAAAAACTTATTAAATTATTAAAATAAGTTTTCCCAAATATTTGATATTCACAAATAAAACCTACTGAATGGTTTTGGTACTATTTTAGTTTAAAAATAAATATTCTAATAAAACAAATCCTATTTGAATTTAATGAATAAGGTCTATTCATTTAATTGATATTGGACCTTAAAATAAAATGTTATTTTTATTTTAAACAAGTATTTCAAGTATCTTATATTTTCAAATAAAACCTACTGACTTGGTTTTGAAAGTGTTTGGATTTCAAATGAGGATTTTATTAAATAAAACAAACCCTATTTGATTAAATAAATAAAGGACCCTTTCATTTAATTAATGAATGGATCTTAAAAAGAATAAAAATTATTATTTTATTTTGGATTTTGGTTTATGTTACTGAACAGAACCAAATTCATAGTTGCAAAGTTTGTTGATTATTTGAATTGATTTGAATGTTGTTTGGTTGATTGAAATTCAAAACAGAAATCAGAAATAGAAAAAGAAAAAGCTACAGAATAAAAAAAAATGGATTTGGACCCAGCCCAGCCGGCCAGCCCAACAGCCCAACAGCCCAGCTTCCCCTTCCCCGAAAGAAAACGATTCGCACTCATTATCTGACCCGCTAAGTCCCTGACCAGTGGACCCTCCCCCTTGTTTCTTTTCCCACTGACCAACCGACCCCACCTGAGCGAACCGTTTTTCTTTACCGCGGAAAGAACCCACTCAGTCACAGACAGCCTGGACCCACTTCTCCTTCCCCTCTTTCGCTGACGAGACGACCCCACGCAGCCAGCTCATCGTCTTCAACCCCGCGATGACCACGCCCTCTCCTCGCTGCCGTTGCTATCTTCAATCCCCGCGATCAATTCGCAGTAATTCTGTGCCTTAAACCTTGCAGCGATCACGCCCATTTAAGCGCATGCATCTTCTCTTCCATTTCCCCCAGACACCGCCTTCCCTCTGCCTCCAGGCCGCCCTAATTCTTCTCTGCACCACCCTCTGCTCCGGCGAACTCCACCAGCAATTCCGGCCAGCCGACGTTACCCTGAGCCTCCTCGACCATGCTCACATGATCCCCAGCCTCTGGCGCACCTCCCTGTGCCTCCCGTTCATCCGCGCGAGCATCACAGCGTCGGCAAGGACAAGCTCGACTCACGCCGCCGTCTGCAATTTCTCCGGCGACTCCCTTGGTAAAGTTCCGACCGCCCCGCGCCCTCTCGATCACGCACATAGCATTGTCTTGATCCTACGCATCTGACCGCGCCTTCGTTTTGCCTTAGGGCGATCTTCAGTGACGTCCTCGACCTCGACCAGAGCCGCCCGTCGCCAGAACCAACTCTGGCGAAGAATTCTGCCTGTCCCCGTGCGCCCCTCTACCAACCAAGAGCACGTTGAGTATCAGTGCTGCATTGCGAACCTGGTGAGCCCCTCCTCCCTCTCCCTCTCTTCCTAGAATAGCCGGACCGCCACTGCCTGGCCGTCGCCGCCGCGCGCAGCCGCCGAGCGCCGCCAGACTTTGGCAAGCGTGTTAGTGACCGTAGGATCTGGATCTGACGGATACGATAGAATGTTAGCGAAGGGGTAAGTGATGATTCTGAGCCACACGATTTACATTTGATCCAACGCTTTACAGAGCGCGATCCGCGTGAAGCGGTATCGTCAAATGATATCACGCCGCGTGTCCCTGTTCTGTTTAAAAACAGAATTAGAAACCAGATTTAAAAACCATTTTCAAACCTCTGTAACTTTCAAACCACATGTCCAAAAATTACAAATTTTATGTCGTTGGATTCAGGAGAACAAGCCCTAGCCAACCATGGCCTTAGTTTAGAAAATAGTATCTGTTAGCTTGCTTGATTTTGCAGATTCTTTTGTGAGCTTGTTTAGAGTATAAAAATTGTTTAAAATTGATTTTAGGGTTAAAACTTTTGCAAAATGGTTTGTTGTGACCTTACTGACCCTAGGAACCAACCCATGGTTTTGAAAATGAAATTGGAAAAATTTAGAATGGATTAAATGAATTAGTCTATTTCTAGCTAAGTAAAGATAATGGTTTTATTATGAAAAAGGATTTTGGAATAAAACTTTGAGAAAATATTATGATTCAAAGCTACTGACCTAAAACACCAAGTCTTGAGAGTTAGAAAATTTTGGTGAGAAACTTAAAGATTTTTGATTTGATAAAACCATTTTCCACCACATAAAATGATGACTAAGTCTAAAAATGGTTATGGACAAAACCCTTTTTGCAAATGACTTTGCCATTTTGGTAAATGACCACTTTGGACTTACAAAGTTTAGAAACCTAGTGGAGACCAACCTTGCAATAGAACCATCCTTTGCATACTTATGCATGACTTAGATTCCATTGCTTTGTGAGTGTGAAATTGTTAGTTTGACTTTGGTTTGGAATGTTAGTTGATTTTGTGTTTGCTTGATTGACTTGTAGTAAATTTAGCAAAGTGTGAGACTAGCAAGATCAAGGAGTGAACCACCATTCCCTACCAAAAAGGCAAGTTACACTACCATACAAAAGTCCTACTATTTTCATTATACTTAGTGGATTTTAAAAAAAAAACATGCATGAAAAGATATTTTATACTTATGCTATGCTAAATCCTAATAGGATTCCCTATACATTCCTTAGAAAGATCTTAGTAGTTGTACATGCTTATCCATGCTATATTTTGAAAAGAGATACATGTTGAGATTTTACAAAGGTTGAGAAAAGGACTTGTGTTTTACATAATAAAACAAGGACTCAATGAACCACCTAGGTGGAGGATACTTTAAGTTTTGGAGAAGGTGGCAACAAAAGGAACCATGTCTATGGCAATCACTTTGTGTTGTGCTCCAAAGAAAACCACCTAGGAAACTTAGAGATCAAACATGCTTCTCCAATTGTGGCTTTCGTGTGCAACCACATGCTATTATGGCTCTGGCTTAGTCAATTACATTAGGAAGACCCATACATTGTCTTTAGTTACCGGACATGGGGATCTGGAATGCTTCATGGGGGCTGAAGACAAGCTAGCAATGGTGTATGGGAGGACCTTTTGGAAAGACTTCGTCACGTTCTCAATCTGCCAGTACTCCATCTTGGTGAGCACTAATCCAGTAGGCCACTGGTGGCAACAAGATGGGATTGTGACATGTGGGTAAAGTGTACTCCTTCTGCAGAAGATAATAAAATCTAAGTACTTAGCCGTGTCCCCGGTTATGGACAATACTGAGCAACTAAAGTTTGAACTATGGGAGATCTCGACATTCCAACTTCTAAAATAAAAACTTGATGCCCTTGTGTGTCTACCAAGGAATTCAAAGAGATTTTGTTAAGCAATTCAAGGAGGTTGTCGGGGTACCCGTGCGTGTGTGCGATCACGGATGCACCACTGCTTTGAGGTGCTGGATTTGATCGTGCTGGACCGGCTGGACCAGATGGACTTCATCACGATCTTGAGATCGGCAAGCATTCGTCTACATCATCCACGAGTACAACCTCGTTAACGCTATTCGGTCTTCGAGGGTATGTATTCTATGGATGTATATCCACCTGTTGCTTGTATCTAGTAGATAGATCTTGGTACATAGATGTTCCCATCGTAGGAAATTTTTTGTTTTCTATGCTGCGAACCCTACAGTGGTATCAGAGCCGGATCTATGCGTAGATACTTTGCACGGGTAGTACACATATGAGTATGTGGGCAATGATGATCATTTTATTGCTTCTTAGTTGTACTTTGGATATTGGTGACATAGTGGGATGAAGCGGCCCGAACAAACTTTACATGTCCTCGCACATGAGACCTGTTCCACGCTTGACATGCAACTAGTTTTGCATAAGTGGCTAGCGGGTGTCTGTCTCTCCTACTATAGTCAATATCTAATTTGCAACGAGTTGTCAACAATTTGGTTATCCTTGTTGTGGTTCATGTTCGTAGGTAAGAACGGTTCTATCTTCGAAAGCCCTAAGCCACGTAAAACTTGCAATGGATAAATTAGAGGCGTCTAGTTTAGATTGTTGCTGGGCTAGTGTTATGATATGGTGATGTTGTAAGTAGAAGTATGAGATGATACTCTTACAACACACATAGCGTGTAAGTTCCATAGACCTTGGCCTTACACATAAAGGTATGATAGAGATCATACCACGATGCACATGATGGAGATCATATGCGGGAACCATATCATTTCACTAATAAACATGTGATGTTTTGATTGCATCTTATATTGCTTGATTGGCATTTCATTAGCATAATAAGATGATCCCTCATTTAGATATCAAGATAAGAATGTGTTCTTCCTTAAGTATGCACCGACAATGTTTCGTCGCTTCAAGACATCACGTGATGATCGGGTGTACTCGAATCCACGAGCATATCTCAGGTGTAAGACAGTTACACACGCGAATACTAAGGTTCTTACTTGACGAGCCTAGCATGTACAGACATGGACTCGGAACACGGACCGAAAGGTTAAGCATGAGTCATATGTTTTGATATGATGACCATATGGATGCTCGCCTTTGAAGCTACACCGACTCACGTGATGACCGGACTTGGTGTAGTGGATTTGGTTCATGTAATCACCAAAAAAACACGAGGGATGTCGTTTTTGAGTGGGTGTTCATTTCTAATTTGGATTAGTAGAACTCAATTTATAATAAATTAAATCAAAGTGAATTTGCATAATTTGTTGTAGTCATTGGCATTCGTTCACCACCTTATGCATAGTTGTAATTGAGATAATAGAACTATAGAATTCTGGATATATACTTTACGAACTGGTATCGTATTGTGTTGAGTGTCAATCTAAAGTTTAAAGTCCTATTGCAAACTTTCAGAAAACTCTATTTACTCCGTGAAATTTAATAGTTAGTATTAAATCGAGAGTAACAATTCCAGTGTTAGTATCTTAAGTATCATGTTTGCCTCCATGATTCTTGATTGTTTTAATATCAAGTTTATCGAGGAGCTGAAAGAATTATTTCAGAAATCATCATGTGTGGCAGATATAACGATATCTGAAACAATGTTTTGGTTGCAATATGAAAGAGTATAATATATGTTCTCATATTGGATGAGAATTTACAAAGGTTGGAGATGCTAGACATCCTAATCATCCAAAAGGGTTTTGGAAAGTAATGCTATACTCATGATTCGCCTTTAGAAGCTATAGTAGCTTGATCATGAAAGTCGTCATGATAAGGATGAATAGAAGATGTATGTAAAGTGTTTACTGCACTAAAAGATTACTAAAGAATGGATTTTGAAAGAATACCGATCATTTTGATGATGGTGATCTACTTCAAAGTGCAAGTCCAAAGGTATTATTATTAGACTATACACGCTTTGGACTATGTGTCATGTATATGGCGCCACTATTGATGTTGATAGATTCTTTTAAAAGGAAAAGGAAATGCTGGAAGAGAATCTATAAAATATACTTGGCAGAAAAGAAAAGATTAGAAATATCCAATTTAGGTATGTGGATCATATACATGTTATGGTTGTATTCTTTGCTTGTTAAACAATGTGGTTCTTGGGTATTGGACACCGAATTGGTTGGTATGAAATTTCATACAGAACGACGCAATTCATGAACCACAATGGCCTAAGTAACTAGCAAGAGAATATGTGATGATGTTCATCGAAAACAAACAAACCGTTGTTTGTATTTCTTGTTGACATCAAAGCTTGACTTCAAGATTTGTTTTAATAATTGTTATTTAAATCTGGTATTATGAGAACAAAGGTTGTTCAAATAATTACCGTATTCCATATAAGATGGATGATTTACAAATCTAGTTGGAGAAATCACATCCATAAAACCTAATGCTAAAATGTCGCAAGACAAATGATTGAAAGATCACTTACAAAGTGACATCGCTGTTTAAATTATATTGGAAAGAAAACATGAAGAATCTACATATTCATGGATTATTGGAGTCTTTGATTTGATCAAGTGACGCTTGTGAGACTTTCCACGTGATAATTAAAACTTCGTTCAAAGGACAAAGAAGAATGAACGACTAAATTATTGGAATTTATACATTTCGATGTATGTATTCCATTATGTGTAGTCATAAGCGATGGGTTTCAACTTCATATGCTTTCTCCAGAAATTTGAGTGAATATTCACTTAATGAGAAAGAAGTATGAAATATTTGAAAAACGTTTCAAAGACTTTCAAGATGAAGTGGAAAATCATTGTAACAAGAAAATAAATGGTTTATGATTTTATCATAAGGGATTTGTTTGAGATACAAGTGTAACAAGAAAATAAATGAATTATGATTTTATCATAAAGGGATTTATTTGAGTTGCAAGTTTAGCAAAACACCTAGATTTACATATCCCGAAACACCATAGGAATATAGAGTGTTTGAGATTTGTAATGAAACCTTGTTTGACATGGTTGGATCAAAGGTGTTATTTATAAAACTGCCATTATGTTTTAAAAGAATAAAGCTTTAGAGACTACCGCTTTTTCACTGAAAAGAGCTCCATCTTGATCCGTTGAAATGATACCATGGAAGTTATGGTTTGGGGTAAAACCCAAGTTGTCATTTCTTAAATTTTGGTATGCTAAACATAAGTAAGATGTTTACAACCAAAGTCGGATGAGCATGTCTTTGTAGGTTATTTCGAATAACAATTGGTTATTCCTCCATAACATCAAGGACAAAAGGGTTTGTCGCTTGAAACGTGAAGTTTCTTGAAGAAGGAATTTTTCATAAAAGTTAAGTGGGAGGACAATAGAACTTTGATAAGGTTAACGAACCTTAGCTAAATGTGATGAGTTGCGCAGCACCGGCAATCGTTCCGGAGGCTGCCATAATGCTCATAGCTTATGTGCCTCAAAGGTTGTGGTCACGGAGATCTAAGTTCTTATTGAACCAAGTCGGTCGAATAAACAATCAAATACTAAGATTTGAGAGTAAATCATTATTGTTTGACAATGATGAACCGACTATATGCAAAGAAGCGATGATGGGCCCTGACTCCGTCAAATGGCTTGAAGCCATAAAATCCATGATAGTTCCATACACGAGAAATCAAGTTTTGAACTTGGAAGACCCTCCGGAAAGGTGTAAAAATAGTAATGGATGTTTCACATCTATGAAATAGTCGACATGTCGTAAAGTATTTTACAACAATGTTCAAGGAGTTGACTATGACAAGAATTGATCTTTCATAGCGATATTTAGTCTGGACGGATTAAAGAAGCAACCACTACATATAATTTGTTATATGATAGATGAATAAACAACACAAAGTTATTCTAATAGAATGGTTACCTAGGACGTGTACATGACACGATCCAAAGGGTTTTGTTAATTCAAAGGATGCTAAAAGGGGCATGCAAACTTCAATGGTTGAAGTAAGCATCGCGGAGTTGGAATCTTCACCTTAATGAAAAGGAGTTTTCATCAGGAGACGATGAAGATGCTTGCATTTGCAAGAAATTAAGTGGGAGAGCTGAGACATATTTCTAATACATTATGTGAAGGACATCTTGTTGATTAGAAATGATGTATCTTTTATTGACAAAGGTTAAGGATTTCATTTTGATGAAAGACTTAGGCAAAACCCGAATATTTAGCATGCATGTCTATAGTGGATAGACGGTGACGCTAATATGGTTGGGCCAAACGTACATATATGAGATATTGAAGGAGTGCAATATAGAAACGACAAGAAACGGTTCTTGTCGCATGGAAAGGAATTGAATCAAGATTCAAGTGTATCGACACTTGATAAGTGAAACAAGATTCAAGTGCTTTGACACTTGATGAGTGAAATCACGAGAATGTTTTGATCAATCATACCATGATATGTACACATCCAGATATGTCCTATGCTCTAAGTGTTATGAGCATATACCAGAATGAATCATAAAATGATCATTGGACGATAGTGAGGATATTCTTATGATCTTTTTGAAAGAACTAAGAATATATTTGTGTAGAGGTGACAAACAATTACAAATAGTTCATTGTAAAGTGTTACATTGATACTAGGTTTGTCATAAGATACAAATTAAGTTTATCTCAATTTAAACTATGGGTGGCACAATGTAATGGAAAGGAGATTCCATGATGAATTTGGATGAAATCCATAGTTAAGACATTGTGACGAGTACTACAACAAAAGGCTAAGTATATGACTGCTATAGTAGCACCAAAGGAGGGAATTTGTGTCAAGAATTTTGTTATCAAACTAAGGTGTGGTTCGCAACGGGCTAACACTAAAGATATATTGTGTGACAATAGTATCAACATGATTTAACCCCAAGGAACTAAAGGTCTCACCGAAAGACCAAATTTATACAATGCCATCTCATTGGAGAATGAGTGATGCGTGAAGACGCAAAGACATGCAAATACACACGGACCTGAAGTGTCAGATCCGTAGATTATGTTAACCACTTGCAATTGCGAATATGGAACACCAGAAAGCCATAGATGTTCAATACGCAAAGTTTTCAAACTAGATTATTGTCTCTAGTGCAAGTGGGAGACTGAAAATAATATGCCCGAGAGGCAATAATAAAGTGGTTATTATCGTATTCCTTATTTATGATAAATGTTTATTTTACATGCTATAATTGTATTAATACAGAAACGTTAATACATGTGTGTTTAATAAAAAAAAGGAAGTTCCTAGTTATGCCTCTCTTATAAACTAGCTCGTTGATTAACAAGATGATCAAAGGTTTCCTGATCATGGACATTGGATGTTGTTAATAACGAGGTCACAACATTAGTGTAATGGTGTGATGAACATTCATCCGAAGTATAGAATTACGATCAAAGTCATTGAGTTTATATTGCTATAACAACTTACGAAGTGATCCTAATCCTTAGACCATGAGATCATGTCAATCACTAACACCGGAAGAGTTTCTTGATAACATCAAATGTCACACCGTAACTGGGTGATTATAAAGATGGATTCAGAACTAATAAAGTGTTATGTTGAGGCCCATGGATCGAGAGTGGAATTTGTTCATCCTGATGACGGATAGATATGATCTGGGCCCTCTCGGTGATATCACATTGATTAGCTTGCAAGCAAGTGATTTGATCACTAGAATGTTATATCACGGGAACGAGAAAAGAGTGCATGTCAGTAACGAGATCAAACTAGGTATGGAGATACCGATGATCGAATCTCGGACATGTAATATATCGTGAAACAAAGGGATTAAGATACTAACGTAAAAGGTTCACACGATCACAGAAGTCATCATTGAATGTGTGGGAGTCAGTATGGATCTCCAGGTCCCGCTACTGATTATTGATCGGAGAAGGGTCTCGATCATGTCCGCATTATTCGCGAACCGTAGGGTGACACACTTAAGGGATACCGACACCATTCGGAGCAAATGATATGCCAGAAAAAGAAAAGGAAAAGCGCAGGAATTTATTTCACTAGACACCGAAACTGTTTCGGTTGAAATTGCTGAAATAGGTTCTGCATGTGAAATTGAAATGTTGTAAGGGGTTTTATGTGAATGTTTGTTAATTAAAGTAATTAACAAAATTCTGAATAAATAAATAAAAGAGTTTTATTTAAATGAGAGCTTGCATTAAATTTGGTGGAAATTTAATGCATGTGAGTGGATTTTTGAGTGGAGGCTTTTTAATGGGAGTGGAGGCTTTTCATTTTGAGTGGGAGCTCCACCCACATGAATGTGGAAGAGGTGGGGGCAGCCCCCATGGCTGGGCTCCATGCCCCTTGGGTGCTCCCCTCTCCCCTATAAAAGGCCCCCCTCTCATCCTCTCAAAGTACACCTCCTCGCGAAGGATCTCTCTCCCCCCTTTAGAATTTCCCCAAAGTCTCGGATCAGCGAGATACATGTTCCCGGTGGCTTTTTCTGAAAGGATTTGTTGCTTCCGCTGCTTCGCTGGAGCGAGGGCGCGGAGGTTGTTGGGGTACCCGTACGTGTGTGCGATCACGAATGCACCACTACTTTGAGGTGCTGGACTTGATCGTGCTGGACCGGCTGGACCAGATGGACTTCATCACGATCTTGAGATCTGCAAGCGTTCGTCTACATCATCCACGAGTACAACCTCGTTAACGCTATTCGGTCTTCGAGGGTATGTATTCTATGGATGCATATCCACCTGTTGCTTGTATCTAGTAGATAGATCTTGGTACATAGATGTTCCCATCGTAGGAAATATTTTGTTTTCTATGCTGCGAACCCTACAGAAGCGCTGCCAGAACGCAACGCCGGAAGGATCGTCTACGTGATCTTGAGATCGGCAAGTGTACGACTACATCACCCACGAGAATCTGCTCTCGTTAACCGCTTTGGAATCTTCGAGGGTGACTGCTTCTATCGACTCGTTGCTACAATCTAGTAGATAGATCTTGGCTTGTTTGTGTGCATGCGGCAGATTTTTTTTGTTTTCCATGCTACGAACCCCTACAGGAACACACCATGCAGAGGTATTTATAGTGGACACTTTGGAATAACTTGGTTTCTTGGGAGTTGGATGCATGAGTAGAGTTTGCTCATACAAGTGGAGGCTAGCAAAAGACTCGGAGCGACCAACTAAGACAGCAATAATGTCCATAATCATACAGAGCGACAAAACATTACTAATCAAAGCGTAAAGTGGTACTACAAGTCAAAAACTAAATAATCATAGAGGCTAATGGTGACTTGTTATAGTCATAACATAGTGTGAGCATGTGCCAAGTCAACCCAAACAAAGCATCAAAGGAGAATCCCATAATACTATGCTTTTGTGTGCTAAAACAACGCATGATTCTTTCTAGGCACATTAAGCAATCCTAATTTTTTGGAACAAGTCATGCTACAGCAATAATCACTAAGAATAAGGTCAAAACAACACCTAGCATGACATGATAAAGTCTAAGTCATAGTCAAAGCAAGCTCCTCTTTGTACTACTAAGCAAGAACTTCCTACTCCTTTCCAACACCAATCAACTTATTTGAAACAACACAGCGAGAACGGGGGTCCAACTACTTCATTCAAGCAAACTAAGCAAACAAAAACCAAAAAAAAAACTAAGACGCTCCAAAAACAACACAATAGTGCATCAAACAATAAGAATGAAGTGTTTAGAAAGAGACCTGAGCTTTTTATTGATGAAGAAGGGGATGCCTTGGGAATCCCCAAGCTTTGACGCTTGTACCTCTTGAATATTTCTTGGGGTGACACGGGGTGGCATACCCAAGCTTGAGATTTTGTCCATCCTTCATCTCATTACATCATTCTTCCTCTACACCTGAAAAATTTCCTTCATACAAAACTTCACACAATCTTCATTAGCAACATTAGTGTATTCAAAAGATAATAGACCTTGGGTTTAGTTTTAAAATAGCAAAACTCTCACTAAAGACACAAGCTACTGTAGCAGTTCCCTCAAAAGGCTCAATTTCCCAAAAAGAACCCAAAAGGAATCAATAAGAAGCAAATGCAAATAATGGCAGAAATTTGTCAAAACAGACCAACATGTGAAAACGGTTTTTTTCGAAGACCTTCTGTTGCTCAAAGAAAAAAGTGTTGAACTAACGAAAGTTAGCTAACAATCTGGGGGACTGATTCAGAAAAATACATCTCAATCCGACTTACAGAGATTTTACAAGAATTTTTGCAGTGAAGCACAAAAATCTGTTTCGGGACAGCAACTCCCCAAATCTTTACTTCCCTCTCATTAGAGGTTATTCTTGGCACAAAAATCAAATAAAAAGGATAAGGAGCGGTTATTATAGAAGTAATAACTTCCAAGACTCAAGAAAACTATTGGGTTATCTCCCAATAAGTACTTTTCTTTAACGCCTCTAAGTTAGGCACAAGAAGCAAGAATCAAGTATTTTCAAATGAAGAAGCATTAAGATCAAACCTTGCTTTCAAAGGAGGAGAAAAAAGAAAATTCTCTCTCCTCATAGGGAAGTGTTCAATACCTTTCTTGAATGGAAATTAATATGTAATGGTGCCTTCTTTCATATGAATGATGGCACCAACAGTTCTAAGAAAAGGTCTTCCCAAAGTAATAGGAAAAGAAGCATTGTATCCAACATCCAAAACAAAGAAATCAATAGGGACATAGGCATTGTTAACCATAATAAGAACATCATTAACACTCCCCATGAGTTTCTTTTTAGCATTACCATCAAGTGGGACATCCAAATAGCAATCTTCCAAAGGTGGCAAATCAAGCATTTCATAAATCTTTCTAGGCATAATAGAGACACTAGAACCATGGTCACATGAAGCTTTGAAATCAAAGTCATTCACTTGCATATTAATGATGGGTTCCCAACTATCTTCTACTTTCCTAGAAATAGAGGCTTTGTGTTTCAACTTTTCTTCCTTAATTTTAATGAGAGCATCTGTAATGTGTTTGGTGAAATCAACATTCATATCACTAGCATTAGTGCTTTTAGAAATCTTTTGTAGGAACATAATTACTTCAGAAATATTGCAACCGTCAAGATAAAAATCAAACTTAGCATCACTAGTAGTAGACTCATTGGGTTTAGGCATTGTGGTAGGAGGAATAGGGACTTCTTGTGGTTTAGTGGAATCCATATTGGTGGTGGTGATAGTGCACACACTATTGTTTCTAGACATTTCAGCTTCTCTTTCCCACTTAGCATGCAGTTGAGCTAACAGTCTAACATTTTCATCAATAGTAACTTGTATGGCATGAGTAGCAATAAAGGTACTTCCAAAGTTTCAGGTTTAGCATCCATTTTATTAATCAAAGAGGACAGTGCTTCAGACAAAGAGGAAATATTTTTCTCAACATTCAAAAGCTTTTCCTCCATAGTTTTGTTGAAAATAGTTTGTTTACTAATAACGTCTTTGAGCATGACTTCAAGTTCAGAGGGAGCACTTCTAGTATTGTTGTAGGAGTTTCCATAAGTATTTCCATTATTAGGAGGATAAGGCCTATAATTATTGTTACTACCAAAATTATTCCTATAGGCATTGTTGTTGAAATTTTTGTTTCTAATGAAGTTCACATCAACTTGCTCTTCTTAAGCAACCAAAGAGGCTAAGGGAACATTATTTGGATCAATATGAGCTTTTCCATTAACAAGCATAGCCATGATAACATCAACCTTATCACTCAAAGAGGAGGTTTCTTCAACAGAATTTACCTTCTTACCATGTGGAGCTCTCTCAGTGTGCCATTCAGAATATTTAACCATGATATTATCAAGGAGCTTTGTTGCAGAACCCAAGGTAATGGTCATAAATGTACCTCCATCAATAGAATCCAATAGGTTTCTTGAGGAGAAGTTTAAACCTGCATAAAAAGTCTGGATAATCATCCAAGCAGTAAGTCCATGAGTGGGACAATTCTTAACCAAAGATTTCATTCTTTCCCAAGCTTGAGCAACATGTTCATTATCAAGTTGTTTGAATTTCATTATTTCACTTCTCATAGTTATAATCTTCGCAGGAGGATAGTATTTTCCAATAAAAGCATCTTTGCACTTAATCCAAGAATCAATACTATTTCTAGGCAAGGATATCAACCATTATTTAGCTTTTCCTCTCAAGGATAAAGGAAAAAATTTGAGCTTAATAATATCTCCATATACATCCTTATATTTTTGCATCTCACAAAGTTCAACAAAGTTATTGAGGTGGGCAGCAGCATCATCAGAACTAGCACCAGAAAATTGCTCTTTCATCACAAGATTTAACAAAGCAGGCTTCATTTCATAAAAGGTTGCATCAGGAGCAGGTGGAGCAATAGGTGTACTTAGGAAATCATTGTTGTTTGTGATAGTGAAGACACACAACTTGGTGTTCTCAGCAGAGTTCATTTTTGCAAAGGTGGAGCAAACCAACAGCAGCAGCAACTAGAGCAGGAACTAATTTTTTTGTGTGTTTTTTATAAGAAAAGCAAAACTAAGGAAACTATTTTTTTGGAATTTTTGATATAAAGAGGAAAAACAAACAAGGCAAAAGAAACTAAGCAAAACAAAAACAAAGTAAAGAGAAAGGTTGTGAAGGATTCCCCTTGTGAAGCTGTCCTTAGCCTCCCCGGCAACGGCGCCAGAAAACAGCTTGATGCGCTCAGATCACTGTAAAGCTTCGTTGGGAGATTGATTGGGTGCTTAGGTTTTTGGTATCGGGGGATTCTTATAGGCGAAGAGGTGAAGCAGGGGAACCCGGGGTGGCCGCACCTCCCCCCAGGCGCGGGCCAGGCCTGGCCGCGCTGCCAGGGGGTGTGGTGGCTCCTCTCTGTCTCGTCTTCTGGCTCCGTGTTCCCCATGATAAAATACTGACTTTGGCTTTTGTCCTGTCCAATTCCGAGAATATTGATTTTCTGCCTTTTCTGGAACCAAAAACAGAAGAAAACAGGCAACTGACACTGTGGCATCTTATTAATAGGTTAGTCCCAGAAAACATATAAAAATACCTCAAAGTGAAGACAAAGCAAAGCAAAGTAGATACTAAACAAGCATGGAACATCAAAAATTATAGATACATTTTAAATTTATCAGGGAGTTGTCACATCCCAAGATTTTCCAAATCTTGTAATGTGAAAATAAATGAATAAAATAAAACTTTGTTTGATTTTCAGAGCCAGAAGAAATTTTTGAATTTAATTGGAACTTCAAACCCATTTGAATTAAATAAAATCCTAAGGGGATTTAAAGAGTTAAACATTTATTAAAGGAAATTAAAATATTTTAGAACTACTATTTTGGATCTTTTAATAAAAGATTTGGTTTTCAAAAAGTAAAGGTGGATTCATAAATAAAGATTATTTTATAAAGCCAAATTAAACCTTGGCCAATCTTTGGAATTAAAACATTTTGGATTGAATAAAAATAGCAAAAGTTTATCTAAACAAATTAATAAGGATTTAATATCCAATTTTGTCTAAATAAAAGGTTTTACCATTTTAATTAAAAACATCAAAAACTTATTAAAATATTTTAAATAAGTTTTCCAAATATTTTATATTCTCAAATAAAACCTACTGAAGTGTTTTGGTTTTATTTTAGATTTCAAATAAATATTTTAGTAAAACAAAACCTATTTGATTTAATAACCAAAGTCCATTTATTTAATCATTAAGGGAACCTAAAATAAAAATATTATTTATTTTAAACAAGTTTCCAAGTATTCTTTATTTCCAAATAAAACCTACTGATTTGGTTTTGAAAATATTTGGATTTCAAATGGAGATTTTATTAATTAAATCAAACCCTATTTTATTAAATAACTAATGATCCATTTTATTTAATTAATGAATGGATCCTAAAAGAATAAAAATATTATTTTATTTTGGGATTTGGTTTATGTTGTTAAACAGAACCAATTTCAAATGAAAAGTTTGGTGTTTGTTTGAATTGATTTGAACATTGTTTGTTTGTTTGTTTGTATTGTTAAAATAGAAATTACTTTCAGAAAAAGAAAAGGGTTCAGATTAAGAAAATATAAAGTTTAGGTCGACCCAACCCATCAGCCCACTAAGGCCCAGAACCAGCCCAACTCTCCTTCCCGAAAGAAAACGGTTCACACCTATTAACAGACCCGCAAAGAGACTGACCGGTGGACCCTTCCCTCACACTTTTCCCACTGACCAGCAGACCCCACTTTCCCACTCCTCCTTCTTCCTCGCGACGACCGCGCCGGGCGTTTCTGCCGTGGATGTCGCGGCTTGAATACGCATTGATGCCGCGCCTTAAACCTCGCCGTGACTGCACGCTATTAAGCGCCTGCGTCTTCTCCTCCTTTCCCCTCTGTCGCCACTCCTTCTCCGCCCCGATGCTGCCACAATTCGGCTCGACACACTCCCAGTTCCGACCACCCTCTCCAACCAATTCCGGCCGAGTTCCACCACCCCTTGCCTCCCTGAGCACGCTAGCAGACTCCTCACTCCCAGACACTCCTCCCCGTACCACCTATTCGACCGCGGGCGTCCCAGAACACCGGCTATGACAAGCTTCCGAACGCCGCCGCGTCTGTCTTCAACTCCGGCAAGCACCCAGGTAGATTCCGACCGCCCCGCGCCTTCTCGTTCATGCACGTGTCTTCTCCGTGACCTTCCGCACTTAACCATGCCCCTGTCTTGTCCTAGGGCGATCTACAACGTCGCCTTCGACCGTGGACAGAGCCGTCTGACGCCGTCGCAAACTCCGGTGAGCGATTCCACCTGACCCCGTGCGCCCCTTGCCACGTCGACCACACGCCGAGCACCACTTAGTCCTCGTGAACACGGTGAGCACCCCCTCTGTCTTACTCGCTTCCTAGAACCACCGTAGCGCCACCACCTGGCCGTGCGCCGCCGCTAGCCGCCGCCGGCGCCGCTCGCATATGGTCAAGCAGACCAGCACCGTAGGATCGAGATCCGGCGCTCACGATTAGATCACTTAGCACCGAAGGGGTACGCGATAAGGACCGTGCGATCTAATTAGATCCAACGTGTCACAGAGCCGATCCGGCCGAACCGGTATCGTCCAATTAGAAAGCGACGCGTGGCCAGGTCTGTTTAAAAACAGATTTCAAATCTGATTGAGATATGATTTTCAAACCCTTATAACTTTGGATCCACACGTCCAAAAATTACAAATTTTATGTCGTTGGATTCAGGAGAGCAAGACCTAGCCAACCATGCCCTTGGTTTAGCAAATAGTATCTGTTAATTTGCTTGTTTCTGTAGATTCTTTTGTGTGCTTGTTTAGATTAGAAAAATTGTTTAAAAATGTTTTTAGGGTTAAAACTTTTGCAAAATGGTTGTTGTAAATTCACTGACCCTAGGAACCAACCCTTGGTGTTAAAAATGATTTTGGTAAAATCTAGGTTGGATTAATTGATTTAGCCAATTTCTAGCCAATTAAAAATTGTTGATTTTATTATGAAAATGTTTTTGTGAAGAAAACTTTGGGAACATACTTTGGACCAAACCTACTGACCCAAAACACCAAGTTTTGCAAATGGCAACTCATTTGGTGAAAAACATAAAGTTTTGCCTTGATAAAAATATTTCTCACCACATAAAATGATGATGGGATTAATAAAATAGTTTATGGACCAAAACCCTTTTGCAAATGACTTTGCCACTTTGGAAAATGACCAATTTGGAACTTACAAAGTTTAGAAACCTAGTAGAGACCCTCTTTATAAATAGAACCATCTTTTTCATGCTTACAAGCAAGACTTAGATCTTAGATCCCATTGTTTTATGTGTGTAAATTGTTGTTTGATTGATTATTTGGAATGCTAGTTGATATAGAGTTTGCTTGATTGATTGTAGTGAAATTAGCAAAGTGTGAGACTAGCAAGATCAAGGAGTGAACCACCATTCCCTTCCAAAAAGGCAAGTTGCACTATCATCCAAATTCCTACTATTTTCATTATACTTAGTGGATTTTGAAAACATGCATGAAAACAATTTTATACTTATGCTATGCTAAATCCTAATAGGATTCCCTATACACTCCTTAGTGGAAATATTGTAGTTGTTACATGCTTAGCCATGCTATATTTTGAAAAGAGATACATGTTGAGATTTTACAAAGGTTGAGAAAAGGACTTGTGTTTTACATAATAAAACAAGGACTCAATGAACCACCTAGGTGGAGGATACTTTAAGTTTTGGAGAAGGTGGCAACAAAAGGAACCATGTTTATGGGAATCACTTTGTGTTGTGCTCCAAAAGAAAACCACCTAGGAAACTTAGAGATTGAACATGCGTCTCCAATTGTGGCTTTCGTGTGCAACCACATGCTATTATGGCTCTGGCTTAGTCAACTACATTGGGAAGACCCTTGCACTGATCTTCAGTTAACTGGACATGGGGATCTGGAATGCTTCATGGGTGCTGAAGGGAAGCTAGCAATGGTGTATGGGAGGACCCTTTGGAAAGACTTCGTCACATTCTCAATCTGCCAGTACTCCATCTTGTGAGCACTAATCCAGTAGGCCACTGGTGGCAAAAGGATGGGATTGTGACATGTGGGTAAAGTGTACTCCTTCTGCAGAAGATAATAAAATCTAAGTACTTAGCCGTGTCCCCGGTTATGGACAATACTGAGCAACTAAAGTTTGAACTATGGGAGATCTCGACATTCCAACTTCTAAAATAAAAACTTGATGCACTTGGGGGTACCAAGGAATTTAAAGATATTTTGATAAAACTTGTTGCACTTGGGGTTACCAAGGAGCTCAAGAGACTTTGACAAAACCTGATGTACTTGGGGCTACCAAGGAACTCAAGAGATTTTGTTAAAAACATGAACACTTGGGGTTACCAAGGAACTCATGAGATTTTGATAAAACTTGTTGCACTTGGGGTTACCAAGTAGCACAAGGGATTTTGACAAGGACTTGAACACTTGAGTTTCTACCAAGGAGTTCAAGGATCTTGGAAAAAGGAGATTTGACAAAGGACCAAAACCCATTTTGAAAAGATAGGACAAATATTGCTTTATGCAAATAAGCCTTAAACTCTACTTAGCCAAATAAGCATGTATTGATAGGATCCACTCATATTATACATAGTAGTGAAGCTTGCCAATACAATTCAAATGTATTGACCCTTTGTGGCTGTAACTTGTATGTTGCAGGTTCGATTGTTTTTAGTGAAGATTGATTGATTAGGATTACAAAGTCTACAACCAACATCTGCCTGTGGCACTTTGAAGATGAAGGACCCATACCTATAGTTATTCCGCTGCAATGTAATGTAATAGCCAAATGAGCTATATTTGATGTAATAAACTTATGTTATTCCTGGTTATAAAGTTATATTATGAACTTTGTTTCTTGATATTACATCTTAACTGTGGATGCTAGCTATTGATCCAGGGACTAGCATTGTAAACACAGGGGGCTCCATCTTATTTAGGATTGGAACCTCTACAGATGGTATCAGAGCAATGTGTTGCCTGTAGGATTTGTAAACCTAGGATTGGACAAAAACCCTTAGAAAAATAGGAGTTGTTCTTGTTCCAAAACTTATTTACAAAACACTTGTAAACTCCTTCCTCAACTATTTTTGGTTTCAACTCTACATCTCTTCTACTCAACTTGATGGAAAACCTACACCATGGCCAAAGACTACACCATGTGCAAAGGACTTCTTCAACATTTTCAACTCTAATGACTTCAACTTCTTCAACTCTAATGACTTCAACATCTTCAGCATATTCACCAAGGACTTCCAACATGGGTATCACCAAGGACTACAAGTGAAACAAGGAAATCTTACTCAGAAATTAGAGACTGAGGGAATGCAAAATAAGAAGGAGCCATCAACAACTTTGAAGTATTGCAACCAAGAGTTTATATCAAGGAAACCAAGACCTCATACAAGAAGAATCATGAAAGATGGAAAGATCACAGGTGAACCCTATAGATGGACCACCATATTAAAGTTAAGACAAAACCACCAATTTATGTGGTATAACAAAAATATTTGTTAAGTATGTGCTTGAACCTGGCTTGTGTGAAATGTTTGGTTTGTGATTGCATGCACATTGCTTGTGTGAATTGTGATGTGTGTGATTAGAATTGAGTCCTTAGAAATATCTTGCCTATTCTAACCTCCCTTCAAACCCAAACAGATGACTACTCCAAGAGACGCCAACATCAAGGTTGATGACACCAACACCAACCAAGAGGACAGCATGAAAGAGCTCATAGCAACCCAGAACCAGTTAAACCAACTGACAGCTCAATTCATAGCCAACAATAGTGATAAAGATCCAGCACTGCAAAAGTTTTTGGAGGAATAATCCCAACTGATGCTTAAGGTGACTAATCAAATGATCAACATGGAAGAAAGCTATCCCAAAAGAGTCTTTGACAACAAGGATGACAGAAATGTTGTTCTAGATGGAGCACCAGCTTGCATTATCTGTGGAGACAAGGATCATACTTCCAAAGAGCATGAAGGTCAATGTCCTAACTGTGAAGAAAATCATCCTGTTGGACAATGTCCCACCTCTCAAGCTACTTGTTATCTTTGTGAAGGAAACGACCATGTTCCTATCCAATGCCCCCTCTATGCCAATGTTGAACAAAGGAAACAAGAAGGATCCAAGTATGCCAAGAATGTTGATGGCAAAGGAAAAGGACCACTTCTACCTCCAAACAAGACAACCCAATTCAAGGGATCAAAGAAACCCAAGAAGCAAAAGATAGACAAAAGCCTAGTGCAATGTCATCAGTGTAAGGAAATGGGACATTATTCTGGTGAATGCCCAAGGAACCCGAAGAATAAAGAGATTGGCCAAGTAGTGTGCAACAACTGCAGAGAGCTAGGACATTATGTAGCAACTTGTTCACAAGAGCCACGTAAAGAACTCAAGGACATCCGTTGTTTCAATTGCAAGGAACCAGGACATTATGCAAGCAACTGTCCAGAAAAGATGAAGAACAAGTTGAACAAGCCTATGGAGAAACTAAACCTTGACCCATGAGTCAAGAATGGAAACCAAGGACACAATGCAAAAGTCTGCTTAGAGAAGTTTTCCCAGGATTCCAAGAAGGCCAATATGTAATTTTTGTTTGAAAATTTTAAGGGTGGTAGTACCCTAGTTGTTTTGAGCCTACTTGTAACCCTAGCCTCCCCAAATCTCGAGACGAGATTTATTTTAAGGGTGGTAGCCTGTCACATCCCAAGATTTTCCAAATCTTGTAATGTGAAAATAAATGAATAAAATAAAACTTTGTTTGATTTTCAGAGCCAGAAGAAATTTTTGAATTTAATTGGAACTTCAAACCCATTTGAATTAAATAAAATCCTAAGGGGATTTAAAGAGTTAAACATTTATTAAAGGAAATTAAAATATTTTAGAATTACTATTTTGGATCTTTTAATAAAAGATTTGGTTTTCAAAAAGTAAAGGTGGATTCATAAATAAAGATTATTTTATAAAGCCAAATTAAACCTTGGCCAAGCTTTGGAATTAAAACATTTTGGTTTGAATAAAAATAGCAAAAGTTTATCTAAACAAATTAATAAGGATTTAATATCCAATTTTGTCTAAATAAAAGGTTTTACCATTTTAATTAAAAACATCAAAAACTTATTAAAATATTTTAAATAAGTTTTCCAAATATTTTATATTCTCAAATAAAACCTACTGAAGTGTTTTGGTTTTATTTTAGATTTCAAATAAATATTTATAAAACAAAACCTATTTGATTTAATAACCAAAGTCCATTTATTTAATCATTAAGGGAACCTAAAAAAAATATTATTTATTTTAAACAAGTTTCCAAGTATTCTTTATTTCCAAATAAAACCTACTGATTTGGTTTTGAAAATATTTGGATTTCAAATGCAGATTTTATTAATTAAATCAAACCCTATTTTATTAAATAACTAATGATCCATTTTATTTAATTAATGAATGGATCCTAAAAAGAATAAAAATATTATTTTATTTTGGGATTTGGTTTATGTTGTTAAACAGAACCAATTTCAAATGAAAAGTTTGGTGTTTGTTTGAATTGATTTGAACATTATTTGTTTGTTTGTATTGTCAAAATAGAAATTACTTTCAGAAAAAGAAAAGGGTTCAGATTAAGAAAATATAAAGTTTAGGTCGACCCAACCCATCAGCCCACTAAGGCCCAGAACCAGCCCAGCTCTCCTTCCCGAAAGAAAACGGTTCACACCTATTAACAGACCCGCAAAGAGACTGACCGGTGGACCCTTCCCTCACACTTTTCCCACTGACCAGCAGACCCCACTTTCCCACTCCTCCTTCTTCCTCGCGACGACCGCGCCGGGCGTTTCTGCCGTGGATGTCGCGTCTTGAATACGCATTGATGCCGCGCCTTAAACCTCGCCGTGACTGCACGCTATTAAGCGCCTGCGTCTTCTCCTCCTTTCCCCTCTGTCGCCACTCCTTCTCCGCCCCGAGGCTGCCACAATTCGGCTCGACACACTCCCAGTTCCGACCACCCTCTCCAACCAATTCCGGCCGAGTTCCACCACCCCTTGCCTCCCTGAGCACGCTAGCAGACTCCTCACTCCCAGACACTCCTCCCCGTACCACCTATTCGACCGCGGGCGTCCCAGAACACCGGCTATGACAAGCTTCCGAACGCCGCCGCGTCTGTCTTCAACTCCGGCAAGCACCCAGGTAGATTCCGACCGCCCCGCGCCTTCTCGTTCATGCACGTGTCTTCTCCGTGACCTTCCGCACTTAACCATGCCCCTGTCTTGTCCTAGGGCGATCTACAACGTCGCCTTCGACCGTGGACAGAGCCGTCTGACGCCGTCGCAAACTCCGGTGAGCGATTCCACCTGACCCCGTGCGCCCCTTGCCACGTCGACCACACGCCGAGCACCACTTAGTCCTCGTGAACACGGTGAGCACCCCCTCTGTCTTACTCGCTTCCTAGAACCACCGTAGCGCCACCACCTGGCCGTGCGCCGCCGCTAGCCGCCGCCGGCGCCGCTCGCATATGGTCAAGCAGACCAGCACCGTAGGATCGAGATCCGGCGCTCACGATTAGATCACTTAGCACCGAAGGGGTACGCGATAAGGACCGTGCGATCTAATTAGATCCAACGTGTCACAGAGCCGATCCGGCCGAACCGGTATCGTCCAATTAGAAAGCGACGCGTGGCCAGGTCTGCTTAAAAACAGATTTGAAATCTGATTGAGATATGATTTTCAAACCCTTATAACTTTGGATCCACACGTCCAAAAATTACAAATTTTATGTCGTTGGATTCAGGAGAGCAAGACCTAGCCAACCATGCCCTTGGTTTAGCAAATAGTATCTGTTAATTTGCTTGTTTCTGTAGATTCTTTTGTGTGCTTGTTTAGATTAGAAAAATTGTTTAAAAATGTTTTTAGGGTTAAAACTTTTGCAAAATGGTTGTTGTAAATTCACTGACCCTAGGAACCAACCCTTGGTGTTAAAAATGATTTTGGTAAAATCTAGGTTGGATTAATTGATTTAGCCAATTTCTAGCCAATTAAAAATTGTTGATTTTATTATGAAAATGTTTTTGTGAAGAAAACTTTGGGAACATACTTTGGACCAAACCTACTGACCCAAAACACCAAGTTTTGCAAATGGCAACTCATTTGGTGAAAAACATAAAGTTTTGCTTTGATAAAAATATTTCTCACCACATAAAATGATGATGGGATTAATAAAATAGTTTATGGACCAAAACCCTTTTGCAAATGACTTTGCCACTTTGGAAAATGACCAATTTGGAACTTACAAAGTTTAGAAACCTAGTAACCTAGTATAGACCCTCTTTATAAATAGAACCATCTTTTGCATGCTTACAAGCAAGACTTAGATCTTAGATCCCATTGTTTTATGTGTGTAAATTGTTGTTTGATTGATTATTTGGAATGCTAGTTGATTAGAGTTTGCTTGATTGATTGTAGTGAAATTAGCAAAGTGTGAGACTAGCAAGATCAAGGAGTGAACCACCATTCCCTTCCAAAAAGGCAAGTTGCACTATCATCCAAATTCCTACTATTTTCATTATACTTAGTGGATTTTGAAAACATGCATGAAAACAATTTTATACTTATGCTATGCTAAATCCTAATAGGATTCCCTATACACTCCTTAGTGGAAATATTGTAGTTGTTACATGCTTAGCCATGCTATATTTTGAAAAGAGATACATGTTGAGATTTTACAAAGGTTGAGAAAAGGACTTGTGTTTTACATAATAAAACAAGGACTCAATGAACCACCTAGGTGGAGGATACTTTAAGTTTTGGAGAAGGTGGCAACAAAAGGAACCATGTTTATGGGAATCACTTTGTGTTGTGCTCCAAAAGAAAACCACCTAGGAAACTTAGAGATTGAACATGCTTCTCCAATTGTGGCTTTCGTGTGCAACCACATGCTATTATGGCTCTGGCTTAGTCAACTACATTGGGAAGACCCTTGCACTGTCTTCAGTTAACTGGACATGGGGATCTGGAATGCTTCATGGGTGCTGAAGGCAAGCTAGCAATGGTGTATGGGAGGACCCTTTGGAAAGACTTCGTCACATTCTCAATCTGCCAGTACTCCATCTTGTGAGAACTAATCCAGTAGGCCACTGGTGGCAAAAGGATGGGATTGTGACATGTGGGTAAAGTGTACTCCTTCTACAGAAGATAATAAAATCTAAGTACTTAGCCGTGTCCCCGGTTATGGACAATACTGAGCAACTAAAGTTTGAACTATGGGAGATCTCGACATTCCATCTTCTAAAATAAAAACTTGATGCACTTGGGGGTACCAAGGAATTCAAAGAGATTTTGATAAAACTTGTTGCACTTGGGGTTACCAAGGAGCTCAAGAGACTTTGACAAAACCTGATGTACTTGGGGCTACCAAGGAACTCAAGAGATTTTGTTAAAAACATGAACACTTGGGGTTACCAAGGAACTCATGAGATTTTGATAAAACTTGTTGCACTTGGGGTTACCAAGTAGCACAAGGGATTTTGACAAGGACTTGAACACTTGAGTTTCTACCAAGGAGTTCAAGGATCTTGGAAAAAGGAGATTTGACAAAGGACCAAAACCCATTTTGAAAAGATAGGACAAATATTGCTTTATGCAAATAAGCCTTAAACTCTACTTAGCCAAATAAGCATGTATTGATAGGATCCACTCATATTATACATAGTAGTGAAGCTTGCCAATACAATTCAAATGTATTGACCCTTTGTGGCTGTAACTTGTATGTTGCAGGTTCGATTGTTTTTAGTGAAGATTGATTGATTAGGATTACAAAGTCTACAACCAACATCTGCCTGTGGCACTTTGAAGATGAAGGACCCATACCTATAGTTATTCCGCTGCAATGTAATGTAATAGCCAAATGAGCTATATTTGATGTAATAAACTTATGTTATTCCTGGTTATAAAGTTATATTATGACCTTTGTTTCTGGATATTACATCTTAACTGTGGATGCTAGCTATTGATCCAGGGACTAGCATTGTAAACACAGGGGGCTCCATCTTATTTAGGATTGGAACCTCTACAGGAGTCCTCCCCCAATTCCCTTTGCTTGGCCGGCGGCAAGGAGAGGGAGGATTCCTCCCTTAGGTAGGAATTCGTCCCTCCCTCCACTTGGAAACATTGTCCTAGTTTGACTTTTTCAAACTAGCTTTTTGACTTTCAAATTAGAGTTCGATTTCTCTCTTCCAAGTGTCCAGCCAAGTGACCTAGGACATGATGCAACAATTCCACTTTGTCATTAACATCCATGTACCTTTCCCCTTCCGGATCGGTGAAACTTCTAGACCCTTCTAGAACATTCCAGTGAAAACACCGAAACCATTCGTGAACTCCGGAATTGGACTTTCCTTATATGAATCTTATTCTCCGGACCATTCCGGATCTCCTCGTGATATCCGGGAACCCATCCGAGACTCCGAACTACATTCAGTCTCTTTATTCACTTTCCATATCTAATAAACAACATCGAATCCTTAAGTGTGTCTCCCTATGGTTTGTGAATTATGTAGACATGACTGAGACTCTTCTCCGATCAATAACCAATAGTGGAATCTGGAAATTCATATGGTTCCCACATATTTCTATGATTACTTCGTGATCAAATGAAAAATTTACATGCGATACCAATTTCCCTTTGTCTCGTGATACTTTACTTATCTGAGGTCTGATCGTCGGTATCTCTGCATACCTAGTTCAACCTTGTTACCAATAAGTACTCTTTACTCATTCCTGTGATATGTGATCCCTTGTGAGCCAGTCACATGCGTGCAAGCTAATTAGATGACATTCCACTAAGAGGGCCCAGAGTATATCTATCCGTCATATGGACAAATCCCACTCTTGATCCATGTGCCTCAACGCATACTTTCCGAATACTCAATGCCACCTTTATAACCACCTAGTTACGAAGTGGTTTTTGATGTCATCAAAGCATTCATCTGGTGATGGTGATTTAACATGATCTCATGGTCGAAGTATTTAGGTTACTATGTATCTGAAAGCTTATAGCAAACGAACTATTGAAATGACTTGATCTTCATGCTACTCTTATCTATAGGAGTATGTCTATCACACCATTCTCCTAATGACATGATCTTGTTGTTAATAACATCTCAATGTTCATGATCAGGAAGCCATGATCATCTATTAACCAATAAGCTAGTATAACAAAGAGACTTTACTAGGGACTCTAACAAGTTTAAAAATCACACAAGTATTAATGTTTCCGGTTAATAAAATTATAGCATGAATGTAAACATTTATCATAAACACAAAGATATAATAATAACTACTTTTATTATTTCCTCTTGGGCATATCTTCAACATGGTTACCCTACATGAAATAGTGCATGACTACATAGGAAAAATTTGAATGGAGTTATTTACAAATTGATTTTGAGAAAGCTTTTGACAAAGTCAAACGATCTTTCCTTCAACACACTCTTAGAATGAAAGGATTTTGCGCTAAGTGGCGTGCCCTAATCCACAATTTCCTGTCCGGAGGTAGTGTTGCCATAAAAGTTAATGACGATGTTGGCAACAAGTTTCAACAAAAAAATTGATTAAGACAAGGCGATCCATTATCACCAATGCTATTTAATATAGTGGCTAAAATGTTAACTGTCATGATTGAGCGTGCAAAAGCTGATGGACAAATTCAAGGGGTGATTCATCATCTAGTTTATGGAGGGCTATTTATCCTTCATTATGCCAATGACACAATCCTTTTAATGGAATATGAAATCGAAAATGCAGAAAATCTGAAACAGAAACTTTTAGCGTTTGAACAATTATTGGGTCTTAATTAAACTTCCATCAGAGTGAATTGTTTTGCTTCGGTGAGGCTCAAGAGTGAAAGTGCAATGGACGATGCCTAGAGGGGGGGTGAATAGGCTTTTAAAATTAATACGGTTTAGGCTCTAATAAATGTGGAATAAAAACTAACGTTTAATTTATTAAGCACAAAACCTAACCACTAGGTTCACTTAAGTGCACCAACATCCTATGCTAAGCAATACAAGCAACAAGGTGATAGCAAGATGAAATACTTCAAGAACGATGGCTATCACAATGTAAAATGCATAACTAAAGGGCTCGGTTGAGAGATAACTGATGGACGTGGATACGAAGAGTTTTATCCCGAAGTATACTTCCAAAGAAGCTATGTCTCTATTGGAGAGGTGTGATGGCGCAATGCCCTTTGAACGCCACAAATGGCTCACCTCGGGGTGTGGAGGCTTGATGATCACCCAACTGCACACAAGTCCTTCACTCCCAAATTCCAATAACACTACAAAATCTATTAGGGGAATAAGGGAGGAAGAACACAAGAGAAGAACACAAAACTCTCCAAGATCTAGATCTTAATGATTCCTTCACAAATAAGAGATTTGGTTTGCGGGGGATTGTAGATCTAGATCTCCTCTCTCAAATCCCTTAAAAAGATGCAAGAATCATAGGAAGGGAAAGAGGAGAGGAAAATCTCTTCAAGGTCAACAATGGAGGAGAGAGATAGAAAACCAATAAAACAAGAAGAAAGCACGCTCCATGAAGGGGTAGAGGAGCCCCTTTTAAAGGGCTCCCAGATCTGACCGTTATGCACAGATTCGTGGAAGCACGAATGACAGAAAAACGGGACAGGCCGATACTACCACTGTCTCACCGGTACTATCGCTTGGGACAGTACTACCGCCCCAAAACCCGACCAAAGTTCCGACAAAATAGCAACTAACAAATAGAGAAGTTACTGAACTGAAAACAGGATGAGCGGAAGAAGCACCGGAAATTCCACCGAAACTATCGGCAGAAAAATACCCTAGCGGTACTATCAGTTGCTCGCCGAAACTCCCAGAAAAAACTAAGAAACCGAAACTGCCATAACTTTCGCATCCGAACTCCAAACGAGATGAAAATATTGGGTATCACTGATACGTCCAAAACGTATCTACTTTCTCGAACACTTTGCTACCGTTTCTCCTCTAAACTTGTGTGATTTGGATACAACTAACACGGACTAAGGCTGTTTTCAGCAGAATTACCTTGGTGTCTTGTTTTTGTGCAGAAAATCAACTATCAGGAAATATCCCGGAAAATATGCCAAAAACTATATTTCACCAGAAGATCCACAGAGCCAGAAGGAGAGACGGAGAGGGGGCCTGGGGGGCCCAGACCCACCCCAGGCGCCGACCCACCACTGGCCGCGCCTGGTGGGGGTGCAGCCTCCCCAAGCAGCTCTTCGTCCTCCCTCTGTGCCTATAAGTTCCCTTTCGACCTACCTGAAAGAGTTCCGCTCCACCGCCGCCACCAGAAACCAAGATTCGGATCCAGAAACTCCGTTCTGGCACCCTGCCGGGACGGGGAATTTGGAGAGGAGCATCGCCATCGTCATCACCAACGCATCTCCATCAACCACCGATGTTTCCCTCATCCATGAGTGAGTAATCCCCCGCTGGAGGCTTGGGGATGGTAGGGATTGGATGAGTTCTATTATGTAATAGAATATGATTGTTAGGGCATAGTGCCTAGTATCTCTTGTGCTATCTGACTTTATTGCAACTTGATGTGCTTAATGCTTGTCACTAGGGCCCGAGTGCCATGATCTCAGATCTGAACATATTATTGAATCATTATGATAGTATTGTTTGTGATCTTATCTGCAAGTTGTGTACACATATCATTGTCCGGATCCAAAGGTCCCAAAGTGACAATAATTGGGACAACGGAGGGGATGGATGTGGTGTGAGGATCACATGTGTTCACGGAGTGTTAATGCTTTGCTCCGGTGCTCTATTAAAAGGATCACCTTAATTGCCAGTAGTTCCCTAGAGGCCCCGCTGCCACGGGCTGGATGAACAGAAGATGTTGTGCAAGTTCTTATTGTGAGCACGTATGACTATATATGGAGCACATTCCTAGGATTGTTTAGTACTTGGATGCTTGTTATTATTTATCTGCAATTCCCTAGATCTTGAAGTTACATGTTTAGACTCGTCCATGCAACGCCCGTCCATCCATCCCTATGCCTACCGCACTCGAATCCTACTGTTACCGTTACTGTTACTATTGCTCTTGTTTCACTGTTGTTGTTACTGCTGCTGTTGCTTTGCTGTTGCTACTACCAAACTGTTGCTACTGATAAACTTCTGTGAGCAAGAACTATTTCCAGATGCAGCTGAATTGACAACTCAATTGTTAAGGCTTGCAATTATTCTTTGGCTCCCCTTGTGTCGAATCAATAAATTGGATAATATTACCCGCGAAGACTGTTGCGGTCCCCTACACTTGTGGGTCATCTAGACTATTTTCTGGCACCGTTGCCGAGGAGCATAGCTTTATTTGTAAGTTCACTTGGATCTATTATTGTTCACTGCTACTCCTTCCATCATGGGGAAGACTCGTGATGGAAAGTTCCCTATTTTACCATCCACTACAAGAAGAGGTACAGTCCTAAACACCTCTGCTGCTCTTGATTCACCGTCTGTTATAAGTAAGCTTGTCACACCACCACCACATGCTCATGCTACACACACTGCTACTACTTCTGAATCTGAAACTGCTTTTGATACTCATGATGTTACTTCTATTGTGCTTGATGCGAGTGGTTCATTAGGTCCTTTTCTAGATGCTACTATGGCTAGTCTAGGAAATACCGAAACTCCTAGTGAAGACACAGTTACACCTGTTAGATCACCTGAGTCTAGTGAGAGTTATGATATTAATGATGGTTACATTGAGCTCACTGATTATTTTGTTGAAGAGTGCCGAAACACACATGGTACTAGTGCTATTAAGAGTCTCCTTGCTAGACGTACTATTATGCCTAAGTTGTCCTCTGATCCTAAGTTTTCTACTTCTCCCATAGATATTAAAGATAAAGATTATGATTTATCTTCTTTATATATTGTTGAGAAAGAACCTTTCTGTGGGACTGAAAATGAGAGTGTTGTGGCTCATATGAATGAGCAATCTACTATGAGTGCTTTATTCTCTGATGATTTTAAGATGCGCAAGTACTTTGTTGCTAAGATCTTCCCTTTTTCACTAAAAGGAGAAGATAGGGCTTGGTTTAATAGATTACCTCCTGATTCCATTGATAGCCCTGATTGCTTGATTGTTTCTTTCTTCCAAAAATATTTTCCTCCCAGTGCTAGACATACTGCTTTGCAGAGACTTTGATTTTAAACAGGGAGAAAAAGAGAAATTGCCTGAGTCATGGACAAGGTTCTGTACCTTGATTCATGCATATCCTGGATGTCCATTACCTAAGAATGAGTTGTTTGATATTTATTATAATGGACTAACTGATGATTCTAGGACCTACCTAGATAGATTTGCTAATTGTGTTTTCAGGAAAAGAGCTCCTACAGATGCTGAAGAATTAATGGCTAAGATAAGCAAGAATTATGATGATTGGATTTCAACTGAGCTGAATACACCTGAGCCTATTACTCCTGAACCAGATGTTCCTGAACAAATTCCAACACCAACGCCAAAGAAGAGAGGAATTATTGCATTAAATGATGAAGTGATGAAGGAAGCTAAGAAGTGTCTTAAGGAGAGAGGTATTAGAGCTGAAGATGTGAAGAATCTACCTCCTATAGAAGAATTATGTAAGCCAATTCCCCACTCATCTACTATTGAGGTACACTCTCTCCAACACTTTGATAAAGGTGATATTCCCTATAGTAAGCCTCCTGATCAATGCTTAGAGGAACTTGACATTTTTATTGTTAAGCAAGGTAATTTTAATAAACAAGTTTAGAATCATTTATTGGAAAACTCTAGAGCTATCAATGAGTTGAAAGATATTGTGGAAAGAACTTCTAATGATATTAAAATGCTTTGTAAAAACTTTCAAATGGTTCAAACTCAACATGATCAACTTGCTAAGGTACAAAAGGATATGTTAGTTAATGCTTCAGGAGATAAACATGCTTATGGAATTAGAACTAGGAGTGGTATGGCTACTCAAGATCCTTTATATCCTGAAGGACACCCTAAAAGAATAGAACAGGATTCCCAAGAAGTTGAAGATAGTGGTAGTCCTCGTAAGAGAAAGCAAAAGAAACATAAAATAGTTGAGAAACCACTTGAACCTGCTGTAGATCCTAATAGTATATCTGTCTCTGATGCTGAAACTGAGAGTGGTAATGATAAAAATGATGCTCGTGATAATGAGGAAGTTGAGGAAGAACCTGAGAAGCACACTAAGAACACTAGGTACACTAAGGAAAATTTTATTGCTAATAAACATGGTAAAGAAAGAGAACCTTGGGTGTAGAAACCCATGCCTTTTCCAGGTAAGAAACACAAGTCAAACGAGGAAGAACATTACAACAAGTTTTGTGAGTGGATGAAACCTTTATTTTTGCAAATTCCTTTGACTGATGCTATTAAGTTGCCTTATATGAAGGATATTGTCTCTACTAAAAGGAAGATTCCTAATGAGGAGATTTCTACTTTGCTTGCTAATTACTCCTTCAATGGTAAGGTTCCAAAGAAACTTGGTGATCCAGGTATACCAACTATCCCTTGCTCTATTAAGAATAATTATGTTAGAACTGCTTTATATGATTTGGGAGCTGGAGTTAGTGTTATGTTTTTTTCTCTCTATAAGAGACTCCAGCTAGAAAAGTTAATACCAATAGATATATCTTTGCAAATGGCTGATAAGTCAACTACTGTTCCTGTTGGTATATGTGAGGATGTTCATGTTCAAGTAGCTCATAATTGCATGGTTTTAGCTGATTTTGTTGTGCTTGAAATGCCTGAAGATGATAATATGTCTATTATTCTTGGGAGACCTTTTCTTAATACTGCAGGTGCTGTGATCAATTGTAATGAAGGAAAAGTAACATTCAATATTAATGACAAAGAGCACACTGTCTATTTCCCGAAGAAGGTTGCCAAGAGATATTGCTTGAATTCCATTGAAAATATTGAGAGCATCAAGGTTGGAGAAATATATTGTCCCATTCCACAAGAAAATTTTGAAACTATTATGATTGGGACCATTGCTATCAAGCTCTAGGTAACATAACACTTGGTGGAATACAAAGTTTTGCTTCATATAAGATTGTTTTGGTAACAAGACTTGATCAACCTTGTTAACAAAAGGATTTTAATAAACAAAATAATGTTTTCACTGTGGTTATTCTTTCTTTCTTTTACTTTTCTCCTTTCCAATATTTGCTCTTCACCGTGCCTAACTTAAAGGCGTTAAAGAAAAGTACTTTTTGGGAGATAACCCAAGAGTTTCCTTGAGTATTGGAAGTTATTACTTCAGTAATGACCTCTCCTTATCCTTTTTGTTTGCTTTTTGTGCCAAGAATGACCTCTAATGAGAGGGAAGTAAGATTTGGGGAGTTGCTGTCCCGAAACAGATTTCTGTCCTCCATCATAAACATTCGTGAGGAGTCTATGTAAGTCAGATTGAGCTAAAAATTTATGAATAAAACCCCCAGTATGTTATCTAACTTTCGTTAGTTCAACACTTTTTGATTTGAGCAACAGAAGGTCTTTGGAAAATTCAGTTTCTACCTGCTGGTCTGTTTTGACAGATTTCTGCCATTATTTGCATTTGCTTCTTATTGATTCCTTTTCGGGTTCTTTTTGGGAAATCGAGCTTTTTGAAGGAGTTTCTACAGTAGCTTGTGTTTCTAATAAAAAGTCTTGCTGTTCCAAAGCTTTTCGATAGGTCTAATATCTTTTGAATAAACTAATGTTGCTAATGAAGATTGTGTGAAGTTTTGTATGAAAGAAAAATTTCAGGTGTAGAGGGAGGATGATGTAATAAGATGAAGAATGGAAAAAAGCTCAAGCTTGGGGGGAGCCACTCCATGCACAGCAAGAATCACTCAAGAGGTACAAGCGTCAAAGCTTGGGGTTGCCCAAGGCATCCCCTTCTTCATCAATAAATATCTCAGGTCTTTCTAGACACTTCATTTTTATTGTTTCATGCGCAGTTGTGTTGTTCTTGGAGCGACTTAGTTTTTGTTTTTGGTTTTATTTTGCTTCATTTGGTTTTGCGTTGTTTGTTTTCTAAAAAATCAAAAACACCAAAAATATTTGTTGTTCTTCTTTGGTTTTGTGAGTTCTTTGCAGGGTTCAGCCGTTCTCACTGGATTTTGGTTTCATGTTATTATTCAAGTCACACAAGTGAAGAGCAATAATGAAGATTAAGACAACTCGAGGAGTGGTAAGAGGCTGGTAACGAACTCTATTTGTTTCATTTTTGTAAATATACTCATCATTGTGAGCATGCTTAGCCTGTTTATGTAAGGTGTATGTCATTATGGATGCTTAGTAGTTCTTGATTGTCTATGATTAGCTCTAGCTTGCTAATAGTTTGTAGCATGTCATATGAATGTTTGCTTGCATTGTTTTATTCATACTTTGGTATGATATTGTGGTATCCTCCTCTGACTGTTCATGTGAATCGACTTGGCACATGCTCATGCATGCACATGACTAATCAATAGTCAATAAGCCTCGATGATTTATTTTGCCTCAGAGTTCTTCTATCACTTTCATGCCATAATTAGTCCTATTTTGTTGCAAGCATGATTATGGCAGATATTGCTCTCTCGTTTTCGATCCCTTTCTACTTCTAGCCTTCACTTGCACTGAGTATGTGCTCTACCTGTGCTTCCAACTCCCCAAAACCAATATTGCCAGCTATGTCCACCATACCTACCTATTAGCATCATTTGCTATTTCAGTGCATATTCTATATGCCGTGTTTTCTTCCAAAATAAAATGTTTGTCTGTGTTGAGAAAGTTAGTTAGTAAAGCTCTCACGAACTTGATGGCACACTTTATTCTGTGCACTTAATAATCCTGAACCATTGTGACTAGTCCATGAAAGTTATATGCTTGAAAATTATATGCTAGGAGTCAGCAGAACTGTGTTGTCACAGGGAACGCTTTCAACACCTTTTAGATATATTCATATCTAGTTGATACTTTGCTCTTTTGTTTGCGGATGTCAACGATGCGAAATGAAAGGGGGACTTGTGAGTCCATGGAGTTTGTATTTTGTGTTAGAGAAATGCCTGGGCTGCTAGCCTAAGCCATGCCTAATCATGGTGGAAACTTGCAGCATCACCATAGTGAGCTATCTATGAAGCATCCTCAATAAAAAATTATGCATATAGTAAATAAAAAGATTGCTGAGATGCTCATTGTCTGCTTGCCTTATCATTTTGGTTATGGGAAAGCTCCTGTACCATGTGCAAGGGGTACCCCGTTGGCGGTTCTCGATGATATGCAAATACTTACAATGACAAGAACTTACCTGGACCCAAAGTTGAGTAGTATGCGGAGTGTCCCTCGCACTCAAGGGACTTGGGATTTCCAGTCTATGGTCTGTCAAGCATATAATTCAGAGTGGACCTCACTTTCACCTTAACCACATAAAGATGCTTATGATAGGGCTAATGAGAGCTCAAAGCTAATGAGTACCTTCCTTTCAGCATTTGGAAGCCTTTCAAACTTTCCAAAACCATTTTCACAACATTGTTGAGTCACCTCCTATTCTATGAGCACCTTCTTGAGAGCATAGTTGTCATTCTTGTGTTTGTCTCAAAACTTGGTTAATTATGTCATGACTTTGATGCTTGTATCTCTAATATCTTTATCTCTAGTCTTCATGTGAACTTCAGAGCTGCCTTGGCATTTATTGTGCTCTCCAAACAAAGGCAAGCGAGATACCAATCTATCATACCTTATTATGAGAATTGCAATGTTGCTTATGTTTATGTTTCATGCTACCTATTGTTCTTGAGTTGGTTTCTCTTCATAGCTTGCAATGAATATTGAGTAGACTTAGTTGCATACTCCTTATTATGAATTTTTTAAGCATCTACTCCTGTGCTGAGAATATTTACATCATATGAAGCAATGTGTTCGTGAAAGTTCCTTTATCGCACTCAGTTTTCAACTTAATTGCTTGAGGACAAGCAATAAGCTAAGCTTGGGGGGAGTTGATACGTCCAAAATGTATCTACTTTCTTGAACACTTTGCTATCGTTTCTCCTCTAAACTTGTGTGATTTGGATACAACTAACACAGACAAACGTTGTTTTCAGCAGAATTACCTTGGTGTCTTGTTTTTGTCCAGAAAATCAACTATCAGGAAACATCACGGAAAATATGCCAAAAACTATATTTCACCAGAAGATCCATGGAGCGAGAAGGAGAGACGGAGAGGGGGCATGGGGGGCCCAGACCCACCCCAGGCGCGGGCCCACCACTGGTCGCGCCTGGTGGGGGTGCAGCCTCCCCAGGCAGCTCCTCGGCCTCCCTCTGCGTGTATAAGTTCCCTTTCGACCTAAAAAAAAGGAGGTTCGATAGTTTTCCAGAAAGAGTTCCGCTCCGCCGCCGCCACCAGAAACTCCGTTCTGGCACCCTGCCGGGACGGGGAATTTGGAGAGGATCATCACCATCATCATCACCAACGCATCTCCATCAACCACCGATGTTTCCCCCATCCATGAGTGAGTAATCCCCCGCCGTAGGCTTGGGAATGGTAGGGATTGGATGAGTTCTATCATGTAATCGAATATGATTGTTAGGGCATAGTGCCTAGTATCTCTTGTGCTATTTGACTTTGTTGCAACTTGTTGTGCTTAATGCTGGTCACTAGGGCCCGAGTGCCATGATCTCAGATCTGAACTTATTATTGAATCATTATGATAGTATTGTTTGTGATCTTATCTGCAAGTTGTGTACACATATCATTGTCCGGATCGAAAGGCCCCAAAGTGACAATAATTGGGACAACCGGAGGGGATGGCTGTGGTGTGAGGATCACATGTGTTCATGGAGTGTTAATGCTTTGCTCCGGTTCTCTATTAAAAGGATCACCTTAATTGCCAGTAGTTTCCTAGAGGCCCCACTGCCACGGGCTGGCTGGACAGAAGATGTTGTGCAAGTTCTTATTATGAGCACGTATGACTATATATGGAGCACATGCCTAGGATTGTTTATTACTTGGACGCTTGTTATTATTTATCTACAATCCCCTAAATCTTGAAGTTACATGTTTAGACTCGTCCATGCCACACCCGCCCATCCATCCCTATGCCTACCGTACTCGAATCCTACTGTTACCGTTACTGTTAATATTGCTCTTTTTTCACTGTTGCTCTTACTGCTGCCGTTGCTACTACCAAACTGTTGCTACTGATAAACTTCTGTGAGCAAGAACTATTTCCAGTTGCAACTGAATTGACAACTCAGTTGTGAAGGCTTGCAAGTATTCTTTGGCTCCCCTTGTGTCGAATCAATAAATTGGGTAATACTACCCGCGAAGACTGTTGTGATCCCCTACACTTGTGGGTCATCAATCACCTAGGGAGAAAATACCATGAATATATATGTGATGTATCTCCCAAGGTTGGAGCCAGAAAACTCGCAAGATCAACAACCGCAATAAGATATGCAAGGGAAATCTTTATTTGATAAACTAGAGCTTGTTATGATGATAACCACAAGCTCTAGATCCTCTCATGGACAAGAACCAAACAACAACCAAGAAATATGATGCTATGGATGCAAAGGTTTGAGATCTCTCCAAAAGATGCGATCGAGTCACCCACTCGAGAACCCCTCTTGATAGTACGGCTATCTATCCTAAACCCGGTCTCCCAGCTAACAACATGATACCGGCAAAAGAGAAACCCGATCAAGATCATACCTTTGCCTTGAGCATTCCACTTGAACTTGATGTAGACCGTCTTGACCTTCTCAAGATAGAACACCTTTCTTGATTTCTCTTGCTTGCTCTTGCTTGATGAAGAATTTCAAATTGCTCCCCATACTCCATGGAGAATACCTCTTCTTTGAACTTGTATTCATCACTCCAAGATTATTAGGATGGCAAGCTTCAAGTATGAGATCTTCTAGAGATGGCGCATCTTAAGCTTGCCTTCTTCATTACTTCTTGAGGTTGATCCATCTTGATGCAACTCTTTGCAGTTGTCTTTATCAACCTTCAAGATTCTTTATTCACGATTCCAATGGCATAGAGACCTTGGACATTTCTTCCTCTCCTTCATTTCTTCATCTTTCAACCTTGCGACCAACACATGGCCCAAAGCGATGCCAATGGACAAACCTACAAGTGGAACTCAATTTATACATTAGTCCATAGAGATTGTTATTAATTACCAAAACCGCACATGGTACCATACATGCCCTTTCAAAAAGGAGGTCAATCTATATGCGGAACTTTTTCCTATATCCAAGGACAGTTTCCTATCAGGTATTTGGACATTCTAATACACTATTAGAGGTTTACAAATGCTGAATGGAAATTTGTTGAAGAGAGACTGCAATTAATATTGAGTAGTTGAAAAGGCAAATTATTATCCTTGAGAGGAAGATTGGTTCCATTATTTTAGTACTCAGTAATATGGTACTATATATGATATCTTTCTTTCAATTACCAAAGGGGTCTTAAAATGGTTGGACTATTTTCTATCAAGATTCTTTTCACAAGGGGATAATGAGAAAAATAAATATCGACTGGATAAGTGGAGTGTGGTTTGCTGACCAAAAGACTAGGAAGGGCTTGGTATTCAGGATCTTGAGATCAGGAATATAGCCCTGCTAGGTAAATGGCTCTTCAGGTTGTAACATGGGGTTTGTCAAACCCTCTTTAAATGAAAATATGTGGGTTCAAAAGCGATATCCCAGGTAATATGGAAACCTGGTGCGCATTTTTGGGCTAGTCTAATGGCAACGAAGAGACATTTCTTTCCCTTCGAATTATTTTCTATTAAGGATTGATCTGAGATACGATTCTGGGAAGATAAGTGGCTAGGCAATACTACACTCGGTAATAGTATCCAGCAATGTACAATATCATTTGTCATAAGGGTGATATAATCGCCAAAGTGCTGGAGTCATCTCCACCGAATGCGACTTTCAGAAGAGATTTAATTGAACCTATACTTACTTCTTGGAATGGGCTACTTTAGCGGTTGTCGCTAATCCATTTAGTGCCTAGGGCCGATGAATTTCATTGCAGGTTACACGAGAATGGAAATCACTTCTATGTATAATGAGCTTGTCCAACCATACTTACCAGTGGATAACAATAGGAAAATGTGGAGAATGAAGATACCTCTAAAAAACAAAAAAAGCCTCATATCTTCATCGAGGGGTGATCCTTACTAAATATAATCTCATTAAGCGTAACTGGAAGGGGGATAAAACATGTGTTTTTTGTCAACATGACGAGAAAATTAAACATTTGTTTTTTCAATGCCATTTAGCTTGTTTTATATGGTCAGTCACCCAAGTGGCATCAGGCTTGAATGCTCCGCGTAGTGTTACTAATATTTTTGGAAACTAGCTACATGGTATTGATTACAAGTACATAATTTTTCTTAGGTTTGGTTGCCATAATTTGGTCGCCATGGCTATGTAAAAATAATAAAGTGTTTAATAATAAATCTTCTTGTTTTTTGCAGGTTATCTACCGGTGTATGATGACCCACAAGTATAGGGGGTGCATCGTAGTACTTTCGATAAATAGGAGTGTCGATCCCAACGAGTAGCAGAAGGTGTTGGCTAGTGGTATGGAGCAGGAAATCTCTGTAAATACTTAGCAAACGGATTTTTAGGGATTTTCTGATAAAGCAAAGAAACAAAGTGCAAGTAATAAAGAGAACGAACAAACACAGCAAGTGGCCCAATCCTTTCTTAGCAAAGGACAAGCCGGTGGAAATACTTATAAGGACCAAACGTTCTCGAGGACACATGGAAATTCTGTCAAGTGCTTTCGCTTCAAATAGCTGAGTGCCCTTCACTAGTAGAAAACAGGACACTAATCCCGGTTTGTAAGAGGCTTTAGTCCCGGATTGCAATCCCGGACTAACGTATCGGGACTAAAGGTTAGGCCTTTAGTCCCGGTTCTGTTACAATCCGGGACTAGATTGTCTCCACGTGGCCGCTCTGTGTACGCTGGGCTGGAGGATATTTAGCTAGTCACGGCTCGTAACACGAACCGAGACTAAAGTTCTTCTGCCGCGGCAGCGTTTTGCACCAAACTGCTGCCGCGGCAGGAGGTGGGGTTTTAGGGTTTTATTTTTTTTGTGTTTGATTATTTTTCATTTTGTGTTTTCATATACATATTATTCTACGCTTCTACATGTTGTATACATTGATGCATATATAATATAATTTCACTCACGATAACATAAATACATATAAATATATACACAACCGAGACTAGAGTTCGTCTAATTGATTTACACCAAGATCATAATTACAATAGATATTGTCATTTTGTGTATATCCACGATTACACGAAGGTCTATCTACGTTGTACTCTCCTTTTGAGTTTATGACGTCCCTGAGAAAAAATCCCGACAACTCCTCTTCAATTGCTAGTAGGCGTTCATGTGGTAGGAGCTTATCCCGCATCGCATCCAACTATATATAAAGAAGTAGATCATTATGAATGGAACTCAACAAAAACTATGGTATAGAATAAATTGCGAATATATTATTTACGTACTTGAAGAAAGTCTGTGCCCTGCTCCATACACCCACGAATGAACTCACATACGTAATATCCACATAAATTAGTCCCCTGTGGTTGCATCGCACACTTTTCGATCGAGAATATAATTCAATCAGATAATAATCAAGCATGATAATTGTAAGAATGATAATTGTAACATCCACATAAATTAGTCCCCTAGCTCTCGTACTACTTACCGGGACCGTACGAAAAGTGAGTTCCTCACGCCATTCACCCTGAACCTCCTTCGTGAACCTTTTCCAAACCCTGTCCGGCAAAAAATAAATGAATGAGTTATTAATTAGTTTACATCTTAGAGAATGAACGAAAGAGACAGATATAGTGATTGAAATTACTTTTGGAGGCAATTAATTATGCTGCGGTAGTCTTCCATCGGCTTCTTTAACGAGTCCGAGATTTCAACTTTTACACGGTCAACGTCAATGTTTAGAAGAATCCAGTGGAAACTGCGATCGTTTATATACACTTAACATCGAGTAAACAAAAATTGAATGTGTACAGGACAGTAAGACTCTTACCCATAGTTGTAAGGAAATAGTATTTGTGTCTTGTAATGTTGCTCCATTAAAAACATTAGCAAGTTATCCTCTGTTTCCTCGAGGTTATTTATTAGCGTATGTCCATTTACTCTGTTTGGGTCAATGAACCCAATGCTGTAGATTGACTTTCTTATACATTCTTGAGTCTTCATTCTGCATATATAATAGCATACAGAAGGAGCTATAGTGAGGATAACGACAGGAAATGAATTGAACGAGCTGAGTTAGTGACTTAATTACTTATAGACAATATATGCTAAGGAGGGACTTGTCGAGGTCGTCTAGGTTGAATAACTGAAATAGTTCATAAAGTTCAATGGAGATCTCGTCTAGACGGAAGTACTCCTCTCCAACTTTACATAGGAGAAATTGTCTCCCTTCCTTTGTGACTTTCAAGTACCAGATATGCAACAGTCGCATATGTGTTGGCAGATCATCGAATACCTCATCGCTGACCAGAGGCTCCCCGTAGACAAATTTTCATGATATTGGTCCCTTGGCGACATTATCTCCGCCGGCTAGAAGTGCTTCGACCGGCATGTTACACTCCTTGGCTAATTTAATAGCTAATTCCATATCTATTCCACCTTGTGTGGGCTGGGGTAACATCTTGAGCGGGGCAATGGATTGTTTTGCCTGTTTGCCAAGCTGGGCAACTTCTTTTGATTTTCTCCCACTTGCAGTACTGCTTGATGACTTCTCTTTTAGTGTCTTCGTAAGACAGCGTGTATAGTCATATTTCCTATTTAACACATGTTGGGGTGGTTGTCAAGGAATGCCTTGAAGTGCTTCTTGACTTTTGGATCAACTAGCACCCGTGGCTCGTGTTGTTTTGGTGCAAAATGGGCCTTCACTTCGGCCCAGGAGATCACCGCGCTTTCCTCATCAGTCCGGTGATAAGCTAACTTGGGAGGAGACGGCGGTACTCTTGGTAGGGGATCTTGTCATTTTCGGCGTCGGGTCTCCCTCGACGTAGCGGTGTTATTCTTCCGCTTTCTTCCCTTTGATTCAGTGGGCGGAGGCGGAGGCGCCGGAGATGGAGATGCAGTCGCGCTGCGATCCCTCTTAGGAAGGGTTGGACTATTGTTTCTTGGTGGAGACGGTGGACTTGGAGGTGATGGTGGCCTTGGAGGTGATGGATTGCTTCTCGGAGGAGAAGATTTCCTTGGCGCCCAGCCTGGAAACACGATGTGTTGTTTTTTCCAAAGAATGATCCCACCCTCCACTTCTCCAAGTGTTTTCTCCCCTTCGCCTGCAGGGATGTCAAGCTCAAGTGATCGACATGTCAGTTCAACTTCATCCACACCGACACGAGCATAGCCAGCTGGAATCTGACTTCCATGGTAGGTCGCTTCCGGTGGACAAGGTAAAGCAAAGCCGAGCGCCACCTTCATAGAAATGTTCTTCACTGTGACATGTAGCTCACAAGCTGTCCTTGCCTCGACTTCATCCACGGGGTAGAGAACCATCGTTGCATTATTGTCCATCAGCATTGGATTATTAGCTTGTACCTCCGTGGAAGCCACGCTGCTTCTCCGCTAAGATGGGCCCACCGGACTATCTAACGCAGGATCTTGCTGTCGGGCCAGTACTCTAAGTTCATTAATCTGCTCCTGCTGTAGCTTGAACATGGCTTGAAATTCCTCAGTCCTTTTTTCAACCACCTCCAACCGTGCTGCCTCCTCCGCCTTCTGCCGGTTCGTTTTTCTGGATCGGCTTCTATAAGTGTCGATGTTAGCGGGAAACCCTGTCTTCCATGGAACAGATGGGCCAAAGCCTCGTGTTCATCCGAATTTTTTAGGATTCCCGAGGGCATATGTCAGCTCATCGTTCTCTCTGTCTGGAATGAACTTTCCATCTTTTCTCAGTTGTATCACTTTAACAAGTTCATCTTTGGGTTTAGTCATGGCATCCTTTGTAACAATAATCTCCCCGGTTTCAGTGTCATACGATCCCCCATGCCCAAGGAGCCAATTTTTTGACCTCACGGGCCACTTATTTGTAGCTTGCGTGACCCCTTATACGCATTTCTTCCTCGGTTTTTTTCCACTTCGGCGCGGCCGTCTTGTAGCCACCTGTCCCCATAGTATGGTGATATTTCTTTTTGGCCGCATTTATCTTATTATTTTCTGACTTGGCCGTAGCTGCTTCTGATTCCTTGTATTTCACAAATGGGGTCTAGTTATCCCGCTGCTTCTCTAGCGGGCCAGTGAATGGCGGAGTCAGCCCCTTCTTGGCAAAGTTGTTTTACATTTTTTCTTCCAGTCCTTGAACTGTCCGCCCATCTTCTTAAGGGCACACTTTCTGACTTGCAACCTCAATGCCTCAGTGAGTTCAGGAGTGTCCAATTCAGGCAGAGAGATGTGTGCCATGAGTGAATTCGAAAGACCGTCTTTGGCTCTGTCATCGACAAAAGTTTCTCCAACTCGATCACTTTTCTTTCCTGGCTTATTCCACTTCTGAGTAGTGATCGGGATGGCGTCCCTGACTATCGCTCCGCATTGGTATACAAATACACTTGCGGCCTCTTTCGGCTCCAAAGATTCGCCGACCTCAGACACTAGATCAATGGTGAAACGCATACCGTCGGCCAACTTTTTGGTCGGGCCTCGTTTCCTTGCAGAAGATTCGCCCGATGCGGAGGTCTAAGAGAAGAAACAGTCGTTAGTACATATATATATATGAATCAACTAATGCATCTACTAGCTCGTGATCAGCAGAGGCTTTATATACCTTGCCGGTCTTTGCTATGGTGGTGTCTCCACCGTCAGTTCCACCGTCGTCTCCACCAAAGAATTCGTCATAGTCGTCTCTTCTGTCGGCTTCATCCAAGTTGAGGTATTGGGAGCCATCATCATCTCCATCATCGTCTGCTCCATCATAATTGTAACCTCATGTACCCTCATCTATCATGCTGTACATGATGTGCTCTTCGTTGTCTCTACCGTCCATAACTTAACTAATACAGAAGAAAGATAAAACCATTTTGCTTAATGCGATAAAATAAAGGAAGCTAAAGTAATCCAGCTTAAACAATGCGATAAAGAAAGATAAAGTACCAGTTAAACAAGAATACATCTCGAATAATCCAGCTAGTACAACAATAAAGTACCAATTAAACAACAATACAACCCTATTACACATCTAGCTAGCTCAGCGAAGACGTCGAGCCCCGGCTACTGAGCCGCAGGAGGTGTGCACCCAAAGTGTAGGAACCATCACCGGAGAATATCTCGGGTAAGGTGCCTGAAGAATTTGCCAGGTATTGGCGTCCCGGACTCCTAAAATGTGCATGTAGCGCCGGACGTGCTCGTCCTCCTCCCTGACACGACGCTGTACCACCTCGTCGAGGGCCGGCTCCCTCTGCATCGCACCTAGACCACTCGGCCGCTACCATAGAAGATCCGGGTCGACGACGACACCCGGATTCCTCACGAGACGACGTCCCCCGGCTGGTAGCACCTCCCAGTGCCAGCCCGGCGGAGCCCAGCCCCATGGATGCCCGGTGACACTGTCTAGTAGCGCTGTCTAGTAGCGCTCTAGGGGTCACGCCGAGTGAACGAGGATGAGGAATCGGCATATTCCTAAACACTAAATTAAACCTATATACTTTAAACATGATGAAAATAAATAGTATCAACTAAAATAAACTATATTAAACACTAACTAAATTCACTAACTAAAATAAACTATATTAAACACTAACTAAAAACCTAAAATTCACTAACTAGGAAAAATTCACTAACTAAAATATCTAACAAAACAATTACACTAAAGTTACTAAATAAATTCACTAACTATATTACACTAACTAAATTACACTAACAAAACAAAATATATTAAACACTAACTAAAATATCTAAGAAACAATTACACTAAACTTACTAAATAATTAACCCTAAAATAACCCTAACTAACTAACCCTAAAATACACAAAAAAATTATATACACTAACTAATTAACACTAACAAAATTAACACGTGCTACTAAATTAAACTAGAGCTTACCGCGCGAGGAGGGGCGGTTCCGGTGGTGGTGGATGGTGCGGGCGGCGTGGTGGGCTCCTGTGATGGCGTGGGCGGCACGGGCGGTCGTTCTCGGCGTGCTGGGAAAGGGGCGGCGCGCCGGAGAGCGGGACGGCACGGGCGCGGTCGACACGGGCGCGGGTGGCACTGGCTCGAGCGGCACGGGGGAGGGGCGGCACGAGAAGGGGCGGCGCGAGGAGGGGCGCGGGCGCGGGGCGGTGGTTGGCGGCGTGGCGGCGAGAAGGCGCGGCGCGAGGAGCAAGACGGCGGCGGCAGGGTTGATCTGTGCGCTCCGGTTCGGTGCACGAACCGGGGCGCATGGGACCTTTAGCCCCGGTTGGTAGCACAAACCGGGGCTAAAGGGTTTTCGGGGCGCCGCGTTTCGCGCACAGCCCCGCACCCCTTTAGCCCCGGTTTGTAGTTCAAACCGGGCTAAAGGTCCTTTTTTAAAAGCTTTTTCAAAACCTTTTTAAAAACCTTTTTTAGAATTAATTATTATATGCCTGTTTAAAACCTTTTTAGAAACAAAAAAACCTTTTTAAAAACCTTTTTTAAAAACCTTTTTTAAAACCTTTTTAAAAACCTTTTTTAAAAACCTTCTTTAAAAATCTTTTTTAAAAACTTTTTCAAAACCTTTTTTAAAAACCTTTTTTAAAACCTTTTTGAAATTTTTATGCCCGTTTTGAATTTTTTGCCGCTTCGAACTTAGGTCAAAACGACGTGCGTGAAGATAGGGAATGAGAATGTTAGAACTTGCATTGGATCTCTGAAAAAACGACATATTGTGAGTCTAACAATGATTTTTTCAAAAAATCACGGACGTTAGATCATGTACCTGTAGTTCAAACCGGACCCACTTCCTACCGATTCGGCAGACATTTGTCGTTTTCACCCGGGAAGGACAGAAAGGTTTGAGATCCCCCGGTTGGGATATAGTTCACGTAACGTGGTCTACTATTTTAGAAAAATGGGATGGTAGCATTCTGTAACTGCATTTTGGTGGCTGCTTCACAAAACGACCCGTCTTTTTGCGCTCGGAAAATGGAAAATGGCTTTTTCGAGCGACGAAAAGGAAAACTTTCTCCTGCAAGTTTGTTCTACATCCCAATATACACATGCATGCACAACATGGGCACCGTATCACAAACTATGCCGCGATTCAACACATAACATCCGTCTCTTGGACCAAAAGCCATGAAACCTCGAACATGATAGGTCATTTTGTGAAGGTTTTTTGGAGGCATAATCAGTATACCAAGTTTGATATTTTTCCTTGCAACTATGTCACATAATATCACAAACACACGAAGGATTTACATTGTTCGGACCTTTTTTGAATTTTTTATGCCTGTTTTGTATTTTTTGCCATTTCGAACTTAGGTCAAAACGGCGTGCATGAAGATAGGGGATGAGAATGTTAGAACTTGCATTGGATTTATGAAAAAACGACATATTGTGAGTCTAAAAATGATTTTTTCAAAAAATCACGGACAGATCATGTACCTATAGTTCAAACCGGACACACTTCTTACTGATTCGGCAGACATTTGTCTTTTTCACCCGGGAATAGGGCTGTACTATCGAGCATCTCGACTCGTTAAGGCTCGGCTCGTTAAGGCTCGGATCATTAAACTCGTTAAGGATAACGAGCTAAAAGTAAAGCTCGGCTCAGTTCGTTAGATGTTATTGAGCGCTCACGAGCTGCTCGGTAAGAAAATGCATAGACAAAGGCATACCGATAATTAAAAACAACAATTATAACCACATATATACCTGTATCAAAATACGATAGATAATTATCGATAGCAGTGCTTGGATGGCATCTTACGCTTATCCATGTGAATTGGTGTGAGTAGAGAGGCCTGGAACGGATGAGAAGGACTCCAGCCGGCAGGGCTCGGTCGGTGCCGTGGTCAGCAGATCTAGATCGAGAAGGTGGAGATGGGGTATTCCTCAATGGGCCAGTTGTTTGTCTTAGATAGGCTGCCGGATTAGACATGTAGCAACATAAGTGGGCCATACCTTGGTTGTTACCGAGCTTAACGAGTAGCTCACGAACATCGTTAACTCGATCATTTAGCTCGTTAAGGATATCGAGCAAAGCTCGGCTCGAATCGTTAAGGAAACGAGTCGATCTCGAACGAGCCGAGCAAACGAGTGCTCATTAAACTCGCCGAGTTTCGAGTTTTATGTCCAAACCTACCCAGGAAGGACAGAAAGGTTTGAGATCCCCCGTTTGGGATATAGTTCACGTAACATGGTCTACTATTTTAGAAAAATGGGATGGTAGCATTCTGTAACTGCATTTAGGTGGCTGCTTCACAAAACGACCCGTCTTTTTGCGCTCGGAAAATGGAAAATGGCTTTTCCGAGCGACAAAAAGGAAAACTTCATCCTGCAACATTGTTCTACATCCCAATATACATATGCATGCACAATATGGGCATCGTATCACAAACTATGCCTCGATTCAACACATAACATCCGTCTCTTGGACCGAAAGCCATGAAACCTCGAACATGATAGGTCATTTTGTAAAGGTTTTTTGGAGACATAATCAGTATACCAAGTTTGATATTTTTCCTTGCAACTATGTCACATAATATCACACCATGCGAAGGATTTACATTGTTTGGACCTTTTTTGAATTTTTATGCCCGTTTTGAATTTTTTGCCGTTTCGAACTTAGGTCAAAACGGCGTGCGTGAAGATAGGGGATGAGAATGTTAGAACTTGCATTGGATCTCTGAAAAAACGACATATTGTGAGTCTAAAAATGATTTTTTTCAAAAAATCACGGACGTTAGATCATGTACCTGTAGTTCAAACCGGACCCACTTCCTACCGATTCGGCAGACATTTGTCTTTTTCACCCGGGAAGGACGGAAAGGTTTGAGATCCCCCGGTTGGGATATAGTTCATGTAACGTGGTCTACTATTTTAGAAAAATGGGATGGTAGCATTCTGTAACTGCATTTTGGTGGCTGCTTCACAAAACGACCCGTCTTTTTGCGCTCGGAAAATGGAAAATGGCTTTTCCGAGCGACGAAAAGGAAAAATTCCTCCTACAACATTGTTCTATATCCCAATATACACATGCATGCACAATATGGGCACTGTATCACAAACTATGCCGCGATTCAACACATAACATCCGTCTCTTGGACCGAAAGCCATGAAACCGGGACTAAAGATATTTCCCGCCATATCCCACCGCTTCCCGCCATGTTTTCCCGACGTTGCCCTCTGAACGGTGCTTTTAGTCCCGGTTGTAGCCACTAATCGGGACTAAAGATATTTCCCGCCATATCCCACCGCTTCCCGCCATGTTTTCCCGTCCTTTCCCTCTGAACTGTGCTTTTAGTCCCGGTTGTAGCCACTAACCGGGACTAAAGATATTTCCCGCCATATCCCACCGTTTCCCGCCATGTTTTCCAGCACTTTCCATCTATATATAGGCCGACCACGCCATGTCTATCCATACATTCGCTCCTTCCTCTCTCACAACTATGGACAGTGCCTACTGGGCCATTCTGATCCTCGAGGAGACCCAGGCGTTGTGGGCCTCCAACTACCCTTGCCCGCCGGGCTACCGGCCGGCCGCCGGCTGGATGCTGAGCGCTGGAGGGGTTCCTGTCCCTCTTGTGCCTCAAGGCTCCGCCAGACAGGCGGCCATCACGAACCACTTCTACCACGAGCTCACGCCGGAGTAGCGGATGGATCCCCAGTGGGATCCCGGCAACTATCACTCCTGGAATGCCTTCTTTGATAATCGACGGGAAAGGGAGCTCGCCAGGTACGAGGGTGATGGCCCGCCCCCGGTGAACCACAATGAAGCCGGTCGGCGTCTATGGTGGGCGAACCGTACTATCATCGGCGTGATGCGCTACATCGCCGGGGGAGACCATCCTCGCCTGCGGTGCCCACAAGTCTACCCGCCACAGAGCCACAAGAAGGCCCCTCTCCCGCCCGGTGTTAGCGGCATCGTCTTCCAGGAGACTCCTCCCCCGCCCGCCGTGAATCCGAGGCCGGAGTGGCAGGTGCCCCCGCTATATGCCATGGCTGGGCTAAGGATCTCTGGAGTGGCAGGTGACGATGACGATGATGAAGAAGACCCTGAAGTTGTGTACTATAGGACTAGGCATGATTATGACTAAAGGGGGTGGCTTTAGTCCTCAGTGTTAGCTAGTCCCGGTTTGTCCCGTTTTTAATATTAATAAATGTATAAGTGTTACCTAGTCTACAATTTTGGTACCTGCCTACAGCAATCTCAGAAATTCCTATATTAACCATGGAGCATCTTCCTTTAATAAATGAAAAATAGGATTAATTCATAAAAGGTTTAATACATTACATCACCAACATCCACATCTAGTGTTTTGGTTCTCTTCTTGTCCGTAACCATGGAGCATCTTCCTTATTTAGCAATATGCTTGGTTCAGTTTTCACTTTGAATGGCGGAATTTCATGAAATTTGTCATAATCTTCTGACATGTCTGTCCTGTCCTCAACTCCCACCATGTTTCTTTTTCTGAAAGAACTATGTGGCGCTTTGTCTCATCGTATGATATTATATTCTTTTGGTTATCTTTCCTTTTTCTCGGTCTAGTAGACCTGTCCTTCACATAGAAAAATTGAGCCACATCATTGGCAAGGACGAATGGTTCGTCTCCGTACGCAAGATTATTGAGATCCACTGTTGTCATTCCGTACAGCTGGTCTACCGTTACCCCACCTCCTGTCATCTTGACCCATTTGCATCGAAACAATGGGACCTTGAAATTAGGACCATAGTCAAGTTCCCATATGTCCTCTATGTAACCATAATATGTGTCCTTTTTCCTATTCTCGTCCGTTGCATCAAATCGTACACCAATGTTTTGGTTGGTGCTCTTTTTATCTTGGGCGTGCATGTAAAATATATTCCCATTGATCTCGTAACCTTGGAAAGTCAATATAGTTGAAGATCGAGACCTGGCCAACAAGTACAACTGATCTCCAACAGTGGTGCAACCAACCGCCAAAAGTCTTCACGTATTCATCTCTAATCAACCTGTCAGACTGCCCTGGGTAGTTCGAGCGTACAATATTCTTGTGTACCTAGATATATGGAGCCACCAAGGTCGAACTTTGCAGAATTGTATAGTGTGCTTTAGTGAAAGAATGTCCATCCATACATATCTTTGCTTTCTTTCCTAGCGTGCCTTTTCCACTAAGTCTCCCTTCATGCCGTGATTCAGGTACACCGATCGGCTTAAGGTCAGGAATAAAGTCAACATAAAACTCAATGACCTCCTCTGTTCCATATCCCTTGGAGATGCTTCCTTCTGGCCTCGCACGGTAATGGACATATTTCTTTAAGACTCTCATGAATCTCTCAAAGGGGAACATATTGTGTAGAAATACAGGACCGAGAATGGTAATCTCTTCGACTAGGTGAACTAGAAGGTGCGTCATTATGTTGAAGAAGGATGGTGGGAACACTAACTCAAAACTGACAAGACACTGGACCACATCTTTCTGTAACCCTGGTAGACTTTCTGGATCGATTACCTTCTGAGAAATTGCATTGAGGAACGAACATAGCTTCACAATGGGTACTCTAACATTTTCTAGGAGAAGCCCCCTCAAAGCAACCGGAAGCAACTGCCTCATAAGAACGTGGCAGTCATGAGACTTCAGGTTCTGGATTTTTTTTCTCTGCCATATTTATTATTCCCTTTATATTGGACGAGAAGCCAGAAGGAACATTGATACTACTCAGGCATTCAAAAAAGATTTCCTTCTCTTCCTTGGTAAGAGCGTAGCTGGCAGTACCTTGAAACAACTCTGGATGCCTGCCTTCTCGGTCTTTCATACGTTGTTGGTCCTGTCGTGCTTCTGGTGTATCTTTATTCTTTCCATACACGCCCAAGAAGCCTAGCAGTATCACGCAAACATTCTTCGTCAGGTGCATCACGTTGATTGCAGAGCGGACCTCTAAGACTTTCCAATAGGGTAGCTCCCAAAATATAGATTTCTTCTTCCAGATGGGTGCGTGTCCGCCAGCGTCCTTCGGAACGGGCTGTCCGCCAGGACCCTTTTCAAAGATTACTTTTATATCCTTCACCATATAAAATACAGCATCACCAGTACGACGGACAGGCTTACTCCGGTGATCTGCTTCACCATTGAAATGTTTGCCTTTCCTTCTTAGGGAATGCGTGGGCGGAAGAAAACGGCGATTCCCTAGGTACACATTCTTCTTGCACTTATCCAAATAAATACTTTCAGTGTCATCTAAACAGTGTGTGCATGCATTGTATCCCTTGTTTGTCTGTCCTGAAATGTTACTAAGAGCAGGCCAATCATTGATGGTTACGAACAACAATGCCCGTAGGTTAAATTCCTCACGTGTGTGCTTATCCCACACACGTACACCTTGTCCGTGCCATAGCTGTAAAAGTTCTTCAACTAATGGCCTTAGGTATACATCAATGTCGTTGCCGGGTTGCTTCGGGCCTTGGATGAGCACTGGCATCATAATGAACTTCCGCTTCATGCACAACCAAGGAGAAAGGTTATACATACACAAAGTCACAGGCCATGTGCTATGACTGCAGCTCTGCTCCCCAAAGGGATTCATGTCATCCGTACTTAGACCAAACCATAAGTTTCTCGCGTCACCTGCAAAGTCCGGGTACTTTCTCTCAATTTTTCTCCACTGCGACCCATCAGCGGGGTGTCTCAACATCTCGTCCTTCTTACGGTCTTCTTTGTGCCGCAACAATTTGGCATGCTCTTCGTTTCTGAACAAACGTTACAGCCGTGGTATTATAGGAGCATACCACATCACCTTGGCGGGAACCCTCTTCCTCGTGCGCTCCCCCTCAACATCACCAGGGTCATATCGTCGGATCTTATACCGCAATGCAGTGCATACCGAGCATGCATCCAAATTCTCGTACTGCTCACCGCGATAGAGGATGCAGTCATTAATGCATGCATGTATCTTCTGTACCTCTAATCCTAGAGGGCAGACAACCTTCTTTGCTTCTTAAGTACTGGCGGGCAGTTCGTTATCCTTTGGAAGCGGCTTCTTCATTATCTTCAACAACTTTTCAAATCCCTTGTCAGGCACACCGACCTTTGCCTTCCATTTCAGCAATTCTAGTGTGCTGCCTAGCTTTTTGTGGCCATCTTCGTAATTGGGGTACAACAATTTGTTGTGATCATCTAACATCTGCTCAAATTTCAACCTCTCCCTTTCGCTATCACATTCTCCCTTTGCATCAGCAATGGCCCGACCAAGATCATCATCTGGCTCATATGATGCACGTTCTTCTGCTTCTTCTTCATCATTGTCTTCCATTGTAGTACCACCGTATTCAGGGGACATAGGATAGCTATCATCATTCTCTTCATCTTCGTTGTCTTCCATCATAACCCCTCTTTCTCCGTGCTTGGTCCAACAATTATAGCCAGACATGAAACCGAACCGAAACAAGTGGCCATGAAGGACTCTTGAGGAAGAGTATTCCTTCTGATTCCGACACTCACCACATGGACAACAGATAAAACCATTCCGCTTGTTTGCCTCTGCCACAACGAGAAAAGAACGCACGCCTTTAATTAACTCGTCAGAGATTCGGTCAGCGTACATCCATTGTCGTCTCATCTGCATTTTATAAGTTCATCAAACAAAATCACGATGCTAAGAGTAGTACTAGTCTAAAAATAAAAGAACACATCGTATACATCAAACAAGCACTAATTTAAAAAACTTTCTACTATATCTTTAGTCCCGGTTGGACACACCAACCGGGACTAAAGGGGTTGCGGCAGGCTGGGGCCGGCATGAGCCCGTTTAGTCCCGAATGGTGTCTCCAATCGGGACTAAAAGTGGGTGACGACACTATATGTCGTGAGTGGACACTATGCCAATGAGTGGCGACACTGTTTCAGTGGGTGGCGACAATATGAAAGGGGTGAGTGTCGACATTATGTCATGAGTGTCGACACTGTGTTGTGCTGCTTAATCTATAAATAGGCTTCCTTGTGAACTATCAACTGCAAGGAAGATCGTGTGAGAGACCAGGGACACCACTACGGCGGAGCTTCTCGAAGATGTCTTAGGACCTCGTCCTCAGACATCTTCGAGGAGCTCGCCGTAGAGGCACTCCCTAATATGTAAAATTAGTTAGCTCCACCAGCATACTAATTTAGCTAGAAAAGATATGAACTGAAATATGGTGTGCGAGAGCACGGACACCACTATGGCAGAGCTTCTCGAAGATGTCTTAGGATGCCTCGTCCTCAGACATCTTCGAGGAGCTCACCATAGAGGCACTCCCTAAATTAATTTGGTAGATCCTTGGCGTGTTCATGTTTTTGTTCTTAATTTCTTGCTTAACTGGCCGATGATTAACTAAAATTCTAGGGCGCCACTATATATATGTGTGTCTTCATAGTTTTGCTACTTATTTTTGTTTCAATGGATTTTGTGACGACAGGTAGAAGAAAGAAGAATATTTTGTTGCTCGACGGTGACATGATGCACTGTGAACCGACCGGATTTCAAGACAACGTGTCAAACCAAGATATGTATATAGGATGAACTCATGTATCTATGTGCTTCGATGAATCAAATGAATTTCGAGAACTATATGTGCCAAATTAACCAGATATACAGAGATAGAACCCACACAAAATCTATCCATTTCTGGAGCATGAAATGAGCTAAAACAAGCAATGAGAGATAAAATGATGAAGTTGCTAACCTCTTAGGACCCTTGATAGATGTGGAGCCAAAAAATCTTCACAAATCTTGAGAAAAATGGGAAAGAACTCGAGATTGAGGGGAGAAATTTGAGAGGGATGATTGTGTGAGCTTGAAATGGCTCGGGCTGGGAAGGGGAAGAAGATATAGTCGGGGACTTTAGTCCCGGTTTGAGAAACAAACCGGGGCTAAAGGTCCACGCATCTGCTCTTTTCCAGCGCCAGACCCTTTAGCTCCGGTCTGGTAAACGAACCGAGGCTAAAGTTCACATACGAACCGGGGCTAATGTCTTCTGGTCCCTGCGGCCATTTCTAGCCGTTGGGACCAGGGCATTAGTCCCAGTTTGTACCAGAACCGGGACTAATGCTCTGGACCAAAGGTCCGTTTTCTACTAGTGCTTTTTTGGTGTTGTAAGTGTCGTGTGGGTGAACCTGTGCTAATGTACCGACCTTACTTGGACTAATACATACTTGTGATTAAACCCTTTGCAAGCATCCACAACTATAGGAAAGCAATTAAGATATAAACCTAACCACAGCCTTAAACTCTTGAGATCCTACACTCCCTTGTGCAAAGGTGTCCTAACGGGGGTTCAGGTTTCTGTCACTCCGGCAACCCCACAATTAGTATACAAATACACAATGCATTCCCCTAGGCCCATAAATGGTGAAGTATCATGTAGTCGACGTTCACATGACACCACTAGAAGAATACCACCACAACCTAAATACTAAACCATTGAATAATATCTCAACACAAATCCACTACTAACAACATGACTTCTTCCATGTCCTCAAGAACTAAACGAACTACTCATGAGACATCATATGGATCAAGATCAAAGATGATATGGTGATGGATAACAATCTGAACATAAACAATAATCCAATGGTTTCACTCACAAGCATTAACTACAATCATAATCAACACCGGGAAAGTTTCCCCTAAGAACTAATGCAAGATTCAACTCAATTGTTACAGCAGGATGGAGTGGTGATGATGGTGCTGGTGGAGATGATGGTGTGGATGATGATGATGATGATTCCGATGAAGTCTAGCTTGATGATGGTGCTGATGGCGACGATCTCCCCTCTCGGGGAAGGAATTTCCCCAGCAGAGATCTGTCCGCCGGAGAGCTCTTTCTCTCTCGGTGTTTTCTGCCCCGCAGAGGCGGCAGAATCTTGCTGTGGTCGCTCCCCGTGTATTAGGGTTCCGAGAGGGCGGAGTCAGAGGCCGGCCAGGTGGGCCACACCCTCTGTAGGCACGGCCAGGGGGTGGCCCTCGCCTGAGTGTGGGCCCCCTGTGGCCCATCTACGCCTCCCCTTCTGGCTTCCTTCGTCTTTTGGGAAAATATATTTTTTCATGATTTTTCTGGTATTTTTCTGATCTTCGCAAAATTGCATCAAAAACACCTCTTTTTTCATCAGAATCCTGACTCCGGCAGTTCATCCTTCAAGAATCATCTAACATGCAAAACAGATAAAAAGACATAAGTAACACCTCATAATATGAAATATATCAATGAATAGATGCAAATTATGATATAGAATGGTGGTGCAAATTGGACGTGTCAGTGTAGAGGTATTCTTCGTACATGATCTTCCCTCCACCGTGCGGACTTTCACAACCTGTTTGTGGAGGTCTATACGCGACTGGAGGATACGGCGAAGGACCTATTTACTTATCATGGTTGGCAGCATAACCTGCGGATCGGCCCTTCACCATCTTAGGTGTCTTACAATTTCTCACGATGATATGTAATTTTTTTTTGTTTCTGAACTACGGACTCGGATCGGCTGTGTGCATCTTAGTTATATAGAGGTCGGGTGTAAGGATTAAACTTTAAGCAATAAAATCATCCTTTATCAAAAAAATACATTAAGATATGGTATCTCACATTCATTATTAATTAGTCTTCTCGAGTGTGTTCTTACTGATAGCCAGAGCACCCCATCCATCCCCTCCTCCTAGTTTCTACTATCGATCTTCTCCTCTTCCTTAGCGGCTCGGCCTCCCGAAGCACCTCCTTTGCTAATGGCCCCAACCTCCCAAGTGCCATGGATAACTTGTGGTGGATCTTCAGTTTGTGCCACCGAACTCCCAGGATGGGGAATCGGTCCGGGAACGACCGATCAAGCTCGGAAGGCTGGTGCCTCCATTGCACAATTTTTCATGATGCATTTGTCGTGACCCGTTTTCAATGTTTTTGTGGCATACCCATATTTTTTCCCGTGGGCTTGTTTCAAGTGGTGCAACATGTTCGAATGTTAGAATGATTTTGTGTATATGTTTAACATGGGACTTTGATGTTGCAATGATAGAAAGTCTCATATATATACCGCTTTAACTACATCATACTATTGGGGAACCAGCCGATCGAGATCCATGCTCAATCGTCCCAATGGTTGCACACTTTAGATATGCTGGCAGACATCATTGCACCGGGAGTGCCCTCGACAGTTTGGCTCAATAACAAATACAAGGGGAGGAGTGTCGATTCTTTGCTTCCCAGTTCCCACTCATGCAATCCCTTTCTTTTAAAATTAATAAAATCAAAAGAAAAGAAGTTTAGCTGAGTACTGTTTTCACGGCTTTGTTGAGTTTGTTCTTCTCGTGTGCTTCATTTCCTACTGGCTAGGAGAGGTATCCCTACTACTCTACACACCCTTTTCTTTCTCCCCAAAGAAGAGGAAAGAATTTCACTTCAAAGAAAAGAACATCAAAGGACATGAATTGAGTTGGGAGTTCTCACGGCTTTGTTCTCCGAGTACCTTTTGTGTTTCTATACTACGATGTAGTACATTCCGTATGTTTTTATACACACACTTCTGTTCCTTTCCCCAACAAGAGGACTAGGAATCGATGCCTTAGAGTATATATATGGCAAAAGTTGCTTTATTTTGCCAAAAAAAATAACTACAAAAGCGAAATAGCATGTAGGTGCTTGGTTGCTCGCTATGATTTGACATAGTTTATTTTGCCAACTTTTGTGATGATCACATTTGTCGGCTGAGCGCACTTGGGACTAGACTATGACATATGTTGTCCCGTGCTAGAAATTGGGGGCCATGGGGCAAGAAGATTATTGCAACCTTGACTACAACTGATGGATTCATATGAAGAGCTATTGTAGCACTTCTGCGGAATAGATCATGTAATGTCTTTGTCCACTCTATTGGTAAACATCTAAAGATGTATCTCGACAAACAGTAACCAAAAGGAAGTAGAAAGACTTGCCAGTTGATACCTCTATAGATTTCCTTGAAATAGTTCAAATATTAATTTTTGATAAATCAACCCACAACAATTTCATGTGATTCAATTTGCTTGGAGATTTGTGCTCCGGTGAGCAGCTCTACTGATCTTAGGTAACATATTCTACCATGGTGTTAGGGTTCATGCATATTCGATGTTACCCTAGAATGTTTAGGCGATCATGCAGACGAAATAAACCTAGAATGGCAGGCTAAAAATAGAGGACCTTCTTCAACCCGAGGAAATGCTTCCATGTGGAGAGAATCGACATCTCCCTCCTCGGACCATGATTTCTCCAATCCATCTCGAGATATCTTTATTGCCTGCTACGCTTTGACATCCCTCCATGGGATCCTGTGTCACCGAGTCTCTAGGCATCGCCCCATGACGAGGCACCTATCGTCATACTTGTAGGCCATTTGCCTATGTCCATAGACGATTATATTACCCATATTTCTAATGCAACAGTCCAAGAGCCCTCAAAAGGGAGATGACATGACGCCGATTGACCTAAGATGCAAGTGTGTTCATCTTATTCGTGTCCCGCTGCTAATGACACCTCTCTTGGTTTACATGTGTTATTGCCCTCTCTTGCACGGTGAAGATGGCAGAATAGAGGCCACTCTACAACAAAGAAGCATCCTCCGTTCGATAACCCAAAACCTTTTGCAGTTGAGACCACTGCCATGACGGTGAGGAAGCCATATGGTGAGAAGATATCAAGCATAAAGTTAGGGAAGGTTGTGCATTGTCTTTTGGAAAGAAAACTGCTCTGGTAAAATGATTTCGTTTGTTTGTGTGGCGTATGCCACCACTACATGAATATGGTGTCTAGACGCCCTTCAAGCAACACGCCGCTTGGTTGAGAAAAATGTTGATTATGTCGTCGTTCTAAATTTTATTTTATCCGGTTAAACAACATTTTGTGTCTACTATGGTATTTTCTTATCTGTGTGCACCCCGAACATGTCATCAAGCGCTCTCTCATACCACGGTGCCCCAGGGGGTGCCATATATTACCATGCATCAAGTGTGATGTAATTGCTTGGAAATTTGCGATCCATTGAGCTGCTCTAATGCTCTCACGTGACGATGACACCGTGGGGTAGCTAGGGGTTAATGCATGTTCGATCTCAAATTTGTGATCCATTGAGCTGAGATCTAATGCTCTCAGCTGGTGACAATGGCACCGTGGGGTAGCTAGGGGTTAATGCATGTTCGATATGTTAACCTAATTGGAAATGCTGTGATGAAGAGTGTGATACATCACCATGACCGGTGTGAGGTGATGTACTACAAATAACCATCGTTTGGGTTTTAGTCTAGAGAGAGTGTCTAGTGTGTTATAGCGACGAAATAGCTATATATAAATTGTGGATCTATCATCTCTGTTCCGAAACCAAAATAAAATAAGGAGAAAAACATGCATGTTTTTGATTGATTCATAACCATAAGCATAGATATATAGACACACATATGCATACGTGTACAATCATCGATCGTGGGAAAAAAAAACATATATACGTGCATGTCAGGCATTACAGGCTATGGGAAAGCTTAAATTTTTACGGCCGATGAAATCGACGGGGCCGCAGAACACCTTGATGTTGTACGGCCTGGTGTGGAGTAGCCCGACCTTGAACCGCACCACGGCCAGCACCTGCACGGTGATCATCGGAGTACCGCCGGAGGGCACCCCCCACAGGTGGCATGCCAGCCTTATGTCCGTTGTGTTGTCCGGCGGCTGGGGCAGTGGCAGCGGGCCGACGAGCCCGACCGGCAACTCGTAGTCTGTCCCCTCCTGGGTGAACAGCAGGTAGACGATGAGGCTGCTGTACTGCACGCTGGAGCGGTCGCCGGTGGTGGCGGTCACCGTGAGGTTCAGCGACATGCTATCGGCGGGCTTGCTGGGCCGGGTCAAGGCGTCGTCGGTGACGGAGAAGGAGATCTTATCGGGCCTGAAGATAGCCGAGACGGCGATCACGATGGTGGTGGCCATGAGGGTTCCGACGAGAGCCGCGAGGATGTAGCGCTTGGTGCTCCATCCGCTGGGATGAGGCGTTTTGGGCGCCATTGCTTGCGCTAGCTTTGATCACTCACAATGCACGGATCGATATAAGAGATTGATCCGAACAGGCGCCGGCTCCTAGCTTTGTAATACCTCTTAGCCTTCGGAAATCGGAAAGTACTGTAAAGCGATGTGGAGAATATGGGCAACAGGTGACTAGGGGGGAAGCACTTTAGATAAGGAGCGCGCTACGCGTCCCCCGGACGATGGGAACCTCCCCATCGTCATTCTTCTACTGCTGCCACGTGTTTCAAAAATCGCCCTAAATCCTACTTTTGCTGCAAAACAGCCCGTTTTTGCTACATATGTTTCCGCTTTTGCTTCTGAAGCAAAAAAAAACGGTTCATTTTAGAAATAGAACGACTCGCTGCAGACCTCGCCGAAGACCTCGCCGGAGACCATGCAGCAAAAAAATTATGCTAATGTAGCAAAACAAACTTCGCCGGAGACATCGTCGGAAACAACTCGTTGATGACCCTCACCGGAGACCATGCAGCAAAAACAATTTCCGGTGAAGTCGGTTTTGCTGCATTAGCACAATTTTTTTGCTGCATAGTTTCTGGTGAGGTCTCCGGCGAGACGTTCTATTTCTGAAACGAACCTTTTTTTCTCCGGAAGCAAAAGTGGGGACATATGTAGCAAAAGCGGGCCGTTTTGCAGCAAACGAAATTTGGGGCGATTTTGAGAACAGTGTCACGCAGGGGAAGGAGGACGATGGGAACCCCCATTGTCCGGAGGATCCAGATCATTTTCCTTTAGATAATCCAAACCTTCAAAAGTAAACTTCTCAAGGCAAAAATGTGTGGATGCACATTTGGACAGAGACAACTTGAATATCTTGGCCACATAATTTCGGGTATATATGTAGGAGTACATATTGAAATGCATGTACTAGCCACCTCAATCAACAGTCCGAGTGGATGAAAATGGCTAGGCAATATATTTCAACACTCACCCTACGTCTTATGTCCTTTGGCCTATTGTGACGCATGTTTTGGAGAGCCGCAATATTTGTTTTTAATTTTTGCATTGGCAGGATTTGATCTTACGACCTCGTACTCTGATACCATATTGAACTGCATGCACTAGGCAACTCAACCAACAGTCCGAACTGATGGAAAGGGCTAGGCAATATATATATTTCAACAGTACAAAACCCCTCTAAAATACGGGACATAATCAAATGAAAAGTCCCTGAAACAATTAGCAAGTTGAGAGGATTTCTAATCCTAACATGATATTATAGGAGGTTTATTCCCTGTTGAGTTGTGTAGTAAATAAGTAGTTGTTGAGGGACTAAAGTGTAAGATGGTAGTGTAATAAAAAATGAAGGGGCACACCAGCTCGTTGGTGAAGCTCCCAGAATATTCCCCATGTTCATCCTCTCAAATCCCTAGAGCCCAAATCCAGATTTCTCCAAATCACAACATGGTATCAGAGCAGGTTAATCCTGTGTGATTTTCCTGTGATTTCTAGCCTGGGGGCGATTAATCAAGGTGATCTATCGCCCGCCATTTGCCGGTGAAGGTGCTTGAGTTGTTGGGCAGTTGTTGTTCGTGAGCCGCCACACAAGAGCCGGTTGTCACAGTGTGGAAGCTGCTGCAAGAAGCGCCACGACCGGGGAGGTAATTCGCTATTTCTGCGAATTCTTTGAGCTGTTCCTGTCTGATTGGGTCATTTGCCGCCGGTCATCGACGTCCTTTGAGCGGTCGGGCGAGAGGCTGTTTCTTGCTGTTGTTTGTGGGGGAATCGTTTTTGCCTTGTTGTCCAGGAGTTGTGTCGTTGTGCCATTGGGCTATTTCATCTTGAAATCTGACTTAAAGAGTAGGTGCTGCTACGTGCTACCACTTGTGGTTGCTGCTTGCTTTACTAACTGCTCTGTAAGTGAGTTTTCTTTTGCTTCAGACTTGTGTGAGCCATGGGTGATAAAAATAAAGAGAATCCAGAGGTTCCAAGTGTTGACAAATTATGTGCGAGTATGCAGAAATTGTTTGATCAGCTTTTTGAGCAATCGCAGCAAAAATCTAAAGGAACCATTACTCTTGAGCCTAATCCGGTCAAGCTTTCTGGACCAGGAAATTACTTTAGTTGGTCACGACATGCTACTCTTATTTTAGGATCTCATGGTCTCAAGCATTTTTTAGATGGCATGGCTGTGAAACCAGATGATGAGGTGCAGTTGGAGCAATGGGAACAAAATGAACAACACGTTATGCTGTGGCTGCTGGGATCGATGGATTCTTTAGTTCGTGAGCAGGTCGAGAATCTACAAACTGCAGCAGAGGTGTGGAAGGAACTTGGACAGCAACTTTCTGGAAAAACAAACAAGATGCAAGTGACAAGGGTGATTCATGAGATGAGGCAACTTAAACAGGGCCAAAAATCTATAACCGAGTATGCTAGTGAACTGAAAAAGTTGTACAGGGATCTCGAATTCTTTTGCCCGTTCAAGTGCAATGATCCAAAAGTCTTAAATATTTTGCGTGAATGGTTTCAGCCCATTCTTGTCCATGCTTTTCTGGAAGGACTAAATGATGAGTTCGATCTTCGGAGACAAATGATATATGCTGCTCCAGATTGGCCCACCCTTGATGAAACAATATCAAGCATTTTTTAGGAGGAGACTCGCTTATCTAATCAGACTGTAACCTCACATGCAAGTGTTGACACTCGTGTCGCTCTGTCTTCACATACTCATGGCATATCTCTTGCTGCTTCTAGTGATGATCGTGCAAATGCTACTAGGTTTGAGTACAAGAAGAAACCAAAGGTGGTATGTGACCAGTGCAAGAAACCTGGCCACATAAAGAAGAATTGTTTTGACTTAATTGGATATCCACTTGGTTGGAAGCAGCGACAACGTAATAGGAACAATATTGGTAATGCTCGAGGGAACAAGCAAGACCAGGTACACACCACTTCATCTGCAGGTGAATTATCAGCGGTAGCTGCACAAGCACTCGAGGAATTTAAGTCCAAGTTGATTGTTGCCTCTACTGAAGGTCCTTCTAGCTTCAACTCTAGTTTCCATGCATCCAGAGGTGTGAATTATTCGCAAAACCCAAATAATCCCACTTGTACTTCGTGGATAATTGATTCTGGAGCTACAAATCATATGACAGGTTCCTTTAAAAAGTTCTCCTCTTATGTTCCTCGCTCGGGAAAGGACAGGGTCCGTATAGCTGATGGATCCTCGGCCCCTATTTTGGGGTGTGGAACTATCAGTTGTACACCTTCCTTGCCTTTAACTCATGTTCTACATGTCCCAGATTTTCCCGTGAATCTGTTATTTGTTAGCTCAATTACTAAAAGCCTTAATTGTGGTGCTTGGTTTGAACCTTAATATTGTGTTTTTCAGGATCTGAACACGGGGAAGATACTTGGGACTGGGACTGAGCGTGATGGGTTGTATTACCTTGACAATGGTGCATCGCCACTAGCTTTTTCTACATGTACCTCACCTACAGATGAGTTACTACTACTTCACCGTAGACTTGGGAATTTGTCCTTCCATGTTTTAGCTCGTGTATTTCCATCTCTTTTTGCTTCCTTCCCTAGGGATAGGCTTGTATGTGATGCTTGTGAATTGGCTAAACATACAAGGACTAATTATCCTAGCAGCAATGAAAGGAGCCACTCTCCCTTTGAGGTGGTCCACTCTGATGTTTGGGGTCCTTCCGTAGCAACCACTATGTTAGGTGAACGTTGGTTTGTAACCTTTATCGATGGCTTCAGTCGATGTACTTGGCTTTATTTGCTGAAACAAAAAAGTGATGTTTTCTCTGCTTTCAAGGATTTCTATGCACTAGTTTGCAATCAATATAATGCAAAGGTTAAAGTTTTCCGTTCGGATAATGGTACTGAGTTTGTTAACAAGGGATTTGACATTTTCTTATCCTCAAATGGGATTATACACCAAACTACATGTGTGAATACCCCGGCCCAAAATGGGGTAGCCGAGAGGAAAAATAGACATTTATTGGAGGTTGCTCGGTCTCTTATGTTCACAATGAATGTTCCAAAATTCCTTTGGGGTGAGGCAGTTAAAATAGCAGCTTACTTGATTAACCGCATGCCATCACGTGTGCTAAAATATAAAACACCAATTGAGTGTTTGAGTGGATCTAATCCTTTCATTGTTCCTCCAAAGGTGTTTGGGTGTATCTGTTTTGTTCATGACTATAGAAATTCAGTCGGAAAGCTTGATCATCGTGCTATTCGTTGTGTGTTTGTTGGCTATTCTCCAACTCAAAAGGGGTACCATTGTTGGTGCCCGAATGAACGCCGTTTTTTTGTGAGCATGGATGTTACATTTAGAGAGACCGAGCCATTTTATTCTGTTGCTAATGATACCCATCATCCAATTTCCTCTACCACTCCTAGGATTGGTAGAGAGGGGGAGAATAATGATGATGGGAGAGGCATTAACGGTGGCTCCATTTCAGTTCCTATTTTAGATGTTGTCACACCAACACCACGGCAACTTGTTCAGGGGGAGGAAAATCTGAACAACAGTGAGAGTAATAGTGACTCCAATGTTCCTGAGGTACATGGTAGCTCACCTATTCAACGGGTTATACAGCCTAGCATGCCAGTGTATACATGTCCCAGGTCTCTTTGCCCAGATTCAGTGATGAATGACACATTAGATCAAGGTACGGAACCATCTTCTTTTATTCCTAACTCAGAATCTGAGCATGAACTTCCCATTGCCTTGAGAAAACCTGTGAGGCGTAAGGATATACCACCACGTCTCAAGGACTGTGTTGGATACAAACATGACCTCTCCAAATTTGTCTCCTATGATAAGTGTAGTTCTTCTTTTAAAAGCTTCATTTCTTCCCTTGACTCTGTATCTATACCAAAGGACTGGAGAGAGGCGCTGCAGGATCCTAAGTGGAAGGCAGCAATGCTTGAGGAGATGAAAGCATTGGAAAAGAATAATAGATGGAAACTTGTAAAGCTACCACCTGGTAAGGAGCCTGTAGGATGCAAGTGGGTGTACACGGTCAAGCAAAATCCCGATGGCAAGGTCAAGAGATACAAGGCATGCCTGGTAGCAAAAGGATATACCCAAACATATGGCATATACTATGATGAGACATTTGCCCCTGTTGCTAAAATGAATTCTGTGAGAACACTAATATCTTGTGCAGCAAATCTAGGTTGGGATATGTTCCAACTAGATGTAAAGAATGCATTTCTTCATGGTGACCTTCAAGAGGAGGTTTACATGAATATTCCACCGGGGTTTAGCACTGCTTAAACTGAAGGTAAAATTCTACGCCTCTATCGATCCTTGTATGGTTTAAAGCAGTCACCTCGCGCTTGGTTTGAGCGTTTTCGAGAGGTGCTTATTCATATGGGTTATAAGCAAAGTAATGCTGATCATACCCTATTCTATAAGCATACTATGGGCAATATAGCCATCTTGATTGTTTATGTCGATGATATTGTTATTACCGGGGATGACTCCGGGGAGATTGCTTATTTGAAGTTGAAACTGGCACAAGAGTTTGAGGTCAAGGACCTAGGACAGTTGAGATACTTTCTTGGGATTGAGATATCTCATAGTCCAAAGGGTATTTATCTTTCTCAAAGAAAGTACATCCTAGACTTACTCTCTTAGACCGGGTTGTCTGGGTGTCGGCCAGTATCCACACCAATTCAGCCGAATCATTGTCTTAAGAAGGAAGATGGAAAACATGTAGACCGGGAGCGCTATCAAAGGCTTGTTGGAAAACTGATATATCTCTCACATACTCGTCCAGATATCACCTTTGCGGTGAGTCTAGTTAGCCAATATATGCATGATCCTCGGGATTGTCACATGGATGCGGTTTTTCGAATCTTACGCTACCTTAAGGGTTGTCCTGGCCGAGGGTTGTTGTACAAAACACAAGGCAATCTACAAGTAGAGTGCTACACTGATGCAGATTGGGCGGGTTCGTTGGGCGATAGAAGATCAACGTCTGGTTATTGCACATTTGTTGGAGGTAATCTTGTTACATGGCGGAGCAAGAAGCAAACTGTTGTGGCACGGTCTACAGCGAAAGCGGAATTCAGATCCATGGCACATGGAGTGTGCGAAGTGTTGTGGTCGAGAATCCTTCTGATGGAACTAGGATTGTTCAATTCAAAGCCACTGATGTTGTATTGTGATAACAAGGAAGCACTTGATATTGCAAACAACCCTGTGCAAAATGATCGAACAAAGCATATCGAGATAGATCGTCATTTCATCAAGGAGAAGCTAGATGCAGGAGTTATTTGCATGCCATATGTGTGTTCAGCAAATCAACTTCCAGACATTCTTACGAAGGGCCTCCCCAAGAAACTGTTTTCTACCTTTTGTAGCAAGATGGGATTGTACGATGCATTTGCCCCATCTTGAGGGGGAGTGTTGAGTTGTGTAGTAAATAAGTAGTTGTTGAGGGACTAAAGTGTAAGATGGCAGTGTAATAAAAAATGAAGGGGCACACCAGCTCGCTGGTGAAGCTCCCAGAATATTCCCCATGTTCATCCTCTCAAATCCCTAGAGCCCAAATCCAGATTTCTCCAAATCACAACATTCCCAAATATGCCAGGCCCTACATGCCACCTTGAAGGATGCCTTCAAATGGGGATCAGAACAGCAAGCAGCCATCGAGAAAAATTGAAATCTGTGATTATTAATCCACCTCTTCTTTACCAAACTTCTCCATTCCTTTTACACTCGGAAGAAGATGCGTGTGCCTCTTGTTTCGGAGGAGTACTGATGCAACATTTTTCCAGTAAAATTAATGTTGGGCCCAAGCATAAGTGCAAAATCAGATTATGAAAAGGAAGCAATGGATATTTTGGATGCTTTGAAAAAATGGAGACACTACTTCTTGGTAATAAGTTTAATCAATTAAAATAGATCAATAATGCAGTCTCAAGTACCTTGGAGACAGTACTTTCTTGGCAATAAGTTTGTTAGCACCAATTCTTGGACGATGGCCGGCCAAGCATGGAATTCTGCTGTGATTGAGGACTTGGATGAGGCGCACCTAAAATATATGAGCCGACAGATACTATTCCATATAGTTTGTTTGTTCCGTCCACACACAGCTGCCACGCCATCTAGGTTGTGCGGGTCTGCAATGCCACTATTGTAGCTTCCGTGCTAGCGCTTCCTCGGTGGATGTCCATGCGCCAAGCAAAAAGAAAAACATCGCATATGTACTTTTTCCCAAGGCAGTAATTTATGGCGCCTTTTTTACCTTGCTAGCGCGAGCCCAACCTAATCTAGGGTGTTTTTCTCTGCGTTTATAAGTGCCTCGGGGCATGCGTTCTGTGTTTTGCAGTGCCACCGAAGCTTGCTTCAAAATGGTATTGCCATTAAGGATCATGCAAACATGATTATAAGCTCCAACTTCCTGAGGGCACTCTAGTTCACAATGCCTTTCATTTAAATCAATAATCAATTGAAGAAACATCTAGGTGCTCGAGCGAGCGCAGTCCCTAACCCAAGCCTACCGCCGGTGTCTTCCATTGGTAAGATTAAATCTTTTCGTCTAGGTATTTTGCAACGTGTCTAAGTTCCTCATAGTGCAGTGCAGTGCAGGTGACTACGACGTAGCAGTACCACAATGGTAGACGAAGCTGCATGGAAAGATGCTTCCTTCATTCAAGCCAGCTCGTTCCCATCATTCAAGATTGGGTCAGGGAGGATCTTCGCATCGCGGAGGACAAGGAAGCTCGCATAAAGATAAACCATATGTTTAATAATGTGAAACTTTGATGTTGCAATGATTGGAAGTCCCAATAACTAATTTTATATTAGAAGGTTGTCGATCGGATCCATGCACGACCAACCCAACCATCGCGCTTTAGATATGGATGGCATCATTGCAGCATATGATATGAGTGCCCTCACAGATTTGCTCAACCAATACAAAGGGAGGAGTGTCGATTCTTTGCTTCGCTCTCCTGATATCCTTATCTTTTCAAAACTTAATAACATCAAAAGACAAAAGAGGTTCAGCTGAGTACACAGGGGCGGAGCCAGGATTTGACCATAGGGGGGCAAGAATGATAATGGCCACCGATTGTCGTAGAAGGTTTCTTTACACGACCGACCTATGTATAATGGTATAAGATAGTATAATATGACATATTATATATCAAATAGTACAAAATATAGCAACCTTAGTATGAAGTTTGACAAACCTTTAGTGTCTTATTCTTGATTATTCGAAGAGAGTTTTTTAGAAAAATGTAGAAACTAAAGTATATAATTTCTATCCGATCTAATATAAAAAACTAACTAGTGATATGAATGGATTAATAGATGACATTCCTTAGGCATAGATATTATTTGTGATTTACACTCAGTCAAGGAAATATCATAGATAGCTAGGACCGGTCGTGGTTGGCAGACACTACACGGTGCGGCCAGGCCGTATCCTGCTCCTATGTCCTCTCCCGCTGGTCGTATGTAGGAGGGGAGAACCAACGGCGGCAGGCAGCGCCCTAGCAATGTTACACCGAGAAGCAACAAAAGTGGATTACAATTCAATCAATTGAATGATCGATCAATCTGCTAGTAATTCCGATCAACTGAATCTATGTAAGACATAGAGTGACTTTTGATCCATTAAAACAAGTTCACGTGGGGAGATAGGCTATTGGCCTTTTGGTTCGCTGGACATGATTACAGTCAATCACCAATGGGCTGCTTAAGTATGTATTTATTTTCTTTCATTAGCGCTTTTATACTATTATATTAGTAAAAGAACCTACAACAAAATATTGAGGGGGGGGGGGGGGGGGGGGTCTAGCCCCTTCTTGCCCCTGCCTCCGCCCCTTTGAGTACATTGCTTTGTTGAAGTTTGTTTGTCTCATGTATTTTGTTTCCTACTGGCTACTAGGAGGCACATCCCTACTACGTGTCTTCTGTTTCCCTTTTCGTCTAGGTATCTTGCAACGTGTCCAAGTTCCTCATAGTGCAGTGAAGGTGACTGACTACGACGTAGCGGTACCACAATGGTAGACGAAGCTGCATGGGAAGATGCTTCCTTCATTCAAGCCAGCTCGTTCCCATCATTCAATATCGGGTTAGGGAGGACAAGGAAGCTTGCATAAATATAATCCATATGTTTAACGTGAAACTTGGATGTTGCAATGATTGGAAGTCCCAACACACTACTTTAAGTATATTAGAAGGTTGTCGGTCAGATCCATGATCGACTGACCCAACCTTTGCACTTTAGATATGGATGGCATCATTGCAACATGAGTGCCCTCACAGGTTGGCTCAACCAATACAAAGGGAGGAGTGTCGATTCTTTGCTTTGCTCTCTCCTGAGATCCTTATCTTTTCAAAATTAATAACATCAAAAGACAAGAAGTTCAGCTGAGTACATTGCTTTGTTGAAGTTGCTTTGTCTCATGTCTTTTGTTTCCTACTGGCTACTAGGAGGTACATCCCTACTACGTGTCTTCCGTTTCCCTTTTCTTTGTCCCCAAAGAAGAGGAACGAATTTCACTTCAAAGTTAACAACATCAAAAGTCATGAGTGGAGTTGGTAGTTCTCATGGCTTTTGTGTTTCTATACTACGATGTAGTACATCGATATGCTTTATACACACTTCTTTTTCCCCGGAAGAGGACAAGGAATCGATGCCTTGGAGTATATATATGGCAAAAGTTGCCTTATGTGGCAAAAAGATTATTGCAGTGGCATGCATGATTTGACAGAGTTTTTTTTTTTGCCAGCTTTTGTGATATGGTCGTATTTGTTGGCTGAGCGCACTTGTGACCAAAGACTATGACATGTTCAGTCGTGTGCTAGAAAATGGGGGCCATGGGGCAAGAAGATTATTGCAACATGGACTACCATTGATGGATTGATATGAAGATGCTATTGTAGCACTTCTGCCGAATAGATCATTATTACAGATGGTTCACAGAATCCATGTAATGGTTTTTCTTGCTGCCTATGACATGGAGTCCATGATTTTTTTTTGTGAAAATTCTATCAATCTATTAAAAATCATAAACAACAGTACAAAAAGGCCTAAAAGGAATAAAAGTTGCAAATAGATCCAAAGACCACTTAACGACGACTACAAACCGTGGTGTGAGTCGAAAGATGACTTCACATTTTGCTAGCTCTAAATGAGGCCATCACACTTGGCTAAAATGATTTATCCCACACGATTTCGTGAAATGTATCTACTGAAGGATAGACGATGTGCTGGCCAATCACAAAAGTCTTAACTTTTCTTGTGTGATGTTATATTTCCGCCCACGATCAAAACACTTACTTGGGTGGGAACCGTGTCCGTCATATAGATCAACACAAACTGTAATTTACGTTTATTGCTCACATCGCATATATATTTGTTGATAAAGGGTGTATTTAATACTTAAATAGTTTTAAGTATTATACCCGGTTTCTGCATAATCAGGATGCACACAGCCGACACAAATCCGAAGTCTCAAAAAAAAAAGACAAGTTACATATCATAATAAGAAATGAGTTAAACACCTGAGTGGTCTACCAAGTTACCACCCATGAGCGCATTGGTCACTAATTGGGAAAATACAAACTATCGATCACGAAGTTGCGTGGTTGTGCCGCTATTAGTCACCCCAGCCACGTAAACGACAAACGTGACGGAATGACCTATAGTTTACGTTTTTCCAGTTGATGACCAATACGGTCGTCATGCGTGGCAACTTGATAGACCACATAGGTGTTTAACTCATAAGAAATTGTAGAAACGCCTAATAAGGTGAAGAGTCAATCCGTAGACTATGCTGTCATCTAGACGGCTAAATAAATCTCACGCCAGCTTCCCTGATGGTGTGCGTTTGCGAATGCCACTAACCATAAACAAAGGTCTTCGTTTTATCACGAGAGTTTTTTATTTTTTGCGGAGAGCTTTAGTTAAACATTTCTTTTTCCTTTCCTCGAGCTAGCTAGCTAGTTTCCGACCGAGTGCTAATAAGTACACGTACTGGAGGTAGCTTCCTTGTGAGTTTTTAGTACAAATATCACTTTAGTGTGTGCTGCTTCTGTCGGCACCTGGTATCGCTTGAAACACATACATATGCCCGAGACAATGGACAAGAAGAACCAGGAGGACGACGACGACAACGAGCACACACGATTACGGGGGTTCATAGGTGTGGCGCGGTATGTTATCGCGGCCCTGGTGGCCGCGATCACCCTGGCGGTCATCGCCAGGGCCTTCGCCGTGTCGCTGCGCTCCGAGAAGCTCTACATCAAGGTTACCAACGGCACCGTGCTGGTGCTGGGCTTCCCGGCGAACAAGGTGGTGCTGTCCGTCGCCCTCAGTTCGTCCAACCCCAGCGGCCGAGTGGGCATCAGCTACAGAGGCGTCAACGTGAGCCTCTGGCAGCAGGACATGTCGCTGATAACCTCCTTCGTCATCAAGGACGGCATAACTGGCATAAATGTCGGGCCGGACACCGCGTGGCTGTCGAACACGGTGGCGACCCAGAACGTGCCGGGGGAGGTGTCCCCGGAGTTGGTCGACACGATGCGCCGCCGGAATCTGGTGGACGCGACGGTGCGCCTCCACGGCACGCTCTGGACCCAGGTCACGGGCCTCACCTACAAGCGCGGCCACACCACCGTGTTCAGCTGCTATCCGGTGACCATCGGGCTCGCGGCGGCGCTGCCTGCACCTGCCGGCGATGTATCCTGCAAGGAGGTGTCGTCCTAGCCTAGCTAGCTCTTCATTTCGGTTCCTATATATGTTTCTTTCTTATTTTGTGGGGTTGGCCTTTTTTCATTGTTGAAGTGGCCTTTTTGTGGGATTGGTGACAGCAACGAACTGAGGTTCTTGTTTTTCTGTTTGGGCATCTTAGCTGGTGCTTTGTGTTGTTGTTCTTTGTGGTTGTTTCAACATGATGCTCGCCTGCTCGCTGCTAGCACATCGTGCTGTTCATGGCATGGTCCTTCTGTGAATTAATGGAAGATGTATACTGCAGTTTGGATGATCATGCTATTCGTTGCAACCCTCGGAAAGCGCTCGTCGGTTCAGATTACCAAGAGGTAACCCGCTGTTAGGATCCAAATACTAAGATTACTCAATCACACTTATATACTTGATAGTTTGGGAAATCTAGATGTTTTTTTTTAGTGGTAAAAGAACTTTATTTATCATCAAACATAGTTACATCGGCAAGCATAAGATCATGAATAAAATTAGGGGAGTCGTCGAGCCAAACTTGCTCCTCCCACCTTCTAGCTACCTTGGCCAGCTCATGCGCTACACAATTTGCTTTCCTATGTGAGTGCTCAAAGATAATCTTCGGGGACTCTGTTGCAAGATGGTAGCAATCATCGAGAATAGCTGCTGCTGGACCTAGCGATCCACCTTCCCGCATATAGCAGTAATGACTCCTAGGCAATCAGAGAGGATAATATGATCCTGTTGCATCCCAGTCTCTGAGCCAATAAAAGCCCTTCCTTCATTGCATATGCTTCAGCTGATAAAGCATCCAATACAATCTCCAATTTGGAATTTGCTGCAGTGATGAATCCACCCTTACTATCTCTGATTACAGCTCCGGTCGAACCGCAGAGAGTATCCTCGTCGAAGGAGGCATCAACGTTTATCTTCACATGATCCTGTAAGGGCCTTGTCCACATATCTCTCTTAACCTTAGGCTTGGGAGAATTAGCAGCATAGAAGTTTGCATACAAGCCTTCGATCGCCCTTGCCAGTCCACACGGTTCCTGGATCTTCTCCCCATTCGTTACTTGGCGACGCACCCACCAGAGGTACCAGCATGTCACTGCCACAAGCTCCGGGATCTCGTGGGGTGAATGCGGATTAGCTTGTTTAGAGCATAGTAGGAGGAATTCCAGAACTGATTGGCCTGCCCGGTCAATATTACACGCCGCATCGATCAGCTGCCAGATCCCAATTTCCCTCCAAACTGATATCACATGTGGGCATTGAAACAGAAGATGTTTGATATCTTCTGCCCCTTGACAGCACAAGGGACATTGAGGGATCACTTTGACATGTCTGTTGGCCAAGAGAGAGTGGCATGGTAAAGATTCCTGCATTACACGCCAAAGGAAGATTTTAACCTTACTAGGCATTCTTAGTTTCCAAATTTTCTCCCACATCAGATGGTCCTTGATTGGCCCATTCTGACTCCTCTCCCCCTTATGCCGAAACTTGCTATCCCATTCGGCATAATAAGCAGACTTGACAGAAAAGGTTCCTGACTTTGTTAGGTTCCATGACACGAAGTCCTCCATGTTGTGAGATGATAAAGGAATCGCCATAATTCTCCTTACATCCACTAACCAGAAGGTTTGTTTCAGCAACTCTTCATCCCAAGTGTTGGTGATAGGGTTAATTAGCTCACTTACACGTGTGATGATATTCTGCCCTCTTGGAGTCAAAACCCATCTATTAGACTGGTTTGGGATCCATTCATCTTCCCAAATATTGATTGAATTCCCTTGTCCAAATCTCCAAATATGTCCTTTTTAAATGTTTGTAGCACAGCCCAGATACTTTTCCATGTAAATGAGCTACCCTGCTTTAGTGTAGCATTAAGTAAATCTCCTAAAGGAACGTACTTAGGACGCAACACCCTTGCACAAAGTGAGTCTGGTTCCGCAATTAGTCTCAATGCCTGTTTATCAAGTAAGGCTAGATTAAAGCAGTGAATATCACGAAATCCCATACCTCCTTGATTTTGAGAAGCCTATGATAAGGTTAAATGGCCATTTCTCCAACAAACTCTCTGAATAAAAGGATTTTCTGACCAGTGGTGTGCCTTGATTCATAACTTTGTATTGGGAGGGAGTGTCGCCATCAAAATTGATGTCGATGGTGGCAAATACTTTCATACGAAGAAAGGATTAAGTTAAGGCGACCCATTATCACCAAAGTTATTTCATATAGCGGCTGATATGCTAGCTATCATGATTGAGCGTGCAAAAGTCAATGGCGAGATTAAAAGAGTGATTCCTCAAATAGTTGATGATGGACTATCTATACTTCAATATGCCGATAATACGAATTCTTTTTATGGAACATGACATCGAAAAAGAAAAAAACCTTAAGTTAATACTTTCAGCTTTCAAATAATTATCAGGTCTAACCATAAGAGCGAGTTGTTTTGTTTCGGTGAGGCTCAAGAGGAGGCCAATATGTATGCCAAATTATTTGGATGTGGTCAAGGTCAGTTCTCTATTAGATATTTGGGCATCCCGATTCACTATCGGAGGCTTACAACTGTTGAATGAAAACTTATTAAACAAAGGCTTCAATTGAGATTAAGTAGTTGGAAAGGAAAGTTATTATCCTTGGGGGGGGAGATTGGTTCTAATCAATTCAGTACTCAGTAGTATGATACTGTATATGATTTTTTTCTTTCAATTACCAAAAGGAGTCTTAAAACGACTAGATTATTTCAGATCAAACTTCTTTTGGGAAACGAACAATGAGAAAAAAATATCGACTGGCTAAGTGGAGTGTGGTTTGCCGACCCAAAGACCAAGAAGGGCTTAGTATTCAGGATCTTCAGATTAAGAATACGGCCCTACTTGGTATATGGCTCTTCAAGTTACTAACTGAAGATCGTATATGGCAAAACCCCATGAAACAAAAATATGTTGGCTCGAAAGCATAGTCCCAAGTTCTCTGGAAACATGGGGATTCCCAATTCTAGGTTAGTATAATGGCGATGAACAAGCATTTCTTCCGCTTTGGAACATTTTCGATTAACGATGGATCTGAGATACGTTTTGGGAGGATAAGTGTCTAGGCAATGTTACACTTGGGAACAGTATCCAACATTGTATAATATTTTTCTTCATAAAGGTGATACTATCACCAAGGTGGTGGAGTCTACGACACCGAATATAACGTTCAAAAGAGAATTGATTATTCCTAGGCTTAGTTATTGGAATTCCTTGCTTCAACGCTTGACACATATCCATTTTGAGTCTAGGACCGAAGAATTCGGATGGAACTTACTTGAAAATGGTCAATTCTCAGTTGCCTCCATGTACAATGCATTGGTTCAGCCAACCTAACCAGTTGATAACAATATAAAAATCTGCAAGATGAAGATACCACTAAAGAACAAAAAATGTATGTGGTATCTTTGTCCGGGGGTGATCCTTACTAAATATAATCTTCCTAAGTGTAATTGGCATGGATAAGAAATGTGTGTTTTGTCATAATGATGAGAAAATTAAACATTTGTTTTTCTAATGACAATTTGCTCGTTCTATATGGTCAATCACCCAATTAGCTTCAGGCTTGTCTCCTCCACGTAGTGTAGCCAATATTTTTGGGAACTGGCTACATGGCATAAATCACAAGTACTAAATTCTTCTTACGGTGGGAGCGATTTTTATTTGGTCGCTATGGCTATATAGAAATAATTGTTTAATAGTACATTGTTTTCTCCCTTGCAGGATATCCACCGGTGTACAGGTACACTCCGTTCTTGGGCTTCCCTGCACCGTGTGGAGTTCCGTGAACTTTTTTTTGGAGGTGTGTACGTGACTGGAAGATACGGCGAGGGATTTTTTTACCCGACATGGATGGCAACATAATCTGTGGACTGAGCCGCCGCCATCTTATGCATAGTTAGAGTTGCTCATGATGATATGTAATTCACCTTTTATTTTATTCTCTAAACTCTGGGCTTGGATCGACTATGTGCATCTTAGATATATAGAGGTCGAGTGTAAGGCTTAAACTTTGAGCAATAAAATCACCCTTTATCGGGAAAAAAGATAGATAGATGGGTCCTCTCAAGGCAAAATTCGCATAATCAAGGCATAACAATTTTTACGAAGTGGTACTGAGCCGCCGCCATCTTATGCATAGTTACAGTTGCTCATGATGGTATGTAATTCACCTTTTATTTTATTCTCTAGACTCTGGGCTTGGATCGACTATGTGCATCTTAGATATATAGAGGTCAAGTGTAAGGCTTAAACTTTGAGCAATAAAATCACTCTTTATCGGGGAAAAAAGATAGATAGATGGGTCCTCTCAAGGCGCAATACACATAATCAAGGCATAACATTTTTTATGAAGAGGTACAGATACACAAACATGGAGCTCAAAATGGAATATACAAGGAGAGAGCGAGAGACATAAAGAGCATGCATAAGAAGTTAAATGAGCTTTAGTAAATCAGTTGATCCTTTCCAATTCAGCAAGGAAGGCGTCAGCAATTTTTGCCTTGACATAACCCCGACATGATGCAGGAGTCATGATGTAGGAAATTGACGTCTCTAAGCAGCGAGTTTGTACTAATTTACGCCATAGAGTCAAATATTAGATGGCATATTTCATGAAGTTTATAATTAAGTTTTATATCATCTTATAACTGTATTGATAGAGAAACATCAATACACGTGTGATATACAAACAAACAGTAGTTCCTGATGAAACTCTAGTAACTGGTTCATTGGTCAACAGATGATCAAAGGTTTCCTGATCATGAAGGTGCATCGGACCATAATTGACAATGAGGTAATTTCATTGGGGAAATGAGATGGTGGATATACCCTATTTACAGCATTGTATCACGATCATGTCACGACGTTTAGGTTATGATGTCTAGGAAACATAGTGACTCTTTCCTTAGACTGTAAGACCATATCAAATCACTGTCACCCGAGGATGTTTTGATGGCACATAATGTCACTCGATGAAATGGTGATCATAAAGGTGACGTTGGGTATCCGAAGGAACATGTCGAGGAGACTGCATTAAGAGCGAGATTTGTCGATCCGCGTGGCGAAAGATATTCTGGACCCACTCAGATAAGTTATATCCATAAGCTGTGCAGCATGTGACTAGGTCACGGAGATATCACTTATCGGATCAAGTAAAAAAAGGTATTGTCGGTAGCAGGATTGAACACTGACATGGAGATGTCATTTGATCAAAACCTCAGACAATACAGTATCATAGAGACAAAAGGAATAAGACATAATGTTTACGGTTCAATGACAAATACTGTTGAGTACATAGATGGTCATTATGGACATCCAGGTCCCGATGTTGATCATTGATCATAGAGGAGTCTTCGCCATTTCTGTAGTATTCTGGAAGTATTGGGTAGAACGCTTAAGGGCTTGACGAAGCTTGGATATCGTTAAATGGCTAGTTTGAATCACTAAAGAAATAAGAAGAGAGAGACCAGAAAAGTTCTGGGAAGATCCGAAGGTGTTCGGAGAAATAATAAGGAAAAAGGACCAGAAAAAAGTTTTTGAATAAATGGTTATTTAAATATGTTTATTATATATTAATTATAAATTAATATATTATAGAAGGATGTTTAAATAAAGATTTATAAAAGTCGTCGTAAAAGTTAGGAAAACTCTCAGAGGGATTTTACCTAAAAAAACAGATGAAAGAAGGCAAAGGAAAGTTGTTTTGAAACAGCACACATGAGCAGCGAATAGTTCGCGTCGCACGTGGGCGGAAGGCCTTGTGCGCTGCACGCTGCTGCTTGTAGGCCAACCGGGCACCACCGCAGCTGGCCGCTGCGCGGGCAGGCTGTCAGGCCGGCCAACCCGAGCCAGGCGTCGCCACAGGCCGCTTTGCCCTGCGGGCCGCCGTGGCTTGTGGCCCACCTAGGGTCTCCTCCCTCCACCGCCTCAAGCTAGATGGGCACGCGCGGGTGGGATTCGGCCCACCCGGCCGACGGCTATTTCTACCCTATTTTATTATTGTTTTTAGTCCCACATTAGGATCTAAAGGTGGAGGGACCCCCTCCCTCCGCCTATATAAAGAGGTGCCCATAGAAGGATTAAAAACACACCAATTTTCACCTAGAAATCAATAAAAGGCATGTGTTACCTCTCTCTCTCTTGCGACCGTGGCCCCCTTGTCTAGGCTGTGCGAGCGAGGAGTTCTTCACCACGGACCGCCGTCGCGCTGCGGAATTCGGAGCAAGGAGATCTACTTCTGCAATCTCGACTGGATCGGGGATAAGCGGGGGTCGTCGTCAAGCATCGTACGTGTGTGACTCCCTCTGGCGGCACCGTGCTTTTGGTGATAGGAGTTGTCGCGGGGCCGCTAGGACATCGTGACCTCGAGGTCAGTGTCAGGGCGTCTTCGACATCCACGTTCCTCGCGGTACGTTAACCGCGTTCGGTCTTCAAAGGTATGAACACTTTATCTCACACTTGTTACTGCATTACTGGCAGATAGATCTTGGGCTTTCGGGGTTTGCCGCGTAGTAATTTTTTTTCTGCATCAAACCCCAACACCATTATCACCAATGCTATTTGATATAGTGACTGATATGTTAGTTGCCATGATTGAGCGTGCAAAAGTCGATGGGCATATTGAAGGAGTGATTCCTCATATAGTTGATGGTGGACTATCTATCCTTCAATATGCCGGTGATACGAATTCTTTTTATGGAAACATGACATCGAAAAAGAAACAAATTTGAAGTTAATACTTTCAGCTTTCAAACAATTATCTGGTCTGACCATAAGAGCGAGTTGTTTTGTTTCGATGAGGCTCAAGAGGAGGCCAATCTTTATGCCAAATTATTTGGATGCAGTCAAGGTCAGTTCTCTATTAGATATTTGGGCATCCCGATTCACTATCGGAGGCTTACAGATGTTGAATGAAAACTTGTTAAAGAAAGGCTTCAATTGAGATTAAGTAGTTGGAAAGGAAAGTTATTATCCTTGGGTGAAGATTGGTTCTAATCAATTCAGACTCAATACTATGATACTGTATATGATTTCTTTCTTCCAATTACCAAAAGGAGTCTTACAACGACTATATTATTTCTGATCAAGCTTTTCTTGGAAAAGGGACAATAAGAAAAAGAAATATCGACTGGCTAAGTGGAGTGTGGTTTGCCAACCCAAAGACCAAGGAGGGCTTAGTATTCAGGATCTTCGAATACGTCCCTACTTGGTAAATGGATCTTGAAGTTACTAACTGAAGACCGGATATGGAAAACCTTTCTCAAACAAAAATATGTTGGCTCAAAAGCATTATCCCAAGTTCTATGAAAACTTGGGGATTCGCATTAATGGGGTTTCGAGATACGTTTCTGTGAGGGTAAGTGGATAACCAATGCTACACTTTGGGAACAGTATCCATTCTTGTATAATATTTTTCTTCATAAAGGTGATACTACCGCCAAGGTGATGAAGTCTACGACACCGAATATTACGTTGAAAAGAGAATTGATTAGACCTAGGCTTAATTCTTGGAACTCCTTGCTTCGACGCTTGACACATATCCATTTAGAGCCTGAGACCGATGAATTCTGATGGAACTTACTTGAGAATGGTCAATTCTCAGTTGCTTCCATGTACAAAACATTGGTTCAGCCAACCTTACCATTTGATAACAATATAAAAATCTGAAAGACGGAGATACCACTAAAGAACAAAAAAAATACGTGGTATCTTCGTCGGGGGTGAACCTTACTAAATATAATCTTGGTCGGGGGTGAACCTTACTAAATATAATCTTGCTAAGCGTAATTGGCATGGATAAGAAATGTGTGTTTTGTCATCATGAGGATACAATTAAATATTTGTTTTTCTAATGCCAATTTGCTAGTTCTATATGGTCAATCATCCAATTAGCGTCAGGCTTGTCTCATCCACTTAGTGTTGCCAATATACATGGCATAGATCACAAGTACTGAATTCTTCTCACCGCGGGAGCGATTTTTATTTAGTCGCTATGGCTATATAGAAATGATTGTTTAATAGTAAATTGTTTTCTCCCTTGCAAGTTATCTACTGGTGTACAGGTACACTTCGTCCTTGGGCTTCACTGCATCATGTGGAGGTCCGTAAGCTTTTTTTGGAGGTGTGTACGTGACTGGAAGTGTACAGGTCCGTAAGCTTTTTCTCAGTTGCTTCCATGTACAAAACATTGGTTCAGCCAACCTTACCATTTGATAACAATATAAAAATCTGGAAGACGGAGATACCACTAAAGAACAAAAAAAATGCGTGGTATCTTCGTCGGGGGTGAACCTTACTAAATATAATCTTGGTCGGGGGTGAACCTTACTAAATATAATCTTGCTAAGCGTAATTGGCATGGATAAGAAATGTGTGTTTTGTCATCATGAGGATACAATTAAATATTTGTTTTTCTAATGCCAATTTGCTAGTTCTATATGGTCAATCATCCAATTAGCGTCAGGCTTGTCTCATCCACTTAGTGTTGCCAATATACATGGCATAGATCACAAGTACTGAATTCTTCTCACCGCGGGAGCGATTTTTATTTAGTCGCTATGGCTATATAGAAATGATTGTTTAATAGTAAATTGTTTTCTCCCTTGCAAGTTATCTACTGGTGTACAGGTACACTTCGTCCTTGGGCTTCACTGCATCATGTGGAGGTCCGTAAGCTTTTTTTGGAGGTGTGTACGTGACTGAAAGATACGGCGAGAGATTTTTTTTACCCGACATAGATGGCAACATAATCTGTGGAATGAGCTGCCGCCATCTTAGGCGTAGTTATAGTTGCTTATGATGATAAGTAATTCGACATTTATTTTATTTTTCTAGACTCTGGGGTTGGATCGGCTATGTGCATGTTAGATATATAGAGGTCGGGTGTAAGGCTAAAACTTTGAGCAATAAAATCACCCTTTATCAAAAAAAAGATAGATAGATAGATAGGTCCTCTCAAAGCGCAATACACATAATCAAGGCATGCCATCTTTTATGAAGAGGTACAGACACACACACATGGAGCATAAAAGGAAAGGGAAGAGAGAGAGAGAGAGAGAGAGAGAGAGAGAGAGAGAGAGAGAGAGAGAGAGAGAGAGAGAGAGAGAGAGAGAGAGAGAGAGAGAGAGAGAGAGAGAGAGAGAGAGAGAGAGAGAGAGAGAGAGCATGCATAAGAAGTTGATTGTGCTGTAGTAAATCAGTTGATCCTTGCCAATTCAGCGAGGAAGGCGTCGGCATGGTCGTCCTTGACACAACCCGACATGATGCAGGAGCCATGTTCGCCTGTGCTGGTGATTTGGCAGATGGGCAAGGCTAGCACTTGTTGACAGTGGCTCATCACCCTGGCCGGGACCCCTCCGCCGAAATCAGTGCACTCAAAGCCAAGCTTTCTCCAGCATGCATGTCACGCAAAGCAAGTTGTAGCCGATCAGGGCACGTATCTCTTCCAGGTTACAGCTTCCTGGCTCGCTGAACTTGTCAGGTATCTGCTCCTTGGCGCGCTGGATCATCCTCACTAGGTCCATGAGATCTCCGTTTGCCACTCTGCCGCTCTCCGCCATGACCAGCTGCGCCGTGACGCAGTTGCCGTAGTAGCCGTCCTTGGCCCCTGCGTACTTGCGCGCGTTGGCCGGGAAGATAAGACCGGTTGGGGCCTTGGGGTCGGACATGCTGACTGCGCGCGTGCGGCACTGCCACAGCACGGCGGAGATGGCCTCGAACACGGTGCATGTCCGGCCACCGGAGTTGCGACGGAAGTCCTCTTTGATGCGACTTATCAAGCTCGACGGGACGATGAAATCAAGCAAGGCATTGTCGGTGAGCTGGAGGCTCATATAGGCCTGCTGCACGGCTTCCACGTTGGAGGACGTCACCGCCAGCGAGTCGTCCAGCCTGACGGCTGGAACGGACGGCGACGAGAGACCCCGCGAGAGCTCCCCGACCGCCTGCAGGAACTGCCCCATCCCTACACCATCAGCGACGCCGTGGTTCCACGTCACGCCCACGACGAACCACCCGCCGCAGGAGAACTCAGTGACCTGCATCATTACCAAAGGGTCGCTGTCGCGACATGCCTCCGCCGCCGGGCAGTAGACGGCCAGGTGGTCTAACAACGGCCTCGTGGTCTCCGCGGCCAGCGACTGGTCGTGGTCGGAGAGCTTCGCGTCCTCGATGGCGACGTTGGCGGATGCGGCGACGAACAGCACCCCGTTCCCGGTACAACTGATGTGGTGGACCTCGCCGCCGCCGCCGCCGCCACCAAGGCGACCGGACAAAGGATGGTAGTGGACCAATGCCTGGGACAGGCCCCACTTTATGGTCTCGGCGGGCTTCTGGATTGGATGTTGGAACACCAGAAACGCCGTAGTGGGCATGCCGACATGGTAGAAGTCGTATCGTAGGCAGAGAGATTGATTTTGCAGGTGCTCGTCACTGGCTCCGACGGTGGACGGACAACCACCGGCGACGACTTGCTCACCACAACGCTCGCCATTAGTTCCGTCTACCCTAGCTAGCTAGCTGGTGCCGATTATCTACTCGGGGACTTAATGAGTCGGAGTGTACATGCGACGCTTCCACCGCCTCTGTTTATATAGTATTAGCGACACAAAACTGATTGCTTATGCACTTATACAGATGCTTATATTGCAAAAGTCTAGCTGCAAGGGCTGCCAGCTGCTAAGTTTCTTTAGTCATATATAAATATACAAGATTCCACATGGTTATCAATTCCTAGCCCAACGAACCACTCATCCATGATGCGCTGCGCCTTCGAGTGAGATGGAGATGGATGGAAGGAGTATATATACTATAATATAAGGCCTCTGCAATCCTTTTTTTCTTGAAAAGGTCCGCCCATTTATTAATATTCATCAAGGGCAGTATTAAAAATCACAAAATAAAAAAGAACATACAAATAAACCCTCGAAACGCCGAGAGAGATACTACAACCATTAGAGTGAGCCAAAGACGCGCAGATGTCCTCGTCCCTTTCTTGCCAGAGCCGGCCAAAACTTTTCGTAATAGCACTTTGTTGTATTAAATAAACAGAAAGTTGTCGTGCTAAGGCCCCGAAGGGATCCAACCGAACAACAACCATCGCCAAAAATGAGAATCATAGATGAAAAGACAAACTCCACATATCGTCTGTCGGCGCTAGCAGGCAGCAGGTGGGATGGAAGGAGTTATGAGTAATGCTAGATGTACGGACGGGTTGTTACAGAATCGTTCTTACGGAATTACGTGGAAATCGTGCGGACTAATCACAGGCCAACATCCACGGGAGGTGAAAAAAATTGAACCAATTGATCAGTGCCAGGTCAGTCCGTATGTGTATTCTGTAACCATGTTTCCGTAGGTCTAGCATTTCCGGGGATGGAAGATAGCCTATACCGCCTTTATTTGGATCGCTGGCAGCAAGAGGCAAGGCGGAACCGGTAACACGAGGGAGGGACACTTGCAATCTTACGTACAGTTCTGTCAGTTTTGGTTTAAAGGTTCAATGTGTGTTATTAGGATGGGAGTACAAATAACGTTTTGACCAGAGACACGACACAATACATTCCCCCAACAGTTTTAGATCACCGTGTAGTCATCAGGTCTTTTCCATCCAGTCTTGGGCGTACACAGCAAATCAAGACAGTGGGTATCCGAAACCCCGCTTATTCGGATGCTATACGGGAGAAATACGATAGGATTTTCGAAGAGCAGTCAAGCGCGATGACTGGCTTTATCACGGACGCCTACACGTACGCCGACGGCTTCTTCTGCAACAATGCCTACTTTCCAGACATCGGCAATCTCTTCCACGACATGTTTAAATGGGACTCTTTTACTTGAAACAGACATACGTCCAGCTTATTAATATAGCAACTACGACTGAGACCATTGTGGGCCAGACAGCACAACGCCCAAAAAAAACAACAAAGAAAAAGAAAAAAGCCGACAGCTGTGGCTCGATGAAAACGAGGGTGACATGTGACCGCTGTGCCCTCCGACGAATTCCCACCGCACTCCAAGCGCTCCGAAAGCGTCGCGTACCAAGCAGCACCTCCAAGAAGGAAAGCGACGACGATGACGCTGCTGTCCGAACAGGTCCTAGGGTTTCCCCTGATACGCTACGGGAGGTGGGGAAGAGATACACCCTACGCCCTTCAAGAAGGATGGCGACACCTGCAGGCGTCGTCACGTCGGTGTCTAGAATTTTCTTGCTCCCTACCCCTCCACCTCTCGACCCCGTGCGATGTCGCCGCCGCCGCCGGACCGGGTCGATACCCGCGCCCCCGGCCAGACATCCCCTCCCACTCACCCCCTCCTCTCCACCGCTGCCGGATTTGTCGCTGGACAAAGCTAGGCGGCAGCGGGGCCCCAGCCCTCTCGCATGCCGCTTCCATGGCGGCAGCCGCTTGTGATCCAGGCAATGGCGACGGCACTCCATCGGATCTGTAGCAGTGATGGTGGGTGGGCGACGGCCGTTGAGCTCTGCCAACAATGGTCCCTGGGCTGTGGGGCGGCGGGGCGAGACCTAGGGTTCCTAGATCGGTCGTCCTCGCCTACTCGACGTCGGCTGGTGTCATCCGGAGGTCTTCTGCGGCCTACTTTGCATCACGAGGGGGGCCGGGTAGAGGCCCTGGGTTTGGTGGAGGTGGTCATCTTCTCCGTCGAAGGTGGCCGGTCTGCGGCTGGATTGGAAGATCTCGAGATCCGTCTTCCAGTCCAAGCAGCGAGGCGGGGAGAACTAGGTGCCGGTGAAAATTAAGCCATTGGCAGGCGATGGCGGCGTTACCACGTCATTACCTTGATGAAGGCATCATCGTGCACCTTGTGTCGACCTCACTCGTGCTACTCCGAGGGAGACCCTAAGATATTCGGGTCAGGCGATGGCGGTGTCGCGGTGTTGGTATCTTGTTCTCTCCTGGGAGCATCGCCTGTGGAGCAGCGTTGGGTGGAAGCGGGAGGAGGGGTGGAGCGGCTAGCGCGCGGGGGTGGTGCTGCTTGGCATCGAGGTGGTGTCGGTGGCTGGTGTGGCGACAGTCTGCGCATCGATCTATATACTAACGACGGTTTGGTGGAAGATTATGAAGACAGCGACATCCAGAGCGTGTGCATGGGCGCAACTCCGTGGATATGCTGTGTGGTTCTAGAGCTCCTTTTGCTTGAGTTCGTGCCGCCGCGCCAAGGCACTCCAGCTTATCTTGGTGAGTGGCAAAAGTGTAGGTGACCATGGGGCGGGGTAGAAACAGGTAGATAGGGTTTTGATAGATCTCGTTGGAGAGCTGGCGATACAGTTATCGTTTTTGCTCAGTGTTTTACTTTGGTGGTTCCGGTTTTTATGATCTTTGTAATATCTTTTGTCAAACAATGTGGTTCTAATAATAAATAAAGGCTATGTGCATCGCTTGATGCAGAGGCCAGGGCTCCGCTCCCCATTTCGAAAAAATGACGACAAGGATTTCTCTCGACCCCTAAAAAAACATGCTCCCAGATGCTTCGAATAGCTCTAACAAGCTCACCGCCCACCAGCATACACCCTCAAGGTTTTGCCATCACCACTGTCATCTCACTGTGACCCATGAGGTGAGGCTGGTACAACCGAGAAGAGGAGATCTCGGCGGGGGTAGGCGGTATAGTAACACGCGGGAGGGAACAACCTCCACCGCCGGGGGGTGATAGCCGACCGGATGTAGCAACAAGGGAAAACCAGGCCCGCGTTGGCCTGGATGAGTCCAAACGGACTCGTGAAGCCCCACTGCCACACTGCAACAAGGGTGTCATCGTGGCCTCCCAACCATAACTCTAGCTCCTACTCCTCCGTCTACCAGTGGATTTGTCGCCACCGCAGATCCCCTTCGCCAAGAAGCAACGTCGTCGCCACTGTGCTCACCCGGACCTTCCGGACCGCCACCGGTTTGAGGAAAACCACCGATGCAGATTCTTAGCATTAACCGGTGACCACAGGAATAGCTAACTCCTTGGAGCGGGCGAGGGATATCGGTGACCAAACCAAGGATGGCAAGCGAAACGGACATGGCAACCTTTGTGCCGCCCGCAGGCCGTGCTAGCAAATGGTGGTAGCCAAACATGAGCCCGCCTAGCCCGGATTTAGCTTTTCTCCGAGGCAGTCAACAGCGCCGCCAGAGGTGCCACCTTCGAGGCCGGCCAAGGCCCGCAAAACCCCAATCGGGCCCATATCTAGTCCCGCATGGCCTAGATCGGGCCTAGATCCAGCCCGTGAGAACCTACTGCCATGCCGTGCGGCATGCCGTCGCCATCCTCGGCCTGGACCATACTACCGCCACCTCCACTGACCCAGCCGCACTGTACCGCCGGTTGAGGGGTCCAAGACCGCGCCGCGCGCCGCAGACATCCGCCGCCCTAGAGCAGCTACCGCCGCCGTCTCGAGCATCCCTCCACGCCCCAGCATGGCGCCACCGTGCCGCCTCGCATCACCAAGGCCGCCACCTAGCTGGTCGCTATCGCGCCCCACCCATGCGCGCCGCCGCTGGTCGACTAGATTGGACCGCACCACGAGCAGGCAGGAGGGGGCCCGCCTCCACCGACACCGAGCGGCTTTGCTGTCGGCGCATCCTGGCAATGGCGAGAAGGGAGGGGAGGAAAGGAAAGGGCCCGCCTGGCGGCGCTAGGGTTTCCCCTCGCGAGAGCGACATGGGAGGGAGGATTTTTTTCGTACAACACACGACTGACGCCGGTTGTTTATGAGATCGAATGGGACTCTTTTCAGTGTAGAGATCAGCTCTAGAATAATACTTTCCAGTTTTAGTGTAGCATTAACTTATTTACTAAAAAGTGCAAGAGCAAAGTAAAGTATATTGCTTATTTGCTCGAGGGAATTGTTACCGCGAGATAGTATCCAGATAGTCTAGCCATTAATTAGAAGCATCAACCACTTGTTCTAAGAGCATCTCCACTCGCCTACCCAGGACACCGATCCGGACGCCGAAATTAGGTCTGGCCGCCGAAAATCGGCCCAGTCGCGTACCTAGGGACCTGTTTTCGTCCGAATTTCGGCGTGTTTTGGTCTGGCCTATCCAGGCCGTACCCAGGATCCCGGGTACGCCCTGGGAACGCCGGACTCAGCGAAAACGGGCGTGGGCCAGCTCTGTCGGTGAGAGAAGGCGCCACTCCCGCCACTTCGCCGAGCTCTCGCCCTTTTCTTCCCCCTCCCGCCTTTCTTCCCCATTACCCTACTCCCGCCACTCCGCCGAGCTCCCCGCCCGACATGCCTCCCAAGAGCTTCGTCCAACCTAGATCGATCCTCGACGAGGGTCCGGCGGAGAAGAAGGCAAGGAAGCCGAGAGCGCCGCCGATAAAGCCAGAGGGCATGTCCTTGGCCGAGTGGGAGAAGAAGGAGCACGCCAGGCAAATCTCGTTGGCCGATCGGAAGGACAGGAAGGAGAGAGCGAAGCTCCGACAACAGCAAACGGCGGAGGAGGAGAAGGCGATGGTAAAGGCGACGGCGGAAGAGCGGGCGATGGTGAAGGCAAAGTAGGCGGAAGCGACGTGGTCGGCTTTGGTGGCGGCGCCATACCCACCACACTCGGGAAGCCAGGAGAGCGTCGGCTCACCCGCCGAATTCTCGCCGATCTCTCCGGCAGGCTTCCAGGAGAGCCAGGCGACTGTTCGGCAGAGGTACTCCTCATCGTCTGAGTTCGACGGCGGGTTCAACCCCAACGTGATCTTCCCCTGCCCGGCGCTGAGCCCTCCTTTGGCCTTCGGCGTGGACATCAACCTCCCCTACTCCACCTCTCCGGCGTACGCAAGCCCCGCTCTGCGCCGCGGACCGCTGCCTTTTCGGCGGAAGCTCGGCACCCTTCGGCGAGGCCAACGCGCGCAACCTGTTCGGCGAAATGCCAGACGCACTTCTGGCCGACATGTCGGCCGAGGCATACATGGAGGACTTGATCACAACAGGCTCGGCCTCCAACCACCCCTCCTTCTTCATGGAAGAGCAGACCCGGGCCAACGCCGAGCACGACATCGAGTCCGAGGACCTCGCCGAGGAGACGCAGGCCGAGCAGACGCATCCAGAGGACGCCGAGGCTGAGGCGAAAGGCAAGAAGGGGAAGAAGAAGCCGGGCATTTCGGCGGACGCTCAGATCAAGTGGACTGTGGCCGAGGACACCTGCCTCGCCGAAGCTGGGAAAACGGTTAGCATGGATCCGATCACCGGTGCTAACCAAAATTCCGACAATTATTGGCAGCGCGTGAAGGCAGCGTTCGACGAGCATAGCATGTGCGACCCAAAGTATCGCAAAATGCACATGGAGCAAGGGGAAAAGGCTATTACCAATCATTGGGCGATCATCCAGAATGCCTGTAGCAAGTGGCACAGCTGCTTGGAAAAGGTCGACCGCACACAAGCCAGTGGGGAAAACATGGACAACAAGGTACTCGCGAACACTAGCTTTGTCATGCACTCTTTTCCATTTTGACAAACTTGACACACTTTCATTTTGCAGTTGTGTCGTGCACTTGCTCTGTTTCGAGAGGACATGAAGATGGAGTTCAAGTTCCATCATGTCTTCGAGCAAATCGAGAATTGCGAGAAGTGGCGGGACACTCGCCTGAGTCTCTCCAAGAGCAAGGATGGCGTCTACAACCCCGAGGCCCCGGCCGTTGCTGCCAGCGAAGGAAGACCTGAGATCGGCCAGAAGAAGGCGAAGATGCTCAAGGCCGTCGGACCTCCCGCCGAGCGTCTCCAGGCTTCGATCGAGAAATGCATCGCCGACACGAGGGCGCCGACCGAGAAGAGGGCTGAGAAGAGCGAGGAGCACTGGAAGCAGTTGATCGAGACACAAGGGGAAAAGGTGGCCCTCATCAAGGCCAACCTCGCCGAGAAGAAGTCCAACTACGCCGCCAAGAAGCGCAACACGGACCTCAAGTTCCTGATGGACGGCGAGGACATGTCGAAGATGAGCTCGCCGGTCAAGGCCTGGTACATGGCGCAACGTCTGGCCATCCTGCAGGGCGTGATCACGTCATCCCCTTCCTCTGCGCTGAACGCGCTTGCGCCGAACGCTCCTGCGCCGAACGCCCCCACGCCGAGCTCTGCTTCTACTTCCTCCAACCCGGCGGCCTTCACCGGCGAGACGGACGACAACGCCGCGTCGGCCACGCCGAAGGAGCCCATCCCCATCGACGACTGAGAGTCTCATTCCGCCGAATTTGTGGACGTTTCTGTAATAATTTGCCGCCGAATTTGTGGATGTTTCTGTCGAACACCTTGTGGCCGAGCACTCGCCGGCGGGAACGATAAAGATTCAAATATGTCGTCGTTTTGTGTTCGTCTGGGTACTCGGCCTAGGTACGCGGGTGGAAAACTGGACGTATCCGGGCCGAAATCAAGTTCCGTCCGGCAAAAAAAGTCCAGATTTCGGCCTGGGTTTGCCCAATGAGTGGAGATGCTCTGAGGCCCGTAGTATTGTAATCTTACAAAATAGATAGTGTATCTTATGTCAAGAATAGTTATTTTTTGTTGTGCTGTTGGTGACGCCGCATAGGGCTCCAGATGCCATAATTTAATTTACATCTCCCTATTAGTGATAGCGATTTATTGATGTTTTTTGCATGTCAGCCGTACAGACCAATTATGCTTATCTGTTTTGTCCCTTTCATGTCAATAATTTGACATCAGCTGAAGAACACCTGGCACCTACTGCAAAATATGGAGCATCACACATATCAAATTTGAACCTAACGCCACTCTCTAGTAATACATCATTACCGACGAGAAGCATTATCTCTGGCTGTATAACGACAGCTAGCAGCGGCGAAGGTACAACCAAACTACAACATTAAAAACTAGAGCATCTCGAGCGAACTCCTCTAAAAATTGTTCCAGTTTATCCTCGATTTGTCTGATCTGAGAGGAGGACATGTGTCCTCCCTTTGTCTGCCGGAGAACCTAACTATGTCCACCAAATTTATATTCACTTAATTAAACAAGTAGTGCTAAACTGGATACATTTTGGGAAGAGAAAACACTAGTGGAAAACGGCCCTTTCGTCCGAGCTATTAGTTCCGGCTGTGGCTAGGGACGGAACTAATGGTCTGGACCGGACTGCCCCGAGCCGCCGAGGGCATAGGTCCCGGCTCGTTAGGAGCCATTAATCCCGATTTGAGATACAAACCGGCACTAAAGGGTCCGGACCCTGTCGCTCGCTGCGGGCGCCCCCTTTAGTTCCGGTTTGTATCTCGAACCGGGACTAATGGTCTGACCCTATATATATGGCACAGCCATTCCCCTGTCAACTGTTTTTTTAATAGTGGGAGGTGGTGGGTCCGTGCTATTTTTTCTTATTTATATGCACTAGAGGTGTTTGGTGAAATGCCCGTTAGAGCGATGCGACTTTAGGTCACACAAGACAAACATGATATGAGGTGCCCGAACCACACTTAAGTTTTCTCATCTTTGTTTCCAAGTGTGCTAAAAGGTTAGCAATTATTTTCTCGTTTAGACCGTGTGGTACTAATTTTAGCATCGTGATTGCGTTTGATATATATTTGTATGATACAGATGAGCCATCCATGGATGTACGGTGATAGACGCTCTGTCGCTTTCAGAGAAGACGTGCGTTCTTTTCTTCTTGTGGCCGAGGCAAACAAGCGGCGGGATAGTTTTATGTGGTATCCATGTGTTGGCTGTACGAATGAGAAGGCTCACACTTCCGCAAGAGTCATTCAGAGTCACCTGTTTCGGTCTAGTTTTATGTCCGGCTATAATGTTTGGACCAAGCACGGAGAAAGAGGGGTTGCGATGGAATACGGTGATGAAGAAGAGAATGATGATGACAACTACCGATCTATGTTCCTTGAATACGCTGATACCGCAATGGAAGACAATAAAGAAGAAGGAGGTGAAGAACGGAAACCAGATGAGCCTGCTGATGATCTTGGTCGGGTCATTTCTGATGCAAAGCGAGACTGTGACACAGAAAAGGAGAGGTTTGCAGTTCGAGAAGATGTTATAGGACCACAACAAATTTTTGTACCCAACTTGTGAAGATGGCCAGAATAAGCTGGGTAGCACACTGGAATTACTGAAGTGGAAGGCAGAGATCCATGTGACTGACTCGGGATTTGAAAAGTTGCTGATACTAATGAAGAAGTTGCTTCCAAGAAATAACGAATTTCCCATCAGTATGTACGAAGCAAAGAAGCTTGTATGGCCTTTAGGATTAGATGTGCAGAAGATACATGTGTGCCCTAATGACTGCATCCTCTACCGCGGTGAGAAGTACAAGAATATGGATAAATACCCGGTATGCACTGAATTGCGGTATAAGATCAGAAAAGATGACCCTAGTGATGTTGATGGCGAGCCACCCAGGAAGAGGGTTCCTGCCAAAGTGATGTGGTATGCTCCTATAATACAACGGTTGAAACATTTGTTCAGAAACAAAGAGCATGTCAAGTTGTTGCGATGGCACATGTAAGAACATAAGAAAGACAGGATGTTGAGGCACCCGCTGATGGTGGGCAGTGGAGAAAAATCGAGAGAGACTTTCCGGACTTTGCTGGTGATGCAAGGAACTTATGGTTTGGCCTAAGTACAAACAGGAGCCATTTTTCGACCTACGAGTGTTGTTGTTCGCAACCATCAATGATTGGCCTGCTCTTAGTACCATCTCAGGACAGACAAACAAGGCATAAAATGCATACACACACTGTTTAGATGAGACTGAAAGTATATATCTGGATAAATGTAGGAAGAATGTGTACCTATACAATTGTCGTTTTCTTCCGCCCAGACATCCCTTAAGGAAAAAAGGCTAGAATTTCGATGGCGAGCTAGGCAGATAACCGGAAGAAGCCTGACACCCGTAATGGTGCCGATGTATTTGGTATGGTAAAGAATTTTAGTGTAATATTTGGAAAAGGGTCCTGGAGGACAACCTGTTCCGAAAGACGCCGACGGACACGCACCCATGTGGAAGAAGAAATCTATATTTTGGGAGCTACCCTATTGGGAAGTCCATGAGGTCCACTCTACAATCGACGTGATGCACCTGACAAAGAATCTTTGCGTGAATATTCTAGGCTTCCTGGGCTTGTACGGGAAGTCAAAAGATACACCGAAAGCTTGGGAGGACCAGCAACGTCATAAAGAACGAGACGGCAAGCATCCATGGCAGTTTCAAGGGTCTTCCAGCTACACTCTTACCAAGGAAGAGAAGGGAATATTTTTTAAGTCCTTTTCAGTATCAAGGTCCCGTCTGGCTTCTCGCCTAACATAAAGGGAATAGTAAATATGACAGAGAAAAAATTCCAAAACCTAAAGTCTCATAACTTCCACGTGCTTATGACGTAATTTCTTACGGTTGAGGGGAATTCTACCAAAAAATGTTCGACTGGCCATTGTGAAGGTATGTGCATTCCTCAATGCAATTTATTAGAAGGTAATCGATCCAAAAAGTCTATCAGGGTTACAGACTGATGTGGTCCAATGTCTGGTCAGCTTCGAGTTGTTCTACCCTCCATCCTTCTTCAATATTATGACACACTTCCTAGTTCACCTAGTCGAAGAGATTAGAATTCTCGGTTCTGTGGTTCTACACAATATGTTCTCCTTCAAGAGGTTCATGGGAGTCTTAAAAGAAATATGTTCGTAACCGTTCTAGGCCAGAAGGAAGCATCTCCAAGGGCTATGGAACAGAGGAGGTCGTTGAGTTTTGTGTTGACTTTCTTCCTGACCTTAAGCCGATTGGTGTTCCTGAATCTCGGTATGAGGGGAGGCTGACTAGAAAATGCACACTAGGAAGGAAAGCAATGGTATGTATGGACGGATATTCTTTTAGTAAAGTACACTACATAGTTCTACACAATTCCACCTTGGTGGCTCCGTATACCGAGAAACATAAGATTATTCTACGCTCGAAAAACCCGGGGAAGCCTGACTCCTGGATTAAAGTTGAACACGAGGCTACTTTCGGCAGTTGGTTGTAGACACATATCATGAATAACACCACTGTTGGAGATCAGCTATACTTGTTGTCCAGGTTACCATCTTCGACTATATGTACTTTCCAAGGATACGAGATAAATGGTAATACATTTTACATGATCGCCCATGATAAAAAGAACACCAACCAAAACAGTGGTGTCCGCTTTGATGCAAAAGATGACAATGGGCAGAAGGATACATATTATGGGTACATATAGGAGATATGAGAACTTGAATATGGACCTACTTTTAAGTTCCCTTTGTTTTGGTGCAAATGGGTCAAGATGACAGGAGGCAGGGTACATGTAGGCGAAAAGTATGACATGAAAACATCGGATCTCAATGATCTTGCGTACATGGATAAACCATTGGTCCTAGCCAAGATGTAGCTCAGGTTTTCTATGTGAAGGACATGTCTACAAAACCAAGAAAAAGAAATCAGCAAAAAAATACATCGTCCGATGAGCCAAAGCGCCACATAGTTCTTTCAGGGAAAAGAAACATCGTGGGAATGGATGACAAGATAGATATGTCGGAATATTATAATAAGTTTCATGAAATCCCGCCCTTCAAAGTGAAAACTGACCCAAGCCTCCTATTAAATGATGAAGATTCTGCATGGCTATGGCGCAGAAGAAAACCACAACACTAGATAGGGATGTTGGTGATCTATGTAATATATTAAACCTTTTATGTAATATCATATTATGAATCATATTGTGAGTCAAACATTTTACCCAGATCCACGTGCATGCAACATTGGTCATTATGACCGAAAGCCATGAAAACTAATACATCTTGCTCAATCAAACTAGACGACGACTCCCGGTGCCTAAGCCACGGGAGATGAAAACCCAAATAGACGGAACCATCACAGGAGAATAGATCGGGTGAGATCCCTGAAGAATCTGCCAGGTATCGTCGACCTTGGTTTCCAACGCAACCATATAGCAACGGGCGTGCTCGTCGTCCTCCCTAACACGATGTCGTACCACCTCCTCAGTGGCCGGCTCCCTCTGCACCCTGCCTGGACCAGGCGACCTCCACCAAAGAAGCTCCGGGTCGTCGACGACACCCGGATTCCTCACCAAGCTACGCGTCCGGGAAGGTAGCACCATCCAGTGCCAGCCCAGTGGAGCCTAGTCTCGGACATGCCCGGTAGAGCCCAGTACTCCATCATTGTCACCGAGTTGACTACGAGGATGCGGGATGGGAATCCTAAAGTAGCCGGCGAGGAATGTCTGTATGTGTGGGTGGCCATGAAGGTCGGCCTATAAATAGAGTGAAAGGGCTGGAAAACATGGCGGGAAGTGGAGGGAAAGGGCGGGAAAACATGACGGGAAATATCTTTAGTCCCGGGCTTAAGGGAAAACATGGCGGGAAAGGTTCATCTTTAGTCCCGACTGAAGGTATTGCGGCAGGTTGGGGCAGGAAGCACTAATGATAGGGGTGAGTGTCGATATTATGTCGTGCGGCTTGTACCTTGTCCCGGATGGTGTCACCAACTGGGACTAAAGATGAACCTTTAGTTCCGGTTGGAGACACCAACCGGGACAAAACATGGGTCAACACTAATGATAGGGGTGAGTGTCGACATTATGTCGTAAGTGTCGACACTATGACGTGCTGCTTGTACTATAAACATGCATCCTTGTGAGTCCAGTCCTCCGGCCAGTTTGAGGGAGCTGCAAGATGGTGTGCGAGATCAGGTACACCACTACGGCCAGTTTAAGGGAGATGCCACCGGAGCCCAGTCCTCCGGCATCTCCAACAAACTAGTCATATAGGCACTCACTAATATGTGACCGCACGCGTTTGGAGATCAGATCTTCATGGTAAGTATGAATCGGGACAACATCTTCATAGTTCGGGAAAGTCGTTCTACGAATCAGGACTAAAGGCCGCCCTTTAGTCCCGATCCAGCCATAAAACGGGACTAACACACTCAAGATGGTTTGCGGACAACACTATGCAGTTCCGGTCCAGCCACAAACGGGGACTAACACTCAAATACATTTATTAATATTAAAAAACCGAGAATAGGAATCGGGACTAAAGTATCTAGCCCTATAGTACTCAGCTTCAGGGTCGTCTTCGTCTTCATCATCGTCGTCATCATCATGGTCGTTGCTAGGCGCACGCGTCTGTATCTTTAGCCCAGCCATGGCATATTGTGGAGGCACCTGCTACTCTGGCCTCGGATTCACGACGCGTGGGGGAGGGGCTACCAGATGATGATGCCGCTACACCCGCGACCTTCACCACCGCCACCCTTCTTATGGCTCTGTGGCGGCTACGGGTACCTCAGGGCGAGGATGGTCTCCCTCGGCGATGTAGCGCATCACGCCAATGATAGTCTGGTTCGCCCAGCACATGCGGCGGCTGGATTCGTTGTGGTTCACCGGGGGAGGGCCGTCACCCTCGTACCTGGCGATCTCCCTTTCCCGTCTATTAGCAAAGAAGGCATTCCAGGTGTCATAGTTGTCGGGATCCCACTGGGGATCGATCTGCTGCATCGGCATGAGCTCGTGGTAGAAGTGGTTCGTGATGGCCGCCTGTCGTGCGGAACCTTGAGGGACAGGAGGGACAGAAACCCCTCCAGCTCTCAGCATCCAGCCTGCGGGCAACCGGTAGCCCGACGAGCAAGGGTAGCCCGACAGCGCCTCGGTCTCCTCAAGGGTCAGAATGGCCCAGTAGGCGTTGTCCATTGTTATGATAGAGGAAGGTGTGGATGTGTTCATAGCCATGGCGCAGTCGGCCTATATATAGATGGAAAGGGCGGGAAGCGGTGGAAAATGGCGGGAATATCTTTAGTCCTGGTTAGTGGCTACAACCGGAACTAAAAGCTCCGTTCATAGGGAAAGGGCGGGAAAACATGGCGGGAAGCGGTGGTAAATTGTGGGAAATATCTTTAGTCCCGGTTAGTGGCTACAACGCGGACTAAAAGCTTAGTTTAGAGGGAAAGGGCGGGAAAACTTGGCGGAAAGCGGTGGGAAATGGCGAGAAATATCTTTAGTCCCTATTAGTGACTACAACCCAGACTAAAGCTTCGGTCAGAGAGATTACTTATTCAAATTCAAGCACTTTTAATTTTGAAAGTTTAGTAAGATGGCAAAATATAATGGCAAAATATAATAGTTAATTCATTTTTAATAGTTAATTTATGCAAAATATAATAGTTAATTCATTTTTAAATTGATAATGGCAAAATGGTTAATATTTAACTAGTTAAAATAATTATTTTATAAAATAGAAAATGGATTTGGATTACTTATTCAAATTTAAGCACTTTTCATTTTGAAAGTTTAGTGAGATTCAAAAATATGCAAAATATAATAGTTAATGCATTTTAAAATTGATAATGACAAAATGGTTAATAATTTGACTAATTAAAATAATTATTTTATAAAATAGAAATGGATTTGGATTACTTATTCAAATTCAAGAACTTTTCATGTTGAAAGTTTTCTCAAATTCATAAGTATGCAAAAAATGTACTACTATAATTTAAATGTTTTAAACAATATATTCAAAAAATTGAAAAAAAAACACAGCACGCGCTGGTTTTGGCCCAGCGCAAGAAAATTTGGTTAGCCGGGACTAAAGGGGAGCCCAGCGCGTGGGGGTAACAAAAAGCCGTCACCCTCCCTTTAGTCCCGGCTGGTTCCACACACCGGGACTTGGAGGGCCAAAACGCAGACGATGCCGCCAGGCTGCCCAGATTTCCCGCCGTCGACGAACCGCCACCGCGCGAGCCGCCTGAGCCGGCCGCCACCGCCGCGCCCGCCTCCCCGTGCCTCTCCCTCCCCCGCGCCGGCCTCCCGCGGCGCCCCGACGCGCACCTCTGCCCGCCACCGGTCAACTCCGCCACCAGCGCCACCACCCCCGCCACCGGCCACCTCCCCCGCGTCAGCCACCTCCACCGGCTACGGCACCGCCCGCCGCTGGACCCCTGTCGGCCTCCTCTAAATCTATGTAATTAGTTATATTTTAGTTAGGATTATGAGATTAGTTTAGTATAAGATTATGATTAGTATAGGATTATTTTCGTATATATATAATCTAGGATTATTTTAGTATAGAATTATGCTTAGTATAGGATTATTTTAGTATATATAGGAATTATTTTAAATTATTATGATTATATATGATTACTATATGATTATTTTAGTGTATATATTTTTATTATAATATAATATTGTAAGTTTTTTAGGGTATGAGGTATATTATAATATTGTAAGTTTTTTATTGTAATATAATAGTGTAATATAGTATTTTTATTGTAATATTGTAAGACCCTCTTTGTAACCGGAGTTAGGGTTAGGGTGTTGCTGCTCGGTGGTGACTGGAGTTAGGGTTAGGGTGGTGGTTCTCGCGGGAAGCCGGAGTTCCCCGCCTCTCCCGTGGCCACCTCCACCGGCACCACCCGCCACCGGCACCGGCCATCGGCCACTGGCACCGGCCAGCACCACCACACCTCCGGGTTTAGGGTTTATTTCTATTATTTTGTATAGAAATATCTGTGTATATAAATATTTTGTATGAGAATATTTTTTGTTATGTTCAAATAAATATTGTGTGCATCTCGCATTTTGCAGAAACTATGGATCCACCTAATCCAATCCGCAGAGACCTAGCTCCAGAACAAATTCTCGAGGATATGATTCACGATGCTGATCCATCCGGTGAGGGATCTCCCTCGAGGTATCTGAACTCATCCGGTGAGGGAGAGGAGATCAATCAATGAGAGGAAGAAGCCGACAACTCCAATGATGGAGAAGCCCATGGACACGTAACGAAGACCGACAAGGTATATATATGATGTCCGATGATCACTAGATGTCCGGGAGTAGCTGTATGTATCGAGTTGTATATATATTATATTGACGAATAATCCAAGCGTGACCTAGCCAAAAATTTGTATGCCCGTACTAATTATGAAATTACGACGGTCTCAGCACAGGGCGAACCATTGGAACCAAAAAAGCAAAACATGTATTTATACAACAATGCGGAGTTGTTGTTAGAGATTGCGTCATGATCATCATTCAAGAGTGGCATAAGCCCAAAGAGGCAAAAGCGAGGAGTGATCGGTATATCGACGAAAGGTACAAAGAGAGTCTTTTTAATGACCTCATGGCACATTTCAAGCTGCTAGAATGTGAGACTGATACCAAGACGGCTGCATTGAGGAAGGCAGTCAAGCAGTTTTCTTTGAAGAAGATGGCCGAACTATTCAAGAACTGGAAGAAATCATTATGGCTAAAGTATCAGAAGGACAAGAAAACTCCAATATTCGAAGGCTATCTAGTGAAGCAGCGGGATTACTGGGATGCATTTGTGGAGTATAGGAAGTCCGGAGTTGCAGAGGAAAAGTCAGAAAAAACAAGATAAATGCTGCAAAAAAGAAGTATCACCATAACATGGGGCCAGGGGCTACGCGACTGCCATGCCAAAGTGGGATGCAAAAGAGAAAGAGTTGTCTGCTAAAGGGATCATTCCAGAACCAATTCACGAAAGAATGGGATTTGAGGGCAAGAAATTGGTTCCTTGGGCATGAGAGTGAGTGTGACGAACTTACAGGGGACCTTGTTTGCAATAACGGGCTTAGGGTACCCAGGAATACATGGCTGAAAGTGGTTAAAGGGATTAAATATGGGATAAAAAAGTTCCATCCCGATAGAGAGAAAGACTTGCTAACCTTGGTCCTCGGCAATGACGAACACGGAGGACGAGTCCGGGGCCTTGACTCTAGTTTCACGTGGGAGACTAGGTTTCCTAAGGACCAAGGTACTTATAGAAGCTGAGAAAGAGCAAAGAATCTACGGGAGGAGGAGGGAGACAAGTTCAACCAGCTACTAGCAAGAGTTGAGAAGCAACAGCAGATCAACAAACTTAGAGGAGTGGCGCGGCTGTAAGATCCTCCACTCGATATTACCGCCAACCCATCTCAACGGAGAAGCAGCATGGCTGAATCGGAGGTCCCATCTGACGATGCACGGATGATAGATGGCGGTCCCGGCTACCCCGTGGATGGAATCAGGAGCAGATATCTTGTGAGCTCCATTAGAAGTTGAAGAACATATCCGTGAAGGTGGCGGTCGGATGTGCTTTATATTGTCCACCTGACGCGCGTTGGCATGGCCATGAGATTCCACCTGGCTATGCTGAAGTCGGGGTGGATCAAATTGTAACGGAGTGGGAGTCAATGGAGCTTGACATCCCTGGACCTAAAGGTGAGAGGACACTTGGATAAGTACTGGGTTGTATCATTCTATGGGACAAGAACAACATCAAGTTTCCAGGCTCGGCCCCAAGGCCAACACCACCGCCGAGTCGTCCCAGGTCACCTTCACCTCCATCATATCCATCACCTCCTTCACCTCCATCACCTCCAAGAAGCCCACCCCATGATGACTATGACCACCACATCGCGAGTCCATCTCGGTCTCCGCAACAGGTTCAGCAGTCTTCGCCGCCTGCTAAGGACAATAAGTGGAAGCATGCTTCATCGGTGAGTACTAAACGACGCAGTAGCCCAATACGGAAAATGTCGCCCCTCCCAACAGTACCTCATAAGAATCTTCCCATCAGACCTTATGATCGTACTGACATGGAAAATGCAGCAATAGCAAAGGCCGAAGTTGCGGCGCATTTTGAGAAGAAGAAACCCTAGCCCGCTCTGATACAAACCGAAAAGCAAAAGGCATATGAAATTGATTTTCTGAACAAAAAATCGCAATATGAGTTGCACCATAAGGCAGATGACTATCTACGCACACTTCAGAAAGAAGTGACGAAGAGAAAATCAAGTAAAAGTGCAAGCGGGGAAAATTAGCAAGTACAAGTGCAAGCGGGAGCAAAACAGCAAGTAGTAAAAAAATCAGATGTTCCCCTTCTCGGACAACAGGCCAAACAAATGATCGCACCCCTCAAGGTGTTTTTCGAAAACGTTTCCCAGCCACTAGATATGGAAGCAGCTGCGGAGTTGGCGGCCAGTATGAAAGTTAGAATTGCTGAACTGTTAGGCTCCCAAGACGACCTTCTATCCAAGGCTGTTGTAGTTCGTAGATATGTCAAAGGTGATGATTTCGTTAGCAAAGAGAGGCTAAAAGAACTGCCAACACAAATGTGGAATCTCCATCAAGGGTACTCGACGGTCATAAATCAAGGGAGAGAAATGCTCATAGCCAAAGTCCCGCGTGAGTACTACTTCAGACCCGAAGAGATCCATATTGAGTTTTCAGGATTGTTCCAGATATACCATCTCGACGCCCTGGACAAATCTATCATCAGCTACTATTGTCTACATGTTCAGTTTTTCAGTTGTTCAGTTTATTACATGTAATTATCCTCATTATATCCTTTTGTACTATATTATTATGCAGAATGAAGATCTATTAATGTAAATTAAGAAGAATCTATATTGTTGGGTTCATTGACCCAGATAAAGTACATATAAACACGCTAAGAGATAAACCCGAGGAGACGAAGGAAAACATTTTAAGGTTTCTAGTGGAGCAAAATTTCTGTGACCATATATTGTTTCCTTACAATTTCAAGTAAGGGTCTTACTCTGTTGTACACATTCACTTTTGATTACTCGATGCTAACAGTAACTGATGAGTTACTGATGTATATATAAATGTTTGCAGCTTTTACTGGATTCTTCTAGACATTCAACTTGATAAGGGAAGAGTTGATGTCATGGACCCATCAAAGAGAAACCTGGAAGATTTCCGCAGCATGCAGGACATGCTCCGGAAGTAAGTTTCATGCTATATCGGTATCTTTCATTGATTTTTTGAGATATCAGGTAATGAATAACCCATTTATTCATTTTTTTCGCCGGGCAGGGTTTGGATCTGGTTCAAGCATGAGGTTAGGGGAACCTTTAGTTAGAAGCTAACGTTTAAGGCGGTCTCGGTAAGTAGCTCGTGATATGTCCACGCATCTCTTTACTTCTAGTGTCAATACAATAATGATGCTAGATTATTATTTTTATTGCATTCTATTCTCGTAAAGTGCGCAAGGCAGCCATGGGAGTCGAATCCATGTGGATTCTACGTTTGCGAGTTTATTCGCACGTTTACCACTGAGCGCAAAGATTATAGAGTCGACGTAAGCAATACATTCACACCATCATTTTATTACCGTCACCTTTTGTTATCATGATTGATATTCATATTGATCTCTTTTTTCTTATATAGTTCGAGAGAATGCGGGATCAACTCCTACCAGAGCAACGTGTACTAGGAATTGCGGAGGAGTTGGCGGGATTTATTTTCAAAGAGATCGTACACGATGGCGGAGAATTTAGTGTGAATAGGCGCTAATGATCTCCATGTAACTATCAAAATTGTATATATATTTGTATGCTCGATATCATAATACAAGTTATCTTATATATGAACAAACGTGTACGATATGTGGTGGCGTAGAAATATTCAAAAACTTTTCTAAAATAAAAAAATAAAACAATACAAAATAATTCTCTGCCGCGGCAGAGAAAGGACACAAAATGCTGCCGTGGCAGGCAACTAGTCCGGGTCCTTAACACCAACCGGGACTCGTGGGATGCACCCGGAGCACACCGCGGCGGAAACGTGGACAACCATTTATCTCGGCTGGTGACTAGACCGGGACTAATGCCTAGGCCTCTAGTCCCGATTGGTTAGTCTCGGTTCTAAAACCGGGACTAGAGGCCCTTACGGCCGACGCTCCTTCTCCACTAATGAAAGCAACTAAGATAAAACTAAATTGGAACTAAATTTTAAATTAAACTAAGCTAGATAAACTAGGATGTACTCCCTCCGTTTGAAAATATAAGATGTTTTAGGTTTGTGAAGAAGATGAATCTAAACTTCTTGTTTAATATATAGATTCATTCCAAAGTTGAATGAACCTATGTACTAAAACAAGTCTAAATTCATATTCTTCATAAATCTAAAACATCTTATATTATATTTTAAAACGGAGGGAGTACCTACCTAGATACCTAGATGTAGTCTCTGAAGACGAGGTCGGTGCCGGAGCAGATGATCACACGCGTCGGTTCCGTGATGCAGCGGGCGGGATCCCCAAGCATGGCGGCAACCTCTCCTACGGCTGGTGTGGCCACGGCGCAGATGCCCGAGGGCTCGACCGAGATGAACAAGCATTCTCCGCTCGCGCCGCTGCTCGACAAAAAAGGGACGGCGATTCAGACAGCCCCAGATGAACCATGGCGGGATCTGGCACAGAGCAACGGGAGTTGGAACCATGGTTCCCACACGCAAGCAACCGAGTTGGAATCCGCCGCCGCATCCACCATGTCATCACTGTCTACTCGAGGATGTTTTAGTCATTGTCGCTGCCAATGTCGATCTTGCACCATCCAGCTGCGGATATTGGGGGGGTCTTTCCCAAGTAGACGTGTTTGCACTTTGATAACGCCATCATCGGGGTGGTCCGTTGATCAATCAGGTGAGCCTCGGATGATCTCTGAGTTTGATCTGGATGGCCAAAGTTAACAGCAACTCATTATTGTTTGGTCCTGGAGCTGGAGCATCTGGTCCTACCACTAACGACCATTTGCAATTGTTGGTCAGAGATAGTACTATTATTATATTTATGCCCATGGTGCACAGGATGTGGATCTACCGATCAGTGTCGATTGAATATGTGTTCTATTCTTTTTATAGATGCACATGCAGCACTTCAGTGGAGTTAATTAGCTCTTTGAATACAAACTTTGCTATTATTGCAACCAGCTTGTGGTTGAGTACATGCACGTAATTTTTCATCCTCGACAACCTTTTTATCTTTACTGCTAAACCGTAGGTTCATGGTAGGTATAAATACATTTTCTATCCAAAATACAAATTAGATTAGGAGTACAGAGGCGCTAAGCATAATTTTGCGACATTCCATCTTCGAAAACCCGCACTTTTGACGTTACTGGAACTTTGTCAACCATCTCGGTTTCCTTCATTCTCTCTCTTCGTATGGTACATGTCAAAAGCACCAACAATACTAAGAAACTAGAAATGAGTCCTCCTTCGATCCTTGGATGCCCACCAACGCTAGGAAATTAAACCTAGACAGGACTCTTTGTTGGCCGAACCCTGATCCAATAGCTGTGAGCCTAGACCAGACACATATGAATGAAAAGCATAGATATATCATACAAGTCACGGCGCCATAGCAACATATACTCCATCGTGCCACGACCCTATATCTCGTATCCCTAGACAAGAAAACCCTAGACGGCCGGCCAATTCTATAGAGTTGCTCTCTTGATCCGTAGATCGATCATGGCAACCTTGTTCTTGCTAATAGCATGATATAACGCGATATGTATAGCACGCTAATAGTGTATTCTAAGGCTGACACTATTTTGTTATAGTACTTTTTTTTTCTTGGTCAAAGTAGATGGTGAACTCGTGATTCTTATATCTTGTCATAGCTGTGTATCCACGTTAATTTGAGTAAACTTTTGACACTATAGTTTTTTGTTGACTCAACAAACATAGCCATTAGAAAAAAAAATTATAATATACACATGTGCATGTTCCATGGCAACCGTACGAATATTCAGCTAGTATAAAAAAGAAACAGAAAAAGAACTCATCAGAAATCTGCCTCGAAAGAACGGGTCGCAGCCCAGTCGACTCCGCGAGGGCGGGACGCACTAATTGCCAACTTAGCCTGGAGAGCCGCTACATTTCACTTTCAGGCCCTCGGCCTAGAGTTTCTTTTCCACGGGCCTGACAGAAACTCGTCTAAACAAAAGGACTTGGTCCATTTTTGGCCCGTCAGGCCGAACTTGAAATCTCCAATCCTTCTGCACAAAAAAAATAGACGAACTCTTCCGCGACGCGAGCACGCCTCCGCCTTTTCTTTCTCCGATCCGCCGCCCGCCGTCCGCCACAGCAGCGAGAGAGAGAGAGAGGAGGGGAATCCCAAGGCCACGATGATCTACCGCAACTGGTCCCTGCTCTCCTCCACCGTCGTCATCTGGGGAAGCGTCGCCACCGCCGGCCTCGCCGGGATCTTCCTCTTTGGCGGCAAGGTAACCAACCCCCCCCCCCCCCCCCCCCCCATCCGCAATCTGTTCCACGCATCTGTACCCCTATTTACTTGCCCCCCTACGTACGGTATCGTGTGCTCCTAGTGTTCAGGATTTGATTGGATTGGATGGTTCGCTCGTTGTCCCATTGGTAGATTCCTTTTTGCTGCCCTCGGCGCGGATTCCGCCGGTCGTTCGAGATCCATGGGCTTGCTTTGTATAAGGCGGTTGCTCGTTGAGGAGAAATAAATAAAATTTGCTTTTCTGTGCGGTTACCAGAGGCCAAGAGTTCCTGGATTAGGGCTCATGTGCTGGTTGGATTGATTTTGTCACTTGTATGATTAGAGTATCTGTACTTATGCAGGATGGATTGTCTCGTTTCAGTTCATGCGATAGGGCAGTCATTAGTTATCTGAGGATCCCACACCCACAGTGTACTGAGAAATCGATGGCTCTTTCTGTATCTGATGAGATATTTGGGTCTGAGTAACCAGTATATTTAACAGAGATCAAGGGTGTTTATTTAGTGGGTACGTGGGTGGCTAGCAGGAGATTTTACTGCCTCACTGGGTCATGTAGTGTGCAAATTAGATTATATTCTGGAACTTGTACATTTCCTGCATATTATTGTCATTGATTATAGTTTGAACATTTCCAGTGATTTCATCTATGTCGGGATAATGCACTACACACTAGAGTGCTTGGACATTGTTCCACCAAATTCAGAAATTAAAATCAGATGTGTAGTAGTAGTAGTTTAATTCTTCCATTTGATTTACCTGCAGTTTTTATTCAACTTGTTTCATCAAATGGGGAGAGATTGTTCAGGTTTGATTGGATTGGATGGTTCGATCGTTGCCCCTCGGTAGATTCATTTTCGCCTCGCTCAGCGTCGATCCCGCCGGTTCGTCTCCTGTGAGTAGCGAGTTCGAGATCCATGGGCTTGCTTCGTATAAGGCGTTTTCTCTTTGAGGAGACATAAATAAAATTGCTTCTCTGAGCGGTTACCAGAGGGCAGAAGTTCCTGGAGTAGGGCAGATGTAGTTTGATTAATGTTGTCACTTGGGGGATATAGTATCTGTACTTATGCAGGATGCATTGTCTCGTTTCAATTCATGCAGTAGAGCAGTCGTTAGTTATCCGAGGAGCCCATAGTGTACTGTGCAATTGATGACTCTTTGGGTATCTGAGGTTTTTGGGTCTGATTAACGGGTATATTTAACAGAGATCAAGGGTGTTTCTTTAGTCGGTACGTGGTTGGCTAGCAGGCGATTCTGCTGCCTCATTGGGTCATGTAGGGTGCAAGATTAGATTATTTTCTGCAAGTTGTACAATTCCTGCATAGTATTGTCATCATTGAGTATAGTTTGAACATTTCCAGTGGTTTCATCTGAGTCGGAATAATGCACTACAAACTAGGGTGTTTCGACATTGCGCACCAAATTCACAAATTAGAATCAGACGTGTAGTAGTTTAATTCTGCCATTTGATTTACTTGGTGTTTTTATTCAACTTGTTTCATGTCATGGTGAGAGATTGATAAGGCAAATCCCAGCTTCGAGGACCTTAGCTTCAGATAAAAAATTCTCCTGATGTGTATATTAGTTTGTCAGATTAGATGGTCCTCTATTAGTATTTAGACTTGGCCTCTATTGTCTCTGCCTCTTTAGAGGAAAAAGGTTGGTTTGGCTCTCTGTAGTAAGACCGAAGTTAGCGAATTTATGTTTTTGAGCTAAAGTCATCAACTCTTTGCATGGATGGAAAATTTAGGGATTCCACATTAAACACAGGATCTAATCCTTGATCCTTGGTGCTGTCCATAAGTAGAATTTTGGCAGACTAGGAACTTGGGAAATTGAAATGGTTGAGCAAGATATGAGGCAAATGTTGTACCTTGCAACGTATTTATTTATTGATTAGCGGAGTGGGGAAGGCATATCTACTTGTTGCTTTCTTCGATGAGATGGCAATAATCGCACCCCATCTATGTGCCAAATCGTGATATGCTGGCAGGTGTATAAGCACAGAACGTGCAGGTTGTGTTAAGGTACTAGACAACTAGGTTATAGATTTGGATCGTGTTAGTGAATAAACATTCCTTATGATGACAAAGTTGCTATTGTTATTTGGCACACCAGATTCTCTTTATACTGCTGTTTGAGATTGTTGAGTTTCTGTTATATCTCCTTTACCAACAAATGGTTTGCTTTACGCATTCATAATAATCCTGTCTTTGACAAATACTCCCTTCGCCCCAAATTAATTGACTCAGCTTTGTCTAGATACACATGTTTTTAGACATGGTTTAGTTTGTAGAGTGTAGAAAAGTTTGTGCCCAGCTACTAACTGAACCATCACCGCAACTGAACCCGAAATCCCGAAAACTGAGGGCTGGATAATAATATAATCTTCAAAGGTGATAATCAAATCATAAGAATGACCCAATAGCACACTACAAAATTAGAAATATCCACGATATATTATTCCATCTCACAAGACAACCTTTACACAATTTTAAGAGTAATGAAGTGCCTAGCCAAACATGAACATGCAAGCCCCCCCCCCCCCCCCCCCCCCCCACCCAGTACTAAACCAAAATAGTCCAACACTGAACTTCAAAACATATATTCCCTCCTACCCAAATTAATTGACTCAACTTTGTTTAGATACGCATGTATGTAGACATGTTTTAGTGTGCAGAAATTAAATCCGCTTGTTCCTTGGCCCTCTATATTACACTCTTACTCTTATCGTACTATTTACTCTTAAGCATTGAAAGCTTAATTTATCGTAGTCATTTTCCATTGGAACCAACTCAATGCTGATATGAGTCACCTTTCCTCGGGATGTGTCTTCTAGAACTAGGCCTAGTGAAGGCACATATATGCATGGTACATCATGAGTAACTTTTTCTTAGCCACTACCAAATGAGTCTATTTGTGGTATAGCATTGTTGTAATTATTGTACTACTGTATTAAAGATTGCAATGTGTGTCCTTATCAAGAGCATCTACATTGCTATTGCTTGATTATTTTTCTGCACGTGAGTCCTTTCAACCCTTTTCTGTTTAGTTAATTACTAGTTTACAGTCAGACACTTTTCTCGAACTTGTGAGTTGCTGCACTCTTTTACTTCACCTGCGGTGGAGCATAACAATCCTTCTTTGCATTTTGGCAGGAGAAGTTCCAGGGCTACCTTATCCGCGAAGGCGAGAGGCTGAGGCAGCAGGACAGAGCCACGATGGTCAAGAACTAGTGCAAAGCACGAACTCAACTTCGTCGGAATCGACTGTGTCAGCATGTGAATTAGATGTGGAACTTCTCTCCCTGCACTAGAACAAAATAAATTCTCCAATAGAAGCGATCCTTGGAACCAACTGCCCGATCTGCAAATAATGTCTGACGCCCATGTTTTTGGAGAACTCGTCTCATTCTGCAAACGCTGTATAAATGATTGCTGACATGTCTTTGTTTTGTCATTTGAAAGCCTGTGGTTTGCTAGGCATTCTTGGCTGTGGTTGTGTGTGAAACCTGACGTGGCAGAGTACAGAGGAGGTTTACATTCCATTTTAATTGAGTTGCCAGGATTATTTTCTTCATCACAGGAGCTCAGCTGTTGCGTGATGCATATGCCACATCTCTTGGCGCCATTTCTTGATTCCTGACACATACTCTCCATCTGGAATAAATTGATTCGGATTTATTTAGATTCACATATATCTGGACGAGTGTTGGTGCCTATATACATGCGAGTCAAGATAAATTTTAAGTCACTTACTTCGTGTCTTGGTGTCTAGATACATGTGAATCTAGAGAGGCACTCACTATGCCTCTAAATAAGACACTTGAAAGCACTCACTATGCCTCTAAATAAGACACTTGAAAGGACAACTAGGGTGATTAGAGCTGTTCGCAACTGAATCATCCTTAGTTATTACAGTGCAGTACAACTTCTACATCAGGGGAGGGAGTTCTGGCTTAACAGCAATAAGCAGCTCCCATCAGTCGGCTAAGTAGATACAGTTCGAATGTACACCAAAAAGGTGCACCAACACTAATCAGCACATGATTGCCTAGTCAGGTGTGTTTTGAGCACTTGCCAAGCCCACCAACACTAAGCAGCAAATGATGGTGCTGGGTTCAGTAGCAATAATTTAATTACTTTTTCAGTACGTAGCAATGGTTCAGTACAAGTAGTAGGAAAAAGTTACAGCAACATTCACACTAAATTAATGCAGCACCAGTAATAGTAAATCCTATTCTAGTCTAGAGATAAAAGAGTGCATTTGCTAAGAAAACGAGCGACGACACCGCGCGTCTAAGAACCATTTCTGATTTATCATCACTGGGAGATCGAGATGAAAATACTACTACTAGCATAGCATTGCATGGACTAAGAAGTAAATTAAATAAACACACTGAGGCCTATAGTACTAACTAATTATGAATATACTAGTGATCAAGATCCACAGATGCATGGATAGAGACACAGCTAGAGATCATGGATCGATGTCAGTTCATCAGGCAGCGCAACGGGTCTTGGTAGCGGCGGCGTCGGTGGTGAAGAAGTCGACGGGCTGGCAGGAGACCTCCACGCCGTAGGGGCGGGAGTATGCCACGCCGACTTTGAACCTGACCTGCGCCAGCACCACCACTGTCATGGGAGGCGCCCGCGTGCCGGAGCCCCCGAACTCCCTGACGTCGAAGAAGGCCGACACCCGCAGGCTGCGCGAGGTCGCCGGCGGCTGGAGGAGCGGCATGGCGTGGTGGACCTCCGTCTGCACCCAGGCGGTCGTGGCGTGGCTGGGGCTGTAGAGCCCCAGCCTGGCCATGACGGAGCGGTACTCCACCGCGGCGCGGCGGCTCGGGTTGGCGGCGTGGAGGGTGAAGTTGAGCACCAGCATGGGCCCCTGGACCTGCGCGAAGGAGGCGGCGGTGACGGAGAAGGAGACGCGCGCGGGGCTGAGGATGACCGAGGTCACGATGGCCACCGTGCTCACGGCCAGGGTCACGCCGATGGCCGCCAGGATGTACTGCTTCGTGCCCCACACTGGGCGTGCTGCATTGTTGGTGGTAGGCTTCCCGGCAGCGCTGCAGGTCGCCATTACTAGCTCGAAGCGGCCGGAGCTGGCCTGTCCTGTCTACTCCTGCGTGTGCCTTAATATGGTGCTCAGCACGTAGATCGAACCCCTCTCCTATATTCACTCCATACACCGTACACAGATTTTTGTTTTTAGATAATAAAAGGCATCACCGCTCGGCTTTTAATTAAAAAAAACCCACAAGTCTAACACCATACACAGGTTGCTCGCCCAAAAACAAAGTCTAGCCAATCTTTATTGAGGTATTAGATGAATGCTCATGCGTTGCTACGATTTACTACTAACTTTTTATGTGTTGTCAAGGTGTAAATCTGAAATTCTGCAATGAGAGTCACTCGCTCGTTAACCCAATGTATCTGATAAGATGTTGTATGCCCTGAAGCCACTTAAGAAAAATGGTTCAACATCATTCTACACAGCAAGAACTTTCTCCTTCTTTTGAATCAAGACTGTCTTTGTGCTTAGGTAGTCTGTTTCAGACCTTGAGAACACAATCACTCAATCAGGTTTGACATATGTGACTTTCACATCTCTCTCTACTTCTTCCCATATGTTCTTATTAGCCAAAAATAGTACTTCCTCTACTCCATATTACTTGTCGCTGAAATAAATATATCTAGATCTAGATACAATGACCGGTTGTAACTTTCAACCAAAAACAGAGGTACCGTCGACGCAATATCCTTGTCGCCCACACTACACTCCCCAATAGCCTGCTAAGGTTCGTGAGCGTCATCCTAACGAGGAAGTGTCAAAATGACTGTAAAGGCTAAATGCACGGAAGGAAACATTGAATACAGATTGTCTCCTAGCAGTGCGGTATACTCCGTGCAAAATGATTGTTAATATGCAACATGTTACCTCTAACTTGAAACGTAGTAACAGAATTAAGAGAACACTCGAATAGAGCTCTAGATAAAGGACAATATGAGAATAAAATATGTGTTATGTGAATTTTACTGAACCTTTAGTATCAAGTAGTGGATAATATTTCAATACATACAGATACAAATATCACACAAGATATACCGAAGGCGGCGGCTCGTCCTATATCGGGATATGTCTCGATGAGTGGCAAGTTGTCTATGCATCTCTTGAGAAGCAAACCAGTATAGCATAAACGTGCACCCATCAAGGTATAGCATAAACCGGTATACATCATGAACGTGCCAGAATACTGATTGTCATTTTAAATATATTTCCTAATTGATGTTCAATCGTTACTGATACAATTCTAATTACTCTAGGTTAGTTGCCAGATTAATTTTTCAGCAAAAAAATAAGTTGCCATATTAATTTTTCCGAAAAAAAAAAGTTATCAGATTAATCACTATGTGCCGTACGGAAGGGTGCAAGTTGCCAGAAGCAGGTGCAGGGACATCAAAATTTATTGGTCCTAATTAGCATATTACTAATTGTCAGATTATGGACCGCCACACGCGGGGTGCTTTCGTGCGGCCGTCGCGGCTTAGATTTTTCCATTATTGTTTTTAGATAAAAGGCATCACTTCTTGACTTTTAATTAATTAAAAAAACTCACACAACTGGTTGCTCGCGGAAATACAAAGTCTAGCCAATCTTTATCGAGGTATTAGCACCAGAGGTACAAAACCGTTGTCTGCTGGAAACAAACTCTCGTACAAATTAGAACGCTTAGTCCACGATAGCAAAAAGGCACGCGTCGGGTCCTATAGAAACCCCCTGAGTTATTTGGTATTTCCGAAAACATCATCAGTCTTTTTTGTACATCCACTTGTGTGTGGTCAACAGAAAAAAAAAACATCGAGCGAGTGGCGGGGAGCAGGGTGCAGGCTCCATGGAGATTACCAGTTGGTCTACTTAATATACCGAGAAGAGAAACTTGCGAGATGTATCCAACAATTCATGACTAAATAGCAACATCCATGAAAAAATATATCCAGGGCTTGACAATAGGAAATCCAGAGTACTAGATTTAACATCCATGACTAGATAGCAACATCCATGCATGATAAATAGCAACATCCATGGTCATATAACCACATCAATTACTACATGAGTTGCAATGACATTATTTGGAATTTATTTGCCAAATTGTTCAGCACTCAATTTTCTCATTATGGAGCACTCTAAGCACTTCTTCTGGTTGGTCAATAGCTTCATTGAGATCTTGCAACACTGATCCTTGTGAGTCATCACGAAAGCACCGGTAGTAGGCTGATCCTAAACCTGTGTTGTGCCCTCTTCTTATGTATCCTCTGTCATTCCCTAATGTCAATGCAGAAGTGCTTTCCTGAGGTGCTTTTCTTTTTCTTTTATTCTCTCTCTCTCTCTCTCTCTCTCTCTCTCTCTCTCTCTCTCTCTCTCTTCCTCATCTGATCATTGGCGGCCATGAACCCTAGCTAAACCCCATGCCGGCGAAGGAGAAAAGCAGAGACAATGGCAATGAGGGGAAAGCGGGGATGGTAGGCCTACCGTAATCCGTCGCCTCCATGTTGTACTAGCAGTAGAGGGGGTCATCTCCCATGGCCGCCGCCAAGGGCGATCGGCAGCAACCTCGGGGGAGTCGTCAAGGTGAGCGTCGAGGAGGAAGGTTGGCGCCTTTTATGGCGAGGACGACACAACCATCCAAATAAAACAACCTCCCCCTAGCCACCGCCTCGATGCAACTGATCGAAAGTTTTTCAAAATAGTGAGGAAAATTCAGTAATTACGCAAGCGCTCTACGTCCTCGACCGAAACAAGAGAATTCTTTTTTATCGAGGGGCTTTTCGCAAATTCTCCTAGCCGACCTGGCTACCAACAGGTTGTTTCGGATTGCGTTGTACCAGATAGTTCATCCATGAATAGTTTGTGTACTGACATGGTTATACCCTACGGATACGTAACTTCAGCATACCTGGTCCAGCCCAAGGAAGGCCCACAGCAGATATACGCTGGCCCATGAAGATTTTCGGGTGGCCAAGGCCCATGACGCCTTCGGATCCTTGGAGAGCAAGACTAGAGGAGATAGGAAATTCAAAGGGGTAAAACCCTAGAACTTGTAACCGACTAGGACTATGCCCGGGACCTGCCTAAGTCTATATAAAGGCCAGGAGGGCACGTCCTAGGGCAACTCGACTCATACTTTCGCACACGCATCCACGCCAGATCGAATCTGCGCACCCTGTAACCTTCGGTTCCGCCGTAATCAAAGAACAGACAAGCAGGAGTAGGGTTTTCCCTCCGGGGGCCTGAACCTGGGTAAATCTCGTGTCCCCTGGTTGCTTGTCTGTTAACCGTGCCACGATCTCCAGCATCCCCATCTTCTCCAAAACCCAAGTCCATAACAATGGGCATTGACGAGATTAAACCTCGTCAATTGGCGCCGTCTGTGGGAACTGGGGCTGCTGATTGTGCGGTCGTGACGGTTCCGACCCGATCGATCTACAACTCCGCGGCAACAGAGAATCACCTCCTCTTAGGCGCTTTCGACTTCATCGCCCACTCGCCGGCCACCATGAAGGATTTCGAGCCCGTAGGCGACGGACTCGAAATCTTGTTCGGGAGCTTCTGCTTCCAGGTGGGACAAACTGGCACCCTCCGCCTCCCTGAGCGGGTGCCCGTGCCGTCGATCAGGCCCGCTTCGTGGGCTCCACACCTCGTGCTACGCACGTCACCATCAACAGATGAGTTCTACAGCAGCAGCTGCTGCAATTCCGATCTGTGCGATCCACCTTCGGATGAAGGGACCTACGGTTCCGGATCCGAAAGCTGCGGCAGCAGCCAACCAATCTGCAGGCGCTATCTGTGCCCCGCAGTCATCCAAACCGACGAGGAAACGCCTAACCCGCCGCCCAACCCCAACCCGCAGGACAGAAACAGCGAAAACGGTGGAAACGGCGATAACAGGGAAAACGGCGGCCACCTCATCCAACTTAGCAAAGAAGGATGGGTCGAAGCACGCCGCGCCGTCGCGGGCGAAATAGTCCTACCTCTGGACTCCCCACGCGATCTGCTGCGGGCATACCACTACCTCCTCATCGAGGAGCACAAGAAGCAAGTTGAGATGCAGAAGACGCTCGACAAACGCAAGCAAGCAGCCTCTGAGTCCAGCGCGCGACGAGCTGCGCTCTCCGCCATGGAACCCGGCTCTAGCACAAACAGAAACCAGGGAAACAAGCATCGCTCTCGGGTGGAAAACATGGACCCGAAGGAACGGCGTGACGTGACCCGAACTCTCCATACATCGTTCATGGATATGGACGCTGACGGCAACATCATCCCGAAGACGCCACAAGCTGCGATCATGGCAGCCACTGCGTATCTCGCGGCTCACCCACCTCCGGAGGGGGACCCGAAAAGGTCCATGCATAAGTCCGCACTCACCGGACTAGGATTAATCGGAGCTGCGCTCCACGAAGACGCTCCTGCGGAGCCGAAGAAGAAAGCTCCGGCCAGGCGCGACCGGAGCCCCACACCCTCATCCGAAGAGGAAGAGGAGCACGATCTTCCTCGAAGGAAGAAAAGCTCCAACTGCCACAAACGCGATTACGACGCCAGAGACAAGCTTACACAGCGCAAGATCGACAAGGCACGCGCCAAACGCGCATGCTCGTCCGAATCTGAGATGGATGAAGACGAAGGAGAACTCTGCGGAGCTCGATGCTTCAGCAGATCTGTTCGGCGAACGCAGATGCCTCGCAACTTCAAGCTTCCTTCGGATACTCTGAAGTTCAACGGCACGCAAGATCCAAAGTCCTGGCTCAGTGACCATCTGTCATCCGTCAAGCTTCACGGAGGCAACAAAGAAACCGCCATGCAATGCCTTCAGCTGCAGCTGACAGGCGCAGCGCGTGTCTGGCTTAGCAGCCTATCATCAGGATCCATCCGAAGCTGGGAGGAGCTCGCTTACAGCTTCATCCGAAACTTCAAAGGCACCAGCAAGAGGCCCGCCTCAATCGAAGAATTGCGAGCCTGCACTCAAAGAACGGGTGAATCTATTCGCTCGTACATACTACGCTGGTCTATGACCAAAAACTCCGCAGCACACATCTCCGAAGAGAGGGCCATCGACGCCTTCAGGGACGGCGTCAAGCGCCAAGACTTCAAGGAGGAACTTGGGCGTGTAAAGCCCAAGACACTCGACCACCTCATGGAAATCGCCAACAGTTGGGCAGACGGCGAAGATTGCATCTAGCGACCGCAATCAGATGAAAAGGACGACTATGGCCGAAGACGCGAACGCCGCAGCAAGCGGAGATCGCGCGTCTACGAAGACCGCGACGGACCCGACATGGTCGCGGCCGGCTACGCCGACCGCCGCAACGACAACAGCCGCAGCAGCGGAGGATACCGCAGCGGAAACTTCCGCGACAACGGACGACCAACGCAGTCGTGGCAACGCCGCGACCGCGACAACGGACCCTCAACATTTGACAAACTTTCGGGTCCATGCACCATCCACTTCTACATCGACAAACAGGATGGCAAAAAGAAAGCCAGCCACATGCTCAAGGACTGTCGCGAGTTCCAGAAACTCAGCGAAGGCATGATGCAGATGAGGCAACAAGCTCCAATTCCTGCGTTCGGAAACGCACCTGCACCAGGTGAAATAGCACACGGAGCTCCTCCACCGCCGCCTATTGGAGGCCAAAACCAACCAGTCGCACCAGCACAAAACAACACCGGGGTCCCATATCCCCCACCGAAGGGAGCACTAAACATGATCCAAAAGGGACGCCCAACAAACAGGGTGCAGAAGAAAATCACCCGACAAATCAACTTGGCCGTGGCAACTCCGCCTGCAATCCCTGAGTACCTCAGCGGATCGGAGTCCTGCATCACATTTACTCGCGCGGATCACCCTTGCCAGATCCCTCGCCCAGGTCATGCTGCCCTGGTGCTGGAGGCGCAGATCGGAGGCTTCGAGATGAGTCGCGTACTCATGGACGGCGGCAGCGGCATCAACCTAATGTTCGCAAGCACTCTAGCAGCTATGCGGATCCCGCAATGCAGCCTGGAACAATCAGACACAACGTTCCACGGCATTGTCCCAGGGAAGGGCATCTTCCCCCTGGGCAAAATAGGGCTCGACGTCATCTTCGGGAAGCCGGACAACTTTCGGCAGGAGCGCCTAGAATTTGAAGTGGTGGACTGGCCGTCGCAATACCATGCTATCCTGGGACGTGTAACATACGCAAGGTTCCTGGCCGTCCCACACTACGCATACCTACTACTCAAGATGCCAGGACCAAGGGGCGTCATCACAGTCCACGGGAGCTTCACCCGATCGGACCAATGCGACAGGGATTTCAACAAAATCTCCCAGTCCTTCGGCATGCAAGACGAGCTCGTAAGGCTCCGCGAGGTGATGGACAATGGGCTACCCCCAGTCACAAGGCAGAACGCACCCGATATGTCCTTCGACTCCACCATCAACACCAAGAAAGTGCAGGTCCATTTGACAGACGCCTCCAAGACGACGCTGATCGCCAACGACCTCAACGCCGCATAGGAAGGCGCGCTCGTCGAATTCCTCCGTGAGCGCTGGGAAATCTTCGCCTGGTGTCCTGCGGACATGCCAGGAGTTCCCAGGGAATTCGCCGAGCACGCACTCAATGTCTTCCCAGACACCAAGCCAGTCAAGCAGTCTATCCGAAGACTATCGGAGCCACGAGCCGAAGCAATCGGCAAGGAGATCAACAGATTACTCGCAGCAGACTTCATCCGGGAAATCAAGGAAAGCGAGTGGCTGGCAAATACGGTGATGGTCCCGAAGAAGGACACGGACATCCTGCGGATGTGTGTGGACTTCACGTCACTAAATAAACACTGCCCAAAGGACCACTTCCCTCTTCCCCGGATCGACCAGATCATCGATACAACTGCAGGTTGTGAGAAGCTCTCCTTCCTCGACGCCTACTCAGGCTATAACCATATTCGACTCAAGGTCGAAGATCAAGAGAAGACGGCGTTCATCACACCGTTCGGACTATTCTGCTACAACACAATGCCCTTCAGGCTAAAGAACGCGGGTGCCACTTACCAGCGATGCATGCAGGCCTGCCTCAAGGACCAGATCGGTCGCAACGTCCAAGTCTATGTCGACGACATAGTCATAAAAACAAAGGAGGCAAGAACACTTATCGACGATCTCCGCGAGACGTTCGACAACCTTGATCGCTACAGGATAAAGCTCAATCCAGAAAAGTGCGCCTTCGGCGTCCCCTCGGGTCAGCTGCTCGGGTACTTCATCTCTCAGCGAGGGATCGAAGCGAACCCGAAGAAAATCAAAGCTATCATGACAATGGAGAAGCCGAAAAAACTCAAGGGCGTTCAGTAGCTCGCAGGGCGAGTAGCGGCACTAAGCAGGTTCATCAGCTGCATGGGCGAGAAGGCCCTACCATTTTACCAGCTGCTGCGCAAGGCAGACAAGTTCGAGTGGACACCAGAAGCCAACGACGCATTCGAAAGCCTCAAGCGGCTCCTCTCCACCTGGCCCGTTTTGGTCACGCCAAAAGAGCGCGAGCCCTTGTTGCTGTACATAGCAGCCACACACCAGGTGGTCAGCACAGTACTCGTGGTCGAACGACCCGAAGAAGGCAAGACCCACGGGGTACAACGCCCAATTTACTACCTCAGCGAGGTACTCACTCCAACGAAACAACGGTACCCGCACTACCAGAAGCTGGCCTACGGCGTGTTCATGACGGCTCGTCGACTGAGCCACTACTTCCAGGAGCATCAGGTGATGGTCGTCAACGAGGCACCCCTGAACAGCATCCTGAATAACCCAGAGGCTACAGGACGCGTGGCCCTGTGGGGCATTGAACTATCACCCCTGGACATCATCTACGAGAAGCGACACGCAATCAAATCTCAAGTCCTTCCGGACTTCCTGGTGCACTGGATGGAGCTGCAGCTACCTGACACCCCAGACATGTCGCAGTCCTGGACAATGCATTTTGATGGCTCCAAACGCGAAGCCGGAGCAGGGGCAGGAGTCATACTGACCTCCCCGCAAGGTGACAAGATGAAGTATGTCCTTCGGATGAAATTCAGAGCCTCCAACAACGAGGCCGAATACGAAGCCCTCATCCATGGCATGAAGATGGCAAAAATATGCGGAGCAACGCGCCTGGTCATCTACGGTGACTCCAACCTTGTCGTACAACAGACGATGAATGAGTGCGACGCACACGCCGAAAACATGATCGCGTACCGCGCGCTATACAACGCACTCGAAGGAGAATTCGATGACTGCGAACTTCGACACGTTGGGAGAGAGAGCAACGAGGAGGCCGATAGACTCGCCAACATCGGCTCCACTTGTGCAAAGGTACCACCAGGTGTGTTCCTCGAACAGATCTGTGTGCCATCCATCAAGCGGAAATTCCCCAAGGGATCACCCGAAGAAGCAGAACACTCGGGGGCTACGCTACCCGAAGGTCATGGAGGACCCGAAAAGGTGGACACCGAAGTTGCCATGGTCAACCTGATGCAGGTCATGGCAGTCGAAGAAACTTGGACACGTCCATTGTTGGAGATATGCCCAAAAGGCAATAATAAAGTGGTTATTATCATGTCTTCACACTTATGATAAATGTTTACATACCATGCTATAATTGTATTAACCGGAAACATTAATACTTGTGTGATTTGTAAACTAAAATAAGAGTCCCTAGTAAAGCCTCTTGTTAAACTAGCTTGTTGGTTAATATATGATCATGGTTTCCTGATCATGAACATAGAGATGTTATTAACAACAGGATCATATCATTAGGAGAATGATGTGATGGACATACTCCTATAGATAAGCGTAGCATAAAGATCAAGTCATTTCAATAGTTCAATTGCTATATGCTTTCTGATACATAGTAACCTAATTCCTTCGACCATGAGATCATGCATATCGCCTTTGCCGGATGGATGCTTTGATAACATCAAACACCACACCGTAACTGGGTGGCTATAAAGGTGGCATTAAGTGTTCGGAAAGTATTGGTTGAAACACATGGATCAAGAGTGGGATTTGTCCATCCACATGACGGATAGATATACTCTGGGCCCTCTCGGTGGAATGTCATCCAATTAGCTTGCAAGCATGTGACTTGGTCACAAGGGATCACATATCACGGGAACGAGAAAAGAGTACTTATCAGTAACGAGGTTGAACTAGGTATGCAGAGATACCGACGATCATAACCTCGGATAAGTAACATATCGTGAGACAAAGGGAAATTGGTATCATATGTAAGTGGTTCATTCGATCGCAAAGTAATCGTAGAAATATGTGGGAGCCATATGAATTTCCAGATTCCTCTATTGGTTATTGTTCGGAGAAGTGTCTCGATCATGTCCGCATAATTCACGAACCGTAGGGAGACACACTTAAGGATTCGACGTTGTTTGAGTAGTTATGGTATTATGAGAAAGAGACCGAATGTTGTTCGGAGTCTCGGATGGGATCCGGGATATCACGAGGTGATCCGGAATGGTCCGGAGAATAAGATTCATATAAGGAAAGTCCCGTTTCGGAGTTCGGGAATGATTCCGGTGTTTTCATCGGGAATGTTCTAGAAGGTTCCGGATTGTCCGGCACTCCGGAGGGGAAGGGTACATGAATGTGTCATTGTAAGTTGGAATGATTGCATCATGTACTAAGTGTTCTCGCTGTCCAAAATAAAGGGTTTATTTAAATCCTAAATTGAAAAGTCAAACGGCTAGTTTGAAAGTCAAACGGCAATTTTGGGAAGTGGGAAAAGAGGAGGAGTATGAAACCGAGTTGGGGAGGGAGACCTCCTCCAACCGGCGGCCAGCTCCAATGCCGAGTTGGGGAGGGACTCCACTCCCTCCCATGGCGTGGCCAGCCCCTCCCACCTATATAAGGAGGGGCAGGGCTCCCCTCCACACACACACACAAGTTTCCTATCCTCTAAACTAAACCCTAGATCTAGACCCCGGTTTAGAGCTATTCGGTTTAGAGCCTTCTAATTGGTTTAGAGCCTTCTAATTGGTGTGTCTAATTACTAGACCACTAATAGCCTCTCTCATAAGCTCCACCATACTCGCACCGGCTTAAGGCGAAGCCCTGCGGGATCTCCCCTCTACTTCCGGTACCACGCCGTTGTGCTGCCGGAATCACGAGGAGAGTGCTACAACCTCCGCTGCCTGCTGGAACAAGGGAGAGGAAGGTCTTCGTCGAGTACCGAACGTGTGACCGACTGCGGGAGCGCTGCTGGAACGTGGCGCTGGAAGGATCGTCTACGCGATCTTGAGATCGGAAAGAGTACGACTACATCACCCACGAGAATCTGCTCTCGTCAAACACTTTGGAATCTTCGAGGGTGAGTTATTCCATCGACTCGTTGCTGCAATCTAGTAGATAGATCTTGGCTTGTTTGTTTGTATGCGATAGAAAATTTTTGTTTTCCATGCTACGAACCCCTACAGTGGTATCAGAGCCGTGTCTATATGTAGATCTGTTGCACGAGTAGAACACAATGGTCATTGTGGGCGTTGATGCTTTTATTGTCGATTGCTTCTTGTGTACTTTGTATCTTGCGGTATGTTGGGATGAAGCGGCCCGGGCTAACTTTACATGACATCGTTCATGAGACTTGCTCCACGTTTGACATGCAACTTGTATTGCATAAGTGGCTTTGCGGGTGCCTGTTTCTCCTAGCATAGTTAAGATCCAATTTACAACGGGTAATCAACAATGCTAGTATCAATGTTGTGGTTCTTGTTCGTAAGTTAGAACGACACTTATTGAAAGCCCCAAGCCACGTAAAATATGCAAAGAAAGTAGAGGCGTCTAACTTTGTTTTGCAGGGGTGTGCAGTGATGTGATATGGCCATGATTGTGATTATATTTGATGTATGCAATGTTCCTTATTGTAAGTTGGCAACCGGCAGGAGCCATATGGTTGTCTTTAATTTCTGTTAAGACCTGCGTGTCTATTCAAAATAGTTGTAATAGTTGAAGCTGGTGAACGACAACCATGAAGAAGCGTCATTGACCTTGATGCTATGCCGGTGATGATGGAGATCATGTTCGTGCTTGAAGATGGAGATCGGAAGCACAAAGAAGAAAGGCCATATCATATCACATATTATGAATTGCATGTGATGTTAATCCTTTATGCATCTTGTATTGCTTAGTAGACGACGGTAGCATTATAAGATGATCCCTTATAAACATAAATTTCAAGTTCTAAAGTGTTCACCCTTAGTATGCACCGTTGCCAAAGCTTGCTGCTTCGAAGCACCACGTGATGATCGGGTGTCTTTGATTCCGCGGGTGAATACAACGTAAGCAAGCCAGATTTGCTTATGCGGTAGCTAAGGTTTGATCTTGACGAGCCTAGCATGTACAGACATGGCCTCAGGAACACGGATTACCGAAAGGTAGAGCATGAGTCATATAGTAGATATGATGAACATGTTGATTGTTCGCCATTGAAGCTATATCAACTCTCGTGATGATCGGTTTTGATGTGGTGGATTTGGTTCGTGTGATCACTAAAACAATGTGAGGGATATTGTTTTGAGTAGGAGTTCACCTAGATTAATTTAATTATTAATTAGAACTCAATTTATCATAAACTAAATCAAAGTGAATTTGCATAGTTGTTGTAGTCATTGGCATCCGTTTACCACCTTGCGCTTAGTTATAATTGAGATGATAGAACTATAGAATTCTGGTTAGATACTTTACGAACTGGTATCGTATTGTTTTAAGTGTTAATCTAAAGTTTAAAAGTTCTATTGCAAACTTTCAGTAAGTTCCGGTTACTCCATGAAGTTTAATAATTAGTATTAAATCAAGAGTAACAATTCCAAGTGTTAGTATATAAGTATCATGTTTGTCTCCATGATTCTTGATATTCAAAGGATTCTCCTAATATCAAGGTTATCTAAGGATCTGAAAGAGTTGTTTCAGAAACCATATTTGTGGAAGATATTGTGATATCTGAAACGAAGTATTGGTTACAACATGATAGAGTATAATATGGCAAAAGTCATGTTCTCATATTTGATGAGAATTTGCAAAAGGTTGGAGACACTAGTTGTCCTAATCGTCCAAAAAGATTTGGAGAGCAACATTATACTCATGATTCACCGTTATAAGATAAAAGTAGCTTGATCATGGATAAATCCATGATGAGGGTGAATATTTGATGTAGGTAAAATGTTTACTACACCAAGAGATTACTAATGAAAGGAATTTGAAAGAACACCAAACATTTGATGATGGTGATCTACTTCAAAGTGCAAGTCCAAAGACATTGGTATTTAACTATACACGCTTTGGACTATATGTCATATGTATGACTCCACTATTGATGTTGATAGATTCTTTCAAACTGAAAAGGAAATACTGAAAGAGAATCTCATAAATATATGGCAGAAAAGAAAAGACTAGAATTGTTCAGTTTAAGTATATAGATGATATACATGTTATGGCTATATTCTTTGCTTGTTAAACAATGTGGTTCTTAAGTATTTGATACTGAATTTGTTGGTGTGAATCGTCATACGAAACAACACAATTCATGAACTACAATGGCCTAAGTAACTAGCAAAAGAATATGTGATGATGTTCATCGAGAACAAAATAAAGGGTTATTGTGTTGCTTGTTAAACATCAAAGCTTGCCTTCAAAGATTTGTTTTATCAGGTATTATGAGAACAAAAGGGTTGTTCAAATAATTTCCGTAATCCATAAAAGATGGATGATTCACAAATCTCGTTGGAGATATCACATCCATAAAACTAGTGCTAAAGATGTCGAAAGACAAATTGATTGAAAGATCACTTAGGAAGTGACATCGCCGTTTAAAATTATATTGGAAAGAAAACATGAAGAAAATCCATATGGATGGAATTTTGGAGTCTTCTGATTTTTGATCAAATGACGCTTGTGAAACTTTCCTAGAGATAATTAAAACTTCGTTCATAGGCCAAAAGGGAACGAATGACTAGCTTATTGGAACTTGTACATATTGTTGTACGAACTCCATTATGTGTAATCAAGAGCGATGGATTTCAACTTCATATGCTTTCTCCGAAAATTTGAGTGAATATATGAATATTTACTTAATAAGGATAAAGTATGAAACACTTGAAAAGTTCAAAGACTTTCAAGATGAAGTGCAAGATCATTGTAACAAGAATATAAATAGTTTATGATAAAGATCATAAAGGAAAATATTTGAGTTACAAGTTTAGCATAATACCTAAGATTTAAGGAATCGTTCCGTGGATTTGCATTTTCCCGAAACACCATAAGTGTATGGAGCGTTCGAGATATGTAATTAAACCTTGTTTGACATGGTAAGATCAAAGGTATAATTTATAAAACTGCCATTATATTTTAAAGATTAAAAGCTTTAGGGATTACCGTTTTTCCACTGAAAAGAGCTTCATCATAATCCGCTGAAATGACACCATATAAAGTTATGGTTTGGGATAAAACCCAAGTAGTCCTTTCTTAAACATTGGTATGCTATGCATAAGAAAGATGTTTGCAACCAAAGTCGGATAAACCTATCTTTGTATTACTGTTAAGTATTCCTCCATAAACACCGGAGACAAAAGTGTTTGTCGCTTAGAATGTCAAGTTTCTTTGAGAAGAAATTTTTCGTGAAAAGTTAAGTGGGAGGACAATAGAAACTTTGATAAGGTTAAAAGAACCTTAGCTGTATGTGCAGAGTTGCGCAGCGCCGAAAAGTGTTTCGGAGGCAGCAACAATGCTCATGGTTCACGTGCCTCAAAGGTTTTGGTCACGGAGATCTAAGTTCCTATTTAAACAAGTAGATCGGGTAAACAATCAAATACCAAGATTTGAGGGTTGAATCATTATTTGAGAATAATGAACCGACTACATGCAAAGAAGCGATGATGGGCCCTAACTCCGTCAAATGGTTTGAAGCCATAAAATCCATGATAGTTCCATACACGAGAAATCAAGTTTTGAACTTGAAGGACCCTCGAGAAAGGTGTAAGACCTTACAGTTGTGTCTGGATCTATAAAGAAATAGACATGGATGTTTTACATCTATGAAATAGTCGACATGTTGGGAAAGAGTTCACAACAATGTTCAAAGGTTGACTATGACAAGATTTTGATCTTTCATAGTGATATTTAGTCTAGACGGATTAATGTAGCAACCACTACATATAATTTGTTATATGGTAGTTGAATAAACAAAACAAATTCTTCTAATAGAATCGTTACCTAGGACATGTGCATAACACGGTCCATAGGGTTTTGTTAATTCAAAGGATGCTAAAAGCATATGCAAACTTCAATGGTTAGAGTGAGCATAGCGGAGTTGGAATCTTCACTATGATGAAACTGTTAAAAGAGTTTAATTTCATCAGAGACAATGAATATGCTTGCGTTTGCAAGAAATTAAGTGGGAGCGCTAAGACATGTTTCTAATACATTATGTGGAAGACATATTGTTGATTGGAAATAATGTATCTTTTATTAACACATATTAAGAATTTCATCCCGATGAAAGACTTAGGCAAAACCCAAATATTTGGCATCAATAGACGCTAATATGGTTGTGCCAGAAGTACATAGACAAGATATTGAATGAGTTCAATATAGAAACTACAAGAAAGGTTCTTGTCGCACAGAAAGGATTGAATGAGTTCAATGTTGATGATATATTCAAGTGTATTGACATTTGGTAAAGTGAAACAAATAATCAAGTATAGATTGATACTTGATGTATGAAATCACAAAGAGTATTTATATCAATCATACTGTGATATGTACAAATCCAGATATGTCCTATGCTCTAAATGTTGAGAGCATATACCAGAATGATTCGTAAGATGATCATTGGACAATAGTAAGGATATTCTTATGATCTTCTGAAAGAACTAAGAGTATAATATTTGTAGGAGTGACAAATAGATGGTTAGTTCATTGTAAAAGTACTACATTGATACTAGCTTTGTCACAAAGTACAAATTAAGTTTATCTCAATCTAAACTAAGGGTGGCACAATATAATGGAAAGTGAGTTCCATAATGGATTTGGATGATTTCCAAAGTTAAGACATTGTGACAGATACTACAACAAAAGGCTAAGTATATGACTGCTATTATAGCAGCAAAAGAGGGCATTTGTGTCAAGAAGTTTGTTATCAAACTAGGTATAGTTCACAGTGGGATAATACTATGAAGATATATTGTGCGACAATATTATCAACATGTTTTAACCCCAAAGAGCTAAAGGTCACACCGAAAGACCAAATTTATACAAAGCCATCTCATTAGAGAATGAGTGATGCGTAGAGACGCAAAGACATGCAATTACACACGGACCTGGAAGTGTCAGATCCGGAGATCAGTTGACCACTAGCAATCGTGTACATACAACACCGGAAAGCCATAGGTGTTATATACACAAAGGTTCGAAACTAGATTATTGACTCTAGTGCAAGTGGGAGACTGTTGGAGATATGCCCAAAAGGCAATAATAAAGTGGTTATTATCATGTCTTCACACTTATGATAAATGTTTACATACCATGCTATAATTGTATTAACCGGAAACATTAATACTTGTGTGATTTGTAAACTAAAATAAGAGTCCCTAGTAAAGCCTCTTGTTAAACTAGCTTGTTGGTTAATATATGATCATGGTTTCCTGATCATGAACATAGAGATGTTATTAACAACAGGATCATATCATTAGGAGAATGATGTGATGGACATACTCCTATAGATAAGCGTAGCATAAAGATCAAGTCATTTCAATAGTTCAATTGCTATATGCTTTCTGATACATAGTAACCTAATTCCTTCGACCATGAGATCATGCATATCGCCTTTGCCGGATGGATGCTTTGATAACATCAAACACCACACCGTAACTGGGTGGCTATAAAGGTGGCATTAAGTGTTCGGAAAGTATTGGTTGAAACACATGGATCAAGAGTGGGATTTGTCCATCCACATGACGGATAGATATACTCTGGGCCCTCTCGGTGGAATGTCATCCAATTAGCTTGCAAGCATGTGACTTGGTCACAAGGGATCACATATCACGGGAACGAGAAAAGAGTACTTATCAGTAACGAGGTTGAACTAGGTATGCAGAGATACCGACGATCATAACCTCGGATAAGTAACATATCGTGAGACAAAGGGAAATTGGTATCATATGTAAGTGGTTCATTCGATCGCAAAGTAATCGTAGAAATATGTGGGAGCCATATGAATTTCCAGATTCCTCTATTGGTTATTGTTCGGAGAAGTGTCTCGATCATGTCCGCATAATTCACGAACCGTAGGGAGACACACTTAAGGATTCGACGTTGTTTGAGTAGTTATGGTATTATGAGAAAGAGACCGAATGTTGTTCGGAGTCTCGGATGGGATCCGGGATATCACGAGGTGATCCGGAATGGTCCGGAGAATAAGATTCATATAAGGAAAGTCCCGTTTCGGAGTTCGGGAATGATTCCGGTGTTTTCATCGGGAATGTTCTAGAAGGTTCCGGATTGTCCGGCACTCCGGAGGGGAAGGGTACATGAATGTGTCATTGTAAGTTGGAATGATTGCATCATGTACTAAGTGTTCTCGCTGTCCAAAATAAAGGGTTTATTTAAATCCTAAATTGAAAAGTCAAACGGCTAGTTTGAAAGTCAAACGGCAATTTTGGGAAGTGGGAAAAGAGGAGGAGTATGAAACCGAGTTGGGGAGGGAGACCTCCTCCAACCGGCGGCCAGCTCCAATGCCGAGTTGGGGAGGGACTCCACTCCCTCCCATGGCGTGGCCAGCCCCTCCCACCTATATAAGGAGGGGCAGGGCTCCCCTCCACACACACACACACAAGTTTCCTATCCTCTAAACTAAACCCTAGATCTAGACCCCGGTTTAGAGCTATTCGGTTTAGAGCCTTCTAATTGGTTTAGAGCCTTCTAATTGGTGTGTCTAATTACTAGACCACTAATAGCCTCTCTCATAAGCTCCACCATACTCGCACCGGCTTAAGGCGAAGCCCTGCGGGATCTCCCCTCTACTTCCGGTACCACGCCGTTGTGCTGCCGGAATCACGAGGAGAGTGCTACAACCTCCGCTGCCTGCTGGAACAAGGGAGAGGAAGGTCTTCGTCGAGTACCGAACGTGTGACCGACTGCGGGAGCGCTGCTGGAACGTGGCGCTGGAAGGATCGTCTACGCGATCTTGAGATCGGAAAGAGTACGACTACATCACCCACGAGAATCTGCTCTCGTCAAACACTTTGGAATCTTCGAGGGTGAGTTATTCCATCGACTCGTTGCTGCAATCTAGTAGATAGATCTTGGCTTGTTTGTTTGTATGCGATAGAAAATTTTTGTTTTCCATGCTACGAACCCCTACATCCATACCTCCAGTTCCTGATAAACGGAGAATTGCCCGACAGCCCGACAGATGCCCGGCGCATATCTCGTCGGTCAAAAGCCTTCACCATCATCAACGGCGAGCTGTACAAACGCAGCATTACGGGTGTACTACAACGGTGCGTCACCCTCAACGACGGCAAGGCCATACTCCAAGATATCCATGAGGGCATCTGCGGCCACCACGCAGGCAGTCGCTCCCTTGTCGCCAAGGCTCTACGGGCAGGATTCTATTGGCCAACGGCCATGAGCGACGCGAAGGACATCGTCCGAAGATGCAACGGGTGCCAACGGTTCGCCGACAAACCGCACGCACCTGGGTCCGAACTTCGACCCATACCCATAGCCTGGCCTTTTGCCTAATGGGGCCTCGACATGATCGGCAAACTGCCAAAGTCCTCGAAAGGGGGACACGTTTTGCTTCTGGTCGCAGTCGACAAATTCACCAAGTGGATCAAGGCCATGCCAGTCACCAACCAGAAGGGCAAAACCGCCGTCAAGTTCTTCGAATCCATTGTCTATAGGTTTGGCGTACCGCACAGCATCATCACCGACAACGGATCAAACTTCATCTCCGAAGAATTCCAGGACTTCTGCGAAGGCCTCGGGATCAATATCACGTATGCCTCAGTGGCACACCCGCAAACAAATGGGCAAGTGGAAAAGGCCAACGGCCTAATCGGCGCTGGCATCAAGAAGCGCCTCATGAGCTCACTCGAGCACAAAGCTGGAAACTGGACGAAAGAGCTACCGTCTGTCCTGTGGAGCTTACGAACTACACCAAACAGCTCCACCGGCTACACACCGTTCTTCATGGTGCACGGAGCTGAGGCCGTGCTACCAGCCAAAGTACGCCACCAGGCTCCACGAGTTGTCGCTTACAGCGAAGCCGAGTCCACGGCTGCACTCGAAGATGCCGTCGACACACTCGACGAAGCACGGGATATAGCAGCAGCTAGATCAGCGGTGTACCAGCAGAGTCTCCGCAACTATCACAGCCGCCGGCTGCGCCCAAGGTCCTTCCTCGAAGGAGACCTCGTCTTGCGACTCAAGCAAAAGCGACCGAACAAACTCGATTCACCATGGGAAGGACCCTACGCCATCATCGAGGTCATCCCAGGTGGCGCCTATCGCCTTAAGCACGTGGAACGTCTCGCACCTGCGACGATTCTACCCATAGCAACCTACCCCCTTTTTTACTTTCAATAAGGCTTTCAGCCAAGGCTACTCAGCCGAACAATGTACCTCCTCCATTACGATATAAATAAAGCTAAGTGTCTCGCCCCCAACCTTCGGTTGACTATTTTTTCTGCAACTTTACTACGTGCTACAAACGCACTCGGGGGCTCCCCCCACCTCACGATTCCATCGACTGAGGACAAAACGTGTACACCTGAGTAGCTGACCACGTCAGGCAAACGAAAAGGGCACGTACTTAATCAAAGCACTGCGTGCTCACAAACCTTTACAACAAAGGGCACATAAAACGCCCAGCCGCAATATACAAATTTTACATTTATCTGTTTATTTTCAGGTCCTACCTACTCTGAAGAATATCCTGAGCACGCTGCTCAAACAAATCTACAATCTGTTCGGCATACTGCCTTACAGCCGCATAATACGGACGCATGTCCCACTCGCCACCATCTGGCCGAGGAGGTGGCCCAGTCGCCACAACAGCCAAATCTACGTCAGGGCGGTGCACCCTCACAAGAGACAAGACAGCCTTCACCCCTGCGACGAGCTGCTGTCGCACCAGTTCCTTGACATTTCCGGCATTTCGAAACTTCGTAAGGAGACCTGCAAGGGTCGTCGGCACGGCATCCAACGGGAACATGACGTGCAACACCGAGGACCGTGATGTCTGCACCTGGCGGAGCACCCGCGAAACCTGGTAGACACGATCCTGCACCGTCGCCAGAACTATGGCGCGATCACGATCCATCCAGAAGAAGCCACCGGCCTCCATGTCCTGTTGAGTCAAGCAATTGACTCGAACAGCAATACGCTCTTTTTCTTCCCTTGGAGCAATATTGGCACCTGCGACAACCGCACAAAACAAGAGTAAGGCCAGCAGGCTCACCCGACGAACTGAGCAGCAGCTCGAAAGATGGATCAACTTACATTGCAGCTGCTCGGACAGCCGACCCAGCTCCGCCATCAAATACTCCTCTCTGGCTGCACCACGGTCTGCTTTGGATTTCCAAACGTCAGCACGACCGCGTAACCCAAGCAAATCTCTCTCCAAGCTGCGCACGCGATCTCGAAGAAAAGCGAGCTGTGAAGAATCATCCAATGATGCTCGCGAAGGCCTTTCAGATGAAGTGTCAACTGGGTCAGCACCCGAAGGAACCTATAGCAGCAGAAAAAAGAAAGCACTCAGACATTCAGCCAAGGATAAAGCACAACTCGGAGGAATTCATTAAAACATATAAGGCCACTACGTGGCACAAGGATGGTATTACAAAAGATATTTACAACAAAAGAAGACTACAAACTACCCTACGTCTACTAGGCCTCAGGTGCAGGACACTGAGTCGCCTCAGAACCAGACTGCCTAGCTTTGGCCTCACCCTGCTGCCGCAGTGCGTACTCAGACAGCAAGTCAATGAGCTTGGGCCCATATCGTCTGCAGTGAGCGGAGTAGGCGGCAAAAGCTACCTCGGATCCATCCGCAGCCGTAGGCATCCGAGAAGTAATCTGGGGCAGGTCCAACTCCGCCCCAGATGCCATGGACATCGCCAGCCCGACGGTCGCGCCGATGCCCTTCTGCTTGCGCTTGTACGCTGCAGGCGCTTCGGCTGACAGAGCCTCTGCCAGGGCATCCACATCTTCAAGGGGCGCGCCCTTCGGGAAAAGCTCCTGGTAGAAGCGACCAAGGACCTCTTTCGCCTTGGCAAGGGAGTTGACGACGGTGCTGTAGCGGTCTTCGACCGCCATAGTGGCATCATCTAGAGCACTCCCGTGCTCCAGAGCACTCCCGTGCTCCAGAGCACCACGGTCGAACTCGATGCCTGCGGCATCTGAGACAAAAAGAAGAAAACATGAAGGAAGGCAACATTGAAGAAGATCCGTCGAAAAAGAAACAAGTCCAAAAGCTTGTACTCACCCGAAATGGCCTTGGCAGCAGCCATGAGCTTATCTGCCACCCCCTTCTCACGAGCAGCCGCAACGGTGGCCAGCTGCTCCTCACGATCTGCGGCCTCCTGCAGCAGACGCTCCTTTGCTTCGGCTGCCTTCGTCAGCTCCAGCTCAAGGCGCTCTTTTGCACCAACGGCAGCTTCGGTCTTCTGCTCCGATTGGCCAAGGCTCTTCTTCAGAGCGTCGACCTCACGGAGAGAGTCGTTATGCTCCTCTGCATTTACAACAAGCAAGTGTCAAAAAACATGACATGGATAAGCAAGAGAAGTACTACAAGGCAGACGAATACCTTGAAGCTGCCGCAGTTTCGCCTCCAGCGTCAGGCGCTCCTCCACCAGCCGCTTGGCCTCTTGGACAAAAGGCTGCAGAAAAAAGGCAATAGCAGTAAGAACAGGACTTGGGGGCTACGCCCAACGTAAAGAAGCAAAAACAACATCAGCACTCGAAGACACTCGGGGGCTCCCCCCGTAACATCAAGCAGAAAACTTACGTGCTCCGAAGGCGAACCCGCAGGCCCGCCTGCGAAATTCTGGGGCGCAACCACCAGCCTCTCCTACACAGGAGGAACTGGCGCAACGTCACCCGAAGTCGCCACCGTCTGAGGAGGAGGCGACGCAATGTTCGACTCCCCCATCATCTCCTGCCCACCATCACTAGAGCCGTCGGAGGATTGCCTGCATACGAAGCCAATCAACACAGATGCAAAAATAACAAAGGAACAAAAGACAACAGTGACACCAAGAAAACTTACGAGCCCAACGCGCTCAGGTCGAAGATAGGAGAAGCCCTTCGGGCCCTCTTCTCTTCCTTCTTTTCTTCCTTCTTCTCCTCCTTCTTTTCTTCCTTCTTCCGCTTTGCTGGCGGGTGCGGTGCGACAGCACGCACAGGAATGGCGGGAAGGGGAGAGGAAGAACCCCCATGAACATCATCATGACGCTCAAGGCCCAGAGGATTCCTGGGAGTCGGCGGAGTCGAGGCATCCGAAGATTCGCTGGAGCTCCGTGATCGCTTGCGCGAATGGTCCTCACTCGACTCGTCGGCATCCTCCGCTGGGGATCGCGCTGACGGTAGCTCGGACACGGAGTCCACCACTTCATTATCCGGGGCATTCGGATACCTTTCGGGCAACGGTGGTGCCATGCCCGGCACTTTGAAGCTCTGCAAGATGAGAAGGAACTTTGTCAGCAAACAAAGGAAACAAATACACAGTCGACAAAAACAAAAGGGGAGCACTACGTGCGCAAATCTACACCTTCGGTACGACCAACGTCGAAGAAAAGGGAGGAGTCTGCGACTTCCCCGGGATTTCTTCGTCGGCCTGGAACTTCAACAGCGTGCGAAGAGCCTTGTCAAGTTCCACGTCGGAGATTTTCTCACTCGAAACCCTCGTCGGATCACGGCGCCCAGAGTAAAGAAACATCGGATGCGCCCTCGCTTGGAGAGGCTGCACCCGACGCTCAAGAAACGTCCGGATGACGTCGACACCGTTCACCTCCTTCTCAGGAATCAGTTGGAGATCCTCCACCCGACGGTACAGGGCCTCTATCTCCGCCACCTCATCGTCTAAGATTTGGTTTTTCCAAGATCTTTTCTTCTCAATCAACTGGGAGGGGTCAAAAGGAACGAGACCAAAATCTTGCCCAGGCAGTACGGAGTCACGGATGTAAAACCATTTCCTCCGCCAGTACTGGACAGGTTCGGACATGGAAAAGGAAAAGAATTGCACATTGGGACTAAGGGAGATGATGAAACCCCCAATGGGATACACACCATCCGAACCAGACTGCCTCTTCATGGAATAAAGCTTCCGGAAGAGGCCAAAGTGAGGCTCAATGCCAAGCCAACACTCACAAAGCGTGATAAAACACGCAATGTGGAGAAGAGAATTGGGAGACAGATGATGCAACTGAACCCCATAGAAGAAGAGTAGTCCACGAAGGAAGTCATGGACTGGATACGAAAAACCACGCAAGACAAAGGCAACAAACATAACCCGGTACCCAGATGGGGGACGGGGGATTACCTCATTGCCGGGGAGCCTCACGGCCGTCGTGTCTTGCGGAATCAGGCTCCGCTCGCGCAGTTTGCGGAGATCGCTCTCCCGCGTCTCTGATCGCCGCCAGCCACCATCGGTGACGCGAGCAGCGGCGGTGCTCTTCTTGCCTCCGGCGGCGCTGGTCCCAATCGCAGATGAGGACTTCTTTGTTTTCCCCATGGCGCTGCAGCGGTGGTGGTGAAGACAACGCAGAAAGAACGAAGGAAATGTGGAAGGAAAGCTCCGCGCGCAGCAAGAATCGCTCAAGAACAAGAAAGCAGAGAATAGATGAACTGGTGCGGTGAAAAACAAACCAAGATTTCACCCAGGATTATAACAGCGAAGACGAAGCACGCTAGCCGTCCATCGAGAAGACCTAACGCCAACAGTAGATCTGGCCGTACACGTGTCAACACCACAACGAACCGTCGTTACCACGCCGTCCACTATGCGCGGAAATCGAGGAGGCGCCGTAATCATCTCCACGCCCCGCGTGACCGGTCAAATCAAAGTCAGCAAGTGGGACCCACGCTTCGTCCAGTCAAGTCATCTCTGGCGTAGCAGACGCTTGAGGTCATCGATCGTAAGCACTGACGTCATCAAAAGTTATGCTAGCACCACTTCGGCTCCACAGCTAAAAGTACTCACTCGAATCTACGATTCGACTAAATACTTGGGGGCTACTCCTATCAGGAGCGCTGGCCGCGCACCCGGCGGACAAATGAAGACAAAATTACTTCTCTAAGTCCTACGTCGAGTCTACGACTCCACTACGGATTCGGGGGCTACTCCCATAGGGAGGATGGATTTAAGCATCCGAAAATTTTCGAGTCCTGCGGACCTAATGATTGAAACAATGCTTGAACTGAAAGTCTCCGTTCGAGTCTACGACTCGAACAGACACTTGGGGGCTACTCCCATAGGGAGCGCTGGTCGCGCACCCTATGAAATCTTCGATGGCGATCTTTCGGATCAGCACGCAAAAACTTTTTTGGCAACTCTGCCCCAACAAAACGCTGAGTGAGCGACAATCTCCTTGGCCACCCAAAGCACCTCCGAGGTGATAAATGTTCGGATGCTGCGTCTGCGATGCAAAGATAAGACCTACAGATATCATCAGATGGCCTGGCAACGCACCTGACTGCGCTCTGCTAGTATAAATCCGTACCAGCAGGTACGATGAAAAATCCTGACGGACGCGTTGGGTACACCAATTAAAATCACTGGAATTCCACTCCTATAAGTCCTCCACGGCCTGAGTCGAATTACGCCAGCATATGTTCCAGGTACGGGTTGAGGGACCCGAACCTGAAGAAGATCGTGTTGTTTCGTCCTAAGACAGTTAACTGACCCTGATCCGTCGGGTGAGTCAGGCACACGCATCAACAATCCCTGCACACATAATGTATAGCTGCACCCGAAAAATGGAAGAGTCCTCAGCCGAATCTACGATTCGACTGATCACTCGGGGGCTACTGACATGGTTATACCCTACGGGTACGTAACTTTAGCATACCTGGTCTAGCCCAAGGAAGGCCCACAACAGATATACGCTGGCCCATGAAGATTTTCGGGTGGCCAAGGCCCATGACGCCTTCGGATCCTTGGAGAGCAAGACTAGAGGAGATAGGAAATTCAAAGGGGTAAAACCCTAAAACTTGTAACCGACTAGGACTACGCCCAGGACCTGCCTAAGTCTATATAAAGGCCAGGAGGGCACGTCCTAGGGCAACTCGACTCATACTTTCGCACACGCATCCACGTCAGATCGAATCTGCGCACCCTGTAACCTTCGGTTCCGTCGTAATCAAAGAGCAGTCAAGCAGGAGTAGGGTTTTCCCTCCGGGGGCCTGAACCTGGGTAAATCTCGTGTCCCCTGGTTGCTTGTCTGTTAACCGTGCCACAATCTCCAGCATCCCCATCTTCTCCAAACCCAAGTCCATAACAATGAGCATTGACGAGATTAAACCTCGTCATGTACCGCGAATGACGTTTTCAAACGTTATGTATGAGTTCGCTCCAAGCAAACAATCGTTTTGTGCCTCGAGTGCTAATACCTTGTCCTTATTTTATTATTATCTTTGAGCAAAACACCTTTTTAATCTGAAACAAAAAACACACCACATTTTCTTTATTCTCACTGAACGCTCTATCACTAGTAGTCAATCAATATAGCTATAAATAAAGAAGGAAAAAGGAAAAGCAGAATGCTTTTGTATACCAGTCAACTTTACAACTTGTTCATATATACACGTCCACATAAATATTCGCTGCGTTGAGATCATTTGTTCATCTATGTAAAAAAAATGCTTTGGGTGTCTTGATTGATCCTATAAAGAGTACTACCTGGAAGGCCGGAACTGGATCTCTCATTCACGAAAGACACTGCTGTACTACTACTTCCTCTATTCGGGATTATAGGTCCTACGTGCATACCTAGGTTGTTAATTTGACTAACAAAATATAACTTATATATCATAAAAATTATACCATTAGAAAATATAACCTCTAAAGTTTGTAATGGTATAATTTTTATGCTATAATATTTATATTTTATTGTTCAAATTGTCAACCTAATTATCCGCGCGGGACTTATAATCTCAAACGGAGGGAGTATATATGCAAGGGGTGTCTTGATCGATTCAAGGAGTAGCCAGTATAGGTAGCTAGCTGTAACGAGCCAAGTAGCTAGGCAGTACGCTCGCCGGCCGTAAAAACAATGGCCGAGCAGGGGAGCAAGACGGCGAGCAGATGGAGGAAGTTCCGGTGGCTCTACGTGGCCCGGCTGGTGGTGGCGTCCGTTGTGAGCGTGGTGGCGGTGGCGGTGATCGTCCGGGCGGTGGTTGTGATGCTCCGCCCTGAGAAACTGCAGCTGCAGCTCGCCGGCGGGCTGGTGGCATTCGACAATATCCTGTCGTTGCCGCCGCCCAACGACACAGTGACCCTCACCTTCGTCCTCAGGGGCAACAACCCCAGCGGCCGCGCCTCCGTGGAGTACGGCAACGTCGCCGTCCGGCTCACGGAGGCGGCGGCGGCGGCGTCCTCGTCATCATCGTCGCCGGCTACTGCGGCGACGATCGCCGCGTTCGATCTGCCGAAGAACATCCCTGTGCTGCAGCAGACGGCGCACGAGGTCATCGTGACGGTGGGGCTGACCCCTAAGCAGGACCTGCCGATGCGGTACGTGCGGGCCCTCTACGAGGGACGCGCCGTGGCCGGCGCGCAGATGCAGCTGAGCGGGGTCCTGACCACCCACGTGGCCATGAAAGCCACGAGCGTCCCCACCACTTACTACTGCTGGCCGGTAAGCATCGCCATCGGCAAGGTCGACCCCGCCGCCACCAACGGCGACGTGGCGTGCTTCGACGAGAAGGACGCCCCGGCCCATATGTGATTGAGGGCAGGCAAGCCGGCGAGCCGCCGATGCACCTAGCTAGCTACCTTGTAGACTCTACTACTATTAGTACTCTCTTCGTCTCAAAATAAATATCGCAGATTTGTCAACGGGATGAATCTATATAATATAAATTTATTTAAATTTTGATAAACCTCTGATATCTATTTTAAGACCGAGGGAGTAGTATTCTTGTAGTTAATATGGATTAGTACTAATCTTCTATGTTTTTGTCGGTGTAAGAGAACCCAAAAAAGTAGTACGGTCTCCGTGTCAAAATAGATACCATGGATTTGGCTAATTTGAACGTATCTAAACACTATTTAGTATATATATACATTTAAATTTAGACAAATTCCTGACTCTATTTGAGAAGGAAGGAGTACATTTAAAACACATATATGGGGAAACATAGTGGCCATCGAACAAGGAACTGCATAATTTTTTTAAAAAGCTTTCAGTGCAAGCAAGCAAGATCACAGTTGCAAACGATGATAGATTTCATGGTGCATATGTCTTACTTCACTAAATTTACACACAATATAAGTAGATTATTTATCGTCGCAGCCCCTAAACCCTACCCTAATAAAGGACTCACTTTGAAACCTTGTTGAAATTTCAAATATGGATCAAGAAGTTTGCGGTTAAGTATTTTCAACCATACAAGGTCATTCACTTGTACGTAAATAAGCGTGACAAGGTGAAATATGAGGAGGATGAATGTCATTGGATTGTGCGTGCAAGACCACTTAAAGGAGGGCCTCAATGGCACATATCGAGTTGGGTCGTATCTTAAGAGTCTACCTTACTTCCAACTACTGGTGGATCGAGAAACATCCGGAAGGCTAGGCAAACGATGCTAATATAAACGATCAATGTTTTGATGAAATCGCTATGGAAACTCATATATCATAAGCTTTAGGCTGTCGGCAAGCCAAGAAGGCCTCCCGGGCTATAGGGTTGCTAGGTCTGCCCATGCTTCCAACAACCATACTCGTGTAATAAATTAAAATAAAAAGAATTTCTAAGATGTGCTAGGGATCAGTAGAAGGGACATATATGTATACTTAGCAGGAACGCCACATTATTGCACAGCAAAATGACACAGACTAGATTAAAGCCTCCTTGAGCTCGAATTTAGATTCATACTCCATCCGTATCAAAATAGATGTTACCGATTTGTTAAAATTTGAATGAATCTATACATTATTTAGTATATAGATTTATCTAAATTCTATCAAACTTGTGACATCTATTTTTGTTGGAGATATGCCCTAGAGGCAATAATAAATATAGTTATTATTATATCTTTGTGTTTATGATAAATGTTTATATTCATGCTATAATAGTATTAACAAGGAAACATTAATACTTGTGTGATTTGTAAACTAAAATAGAGTCCCTAGTAAAGCCTCTTTATAATACTAGCTTGTTGGTTAATAAATGATTGTGGTTTCCCTATCATGAACATTGAGATGTTATTAACAACAAGATCATATCGTTAGGAGAATGATATGGTGGACATACTCCTATAGATAAGCGTAGCATAAAGATCAAGTCATTTTAATAGTTCAATTGCTATATGCTTTCTGATACATAGTAACCTAATTCCTTCGACCATGAGATCATGCATATCACCTTCACCGGAAGGATGCTTTGATGACATCAAACACCACACCGTAACTGGGTGGCTATAAAGGTGGCATTGAGTGTTCGGAAAGTATTGGTTGAGACACATGGATCAAGAGTGGGATTTGTCCATCCATATGACGGATAGATATACTCTGGGCCCTCTCAGTGGAATGTCATCCAATTAGCTTGCAAGCATGTGACTGGCTCACAAGGGATCACATATCACGGGAACGAGAAAAGAGTATTTATTAGTAACGAGGTTGAACTAGGTATGCAGAGATACCGACGATCATAACCTCGGATAAGTAAACTATCGTGAGACAAAGGAAAATTGGTACCGTATGTAAGTGGTTCATTCGATCGCAAAGTAATCGTAGAAATATGTGGGAACCATATGAATTTCCAGATTCCTCTATTGGTTATTGTTCGGAGAAGTGTCTCGATCATGTCCGCATAATTCACGAACTGTAGGGAGACACACTTAAGGATTCGACGTTGTTTAGTAGTTATGGAATGATGAGTAAGAGACCGAATGTTGTTCGGAGTCTCGGATGGGATCCGGGATATCACGAGGAGATCCGGAATGGTCCGGAGAATAAGATTCATATAAGGAAAGTCCTGTTTCGGGGTTGGAGAATGGTTCCGGTGTTTTCATCGGGAATGTTCTAGAAGGTTCCGAAATGTCCGGCACTCCGGAGGGGAAGGGTACATGAATGTGTCATAACAAGTTGGAATGATTGCATCATGTACTAGGTGTCATCGCTGAACAAAATAAAGGGTTAAATCAAATCCTAGTTTGAAAAATTCAAACGCCAATTTGAAAAGTCAAACGGCTATTTTGTGAGGTAGAGGGAGAGTAGGAAACCTACTTGGGGAGGAGTTCCCTCCCTCCACCGCCGACCCACTTGCAGACCGAGTTGGGGAGGGACTCCCCTCCCCTTGGCGCGCCCCCTCCACCTATATAAGGAGGGGCAGGGCTGCCCCTCCAAGGACACAACACCACGCCCTCTAAACCCTAACCCTAGCCGCCGCCGCCCTCCATAGCCGCCGCCTAGGGCAACTCGCCGCCGCCGCCTAGGCCTAACCCTAGCCGTCAGCCTTGCCCCCTCCTTGGTGCGTCTAAACCCTAGATCACCGAGGCTCTCTCTCATAGTCCACCATACTCGCTCCAGCTTAAGGCGAAGCCCTGCGAGATCTCCCCTCTACTTCTGGTACCACGCCGTTGTGCTGCCGGAATCGCGAGGAGAGTGCTACAACCTCCGCTGCCTGCTGGAACAAGGGAGAGCAAGGTCTTCGTCGAGTACCGAACGTGTGACCGACTGCGGAAGCGCTGCCGGAACGCAGCGCCGGAAGGATCGTCTACGCGATCTTGAGATCGGGAAGAGTACGACTACATCACCCACGAGAATCCGCTCTCGTTGAACACTTTGGAATCTTCGAGGGTGAGTTATTCCATCGACTCGTTGCTACAATCTAGTAGATAGATCTTGGCTTGTTTGTTTGTATGCGGTAGAATTTTTTTGTTTTCCATGCTACGAAACCCTACAGTGGTATCAGAGCCGTGTCTATATGTAGATCTGTTGCACGAGTAGAACACAATGGTCATTGTGGGCGTTGATGCTTTTGTTGTCGATTGCTTCTTGTGTACTTTGCATCTTGCAGGATGGTGGGATGAAGCGGCCCGGGCTAACCTTACATGACATCGTTCATGAGACTTGATCCACGCTTGACATGCAACTTGTATTGCATAAGTGGCTTTGCGGATGCCTGTTTCTCCCAACATAGTTAAGATTCAATTTACAATGGGTGATTGAAAATACTAGTATCAATGTTGTGGTTCTTGTTCGTAAGTTAGAACGACACTTATTGAAAGCCCCAAACCACGTGAAACATGCAAAGAAAGTAGAGGCGTCTAACTTTGTTTTGCAGGGGTGTGCTGTGATGTGATATGGCCATGATTGTGATTATATTTGATGTATGCAATGTACCTTATTGTAAGTTGGCAACCGACAGGAGCCATATGGTTGTCTTTAAATTCTGTTAAGACCCGCGTGTCTATTCAAAGTAGTTGTAATAGTTGAAGCTGGTGGACGACAACCATGGAGCGGCATCATGGACCTTGATGCAATGCCGGTGATGATGGAGATCATGTTCGTGCTTGAAGATGGAGATCGGAAGCACAAATAAGAAAGGCCATATCATATCACATATTATGTGATGTTAATCCTTTATGCATCTTGTATTGCTTAGTTAACGACGGTAGCATTATAAGATGATCCCTCATGCACATGAATTTAAAGTTTTAAAGTGTCCACCCTTAGTAAGCACCGTTGCTAAAGCTTGTTGTTTCGAAGCACCACGTGATGATCGGGTGTGTTAGATTCCACAAGTGTATACAACGTGAGCAAGCCAGATTTTCTCATACAGAAGCTAAGGTTTGATCTTGACGAGCCTAGCATGTACAGACATGGTCTGGGAACACGGATCACCGAAAGGTAAAGCATGAATCATATAGTAGATATGATGAACATGTCGATTGTTCGCCATTGAAGCTACATCAACTCTCGTGATGATCAGTGTTGATGTGGTGGACTTGGTTCGTGTGATCACTAAAACAATGTGAGGGATATTGTTTTGAGTGGGAGTTCACCTAGATTAATTTAACTATTAATTAGAACTCAATTTGTCATAAACTTAGTCTAAACTATTGCAAATATGTTGTAGATCAATGGCGGCCCCTACCATCAATTTTAATGCGTTCCTAGAAAAATAAAAGTTGAAAAACAATGGAAGCAACTTCGCGGATTGGTTCCGCAATTTGAGGATTATCCTCACTGCTAGTAATTTGACCTATGTGCTGGATGCACCGCTGGGTGACCCACCTGCAGCTACTGCTACCGATGAAGTAAAGAATGTTTACCTCGCTCGGAAGACTCAGTACTCCACAATTCAGTGTGCTATCTTGTATGGTTTAGAATCGGAGCTTCAGAAAAGGTTTGAGAATTCAGACCCACATGATATTTTCCGTGATCTCAAATTGATCTTTGAGACTCACGCGGCAATTGAGAGCTATGAGGCTTCTGAAAAGTTCTTTAACTGCAAGATGGAAGAGGGCAGCTCCGTCAGTGAGCATGTGCTTAAGATGTCTGGGCACGCAAACAAACTTCAAAGCTTGGGTATAGTGATTCCTAATGCTTTGGGGATTTATCGTGTCCTCCAATCACTACCACCAAGTTACAAGAACTTTGTGATGAACTACAATATGCAAAACATGAACAAGCAGTTGCTAGAACTCTTCGCCATGTTAAAATCTGCAGAAGTGGAGATCAAGAAAGAGCACCAAGTGTTGATGGTCAATAAGACCACCAAATTCAAGAAAGGCAAGTCTAAGCAAAAGGGACACTTCAAGAAGGGTGGTAAGAAAGTTACCGCGCCGACGAATAAGACCAAGGCTGGACCTAAGCCTGATACTGAGTGCTTTTACTACAAGGGAGAAGGTCACTGGAAGCGGAATTGCCCAAAGTACTTGGCGGATTTGAAGAACGGCAACATCAAGAAGAAAGGTATATCCGATATACATGTTATTGATGTGTATCTCACTAGTACTCGTAGTAGTGCCTGGGTATTTGATACTGGTTCGGTTGCTCATATTTGTAACTCGAAACAGGTGCTGCAGAATAAACGGAAGCTAGTGAAGAACGAGGTGACGATGCGCGTGGGAAACGGATCAAAGGTTGATGTGAACGCGGTCGGCACGCTACCTCTTCATCTACCATCGGAATTAGTTTTATACTTAAATAATTGTTATTTGGTGCCTGCGTTAAGCATGAACATTATATCGGGATCTTGTTTATTGCGAGACGGTTACTTGTTTAAGTCCGAGAATAATGGTTGTTCGATTTATATGAGTAATATGTTTTATGCACATGCACCTTTAATAGATGGTCTATTCTTATTGAATCTCGATAGTGGAAATACACATATTAATAACATTGAGGCTAAACGTTTGAAATCGAGCGATAACTCGACCTATATGTGGCACTGTCATCTTGGTCACATTGGAGTGAAGCTTATGAAGAAACTCCATTCCGATGGACTTCTTGAATCACTTGATTTCGAATCACTTGAAAGATGCGAAGCATGTCTGATGGGTAAAATGACTAAGACTCCATTTTCTCGTATGATGGAGCGAGCTACGGACTTATTGGAAATCATACATACCGATGTGTGTGGTCCAATGAGTGTAGCATCGCGCGGTGGTTATCGTTATGTTCTTACCTTCACAGATGACTTGAGTAGATATGGGTATATCTATTTCATGAAACATAAGTCCGAAACTTTCGAGAAGTTTAAGGAATTTCAAAGTGAGGTTGAGAATCAACGTAACAAGAAGATTAAATTTCTACGTTCTGATCGTGGAGGTGAATATCTAAGTTACGAGTTTGGCGAGCATTTGAAGAAATGCGGAATACTTTCACAATTGACACCGCCGGGAACACCACAACGTAATGGTGTGTCCGAACGTCGTAATCGAACTCTCTTAGATATGGTTCGTTTTATGATGTCACTTACAGATTTACCGCTATCATTTTGGGGTTATGCATTAGAAACAGCCGCATTCACTTTAAATAGGGCACCATCTAAATCCGTTGAAACGACACCGTATGAATTATGGTTTGGGAAGAAACCTAAATTGTCGTTCCTTAAAGTTTGGGGTTGCGAAGCCTATGTAAAGAAGTTACAGCCGGACAAGCTTGAACCCAAAGCGGAAAAATGCGTCTTCATAGGATACCCGAAGGAAACTATTGGGTATACCTTCTATCATAGATCCGAAGACAAAATCTTCGTTGCCAAGAATGGATCCTTTCTGGAGAAGGAATTTCTCTCGAAATAAGTGACTGGAAGGAAAGTAGAACTCGACGAGGTTGTCAAACCTTCTCTCGAACTTGCGAGTAGCACAGCACCGGAAGTAGTTCCTGTGGCGCCTACACCAATAAGAGAGGAAGCTAATGATGATGATCATGAAACTTCGGTTGTAGTTGCTACAGAACCTCGCAGGTCAACGAGAACTCGTACGACTCCTGATTGGTATGATCCCGTTATGAATGTCATGTTGGTGGACAACACCGATGACCCTGTGACGTATGAGGAAGCGATGATGAGCCCAGATTCCAATAAATGGCAAGAAGCCATGAAATCCGAGATTGGATCCATGTACGAAAACCAAGTATGGACTTTGGTGGACTTACCGGATGGCCGGAAGGCTGTCGAGAACAAATGGATTTTCAAGAAGAAAACAGATGCTGATGGTAATGTTACTGTCTATAAAGCTCGACTTGACGCAAAAGGGTTTCGACAAATTCAAGGAGTTGACTACGATGAGACATTCTCACCAGTAGCGAAGCTAAAGTCTGTGAGGATTATGTTAGCAATCGCTGCATATTATGATTATGAGATATGGCAGATGGATGTCAAAACAGCGTTCCTCAATGGAGACATTGATGAAGAGTTGTATATGCTGCAACCCAAAGGTTTTGTCGATCCTAAGGATGCTAACAAGGTATGCAAACTTCAACGGTCCATTTATGGATTGAAGCAAGCATCCCGAAGTTGGAATCAACGTTTTGATAAGGTAATCAAAAGTTTTGGTTTTATACAAACTTATGGAGAAGCTTGTATTTACAAGAAAGTGAGTGGGAGCTCTGTAGCATTCTTAATACTATATGTAGATGACATACTGTTGATTGGGAATGATGTAGACCTTCTTAATAGTGTCAAGGAATATTTGAATAATAGTTTTTTAATGAAGGATCTTGGCGAAGCAGCTTACATATTAGGCATAAAGATTTATAGAGATAGATCGAGACGCCTAATATCATTGTCACAAAGTACATATTTGGACAAAGTTCTAAAGAGGTTTGGAATGGAAGATAGCAAGAAAGGGTTCTTGCCCATGTTGCCCAATACGACCTTGAGTAAAACTCAAAGTCCGACAACGGCAGAAGATAGAGAAAGGATGAGTAAAACTCCCTATGCCTCAGCCATAGGATCTCTAATGTATGTCATGCTATGTACTAGACCCGACATTGCATATGCTGTTAGTTTAACTAGCAGATATCAAAGTGACCCAGGAGTGGATCATTGGACAGCGGTCAAAAACATCCTTAAGTACTTGAGAAGAACTAAGGATATGGTTCTTTCTTATGGAGGTGATGAACATCTCGTTGTTAATGGTTACACCGATGTTAGTTGGAACACCGATCCGGATGATTCTAAATCACAATCTGGATACGTATTTACTTTGAATGGTGCAGCAGTTAGCTGGAGGAGTGCAAAGCAAAGCGTTGTGGCGAGATCTTCAACTGAATCGGAATACATGGCTGCTTCGGAGGCTTCACAAGAAGCGATATGGATGAAAGAGTTCATTGCAGAGCTCGGTGTGGTTCCTAGTGCGCTGGACCCAGTGTCTATCTACTGTGATAACATGGGCGCCATAGCCAATGCGCAAGAACTAAGGTCACACAAGAAGCTGAAGCACATCAAGCTACGTTTTCACGCTATTCGAGAACATGTCCAAGATGGAGACATAAAGATTTGCAAAGTACACACAGATCTGAATGTGGCGGATCCGTTGACTAAACCTCTCCCGAGGGCAAAACATGACCAACACCAAACTGCCACGGGTGTTCGATATATTACCATGTAATCTAGATTATATGACTCTAGTGCAAGTGGGAGACTGTTGGAGATATGCCCTAGACGCAATAATAAATATAGTTATTATTATATCTTTGTGTTTATGATAAATGTTTACATTCATGCTATAATAGTATTAACAAGGAAACATTAATACTTGTGTGATTTATAAACTAAAATAGAGTCCCTAGTAAAGCCTCTTTATAATACTAGCTTGTTGGTTAATAAATGATTGTGATTTCCCTATCATGAACATTGAGATGTTATTAACAACAAGATCATATCGTTAGGAGAATGATATGGTGGACATACTCCTATAAATAAGCGTAGCATAAAGATCAAGTCATTTTAATAGTTCAATTGCTATATGCTTTCTGATACATAGTAACCTAATTCCTTCGACCATGAGATCATGCATATCACCTTCATCGGAAGGATGCTTTGATGACATCAAACACCACACCGTAACTGGGTGGCTATAAAGGTGGCATTGAGTGTTCGGAAAGTATTGGTTAAGACACATGGATCAAGAGTGGGATTTGTCCATCCATATGACGGATAGACATACTCTGGGCCCTCTCAGTGAAATGTCATCCAATTAGCTTGCAAGCATGTGACTGGCTCACAAGGGATCACATATCACGGGAACGAGAAAAGAGTACTTATCAGTAACGAGGTTGAACTAGGTATGCAGAGATACCGACGATCATAACCTCGGATAAGTAAACTATCGTGAGACAAAGGGAAATTGGTATCGTATGTAAGTGGTTCATTCGATCGCAAATTAATCGTAGAAATATGTGGGAACCATATGAATTTCCAGATTCCTCTATTGGTTATTGTTCGGAGAAGTGTCTCGATCATGTCCGCATAATTCACGAACCGTAGGGAGACACACTTAAGGATTCGACGTTGTTTAGTAGTTATGGAATGATGAGTAAGATACCGAATGTTGTTCGGAGTCTCGGATGGGATCCGGGATATCACGAGGAGATCCGGAATGGTCCGGAGAATAAGATTCATATAAGGAAAGTCCTGTTTCGGGGTTGGAGAATGGTTCCGGTGTTTTCATCGGGAATGTTCTAGAAGGTTCCGGAATGTCCGGCACTCCGGAGGGGAAGGATACATGAATGTGTCATAACAAGTTGGAATGATTGCATCATGTAATAGGTGTCATCGCTGAACAAAATAAAGGGTTAAATCAAATCCTAGTTTGAAAAATTCAAACGCCAATTTGAAAAGTCAAACAGCTATATTGTGAGGTGGAGGGAGAGTAGGAAACCTACTTGGGGAGGAGTTCCCTCCCTCCACCGCCGTCCCACTTGGAGACCGAGTTGGGGAGGGACTCCCCTCCCCTTAGCGCGCCCCCTCCACCTATATAAGGAGGGGCAGGGCTGCCCCTACAAGGACACAACACCACGCCCTCTAAACCCTAACCCTAGCCGCCGCCTAGGCCTAACCCTAGCCGCCGGCCTTGCCCCTCCTTGGTGCGTCTAAACCCTAGATCACCGAGGCTCTCTCTCATAGTCCACCATACTCGCTCCGGCTTAAGGCGAAGCCCTGCGAGATCTCCCCTCTACTTCCGGTACCACGCCGTTTTGCTGCCGGAATCGCGAGGAGAGTGCTACAACCTCCGCTGCCTGCTGGAACAAGGGAGAGGAAGGTCTTCGTCGAGTACCGAACGTGTGACTGACTGCGGAAGCGCTGCCGGAACGCAGCGCCGGAAGGATCGTCTACGCGATCTTGAGATCGGGAAGAGTACGACTACATCATCCACGAGAATCCGCTCTCATTGAACACTTTGGAATCTTCGAGGGTGAGTTATTCCATCGACTCGTTGCTACAATCTAGTAGATAGATCTTGGCTTGTTTGTTTGTATGCGGTAGAATGTTTTTTTTTTTCATGCTACGAAACCCTACAATTTTAAGATGGAGAGAGAACTTAAATCGTCATGGCTTTTGCCTCGATTTTCGTAAGAGTGAACAATGCTTGTGATTTGTTTTTCAAAATATGTTGCTTATCACGTTATACTGAATGCATATACCCTTTATTCACAGAACCGGAACAAACTCCGCGAGATATACAAAAGTAGCCAAAAACAATTAGTCAATTTCAAAATAAAAATAGCAGTTGCATTTAGTAAACTAACTTCCAAGTTAAAATGTAGAATAAATATAAATAGGCCAATATGAAATTAATAGACGTACGTTGCCTAGATATGTCATTGTGGATGGGAAGAAAAATGTGTAGATACATGTGATGTGTAGATACATGCAATTTTTTTAAAAAATGTGAGTCAGTTAATTTAGACAAAATGTCCTACTATTGAAACGGGCAGGACTTACGTGTACAAGTCCATCCATAAAGTTGACTCTACCCATCTGACACTCGAGGCTGTTTACTTGCCTGTCACCGGACGCAGAGGCACCAGAACGTACGGCTGCCTGATCGATCGGCTCTGCTGCTGTCTACACTGGTCCTCCGTCTCAAATTACTGCTCATCGTTGTGTGGTTGCTGCAAGCATCATGGCTCGTTGCAGGTAACAACAGTGTTAGGAGTTAATAAAGGTAGTAACAACAGTGCAGTCCTCCGTACAACTGCTCCGCTGTGCTAATATGTATGGCTTGATGAGGAGTATCGATTCTTAACGAGGAGACTCGGATGGATAAGGGCGTACCCATACATATATCGTCTCGGTCGTCCATTTTAGATTTAGAAAAAGCGTTGTACCAAATGAACGAAGAAGACCCATCAATCTCTCACTTCACATTATTACCAACTAATGAATCATAAAGTTAATGGACGAAATAGAATGTTCAGGCTAGTGATATATCTCACATGAATAAAAAACGTAAGAGTCGGTGAGAAAAGTTTTTTGGTTGCAGGGAACCACAGAACAAAAAATACTACTCTCTCCGTACGGGGATAACTGACTTGAATTTTGTTTAGATTCACATGTATCTAGTCATGGTTTAGTATATAGATACATACAAATTTAGACAAATGAAAGTCATTTATTTCTAGATGGAGGGAGTACAATAAACTTCTAAAGATTGTGTGCATGGCATGGCTTATTTGCTAGCCGAAGAGCCTGACGAAACCGACACTTCTAGAGGGTAGGTAGCGGTGTACGAAACTGAATTTGGAACAAATTAATCAGCGAGAGGAAATTAACAAATGAAGAAGCAGGTTGTGTTTTCTGCGTTGTTCTGGATTATGACTATCCACCATTTCCAGATTCTTTTTTTTTCCTACTCTTTTAGCGTTTGGCTAAATAAATAATAATTTATACTCTTGAGCAAAACAATAGAGATTGAGCGAACGCCGGCAATGACGTGAGACATCATACGTCAGCCCTTTTAATTATGTAGATGCGGACAGGGTCTGCGCTGAGCATCCAGCAACGCATCCGATCGACATGTTTGGCAGTGACCATAATAAATGTGTTCTTGAGGATTTCATCGACCGCTAGGTAGCTAGTGTGCTACTACAGCTGAGGCTATGGTTCGCTGCAGATAACAACGGTACCCTTGATAGGCCCCCGCGTTGCTCTCCAGAGGTGGCCCATGCGGAAACCTAGGCGCTGCCGCTCTCGACGTTTCCCCTCCTTATGGTGGTGGTGCCGTCGCGCAGCCTTGCATCGTTGGCATGGTGGTGGCTCGCCTCCGGCATGCTCGAAGTGGTGAGACAATCTGGCGGAGGCACCGGACATCACGGGGTGGCCTATGCTGGGACACCAGCGGGCGGCGTGGAAGCTGCCGGCTTGGTTCTAATAAAGATGGTGGTCATAGAATTTCTGTCACGCATCAAGACGTCGATCTGCTTTATCCCTATCTTTAGTGATCTGGCCTGAGTGTCGAGTTTTGGAAGGCTCGGCCGATGAACTTCTATGGACGAATTATGCTTAGAGATTGCCGAATCGGATGAAATTCGGCCGCATGCACACTTACCTATCATTGGAGGGTGCCCACTTGCCTGTCACCGAAGAGGTGTGCTTCGGTGTCCTCCCGCTCCTCTTAAACTTATAGAAAACTAAAAACACAAGGATGATCGTTAATACCCTTTCGGTTTGAAAAGTATGAAGGGGTATCAGACAATCCTAACTATTCTTGTGTTTTAGTTTTCAAATTTTAGGACAGGGAAAGGACACCAGAGCAAAAGTCGTCACCGGAGGTAGAGGCACCTCACGGGCTGCTGCTGGCCAAGTCAATGCAGTGAAGCAGGTCGACCCGAGTGCCGAGTCCGAGTCGCGAACCATGTACAACACGCAGAACAGGACTAGTGAAACTGAAGCTATTCCGCGGACCATCATTTACAACTCACAAAACAGGGATTTGTGATGCAGCATGGCAGGGCAAGCCAGTGAAGCTCTACGGCCCGCTGCAGATGACAGCACATGCAGTAAACGAAAAGGTTAAGATCGAGAGGAGAAAAGGTACTTACTACTATAACATACTCTCTCTGTTTTAAAATGTAAGATGTTTTAGGTTTGTGAAGAAGATCTATCTAGACTTCTTTTAGTGTCTAGATTCACTCTAAACCTAAGTGAACCTGTATTAAAAATAGTCTAGATACATTTACTTTACAAAACTAAAAATATTATATTTTAAAACGGAGGGATTAGTACATTGGCATGGCCACAAGGACCAGGCGAGCTAGACCAGTACTGAAGCGGCGTACATGCATGTGCAGTGCAGGGGACGTAGTAGGGTACGATCGGAGAGCACAGATCGAGCAGAGAGTAGTTATGTCGATCGAGGACGCTCATTGACTCGCTTGCCTCACCTTGGAGGCACACAGGCCAACCAGGTTGATAGATTTGTGCTGCAACATTTAATAAGGCTGGGGGAGACTTGGACGTAGCGAAGACCTTAGATGTACTATTCGAAGTCTCGGTCCAATTTAGATTTTGAAAAACCCTTGTTTGTAGTAGTAGTACCAAATGAATTTAGGGACATCAATCTTTCTGATTGCGCATCCCTACATCGACGGCGTGATGGTGGCTCGCCTCCGGCATGCTCGAAGTCGTGAGACCATCTGGCGGAGGCACCGGACAGCGCGGGTGGCCTATGCTGAGATGCCATCGGACGTCTTGGGACTGCCGGCTTGGTTCTAATAAAGATGGTGGTCATAAGATTTCTCTCACGCATCAAGACGTTGATATGCTTGATCTCTGTCTTTAGTGATTTGGCCGAAGTGTCGAGTTTTGGAAGGCTTGTCCGGCGAACTCTCGTGGACGAATTATGCTTGGATATTGCCGGATCGAATGGGATTCGGTCGCGTGCAACCTTGTTTTTCACCGACCATTTGGTTTCGGAGGGAGCGTGCTAAAACTCTGTAGGCTGTTGTCATTATGTAACATGTCTTTAGTTTCATGGTGAAGTCTGTATGCAAAGAATGTCATGCAAGCTGAGATCTAAGGACTAGTAATGATGGTTCGAGTCCTAGTGGCGATGAGGAATTGACTTGATTTTTTATGAATTGTAGCAGCAGCATCGAAAAGTGGGGACGATAGTACAGAAAAAGTTCAAGTGTCTAAGGCCCCGTTCGGCTTGGGGGATGGTAAAACATAGGTAAAAAAAACTTCAAAGGAATAGGGAGATGCAGTTGATGTAAACCCATGGAATACAAAACAAAGGAAAGTCTAGAAGCCTGGCGTTCAGTACCAGTCAATCGATGTAATTTTTTATTATGCTAACATAAAGATTATTATAACAAGGCCGCACGATGATCACTGTTTATTGCGTAAATGACCGCTCTCTCTGTATGTGTAACAGAGGACCCATTTGTTTATTACCTGGATGACAGAGCGTTGCCTCGGGACTCCGCCAAACATGAGGTCTTGGCGGATGTTTGAGTTCCCGTGAAAAGTACAGGAAGGGGAACCTTTCCAAAGGAATCGGTGGGAGTATTTCCTGCAAAACGAACGGTACCAAGGGGGAAAATTCCAAAGGAACTGAAGCCTGCGAAATTTCTTTATTTTTCCCGTGAACCGAACGGGGCCTAAAGCTTTCTGGGTAAAAAATCATGGTTTGACTTTAATTGGTTGTGCCTAATAATGATCTTGTTGTAGAAATTGTTTTGAGATTACAGATTTTTTTTGAGAAATACAGTACAAACGTAGACGCTCACAATGTATATATACACTCATCCCTATGAACACAGGCATGTATACCCTACCTCTATGAGCACCTTTGAGAGACTGAACCGGCGGGTCTTAAGATTGACAAAGTCACCGTAGGCGCCTCGCTATCGATGGGAATGTCGCCGCCCACTGAAAGAATATTCCGTCTTTATGAGACACCAAAGCGTCAAACCTAGGGTTTGAACTCTGGTGAACTAGGGGCATCCAACCACGGGTTGGTTTTCAGATTACAGATTTTTATTCAGGGTAAAAACCTATATCCATGACGGGCGTTTTGGAGAAATTGGATTCGTGAGGCTGTCTCGATCGGTGAAGTTTGATGTGCCTGCCTAGTCTTTCGCTGCGCCATTTACTCTAGGCAAAGTACAGTTGTAGCTAGCTAGGTTGCTATGGGTAGGCCAGGAGTAACAGTAGAACCGTGTTGGTTCATTCAGAAAACTAACTGCCCATCACTTAATTACCTGTCATTGGAGGGTGCCCAACTTGCCTGTCACCGGAGGTAGAGGCACCTCACTGGCTGGCTGGCTGGCTGCTGCTGGACAAGTGGCTATATATGCAATGCAGTGACTGCCGAGTCCGAGTCTTTCGCGGACCATGTACAGCACGCAGACCCACTACAGCTGAAGCTATATTCCGCGGACCATCATTTACAACTCACAAAACAGGGATTATATATATTTGTTGTGCAGCATGGCAGGGCAAGCCAGCAGTGAAGCTATCTCTACGGCCCGCTGCAGTAAACGAAGAAGTTAATTAAGATCGAGCCAGTGAAGTCATTGTATGAAATATGGATGACGTGAGACAGCGTACAGTCAGCCCTTTCCATCTCCATGTTTGAAAGTGACCATGTATATATATATATATATATATATATATATATATATATATATAGGGTCTTGAGGTTTTTCTCTTTCTTTCTTTCTTTCAACTGTTGCGGTTCGCTGCAGCAGATAGCAACAGTACTGTAAGAAGCAGTTAAGAGGCAGAGAAAAGTGACATGCCAGCTTCGGCACAGCCGAGAGCTAGCACAGATCAGGACAAGTTATGTCGATCGAGCATGCACCTATCGAGTGGGCCCAAATGCACGTTGCGCTGCACCTCCGCACTGTTGCCGAAATTCAAGATACATGTGTGCAATGATATTTGAAACTAGGTGAGATGTCACTGCTTGATCAGTTACCCCGCATACTTAACCAGACAGTCGCCATTACCGTCTCTCCATCGGGCTAGGTCGCGTCGGCGTCTCAAGCAAGGCCGACGGTTTCCCGTGGCTATCGGTGTAGTGCGGCCGTGGGTGCGCACAGGTAACGGCGAGTAGAAGGTACGCCGACAGTATTGCCCTCAGCTTAGTTTTTCAGTCGAATTAAAAAAAAATCCCCTAGCCGTAGCCGCTGCCGCGGCCGTCGTGTACACAATGCTCCTCCTCGCCGTCGGCCTCTCCCTTGCCACGTGCTTCCTCGTCGTAGTGGTCTTGAAGGACGGCATCCTCCTCGCCGGTCCGACCGCTGGATTTGGGGAAGTAGGAGAGGGGCTCGTGGAGGTGGCCGATGGGGTCAGGTGGTCGCCGTCGTTTCTGCAGGGCGCGAGCGCGAGCATGAGCACGCTGACAACCGGAGGGAGGCGAGGGCGTGGCCCCCGCCGGCCGGCCAAATCCTACCACCGCACCTAGGTGCCGCCATAGTAGAACGAAACTATGTATATCTATGTTCTTATGTATCATGTATGTTGAAACATTCTCTAAAAAAATACATGTTAAAAAGTCTATTAGGCATAGCTAGTGTATTACTTGCGAGAATGCAATTTATAGTGTATCATATCTATTATTTTATCTTTTTCTGCTTAACTCGAAAACAAATATATATCCGGATTCCAGAGAGGGAGGGGTGTATTTTTTTTTGCAGATGAAGAGGGGTCTCGAAGGACCCTGACTGCCACATTATATTATCGTCGGTGAAGTCCGTGCGGGGAGAATATCATACAAGCAGAGATCTGAGGACTAGTAATGGTGGTTCAAGTCTGGTGGCTCCCCCGAACAATGTTTGACGAAAGTGCCGGATGGGACGTTTGGAGGATGCCTCCTCGTCGTGTCAATTCGCTCTAAGAGACATGGGTAGGTGAAATGGCCCGTAAGGTGTGATGTGAGGTGTGGCTTGTGTCCGGCGAGCCATAAGGATCCTGTGGTCAGCCTAAGAACGCCTTCCACACAATATATTTAAGGCCATTACTGAATACTTGTTTTGTGTGCGGCTGAGATGCTCTACTAGAGACCACTACCCTTTAAGGTCGTCGTGTACGAGTGATTGAGTTCACCGGCATCGATCTGGAAGGAAGACATGCATGAGTGGTACATTTGAAAGAAGTAAAGATTATATATGTGCATATTATTTTCCTCCAATTAGTTGTGTGTATATATGCAAGTAGTAGTATCAGTCACGAACGGTGCGGTGGTATGTAGTCCTAGCCTACACTCCATAGGCTAATACTACTCCCTCTGACTCATATTAATTGATTTTAATTTGAATGTATCTATCACAAAAACATATCTAAATATATCTAAATTGAAGTCAACTAATATGGATCGGAGGGAGTAGTAGAACTGGCTAAGTGGCGTGCCCGAAAATTAACTCCCCACCAGATCTGAGCGGCTGCTGCTGGCCAAGTGGCTATGCAGTGCAGCAGGTCGACTTGCCTGCCCAGTCTTTCGCGGACCATACATATGTACAACTCGTAAACTGTTGCAGTGCAGCAGGGCAGGGCAGGGCTAGCCAATGAAGCCACGGCTCGCTGCAGGTAACAACAGTGAACGAAAAAGGTACTGTAGTAGAAGGTGAAGAGAGTTTAAAAGGTGACATACAAGGAGCAGGCAAGATATATACTAGACCAGTACTGAAGCAGCATACTACATGTGCAGTGCAGGAGACGTACTATATATACTAGAGTACTGTAGTACTCCCTCTGTTCGGGATTATAGGTCCTACGCGCATACCTAGGTTGTTAATTTGACTAACAAAATATTAGTTATATATTACAAAAATTATACCATTAGAAAATATAACCTCTAAAGTTTCTATTGATATACTTTTTTACTATACTATTTATATTTTGTTGTTCAAATTGACAACCTAGTTATTCGCGCAGGACTTATAATCGCAAACGAAGAAAGTAGCAGGGTACTAGTACGATCGAGAGCACAGATCGAGCAGAGAGTAGTTATGTCGATCCAGCAGGACGCACACAGGCCAACCCGGTTGATAGATGGGATTTGTACTGCATGCATGCAACATTTAAGGCTAGCTGGAGGAAACTCGGATGGATAAGGGCGTACACCTACTACATACAGTACTATTTAGATTTGGATTTGGAAAAGGACGGGACCGGGCGTCCTCCGGAGGTTGGCCTCCGGCTCCTCCGGCTGACATATGTCCACTTTTATCTAACAGTCCATCTTTATTACTTTTATATAGCAAAAAACTCTCCCGTTTTTATTGTGTGTAGCAAAAAAAAAAGGTTCATCCACCAAGCATAAGAAAAGGATTGGTCCCACCGGAAATCGGCTTACCTCGCCGGAGACGTCGAAGCAAAAAAAGTTGCCCCGCTGTAGCAAAAATTGACTTCGCCGGAGACGTCGAAGCAAAAAAGTTGCCCCGCTGTAGCAAAAATTGACTTCGCCGGAGACGTCGAAGCAAAAAAGTTGCCCCGCTATAGCAAAATTTACTTCGCCCGAGACTCTCACCGAAGAACTCGTAGCAAAAAAATTATACTATTATAGCAAAATCACAGAATGGATGTAGCTAAAAAAATTATACAAAGGTAGCATCCTAGCAATAAAAATTCCGACGAGGTCCTCCAATGAAACTCTTATGTCCAAATCGCAGAATGGTTGTAGAAAAAAAATCTTCGTCCAATGCAAAATCACCAAATCGTTTGTAGCAAAAAAACTCCTTACTAAGAGGAAAATCCGAAGAGCAATTGTAGCACATGTTTTTCCTATGATGCAAAACCATAGAACGGTGATAGCAATGCTGAAATCCGCTCGCAGCACTGCTGCAACTGACGGTTGTCGCAGTCGCCGTGGTCAAAGCAAAAAACATGGTCCTCTTTCTGCAGCGCTTGTACCATTTCCTCCCTATAGTATCAACGATGACTGCTTGTAGCATCGCCACGCTCCATTGGTAGCATCCCGAATTTGGTTTGACAACACCGGTAGCAACGCCACCCTCCCTTCGTAGCAACACCACACACCATATGCAACCTAGCCAACCACTACATGTAGCACCTCCGTCATGGCTACGCAACATCGATCAGCGACGGTGCTCCTCGCCGTTCCAGCGGAGGCGAGCTCGTGCAAATAGTAATATACATGTCTAAAATAGAGCCAGATCTTTCAAATTATTTCTGATAGTTAGATCTAAAACTTATGGTGAGGATTTAACAAGATATTAAGAGTTATGTGACCTGTTTGACACGACTTGTATTGATAATATCATGGCCCCATACCGAACCTAATAATAGTTATGTTCCCTAAAAAAACCCAATTAATAAAAAGTGCTCGGTGTCTGGTTAGTTCGATTGAGCCTCCGTCTTGTTGCTTGATGTGTTCCATATTTTTTACCACACCGACGTCAAACATTTGAAATTGATGATGATACAACATTAATCAACAGATTATCGACAGGAACGTCCCTCAGACTATAAAATATTTTGTCTTAATGATACACACAAGGCCAAGTCATCAGAAATTCTTGTTTGGTATGTTCAATATTTGGTATCCACACAGTGTGTCAATACTATTTTTAATGAGAGGACGTGAATTATTTACAAGATTAGTCACTATCGGTAATATCTCCCCCACTTAAAAAAAATCAGCTTAACGATACATATGGCCGCGTCAAATAGAATCTCACGAGGATGAGAATGTCGCTCCAGTGAAGGAATATTCCAACTTAAGGATATACACTATGTAAAACCATTAAAATTGATGATACAACATTAGTCAAAGAACTATCCATAGGAACGTACCTCATATTTTGGCTTAATGATACACACATAGTTAAATCATCACATATTCTTGCTTCGTATATGTTTCATATTTGGTATCCACATAGTGTGTCAATACTATTGTTAATCTCTCCTAGATGAGAGTGTCCCTCCACTGAAAAAATATTTTTTTAAAGGACTGAAAAAATATTCTGACTTAATGAGACACATCTGACGAGGTTTAATCTCGTCAATGCCCATTGTTATGGACTTGGATTTTGGAGAAGATGGGGATGCTGGAGATCGTGGCACGGTTAACAGACAAGCAACCAGGGGACACGAGATTTACCAAAGTTCAGGCTCCCGGAGGGAAAACCCTACTCCTGCTTGTCTGCTCTTGATTACGGCGGAACCGAAGGTTACAGGGTGCGCAGATTCGATCTGGCGTGGATGCGTGTGCGAAAGTATGAGTCGAGAGATCTAGGACGTGCCCTCCTGGCCTTTATATAGGCTTAGGCAGGTCCCGGGCATAGTCCTAGTCGGTTACAAGTTCTAGGGTTTTACCCCTTTGAATTTCCTATCTCCGCTAGTCTTATTCTCCAAGGATCCGAAGGCGTCATGGGCCTTGGCCACCCGAAAATCTTCATGGGTCAGTGTATATCTGTTGTGGACCTTCCTTGGGCTGGACCAGGTATGCTGAAGTTACGTACCCGTAGGGTATAACCATGTCAGTAGCCCCCGAGTGTTCAGTCGAATCGTAGATTCGGCTGAGGACTCTTCCATCTTTCGGGTGCAGCTATACATTAATAGTATATGTGTGCAGGGATTGTTGATGCGTGTGCCTGACTCACCCGACGGATCAGGGTCAGTTAACTGTCTTAGGACGAAACGACACGATCTTCTTCAGGTTCGGGTCCTCAACCCGGACCCGGAACATATGCTGGCGTAATTCGACTCAGGCCGCAGAGGACTTACAGGAGTGTAATTCCAGTGATTTTAATTGATGTACCCAACGCGTCCTTCGGGATTTTTCATCGTACCTGCTGGTACGGATTCATACTAGCAGAGCGCAGTCAGGTGCGTTGCTAGGCCATCAGATGATATCCGTAGGTCTTATCTTTGCATCGCAGACGCATTATCCGAACATTTATCACCTCGGAGGTGCTTCGGGTGGCCAAGGAGATTGTTACTCACTTAGCGTTTTGTTGGGGCAGAGTTGCCAAAAAGTTTTTGCGTGCGGATCCGGAAGATCGCAGTCGAAGATTTCATAGGGTGTGCGACCGGCGCTCCCTATGGGAGTAGCCCCCAAGTGTCTGTTCGAGTCGTAGACTCGAACGGAGACTTTAGTTCAAGCGTTGTTTCAGTCATTAAGTCCGAAGGATTCGAAAATTTTCGGATGCTTAAATCCATCCTCCCTATGGGAGTAGCCCCCGAGTCCGTAGTGGAGTCGTAGACTCGACGTAGGACTCAGAGAAGTAATTTGTCTGTCGGGTGCGCGACCAGCGCTCCTGATAGGAGTAGCCCCCCGAGTATTTAGTCGAATCGAAGATTCGAGTGAGTACTCTTAGCTGTGGAGCCGAAGTGGTGCTAGTATAACTTTTGATGTAGTCAGTGCTGACGATCGATGATCTCAAGCGTCTGCTACGCCAGAGATGACTTGACTGGACGAAGCGTGGGTCCCACTGTCTGACTTTGAATTGACCAGTCACGCGCGGCGTGGAGATGATTACGGCGTCTCCTCGATTTCCGCGCGTAGTGGACGGCGTGGTAAACGACGGTTCGTTGTGGTGTTGACACGTGTACGGCCAGATCTACCGTTGGCGTTAGGTCTTCTCGATGGACGGCCAGCGTGCGTCGTCTTCGCTGTTATAATCCTGGGTGAAATCGTGGTTTGTTTTTCACCGCACCAGTTCATCTGTTCACTGCCTCCTTGTTCTTGAGCGATTCTTGCTGCGCGCTAAGCTTTTCTTCCACATTTCCTTCGTTCTTTCTGCATTGGCATCGCCACCACCGCTGCAGCGCTATGGGGAAAACAAAGAAGTCATCATCTGCGGTTGGGACCAGCACCGCCGGAGGCAAGAAGGGCACCACCGCTGCTCGCGTCACCGATGGTGGCTGGCGGCGATCAGAGACACGGGAGAGCGACCTCCGCAAACTGCACGAGCGGGGCCTGATCCCGCAGGATACGACGGCCGTCAAACTCCCCGGCAATGAGGTAATCCCCCGTCCCCCATCTGGGTACCGGGTTATGTTTCTCGCCTTTGTCTTGCGTGGGTTTTTGTATCCACTCCATGACTTCCTTCGTGGACTGCTCTTCTTCTATGGGGTTCAGTTGCATCATCTGTCTCCCAATTCTCTTCTCCACATTGCTTGTTTTATCACTTTTTGCGAGTGCTGGCTTGGCATTGAGCCGCACTTTGGCCTCTTCTGGAAGCTTTATTCCGTGAAGAGGCAATCTGGTTCGGATGGTGTGTATCCCATTGGGGGTTTCATCATCTCCCTCAGTCCCAATCTGCAATTCTTTTCCTTTTCCATGTCCGAATCTGTCCAGTACTGGCGGAGGCAATGGTTTTATATCCGCGACTCCGTAGTGCCTGGGCAAGATTTTGGTCTTGTTCCCTTTGACCCCTCCCAATTGATTGAGAAGAAAAGATCCTGGAAGAACCAAATTTTAGACGGTGAGGTGGCGGAGATAGAGGCCCTGTACCGTCGGGTGGAGGATCTCCAACTGATTCCTGAGAAGGAGGTGAACGGTGTGGACATCATCCGAACTTTTCTTGAGCGTCGGGTGCAGCCTCTCCAAGCGAGGGCGCACCCGATGTTTCTTTATTCTGGGCGCCGTGATCCGACGAGGGTTTCGAGTGAGAAAATCTCCGAGGTGGAACTTGACAAGGCTCTTCGCGCACTGTTGAAGTTCAAGGCCAAACGAAAAAATCCCGGGGAAGTCGCTGACTCCTCCCTTTTCTTCGGCGTTGGCCGTACCGAAGGTGTAGATTTGCGCACGTAGTGCGCCCCCTTTGTTTTTGTCGGCTTGTATTTGTTTCCTTTGTTTGCTAACAAAGTTCCTTCTCGTTTTGCAGAGCTTCAAAGTGCCGGGCATGGTACCACCGTTGCCCGAAAGGTATCCGAATGCCCCGGATAATGAAGTGGTGGATTCCGTGTCCGAGCTACCGTCAGCGCGATCTCCAGCGCAGGATGCCGACGAGTCGAGTGAGGACCATTCGCGCAAGCGATCACAGAGCTCCAGCGAGTCTTCGGATGCCTCGACTCCTCCGACTCCCAGAAATCCTCTGGGCCTTGAGCGTCATGATGATGTTCATGGGGGTTCTTCCTCTCCCCTTCCTGCCGTTCCTGTGCGGGCTGTCGCGCCGCACCCGCCAGCAAAGCGGAAGAAGGAAGAAAAGAAGGAGGAGAAGAAGGAAGAGAAGAAAGAGGAGAAGAGGGCCCGAAGGCTTCTCCCATCTTCGACCTGAGCGGTTTGGGCTCGTAAGTTTTCTTGTTGTACTGTTACCCTTTTCCCTTGATTGTGTTTGCACCTGTGTTGATTGGCTTCGTATGCAGGCAATCCTCCGACGGCTCTAGTGATGGTGCGCGGGAGATGATGGGGGAGTCGAACATTGCGTTGCCTCCTCCTCAGACGGTGGCGACTTCGGGTGACGCCGCTCCAGTTCCTCCTGTGCGGGAGGGGCTGGTGGTTGCGCCTCAAAATTTCGCAGGCGGGCCTTCGGGGTCGCCATCGGAGCATGTAAGTTTTTCTGCTTCATGTCACGGGGGGAGCCCCCGAGTGTCTTCGTGTGCTTGATGTTGTTTTTTTGCTTCTTTGTGTTGGGCGTAGCCCCCAAGTCCTGTTCTTACTGCTATTGCCTTTTTCTGCAGCCTTTTGTCCAAGAGGCCAAGCGGCTGGTGGAGGAGCGCCTGACGCTGGAGGCGAAGCTGCGGCAGCTCCAAGGTATCCGTCTGTCTTTTAGTACCTCTCTCGTTTATCCTGGTCCTGTTTTTTGACACTTGATTGTCTTAAATGTAGAGGAGCATAACGACTCTCTCCGTGAGGTCGACGCTCTTAAAAAGAGCCTTGGCCAATCAGAGCAGAAGGACGAAACCGCCGCTGGTGCGAAAGAGCGCCTTGAGCTGGAGCTGACGAAGGCAGCCGAAACGAAGGAGCGTCTGCAGCAGGAGGCCGCAGATCGTGAGGAGCAGCTGGCCACCGTTGCGGCTGCTCGTGAAAGAGGGGTGGCGGATAAGCTCATGGCTGCTGCCAAGGCTATTTCGGGTGAGTACAAGCTTTTGTACTTGTTTCTTTTTCTACGGATCTTCTTCTATGCTGCCTTTCTTCATGTTTTTCTTTGTTTTTGTCTCAGATGCCGCAGGCATCGAGTTCGACCGCGGTGCTCTGGAGCACGGGAGTGCTCTAGATGATGCCACTATGGCGGTCGAAGACCGCTGCAGCACCGTCGTCAACTCCCTTGCTAAGGCTAAGGAGGTCCTTGGTCGCTTCTACCAGGAGCTCTTCCTGAAGGGCGCATCCCTTGAAGATGTGGATGCCCTGGCAGAGGCTCTGTCAGCCGAAGCACCTGCGGTGTACAAGCGCAAGCAGAAGGGCATCGGCGCGTCCGTCGGGCTGGCAATGGCCATGGCGGCTGGGGCGGAGCTGGACCTGCCCCAGATCACTTCTCGGATGCCGACGGCTGCGGATGGATCCGAGGTAGCCTTCGCCGCCTACTCCGCTCGCTGCAGACGATATGGGCCCAAGCTCATTGACTTGCTGTCTGAGTACGCACTGCGGCAGCAGGGCGAGGCCAAAGCTAGGCAGTCTGGTTCTGAGGCGACTCAGTGTCCTGCACCTTAGGCGTAGTAGACGTAGGGTAGTTTGTAGTCTTCTTTTGTTGTAAATATCTTTTGTAGTACCATCCTTGTGCCACGTAGTGGCCTTATATATTTTAAATAATTCCTCCGAGTTGTGCTCAATCCTTGGCTGAAATGTCTGTGTGCCTTCGGGTGCTGACCCAGCGGACACTTCATCCGCAAGGCCTGTGCGACCATCGTTGGATAATTCCTCGCAGCTGGCTTTCCTTCGAGATCGCGTGCGTAGTTTGGAGAGGGAATTGCTCGGGCTGCGTGGCCGCGCCGACGTTTGGAAGTCCAAGGCGGATCGTGGTGCAGCCAGAGAGGAGTACTTGATGGCAGAGCTCGGTCGGCTAGCCGAGCAGTTGCAATGTAAGTTGATCCTTGTTTCGGGTTGTAGCTCAGTTCTTCGAGTGAGACTGCTGGCCTTATTCTTGTATTGTGCGATTATTGCAGGTGCGAATCTTGCTCCGAGGGAAGAAAAAGAGCGTGTCGCTGTTCGGGTCAATTGCTTGACTTAGCAGGACATGGAGGCCGGCGGCTTCTTCTGGATGGACCGCGATCGCGCCGTGGTTCTGGCGACGGTGCAGGATCGTGTCTATCAAGTTTCACGGGTGATCCGCCAGGTGCAGACATCACTTTCCTCGGTGCTGCACGTCATGTTTCCTTTGGATGCCGTGCCGACGACCCTTGCTGGTCTTCTGTCAAAATTTCGGAATGCCAGCAACGTCCAGGAGCTGGTGCGGCAGCAGCTCGTCGCAGGAGTCAAGGCCGCTTTGTCTCTTGTGAGGGTGCACCGCCCTGACGTAGATTTGGCTGCTGTGGCAGCTGGGCCGCCTCTTCGACCGGATGGTGGCGAGTGGAACATGCATCTGCATTACGCGGCTGTAAGGCAGTATGCCGAACAGATTGTAGATTTGTTTGAGCAGCGTGCTCAGGTTATTCTTCAGAATAGGTAGGACCTGAAAAATGAATAGATAGATGTAAAATTTGTATATTTCGGCTGGGCGTGTTTGCGCCCTTTGTTGTAAAAGTTTTCTTGTTTGTGAGCATGAAGTGCTCTGATTGAGTACGTGTCCCTTTCGTTTGCCTGACGTGGTCAGCTACTCAGGTGTACACGTTTGGTCCTCAGTCGATGAAATCGTGAGGTGGGAGGAGCCCCCGAGTGCATTTGTAGCATGTAGTAAAGTTGCAGAAAATAGTCAACCGAAGGTTGGGGGCGAGACACTTAGCTTTATTTATATCGTAATGGAGGAGGTACATGGTTCGGCTAAGTAGCCTTGGCTGAAAGCCTTATTGAAAGTAAAAGGGGGTAGGTTGCTACGGGTAGAATCGTCGCAGGTGCGAGATGTTCCATGGGTTGGAGTATGCGACTCCAGACTCCACGTGCTTGAGGCGATAGGCGCCACCTGGGATGACTTCGGTGATGACATAGGGTCCTTCCCATGGTGACTCGAGTTTATTCGGTCGCTTTTGCTTGAGCCGTAAGATGAGGTCTCCTTCGACGAAGGACCTTGGGCGCAGCCGGCGGCTGTGGTAGTTGCGGAGACTTTGCTGATACACCGCTGATCTAGCTGCTGCTATATCCCGTGCTTCGCCGAGTGTGTCGACGACATCTTCGAGTGCAGTCGTGGATTCGGCTTCGCTGTAAGCGACGACTCGTGGAGCCTGGTGGCGTACTTCGGCTGGTAGCACGGCCTCAGCTCCGTGCACCATGAAGAACGGTGTGTAGCTGGTGGAGCTGTTTGGCGTAGTCCGTAAGCTCCACAGGACAGACGGTAGCTCTTTCGTCCAGTTTCCAGCTTTGTGCTCGAGTGAGCTCATGAGGAGCTTCTTGATGCCGGCGCCGATTAGGCCATTGGCCTTTTCCACTTGCCCGTTTGTTTGCGGGTGTGCCACTGAGGCATACGTAATGTTGATGCCGAGGCCTTCGCAGAAGTCCTGGAATTCTTCAGAGATGAAGTTCGATCCGTTGTCGGTGATGATGCTGTGTGGTACGCCGAACCTGTAGACAATGGATTCGAAGAATTTGACGGCGGTTTTGCCCTTCTGGTTGGTGACTGGCATGGCCTCGATCCACTTGGTGAATTTGTCGACTGCGACCAGGAGGAAGACGTGTCTCCCTTTCGAGGACTTTGGCAGTTTGCCGATCATGTTGAGGTCCCATTGGGCAAAAGGCCAGGCTATGGGTATGGGTCAAAGTTCGGACCCAGGTGCGTGCGGTTTATCGGCGAACCGATGACACCCGTTGCATCTTCGGACGATGTCCTTTGCGTCGCTCATGGCCGTTGGCCAAAAGAATCCTGCTCGTAGAGCCTTGGCGACAAGGGAGCGGCTGCCTGCGTGGTGGCCGCAGATGCCCTCATGGATAACTTGGAGTATGGCCTTGCCGTCGTCGATGGTGACGCACCGTTGTAGTACACCCGTAATGCTGCGTTTGTACAGCTCGCCGTTGATGATGGTGAAGGCTTTTGACCGACGAGATATGCGCCGGGCATCTGTCGGGCTGTCAGGCAATTCTCCATTTATCAGGAACTGGAGGTATGGATGTGTCCAAGTTTCTTCGACTGCCATGACCTGCATCAGGTTGACCATGGCAACTTCGGTATCCAGCTTTTCGGGTCCTTCATGACCTTCGGGTAGCGTAGCCCCCGAGTGTTCTGCTTCTTTGGGTGACCCCTTGGGGAATTTCCGCTTGATGGATGGCACGCAGATCTGTTCGAGGAACACACCTGGTGGTACCTTTGCACAAGTGGAGCCGATGTTGGCGAGTCTATCGGCCTCCTTGTTGCTCTCTCTTCCAACGTGCCAAAGTTCGCAGCCGTCGAATTCTCCTTCGAGTGCGTTGTATAGCGCGCGGTACGCGATCATGTTTTCGGCGTGTGCGTCACACTCATTCATCATCTGCTGTACGACAAGGTTGGAGTCACCGTAGATGACCAGGCGCGTTGCGCCGCATATTTTTGCCATCTTCATGCCATGGTTGAGGGCTTCGTATTCGGCCTCGTTATTGGAGGCTCTGAATTTCATCTGAAGAACGTACTTCATCTTGTCACCTTGCGGGGAGGTCAGTATGACTCCTGCCCCTGCTCCGACTTCGCGCTTGGAGCCGTCGAAATGCATTGTCCAGGACTGCGACATGTCTGGGGTGTCAGGCAGCTGCAGCTCCATCCAGTGCACCAGGAAGTCCGGAAGGACTTGAGATTTGATTGCGTGTCGCTTCTCGTAGACGATGTCCAAGGGTGATAGTTCGATGCCCCATAGGGCCACGCGTCCTGTGGCCTCTGGGTTATTCAGGATGTTGTTCAGGGGTGCCTCGTTGACGACCATCACCTGATGCTCCTGGAAGTAGTGGCTCAGTCGTCGAGCCGTCATGAACACGCCGTAGGCTAGCTTCTGGTAGTGCGGGTACCGCTGTTTTGTTGGAGTGAGTACCTCGCTGAGGTAGTAAATTGGACGCTGGACCCCGTGGGTCTTCCCTTCTTCGGGTCGTTCGACCACGAGCACGGTGCTGACCACCTGATGTGTGGCTGCTATGTACAGCAGCAGGGGCTCGCGCTCCTTTGGCGTGACCAAAACGGGCGAGGTGGAGAGGAGCCGCTTGAAGCTTTCGAATGCGTCGTTGGCTTCTGGCGTCCACTCGAACTTCTCTGCTTTACGTAGCAGCTGGTAGAATGGTAGGGCCTTCTCGCCCATACGGCTGATGAACCTGCTTAGTGCCGCTACTCGTCCTGCGAGCTGCTGGACGCCCTTGAGGTTTTTCGGCTTCTCCATTGTCATGATGGCTCTGATTTTCTTCGGGTTCGCCTCAATCCCTCATTGAGAGATGAAGTACCCGAGTAGTTGGCCCGAGGGGACGCCGAAGGCGCACTTTTCTGGGTTGAGATTGATCCTGTAGCGATCATGGTTGTCGAACGTCTCGCGGAGGTTGTCGATAAGTGTCCTTGCCTCCTTGGTTTTTATTACTATGTCGTCGACATAGACTTGGACGTTGTGACCGATCTGGTCCTTAAGGCAGGCCTGCATGCATCGCTGGTACGTGGCACCCGCGTTCTTTAGCCCGAAGGGCATTGTGTTGTAGCAGAATACTCCGAACGGTGTGATAAACGCCGTTTTCTCCTGATCTTCGACCTTGAGCCGAATCTGGTTATAGCCTGAGTAGGCGTCGAGGAAGGAGAGTTTCTCACAACCTGCAGTCGAATCGATGATCTGATCGATCCGAGGAAGAGGGAAGTGGTCCTTTGGGCAGTGCTTGTTTAGTGACGTGAAGTATACGCACATCCGCAGGATGTCCGTGTCCTTCTTCGGGACCATCACCGTGTTTGCCAGCCACTCGCTTTCCTTGATTTCCCGGATGAAGTCTGCTGCGAGTAATCTGTTAATTTCCTTGCCAATAGCTTCGGCTCGTGGCTCTGACAGTCTTCGGATGGATTGCTTGATTGGCTTGGTGTCTGGAAAGACATTGAGTGCGTGCTCGGCGAATTCCCTGGGAACTCCTGGCATGTCCGCAGGACACCAGGCGAAGATTTCCCAGCGCTCACGGAGGAATTCGACGAGCGCGTCTTCCTATGCAGTGCTGAGGTCATTGGCGATTAGCGCCGTCTTGGAGGCGTCCGTCGGATGGACCTGCACTTTCTTGGTGTTGATGGTGGAGTCGAAGGACATGTCAGGTGCGTTTTGCCTTGTGACTGGGGGTAGCCCGTTGTCCGTCACCTCGCGGAGCCTTACAAGCTCGTCTTGCATGCCGAAAGACTGGGAGATTTTATTGAAATCCCTGTCGCATTGGTCCGATCGGGTGAAGCTCCCGTGGACTGTGATGACGCCCCTTGGTCCTGGCATCTTGAGTAGTAGGTATGCGTAGTGTGGGACGGCCAGGAATCTTGCGAATGCTACGCGCCCCAGGATGGCGTGGTATTGCGACGGCCAGTCCACCACTTCGAATTCTAGGCGCTCCTGCCGAAAGTTGTCCAGCTTCCCGAAGATGACGTCGAGCCCTATTTTGCCCAGGGGAATATGCCCTTCCCTGGGACAATGTCGTGGAACGTTGTGTCTGATTGTTCCAGGCTGCATTGCGGGATCCACATAGCCGCTAGGGTGCTTGCGAACATTAGGTTGATGCCGCTGCCGCCGTCCATGAAGACGCGACTCATCTTGAAGCCTCCGATCTGCGCCTCCAGCACCAGGGCAACATGACCTGGGCGAGGGATCTGGCAAGGGTGATCCGCGCGAGTGAATGTGATGCAGGACTCCGATCCGCTGAGGTACTCAGGGATTGCGGGTGGAGTTGCCACGGCCAAGTTGATTTGTCGGGTGATTTTCTTCTGCATCCTGTTTGTGGGGCGTCCCTTCTGGATCATATTTAGTGCTCCCTTTGGTGGGGGGTATGGGACCCCGGCGTTGTTTTGCGCTGGTGGGACTGGTTGGTTTTGGCCTCCAATAGGCGGCGGTGGAGGAGCTCCGTGTGCTATTTCACCTGGCGCAAGTGCGTTTCCGAACGCAGGAATTGGAGCTTGTTGCCTCATCTGCACCATGCCTTCGCTGAGTTTCTGGAACTCGCGACAGTCCTTGAGCATGTGGCTGGCTTTCTTTTTGCCATCCTGTTTGTCGATGTAGAAGTGGATGGTCCATGGACCCGAAAGTTTGTCGAATGCTGAGGGTCCATTGTCGCGGTCGCGGCGTTGCCACGACTGCGTTGGTCGTCCGTTGTCGCGGAAGATTTCGCTGCGGTATCCTCCGCTGTTGTGGCTGTTGTCGTTACGGCGGTCAGCGTAGCCGGCCGCGACCATGTTGGGTCCATCGCGGTCCTCGTAGACGCGCGATCTCCTCTTGCTGCGGCGTTCACGTCTTCGGCCGTAGTCGTCCTCTTCCTCTGATTGCGGTCGCTGGATGCAATCTTCGCCGTCTGCCGAACTGTTGGCGATTTCCATGAGGTGGTCGAGTGTCTTGGGCTTTACATGCCCAAGTTCCTCCTTAAAGTCTTGGCGCTTGACGCCGTCCCTGAAGGCGTCGATGGCCCTCTCTTCGGAGATGTGTGCTGCGGAGTTCTTGGTCGTAGACCAGCGTAGTATGTACGAGCGAATAGATTCACCCGTTCTTTGAGTGCATGCTCGCAATTCTTCGATTGAGGCGGGCCTCTTGCTGGTGCCTTTGAAATTTCGGATGAAGCTGTAAGCAAGCTCCTCCCAGCTTCGGATGGATCCTGATGATAGGCTGCTGAGCCAGACTCGCGCCGCGCTTGTCAGCTGCAGCTGAAGGCATTGCATGGCGGTTTCTTTGTTGCCTCCGTGAAGCTTGACGGATGATAGATGGTCACTGAGCCAGGATTTTGGATCTTGCGTGCCATTGAACTTCGTAGTATCCGAAGGAATCTTGAAGTTGCGTGGCATCTGTGTTCGCCGAACGGATCTGCTGAAGCATCGGGCCCCGCAGAGTTCTCCTTCGTCTTCATCCATCTCAGATTCAGACGAGCATGCGCGTTTGGCGCATGCTTTGTCGATCTTGCGCTGTGTAAGCTTGTCTCTGGCGTCGTAGTCGCGTTTGTGGCGGTTGGAGCTCTTCTTCCTTCGAGGAAGGTCGTGCTCTTCCTCCTCTTCGGATGAAGGGGTGGGGCTACGGTCACGCCTGACCGGGGCTTTCTTCTTCGGCTCCGCAGGAGCGTCTTCGTGGAGCGCAGCTCCGACGAGTCCGAGTCTGGTGAGTGCGGACTTATGCATGGCTCTTTTCGGGTCCCCTTCCGGTGGTGGGTGAGCCGCGAGATACGCAGTGGCTGCCATGATCGCAGCTTGTGGCGTCTTTGGGATGATGTTGCCGTCGGCATCCATATCCATGAACGATGTGTGGAGAGTTCGGGTCACGTCACGCCGCTCCTTGGGATCCATGTTTTCCACCCGTGAGCGGTGCTTGTTTCCCTGGTTTCCGTTTGTGCTAGATCCGGGTGCCGCAGCGGAGAGCGCAGCTCGTCGCGCGCTGGACTCGGAGGCTGCTTGCTTGCATTTATCGAGCGTCTCCTGCATCTTGACTTGCCTCTTGTGTTCCTCGATGAGGAGGTAGTGGTATGCCATCAGTAGGTCGCGTGGTGCATCCACAGGCAGGACTATGTCGCCTGCGACGGCACGACGTGCTCGTACCCATCCTTCTTTGCTAAGTTGGATGACGTAGCCGTTGTTCTCCCCCTCGGGTGGGGGGGATTGGCTTCTTCTGTTCCCGCCGTTTCCGCCGTTTCCGTCCTGCGGGTTGGGGTTCGTGTTGGGCGGCGGGTTGGGCGTTGATTGATCTTGGATGACCGCGGCGCATAGGTAGCGCTCGTAGATCGGTTCGCTGCTGCCGCAGCTTTCGGGTCCGGAACCGTAGGTCCCTTCATCCGAAGGTGGATCGCACAGATAGGAGTTACAGCTGTTGCTGTCGTAAAACTCATCTGTTGATGGTGACGTGCGTAGCACAGGGTGTGGAGCCTGATTGATGGCATGGGCACCCGCTCAGGGAGGCGGAGGGTGCCAGTTTGTCCCACCTGGAAGCAGAAACTCCCGAACAAGATCTCGAGTCCGTCGCCTACGGGCTCGAAATCCTTCATGGTGGCCGGCGAGTGGGCGGTGAAGTCGAAAGCGCCGAAGAGGAGGTGATTCTCCGTCGCCGCGAAGTTGTAGATCGATCGGGTCGGAACCGTCACGATCGCACAATCAGCAGCCCCAGTTCCCACAGACGGCGCCAATTGACGAGGTTTAATCTCGTCAATGCCCATTGTTATGGACTTGGGTTTTGGAGAAGATGGGGATGCTGGAGATCGTGGCACGGTTAACAGACAAGCAACCAGGGGACACTAGATTTACCCAGTTTCAGGCCCCCGGAGGGAAAACCCTACTCCTGCTTGTCTGCTCTTGATTACGGCGGAACCGAAGGTTACAGGGTGCGCAGGTTCGATCTGGCGTGGATGCATGTGCGAAAGTATGAGTCAAGATATCTAGGACGTGCCCTCCTGGCCTTTATATAGGCTTAGGCAGGTCCCGGGCATAGTCCTAGTCGGTTACAAGTTCTAGGGTTTTACCCCTTTGAATTTCCTATCTCCGCTAGTCTTGTTCTCCAAGGATCCGAAGGCGTCATGGGCCTTGGCCACCCGAAAATCTTCATGGGCCAGTGTATATCTGCTGTGGACCTTCCTTAGGCTGGACCAGGTATGCTGAAGTTACGTACCCGTAGGGTATAACCATGTCAACATCACCTCAAACATTTAAAAATGATAATGATACAACATTAGTCGACACATTATCGACGGGAACGCCCCTCAGATTGTAAAATATTTTGGCTTGATAATACACATAGGCTAAGTCATCACAAATTCTTGCTTGATGTGTACCATATTTGTTACCACAACAACATCAAACATTCGAAATTGATACTGATACAACATTAGTCGACACATTATTGTCAAGAACATCCCTCAAACTATAAAATATTTTGGCTTAGTGATACACATGTCATCACAAATCCTTGCTTGATATGTTCAATATTTGGTATCCACACAGTGTGTCAATACTATTATTAATGAGATGACATGAAGAGCGTACACTTATTTCTTATGAATTGTCCCGGCATATATTGTTTGGTTTGTATGGTAACTATTTTCGAACTATTGTATGTGTCTTTCTCCTATGTAACAAAATCAACATAAGAGCACAAGCGAATAGTACAACAAAATTTATGACTTATTAGGAGTCTTGAACTATGCTAGAAGGCTAAGTATTCATTTTGCATAACATAAGAAATACATGTGATCGCGTGCATAGTACCATTGAATGAATGTTGGCATAAGTTACAGAATTTTTAGAAAACAATGATATAAAAAATACCATTCTGGAAAATTTTAGAGTCACACTTGTCTAGCTTTGACTCCCGATGTATAAAAATGCTGACAAATATACCCACAGGAAAATAATTTATTTTAATAGTATATTTATATAAAAATAATGGCCAAAGTTTCACCACGTTCATGTTTCAGTAATGTTGCACAATGTGACATGGCGTGAGTAAAGGATAGGAAGGAACAATGGAACAAGATGATTCTCAATATTTAATTTTACCTACCAATTAAGGAGGATATACCATTTTACTTTTAATTCAAAGTTTTTTATTAAAGTTAACTAAATCTAACATCATACAATAATTACCATAGTTCCGTTTACAGATCTAATACCACTTACATCGGTGATTCAAACATATGACATAGCAATCATTGGTCCACAATTTTTAGGCTACCAAAGATTTACTTTGATATTCCGTTTACCAAAATATTTGTCATAATTGTAGAGCAATTTTGTTCTTCACACATAGTGGGAGATATGTGATATCATGAAACCATACTTTTATTTTTTTTAACCCCTTCAACCCACTACAGATGATGCCCTCGCATTTGCGAGGTCCACCATGCTAGTTATATAAACAACGAAACATATACACAAGGCTATTGTCTGGACCAACCTAGGAAAACTCTTGTTGCGTATAAATTTACCCTACATGGTATACTTGATATTTATTGTAAGCTTTAATCCTTCCGAGACCAGGGACCTCTTGTCGTAAAAATAATGCTACGGAAGAGTTTTGTATTGGTGTTGTTAGATTAATAGATTTTTTTTTTTGAGAAACACAGTACAAACGCAGACGCTCACAATGCGTACATACATTCACCCCTATGAACACACGCACGCACACCCTACCCCTATGAACACCTCCGAGACACTGAGCCTGCGGGTCTTGAGATTAATGAAGTTACCGCAGGCGCCTCGCTATCGACGGGAACGTCGCCTCCCACTGAAAGAATATTCCGCCTATATGAGACACCAAAGCGTCAAACCTGGGATTTGAACTCTGGTGGGCTGGGGTACTACAGCCCTCCTAACCATCCAACCACGGGTTGGTTCTCAGATTAATAGATTTTTTGAAACAATAGATCCAAAACTAATAATGTTTTAGGGCCTATAGTTCGAATACGCCGAATTGTGCAGTGATATATCCATATAATTATATGTAATTTATATATTCTTACTACAAAAGTTTAATATGATTTCTGTTTTTATATTCAGTGCCATACCAAGATTTGGTTGAATTGATTATCAAAGCTAAATACCAAGAAAAGAGCACACCATGTAATTAAAAATGAACTGATCGAGTAACCAACACAATAAGGTCTGTAATGATCATATTCCAAACAGGTTGTTATACTTCCCCTTTCCACATAGAAGCTAGTATTTGGTCATAAAACAGTAAGAGTAAGGCCTTGTTCGGTTTCTAAGGGATTGGAGTGAATCGAGGTAGATTAGATCCCATATAAGTCAAATTCCTCTCTAAACCTCTCCAATACATTCTAATCATAGTCACAAACCGTTGTGCCATGTATACGTTTGTACTTGTTTTTCGTTTACTTCTGGTTGTAACTTGAGAGGATTTTCGGCTGTGTGCATCCTAGTTATGCAGAGGCCGGGTGTAAACATTGCTTTGAGTAATAAAACGTCCATTTTCAAAAAAAAAAACATTCTAATCGACCTCGGACATGGATTAACTGAACCAGACCTAAAGTGGCCGAATTAATTAATAATGCCATGAAAGAAACGAGGTTGACACACAATTTGAAATGGGTGGGTGGAGTACATATACTATAACATTACACGGATATGGATAGCTAGCTAGGGTCTATCGTGCAGCTCAATCAATCAAGGACGTGCACATGTCTTCACAGAGAGAGATGTGACGCACGAGAGCAATAATCTGATTATACCTAGGCTTTTAATTATAATAAGCTAGCTAGCTTATTACTGCTAGTGACAAAGCAAGCAAGCTAGTGCAACAATTAACCTAATGAAGAGCAAGCGAGCTACTAGCTTGCTTAATTAAGACGAGAGAGCTAGAGTAGAGTGCAAGCTCTAATTAATTAATAATCTTGCTGAGCCGATCGAGGAGCTAGCAGGCGCCACGGCGGAAGCCCACGGTCCCGGCGGCGACATCGTAGAGCACCTCGTGCGTCTGCGTCTGCACGTTGCCGATGAATCCGAGCGCCAAGTCTGTGGAGGTGGGCGTGAAGGCGAGGCATCCACTGAGCATGACGGCCGGCGGGTCGAGCGCCACCACGGCGCCGCCGCCAAACACTAGGGAGACAGCGGGCACCGTCACGTTGGTGAACCCGAGGAAGTCGTAGCAGGTGTCGAGGTTCCCCATCTTGCCGTTCATCGGGTACGCCGCCATGGCGCGCGTGAAGGCTCGGCGCAGCGCGCGGTACGCGGTAGGCGGAAGCTGCGTGACCACCGCGCTTGAGTCCATGATCGCTCCGGGGGAGAAGACGGCCGGCGGCACCCTGAGCCTGCGCCCGGCCACGACGATGCCCTGCAGCCGCACCAGGTAAAGGCTCGGGTTGACGGCGTTCCTGACCAGCGGCGTGGTCGCGAACCGGGAGGACCTCGAGTTGGTCGACCTGGTCGCCGGCCCGCCGAGCGAGAGGAAGCCGGAGGAGCTTGGAGCCGGGACGCAGTAGGAGAAGGCGTTGCCCAAGCCGCGGGCCGTCTGGGAGAGGAGCGACTGGGCGCCGCCGCCCAGGGACATGGTCCCGGCGGTCTGGTCGCTGAACTTGCCGCGCACGGCGTGGCTGCACCCGAACCGGAAGTTCATGACGGTGGTGCTGGAGCTGATGGTCAGCGTGTCGGTCATGTAGGTCCCGGCGGTGGCCCTGTCGTCGCTGTACTCGATAAGGTACTGGCAGTCTCCTCCGTTTCGGGTCGAGTTGGAGCTGCAGCCGTTGCCGTAGGAGCCGAGGGAGCGGCAGGCAGGGGAGCCGCAGCGGACGGCCGCGGAGGTGCTGGACCTGCTGGGATCGAACAGGGCGTTCTTCTGCGCGTAGCACTCGGGGACGGGGCAGGGGGCGCACTGGATCCAGGGGACGTCCACGGTCGTGTCGATGGACATAGTCTGTGCTAGGATCATGGAGTCGCCGTCGCCATCGGCGTCGATGGCCGCCGAGCCACCGTAGCCGGAGCCGATGCCGAAGGCAGCGTTGGGACTGTAGTCAACCTGCGCCATCGTCACACGCGGCTTGGCTGGGTTGAGCATGTCGTCCGCCATGCCGGTGGCCTTCCTTCGGACATACTCGGTGCGGACCTGGTCCCACCGCAGCATCTCGATCAGGGACGGCGGCGCCCGCTCCGGACCCCTTGATGACGGCGAGCACGGGCCGAACGGACGGTGCACCGGCACCCACGTGCCAGTGCCGCCCGACGGAACCTCTGCACAGAAACATGCCTTAATTAGCTTATTATATCGAGGCTATAGATGGATGGATACTATGATGGAAATACTTGCATATCAATGCATGTACCATCTACGTACCCTTGAGGCCAGAGCACAAGGATTTTGGCTGCAGGTGGCTGGTTTGCACCACGTGGTAGTGCTGGCGAGCTGCTCCAGCACCACGGCCATGGGCGAGCGAGGAAAGGAGGAGGAGGACGACGACGGCGGAGAAGATCACAGCAGCCTGCTGTGATGTTGCCATTTCCAGACTCTTAGTGGGTGTGTGCAACACTAGGTAAATTATGCGTTGGAGTTGGCTCTATATATAGATCGAGAAGCTTCTGTGTGCTCTCAACGAGGTAATTAAGATATATACCCATATATATCAGAGCAAGCCCAACAAGTTCGCTATATGGCTCTGCCGCCGGAATTTTTACAAAGTCCCCATCTTCAGGTTTAAAATGTAAAATATACTCCCTCCATTATTCACTAATATAAGACATTTTAGAATTTCTTTAACATGCATGTACCTACCATGTCTTAGTATGTGGGTTCACTCATTTTAGAATGAATCTAGTCCATTTTGAAATAGCTAAAATGTCTTATATTTGCGAACCAAGGGAGTGCAAGATGATAAAAATGAAGACTACTAAGGGGAAGTAAATTGGTAGGGTATGGACTTCTTTCCTTGGGCTTCCACGGCTATATTTAAAGTCATACAATCCATTATTTGTATGTTCATCTATAAAAAATAATAAGCATAAATTAAGTTTTTGTGAAAAATATGATACTACTGAGAAAAGAAATATTTCCCCCGACCCTACCAGAGCGCCCACCGACAACTTTCCCTAGCCCTCCTCCGAGTCCCCCACCTCCCCTCCCGTCACCACCACTAACAGCGTCGCCGGGCAAAGACCCATGTGGCGAGGTGGCGGCGGCATATATCCTCGGCCAGCATCATGAAGTTTTTGCATGTATATCCCGACATTCTATGTGTATGCACACAAGTTTCTGAAATAAAATAATGTTTTATATAGCCCATCGTAAAAAGACAAAAAAAAATATCTACGAACAATCATGTTGGTTGTCTTTTTTACATAGGACACAAAAAAGTTTTTCCCCAAAATCTAGTGTGCGATTTTTTTATATATTTTAGAATGAGTTTTCAAACAATGAGTTTATATGCACCCGCGAGGGAATTGGATTTTCGTTGTCCATGCCTTGCATATGTGAAAAGGCCAGTGAACAAAAGTCGGATGCCATGTATACTAGAAATAAAAGACAAAACTTGGCGCTCTAAAAAAAGTACGTTTAGCACAATTTTCTGCAAATGCCACAAAACGTGTCATCGGTCATGAAATTTTACATGTACACACAGAACATGAAAATTGATATAATAAAAAATAGTTTTTTTATACCGGTGGTGTCATTTGTTTCCCCGCCGGAGGCTGGAGCATATGTTGTTCAGAGGCTATTTGACATTTGGTTACTATACGTTTTCAGTACCTGCACTAATGTCTTGATGTACTCCCTTCGATCCATATTAGTTTACTTAACTTTTTCTAGATTCATATATATCTAGTTAAGTATCTAGTCTAGATGTATCCGTATCTAGACAAAGTTGAGTCAACTAATATGGGTCGGAGGGAGTAATATTTTTCTTGCAGAAATATCAGTGTTATAGGGAGAAAAGGAACAATGTCAGATCTAAATCTTAATATAGGGATGAAAAAGTGTCACAATGGTATGATCTACCCTATAACTAAAGCAATCTATTAGTTTCCAAATTTTATTATGCTCGACTTGGATTTTTACTCCCATAGGTGTTATAGGGATTATTTATGTTGTTTGCTCTAATTTTCACTAAAGTATTGAGTGCAAGAATTTTCTTTATTTGAAATGGTGTGTAATGAAATAAGAACAAGTTCACCGCAACCACGCAAATTTGGTAAAATCATTTTATGGTCTAACCTTGATGATCTGATGATAAAACATGTCAGTTTGCGTCCTATGATGCAGGTGTTGGAAAACACTAAAAAGAGAATTCGTGTGGCACCATTTTGTCGTGGCGGCCATTTATATACGTTGTGCAGTGGCATGCACGATGCCGGCGGTTTTTCATGTCGTGGTAGGTCGTATGCAAGATCGGTGTTTTTCTAATGTCACGCTTGGCCAACAAAGGCATTCCCAAGTAGCGTCATCCACTACAAGCATTGCTAATTGTCTAGCTGATAGGTGCGACCCAACACTATCGACCCGAGCCTTTCCTTTTATGTGTGAGGAAATTACATATAACACCAACTGTTGCACAAGACCACCAACACAATGTTTTTTTTTCCATAGAACACACTTTGGTGGTAATTACTTTGTCAAAAATAATAAAGCATGTGAAACCTTGCAGGTAGCCACTATGGCTGCCGGAGATCGATGTATGGACCATTTGTGCAATTTGGTCCATGTGACTTGCCACACTGGCTCTATATCCCAAGTAACAAATCATAAATCTTACCAACTATCCAGCCTCGTTTACAATATAATACAGGGAATGCTTACTCCCCACTCCCCACTGTACTCTCTACGTATGGTGTCGTGCTCCCACTCTAGGTAACCCTTAGCCAGTTTCCCTATATCTAAACATAGCCAAGGTAGCCTGCATGTCATTTTTGGCTCACTTGGAAAATGCTAGGGGAGCACTGCCAAGCACATCCGATCTTTGGGCTACAAAGTGCTTTCCGTTTGGTAGGCTGTAATTTGGTTGGGTGAATGGGTTGGGCTACTATGCCCATGTTGTTTGGTTGCCTGTGCATTCAACTTTTGGCCCATCTCATGCATAGTCCCCTTATTTGGTTGCCACAAGAAACCTATTATAGTCACCTTGCTCTACCACGTGGTGAGGTTACCTTGGCCGGAAGGGCACAAGGATGAACACCACACAAGAGAGCGGGAGAAACACAATAGTCGTAACAACTCACTAGCAAGAACAACATAATAGCAGGAACAACACTAATAGGAGCAACGCTAGTAGAAACAACAAGGGAGGAAGAACAACACAAGAGGTGTGCTCTGATCACCTTGCTCTATGATGAAAACAAAAACACAAGGAGAAAGACCGTAGACATGAAAACAAGAGCGCGGACAACACAAAAGCACAAATAACACAAGCATGAACAACACAAGTAGGGAGAACAACACAATAGAGAAGGGTATGCATGGTCATTGCCAAAAGGGATCATAGTTCAACATACCACCACATCAAAAGTGGGCACCATCCTACCACCACCACCACCACCAACAGAAGTTTTTAGGACATAGTAACAACATCAATGCAAGTACAAATTAACCATCACATATTTCCTTGATCTGCCTCAATTACTGTTGTTAGCCTCTCTAGCCTTGAATATTTCAAAGATGACAGACTCGAGTTTCTTATTTTCCTTATTCAAACTCTGCATTTCCTCATACCATTTATTCCGATTCACTTTTATAATCCATGTTTGGGTTCTCTGCACCTGCTAGCATTTGCACTTCATTCTTCAGTGCTTCTGTCTGATCGACGCACATGTCCTTGTTCTTGTCCACTGATTCTTCTTTAGCCCTAATCCTTGCTAGGTTATCCTCGATCACCTTTTTCTCAGTTTCTTCCATGAACTTTCTCACATCAACTAGCAGACTTGAGTACTTCTTCTCAATGTTGTTCTTCTCATCAGCCAGCTCCTTCATAAACTTTGCATTCTGAATCTTCTCGTCGATTCTTGCATTGTTCTTGTCTCCATACATGCTCCATAGTCGTCATAATGCATTTTTTGTTGGTTGAGGCCATTCCTTATCCACCCAATCCACAGACCCCACAGTTCGAGACTTCCTACAAAGAAGAATTACATGCTCTAATGTATTGTATGAGATAGGAGTTGAAAAATCAAAGGCTAAGAACTTACATTCTTCACTTGACACACATAGAATCTACGGCCAGTGTTGGTTTCTTCAAATTTAACACGCTTGTCAGGATCTAGCCTAAGGATGCGACACAGATGGAGACAGTCCACTGCACTACCACAGAAGGTGGGATCTTCGATGGAGTCAGGAGAATAGTCCATGTTCGTTAGGTCTTAATGGACAAAATCGAGTTCATCCAATACCAAATCGAAAATTCCCTAATCACTAGAAAGCCCTAATCAAATGGAGGAATTTGGGGAAATTGAACTTGCCGCTAGATACGATTGTCACGACTTGTCAGCGTCATCCCATCTCGACATGCCGACCGCAGGGACGGCTCCACGAATCGGAGGCTGTGCTCTTCACGGGAAGGACGTCGCTGCCGCTGCCAATGGCCGGATATGAGCGAGGTGAGAGTGCTTTGGCAGGAGTTGAGCGAATGTCTCCGGCCCCCTTTTCTACTGGAGCGGAAATCTCCCGTCCGCCTCATCGCTGGTCGAGCTCGTGCGGGCAAGCGCCGCTTTTGCATCTGCTGAGCATACGATGAAGGTGGCTCGCTGTAAACGCTCGATTCGAGCGTTGTCGCTGGGCCTGGATGTTAAAGCTTTAATGTTCATGCTGACACAACCCAACTTCGAATGCAGGATTCCAAACGCCCCGTCCTTGTTCCGAGCGGGCCTGCCCGAAGAACTGCAGGTTACCAAACGCATTCTCGGTCTCCAAGACTATCATAAAAAAAATGAAGTGAACCTAGATATAATTTAGGCACATGAAGAGGAAGATGTAAAGCTGTAAACAGTGCTTACTCTCTCTTAAGAGAAGCTGCATCTATAGACATTAACTACGTGGACCTTGTCCCGCACGGATCGATTGGCGAGCGTGTAAAGCCGCCGCTGCAGCTGAAATTAAATGATGACAGAGAGGCTTGTGATAACTAGCTATGTTACCATAACATCACACTTTTCAAGATAAAATGAGTCTACATTGCAATAAATAAGCCTTTGCATGACACCACAAATATATTATTTTCCACTATAGAGATAGTAACTTAGAGTAGTAACATGCACTCCCTACTATGACCAGCCTAAGAGAAGGTGCATCTATAGACATTAACTACGTGGACCTTGTCCCGCACGGATCGATTGGCGAGCGTGTAAGCCGCCGCTGCAGCTGAAATTAATAGAGCATGCATGTGTCACGAGCGCAAGCAGACGTGCAGAGTGGACCTGCCTGCCGAGTCTTTCTTATATAAATATTGACTTGTTAAGTCTTTCGTGGTAGGCAGAATGGACAAAAATAACCTAAATTCGAAAGGATTTCACGAAATGACCTATCTGGAAAACTATTTCACTGGACTAACCCTTTTTGTAGCGCCTAACAGCAAGGCGCTACACTCTACAGTGTAGCGCCTTTCAGCCAGGCGCTATGCCCCCTGCCAGCGTGGCACCGCCTGGCCCCTCCCTGGCCCCACCCCGCCGTGTGACGCCCAGGCGCTATGCCTGGGGCGACTAACGCCCAGGCGCTATGCCTCAGGTGTAGCGCCTGTCTGATAGGCGCTACACTTTAATGTGTAGCGCCTAGCAGAAAGGCGCTACATCCTGGGACTTAGCCTGCAGCCCGCAGCCCCCTCCCCACCCCTCCCCATTCACTCACAGGCAGAGAGAAGAACAGATAGAGGAGGACGGCGGTTCCTCCTCCCCTCCCTCTCAAATCCCCACCTCAAATCCAATAGATCTGAGGGATTGCACCGTGGATTAGCTCCCCCATCCCTCCCTCAAGGTAATCCCCTCCTTTCCCCTCTCTTTCATCCAATAAATCTTGCACATTATCCTCAAAGCCTAGATGTAGTTGGATTCATAATATGGACTATTTGTGCATGTTTTTGGTTATTTGGAAGTTATAAATTAGTTGTATTTGATGGGGAATGAAAGTGTGTTGTTGATTTGCATTGTGTATGATGGTTTTATATGGATTTGTATGGATGTGTGAATAATATGCTTCCATATTCTTTGTAGTTTATTGTATAAATTGAAACAATGGCCACATACCACACACATTTTATTGATGTTTGGAATATATATGTAGGATGGTGTGGCTACTTGAGGATTACTATGATCATCAACACCGGGCATACTTGATGGCGGAGAAGCATATGGTAATAAAACCATGGTTGAACTTCTTTGCTTTTGTTTTTCTATTGATTCAATTGTGTTGGAAAAAGCATAATGTTCGATCTTGTATGTATGCAGAGGCTTCGTCCCCTCAAGATTCGGTCTCATGGCGCGTCTTCGAATGACATGCCGTACGACGAGCGGTACACCGAGTGCATCAAGCGGCTAGGCCTCCTCCCTTTCATCACGCTTGTGAGCCGGTCGACGCCGAACCTCAACGCGGCTGCTATCACCGCACTTGTCGACCGGTGGAGGCCGGAGACGCACACTTTCCACCTCCGGACCGGCGAGATCACTCCTACTCTTCAGGATGTTTCCATGATCTTTGGACTTCCTATCGCGGGGGAGCCTCTCTGTATGAGCACAGATTCCGATGGGTGGCGCAATGCGATGGAGCTACTTATTGGCATGGCTCCTGAAGAACTTGAAGATAAGAGCAAAGATAGAGTCCCAGCAGGCGCGACATATGCGTGGATCGTGTCTAACTTTAGGGAATGCCCGAACCCCGCAGAGGTTGAGGTGATCGAGACACATGCTCGTGTGTACGTGTGGTATGTCCTTTCTAGGACTCTGTTTGCTGACAGCGGAGGTAGGACCGCTCAGTGGATGTGGCTCAAGGCACTAGCAAACTGGGATAGCAATATCAGCTGGGGTTCGGCGGCTCTTGCCTACTTGTACCGGCAGGTAATCACATGTGCACTCTACATTCATTTGTATATGTCGAGTCCACACATATGCTATACTGACCTCGTTTTTGTTCACTTGCAGTTGGACGATGCCTGTCGTAGGGCAGGCGAATCTGCCGGAATAGGTGGTGCTATGGTTCTTCTCTCGATATGGAGCTGGGAACGCTTACCAGTTGGTCGTCCCAAAGAGGTGGGCCACCATCCTTGGCCATCGTATAATAGAAACCCTCTACGCCAGCCGACTTGGGCTTACAAGTGGGACGTGGTATCGGAGATGACAAGCGATGTTGATGCCATGTACCTCAAGTACACGAACGAGTTTGATGCGATTACGCCCGAGCAGGTAGATGTTTATCTATACGTCACTATCCATAATATTTACTTCACGAGTCAAAATCGATACCAAACATGTTCTTGTGATATGTTGCAGGTGGAGTGGGAGCCTTTGTTGGAGATATGCCCTAGAGGCAATAATAAATATAGTTATTATTATATATCTTTGTGTTTATGATAAATGTTTGCATTCATGCTATAATAGTATTAACAAGGAAACCATTAATACTTGTGTGATTTGTAAACTTAATTTGAAGTCCCTAGTATAGCCTCTATACTTCACTAGCTTGTTGGTTGATTGATGATGTGGTTTCTTTATCATGAACATTGAGATGTTATCAACAACAAGATCATATCGTTAGGAGAATGATATGGTGGACATACTCCTATAGACAAGCGTAGCATAAAGATCAAGTCATTTCAATAGTTCAATTGCTATATGCTTTCTGATACATAGTAACCTAATTCCTTCGACCATGAGATCATGCATATCACCTTTGCCGGATGGATGCTTTGATGTCATCAAACACCACACCGTAACAGGGTGGCTATAAAGGTGGCATTGAGTGTTCGGAAAGTATTGGTTGAAACACATGGATCAAGAGTGGGATTTGTCCATCCACATGACGGATAGATATTCTCTGGGCCCTCTCGGTGAAATGTCATCCAATTAGCTTGCAAGCATGTGACTTGGTCACAAGGGATCACATATCACGGGAACGAGAAAAGAGTACTTATCAGTAACGAGGATGAACTAGGTATGCAGAGATACCGACGATCATAACCTCGGATAAGTAACATATCGTGAGACAAAGGGAAATTGGTATCGTATGTAAGTGGTTCATTCGATCGCAAAGTAATCGTAGAAATATGTGGGAGCCATATGAATTTCCAGATTCCTCTATTGGTTATTGTTCGGAGAAGTGTCTCGATCATGTCTGCATAATTCACGAACCGTAGGGAGACACACTTAAGGATTCGACGTTGTTTGAGTAGTTATGGTATTATGAGAAAGAGACCGAATGTTGTTCGGAGTCTCGGATGGGATCCGGGATATCACGAGGTGATCCGGAATGGTCCGGAGAATAAGATTCATATAAGGAAAGTTCCGTTTCGGAGTTGGGGAATGGTTCCGGTGTTTTCATCGGGAACATTCTAGAAGGTCCCGGAATGTCCGGCACTCCGGAGGGGAAAGGGTACATGAATGTGTCATTACATATTGGAATGATTGCATCATGTACTAAGTATTCTTGCTGTCCCAAATAAAGGATTTATTTAAATCCTAAATTGAAAAGTCAAACGGCTAGTTTGAAAGTCAAACGGCAGTTTTGGGAAGTGGGAAAAGAGGAGGAGAGGTGGAGGCCGAGTTGGAGGGGAATTCCTCCCCTTGGCCGGCGCACCTCCCTAGGCCGAGTTGGGGAGGAACTCCTCCCCTTGGCCGGCCAGCCCTCCCACCTATATAAGGAGGGGCAGGGCTCCCTCCTAGCACACACAAGTTTCCTATCCTCTAAACTAAACCCTAGATCTAGACCCCGGTTTAGAGCTATTCGGTTTAGAGCCTTCTAATTGGTTTAGAGCCTTCTAATTGGTGTGTCTAATTACTAGACCACTAATAGCCTCTCTCATAAGCTCCACCATACTCGCACCGGCTTAAGGCGAAGCCCTGCGGGATTTCCCCTCTACTTCCGGTACCACGCCGTTGTGCTGCCGGAATCGCGAGGAGAGTGCTACAACCTCCGCTGCCTGCTGGAACAAGGGAGAGGAAGGTCTTCGTCGAGTACCGAACGTGTGACCGACTGCGGGAGCGCTGCGGGAACGCGGCGCCGGAAGGATCGTCTACGCGATCTTGAGATCGGAAAGAGTACGACTACATCACCCACGAGAATCTGCTCTCGTTAAACGCTTTGGAATCTTCGAGGGTGAGTTATTCCATCGACTCGTTGCTACAATCTAGTAGATAGATCTTGGCTTGTTTGTTTGTATGCGATAGAAAATTTTTGTTTTCCATGCTACGAACCCCTACAGTGGTATCAGAGCCGTGTCTATATGTAGATCTGTTGCACGAGTAGAACACAATGGTCATTGTGGGCGTTGATGCTTTTATTGTAGATTGCTTTTTGTGTACTTTGCATCTTGCGGTATGTTGGGATGAAGCGGCCCGGGCTAACCTTACATGACATCGTTCATGAGACTTGCTCCACGTTTGACATGCAACTTGTATTGCATAAGTGGCTTTGCGGGTGCCTGTTTCTCCTAGCATAGTTAAGATACAATTTACAACGGATAATCAACAATGCTAGTATCAATGTTGTGGTTCTTGTTCGTAAGTTAGAACGACACTTATTGAAAGCCCCAAACCACGTAAAATATGCAAAGAAAGTAGAGGCGTCTAACTTTGTTTTGCAGGGGTGTGTAGTGATGTGATATGGCCATGATTGTGATTATATTTGATGTATGCAATGTTCCTTATTGTAAGTTGACAACCGGCAGGAGCCATATGGTTGTCTTTAATTTCTGTTAAGACCTGCGTGTCTATTCAAAATAGTTGTAATAGTTGAAGCTGGTGGACGACAACCATGGAGAAGCGTCATTGACCTTGATGCTATGCCGGTGATGATGGAGATCATATTCGTGCTTGAAGATGGAGATCGGAAGCACAAAGAAGAAAGGCCATATCATATCACATATTATGAATTGCATGTGATGTTAATCCTTTATGCATCTTGTATTGCTTAGTAGACGACGGTAGCATTATAAGATGATCCCTCATGCACATAAATTTCAAGTTCTAAAGTGTTCACCCTTAGTATGCACCGTTGCCAAAGCTTGCTGCTTCGAAGCACCACGTGATGATCGGGTGTCTTTGATTCCGCGGGTGAATACAACGTAAGCAAGCCAGATTTGCTTATGCGGTAGCTAAGGTTTGATCTTGACGAGCCTAGCATGTACAGACATGGCCTCAGGAACACGGATCGCCGAAAGGCAAAGCATGAATCATATAGTAGATATGATGAACATGATGATTGTTCGCCATTAAAACTATATCAGCTCTCGTGATGATCGGTGTTGATGTAGTGGATTTGGTTCGTGTGATCACTAAAACAATGTGAGGGATGTTGTTTTGAGTGGGAGTTCACCTAGTTTAATTTCATTAATTAATTTGAACTCAATTTGTCATAAACTTAGTCTAAACTATTGCAAATATGTTGTAGATCAATGGCAGCCCCTACCATCAATTTTAATGCGTTCCTAGAGAAAGAAAAGTTGAAAAACAATGGAAGCAACTTCGCGGATTGGTTCCGCAATTTGAGGATTGTCCTCACAGCTGGTAATTTGACCTATGTGCTGGATGCACCGCTAGGTGACCCACCTGCAGCTGATGCTACCGATGAAGTAAAGAATGTTTACCTTGCTCGGAAGAATCAGTACTCCATAGTTCAGTGTGCTATCTTGTATGGTTTAGAATCGGAGCTTCAGAAAAGGTTTGAAGAGTCAGATCCATATGATATTGTCGAGGATCTCAAATTAATCTTTGAGACTCATGCGGCAATTGAAAGTTATGAAGCTTCTGAAAAGTTCTTTAACTGCAAGATGGAAGAGGGTAGCTCCGTCAGTGAGCATGTGCTTAAGATGTCTAGGCACGCAAATAAACTTCAAAGTTTGGGTATAGTGATTCCTAATACTTTGGGAGTTTACCGCATCCTCCAATCACTACCACCAAGTTACAAGAACTTTGTGATGAACTACAACATGCAGAACATGAACAAAGAGTTGCCAGAACTATTTGCTATGTTAAAATCTGCAGAAGTGGAGATCAAGAAAGAGCACCAAGTGTTGATGGTCAATAAGACCACCAAATTCAAGAAAGGCAAGTCTAAGCAAAAGGGACACTTCAAGAAGGGTGGTAAGAAAGTTACCACGCCGACGAAGAAGACCAAGGCTGGACCTAAGCCTGAAACTGAGTGTTTTTACTGCAAGGGAGAAGGTCACTGGAAGCGGTATTGCCCAAGGTACTTGGCGGATTTGAAGAACGGCAACATCAAGAAGAAAGGTATATCTGATATACATGTTATTGATGTGTATCTCACTAGTACTCGTAGTAGTGCCTGGGTATTTGATACTGGTTCGGTTGCTCATATTTGTAACTCGAAACAGGAGCTGCAGAATAAACGGAAGCTAGTGAAGAACGAGGTGACGATGCGCGTAGGAAACGGATCAAAGGTTGATGTGATCGCGGTCGGCACGCTACCTCTTCATCTACCATCGGGATTAGTTTTATACTTAAATAATTGTTATTTGGTGCCTGCATTAAGCATGAACATTATATCAGGATCTTGTTTATTGCGAGACAGTTACTTGTTTAAATCCGAGAATAATGGTTGTTCGATTTATATGAGTAATGTGTTTTATGCACATGCACCTTTGATAGATGGTCTATTCATATTGAATCTCGATAGTAGAAATACACATATTAATAACATTGAGGCTAAACGTTTGAAATCAAGCGATAATTTGACCTATATGTGGCACTGTCGTCTTGGTCACATTGGAGTGAAGCGTATGAAGAAACTCCATTCCGATGGACTTCTTGAATCACTTGATTTTGAATCACTTGAAAGATGCGAGGCATGTCTGATGGGTAAAATGACTAAGACTCCATTTTCTGGTATGATGGAGCGAGCTACAGACTTATTGGAAATCATACATACCGATGTGTGTGGTCCAATGAGTGTAGCATCGCGCAGTGGTTATCGTTATGTTCTTACCTTCACGGATGATTTGAGTAGATATGGGTATATCTATTTCATGAAACATAAGTCCGAAACTTTCGAGAAGTTTAAGGAGTTTCAAAGTGAGGTAGAGAATCAACGTAACAAGAAGATTAAATTTCTACGTTCTGATCGTGGAGGTGAATATCTAAGTTACGAGTTTGGCAAGCATTTAAGGAAATGTGGAATACTTTCGCAGTTGACACCGCCGGGAACACCACAGCGTAATGGTGTGTCTGAACGTCGTAATCGAACCCTCTTAGATATGGTTCGTTCTATGATGTCACTTACAGATTTACCGCTAACATTTTGGGGTTATGCATTAGAAACAGCCGCATTCACTTTAAATAGGGCACCATCTAAATCCGTTGAAACGACACCGTATGAAATATGGTTTGGGAAGAAACCTAAATTGTCGTTCCTTAAAATTTGGGGATGCGAAGCCTATGTAAAGAAGTTACAGCCGGACAAGCTTGAACCCAAAGCGGAAAAATGCGTCTTCATAGGATACCCGAAGGAAACTATTGGGTATACCTTCTATCATAGATCCGAAGGCAAAATCTTCGTTGCCAAGAATGGATCCTTTCTAGAGAAGGAATTTCTCTCTAAAGAAGTGACTGGAAGGAAAGTAGAACTTGACGAGGTTGTCGAACCTTCTCTCGAAATTGCGAGTAGCGCAGCACCGGAAGAAGTTCCTGTGGTGCCTGCACCAATAAGAGAGGAAGCTAATGATAGTGATCATGAAACTTCGGTTGAAGTTGCTACAGAGCCTCGGAGGTCAACGAGAACTCGTACCACTCCAGATTGGTATGATTCCGTTATGAATGTCATGTTGGTGGACAACACCGATGACCCCAAGACATATGAGGAAGCGATGATGAGCCCAGATTCCAATAAATGGCAAGAAGCCATGAAATCCGAGATTGGATCCATGTACGAAAACCAAGTATGGACTTTGGTGGACTTACCGGATGGCCGGAAGGCTGTCGAGAACAAATGGATTTTCAAGAAGAAAACAGATGCTGATGGTAATGTTACTGTCTATAAAGCTCGACTTGTCGCAAAAGGGTTTCGACAAATTCAAGGAGTTGACTACGATGAGACTTTCTCACCGGTAGCGAAGCTAAAGTCTGTGAGGATTATGTTAGCAATCGCTGCATATTATGATTATGAGATATGGCAGATGGATGTCAAAACAGCATTCCTCAATGGAGACATTGATGAAGAGTTGTATATGATACAACCCAAAGGTTTTGTCGATCCTAAAGATGCTAACAAGGTATGCAAGCTTCAACGGTCCATCTATGGATTGAAGCAAGCATCCCGAAGTTGGAATCAACGTTTTGATAAGGTAATCAAAAGTTTTGGTTTTATACAAACTTATGGAGAAGCTTGTATTTACAAGAAAGTGAGTGGGAGCTCTGTAGCATTCTTAATACTGTATGTGGATGACATATTGTTGATTGGGAATGATGTAGACCTTCTTAATAGTGTCAAAGAGTATTTGAATAATAGTTTTTCAATGAAGGATCTTGGCGAAGCAGCTTACATATTAGGCATAAAGATTTATAGAGATAGATCGAAACGCCAAATATCATTGTCACAAAGTACATATTTGGACAAAGTTCTAAAGAGGTTTGGAATGGAAGATAGCAAGAAAGGGTTCTTGCCCATGTTGCCCAATACGACCTTGAGTAAAACTCAAAGTCCGACATCGGCAGAAGATAGAGAAAGAATGAGTAAGACTCCCTATGCCTCAGCCATAGGATCTCTAATGTATGCCATGCTATGTACTAGACCCGACATTGCATATGCTGTTAGTTTAACTAGCAGATATCAAAGTGATCCAGGAGTGGATCATTGGACAGCGGTCAAAAACATCCTTAAGTACTTGAGAAGAACTAAGGATATGGTTCTTTCTTATGGAGGTGATGAACAGCTCGTTGTTAATGGTTACACCGATGCTAGTTGGAACACCGATCCGGATGATTCTAAATCACAATCTGGATACGTATTTATTTTGAATGGTGCAGCAGTTAGCTGGAGGAGTGCAAAGCAAAGCGTTGTGGCGAGATCTTCAACTGAATCGGAATACATGGCTGCTTCGGAGGCTTCACAAGAAGCGATATGGATGAAAGAGTTCATTACAGAGCTGGGTGTGGTTCCAAGTGCGCTGGACCCAATGTCTATCTACTGTGATAACATGGGCGCCATAGCCAATGCGCAAGAACCAAGGTCACACAAGAAGCTGAAGCATATCAAGCTGCGTTTTCACGCTATTCGAGAACATATCCAGGATGGGGATATAAATATTTGCAAAGTACACACAGATCTGAATGTGGCGGATCCGTTGACTAAACCTCTCCCGAGGGCAAAACATGACCAACACCAAACTGCCATGGGTGTTCGGTATATTACCATGTAATCTAGATTAGATGACTCTAGTGCAAGTGGGAGACTGTTGGAGATATGCCCTAGAGGCAATAATAAATATAGTTATTATTATATATCTTTGTGTTTATGATAAATGTTTGCATTCATGCTATAATAGTATTAACAAGGAAACCATTAATACTTGTGTGATTTGTAAACTTAATTTGAAGTCCCTAGTATAGCCTCTATACTTCACTAGCTTGTTGGTTGATTGATGATGTGGTTTCTTTATCATGAACATTGAGATGTTATCAACAACAAGATCATATCGTTAGGAGAATGATATGGTGGACATACTCCTATAGACAAGCGTAGCATAAAGATCAAGTCATTTCAATAGTTCAATTGCTATATGCTTTCTGATACATAGTAACCTAATTCCTTCGACCATGAGATCATGCATATCACCTTTGCCGGATGGATGCTTTGATGTCATCAAACACCACACCGTAACAGGGTGGCTATAAAGGTGGCATTGAGTGTTCGGAAAGTATTGGTTGAAACACATGGATCAAGAGTGGGATTTGTCCATCCACATGACGGATAGATATTCTCTGGGCCCTCTCGGTGAAATGTCATCCAATTAGCTTGCAAGCATGTGACTTGGTCACAAGGGATCACATATCACGGGAACGAGAAAAGAGTACTTATCAGTAACGAGGATGAACTAGGTATGCAGAGATACCGACGATCATAACCTCGGATAAGTAACATATCGTGAGACAAAGGGAAATTGGTATCGTATGTAAGTGGTTCATTCGATCGCAAAGTAATCGTAGAAATATGTGGGAGCCATATGAATTTCCAGATTCCTCTATTGGTTATTGTTCGGAGAAGTGTCTCGATCATGTCTGCATAATTCACGAACCGTAGGGAGACACACTTAAGGATTCGACGTTGTTTGAGTAGTTATGGTATTATGAGAAAGAGACCGAATGTTGTTCGGAGTCTCGGATGGGATCCGGGATATCACGAGGTGATCCGGAATGGTCCGGAGAATAAGATTCATATAAGGAAAGTTCCGTTTCGGAGTTGGGGAATGGTTCCGGTGTTTTCATCGGGAACATTCTAGAAGGTCCCGGAATGTCCGGCACTCCGGAGGGGAAAGGGTACATGAATGTGTCATTACATATTGGAATGATTGCATCATGTACTAAGTATTCTTGCTGTCCCAAATAAAGGATTTATTTAAATCCTAAATTGAAAAGTCAAACGGCTAGTTTGAAAGTCAAACGGCAGTTTTGGGAAGTGGGAAAAGAGGAGGAGAGGTGGAGGCCGAGTTGGAGGGGAATTCCTCCCCTTGGCCGGCGCACCTCCCTAGGCCGAGTTGGGGAGGAACTCCTCCCCTTGGCCGGCCAGCCCTCCCACCTATATAAGGAGGGGCAGGGCTCCCTCCTAGCACACACAAGTTTCCTATCCTCTAAACTAAACCCTAGATCTAGACCCCGGTTTAGAGCTATTCGGTTTAGAGCCTTCTAATTGGTTTAGAGCCTTCTAATTGGTGTGTCTAATTACTAGACCACTAATAGCCTCTCTCATAAGCTCCACCATACTCGCACCGGCTTAAGGCGAAGCCCTGCGGGATTTCCCCTCTACTTCCGGTACCACGCCGTTGTGCTGCCGGAATCGCGAGGAGAGTGCTACAACCTCCGCTGCCTGCTGGAACAAGGGAGAGGAAGGTCTTCGTCGAGTACCGAACGTGTGACCGACTGCGGGAGCGCTGCGGGAACGCGGCGCCGGAAGGATCGTCTACGCGATCTTGAGATCGGAAAGAGTACGACTACATCACCCACGAGAATCTGCTCTCGTTAAACGCTTTGGAATCTTCGAGGGTGAGTTATTCCATCGACTCGTTGCTACAATCTAGTAGATAGATCTTGGCTTGTTTGTTTGTATGCGATAGAAAATTTTTGTTTTCCATGCTACGAACCCCTACAGCCTTATGGTTGTGGGGACGAGTTTGGTATTGCTCCCGGGTTTGATATTAACCCGAAGTGCTTGGAGGAACAATCTCTCTGGCTCATGTGCTGCCCATTGATTTGCAATTGGGCGGTTGAGTTTCATATGCCACAACGGGTGATGAGGCAGTTCGGGTTGTTTCAGTGCAACCCTCCCGTGTGGAAGGACACCGACAAGAAGCTTCATCGGTTAGTTAGCATGAGAACTTGTGCTCAATTGCTTTGTATGGTACTAACATGGTTCTTTGTTGTTGTTCAGGTTGGACAGAAAGAGGCAGAGGAAGATCAAGAATTGGGATCACCATCATAGGAGGCACGTCATGGATTTCCTCATTTGTGTGGAGAATGCTCGACGAACGGAATGGAATAATGGAAGAGCACATTGCCCAGTTGCATTTAACAACTACATCCATTGGTTTCTTGGTAGTACCCGTGTCTCCATTTGCCCGCCGTCCTACGAGGAAGAAATATTGGAGGAGCCAGTCCAGTTCGATGAACTTGCCTACACTCAGTACAACCGGCAGGTCAGGGAGGGGACCGACATCCCGCTTTCTTCCTCACTCAACTTTGCGGTAAAGTTATCGTTGCCTTCGCATTACTTTCCTTGCACTCTCATCTCTTTCTTGCCTAACATGTTCTTGTTCTTGACTCTGTAGAGAACGGAGGTAAAGAAATATGCCGACGATGCCGAGGCGATTCTTTTTGCTGCCCCTAAGGGGAAAAAGGGAGAAGGCATGATACGAGACTTCCTTAAGGTATGGATGCGAGACTTCCTCAAGATAGGCATGTTCTTATTTTGACTTATGTTGTTATTTGTTACAGCGTTCGGCCCAAAAGATGCGTCGCTTATCTAACGTGCTAGGTTGCCGCGATCCCGAGTACACAACCCCGTCTGGTTCTAGGTCCAAGTCGACTACTAATCCGTCGGCCCATCTTCAGGATGATGTTGAGGATGACACCACTTCGGCGATTCGTTCGAAAGATGAGGTATGGGACAACCTTACATGCATTTAGTGCTTTTTGTTTCCCATGCATTTCTCATAGCCATACAATCTTACATGTAGCTGCCTCATATGGAGAATGAGACTGAGGAGGAGTACCGAATTCGTTCCGCATACCAGCTGAAGCCAAGGAAACAGTTCAATCGCTGGACGCCGGATGACTTCCGTAACAAGGGAAAGGCCAATGTTGTCGAGGACGAGCCGCCACGGAGGTCAAGAGCGACTAGGAGGACGAGAGGCCTACAGTATGATGATGAAGATGAGTCGCAAGAAGAGGAGGTGACAAAGAAGATACCTCCAAGGAGGGGCCGAGGCCCAAGGACGCGTGGACGGAAGTAGGTCATGTATGGCACAATGTTGATGATGATGCACTAGGTTGGAGACTATGTATGGGTTGATGTATGGCACTATGTTGATGTTGTTTAAGACTATGTATGGGTTGATGTATTGGCACTACGTTGATGTTGTTTGAGACTATGTTGATGTATGACAATTAGTTGGTGTTGTTTGAGATTATATTGATGTTATTTGAGTATATATGTTCATGTATATATGTCAGGGTGTAGCTGCCTCCTGTTAATTTTGGAGCAGACGAAATCTGCTAGCATAGCGCCTAGCAGAACGGCGCTACACAAGCATAGCGCCTGTCTGCTAGGCGCTATGCTAGCAGATTTCGTCTGCCCCCAAACTAACAGAGAGCAAACCGAGAGTTTGCTCGGGGAAAAAGTCTAAGTCAGAGTATAGCGCCTGTCTGATAGGCGCTACACGTCAGAGCATAGCGCCTATCAGACAGGCGCTATACTCTGACTTAGACTTTTTCCCTGAGAAAACTCTCGGTTTGCTCTCTGTTAGTTTGGGGGCAGACGAAATCTGCTAGCATAGCGCCTAGCAAACAGGCGCTATGCTTGTGTAGCGCCGTTCTGCTAGGCGCTATGCCTTGAAACTGTGTTCAGACCAAACATTTCCCTGTTCTGAGACTTTAACATGACAAACATTACACAAGGGAAATAAAAGACGAGGAATAGCAGTTCATGACATACTCAAATAGAAGCATCTCAAACATGGTGTTCTTGCCCTTAAGGGGCTTTACATACTAATAGTTCGACATCACACTAATAGTTCTTGCCCTTAAGCATCTCAAACAACATCAAACATGGTTTTCTAAAGCATAGGTCCTTTGCCCTTCCTCTTCTTCTCTTCCTCTTCCTCCATGGAACGCCACGCCTCTTGACGAAGCCTTTCCCTCTCCGCAGCACGAGCCTCCTTAGCTTTGCGCTCCTCTTCCTCCTCTTTCCTGCGGATCTCGTCATTACGTTCCTTGCGCTTCCTCGCCATGTCCTCGTCACGCAGCCGTTCTTGGAAGCGACTTCTTCTTATGGCAAAATCGATCTCTTGGATAGCCTTGTTGGATTGAGGTTGCTCAAGGTCTATCCAAGTGTAGTACCTGCATACCGGAGGGGGAGACTACAAAAAATAGTGCATGTTAGAGGATATGCTATGGAATAGTTTGGGACACATGAAGAACTAAAAAGCTTTGAGCATACCCGTGGCTTGTCGTATGGGTTGCGGCTACGCTCGGGAGAGCGGTTGTAGTTGGCACACATGAAGAACTTCTTTCCCCAACTATCGGATAAGTAGTCTTGGGATTCCTTAACAGTGCAATCGGTTCCACACCAACAAATAGGAACCTCCTTCCCATGGGCCTCAGAAGTACGAAACGCCTTCCGTGGCCTTTCCTCTTGGTCGGCGCAAGGTGGCCTAGCATTGGCCCTCATCTTCCTCTCTTCCTCTTCCTTCTCCTTTTGCCTCTTCCTCTCTTCCTCTTCCTTCTCCTTTTGCCTCTTCCTCTCTTCCTCTTCCTTCTCCCTTTTCTTCTTCCTCTCTTCCTCTTCCTTTTTCTTCTTTCTCTCGTCCTCTTCGTCCTTCTTCTTCGCCAAGTCTCGAGCAAGTTGAACTACCTCTTCAAATGCCTTCCTCTTCTTCTCTTCTTCTTCCTCCTTCCTCTTCTTCTCTTCTTCTTTCTCCTTCCTCTTCCTCTCTTCCACCACCTTCATAGCATTCGCCCAGATAGCCGAGTAGTTCACATCGTCCCCATCATTGCCCTTGTTGGGACGAGTCGCCATACCTATTATAAGAACAAAAGCTACAAGTTAGTAAAGGATGCAATGAATGTGAACAATAATTGATTCAATGAAATAAGCATAGTAGGTAGTAACATAAGGGTGCAAGTATAAATATTCCATCCGTACCTATTAACATAAGGATTTGGTCCTGCCAAGTAACCTAACATACTAGACGGGTTAAAACTGCCACGCCCTCTTCCTCTTCTAAGCCCAAGTGATCGACCTCTTTGTTGTCTAGGAGCTTGTTGTCTAGGAGCTTGTTGGCTAGTTCTTGGTTGGCTTGGAGCTTGTTGGCTAGTTCTTGGTTGGCTTGGAGCTTGTTGGCTAGTTCTTGGTTGGCTTGGAGCTTGTTGGCTAGTTCTTGGTTGGCTTGGAGCTTGTTGGCTAGTTCTTGGTTGGCTTGGAGCTTGTTGGCTTGTTCTTGGTTGGCTTGGGACTTGTTGGCTACCACTTGGTTGGCTAGTGCTTGCTTCATTTCCTTTTGCTCTTTTCCTTTGAGAACACTTTCTTGCATTATGCCCTTCACCATTGCATGTTCCACACCGGGCTCTCTCACGAGGCTCTTGGAATTGGTCATTGCCCGTTTCTCGAGCACCACCACGGCCCCATCCATCCATGTCGCTCCTAAAGCGTTTTGTCTTGCGTCTTCCACGTTTAATCACTTTCCATTTCGGATCGGGCCATAGTTGAATCCCATGGTACTCCGGCCATTTTGATTGGTCCAAATATGGATGAAATCTAGGAGCCCATGTCTTCTTAGTAGTCTCAATGGAGAACTCAGCCTCTCTCACCGTGAGCGGATTATTGTAATCCAAATGTCGCCGGCGAGACGCGACGAGCAAGTGCGAGCAGGCAAGATGAAGCAATGATGGCCTTCCGCATGTGCCCTCACAAGTCTTGAGTGAGACCTTGAAAGCTCGGCCTCCGTGTTGGACACCATCAGCCGTTGTACCTCCAGGCTCCGTAACTTGGTAAATTAGCTCGTCGTTGTCATACTCCGTGACAACTTGGGCATCCGCTTTCTTTGTCTGAAATTGCATCCAATCATCAACCTTAGGTGGGTACTTGTATTTGTGCTTGTTCTTGTAGTCCCCCGCAATCTGCCGGTCCGTTTCCTCTGAGTATTTAAGAAAATCTTGTCCTTGGTCCAAGCACTATGCCTTTGCCACCATCAACCGTGGCTTCATCCGTGAGACTAAGATCACGAAACAAAGGCACCCGATGGTCCCGCCCCAATACGGTATGGTGGATTTCGGCCTCTCTAGCCGTGAACCCCTCCTCGTCAACTTCTTCTTTGGGACCATCATCATCCGAGTCCGAAGCATAGCCTCGAGAATACGGGAGTTCACGGTCCATGTCATGTTGAGTGATATATTTCTCCAAATCACCAACATTGTTGTCATGGAGTTCAACATCATCATCATCTTCACCCTCACAATCATCATTGTCCTCTTCCAACACTTCGTCTTGGTGTCTTGAAATCGGGCTCAATGTTTGGCTCAAAGGAGGTTCAATCCATAGCTCTTGCTCCACGGGTGGAGGACTCCTACTATCCAATGGGGAAGCACGGCGGTTCAAGTCCAAAGGCAATGAACTATCAACCTTCTTGGTGGCAAATAGCTCAAGAGCCTTGTCTAGTGATTCGGCCACCACCTCCTTGTATGCAAGCCAACGAGCCTCGGAGAAGATACGCATGGTCTTCCAACGGATGTGCACTCCAAAACCCACATTATGTCTTCCTTCCAACTCAACAACATCACATGGGTCCATCCATTTCAATTCAATCCTCACTTGCTCCAAGACCTCGGCATAGGTGGGACTACGATCAAACACAATATCTAGCTCATCCGGGTCCGGTTCTATGTTGCCTTTCAAAAAGGCATCCTTGTCCACATGATGAACATGAACAATTCTTGCCATCCCTAACACATAGGAGAACATGTTCATTAACTAACCATGACAAGATAAACAAAACTATATTAGACACATTACCAAACCATAAAGCTAACAAGAACACCCTCTCTTACATAAGCAAACCCTAACCCTAACCCTAACCCTAGCCATAACATTCCAATAAACCAAACAATGTCATTTCAACAACCCTAAACCTAACTAAATGCTTCATACACATCTTTATAACCAACATTGGCCAATGAATCTAACAAATTTCCAAACATTTCTCTCCAAATCAAATTTCTAGGGTTTCAAGCCAAGTCCAACCAAAATGAAAGATTTTCAAAGGTCAAAACGAAGGGGAATGAGGGAGGGTACCTCTAGCAGCTGGGGAGAGGCACAAATCCACCAAATAAAGCTTCCAATGTGAGAGATTTGAGGGGGGGGGAGAAGGGGGCGCCTCCTTGCTGTTCTCCTTCCTTGGGTCGAGCTGGGAGTGAATGGGGAGGGGTGGGGAGGGGGGCTGCGGGCTGCAGGCTAAGTCCCAGGGTGTAGCGCCTTTCCGCTAGGCGCTACACATTAAAGTGTAGCGCCTATCAGACAAGCGCTACACCTGAGGCATAGCGCCTGGGCGTCACACGGCGAGGTGGGGCCAGGGAGGGGCCAGGCGGTGCCACGCTGGCAGGGGGCATAGCGCCTAGCTGAAAGGCGCTACACTGTAGAGTGTAGCGTCTTGCTGTTAGGCGCTACAAAAAGGGTTAGTGCCAGTGAAATAGTTTTCCAGATGGGTCATTTTGTGAAATCCTTTCGAATTTGGGTTATTTTTATCCATTCGCCTTGGTGGTATCATTCACTATGACAAGCGCTGCTAGCTAGTACTTCCACGAATAGATGTGCAAGTACGTGCTGGAGCACGACGTTTGCAATGTTGGGCAGGGCATGGTGAGACGTTGAGGGAGGTTGTAATATTTATCTTTTTTGCTGAGCCCGAAATATAAAGTATTTTATGTTGAAAAATTTTATACTTGTATTTCTTATTGTTGGCTAAATGAAGATTTTTTATTTTTTTTGTTTTTTATTTAAAGTCCACCATGGAGCCCGTGCTCCGTATTGATTTTTGAGAGAAAAATATGCTGCGGGCATCCCAACGGACCCAAATGGTTATTTCGTGTCCGAACTAGTCTGCACAGACGAGAGGACAGCTACAACACGGCCCAACGGGGAGATTCAAACGGACCGACTCTCGCGGACCGACACATCTATGCACCAAATTTGAACCAAGGCTGCGTTGCCTAGGACAACGACACACGTCCTCCATTTGGCCACCTCGGGCCCTCTCGTCAGTGGCACAGAAGGCACACACAAGCCACTCCATGCCCCAAACCCTCGCCCGACATCTCGGCCGCCACCTAAGGCAGGGCCACCGTATGCGGTCTAGGTCGCCGTTGCCATCGCCAGATCCCGCGGGCCAGCGACCACGTTCCTGTGTTGCCGACTTGCACCATTGCTAGAAGAGCTTGCTGGAATTTTCTGGCCTGGGTCGTCGTTGCAAGTGTTCCCCCAGCATCTAGCACCGCCGCAGCCTGCGTGCGCTGCCAGAGTTGTGCGGATTCATCCCGCCACTGGCCGCGACCAGTACTCTATGCAGGCCAGACGCTCGGGTGCGTTGCTAGCCCGTACCCACAACCTTCTTGTCCATTGGCCCGACCGGATTTGAGGTATGTTTGGCCGACCAATTTTACTTATTTTCCCGATGTACTAGCGTTGGCATGGACATTGACGGTGAGTATGCTTGTATAGATGGGTAGCAGTCATAGGGAAATCGAATTCTTCTACAAGAATGTCACCGAATCATCATCGAAAGAGGAGTACGACGATGAGAACAAACTTCTGCTTGCCGTTGCTAGCATGGTGCACGAGCAGTACCTGCTGCCCCTGTGTAGGGGTGACTCGTCGGTGTATCGCCTAGCCAATGTAGATCGTGAGTGAGAAGCTGGCCACCTGCGTCTTTACAAGGACTACTTCTACCAAACACATCCGGACTTTAAAGAGAAGGCATTATGTCACCACTATAGGATGTCCAGAAAGCTATCCCTGGAGATTCTCAATGGAATGAGGGATTAGGATGACTATTTCAAGGCCAAGTTCGATTGTACGGTAAGGTTTGCTTCTTCTCTTACCAAAAATGTTCCGCGCCATTTGACAACTTGCATATGGAAGACCAGGTGATCTCATTGACGGCTACATGCACAAGAGCGAGTCCAGATGCCATGAGGCCATGTACCGGTTTTGCAGTGCAGTTGTTGCGGTGTTTGGCGAAGTTTATCTGAGAGCCAAACACCGAAGACATTGTCCCCCTTTTGTATGTCAACGAGAGTAGGGTTTTTCTGGTATGCTGGGCATCATAGACTGCATGCATTGGCAGTGAAAGAATTGTACTTTTGGTTGGGAAGGGCATGCAGAGGGGTGCACGGTCATACTAGAGGAAGTTGCATCACAAAATCTATGGATTTGGCACTCGTTTTTTTTGGCATAGCAGGATCAAATAATGATATCAATATGCTCCAATGCTCTCTGGAATTTGCAAGGATTGCGGAAGGCAATGCTCCTCAGGTTTCCTATGTAATCAATGGAAATCCTTATCATATGGGTTATTATCTAGCTGATGGCATCTATCCTTCCTGGTCCACCTTTGTGAAGACTATCCGCAACCCTAATGATGAAAAATGTAAGAGATTTGTGAAAGAGCAAGAGGCTGCTAGGAAGGATGTGGAGCAGATGTGCTTCAGTAAAGGTGAGCTATTGTTTGGTACCTTGCTAGAACCTAGAGCGTTGAGAAGATGTGGGACGTGATGACTGCTTGTGTCGTCATGCACAACATAATCGTTAAGAACGAGCGTGATGACAACATCTATAACCAAAGCTAGGATTTTCAGGATGAGTTGGTTGACCCAAAGCTAGGGTCAGCGTCTTGGGAAGAGTTCATGCATCGGCATCATACTTTGCGTGATCGAAACATCCACGACCGGCTGCAAAACGATTTGATTGAGCATATGTAGGCTCATACGAGGGAAACCAACATGGTTAATCCCCTTATTTTTTTGATGCAACTCGTGTTTGGTTGTTTGTGTAAAACTGTCTAGTTGTGAACTATTCATATTTATGAACTACTTTTATTTTATCCATTCCACTCATTTATTGATTACTGTTGTCAAAGTGAGAAAAAAATTAGCCGAATCGCCAACACTGGCTAAAATGGCCACTATAAACAGGATTTATAGTGTCGCTAGGCGTACTGGCTAGATAGACCGGACCACGAGCCAAATTCTATTCACTCATCCAAATCAAAAGGAACGGTTTGCGTTGCCTTTTGATCGGCCGATGCCCTGAAAAAATATCTAATGGACTACCATCCCCCCTCTGTTACCTACGTCAGTCCGCCTATCCCGCACGGATTGGTTGCAGCGGCCACGCCGCCGCCGCTGGAGCAGAGATTAATGCCGTCACGTCGAACACACACGACGAGCCCTAGATCCAGTACAGCGTGCAGTGCAGACTTGACAGGCTTGCCGAGTCTTTCTTATATAGTTATGTACTGTACGAGTATTATTGTTGACCTGGTAAGTCTTTTGACAATTGATTTTCGATGTGGCTATTTGTGACAATACAGCTGTGTAGGGGTGTATATTTGTAAAAAAATCTGTTAAAGAGGGCAGGTAAGGATAGCCCGTCAGGGGAGCAGAAGAGCTGGTGAGTAGTTAAGATGACCGAGGAAAGGTCTCTCTTGCCTCTTGGCTATACGACAGACCGTGTGAGTGTAAATGTGCAAGACTATGTAATACTAGTATCACTCTTTCACTCGTGCGTGCGTATCCCTTTGCTTTCTTTGTCATAATTTTGATATGACAATAAAATGTGATGTACAATAAGTCATTTTTTATCTTATCTCTAGCGACAGATACTTTTAATATGTTTTTTCTTGAAAATAAGTATATATTAATATCACACGGATACCAGTTACACTCAGCCCCTGCAACAACGCATACCCTAATGGCAATACGGATGCACACAGCAGAAAAAAAAGAAGAATTATAACAAAGAAAAGTCCCGCTACATCGATTAGATCCTTAGTAGCAGCGACACTAACCCCAGCAAGAACAACAATATAAGTTCAACATCTTCAATAGCGACGCTTTCAAGGAGGAAACAAAGCACAAACACCATCATCGGCCAATCAAAGATCATAGGTTTTTACCTTGGAGAAAGTCCTCGCTCACAAAACAATGACTTCAACAAGGCCATTGCCAGGCACAACCAATTAAGGCTAGACCTTGGATTTTCACGCTGCAAGGTAAGACCGTGAACTCCTCCTGTGCTGCCGCCCTCACTTTCCGATGCCGCTGCCATAATTCACGAATCACCAAGCCCATCCTCATCGCCACCAGGACTCGAGCCACCATAGCATTCTCCACACACTGACTTCACCATGGAACTAAAGACATGTTCCACGATGGCAACAGAAAGCAGAGCTTCGCCTCGCTTCCTCTGAAACCAAACAGTAAGAAAAACAACGGTTGCGCGCGACCGAATCCCATCCGTTCTAGCAATCTCCAAGCATGAATCACCCATGGGAGTTTCCCAGCGAAGCCATCCTAAACACGACACTGTCACCAGATCTATGGAAACAGGCTGAAGACAGATCTTTGTCTTGGCGTGAGAGAAACCCTAGGACCGCGCCCCTGCCAGCAGATGCGACCCGCGCCACCATCCACTAAGGGAGAACCACCATCAAAACCCGAGGCCGCCGCCCCGGCTTCTAGACCCCGCCGCCATCAGATCGCCGTCGGGGCGACAACCATCGAGCTCACAAGGGGCTCCCTGCGGGGGAGATGCCACCACACGAGGACGTAGCCCCACCGCCACCATCGGGCGGCCGGGCTTAGCCCACCGGCATCCTCTAGTGGCAGAAGGGAGGAGCGGGAGGAGAATACGGGGGGGGGGGGGGCTTAGGGTTTCGCCCGTGCTGCCCCCTCGAGAGCGGCGCATGCGGCCTCCAAAAAAGTGTGTCTCTTAACTTAATATGTGCTGAGATATATTGTTGCTAAGAGAAGACTAACATTTTTCCTCTCGTCCAACTCAGAAATCATCTTATGTGGCATTACTAAGATAAGACTAAGATAAACCCATTGTACATGACCTTATAAGACTTTAACACCAATCGTAATATTTAAATGTTTATAGTAGTATAATGGCTTGCATTTGATTATCTTTCTACTCCTAACTTGTTGGCTCACAATATTCAAAATTCAAGTTTAGCATGTTTTATGGCAACTAGCACACAAAAGGCCTCCATGCCAAAGGGTTGCACATTTGGACATCTTCTTCATTTTTTTGCACATCTAAGCAAGGCCTGGCTATTTCAACACACTCTGTGGCTATTGCATAGAATCTTGTTTCAGTTCCTTAAAAGGAAATTTTAGTATTTTATGACCAAACTATATAACATTCTTGAGAACAATTCAAATTTGAATTACTTTTAGAAAATTGACCGAACTCATATGTATCTATGGAAGTAGCTAGAAAGATATACCTTTAAAATATCTGGGAATTTCCATTCAACAAGGTATACCTTGTGTAAAAAACTAAAAATTAGAGTTTGATTAACACAACTCACTAGAAGAAATCTTATTAATTTCCAACCATATGCAAGTGCATCAAGAGATTATGAAGCCAATCTGCTTCAAATCTGCTAATATCTAACGTTGCAAGTTTTGTATTAATTCATTCTTGACCTCGCTAAAAGGGTCTGGTTGCAATGCTTCTACCAAATCATACACCACATCACCAAAAAAAACACCATGGTCAGATGTTTACCACGGACACTTTTAGCAAGCTCAATACCATTTCCTTGGCACCTAGGCATTTTGTACACGAATGGTATCAGGAGAGGACTTCTTTTCAAAGTTATAAAATTATCTGGAGGAAGCAAGGACCTCAGACTGGTAATTTTGTTTCCATGACTCTCCTCTGTGCATTTGTAAGAAAATCTTGCTAAAAATTGGCAAACCTCAAGATCGTGATGCAAGGTTTTTTTCCTCGAGGAGCAATTTTTACCGGAGGGCACTGGAATTATTAGTTTCCTCCAGGAGCATGCAAGGTGTGGATTTTCTGCTAGAAAACTGTGAAGGTTCGGAGATCATCTTGAAGATCCGCGACTAGTGATCTAGCAAAGCGGGTGAAGCATGTGATAAAAGAGAAGAAGGTTTAGCTCGTTAGAAGCTGATGCTTGTGGGTCAAAGAGTGATGTTGATGATGAACAACTATCCATGCGTGCATAGACTCTCCAAAAAGAGACCTAGAGAAGGTCCCAACAACTTGAACTCCAGGAAACAAATCACATGTTCATGTCTCCTTTGTTCCTTTACTTTCCAACCTTTTAGAACCTATGGTTTGAAATGTTTCTCTTGTTGATGCATTTACATGACCTTATTGCATTATCCTTTCTTTTATGTTTCATTATATATCTATTTTGTGCTTCATCCTATCATATCTTTAATTTTCCTAAAGCACCCACACATTCTATTTTGCATTAAAGTTATTTTTGTTAACTCCTACTCACTCCCTCTAGTCATCATATCTCGATTTTACAGTATTTCTTGGAAATCCATAAAATTTTATAAGGAATTATTGAAAATATTTCAATATTTATTTAGCATTTTCCTAGAAACTAGTACATATAAAAGACCCGATGCCAAATGATTGCGTATTTGGCATCTTGTTCATTTTCGCTGATTTTTTCAAAATAGTGTCAAGATCGCTAGCACATGTAAAGAAGGACATAAATAATTCAACACCATTTCTAGTGAATCCTGGAAATTTTTAGTACTAAATTGTAATACACTTGCAATTCAAAATTTCAATTACTTTTGAGAAATTAGCAAAAATCCATTTGAATGTATGAAAGTAGCTATAAACCCAGAAAAAGCATCAAAACATATAAAAATTTACCATCCACCATGGTATAATTTATGTGAAAATTGGGAGGTGCCATTCTGCACCATATTATGTGCACTTATTTTAAAAACCTTTATGGCACGTGCAACATATGTATACAAAATGTAACAAGTTTGAAACTCCTTTTGGCAATAATATGTGTCGTTGAAGATGCACCTATGTTCCACATATGGGCACATTATCAGGAACTATGGATGGATAATGCATCACAATGTCATTCGGCTTGAAAGCCAAGAATGTTTATACATGGTAGGCACATTGTGAAGGTGTTTTTCTGAAAAGTTGTAAAATTCAAGTTTATCATTTTTTCTAGTAACTAGTAGAAATAAAAGGTCCACATGCAAAAAAGATTGCACTTTTTACACTATCTTCATTTTCTGAATCGCGAACACATGTAAGCAGTGAGTTAAATATTTCGACACCCTCTCTGGCTATTGAATTAAATGATACTTTGGTACCTTACAATGAATTTTCAAAATAAAGTTGGGAACTCCTTTTTGCAATATTGTGTTGATTGGAAAGATGAACCTCTATGCAAAATATGAGCACACTATCATGAACAATTCCATGGATATGGCTATCACCTTCCAAATTTGATTTGAAAGACATAAATGTTTTATACATGATAGGCCACTTTGTGGAGATTTATTAAAGAATTCACTACAAAAATACCCCATCCCCGACACTTTTTTGGGGCGGCACAAGAAAAAAGTATCAGCAAAAGTTGGTTAGCCGACGGATGAGGAACCGCGGCACCATTTGGTCACGACGCTGAATTTATCGCCGTTGTTATGCCATTTGTGGCGCTTTTATGCAGAGCAAACAACCACTGATTTCCTTGTTCCCATCCCGCCTTGTGCTTTTCACACCATTGATTTCAAATGGCCCCGCCTAAAATCAGACCGTCATGCGCCTCCTTATAAAAATCTATCTCTTTCCCCTTTGAAAACTCCTCATTCCCCTCCACACTAAACCCTAAACGTTGTTGACACCGGTCGACGATGGACAAAAATGACTCCCTTCCACTGTCTCCTGCCGCCCGCCTCCGCCGTCCCTTCTGCCCCTCCGACGTGCATCCTCGACATCGCCTAGGTCACTGGTAACCCTTCCTAGCTACACTTCTTTGTTTCCATCGCCCTTTCTACCAGTACCATCTACGCCTTCGACATTGCTCAATTTGTTCCCATTGTTTTGCCTAGCTTGTGTTAGATGGCACGAGGAGTGAAGAGAAACACTTGTTCATAGCAGCAAGAATCCCCGCCCCTGGCTGCAATATGGGAATATGAAAAGCGAAGATTGGAAACCATAGAAGCAAACAATGCAAGAATCCGTAGGCAACATAATTTTGCACACATGTACGGTTCCTTATACGGCCATTCTCTCACGAAGAACCAGTTGTTACTAGATAGCACATTGTTAGAGCTAAGGTGTGTATACTTGCCCAATTGTGCTCTACCACTATTGATTACCCTATTATAATTATTCTCCTGCCATTATAGATTTACCCTCAATACTCGAGATGAGTTCTAGGATGAACATGGAGATCCTTTGTTCACATAAGCACATGGAGTTAAAGATGATGAATAGGTTTTATTAGAGATGTAAACGGTATGTGTACCAATATGGTGTAGTACACCACTTGGACACATACCAAATATTGTAACGCTATGATAGGGAATTTTCCTATCTCATATAACATGCAGCCGAACCCTCCAACGAGGGTATCGTTCCCACCGACGAGTTTTCACATGGTATCAGGCCTCCCTCTTCCTCCTAGCTGCCACCGCTGGTGACTTTCCCCCCGCCTCCACCACTCCTCCTCCAACAAAAACCACCACAACTTACAGCAGGACATAGATCTCCTCCTCCTCTACCAATTCCCGATCATCTTGATCCCCAAAACCCTCTCCAAAATCCTCCACAAATTTTCCTCTCCAAAGCCCAAACCCTAGATCAATCTACAAGGATTCATGTTGACATCCTCCTCATCCCTCTCTGCTCCGAGCCCTATCGGCAACCCATCGACCATGAAGATCAACCGTGACAACTTCCTCTCCTGGCAGACTCAAGCGCTGCCTACTCTCCACGGCGCCCGTGTCATGGGGATCCTTGACGGCACCGACAAGGCTCCTCCAGAAACTCTTGATGCTGAGGATGCGAACCAGAAAAAGATCACTATGCCAAACCCTAACTATGATGCTTGGGTCACGCGCGATCAGCAGGTAGTCAGCTTTTTGGTGAACTCCTTGTCAGAAGATGTTCTCCCTCATGTCTTTGGCCTCCACCACGCTGCAGATGTGTGGGCGGCCATGTTGTCTCTCTATTCCTCGCAGTCCAAGTCCAAGGTATCAAGTCTGCGTGGTTCCCTTACCAACACCAAAAAGTTGGATCTCACCGCTCAACAATATATCACCAAGATGAAGGGGTTTTCTTCTAAACTTGCGGCTATAGGAAAGTCTGTTGATGATGATGAGCTAAAATATTACATCATCAATGGCTTGGATGGCTCCTTTAACCACTTGTTTGCTGCAATCAACGTTGTCCCCTCGACGACCCTTACAGACATGTGTTCTCAGCTCTTAGCCTGCGAAAACCTTGATCATATGCTCCAATCTTCTGGACAGGCTACGGACTCCTTTACATCATCATTCAATGCTTCCCCTCGCCGCCCTCCACCCCAACGTCTTCCACATATAACTATCCTCCACCACCACGTACACCTGCGCCCTACAATCCTACTCCTTCCTACCACACACCCCCGCCACAGCCAACCTATGCTTCCTATTAGCCATACCCACAATATCAGCCCCTACCATGTCCTATCAGCCACCGCTGCTACCTTTTCCACTAGCCCAAAACCCATACATCCAGCCACCCACACCCCACTACTACCGTACCCCTGCACCGCCAGCACGCCCACCGCCGCAACAGCGTCAAGACCCTCCTCGCCCCTCCAATCAGAGGCGTCACTCCAAGGGAGGGTGTAAGGATCGTGGCCGTGTTGCCACGCCATGGCAGGATGGTGTCTTCTGTCAAATCTGCAAAAAAGAAGGTCATGCGGCTGCTGACTGCTGGTGGCGTTACGGGGATGATGAATCTCCCAAGGACACCAAGGGTGCCTATGGTGTTGACACAAACTAGGTGATTGACACAGGAGCCACCAATCACACCACAGGACAGCTCAACAAGCTTCAGATTCATGAGACCTATCATGGGAGGGATCAAGTCCACAAAGCTAGTGGACAAGGTATGGACATTTCTAATATTGGTCATTCAGTTTTGCACACCCCTCAATGTTCTCTTAAACTCAAAAATATTCTTCATGTTCCTGATGCATCTAGGAACCTGCTTTTTGCACACAAAATTACACTAGACAACAATGCCTATATTGAAATTCACCCTTTGTTTTTTTGATCAAGGACAAAGCCATGAATCAAATCATGCTTAGAGGTCCCTGTGAAGGTGGTCTCTATCCGCTTGTTCCAGTCTCCATGGGGTCATCTTCCAAGCATGCACTTGTCACCATCAAGCCTTCCTCCATGTGGCATCATCGTCTACGGCATCCATCGTCTTTTATTGTTCCACAAGTTCTTAGGAAGAATAATTTGTCTTACAATCCAAAAATAAATCCTTACATATGTGATCCATGCCAACAGGCCAAGAGTCATTAGTTACCCTATCCTATCTCCACCAATGTTTCTATAGTTCCTTTCGAACAGATATTCTCTGATGTATGGGGTCCAGCTCCTCTTTCTATAGGCAAACATGCATTTATGTAAGCTTCGTTGATGATTTTAGCAAGTATACTTGGATTTATTTGCTTAAGAAACGTTCTGATGTTTATCAAGTTTTTCTTGACTTCCAACAATATGTTGAACGCCAGTTTGGTACTAAGATTCTCACCATGCAAATTGTTTGGGGTGGTCAGTATGAAAAATTGAATATGTTTTTTCAATGAGTAGGTATTGTTCATCATGTATCTTGTCCACATGCACATCAACAAAATGGTTATGTTGAACACAAACATTATCATATTGTTGAAGTTGGTCTTGCTCTTCTTTCCAACGCCTACATGCCTCTCAAGTATTGGGATGATGCCTTCATCACGGCTACCTTTCTTATAAACCTGTTGCCCACAAAGGTTCTCAATCTTGATTCCCCCACAGAAAAACTTCTTTATGTCAAACCAAACTATGAGTCCCTTCGTGTTTTGGTTGTGCGTGTTGGCCAAATCTTCGCCCTTATAATAAACACAAGCTTTCTTTTCATTCAAAATGATGTGTGTTTCTTGGCTATAGTTTTCGTCATAAAGGAGTAAAATGTCTAGATGCTACAACTGGCCGTGTCTATGTGTCCAGAGACGTTTTCTTTGATGAGAACATTTTTCCTTTTGTTGAGTTACATCCCAATGCTGGTCACCGTCTCCGTGAAGAAAGTCTTCTCCTTCCATCCGACACACCTACCTCGGGTTCACAAAATGAGGATGTGCATACTAATGTGTTGGAATTATGCCCTAGAGGCAATAATAAAGATGTTATTATTATAATTCTTGTTCATGATAATGTTTATATTCCATGCTAGAATTGTATTAAGCGGAAACTTTAATACATGTGTGGTTTGTGAACAACACCGTGTCCCTAGTACGCCTCTATGGACTAGCTCATTGATTAATGATGGTTAAGGTTTCCTAACCATGGACATGAGTTGTCGATTAATAATGAGATTATATCATTGGGAGAATGATGTGATGGACAGACCCAAACTAAGCGAAGCAATTAGATCATGTCATCGTGTTCATCTTTGCGAAGCTTTTCTTATGTCAAATATTGTATTCCTTAGACCATGAGATAATACAACTCCCTGGTATCGGAAGAAAGCTTTGAGGTCATCAAACGTCATCCTATGAGAGGGTGATCATAAAGGTGTCTCTCAGGTGATCGGAAAGTATCTGTTGGGTTGTATGTATCGAGATGGGATTTGTCCCTCCCAAGTTGGAGAGATATACTTCGGGCCCACTCGGTAATCGATATCAACACCGCTTGCAAGCATATGGTTAAGGAGTTAATCACAAAGTGATATCGGATTACAGAACGAGTAAAGTACTTGCTGTGAACGAGATTGAACTAGGTATGACGGTACCGACGATCGAATCTCGGGCAAGTAAAATATCGCGAGACGAAGGGAATATATATATGGGATTGATTGAATCCTGGCATCGTGGTTCATCCGATATGATCATCGATGAATGTGTGGGAGTCAATATGGGTTTCCAGACCCCGCTGTTGATTATTGATAGAAGATCATGTCTGTATATTCTCGAACCCGCAGGGTCACACACTTAACGTGTCTCGACGCTAGGATAGATTGGATAATTGGTTTATGAGTTTTTGTTCGGAGTCTCGGATGGGATCCGGGACATCACGAGAGGTTCCGGAGTGGTCCAGAGAATAAGATTCATATAAGACAGTGCAGTTTTTGGAGTTCGGAATTGTTCCGGGTTAATCGGTATTGTACCGGAAGCTCCTAGAACCTTCCGGAAGGGGACCAACGTGGCCCCACCTTCCGGGAGGGGGCATGGGCCTATGAGGGAGTGCCCTGGCCGCATTGGGCCAGGGGCACAAGGCCCCATATGGCCCAGCCGGCCAAAGAGGGTTTAAACCCTAGATAGAGCTTCTAGAAGGGGGGGTTTCCTTGCCCCCCACTCCTCCTCCTTTGGGGCCGCCGGTTTGGACTTGGGGGAGGGGCAAGGGCAGCCGCCCACCCCTCTATTTAAAGAGGGCTGGGGGCGCACCACCCCTACACACCTTCCCCTCCAACCCTAGCCGCCCTGCTGCCCTTCCTCTCTCCCTCCCGACTGCTTGTAGGCGAAGCCCTGCTGCAGAAATTCTCCACCATATACACCACGTCGTCGTGTTGTAGATCCAATCCGTCTCTCCACCATACTTGCTGGTCCGAGGAAGGAGGAGACGTCGAGGTTCTGCACGTGTGCATCTCACGGAGGCACCGCCACTTGTGGTGCTAGATCGGATCGGATCGCGAGGAGGAGAAGCGAGTACGACTACATCACCCACGTTCCGACGAACGTTCCGCTGTGCGAATCTTCAAGGGTATGAAGATCTAATCCAATCTCTCTCGTTGTTTGCATCTCCTAGATTAGATCTTGGCTTTCCCTCTGTTCGCATCCGTAGAAAATTTTGATTTACTATGCCGCGAAACCCTTCAATTCAGCATCCCAAAAATATACCGATGGTATGGCACGGTATGCTATGTTGACAACTACCGGAGAACCACAAAATATAACTGATGCTCTCTCTGATACACATTGGAAGAAATCCATGCAGGAGGAATATGATGCTCTCATTGCAAACAACGCTTGGCATCTTGTTCCACCTCGGGCCACGAAGAATGTTATTGACTGTAAGTGGGTTTTCCGTATTAAAAGGAATGCTGATGGCAGTATTGACATGTATAAGGCAAGGCTAGTTGCAAAAGGTTTCAAACAACGATATGGTATTGACTATGAAGATACTTTCAGTCTAGTTGTTAAAATTGCAACTATCAAGCTTGTTCTATCTGTTGCAGTTTCTAAAGGATGGAGTTTAAGGCAGCTAGATGTAAAGAATGCGTTCTTACATGGTGTTCTGGAAGAGCAAGTTTATAAGAAACAACCACCAGGGTTCAAGTCTTCCGCTACGTCGAATTATATCTGTAAACTTGACAAGGCTCTTTATGGATTGAAACAAGCCCCACGAGCATGGTACTCTCGTCTCGGTTCCAAGCTATGCACTCTAGGTTTCACTCCATCAAAGGCTAATAATCTTTTTTTCTATTCAACAAATAAGGTATAACTATATTTCTCCTTATATATGTTGATGACATTATTGTGACTAGCTCCTCAGATTCTGCCATATCAGCTCTACTGCATACTCTTGGTTCAGACTTTGCTCTCAAAGATCTTGGAGATTTACATTTTTTGTTGGGTCTTGAGGTTCATAAGCACTCCGATGGTCTCTTATTGCATCAGGCAAAATGTGCTACTGATATTATTCAGCGTGTGGGTATGAGTCATTGCTCGCCGTGCCCTACACCACTTTCAGTTAATGACAAACTGTCTCTGACTGAGGGTACTCCTCTAGGTCCTGAGGATAGCACTCAGTACAGGAGTATTGTTGGATCTCTTCAGTACCTTACTCTCATAAGGCCTGACATATGTTTTTCTGTTAATAAAGTCTGTCAATATCTACATGATCCTACTACAGCTCACCGGACTGCAGTAAAAAGGATCTTGAGGTACATTATTGGAACCAAACAGGTTGGACTCACTTTTCAGAAGTCCTTATCCTCTCTTCTTAGTGCCTACTCTGATGCAGATTGGGCAGGTGATCTTGATGACCGTCGATCTACAGGTGGTTTTGCTATATTATTTGGTTCTAATCTTATATCTTGGAGTGCCAGAAAGCAGGGCACTGTTTGTCGTTCTAGCACAGAGGCTGAATACAAGGCTATAGCTAATGCTACTACTGAACTCATCTGGGTTGAAGCTCTTGCTAAAGAGCTTGGCATCTCACTAAAGGAGAAACCATGTCTATGGTGTGATAATCTTGGTGCTACCTTCCTATCAGCTAATCCAGTTTTTCATGCTCGCACCAAGCATATTGAGATTGATTATTTTTTGTTAGAGAAAGGGTTGTTGCAAAGCAACTTTATGTCAGGTTCATTTCTAGTAAGGATCAAATTTCTGATGGTTTTACAAAGGCGTTATGTAATCAAAAGCTAGTTGAGTTTAAACGTAATCTCAACCTCTGCCATGTTTTGATTAAGGAGGGGTATTATAGATATAAACGGTATGTGTACCGATATGGTGTAGTACACCACTTGGACACATACCAAATATTGTAACGCTATGATAGGGGCTTTTCCTATCTCATATAACATGCAACCAAACCCTCCAACGAGGGTATCATTCCCACCAACGAGTTTTCACAAGGTAGAGTTAGATGAAGTAGATGAAAGGAGACACAAAGGATGATAACAACGGGGATCAAAGTGGCACTAATAATGAGGACGAGGAAGAGGAAGGGCACACGAAGAGGAGAACACAGGTACATACTTGAAACTGAATTTGAGTGCAAAATGCTAACTGAATTTAGTGCATAGTGCTGAGTGAATTTGAGTGCATAATACTGCTAAGTGAATTTAAGTGCTTAGTGCTAACTAAATTTAAGTGCATAGTGCTAACCGAATGCGCAAACTAATCTATATACTCATAATATAGATTATACCCTAAGTTTCATGCATGCATCCTTGATTATGTGCAGCGTGAATGATGAATGGGAGGATCGTGAGGGGTCCTACTAAGATGAGTCTAATAACAAAGAGTAATGGGATGTACAAATTTATGTCAAATTCAACACGCCAGGTCAGCATTATGGGCTTGCTATGGCCAACTTTGCTAACTATATTGCCTACCTAGTAAAAAATATGACATATCCTTCAGCTTCACACATTGGAGGAAAGTTGATCATAAGCATTGTGGGACACTTTAACCTTTCCATGTGAACCATTTTTGCCATGCATGTTATATCATTCTTATTTATCCTGACACATGTATCTCAAATTGTAGAAATATTTCGATATTGATCCTTTGTGTAAAGATTGGGTGATGAGGTCAGCTAGAATGAAATGGCATGATTTCAAAAGCACGCTGAAGAAGTTGTTTTTCAATACTCAGTTGACTGTTGAGGAGAACGTTGAAAATGGGTGTGATGATAGAATGTCCACAGGTGATTGGGGAGCACTGTGTGTGTATTGGAGTGCGGATTCCAGTAAGGAAAAATCCAGAGAGAATGCACTAAACCGTGCTAATAAAAAAATGTCCGTCATACTTTTGGATCAAGGAGTTTTGCCTGGGTGAAGTACATAGGGGTAAGTATCATCTAAGTTGTGTACATGGGTTTCTTTTGCTTGATAAACTCTTTCTGAATGTTTACATATTCAATTAGGAGAAAGCTCATAACCCTCCAATTACAAGATCTGAACTATAGAGAACCACACACACACGAACAAATACAATGTACCTGTTAATGAAGTGGCCGAGAAAAACATTATAAATTATTATTCACTATCTTGGAACATATGTTGCTTAAGTCTAGTGCTAGTTCTACTGCTAGTACAAACAATAATCTAGGACAATATGCAAAGAGAACTTCTACTTGATCCAGATGTTGAGTTCAGAGAAATTGAACATGGTGACATGTATGCTCGTGCCTTTCCAAAAGATACAAGAGTCAGAGTTCGTGGATTGGGGTTGTTACCTCATGACTGTAAGATGGTTGGGATTGAAAGAACGTTTGCGAGCTGTACAGAAATAGCAGGGGGGAATCTGAGATTAGGGCGACGAATTCCATCCTTATTGCCAGGTTGGATGCCTAGGAGGAAAGAATGAATGCAATGCAGCAAAAGTTGGATAGTCAGGAAATTTCTGCTAACCAATCTTGCATGGTAGGGCAGACCAATTGTCAACCATAACCTAGTGTGGAATCACCTCTTCGAAGAATGAGTCAAGCTCGAAAACCTATCCCGGATGCTGAACTTCCTCATGCCCTAGCTCTTAGAATTCTTGAAGTACCGCCTCGCTATCTCCTCCTCATGGTGCTATAATTAAGCTCCCATCAAGTGCCAGAAGTTCTCAAGCTATTCCTCGCCCTGAAGCTTTTCCTTGTCCTATGGAAGCTACTAGAAAAATTGAAACTACTCTTTCTCCTCCCCTGTTGTCGAATCTTGTTGATGCTATGTTTACTCCAATAGAAGCTGACCCTATTCTGAGTCTAGATGCTCATACTGAAGTGCTAACTCAAGATGTTGCCGCAGCAACAGTTGCTGCTGGTACACCTCTAGATGGTGTTGATGCCGCTATAACCACACCTCCAGATGTTGCTGCCCCCCACATTGCCGATGTTGCTCCGAATGGAGATGAAGTTTCATCTATTGGAGGAAATAGTTTCAAGAACAAGAGATCAGGACGTCATTCTAGCCTCCAGTTTTTATGCAGTTGTCCAAGGACTGACAACAAGATGAAGTTCTCAAGTCTTTGAGTTCGACTAACTGGGGAGCTCAGGTATATGTCTTCTACACAACTTGTTGTTGGTTCATGCATCTATTGTCGATGCATATAGGAATGCATATATTTTTGATGCTACATAACTTTCTGTAGATTGAAGAAAAAGTGGGTCTACGATTGATGATAATTGATAGGGCAGTTGAGTTTAGGAAGTTATCTTCCACAGACAAGTGTGCACTATGGGATGATGGACAACCGTTAGGCGAATTCTATGAGATCCTGATTGAGACCTCCATAGGTAAAACCGTGCCACTTGTTAGGCCAATTAGAAAGGTTAAGAAGTTGGTCCAAGATCTAAACCATCAGATAGGTTCTCCATTTATAAATTTAAGTGAATAACGACTCAACTTCTAGATTTACCAAATGCGCATGTCCTAATAAATATTTATCTATTGACTTTGTAGGTTACAAAGCCAGAAGGAGCTCATGTGTCCAACAAAACACCTATTTATATTTTGGGTAATAACAAAAGTACGTCTGAGCCTCTATCTAATATATATACTCCCATACATGTTTTTTTATTTGCGACAACGTGGTTTATATTTCATTTTGTTTCTTATTCATCAGGATCAATGTGCCGCATACTCAATTGAAGACCAAGCAATCAACACTTCATCGTAGCACTTGTTACCCTCTATGAAATGGGTTTCCTACTGGTAGACGATTGAGTTAATATGTGAAAATCCGATCACACTTAAACTTCTCTTGAAAACTTATGTGATGAATGTGTCAAAACTGATTGTGATGCCTTTTGTAGTGCTACGATGTATGTTTTTGATACTATATTATGCTATATATTCGAGTTTGTGCTATGATATTTGGAAGCACCATGTGTGATTACTATTATAAGTTTCTTTAAATTCTGATAAATTAAAGAACCCTAACTATAGAAAAAGCAGGATAAATTGTTGCTCCAAAAAATATCATTGGGGCACTAAAAATTATATTGTGCATGGGCCACTTACGACGACACCATACTATGTCGAGCACGCACAACTGCCAAGACACCTAGTCAGTGCGGGCCTACAATGGGCCAGGACATTAACATCGTGCTGCCATGCTAGCGCTAGTTCGGTGGATGGCGATGTGCCGAGAGCCAAAAAATGCGCCGCCTAAAACTTTTGCCAACACAGTTATCCCTGGCGACTTTTTTCCGCGCTAGCACGAGCATGATGACTAGGCGTGTGCCTCGGCATTTATAAGTGCCAGAGCACATGATACGTGTCTTAGTGATTGTACAATTATAAGTTTATAGGTTTTCTAACAGCTAGTACAAATAAAAGGACTCATGCAAAAGGATTGCATATTTTGACATTTTCTTTGTTGTTTTAAATAGGGTGAAAATCTCCTGCCCATCTAAGACAGGACCTAAGTCTTTCAACACCCTCCATGGTTATTGAAAAGAAATCCTACTTCGATACTTTACAAACAATTTGAGGATTTTTTAGGACCGAACTATTAAACAATTGCAGTTCAAATTTTAATTACTTTTGATAAATAGATAAAATTCATTTAAATGCAAGAAACTATATAGAAATCTAGAATACACAAAATATTTGGGAACATCTAATATGATCTTCTTTGTAGGTGCCACATTGCACCATATTATTTGCAATAGCTTCACAACATAAAACATTTTGGTAATAGTGTGTGGCATGGAAAGATGCACCTTTGTGCCAAATATGGGCACATTATAAAGAACTATTCCATGGATAAGGACATCAGCTTGCTCATTCGTCTTGAAATCTATTAATGTTGATACATGATCAGCCAATTTTGCTAAGTATTTTTTTTGCAAAGTTGTCAAACTCAAATTATGATTTTTCCTAATAACAATTGTACATAAAAAGTCACCATGCCAAATGATTGTATTTTTTGACATACTCTTCATTTTTTTACAAAATGAGGTCAATGTCACGAGCACATCTATTCACTCTAAGGACCTAGATATTTCAATCCACTTTGTTGGCTGTTGCATAATTCATCCCAGGGTAACATATAATGATTTTTGGGAACTTTTAGGACAAAACTATCACATACTTCCACATCAAACCTGATTTACTTTATTTTATTGCACGAAAGTAGCTAGAAAGCTAGACAACACAAAATATATGTGATTTGTCCATCCAATATGATTTTTTGAGTTAAAATTTAAGAGGTCCCATTTTTAACCATATTATTTGCACTTGCTTTACAAAAAATTCTTTTTTGGCACTTCAAAAAAAAGGAAAAACATTTTTTAACCAAAAAGTTAGAGACTGCACCGGGCAATATTTTTTCGGCGTTTGCATTTAAATATGCCAAATGTGGGCAAATTATCGTGAAGTATGCTAGGAGTAGGAAAAAATAGTCGGTGGGCAAATTTATGTTACCCTCTCGCTCATGCATATTATGTAGGTAAAGGGGTTGTAAAACCCTTTCTGCCAAGAAGCTGAGAACATTTCCACACACACAATGGATGGCGACGGGAGTTGTGGGAAAACAAGCGGCCTGGTGTGGACCTGATGGGAAGTATTTTTTGCAAAGTCGTCAAACTCAAATTATGATTTTTCATAATAACAATGGTACATAAAAAGTCACCATGCCAAATGATTGTATTTTTTTGACATACTCTTCATTTTTTTACAAAATGAGGTCAATGTCACAAGCACATCTATTCACTCTAAGGACCTAGATATTTCAAATACACTTTGTTGGCTGTTGCATAATTCCTCCCAGGGTAACATATAGTGATTTTTGGGAACTTTTAGGACAAATTAAAGCTATAACATACTTCCACATCAAACCTGAATTACTTTCTAGAAATTGGCCAAAATTCATTTTATTGTGCGAAAGTAGCTAGAAAGCTAGACAACACAAAATATTTGTGATTTGTCCGCCCAATATGATTTTTTGAGTGAAAATTTAAGAGGTCCCATTTTTTTACCATATTATTTGCACTCGCTTTACAAAAAATTCCTTTTGGCACTTAGAAAAAAAAGGGAAAAACATATTTAACAAAAAGTTAGAGACTGCACCGGGCAATATTTTCTCGGCGTTTGCAACTATATATGCCAAATGTGGGCAAATTATCGTAAAGTGTGCTAGGAGTAGGAAAAATTAGTCGGTGGGCAAATTTATTTTACCCTCTCGCTCATCCATATGTAGTAGGCCGGGGTTGTAAAACCCTTTTTCGCCAAGAAGCTGCAACCACTGAAGAAGCTGAGAACCTTTCCACACCCACGCACACAATGGATGGCGACGCGAGCTGTGGGAAAACGAGCGGCCTGGTGTGGAACCTGACGTCGTCGTACGCGGACCAGAGCAACGAGGCGTCCATGGTGTCCGCCACCGTGATCATGTTCATCCTCGCCGCACTCTTCTTCAACCTCAACCTCTTCAGCGGCCTCTCCGACGCCAGCGCCATCCTGGACCCCAAGGTCCGGGTCGCGCTCTCCAAGGCGCTCTCCCTCTTCCTCCCCGTCATGTCCTACCTCTTCTCCGAGGCCAAGAACGTCGGCGCCCGCGCCGATGCGGCCGAGCTCCCGCTGCGGGCGCGGCTGATCCTGACCTGGATGCTCCTCGTGGAGCTCCTCCGCAACAAGGTGGAGGTGATCCCCATGCAGCAGCAGTACGGGGACGGCTGGCACAAGGGCACCGTGGAGCGCGCCGGCCGCGTCGCGTGGCTCGGCAGCCTCGTCTTCTTCAACCTGCGGGGCGCCGGCCGGAGGTCGGTGTTCGGCATCCTCTGGCTCCTCTGCGCCGCCAAGCTGGTGCAGAGGGTCACCTTCACTTTGGTGGGGAACAACTCCTACGCCTTCGGCAAGAACGCCCGCCTCATCGTCTCCTACATGCGTGCTCCTCCTCGGGTGCTTGTTGGCAGCCACGTGCACGGCGACGACCCCGAGCTATCGCTGAAGACGTGTCGGTACGCGGTGATGGGAGAAGACAAGCTGGTGATCGGGCCATCCCCGGCTGGCTACAGCCTCGCGGCGGACGACTCCGCCACCGCGACCACAACGGTTGGGAAACTCTGGCACCTGGCCGAGAATGACCCTTTCCTTGTCTCCGTCGACAAGGAAGGGCGCCTGAGGAGGCTCTGCCTCTCCATGGCACTCTTCAAGCTCCTTCGACGGAGTTTCGAGAACCTGCCGCCGATGAGCGAGGCGGAGACCCGAGACTGCCGGCAGCTCATCTTCTTCAGAGGGGGCTTGTACACTAGCAGCAGCAGCGAGAAAGAAGGCGAAGAAGGCCAGAAAGGCGCCGAGGAACTGTTCGAGGTGATGAAGGACGAGACCCTGTTCCTGAGCGAGTACTACCACTCCGTCGTCCCTGTGGCCATGGCGAGCCCCATGTTCCTTGTGGCCAACTACCTCATCTTCCCGGCCATGGTGCTGCTGCTGTGCCAGGTCATCGTCATCCTCTGCGGCAACGGCAACCTTGGCTTCGCCTTCCGCAGCGTGGGGAGCGACAACTACAGCGTCTCCTTCGGGGTGGCCAGGATGGCGAGGTGCCTCCTGGCAAGGGTCGCAAGGTCGCCCTCCGTCTTCTTCTCCACCATCGACCTGTCCATCACCTTCCTCCTCTTCCTCGTGCTCGTGTACGAGCAGGTGTGGGAGCTCGTCGTGTTCCTCTTCTCCAACTGGTTCCTCGTGTCTTTGCTCCACGGGTACGCCACCACCGACATGCTCCGGCGCAGCGCCACCTTCTGCTGGGCAGTCCGCTGCATCCAGTGGGTGCGGAGCAAGATGACCCACCCGGTCCTCACCGTGAAGCAGTTCTCTGCGCTGAGGTCCTTCCGTCTCTGGCCCCCGACGATCCTGCCGGCCATCTCGCTCATGACGCTGCCCACCGCCGCCGTGCCCAAGGAGGCGAAGCATGCCGTCGCCGACTACTTTTTGGCCACTGCTACTACCGCCAGTGGTCTGGTCAGCAACGGCAAGCTCGCGGTCGCGGCACACCCGGAGCTCCGGCGTGCGTGCGAGAGCGAGAGCGTCGCCGAGCAGATCCTCGCGTGGCACATGGCTACCTGCCTCTTCGAGGAGAGGATGAAAGAGAGCTCACCACCAACACCAGCATGTCGGCGTGATATGGTCGTGGCGACCACGATCTCCAAGTACTGTGCCTACCTGGTTGCCGTCCACCCGGAGCTCCTCCCGGAGAACCAGGAGAGCACGGAGCGCGTCTTCCAGGACATGGAGGAGGATCTGAGGCGTACCGTCGGCTTCTGGAGCTACTACATCCCGGCGGTGGCCGGCGGTGGGCACGACAAGATCATCAGCCTGGCAGAGAAGCTGGACCAGGCGCTGGAACCGGTGCAGATGTCGACGCTGCAGAAGGGGGCCAGCCTGTGGCGCTCGCTGGACGAGGAAGCCAGGTGCGCCGGCGGCGGGGAGGACGGGATGTGGAAGGTGCTGGCTGATCTGTGGGTGCAGCTCCTCGTGTACGTGGCGCCGACGGCGCCGGACGACCGGGAGCGCGTGATGGGCCACGCCAAGGTGCTGCAGGAGGGCGGCGGGTTCCTCACCGTCCTCTGGGCGCTCGCTACGCACACCGGCATACACCGCGCGGCTGTCGAGAGTGTGGGATGTGTTTAATTAGTTTATTGCAATTACTTACGTGTTGCAAAACTAGTTCGTCGTAGATGCCTTCGGCACGTACGTAGTTGCCTACCGATCAGTTGTGTAATCAAAATGATTAAGCTTGTAATAGCTATCTATTGGTTTACAAGAAGACATATATGTATTTTAATTTCTACACAATCTCGAATGTGTGTCGAATTTATCTATATGCTAGTGTTGCATACTTGCATTGCATGCCAACCGTTGGATCTACGGTGTAATGGTTTTGCTTTAGCAAGGTGACTAGTTTTTCATTTGTAAATTTATTCAAACTAGCTTACATTGCCATTTTGAAGAAAGTGACGGTTGGGGTTTGCATTCTTCGGGTGCTTTCGGTCATGTAGCTGAATGCAGCTGTTTCATGACTATGTTTCTAGGGTTTTGTAGTGGCGCCCGCTGAGCGTCTCCTCGGAGATCAAGGTCATCGGCGTCTGATCAGGTGGCTGTTGGATCACCATTCTAAACTCATCCATCACCTGCTTCTCCTTCCGCTAAACGCCATAGTAGAAAACTTGAACCGAAGGAAAAAAAAAGAGAGGAAGAGGACCTCCTGGCTTAGGCGCAAACGCTTAGCGACTGCGTGGGCGGTGTCACCACTATACCTGGACATGAGATGGCTCGGTCCAGCTCGCCGCCGAGCCGCAAAAAGCTCGGGCTGGATTTGCCGAGCCCGAGCCAGCTCGTCGTCGCCGGCGAGCCGCACAACTGAGCTCGGCCCGAGCTTCCGACGAGCTCAGTCCAACTCGGTGCAGCTCGTGAGCCTGGCAGGGCCGCGTCACCGACAGGTGGGCCTCTTCAACAATAGGGGTCGCGCGGCGGTACCGGCGGCGCGGTGGTACCGGCGGCGCGACAGAGCCCGCAGGCAGCGGTGGTGCAGGCGACGGTGCACCTCCTACGGTCCGTCCTTTACGAATCCAGCTCTACGATAGTGACAAAACTCCGATTCGGCAATGGCGGCGCCAGATGTCCATTGCTGCAAAGGATTGAGGAGATCTACAACAATCTCCTAGTGTTTTTTGGCCGGTTACCAAAGTTTGAGGAGCCAGCACCATATGTGAGTTCAAAATCCCCTTCGCTGCTAGGGTTTCCTCTCCTTTAGCTCAAACTAATGATACTTTCAGCTAGCTTCTATTGACGCATTATTTGATGTTTGTTTTTGGTTGTTGCTACATGGAAATCGATGTATATGAACTGGATTTTGATCATGAATTCAGATGCATCTACAACATAATTTATGATTTTTGTTGCTACATGATAGATTACCGATGAAAATTCATCATGTAATTTTAGCAAAAAATAAATATGTTACATGATGGCTAAAATTACCTAGATGGAACTTGCATGAAATTGATCCAAAACATTGCAATGTAGCTGCATGACAAAAAAGACTAATAGAAAATTTTATTTATAAATGTGACAAAAAACATGTTGCACTCAAATTTGTTGTCGAATTAGTTATCGATCTTCCTATGTGGTTGCTACACTAAATATTATTGTTGCATGCTACATATGTTGCTCATGAAAAAGATGACTAACAACTTCATATGATTGAAATTACAGGGTTTTGTGGTTGATAGCATCCTTAGAGTATTTGATCTGAATTTGGAACTAGATAAATAAGTGTATGCTGACCTAGGGGACAATGTTGTTTCAAGATACAATGTTGGACCAAAATTTGTTCCTAGATCTCAGAGCGCAATGAGTTGAAATGATCCCAATGCCGCTGAAGAACATGCAGAAGAAATCTTTTCGCAGCCTTGGCACCCAATATTGGTATGATATTCGATGACCTCAAAGTCTCCAAGCAAGTGTACAGTGAATATGCATTTGTTAGCATCCATTTTGGGTTGTTTACTATCTAAGCGGAGAAGACCTGTTGAAGCCTAAGAAACATGATGGACACGTCTAGTTCTGATCCGGAGTTAGGAGGAGCTTATTTTAATCTTTACCATAAGCTCAAAATCTACCTAGGTCCAAGGACAATTTCTAACAACCTTATCATGAAGCTAAAATATGGTCGAGTTGGCCCAAGACCAGAATCTGACAGCCTTGCCCAAGGTCGAATTCTTGCCTCCTTCGTCTAAATACAGTAGATTAAAATCTAGTCACCTTGGTCCTAGGACAAAATATGCCTAAGGTGTAAAGCTGGTCGACTTGGCCCAAGGCTGAAGTCTAGCCACCTTGATCTAGGGCCAAAATCTGGCCGACTTCGCTCAAGGCATGAATATGGCCGCGTTGCCCGAGGTAAAATTTATGTTTGGCCAATTGAAGGATGAAGATAAGGAATAATCTGCCTTAGACACAGGAATGCCTGAAGATCAGAATCTATCTACCTGTCTACCTTCCTAGGGAGCTGCCTGGAAGGCGCAACCAGCCAATCCGTTTGAAAAAGAAATAACCTCGCATGTCTTACATCATGAACAAAGAATGGATAACCTCGAATAGCCCTCAGGGGTTCTCTCTTTGTCATTTTAGAGTTTTACTACTCTTGTCCGGGTCTGGCAAGCCTTAGCGCGAGGGCTAGCCGGATGGCCCAAGCATTTTCTTGGTTTAGTAGTGTGTATCATGTCAAAGGCTGATGACTGCAAGTGCATATATCGTTTATAGCTAGTTTCGAAATAAATATATTGAACCCACGGGGAGCAAGAGTCTGAAGTCTAATAACTCTTGAAATAAATACTAAAAATAGAAATGCTAAATAAAATTCTAAGTGACAAGATAAAATACGTGTGTTGTGTAAAAAGATGTTTTTGGGTTTTTGGTATAAGATAATAATAAGTAAAGTAAATAAAAACTGAATACAGAAAATAAGTATCGCGTATGTAAAAGGAATTTGAAACTTCAGTGGGAAAAAACGTTCTTAGGGATTAGTGGATACACCACTAGTATTATAAAGAGCTAATGTAAAGACTATTATCATAAACATTCTCAACTATGTATGTGTGGGAGGAATTCCATATTTAGACAAATAGGCAGCAACCACTGCTCACATCATCCTCATAACCACAGCAGACAACAATCAACATCAGTTGGATTACCTTGCTATTAAGGGATTTAATTCCGTAGAACGTATCCCATGGCATGAATAGTGTTTTGTGAGTTTCCTCGATTCCCAAGTTGATACGTAAGGAGTGCCAACAACTTTATATTCACTGTAAGTGCTAACACACCTCTGTCTACCAACAAGTAGTTCCATCCATCAAGTCCCCACAAGAGGAAAATATTGAGAGGTCGACTTCTCCCAACATCAAGATGAAGACAATCTAACACATGGTCACAACGATGAATATCATAATAAACTTTATCTTATTCCAATCTCATACTAGGGTTTCTCCATCTCCCCAAAAACTAATGATCTACTCAGACATGGAGGCAATCAATATCATGGTAAAAGTAATGGAATCTATCATAGATGAATAGTACTTGTATAAATCCACAACGAATATGGAAATTACAACAAGATCTAGACAAGATGTAGATGGGATGGATGGAGATGGTGGTGATGCAGCGGTGATGATGTAGATCGATGCCTTAGCCTCCTGGATCTGCGTAGGGAAAAGATGGATCCCCGGTGGATGAGTTCCTCCTCCAGATGTCTTCCGGAGGTTAGGTTTTGGTGATTTCTGAGTGTTGTGTATGTCATCTCTCTGATCCAGTTGCATGGGGTGAAACTATTTGAGGAGTTAGTGCCAGCTATACGGCGGGAACTATACGGCCGGAATATTTCTTCCGCTGTATAGTTGGTCGTTAAACCTTCTATATACTCCAATTTCTTTGAGTTTTCTTTTAGTGTTATCAATATTTCCCAAATAAGCAATTTACATTGTTTTTGTGTCCTTTTCACTCCAATATAACTGGTCCAAGAATTGTGTCCATCGTATCCATCATCTGATCTGATCCTGGTGAAAATAAGCATAAAATGTGCGTGCGAACGCTGTAAAATATCAAGATCCTATCACTACAATGCAAAACAATAATCTAAAACATAATGCAAATATGCACTCATCAAAGGCCCACTCTTCATCTCCAGCTATAGACTGCAACCTTGCTGTCTGGCTAGCAAGAACAAAAGCTAGAGGCCTCTCGCATACCAAAAAAATAAAGGATAAAGTGGCTTGGGCAATCCGATTGCATCCTAGCTAGCGAACTGGCCAAGTGTTTGTTCACTTGAACCTACTCCCCAAAGTCCAAGTATTATGCGCCCTACTATGCAGCCTATTATTTTTCTCTAGTTACAGAATGCAACTCGGCTATCCAGCTAGCAAGAGAAAGAGACAAATAGTAGGGTGGATAACAAACCTACTAAGGAAAAAGAGACTCGGCATCCAAATCCATAAAAGCACCAAAACAATAAAAGTTTGCACTCTTAAGCAAAAGGATAAATGTTTAAAAATGTTTGCACACGGCATACCGAGGATTTAACAGCTAACATTGTTTCCTACATGACTATTTTTGGGTGAAACATGTCGAGGTCCTCCAGCTGAATCCATGGTACTTTGACAAATTTAGGGGTTAATGTTGTGGGGATGACCCCACCCTAATGGTCCCAAGTCAACAAGTCAACAAGAGTGATTCGACCTTCAAACATTAGGGCATGCCATAGTAGGTGAAGCCCTAGTTGGCTGCACAAGCTCGGCTGGCTTCCCCTGGCCAGTGATATCTTCGATCCGGATTCATGGATCTATTATAATAGTCTTTTTCCCTAGTATACCTAGGTTTAATCGAACCTTGCGAAACAATGCCAAAACAAATTTAAAAGGACACATCTGCAAGAGTTTTACCATTGTTTACTGGACCGCAATAGTTTACTTTATATCATGGGTTGTTTCAATGGATGGAGATAAGCCAGTGTTGAAGATTCACCTATAGCTGCATATCATATGGGATAAATGATAATAATAGGCACAATCATGTGTAATGTTTTAATAGAGATAATCTTTGTGGGATGCACATCCTAATATACCAAATCCCCTGCGAGTCATAGGCATAGCAATAGCCTTTTGATCCAACCGTTTGCACCACAAAGTATCGGACTACAAACAATTATTAAGTGGAAAACACAGATCAAATCCTTAAGGAGAGATGTTGCTATTATATATTCCCGAATGGGTGACTAAGGGAAGACCGTACAACCCTTTCTATCACTGGGTTTCCTATGAGATCGTTGGTAGCCAAATATCTCACCTCAAGCCTTTATCAATCTCGGGGGTTTTGGATACCTACAAGTCCACAGATCGAGGCAAGAGATAAAGAAACAAAAGATACAAATCTCTTATTCAAACAATACATGATGCTCCCATAGATTAGATGCACATAATCTCTGCGAGATTTCACTCCAACCCGCAGCCCGTGGAGACTACTCACTCATAACAATAAGATCTATGATAGAAAATATTGTGCAAAATACATAGATTGAAATCAAATATTCTTACAATGGTCGCGGTATCACAAGGAGATCTCAAGTACAAGGTAAGTTCTATGTCTAATGGAGAGGATGAAAGATGGAGGGGATGAAGTATGGTATGGATCTCCTTTGTTGGTGTTGTGATGCAATCTGAGAATGGCGCCCTCTGCGCAGCGGCTGAAACCTCGAAATATATAGACACCTTCACGAAATTTGTAGGGTTTGAGGAGACGAGGCCACTGCCACATGGTACGGGCAGGCCCTGCTCATACCAGTGGTCGTTATGGCCCCTAGCGCCTGGTAATTTCTGCAGGATTACTTGGCCGTGTAGACTTTCTCAAAATCTTCATTTATGGCTTCTGATTTCGCATTAAAAAGCGTGATTTCCTGCACAACAGAATTCAAAGCAATGGTTTGCATATCTTTGCAATAATTATTCATTAGTGGCAAGGATAGATAGATTTTTTTCAATTGCTTGACTTAAAATAATGTTTAAACGCGTGAAAAGATGGATAATTTAAAAACCATTAGCCAGCTGCACAAGCCTTGGCCGATTGGATATGCTCGGTCGACTGCTACCTAGCTAGATGCACAAATTCAATGTCTACCTCTCATTGGACATGTGTTGATGCATTGTGGTTGGCCCTCTACCACACCGTGACGGGACATCGCCGCATAGGCAATCGTACCGCTGACCACAGTCGCCCACGCTGCTATAACCCGACGCTATGGACATACTGTGCCGGCAACCGATGATGTCAGGTGAATGTATTGACAAGTCTGATCAGCCAGCTGGGCCCTAGTGGGTCCCTCTGGAGGCACACAATACGTCGATAGCTAGGCCTAGCCCCTTTCCACTCTCTTTCTCATGTACCCTGGGCACCGTAGCTATAAGGTGACCCGGGAAGCCCATTAGAGGGGAGGATGAATAATACACAAAAAAACAACTCTAGAGATAAAAAAATAGTAGCTTCTTTTAGCTCATACCTCTTTCTCTCTCGAGATGATACAACTCAAGGAGCAACTCCGTATTTCTCAATTCATTAGAAATTCTTGCAGGAGTAGGGGTGCTACGTCCACAATGAGAGCCCCGAACCTGGTGACATCCTTGTGTGATTGTGCCCAATCCTGTATGCGGAACCCTTTGTGATGACAGAAGCCATGCAGGTGGCTTCTGTCATCACAAAACAATGACAATTTTGCTCTAGAACCAGATTAGGGAAGGCATGCATGGTTCTGGGCTGTGGCCCAACACCCATTCCTAGGGAAAGCGACTATGTGTGGGCCTCACTAGGCACTTGAGTATCCCTCCCACCAGGGTCCCATGTTTCTTCCAACTCGATCCACCCCACCCTAGGACGCTACTGACCAAAGTGCTTCCACCAACAGGGGACTCCAGAACGAGGAAAGGGGAATCGAGGCCGACCCCATCAAGAGAGTGAGTGACATTATTCGATCATTCACCAACGGAGAGCCACGGCGCGGGAGGGGCCGAAAGTCTCCGACAGGAGCAGCCTCAGATTCAGATCTCTAAAAATCACCTCTAGCGACTTGGCCCCAAAGCGAGACAGCCGGCTACCTGGAACAAAGAAGTTATGTTGCCGAGCTACCCTGGATCACGAGGCCAACACATAGGCCTTGTCAATGAAGCCCTCTAGCATCACCACCGATGGGCTAGAGACAAGGGAGGACAGATCTGCTCCGATAGACCTCGAGGGCACTTCCCCAACAACCACGACATCTTCCTCGTCGAAGCTTTCCCCCGCAAGTACCCGAGAGGAAGAGCCCATAACACACCCTCCTCCTCATAAAGGAGAGACTGGCAAGGAGCGCCTGGCGCCGGACTTTGCCTATGTGTCACCTTGCGCGACGCTGATGTCGCAGGAGCTTTCATGGATAACATACATACAAGTGTTTTTATTCAACAAGTCACTCCAAAAAAGTTGAATTTACGTAAATGTGCTTGATTTTATAAAATCCCCTGGTGGGCCTCCATATTTTGATTTGATTCACTAGCTGTCGTGATGGACCTGATTCACTTACTGTACTATTTTTAACCCCCACTCACTCCAAACAGTGATGGGAGAAGTGTTGGAGTGCTTTTACTTTGTAAGAAAGAGATTGTGGTTTAACAAATTTTCTCAGCTCTGAAATATATTGACGTTCGTATTGTGGAGAGTGTGGACAAAGTGTGGAGGATGACGGGAATATATGGTGAGCCACATTAGGAATATAAGTACAAGACGTGGGATAGGCTTCGTGAATTTAACACTAATTATGATATGCCATGGGTTATAATTGGTGATTTTAACGAAATTCTATACTCTCGCGAGAAGGAAGGGGGCAACCAGCGCCCTCAAATTTACATGAAAGCTTTTAGGAATGCGCTCTCTGACCGCAACCTAGAATATCTTGGATACACGGTTATATGTTCACTTGGAAGAGGGGAGGGATTAGAGAAAGATTGGACAGAGCCATTTCAAACAAGAGTTGGTCCGCTATGCACCCTAGGGCTACGGTACAACACCTGGACTATACACGCTCTGATCATCGACTGCTGTTGTTGGACACTAACTATCAGCAGCAAATTATGAGACCAAATCGAAAGCAACGTTGCTTTGAGGCTAGATGGCTTCAAGAAAAAGAATTACGTGACCAGGTCTAGCAAGCATGCGACGAGGCAGGCTCATGTATTCCAACAGTAGGTGTTCTGACCAAATTAAATCATATCCATTCAGCGTTACATGAATAGGATAAAAGGGTTCTTAAAAAACCAAAGAAAAGGATGGAGGATGCCCAGAGAAAGCTAGAGGCTGCTATGTTTTGTCCATTAAATGAGGAAAATGAGACTATAGCTAAAGAGATGGCAGCGCTGATTGACATATTACTCGAACAAGAAGAAGTCCATTGGATGCAGCGATCACGCGCGAATTGTCTCAAGTTTGCCGATTGGAATACGTGCTTTTTCCACAATTTTGCTTCTGCGAGACGCAAAAAGAACTTCAACACAAAACTCAAGGACCAGGATAACAAACTCAAGGACCAGGATAACAAACTCAAGGACCAGGATAACAACTGGCTGGATCCATTAAAACCTCTTATTAATGATTATGTCGCTAAACTGTTTACTTATGAAGTGAGTCAGCTAGATCCGGCAATGATGGACAAGATTTTTCCAAGAGTGACGCAAAGTATGAATGATAAACTGCTTGCTCCTTTTTCTACTGATGATGTTAAAAAATCTGCATTCAGTATAGGAGATTTCAAGGCTCCCGACCGAGATGGACTTCATGCTATATTTTATAAATGATTTTGGAACATCCGTGGTGAGGAAATAATCAAAGAAATCCTGCAAGCAATGGATACGGGAATTATTCCGGAGGGGTAGAAAGATACTACGGTAGTTCTTATTCGGAAAGTTGACGTCCTAGAATTGGTAACACAATTTCGACCTATTAGTCTCTGCAATGTTGTTTACAAAGTTATCTTCAAGATGCTGGCTCTTAGGCTAAAGGAAATCCTCCTAGAAATTATTTTACCGATGCAAAGTGCTTTTGTACCGGGACGGTTGATCAGATAATGTCCTTGTTGCCTATGAGAGTATCCATGCAATCAAGAATAAGAGAGCAGGAGTATCCGGAACTTGTGCAATTAAACTGGATATGCATAAGGCATATGATAGGGTAGAGTGGATTTTCCTAGAGAATATGATGAAAGAGATTATGTATTGATGATAAGTGGATTTCATTAATGATGGCGTGTGTAACTTCAGTTAGGTACCAAGTGAGGTTCAATTTTAAGGAGAGCGATATGTTTACTCCAACAAGAGGTCTGCGTCAGGGGAATCCCCTCTCCCCATATTTTGTTTCTCCTATGTGCAGAGGGTTTATCCAGTCTTCTGTTGTATGAAGAAGAGGTTGTCGGCATCGATGGGATAAGGGTGTGCAGAAATGCACCGTCAGACTCAGATCTCCTTTTTGCTGACGATTCCCTTATATATCCTCATGAAAGCTGACACGAATAATGCAACCTCACTACAAAAAGCTTTGGATACTTATTGCGCAAATTCTAGTCACCAAGCCTCTCAAAGTCAAGTATTTTGTTCTCCCCAAATACTCATGTTTTGGTGAGAGCCGATGCTTGCCATATCATGCATATTGACACAGAAGCTCTTTCTGATAAATATTTGGGACTGCCGGCTCTAGTGGGAGTGGATAGAAGTGATTGTTTTGAACACTTTGTTGAAAGGATTATCTAGCGAATTAATGTGTGGAAGGAGAAACAATTATCAATTGGGGGAAAAGAGATTTTAAAGGTTGTGGATCAAGCAGTCCCTGTTTATGCTATGTCTATTATTTGATTCCAAAAGGAGTTTGTAAACGTATGATGGATGCCATCTCAAAATTCTGGTGGGGAGATGATGAGAATAGCAATAAAATGCATTGGTATGCATGGTGGAAATTATGCTACCCCAAGAAAGAAGGAGGTATGGGATTCATGGACCTTAATTCTTTCATTCTTGCTATGTTGGCTAACCTAGTCTAGTGATTGATCAAAGATCCCAACTCCATATGTGAACAAGTCTTAAGTGCAAAATATTACTCACATGGCGATATTTTGAAGGTGGGGACTAAGGCCGGATCTTCTTTTACATGGCAGAGTATAGTAGCCAGCCTTGCAACCTTCAAACGGGGAAACATTTGGAGGGTGGGAACAAGTGAGAAGAATAATATTTGGCAAGATCCATGGATTCCATGTAGTCCAAAAAGGTTAGCGAGCTGATAAATCCTTTAACTGGCCATCGGGATGAGGAGCTTCTTACTAAACTGTTCGGCTGGTTTGATGTGAATCAGATCATGCAAATTCCGTTGCACTCTCAGGGTTTTGACGACTTCATTGCTTGGGGGGTTACTAAGCACGGGCGCTACACGGTAAGGTCTGGATATCACTTAAAGTGGCGTCATCAATTTGGAGCATCTGCAGGTCAACTTGCCCTCCCTGGCTCATCAGGAGTTAATTCGGTCTGGAAAATTCTGTGGAAACTCAAGATACCGAGCAAAGTGAAGATTTTTTTCTTGGCGGGTACTACATGGTATAATCCCTTTAAAATGCATTTTGGCTAACCGTCATGTGGGAACGTCGCCCCAATGCCCATATGCATGCAGGGACCAGAAGATGTAAAGCACCTGCTTTTTCAGTGTCAAACGGCAAAGGACCTCTAGGCTACCCTTGGACTGCATGCGATCATAGAAGATGCCCTTGACATCGACCGCAAGGGCTCCGATGTTTTGGAGTTTTTGCTCCGAGGCCAGGACAACCCGTATCAAGGCCTTGATGATGTGGGTGTTAAGGAGGTGATAATGATATCCAGTTGGTACTTATGGTGGATTAGAAGACGACGCACGAACGGCAAGGATGTTCCCCCAATATTCAAGTGTAAATTATCCATTCTGGCTATGGCTACAAATTCGGCAAAAATAGCTAAGCCACTACCCTTGGACAAAAAGTGGAAGAGACGGGAACCTAGACAGGTTAAATTAATGTGAATGCAACTTTCCATGAAGATGTATTATCTGGAGCGATTAGAGATGTCATCAGAGATTATCAAGGCAATTTTGTGTCGGCTGTTGGAAAGTATATTCCATATGTTGGCTCAGTATCCATGGCAGAGACCCTAGCTATGAAGGAAGGATTACTTATGGCGGTTAAAATAGGATGCAACTCTGGAATTGTTGAATCTAATTCCTTGGAAACTGTCCAAGCTTGCACAAGTGAAGGCACTTGGTGGATGGAGGCGGCTGCTATCTATGCAAATTGTGTTGATGCAGCAATTTCTATTAGTAGTGTTACATTTAGTCATTATTCGAGGAAAGCAAATAAAGTTGTCCATAAGTTAGCTAGAGTGTGTTATTTAGATCAAATCTCTTGTAATTGGGACGATGATCCCCCTAGGTTCCTGTTGAACACCATCATAAATGATATAACAGTGGTTTGAAGAGCTGCAAGTTTCGGGTGCACTCTTTTTTCTTACCAGATACTTAAAGAAACTGGAAGGTTTTAATAAGACGGCTTGTATGTTTAATATATAATGGTTAACTTAAAAAAACAGTTGATGTCAAAGACTTACTGTAAGTTTTTTCACCCCGGGGACCAGGACCTTTTGATTTGGGCTTACACATCTAGTCCCACCGTACCTTAGCGTGGGGTATCTCAAGAACAATGCTGAAGCACATTATTATTGTAGTACGGTTATAGCTAGCTACCAATCGGCTGGAATGACAGCATCACAGCAGCAGGAAGCCGGTGTTTCGGGCCCGCTCGCCGTCCTCCTCCTCCTCTTGCTCACTGGTTGCCCCATTGTCCATGCCGCCGGCGCCGGAGCAGAGGCACGCCTCCAGCACTACATGGTCGTTCAAACCAGCTACCTGGAGCCGAAATCCATCTGCTCTGGCCTCAAGGGTACGTTTCGTTTCCATGATGCAACATGCGCTGGGTCATTGTCCATGGGGCCTAAGTGCCTAACTAGTGATTGTGGTTTTTCTTTGCCGCAGTGATTCCATCTGGCAAAGGGGCGTGGGTGCCGCTGCGCCGTCCGTATGGCCCGTGCTCGTCTCCGGCGAGCGCCCCGCCGCCGTCTCTGGTGGAGTTGCTCCGCTGGGACCAGGTCCGGACGGATTACGTGCGAAGAACGACCACGGGCGGCGACGTGCTCGACCCGGACACGGTGAGCGTGCACATGTCGCAGGTGGACTACAAACTGGAAGGGAGCTTCATCATCGGTACCGGCGGCCGAAGGCCGCGGTCCACGGCCGAGGACGACGGCGGCGACGACGCCATGTTTCTGTCCCAGACTATGGCCATCGACACGACCGTGGACGTCCCGTGGATCCAGTGCCTCCCTTGCCCCTTCCCGCAGTGCTACCCGCAGCGGGACGCCTTCTTCGATCCCAAGAGGTCGAGCACCGCCGCGGCTGTCCGCTGCGGCTCCCGCGCCTGCCGCGCCCTCGGCGCCTTCGCCAATGGCTGCACCAAGCATTCCAACAACTCCGCCGGCGAGTGCAAGTACCTGATCAAGTACGGCGATAAGTGGGCGTCCGCCGGCACGTACATGACCGACACGCTGACACTCAGCCCCAGCATCACCTTCCTCAACTTCCGGTTCGGGTGCAGCCACGCCGTGCGCGGCAACTTCAGCAGCCAGACCTCCGGGACCATGTCGCTCGGCGGCGGGACCCAGTCGCTGATCGCGCAGACAGCCCACACCTTCGGCTATGCCTTCTCCTACTGCGTCCCGCAGTCGAGCGCCACCGGATTCCTCTCCCTCGGCAGGCCGGTCGACGGCGCCTCCTCGTTCGTGACCACGCCGCTGCTCGGGAACGCCGCGTTCATCAACCCGAGCATCTACCTTGTGCGGCTGCAGGGCATCAACGTGCCGCCGGCCATATTCTCCGGCGGGACTGTCATGGACTCGAGCTCCATCGTCACGCAGCTGCCCCCTACCGCGTACCGCGCACTGCGGCGGGCGTTCACGAGGGCCATGACAGGGTACCCGAGGCGGCGCGGCCGAGTGGAGAACCTCGACACCTGCTACGACCTAGGGGGGTTCACCAATGTGACGGTGCCAGCAGTTTCCCTGGTGTTCGAAGGCGGCGCCGTCGTCAAGCTCGACACGCCGGCCGTTTTGCTGGAAGGGTGTCTCGCTTTCACCGCCGTCAACACGGACTTCGCCCTCGGTTTCATGGGCAACGTGCAACAGCAGACGCAGGAGGTGCTCTTCGACGTCGACGCCGGGGTCGTCGGATTCCGCCGTGGGGCGTGCTAGCTGTTCAATCCATTAATTAGGGCGCACTGCCTGCCCACTCCATTAGGCTAATTGATTAGTATTGCACTGGCTTGCGTCACTAGCTAGCCAGCTACGTTGGTAAACGCACTACATGTTGTAATGTGCGCCACTCTATTACATCTAACATATATATTGTGCTACCAAAGTTGAAACATGGATAATTCATTTCATTCTAGTATTGGATATGCATGTCGCACTCGCACCACCGGAAAAATGTTCTACTGTAGCAAACAACCAATCTACGGATGGGGCATACTTAGTTTTTTTTTAACACGAATAGGGTGCGAGAACAACCTACATATATTTCAGCTCAGAAACATTGTACATCGTGGATTACATATCCTAGATGTTGAGTCGAGTTGATTGCAACCATCACATGACAAGAAATGATGTTATGAGTTGTATTCTTGCTGCTCATGCACGTGCTGCACGCCAGCAGGGGGAAACCTCGACACCGCCAGGAATTGGGACATCTGATCCCGGGTTTAGGACGGTGGGTTCTCCTCGGCAGCGCCACTCGGCCGCCACCCAGGAGACCCCCCTAGTTGGGGGGTCTCTAGGGAGGCCGCCAAGACCGAGCTCCAGGCCTCAGCCTGCCGAAAAGGCACGATCTGTCCCCCATAAGGGGACCAAACCCAAGAATGTTATCCAATAAATTGGCCCGCAATCATAGAGATCATTTGGAACATTAGGGGGTTTGGTAATGACGGTCGGAAGCGCCAAATAAAGGACTACATGCGACAGGAGAATGTCGACATTGTGGGATTCCAAGAAACAATCAAACAAGAGTTCCAGCTCTCAGAACTCCAGGGTTTGTCGCGTCACAAATTGGCTTGGAATTGGCTCCCGGCTTCGGGACACTCGGGGGCATCCTCCTTGGTGCCAAGGAGGATACCTTCGAGGTAGAGGATATGGACCGAGGGGAATTCTTTGTGAGCATGTCCCTCACCCATAGACGTGTTGGAGATATGCCCAAAAGGCAATAATAAAGTGGTTATTATCATATCTTTATGCTTATGATAAATGTTTACATACCATGCTAAAATTGTATTAACCGGAAACATTAATACTTGTGTGATTTGTAAACATAAAAGAGTCTCTAGTAAAGCCTCTTGTTAAACTAGCTTGTTGGTTAATATATGATCATGGTTTCCTGATCATGAACATAGAGATGTTATTAACAACAGGTCATATCATTAGGAGAATGATGTGATGGACATAATCCTATAGTTAAGCGTAGCATAAAGATCAAGTCATTTAATATAGTTCATTTGCTATAAGCTTTCTGATATATAGTAACCTAATTCCTTCGACCATGAGATCATGTTAATCACCATCACCGGAAGGATGCTTTGATGAGATCAAACACCACACCGTAACTGGGTGGCTATAAAGGTGGCATTGAGTGTTCGGAAACTATGGGTTGAGGCACATGGATCAAGAGTGGGATTTGTCCATCCATATGACGGATAGATATACTCTGGGCCCTCTCGGTGGAATGTCATCATATTAGCTTGCAAGCATGTGACTGGCTCACAAGGAATCACATACCGCGGGAACAAGAAAAGAGTACTTATCAGTAACGAGGTTGAACTAGGTATACAGAGATACCGACGATCAAAACCTCGGATAAGTAAACTATCGTGAGACAAAGGGAAATTGGTATCGTATGTAAGTGGTTCATTCGATCGCAAAGTAATCATAGAAATATGTGGGAGGCATATGAATTTCTAGATTCCTCTATTGGTTATTGATCGGAGAAGTGTCTCGGTCATGTCCGCATAATTCACCAACCATAGGGAGACACACTTACGGATTCGATGTTGTTGAGTAGTTATGGAATGATGAGTAAGAGACCGAATGTTGTTCGGAGTCTCGGATGGGATCCGGGATATCACGAGGAGATCCGGAATGGTCCGGAGAATAAGATTCATATAAGGAAAGTCCTGTTTCGGAGTTGGGGAATGATTCCGGTGTTTTCACCGGGAATGTTCTAGAAGGGTCCGGAAGGTCCGGCACTCCGGAGGGGAAGGGTACATGAATGTGTCATGACAATATGGAATGGTTGCATCATGTACTAGGTAACATGGCTGGGAAAAATAAAGGGAGAAATCAAATCCAGTTTGAAAGTCAAACACCAATTTGAAAAAGTCAAACAGCGAGTTTGCTTGGTGGAGGGAGAGTAGGAAACCTACTTGGGGAGGATGTCCTCCTCCCTCCACCCGCCGACCAAGGAGGCCGAGTTGGGGGAGGACTCTCTCCTCCCAACCGGCGCCCTCCCACCTATATAAGGAGGGGCAGGGCTGCCCCTCTTCCCTACACCCAACACACCTCAAACCCTAGCCCCAGGCGCCACCACCTGCTGCTGCCGCCGCCTAGGTCCTCCTCCCAAGTCGCCGACTAGGGTTTCCCCAAACCCTAGACGCCGGCTACACCACCCCCTTGGTGCCCTCTAAACCTTAGATTGCCAAGGCCTCTCTCATACTCCACCATACTCGCTCCGGCTTAACGCGAAGCCCTGCGAGATCTCCCCTCTACTTCCGACACCACGCCGTCGTGCTGCCGGAATCATGAGGAGAGTGCTACAACCTCCGCTGCCTGCTGGAACAAGGGAGATGAAGGTCTTCATCGAGTACCGAATGTGTGACCGACTGCGGGAGCGCTGCCGGAACGCAGCGCCGGAAGGATCGTTTACACGATCTTGAGATCGGCAAGAGTACGAATACATCACCCACGAGAATCTGCTCTCGTTAACCGCTTTGGATCTTCGAGGGTTAGTATTCTATCGACTCGTTGCTACAATTTAGTAGATAGATCTTGGCTTGATCATAGATTAGATCTTGATTGTGTGTTCATGCGGTAGAAAATTTTGTTTTCCATGCTATGAACCCCTACAGTGGTATCAGAGCCGTGTCTATATGTAGATTTGTTGCACGAGTAGAACACAATGGTCATTGTGGGCATTGATGCTTTTGTTGTCGATTGCTTCTTGTGTACTTTGCATCTTGCGGGATGGTGGGTTGAAGCGGCCCGGGCTAAACTTATATGACATCGTTCATGAGACTTGCTCCACGCTTGACATGCAACTTGTATTGTATAAGTGGCTTTGCGGGTGCCTGTTTCTCCCAACATAGTTAAGATTCAATTTACAACGGGTGATTGACAATACTAGTATCAATGTTGTGGTTCTTGTTCGTAAGTTAGAACGACACTTATTGAAAGCCCCAAACCACGTAAAATATGCAAAGAAAATTAGAGGCGTCTAACTTTGTTTTGCAGGGGTGTGCTGTGATGTGATATGGCCATGATTGTGATTATATATGATGTATGCAATGTTCCTTATTGTAAGTTGGCAACCGGCAGGAGCCATATGGTTGTTTTTTAAATTCCGTTAAGACCCGCGCGTCTATTGTTCAAAGTAGTTGTAATAGTTGATGCTGGTGGATGACAACCATGAAGCGGCGCCATTGACCTTGACGCCATGCTGGTGATGATGGAGATCATGTTCGTGCTTGAAGATAGAGACTGGAAGCATAAGAAGAAAGGCCATATCATATCACATATTATGAATTGCATGTGATGTTAATCCTTTTATGCATCTTGTATTGCTTAGCTCATGACGGTAGCATTATAAGATGATCCCTCAAGCACACAATTTCAAGTTTTAAAGTGTTCATCCTTAGTAAGCACCGTTGCTAAATCTCGTTGTTTTGAAGCACCACGTGATGATCGGGTGTGTTAGATTCTACGCGTGGATACAACGTGAGCAAGCCAGATTTGCTCATGCGGAAGCTAAGGTTTGATCTTGACGAGCCTAGCATGTACATACATGGTCTCGGAACACGGATCACCGAAAGGTAAAGCATGAGTCATATAGTAGATATGATGAACATGTTGATTGTTCGCCATTGAAGCTACATCAACTCTCGTGATGATCGGTTTTGATGTGGTGGATTTGGTTCGTGTGATCACTAAAACAATGTAAGGGATGTTGTTTTGAGTGGGAGTTCAACAGAAATATGATTAAAAGTTGAACACTATTTATCATAAATTAAATCAAAGTGAATTTGCATAGTTGTTGTAGTCATTGGCATCCCTTTACCACCTTGCGCTTAGTTATAATTGAGATGATAGAACTATAGAATTCTGGTTAGTTACTTTACAAACTGGTATCGTATTGTTTTGAAGTGTTAATCTAAAGTTTAAAAGTCCTATTGCAAACTTTCAGTAAGTTCTGGTTACTCCATGAAATTTAATAATTGGTATTAAATCAAGAGTGACAATTCCAAGTGTTAGTGTATGAGTATCATGTTTGTCTCCATGATTCTTGATATTCAAAGGATTGTCTGAATATCAAGGTTATCTAGGATCTGAAAGAGTTGTTTCAGAAACCATGATGTGTGGAAGATATTGTGATATCTGAAATGAAGTTTTGGTTGCAACATGATAGAGTATAATATGGCAAAAGTCATGTTCTCATATTTGATGAGGATTTGCAAAAGGTTGGAGAAACTAGTTGTCCTAATCCTCCAAAAGGTTTTGGAGAGCAACATTATACTCGCGATTCACCGTTATAAGCTAAAAGGAGCTTGATCATGGATAATTCCATGATAAGGGTGAATATTTGATGTAGGTAAAATGTTTACTACACCAAGAGATTACTAAAGAAAGGAATTTGAAAGAACACCAAACATTTGATGATGGTGATCTACTTCAAAGTGCAAGTCCAAAGACATTGGTATTTTACTATACATGCTTTGGACTATGTGTCATGTATATGGATCCAATATTGATGTTGATAGATTCAAACAGAAAAGGAAATACTGAAAGAGAATCTCATAAATATATGGCAGAAAAGAAAAGACTAGAATTGTTCAGCTTAAGTATATAGATTATATACATGTTATGGCTATATTCTTTGCTTATTAAACAATGTGGTTCTTAAGTATTTGATACTGAATTTGTTGGTGTGAATTGTCATACGAAACAACACAATTCATGAACCACAATGGCCTAAGTAACTAGCAAAAGAATATGTGATGATGTTCATCGAGAACAAATAAAGGGTTATTGTGCTTCTTGTTAAATATCAAAGCTTGCCTTCAAGATTTGTATTATCAGATATTATGAGAACAAAAGGGTTGTTCAAATAATTGCCGTAATCCATAAAAGATGGATGATTTACAAATCTCGTTGGAGAAATCACATCCATAAAACTAGTGCTAAAAATGTCGAAAGACAAATTGATTGAAAGATCACTTAGGAAGTGACATCGCCGTTTAAATTATATTGGAAAGAAAACATGAAGAAACTCCATGTGGATGGAATTTTGGAGTCCTTTTGATTTTTGATCAAATGACGCTTGTGAAACTTTTCTAGAGATAATTAAAACTTCGTTCATAAGCCAAAAGGGAACGAATGACTAGCTTATTGGAACTTGTACATATTGTTGTATGAAGTCCATTATGTGTAGTTAAGAGCAATGGATTTCAACTTCATATGCTTTCTCCGAAAATTTGAGTGAATATATGAATATTTAATTAATAAGGATGAAGTATGAAACATTTGAAAAGTTCAAAGATTTTCAAGATGAAGTGCAAAATCATTGTAACAAGAATATAAATAGTTTATGATAAGATCATAAATGAAGATATTTGAGTTACGAGTTTAGCATAATACCCAAGATTTAAGGAATCGTTTCGTTGATTTGCATTTCCCGAAACACCATAAGAGTATGGAGCGTTTGAGATATGTAATTAAACCTTGATTGACATGGTAAGATCAAAGGTGTAATTCATAAAACTGTCATTATATTTTAAAGATTAAAAGCTTTAGAGACTACCGTTTTTTCCACTGAAAAGAGCTTCATCATAATCCGTTGAAATGACACCATGTAAAGTTATGGTTTGGGATAAAACCCAAATTGTCCTTTCTTAAACATTGGTTTGCTATGCATAAGAAAGATGTTTGCAACCAAAGTCAGATGAACCTGTCTTTGTATGTTATTTCGAATAACTGTTCCTCCAGAACATCGGTGACAAAAGTGTTTGTCGCTTAGAACGTCAAGTTTCTTTTAGAAAGAAATTTTCCGTGAAAAGTTAAGTGGGAGGACAATAGAACTTTGATAAGGTTAAAAGAACCTTAGCTATATGTGCAAAGTTGCGCAGCGCCGAAAAGTGTTCCGGAGGCAGCAACAATGCTCATGGCTCACGTGCCTCAAAGGTTGTGCTCACAGAGATCTAAGTTCCCATTAAAACAAGTAGGTTGGGTAAACAATCAAATACCAATATTTGAGAGTTAAATCATTATTTAACAATAATGATCCGACTACATGCAAAGAAGTGATGATGGGCCCTGACTCCGTCAAATGGCTTGAAGCCATAAAATCCGTGATAGTTCCATATACGAGAGATCAAGCTTTGAACTTGAAAGACCCTCTGGAAAGGTACAAGACCTTACAGTCATATTTGGATCTATAAAGAAATAGACATGGATGTTTCACATCTATGAAATTATCGACATATCGGGAAAGAGTTCACGACAATGTTCAAAGAGTTGACTATGACAAGATCTGATCTTTCATTAAGCGATATTTAGTCTAGACGGATTAAAGTAGCAACCATGACATATAATTTTGTTATGTGTTGAATAAACAAAATAAGTTCTTCTAATAGAATGGTTACCTAGGACGTGTGCATAACACGGTCCAAAAGGTTTTGTTAATTCAAAGGATGCTAAAAGCATATGCAAACTTCAATGGTTGAAGTAAGCATTGCGGAGTTGGAATCTTCACTATGATGAAACTATTAAAGGAGTTTAATTCGTCGGAGACGATGAAGATTCTTGCATTTGCAAGAAATTAAGTGGGAGTGCTAAGACATGTTTCTAATACATTATGTGGAAGACATATTGTTGATTGGAAATGATGTATCTTTTATTAACACATATTAAGAATTTCATCCCGATGAAAGACTTAGGCAAAACCCAAATATTTGTCATTAATAGAAGCTAATATGGTTGTGCTGAAAGAACATAGATGATATATTGAATGATTTCAATATAGAAACTACAAGAAATGTTATTGTCGCACATAAAGTATTGAATGATTTCAATATTGATGATATATTCAAGTGTATTGACACTTGGTAAGTGAAACAAAGATTCAAGTATAGATTGATACTTGATGTATGAAATCACAAAGAGTATTTATATCAATCATATGTGATATGTACAAATCCAGATATGTCCTATGCTCTAAATGTTATGAGCATATACCAAAATGATTCATAAGATGATCATTGGACGATAGTAAGGATATTCTTATGATCTTTTGGAAGAACTAAGAGTATAATATTTTGTAGAAGTGGCAAATAGATGGTTAGTTCATTGTAAAAGTACTACATTGATACTAGTTTTGTCACAAAGTACAAATTAAGTTTATCTCAATCTAAACTAAGGGTGGCACAATATAATGGAAAGTAAGTTCCATAATGGATTTGGATGAGTTCCAAAGTTAAGACATTGTGACAGATACTACAACAAAAGGCTAAGTATATGACTGCTATTATAGCAGCTAAAGAGGGCATTTGTGTCAAGTAGTTTGTTATCAAACTAGGTGTAGTTCACAGCGGGATAATACTATGAAGATATATTGTACGATAATATTATCAACGTGTTTTAACCCCAAGGAACTAAAGGTCTCACCAAAGGACCAAATTTATACAAAGCCATCTCATTAGAGAATGAGTGATGCATAGAGAAGCAAAGACATGCAATTACAAACGGACCTGGAAGTGTCAGATCCGGAGATCAGTTGACCACTAGCAATCATGTACATACAACACCAGAAAGCCATAGGTGGTGAATACACAAAGGTTTGAAACTAGATTATTGACTCTAGTGCAAGTGGGAAACTGTTGGAGATATGCCCAAGAGGCAATAATAAAGTGGTTATTATCATATCTTCATGCTTATGATAAATGTTTACATACCATGCTAAAATTGTATTAACCGGAAACATTAATACTTGTGTGATTTGTAAACATAAAAGAGTCCCTAGTAAAGCCTCTTGTTAAACTAGCTTGTTGGTTAATATATGATCATGGTTTCCTGATCATGAACATAGAGATGTTATTAACAACAGGGTCATATCATTAGGAGAATGATGTGATGGACATAATCCTATAGTTAAGCGTAGCATAAAGATCAAGTCATTTAATATAGTTCATTTGCTATAAGCTTTCTGATACATAGTAACCTAATTCCTTCGACCATGAGATCATGTTAATCACCATCACCGGAAGGATTCTTTGATGACATCAAACACCATACCGTAACTGGGTGGCTATAAAGGTGGCATTGAGTGTTCGGAAAGTATGGGTTGAGGCACATGGATCAAGAGTGGGATTTGTCCATCCATATGACGGATAGATATACTCTGGACCCTCTCGGTGGAATGTCATCCAATTATCTTGCAAGCATGTGACTGGCTCACAAGGGATCACATACCACGGGAACGAGAAAAGAGTACTTATCAGTAACGAGGTTGAACTAGGTATATAGAGATACCGACGATCAAAACCTCGGATAAGTAAACTATCGTGAGACAAAGGGAAATTGGTATCGTATGTAAGTGGTTCATTAGATCGCAAAGTAATCGTAGAAATATGTGGGAGCCATATGAATTTCCAGATTCCTCTATTGGTTATTGATCGGAGAAGTGTCTCGGTCATGTCCGCATAATTCACGAACCGTAGGGAGACACACTTAAGGATTCGATGTTGTTGAGTAGTTATGGAATGATGAGTAAGAGACCGAATGTTGTTCGGAGTCTCGGATGGGATCCGGGATATCACAAGGAGATCCGGAATGGTCCGGAGAATAAGATTCATATAAGGAAAGTCCTATTTCGGAGTTGGGGAATGATTCCGGTGTTTTCACCGGGAATGTTCTAGAAGGGTCCCGAAGGTCCGGCACTCCGGAGGGGAAGGGTACATGAATGTGTCATGACAATATGGAATGGTTGCATCATGTACTAGGTAACATGGCTGGGCAAAATAAAGGGAGAAATCAAATCCTAGTTTGAAAGTCAAATGCCAATTTGAAAAAGTCAAATGACGAGTTTGCTTGGTGGAGGGAGAGTAGGAAACCTACTTGGGGAGGAAGTCCTCCTCCCTCCACCCGCCGGCCAAGGATGCCGAGTTGGGGGAGGACTCCCTCCTCCCAACCAGCACCCTCCCACCTATATAAGGAGGGGCAGGGCTGCCCCTCTTCCCTACACCCAACACACGTCAAACCCTAGCCCCAGGCGCCACCACCTGCTGCCGCTGCCTAGGGCCTCCTCCCAAGTCGCCGACTAGGGTTTCCCCAAACCCTAGCCATCGGCTACACCACCCCCTTGGTGCCCTCTAAACCGTAGATTGCCAAGGCCTCTCTCATACTCCACCATACTCGCTTCGGCTTAAGGCGAAGCCCTGCGAGATCTCCCTCTACTTCCGACACCACGCCGTCGTGCTGCCGAAATCATGAGGAGAGTGCTACAACCTCCGCTCCCTGCTGGAACAAGGGAGAGGAAGGTCTTCATCGAGTACCGAACGTGTGACCGACTGCGGGAGCGCTGCCGGAACGCAGCGCCGGAAGGATCGTCTACACGATCTTGAGATCGGCAAGAGTACGACTACATCACCCACGATAATCTGCTCTCGTTAACCGCTTTGGATCTTCGAGGGTTAGTATTCTATCGACTCGTTGCTACGATCTAGTAGATAGATCTTGGCTTGATCATAGATTAGATCTTGATTGTGTGTTCATGCGGTAGAAAATTTTGTTTTCCATGCTACGAACCCCTACAAGACGATCCAACCTCCGTTGGGAGGTCATCATCGTCTATGGCCCCGCGGATCATAGTCGATCCCCAGCCTTCCTCGAGGAACTAAAGGACAAGGTCGAGCGCTGTTCCATCCCGGTGGTGGTGGCGAGTGACTTCAACCTAATTCGCTCCCCTGAAGACAAGAGCTCCCGCAACGTGGATGTCCCGCGTGTGCGGATGTTCAACGATTGCATCGCTGACCTCGCTCTTAGAGATATCACGTGAGTGGGAGCCCGCTTTACATGGACGAACAACAGGGCCGATCCTGTCAGGAGTGTTCTCGACCGCTTCCTGGTCTCAGTGGACTGGGAAGTTGCCTTCCCTCTCTGTTCCCTCCGCACCATTACCAGGGTAGGCTCAGACCATGTTCCACTACTTCTATCGATAGGGGGAGTTCGCCGCCACGGCTAAACCGCTGCCACTTCGAGAACTTCTGGCTTCACCAGCCAGGCTTTGTGGAGGTGGTACATGCCAAGTGGTTAGCTGCGCCAAAATGCCAAGTGGTTAGCTTCGAGAACTCCCCCTAGACGATTTAATGTAGTGGACGTATGGCACCACTGCGCCAAAATGGCCCGCCAATTCATGAGGGGTTGGGGGGCCAATTTGGGCGCAGCGACAAGACTCCAGAAGACTGCACTGCTGGAAGAGATCCGTACCCTAGACCTGGCGGCAGACTCGGTGGGCCTGTCCACCGACGAGTGGTCCCATCGTTATGCCTTAGAGACCTCCCTAGTCGAGATATTCAAGGGGGATAAGCTATTTTGGAGGCAGCGCAGCCGCCAAAATTGGCTCCTCCAGGGAGACGCGAACACAGCATACTTCCATGCGGTGGCCAATGGATGCCGAAGGAAATGCTCGATCCCCTGCCTCTGGGACGAGGGACTCCTCATCGAGGAGGTGGGGGCGCTCTCCTCCCATATTTACTCCTTCTATAAGGAGTTGTTCTCGGCAGGACCCTATACGGGGGTCGTGTTGGCAGTGGACTTCTGGCCGAGTAGGGCCAGGGTCACAGCTAATGAGAATGCGGTGCTCATGAAGGGAATATGCCCTGAGAGGCAATAATAAAGTGTTTATTATGTGTATTCCACGTATATGATAGATGTTTATTTTGCATGCTATAATTGTATTAATACGGAAACATTAATACATGTGTGTTTAATAAACAAACATAAAGTTCCTACTTATGCCTCTCTCATAAACTAGCTCGTTGATTAACAAGATGATCAAGGTTTCCTGATCATGGACATTGGATGTTGTTAATAACGGGATCACAACATTAGTGTAATGGTGTGATGAACATTCATCCAAAGTATATCATTACGATCAAAGTCATTGAGTTTATATTGCTATAACAACTTACGAAGTGATCCTAATCCTTAGACCATGAGATCATGTCAATCACTAACACCGGAAGAGTTTCTTGATAACATCAAACGTCACACCGTAACAGGGTGATTATAAAGATGGATTCAGAACTAATAAAGTGTTATGTTGAGGCTCATGGATCGAGAGTGGAATTTGTTCATCCCGATGACGGATAGATATACTCTGGGCCCTCTCGGTGATATCACATTGATTAGCTTGCAAGCAAGTGATTTGATCACTAGAATGTTATATCACGAGAATGAGAAAAGAGTGCATGTCGGTAACGAGATCAAACTAGGTATGGAGATACCAATGATCGAATCTCGGACATGTAATATATCGTGAAACAAAGGGATTAAGATACTAGCGTAAAAGGTTCCGACGATCACAAGAAAGTCATCGTTGAATGTGTGGGAGTCAGTATGGGTCTCCAGATCCCGCTTCTGATTATTGATCCGAGAGGGGTCTCGATCATGTCCGCATTATTCACGAACCGTAGGGTGACACACTTAAGAGACACCGACATCCAATTGGAGCAAAAGTTTCATGCCGAAAGAATGAACAAGCGCAGGAATTTATTTCACTAGATACCGAAACAGGTTTTCGGGTGAAATTGCATAAAGTGGTTATGCATGTGAAATAGAATTCTAGCAAGGGGTTATTTGTGAATGTTTGTCATTAAAGTAATTGACAAAATTATGAATAAAATAAAAGAGTTTTATTTAATGAGAGTTTGCATTAAATTTGGTGGAAATTTAATGGGAATTTGAGTGGACTTTTGAGTGGATGGAATTTAAAGGAATTTTGTGAGTGGAGTGTCCACCCACATGAAGAGGGGAGGGTAAGGGGGCAGCCCCCATGCGCCGGCCACCCCCTTGGGGTTCCCCCCTCCTCCTATAAAAGGAGCCCCCCTCCTCACTTGTCTCTCACACCTCCTCGTGAAGGATCTCTCTCCCCCTCTAGAATTTATCCCCCATGGTCTCGGACTAGCGAGATACATGTTCCCGGTGGCTATTCGGCAAGAAAGAGTTGTGCTTCCGCTGCATCGCTGGAGCGAGGAGGCGGAGGTTGCTCGGTGCCTCGAACGTGTGTGCGAGCACGGATGCGCTGCTGATTTGCGGCGCTAGGACTTCCTCCCGATCTTGAGATCTGCAAGAGATCGTCTACATCAACCACGAGTTGAACTCATTAAGCTTTGTCGGTCTTCAAGGGTATGTTCTCTACGGATATACATCCGCCCATTGTTTGTATCTAATAGATAGATCTTGGTACATAGTTCACATCTTAGGAAATTTTTTGTTTTCTATGCTGCGAACCCTACAGTGGTATCAGAGCCGGATCTATGCGTAGATTCTTTACACGGGTAGTACACATATGAGTATGTGGGCGATGATGATCATGTTGTTGCTCCTTTGTTGTAATTTTGGATATTGGTGGCATAGTGGGATGAAGCGGCCAGGACAAACTTTACATGTCCTCGCACATGAGACCTGTTCCACGCTTGACATGCAACTAGTTTGCATAAGTGGCTAGCGGGTGTCTGTCTCTCCTACTATAGTCAATATCTATTTTGCAAACGAGTTGTCAACAATTTGGTTATCCTCGTTGTGGTTCATGTTCGTAGGTAATAACGGTTCTATCTCGAAAGCCCTAAGCCACGTAAAACTTGCAATGGATAAATTAGAGGCGTCTAGTTTAGATTATTGCTGGGCTAGTGTTATGATATGGTAGTGTTGTAAGTAGAAGTATGAGATGATACTCTTACAACACACATAGCGTGTAAACTCCATAGACCTTGGATTTACACATATATGTATGATAGTGATCATACCACGGTGCACATGATAGAGATCATATGCGGAAACCATATCATTTCACTAATAAACATGTGATGTTTGATAGCATCTTATATTGCTTGTTTAGTGCTTTGTTAGCATAATAAGATGATCCCTCATTTAAATATCAAGATAAGAATGTGTTCTTCCTTTAGTATGCACCGATTGTGTTTCGTCACTCCAAGACATAACGTGATGATCGGGTGTTCTTGGATCCACGACCATATTTTGGGTGTAAAACAGTTACACACGCGAATACTAAGGTTCTAACTTGGCGAGCCTAGCATGTACAGACATGGCCTCGGAACACGGACCAAAAGGTTAAGCATGAGTCATATAGTTGATATGATGCCCATTTGATGCTCGCCTTTGAAGCTATACCGACTCACGTGATGATCGGACTTGGTATAGTGGATTTGGTTCATGTAATCACCAAAAAGGCACGAGGGATGTCGTTTTTGAGTGGGAGTTCATTCGTAATATGGATTAGTTGAACTCAATCTATCATACACTTAGTCTAAACTTTACAAATTCTGTTGTAGATGGCACCACCTGCTTTTAATTTCAATGTGTTCATGGAGAAAGAGAAACTAGCAACGAACGGTAGCAACTTTACCGAATGAGCCATGAATTTGAGGATTCTCCTCTCTGCTGCACAAAAGCAATACGTGCTAGAAGCGCCGTTAGGCCCCCCACCTTTAGAGGATGCCCCTGACGAGGAGAAGAATGTCTATCACACTCGTCAGTGGGACCACAACTTAGTTCATTGCGGCATATTGTATGGGCTAGAGCCGGAACTTCGAAAGCGTTTCGAAAACGGCAATGCATTTGATACAATGGGTGAGTTGAAAATGATTTTCGACACACATGCTGCTGTAGAGAGCTACAACGCTTCAGAAAAGTTCTTTAGCTGCATGATGGAAGAGCACAACTCCGTTAGTGAGCATGTACTCAAGATGTCGGGTTACGCCGATAAGCTTGTGTCCTTGGGAATAACGATTCCCATTGACTTAGGCATCATCGTGTTCTGTAGTCTCTGCCACCTAGCTATAAGAGCTTTGTGATGAACTATAATATGCAAGGCATGAAGAAGTCTCTCCCCGAGCTTCTGTCAATGATTAAAACTACAGAAGTGGAGATCAAAAAGGAACATCAAGTGTTGACGATCAATAGGAACACTGGTTTCAAGAAAGACAAGAAGGGAAAACGGAAGGGTAGTAAGGGCGGCAAGCCTGTTGCTGTGCCTGAAAAGAAACCCCGATTTGGACCTAAGTCTGATACCGAGTGCTACTATTGTAAGGGGACTGGCCACTGGAAGCGCAACTGCCCCAAGTATCCGGCAGACAAGAAGGCCGGCAAGGCAAACAAAGGTATATATGATATACATGTTATTGATGTGTACTTGACTAGTGCTTGCAGTAGCACCTGGGTATTTGATACCGGTTCAGTTGCTAATATTTGTAACTCGAATCAGGAGCTGCGGAACAAGCGACCGCTAGCAAGGGGTGAGGTCAAGATGCGTGTCGGCAATGGATCAAGCGTTGATGTGATCGCCGTCGGAACGCTGCCTCTCCACTTGCCGTCGGGATTAGTTATAAACTTGAATAATTGTTATCTAGTTTCTGCACTGAGCATGAACATTGTATCTAGATCGTGTTTGATGCGAAGTGGTTATTCATTTAAATCCGAGAACAATGGTTGTTCCATTTATATGAATGAAATCTTTTATGGTCATGCACCGATGATGAATGGTTTATTTCTATTAGATCTCGATGATAATGTTACACATATTCATAATGTTGATGCTAAAAGGAATAAACTTAATGATGATATATCCGCATATATGTGCCACTGCCGTCTAGGTCATATTGGCGTTAAACGCATGAAGAAGCTCCATTCGGATGGACTTCTGGAATCACTTGATTTTGAATCATTTGATACATGTGAGCCATGCCTTATGGGCAAGATGACTAGAACGCCGTTTTCCGTTTCAATGGAACGGGCGACAGATTTATTGGGAATCATACATTCTGATGTATGTGGTCCAATGAGTGTGTCGGCGCGAGGTGGATATCGTTATTTTGTTACTTTCACGGATGATTTGAGTAGATACGGTTATATCTACTTGATGAAACACAAATCTGAAACCTTTGAAAAGTTCAAGGAATTTCAGAATGAAGTGGAAAATCATCGTAATAGAAAGATCAAATTTGTACGGTCCGACCGTGGAGGTGAGTATCTAAGTTACGAGTTTAGCACTCACATGAAAGAGTGTGGAATTGTTTCACAACTCACGCCTGTCGGAACACCACAGCGAAATGGTGTGTCGGAACGTCGTAATAGTACTTTATTAGATATGGTTCGATCTATGATGTCTCTGACGGACTTGCCGTTGTCATTTTGGGGTTATGCACTAGAAACTGCTGCATTCACTTTAAATCGGGCACCATCTAAATCCGTTGAAAAGACACCGTATGAATTGTGGTTTGGAAACAAACCTAAGCTGTCTTTTTTTAAAGTTTGGGGATGCGATGTTTATGTGAAGAAACTTCAACCGGATAAAATCGAACCCAAAGCGGAAAAATGCGTCTTCATAGGATACCCTAAGGAAACTATTGGGTATTCCTTCTATCACAGATCCGAGGGCAAGGTTTTTGTTGCCAAGAATGGATCCTTTCTAGAGAAAGAGTTTCTCGCGAAAGGTGTGCGTAGTCGGAAGGTAGAACTCGAAGAGGTTATTGAACCTTCTCTTCAAAGTATGGCGAGTAGCGCAGCGCCGGAAGTTGTTCCGGAGTTGGCTCCACCTGTTGAAGAGGGAACTAATGATAATGATCATGAAACTCCGAAAGAGAGTACTACCGAACCTCGCAGGTCAAGCAGGACGCGTGCAGCTCCCGAGCTGTACGGAAATCCTGTCATGAATTTCATGGTTGATGAAAATGATGACCCTGCGACATATGAAGAAGCGATGATGAGCTTGGATTCCAACAAATGGTTAGAAGCCATGAAATCGGAGATGGAATCCATGTATGAAAATCAAGTTTGGAACTTGGTGGAATTACCTCACGACCGAAAGGCCGTGGAGAACAAATGGATTTTCAAAAGGAAAACTGATGCTGATGGTCATGTGACTGTCTATAAAGCTCGACTTGTCGCAAAGGGGTTTCGACAAATTCAAGGAGTTGACTACGATGAGACATTCTCTCCCGTAGCGATGCTAAAGTCAGTTAGGATTATGTTAGCAATTGCTGCATATTTCGATTATGAGATATGGCAGATGGATGTCAAAACCGCGTTTCTCAATGGTAATATTGAAGAAGAGTTGTATATGATACAACCAAAGGGTTTTGTCGATCCTAAGGATGCTAACAAGGTGTGCAAGCTTCAGCGATCCATCTATGGATTGAAGCAAGCATCACGAAGTTGGAATCTCCGCTTTGATGAGGTGATCAAAGAGTTTGGATTTGTCCAAACTTATGGAGAAGCTTGTATTTACAAGAAAGTGAGTGGGAGCAATGTGGAATTTCTGATATTATATGTGGATGACATATTATTGATCGGAAATGATATAGATCTTTTAAACAGTGTTAAAAGTTATCTAAACAGCAAATTTTCAATGAAGGACCTAGGTGAAGCGTCATACATATTAGGCATAAAGATCTATAGAGATAGATCTAGGCGCCTAATAGGGCTATCGCAAAGTACATACCTTGATAAGATTTTAAAGAAGTTTAAAATGGACGGAAGTAAGAAGGGGTTCTTACCTATGTTGCAAGGCAAGACATTGAGTAAGACTCAAAGTCCGGCTTCGTCGGAAGAAAGAGAGATAATGGACAAAGTCCCCTATGCTTCAGCCATAGGCTCTATAATGTACGCCATGCTATGTACAAGACCGGATGTGGCACATGCTATTAGTTTGACTAGTAGGTACCAATCAGATCCAGGTTCGGAACACTGGATAGCGGTCAAGAATATCCTTAAGTACTTACGAAGAACTAAGGATATGTTTATTGTATACGGAGGTGAAGAAGAGCTCGTTGCTAAGTGTTATGTTGATGCTAGCTTTGACACCGATCCGGATGACTCTAAGTATCAATCCAGATACGTATTTCTCATGAATGGCGGAGCGGTTAGTTGGAGGAGCTCCAAACAACCTGTGGTAGCGGGATCAACAACGGAGGCCGAATATGTTGCTTCTTCAGAAGCGGCTCAGGAAGTAGTTTGGATGAAGGAGTTCATATCCGAACTAGGAGTGGTTGCAAACGCTTTGGACCCAATGGTGATCTATTGTGACAACAATGGTGCCATTGCCAATGCCAAAGAGCTAAGGTCTCACAAGCATTCCAAGCATATTAAGCGCCGGTTTCACTCCATCCGCGAGCATGTCAAGGTTGGAGATATAAAGATTTGTAAAGTACATACGGATCTCAATATAGCAGATCCGTTGACTAAAACTCTCCCTAGAGCAAAACATGATCAACACTAGAACTCAATGGGTGTTAGATTTATCACTATGTAACTAGATTATTGTCTCTAGTGCAAGTGGGAGACCGAAGGGAATATGCCCTGAGAGGCAATAATAAAGTGTTTATTATGTGTATTCCAAGTATATGATAGCTGTTTATTTTGCATGCTATAATTGTATCACTACAGAAACATTAATACATGTGTGTTTAATAAACAAACAGAAAGTTCCTAGTTATGCCTCTCTCATAAACTAGCTCGTTGATTAACAAGATGATCAAGGTTTCCTGATCATGGACATTGGATGTTGTTAATAACGGGATCACAACATTAGTGTAATGATGTGATGAACATTCATCCGAAGTATAGCATTACGATCAAAGTCATTGAGTTTATATTGCTATAACAACTTACGAAGTGATCCTAATCCTTAGACCATGAGATCATGTCAATCACTAACACCGAAAGAGTTTCTTGATAACATCAAACATCACACCGTAACAGGGTGATTATAAAGATGGATTCAGAACTAATAAAGTGTTATGTTGAGGCTCATGGATCGAGAGTGGAATTTGTTCATCCCGATGACGGATAGATATACTCTAGGCCCTCTCGGTGATATCACATTGATTAGCTTGCAAGCAAGTGATTTGATCACTAGAATGTTATATCACGGGAACGAGAAAAGAGTGCAAGAAAGAGATCAAACTAGGTATGGAGATACCGATGATCGAATCTCGGACATGTAATATATCGTGAAACAAAGGGATTAAGATACTAGCGTAAAAGGTTCCGACGATCACAAGAAAGTCATCGTTGAATGTGTGGGAGTCAGTATGGGTATCCAGATCCCGCTTCTGATTATTGATCCGAGAGGGGTCTCGATCATGTCCTCATTATTCACGAACCATAGGGTGACACACTTAAGAGACACCGACATCCAATTGGAGCAAAAGTTTCATGCCGAAAGAATGAACAAGCGCAGGAATTTATTTCACTAGATACCGAAATAGGTTTTCGGGTGAAATTGCATAAAGTGGTTATGCATGTGAAATAGAATTCTATCAAGGGGTTATTTGTGAATGTTTGTCATTAAAGTAATTGACAAAATTCTGAGTAAAATAAAAGAGTTTTATTTAATGAGAGTTTGCATTAAATTTGGTGGAAATTTAATGGGAATTTGAGTGGACTTTTGAGTGGAGGGAATTTAAAGGAATTTTGTGAGTGGAGTGTCCACCCACATGAAGAGGGGAGGGCAAGGGGGAAGCCCCCATGCGCTGGCCACCCCCTTGGGGTTCCCCCCTCCTCCTATAAAAGGAGCCCCCCTCCTCACTTGTCTCTCACACCTCCTCGTGAAGGATCTCTCTCCCCCTATAGAATTTATCCCCCATGGTCTCGGACTAGCGAGATACATGTTCCCGGTGGCTATTCGGCAAGAAAGAGTTGTGCTTCCGCTGCATCGCTGGAGCGAGGAGGCAGAGGTTGCTCGGTGCCTCGAACGTGTGTGCGAGCACGGATGCGCTGCTGATTTGCGGCGCTAGGACTTCCTCTCGATCTTGAGATCGGCAAGAGATCGTCTACATCAACCACGAGTTGAACTCGTTAAGCTTTGTCAGTCTTCAAGGGTATGTTCTCTACGGATATACATCCGCCCGCTGTTTGTATCTAATAGATAGATCTTGGTACATAGTTCACATCGTAGGAATTTTTTTGTTTTCTATGCTGCGAACCCTACAGCTCACCCTCCCATTCCTGCCTGAGGACATAGAGCAGGCGGTGAAGGCCATGAAGGCCAACTCCGCCACGGGGCCCGATGGACTCTCGGTAGCTTTCTTCCAGACCTTCTGGAGGGAACTCCAACCGGTCATTATGCCCATGTTCTATGAATTCTACACGGGGACACTCGTGATGGGACGGCTGAATCTGGGCGTGATCACCCTGATCCCTAAAGTGATAGGGGCCTCGGACATTCGCCAATTCAGGCCCATCACGGTCCTCAATGTCATTCAATGAATCTTCGCGAAAGTCTGTGCCTCTCGCCTTGCACCGATCATGGAGCGCCTCACCCACCAGTATCAATTTGCCTTCCTCAAGGGTAGATTTATACATGATGGAATTTTGGCCCTCCATGAGATCATCCACGAGATCAAGTCCAGACGAATGAAGGGCATCTTCTTGAAGCTAGACTTCTAGAAGGCCTACGATCGTCTGGACTGGCTGTTTCTCCGGCATGTCCTTACTAGACGAGGATTTGACGACCGCCTGATCACCTGGCCGATGCAATTCATCATGACCGGGAGCAACACGATTAACATCAACGACGTGATTGGGCCATACTTCCACCCCTCCGGTGGGGTCCGTCAGGGAAACCCCCTATCCCCCCTCCTCTTCAATGCGGTTGTGGATGCCCTAGCGGAGATGCTTGAAAAAGCAAAGGCGGTCGGCCACATCTCCGGAGTGGTAGGCCAACTTATTCCAGGGGAGGTATCACCCAGCTCCAGTATGTAGACGACATAATGATCATGATCGAAGGCTCGGCGCTGGACATTGCGAACCTCAAGTTCCTCCTCCTATGCTTCCAGGAAATGTCTGGCCTCCGCATCAATTTCGACAAGAGTGATATTATCGCACTAGGGTTCTCTCAGGACGAGCAATAGAGGATAGCTGAAAACTTCAATTGTTGGCTGGCCTCATTCCCCATCACGTACCTCGGGATGCCGGTCCACGACACCAGGATCCTGATTAGGGACCTGGACCTGCTCGTGGACAGGGTGCGCTCAAGGTCCGAACCTTGGTGTGGAATATTCACGTCGAAAGGCAGCAAGACCGTCCTCATTGACTAATGCCTATCTAGCCTACCCATGTATCTGATGAGTATGTACCTCCTTCCCGAGGGGGTACAAGGGGCTTTTGACAAGGAGTTTTCTAGGTTCTTCTGGCAAGACCCCTTAGGACGCCAGAAATACCACATGGTCAAGTGGGCCGACATTTGCGCCCCCAAGGAATTTGGGGGCATAGGTATCCTCGCCTCTGGCCAGTTCAACAAGGCCTTAATGCTTATATGGGTCTGGCGTATCTTGCGCGATGATGGCGGTCTGTGGATCAATCTCATTAAGGCCAAGTACCTGCAGGGTCGCCCCCTCCTGGACTGTGACCGGCGTGACGGATCCCAGTTCTGGCACTCCATCCAGGAGATCAAGAACGAGATCAGGCTTGGACTCTCTGTTTCTATTGGGAACGAGGAGGGAACCCTGTCTTGGCTGGAATCTTGGCTCAGGAAGCGCCCGCTGAAGGAGGTATACCCAAGCCTCTTCGCCATTTGTTCCGAGCCAGCGCTTCGTGTATCCTCCGTTGTACATGAAGGTACATGGAACATCTCGTTCCTTCGTACCTTCAGCCCGGAGGAAACTGAAGCCTGGAGGGAACTTAGGGCGGAGCTCCCGACCTCCTTGGCGGATGAACCCGACACAGTATCCTGGACCCTCACCCCATCAGAAGCGTTCTCGGTTAGCTCGGCCTATCGGGCCCTCTTTGGCCGCGCGACCCTTCCCTGGGCCAAGCCCCTTTGGAAGGCTCCCCTCCCGCTGAAGACCAAAATTTTTGTGTGGCAAATGTTACGCGATAGGCTCCCGTCGGGGGTGGAGGTGACCAAGAGACATGGACCAGGGGACGGGTTATGTCCATTATGTGGGATCCCTGAAACGGGCACCCACATAATGTTCACATGTCCCGCAACCCGGTTTCTGTGGAACTTCACCAGAGAGGCATTGGGCCCAGACTGGCTGGCCCATGATCTCGATGAATTCCTAGAAACCCAAGCAAACCAGGCAGGAAAGGGCCGACGCCTTTTCTGGTTAGTGTTTGCGGCGATGTCATGGTCCCTCTGGAACATTTGGAACAAGATGGTTATTGAGAAGATTCTTCCTAGGCGTGCCTCTGACTTGGTTTTTCACTTTTTGGCTTCTCTGCAGCTCTGGTACCCGCTTTGTAGACAACGGAACAAGGCAAGGCTGGACGCGACCCTCCGACGGCTCTTGGAGGCGGCCTGGCGGCTCCCCCTAGTCTGGAGTAGCTCCCTTTCGTTGTTGCACCCTCTCCTGGCGAGGTGGCCCACCCCTGTTTTTGTGCTTTCTGCCGTTTTGGGTCGGTTTTGTGCTGTGACCCCAGCATATGTTGTGTGCTTGACTTTGACCTATGGATTCGTGTTGTGGACAGTTGATTTATTTATAAATAGGGGCGAAAGCCTATTTCGAGAGTTGTATTCCTGCAAGAACAAATAGGCTCTGATCACAGTGATCTTTTGGCATGTTGTGCGCAGTTGTGTGCAACTCCGTTTATCTCCCTGGATATATGAAATATTGAAGCCTGCATTTCCTGAGCTAGATTCTAAAATTGTATAGTTTGCCTTCTAATTTACCAAAGCATGTTATGATCCGTAGCTCTAGGAGCTACTGCTGCCTTTGCGGATGTCAAGTTATCCGTGAAGATGGTTGGCTTGATCAGCATCATCGCCGAGGCAAAGTGGGCCGCCAAAATCATCGCATGAGCTTCAGCCTACAAAGGGGACGCCATATCCTTTCTAGACGCCATTATGAAAACATCTCGTCTTCCTTCCTAAAGAGTTTCCGCATAGTAGATCCCTATGCCTGTTGTAGACAATGTGTCACTGCTCCTCTTCTTGGATGCTGCATTTGCATATATCTTGGGCCCTGTAAAATGAAAGTCAGTGGGAACAGAGATGCTAGGACAGTTAGTGGGTGGAGACGTTTTCTTTGCTTTAATCAGCTGCTCCAACTCAAGATTATTAGGCAGAGCATTAGTGTTGATTGCCACCTGTTGTGGGGTAGTCTTCTTCCTGCAAACCAGTTGGTCGTTCCTAGCTTTCCAGATGCACCCGAGGAAAGTGAACATAAAATTAAGGCTCATAATCAGATGATTTTGACTTAAGAGGTTCAGGATAATCTGAGATATGCCATGTGAATGTGCAACCAGGATTTCAGACTTGATGAAGCAAGGAGGCAAGAACCAAGTAGCTTTCGCAAAGGGACATATGAAAAAGAGGTGCAGGTCAGTTTCAGGAATATCACATCTGCAACATACCTTTGCAATGTGCGAAGAGAACTCAGAGGCCCTATCTTCCTTGGCAAGGGCATGCCTAAGAACTCTCCAAGCAAAGGTTTTAACCCTGGGGATCATCTTTTTGCATTTTCAAACTTGCTTCATGATCGTTTTGGTAGATTCTGAAACCTATTCTGGGCAAGGTGTACCTGTGTTAAAACGCCTTAGCAAACAAGTTTTGTATGTAGATTTGGAATTACATTTCCCATTTGGCGTTGGTTTCCAACAGAGGATGTCATCCTCATTTGAGGGAACAACAAGCGTGTTTTTGATGGCATGTGCAGTGCAGCTGTGAAACAAAGAATCAATTAAGGTGATGTTCCAGTTTTTAGTACTAGGTGACCAAAATTGGTTAATAATGGCTGGGTAGCGGAAGCCGGGTTATTGAATAATGAGGTTGCCATAAATATTTTCCCATCCAAAAAACCAAGGTGTGCTCCATATAGAGGAATTACCATTGCAGACTTGATAAGAAGAGTTGGTACGAAGCATATGAATCACTTTAAAAATCAAGGGCAAAAAAGCAAATTTTGGGATGTTCCTATTGGCCCTCTAAATCGAAGAGTGTGGGAAATATTTGGCTCTAAGCATGCCCTGGAGAAAATAGTTTGGCTTCTCGGCTATTCTCCAGGCAGTAGAAAGGATAAGGCCTATGTTGGTGGCTTGCAAATTACGCACACCTAAACCTCCTTCAGTTTTTGGAGCATAGATGTTTTCTCTAGGCAGTGAGACAGAGAGCTTTGGTATTGGGTTCCGAGGAGGTACCTATCCACCAAAAGACTCTGATGATGGCCTGAATATTTTTCAGGATATTTTTGGAAAAATGATGTTGGACATGTAGTAGACATGGAAAGGTGAAATAATCGAATTAATGAGCTCCAACCTAGCAGCATGGGAAAGAGAGTTTGCTTTATAGGTGGAGAGCTTGTAAGCCTCACTTCTGTTCTTTGCAGGAAGAATAAGAGGATGGCCCAGGTGGGTGAAATTCTCATCAATGGTAGGAATAGGAAATATTTGAGTAATATCATTAGCCTCACTTCTGTTCCTATTGGATCTAAAATTTTGAATGATAAAGATGTAAGCCTCACTTCTGTTCTTTGCAGGAAGAATAAGAGGATGGCCAGGTGGGTGAAATTGTCATCAATGGTAGGAATAGGAAATATTTGAGTAATATCATTAGCAGTAGAGGTATCCACCTTACTAAAGATAATACCTGATTTTCTCTAGTTAGGAATCTGACCTGAAGTAGCACAGAAATCCATGAGAATGTTCCTGATAGCATGTGCTTCCTGAGTATTAGTGGCTATCCCACAAACCACCAGATCATCTGCAAAAAGAAGAGAATGAATTAGGGGGCACATGGGCCCAAGAGAGATTCTTGCAAGATTAGAAGCATACAAAGCCTCTGACAAAGCAATAGAGAGTTCATTAATAGCAATAATAAACAAATATGGAGACAAAGGACATCCTTATCGTATTCCCCTGAAGCTGACAACGTTTGAATAAGTTTGCCCATTTATTATAACAGAGAAAGCAGGAGTGGAAATGCAAGCATGCACCAACCTAATGAAATGACCATGCGGCCCTTTACGAGGAAGGACTTTGTAGATGAAGTTCCATTCTAGTCTATCAAAAGCTTTAGCAAGGTCAATTTTAAGCATGAAATCTTTATTTTTACAATATGAGAGGCCAAAGGAATGGGTGATTTCCTGAGCTACAATGAAATTGTCACTAATTCTTCTACCACCAATAAAAGCCTGCTAGGAAGGGTGGATGTAGCCAGGGAGATGAGGTTTTAATCTATTGGCCACACATTTAGCAATAATTTTGTAGATGACATTGCAGAGACTAATGGGCCTGTAGTCTGTTGGAACAATATGGACAAGTTTTTAGGAATTGGGGCAATATTAGTGTCACTAATATGTTCAGAGAGAATAGCAGTGGCAAAGAAATTTTGCAGTAAATTTGTGACAATATTACCAATCCAAGACCAAGTTGCTAAGTAGAACTGTACGTTAAAACCATCTGCGTTTCATATCATTAAGGACACCCCATATTTCCTCTTTCTCCGGGGTGGAGTAGGTTGGATCATTAGGCATAGGATCAGCATACGTAGTTCTTCTCCTTTTTCCTTCTACCCATATCTTCCTCCCTATTTTCATGATTCCATATCCACACTCATATTTTTAAATTATTCAATAACTCCCCTTCTTTTTCATCCTTGTCCAATTCTTGGTCCCTACGACGACGAAAATTTTCTTGCATTGAAAACTTCTAAAGCCACCTTCTCCAGTATCTTAGCAAAGAACACCAACCTATCTTTGTGAATAATTTCACCTGCAACAAACTCCACTATTAGATCCAGTAGCAAATGTGAAATAATATAGCAATTGTCTCATCAAGTCATCTATTTTCAGAACAAGCTAAATTTCTAGTTTTCCAGATCCCCCAAATTATAGCAGAAACACCCACTACAATGATGTTTCTTTCATTTTTCCTAATCCCTTTTCAACCAGAACGAAATGCAATGTTCAACTGATGTGAACTGGAATTTCACTCCAGATGTACAGCTAACTACATTCCATCTGTATCTATCTAAGGGACATTTGAAAAATAGATGTGAAATGGTCTTATCACTCCCACAAAACAAACATTTCTTCTCGCATTTCCCCCTCTATGTAAAAGAACATTTCTAGTTAAGATGCTATTATTCAGCACTAACCATAAGAAGGTCATGACTCTGAGTGGGATTTTTATCTTCCCCATGAACCTAAAAGAAACAAATCTACTAAAGTGCAATGCTGAGTAGAAAGATTCCAATAAAAATTCCCTAGACTTAGTCAATTTCTAGACCAGTTTATCTGGTTCATTCGCCAGGTTAGTGTATCTTATCGACATTTCCAGTTATAACCGTTGTTTCCCTATCTCTACCACCATGGCCCATCTAAATTTTAGTATCCCCACACCTTGTTTGTACCACTTCCTTAATTGTTATGTTTTTTGTTGTTGGAAACATTGATAAGCTTGGATTTTTTGGCATAATTAGCATCAGATCGCCAATGATCTTCCTAAAAACTTGTCTTCCCTCCATCACCAGTTTGGATCTTGCAGTGGGAGAGTTTTTTAATCTTCATAAGCCATTTCCAAAAGTGAGAGTCCCCATATTTCACTGTACCTTGGTAAAGTGTCTTATGTTATAAGTATTTTTTTTCACCAAGATCTCTTACCATAGTCTAGTTTCATTAAAAAGTCCCAAATCTACTTAGCAAGCAAAGCAATGTTCATTGTTCCTAAATCCAAAATCCCAATCTCACCTTGATCTGCAGGCATACAAACTATTTGCCAATTAATCCCACAAGAAATTGTTCCTAATTTTTTCCATATTTTCTTTAGATGCCACAAGGATCCTATATAAAGAGAGCATGTAGAGTGGCACACTTGTGAGAGATGAATTGATCATAGTTACTCTCCCCCCCCCCATAACTAGCATCTTCTCCTATCATGGGCATAATCTCACTAGTACAAACTCGTTATTTAGATACTATGCCTAGATCTGGTTTACCCCAAAAATACAATCCACTGGCTATCTTCATCACCCTTAGGCGGTTGTAATTGTTTGACTGCCTCTAACTTTATTCTCAGATGGTTGTTAATCTGCACCGTATCTAGTATGACTACCCCCTCAGCCGCTCGTTAAAAAATGCCTCTAAATAGAACCTGAGACGATGACAATTATTGTCTTCTCCCTATACCACTCAACCGCAACCGGTCAGAAATATTAATCGCCTCTAGGATTCTACTGAGGCGGACCATTATTCCTCTCGCCTCGAAAACTCACGTCGTGAATATTTCCGAGGTAGCGTGCGCGTGTTGTTAATACAATTAGAAAGTAAAGATCGTGCTAGCCCTCACTCACACGAGTCCACACTCACACGTGTCCACTCGAGGACTACGAACAGTTTCGCATATATAAACCCACTCGGCCTTCTTCTTCCACGAGCTCGTGTCATTTTCCTCCAATCTTTCCAGTCACAAAACCCCAATCTGCACCTTCCGCGCGTGCGCCAAAGCTCCTTTGTTTGCACCACCGTCATCCTCTTAGCTACACCATAAATCATACGCGTGGAGACGAGCCGAAGGTGAAGCCAGTTGGAGGCGCAACATCACATGGCTCGGTCGTTGCCGAGCAGGCGGAGGCGGCTCCGAGCACGCATGCCGCTCGTCGCCAAGCGGGCGAGGCTTCAGGCTCTATGCAGCCATCAGTATCCGTCGCCGTCGAGCAGCAAGTGGCCAACAACGTCGTGGTGCTAATGGCAGATCTGGAGGCAACTAGCGGGTGCTCTACATCAACGACCCCATCCTCCACCAAGAACTCCTCGACAAATTCACGGAGAACGATGAGTTAGAGGAGGAGGTCTCCGATGAGGAGTCTGAGGTACTACTTCGCTAGCTTCTCTAGTCGCGGCCGCAGATTTCACTGTTCATACATATGATTTTCTCAATCATCTATGGATTCTTTTGCTCTTGATGTAGAGAATATAAATATTTGAACGGTCGATTGTATCTGAAAGGGGGACACTAATTTTGATAAGCAGATCCTTTTTGGAAACGACATGTATCTGAAAGAAGTGCATGTAGACTTTCTCTTAGACTGGTGTGAACCCGAATTTCCACCAAAAATCAAGTACTATATCTACAGGATTCCCTATTCATCTGTCATGAAAAAGATGTGCAAGCTGGTAAGATGATATATTCTTGATAATATTATCAACAATAAGCTATCCTGTGATATTTAAATATTTCAGTAATCACAAGCATGCTAATTCTTCAGTTCTCTATACTTGCCTAGACATTTGGAGCTGAGTTCACAAGAAAATACCTTAATAATCTCCTTGATGAACCTATTGATGTCCATGTTTGGCAAATAAAGTGCAAAAAGCCAAAGATGGTTAGGATGAAGATGGGAGCTGGGTCAAATGCAACCTTGACGACTGGATGGGAGAAGGTTGTGAGAAGCTTCAACCTAAAGCAGGATAGCATTGTCCTTTTTTATTTTGATAAAAAATATAATGGAGAGGTACATATTCTGGTTCAGAAACTTCCACGGGGTGGCCCATTATAAATGCAATGCTGGTTTCTTCGAGAGTACTAATTATGCTAGCTATTTGATTTATGTAATGCACTTTGTATGTACTGCCATAATGTGTAATGACTAAATTTGTATGGATATCCCCAACTATATATATCTGGATAATGTTTACCGCGATCGAGCTGCTATATATATGTGTGTTCTTGAGTTAATCTGTCTATCTGGCTGTTGAATCATGATTATGTGTCATGTCAGCTATTATCGAGTTTGCATTAGCATGCTACTATTTAAAATGTTTTACACACACACTGGAGATGTCATTTTAAAAATATGTTTTGAGGCAAACTAGTTATGGAGACAGTCTTTATTAGAATCCAACTTAGGTCGTCTCACTATTGAAGACGGTCCCTAGTACAGGCCATCTGAGGTTGAGGAGTGCTTACAAGCGGTAAGAACTATTGGACGTCTCCAGCTCGTACATGTTCGAGGCGTTTTCCTTATTCCACCGTCAGAGGTCATGTATCTTAGAGCCAAAAAGAAAAACGGCTCAGGTGGTGTGCTGTTAGAAGCTATGCGCTTGAGATGGAACGAGAAACCGTTTGAGGTCTATAGAAAATTGACGTCTCTAAGTAACGAGTTTGTACTAGTGTCTAGTCCCCATTTTTTGCAGCTGGGGCCCAATCAAATAATTTCAACATTTTCTTACCAATGAACTCCAAGGTATTTCATAGGGAGTGTATGCCTATTTTGCATGTCAAAATTTCCTCAAAAACATCTATTGTCTTCTAGGCTTGCCCTAAAAAGAAAATTTCACTATTGTGAAAATTTATTTTTAGGCCTGACATTTCTTCAAACAAACAAAGAATGACTTCAAGATTTCTACCAGGTTCAATATCATCCTCCATTAGGAGCATGGTGTCATCTGCATATTGTAGAATGGCCACACCCCCTGCTAATAGATTTGTTTGATAAATTAGTGGCAAAACCATTCCTCTGATATCTGTTAATTTCAAAGAGCAATGGTGACATGGGATCACATTGTTTGATCCCCTGATAAGTAGATAAATAAGTTCCTAATTAACCCATTCACATCAATACTATTTTTACAATTTTTATTGTCTTCATCACCATACTGATCCAGTGGTTTGGGAAGCCCTTCATTTCCATAGATTGGACTGGGAAAGGCCATTTGATTTTACCAAAGAAGTTTTCAAAGTGAATCATAAAAAGGACCCTTGATTTCTTATTCCTATGCATTCCACTCAAAACTTCATGCAAAACATTCGCCCCCTCGATGATATATCTGTGTATGAAGAATCACCTTTTTGATACTTTGAATAAGTCTATTAACTAGGACTTTAGTCAAAATCTTAAAGGAGACATTCAAGAGACAAATTGGTTTATATTCTGAATTTTATCTCCACATTTAACTTTAGGAGACATTCAAGATCAATCATGTAGTTCTTGAAAAAAGGCCAAAAAGGTGTTTCTTAACTAGGTCCCAATTTTTCTCATAACAATATACATTAAAACCATCTGGTCCTACTATTTTATTTGTTGCCATCCCAAATACTTCATTTTTTAGTTCCTCCATTGTGGATTTCTATAAGAAAATGGAAATCGTCTTCATAAATCCTGTCAACTTCACCACCATCTAAACGTATGTTGTTTTTGCCAGGTTTTCTAAAGTGGTTCTTATAAAAAATCTATGATATACCTTTTCAAACTTTTCTGCCCCTCAATTACCCCTTCTTCCTGATTTAATCTAATAATAGTTCCTTTCCTTCTCCTACCATTTTAAATTATTATCACCTTCAAAAAGTTAAGTTTCTTTGGATCTTTGTATCCATTTTGTTTCTTCTTCCCTAATGATCTTCCTAAGGAGTTGTTTTACCTGAATATGAGTAGCTGTGTTAGTTGCATCAAGACTAAGTGTTTCTATCTTCTTATGAAGATCATCTATTTTAGTAGCATATTCCCTCCTTCTCCTCTTGTATTATTCTTATATATTTCTGTCCCAACCGGTTAGATATCTTCTTAGACAAATGTATCTTTCTTACCACTTATCAAGTATAATTTTCTCATAATATTTTTTGTTACAGATCCTCTCAATTATCCAAGGTAGGTACACCCTTTGGAACCAACCATTCTTAAATCAAAAAATCCTATGACTTCTCTCCCTATCATCAGTTTTAATAAACAATAGTGTGTGGTTAGATAGTTCATTAGGTAAGGTTGAAAAATTACTGAAGGGAAGTGTTCTTCCCAAGGATTCACTAAAACTTTGTCCAATAGTGCACATGTAGGATATCCATAGTTATTTCACTAGGGGAATTTTTGACCTGAAGAGGCAATTTCCATGAGCCCCCTAGCTAGTTTATTACAACATTAAAAATTGTGCTACATTTATTGCACCTCCTAGTTTATTCTTCTCACTTTCCCTCCTAATAATGTTGAAATATCCTAGTAGCAGGAAGGAGCATTTTGATGCACTAATAATGTTAACTAAATCAATTAAGAAATTAGTTTTCCCATCATTTTGAGCATCACCATATACCACCACCAAGTTCTAGAAAAAGCAATCAATAATCTTGCATATAACCATTAATCTCATAAATTAGACCCTAAATTGTTTCTTAGGAACATCAAAAGTATCTTTATTGAATCCTACCAGAATCCCTCCAGGTCTACCCCTAGAGGGCACACCATCCTAATGAAAGTCAAGATTTCCACTTATACATTTTAGACTAGCCCCAATGGGGGTATCATAGGTGGTATCATGCATTACATGCATGAAAATGCTTATGTGTCATTGCAATTAATGATGAAAGAGATTGTGTTACTATCATAGATAGATACGATATCATAGCATATGGAACTAGAAAAATGATTTCAAATAAATCTTATATACATTTTTACATTGAGATTCTACAAAACAATAAATACAATAAGACTATAATACTACTACATGATACTATGCATTGTGAAGATGGTATCATATACTAGTACCATATGTATGATACTACTATATGATACTCCCCATTGTGACTAGTCTTAAGAAGTCAGGAGGATAATCTTGCCTCACTGTTTCCCGAATCCTAACAGAATCCAACTTATGTTTAATTGCAGTATTATAAATATATTTTTTTCCACATTCCATGTTCTCTTTCCATTCCAAATAAATCCACTTATCATTTAATATTTTTTCCTCCCACCCTTTTTTCCAATTGAGGTTTTGATTGGTGTTTTAACATGTACCACATGAGTAGAATGTTTTACACCATTCACCACATTAAGGAATTAGTCATATATGCAATCTTCCTTCAGGTTTTCACATTCATTTTTAGACATTTGAAGCAATTATACCAGTACATCATCAACATGATCTTGTTGATTGTTTTCTTCTTCAGGAACTTGCTCCAAGCTGTTGTCACATTCAAGGAAAATGTTAACTCTAGCATGCTCCTGACCCCTAAGAAAATTAAAGATTATGGTCTACACTGGTAGAAAAGGGCCCATGCGTCCCGGTTGGTAAGGGCCATTAGTCCCGGTTGCCCAACCGGGACGGGGCAATCGGGACTAAAGCTCTAACCATTAGTCCCGGTTGCCCCACCAACCGGGACAAATGGGGCACACGTGGCGGCATCAGAGCGCGAGGGGGGTGGAGCATTAGTCCCGGTTCGTAACACGAACCGGGACTAATAACCTGCTGCCGCGGCAGAGATTTGGCCCATTTCTCTGCTGCGGCAGAGAATTCATTTTGGCACATTTTGTTGCCGCGGCAGCATTTTCGCCACTTTTTGTGCCATGGCAGAGAATTCATTTAGGTTGTTTTATTGTTTATTTAGTGTTTTGCACTTATCAACGAAGGAACCTTATATTACACAAGATCATCATGACAACATTACATTCAATACACGGATCGAGTTCATGCACTACATACAAAAGTTGCTATTCGATGCTACCGGCCAATTTCTTGAAAGTTGCTATTTTTACAATTCCTATTGTCTATACACAGCCGAGTAGTATTCCCCTTGTGTGTTTAGGACTTCTGCATCCAAGAATCCCGCCAATTCCTCCTGAATTGCTCGTATGCGATCCTTTGGCAGAAGACCGTCCCGTAGACGTTCGATCTGATTTAAAAAAGGAGTCAGCCTATATGAATATGAAACTAAACACAATTTGATTGTAATAAAAAACTATAGAAATTGTTTACGTACGTGGAGTTGCTCTAAATTTCTGCCCTTCTCATCGCACGTCTGCCGGATGAACTCGCATACATAGTATCCACATAGATTGTTACCTGGTCCCTGCGTCAGGAACTTTACGAGAACAGAGTTCAATCAAAATAATAATCAAGCATGATAATAACTGTATCAAAACTAGAATCAAAGAGATGCGCGGATATAGCTAGTGGTGTTTACATCTAGTGGTTGAAATGTAAGCTCCTCTTTCCAAACACCCCTAGCCTTCTTGGTGAACCGTTTTATATTACATGCACCTCGCCGGAGCGGTCGTCTTCTCGATTACACAAGGCATCGCCTTCTCCCTCGTGGAAGGCAACACCTTCAACCTCAAACAAGTTGTCTACTCCGGTAAAAAGAGGATCACCCTCACCGGAGTTGTTCAGAAACGTTGATACGTCTAAATTATCTTCCCCACGGATCACACCTTGGATCAACTCTTCCTTTTCTTCGTCTCTGACGTGTGGGTCCATATTTTCTGCATAGGTGGAAAAACGAATAAGTCAAAGCGGCTAAAGGAGAAAGTTAAGTACGGTGTTGAGAGATATAAACCCTAATTCAGAGAAACCCTAATATATACATACACAATAATAAAAATGAAGAGAAAGGGAAACCGTGTAGTAGATAGGCACATCGTCGAACCCACATGCACCTAAGTTGCTTGAAAATGTGAATCGGGTCTGGGGCTACCCACAGTGACTGACCAGTGGGGCCGAAGACCAATAATACCAAACTAATTAATAAACCTAATAATACCTAACTAATAATAAACCTAATAATCCAAACACCAAAAAGAAAGGGAAACAATCAACACATGGCATCGATGCAATGCTCAAGCAAGTATGATGATATGACAAGTTAATTTGCATTGGAATGTAACCCTAAGAAATGCTCGACGATTTAATCGGGGTTCCGAGGGGTGAAAACCCTAACTCGGAGAAACTCCGGAACACATGAGAGGGGTGGATTTGTTCTTCTAATTAAACTTGTAATTTAAGTTGTTGAACAATGCATGATTATAGCTTAGATAGCTAGGTTTCATTTTTCTGAACATTTTGATATATTATTCATATTTTTATGACTTATAGATTAAAACAAGGATAATGATATGACAAGTTAATTTGTATTAAAAAGTAACCCTAAGACATGCTCGGCAATTTAAACGGGGTTCCGAGGGGTGAAAACCCTAACTCGGCGAAACTCCGGAGTATATGAGAGGGGTTGATTTTGTTTTCTAATTAAGGGGTGGCCGAACGGAGGCGAATCGACGGCGGCCGGAGCTCGGGAAGATGGGTTGCAGAGCTTGATTAAGGCCGAGCGGGGACAATTCCTTTGGCGTAGAGACGCAGTCCAGCACGGCGGAGCTCCTCGGCGACGAGCTCGGCGGGCAGCCTGCCGGCGTCGTGGGGGGGGTTCCTGTGTGCGCGCGTCGATGAATGAGATGGGGAAGAAGAAGAAGAAGAAGAAGAAGAAGAAGAAGAAGAAGAGGGTTTGGAATGCCTTGGCAAAGGTGCATCGTCAAACTCACATGTATATGAGGGGTATCGATGTTCTTCCAACTAAACAAGGGTTTAAAGTTTCTTGACAATGTATTATGATTGCTTAGACACATGGCTCTCAAATTTCTGAACATTTTGATACATTATACATATTTTTATGATTAAATATGAATTAGTTATTGATTTTACAAAATTATATTAATTTCTGCTATTTTTAAACATTTCTGAAAAGGATTAAGCCATTACTGCATCACCCTGACGTCATCAACCCTATCCCTAACTTTCTACACCGGGGCTGCTCCTACCCACAACCACTGACTAGGGGGCCCTAGGCCGATCTGGGTCCACCCCGTGGCCACGTAGGCGCCACGTCAGACGCGGCGGCGCGGGAGGCGTCAGGCGGTGGTCGCCGGCGACGATCTGGGACACCCCAGCACGCGCGGAGGGGTGCGCTGGAAAGAGCGTGACAAGGGGAACCACGTAGTGGTGGCGTCGCCCCTTTAGGGTCACCCGAGTGAGGCTTGCGACAAGCGGCGGCGACGGAGCTCACAAACGAACGGCACGCGGTGGCTACAAAGATCTAGGAGGCAAACGGAGGGTGCCCTGAGCACAAGAAGCTCACCACGGTGCTCGACGTGGGGTCTTGGAATCCAGGCGAGGCCGAAGGTGAGCTAATCGACGACGGCGAGCTTTGTCGGGGTCGGGGACGAAGACGACGAGGTTGGCGACGATTCCGTTTGCCAGAGAGGGAGAGAACGCACGCGAGGGGGAGAAAGAGGGAGAGAACGCACCGCGACGCACGACGGCGGACAGAGGCGACACTGGGCAGCCTGACGGCGGGGCGGCGACGTCTTCCTATGCGCGCACGTCGGAGTTGCAGAGAATGGAGAAGGGGAAGGAGAGGAACGGGCGTCGTGTATAAGGGGGGAGAATATGTCCCGGTTGGTGGCTTCAACCGGGACTAAAGGGTTATACGTCCCGGTTGGAGCCACCAACCGGGATCTATACTCCAATATTTTCAGCAGACCAAGGGTTGGCGCGCAGGGGGTCTTTAGTCCCGGTTGGTGGCTCCAACCGGGACATATTCCCCTGTTTTCAAAAAATTTCAGGTATTTTCTCTCTGTTCCCGCCTTATTTTTTATTTTGGGGTTTAAATTTGTATTGTTTTTTAAATGATAATTAATTTGGAATTTAGAAAAACTTTAAACATAAAAAGTGTTTGGATTTGAATAAATAATTCAAAACCATTTTCTGTTTTAAAAAATAATTAATGTAACCATTTAAAATATGAACCATTTACAATTAAAAATGAATTAACTTATATTTTTTTAATATCAATTTGGAATTTAGAAAAACTTTAAACATAAGAAGTGTATGGATTTGAATAAATAATTCAAAAACATATTCTATTTTTAAAAAATAATTAATGTAACCTTTTAAAATGAATTAACTTATATTTTTGAATATTAATTTGGAATTTAGAAAAAATTTAAACATAAAAAGTGTTTGGATTTAAATAAATAATTCAAAAACATTTTCTGTTTTAAAAAATAATTAATGTAACCATTTAAAATATGAACCATTTACAATTAAAAATGAATTAACTTATATTTTTTTAATATCAATTTGGAATTTAGAAAAAATTTAAACATAAAAAGTGTTTGGATTTAAATAAATAATTCAAAAACATTTTCTGTTTTAAAAAATAATTAATGTAACCATTTAAAATATGAACCATTTACAATTAAAAATGAATTAACTTATATTTTTTTAATATCAATTTGGAATTTAGAAAAACTTTAAACACAAGAAGTGTATGGATTTGAATAAATAATTCAAAAACATATTCAATTTTTAAAAAATAATTAATGTAACCTTTTAAAATGAATTAACTTATATTCTATTTTTGAATATTAATTTTTAAAACGACCCGTTTTTTGCGCTCGAAAAATGGAAAAGGGCTTTTCCGTGCGACAAAAAGGAAAACTTCCTCCTGCAACATTGTTCTCCATACCAATGTCCACACACATGCATAATATGGGCACAACATCACAAACTATGCCGTGATTCAGCACATAACATCGGTCATTTGGACCGAAAGCCATGAAACCTCGAACATGATAGGTCATTTTGTGAAGGTTTTTTCGAAACATGATCAATATACCAAGTCTGGTATTTTTCCTTTCAACTATGTAACATAATATGACACCACGCGAAGGATTTTCATTGTTCGGATTTTTTTGAATTTATTATGCCCGTTTTGAATTATCTGAATTTCTAACTATGGTCGAACCGGTGTGCATGAAGATAGGGGACGGGCATCGTTAGAACTTGCATTGGATCTCTGAATAAACCACATATTGCGAGTCTAAAAATGATTTTTTCAAAAAATCACGGGCGATAGATCATGTACCTGTAGTACAAACCGGACCCACTTCCTGCCGATTCGGCAGACATTTGTCCTTTTTACCCGGGATGGACGAAAAGGTTTGATATGTACCGGTTGGGATATAGTCCATGTAAGGTGGTCTAGTATTTAGGAAAATGGGATGGTAGCATTGTGAAACGGCATTTTGGTGGTTACTTCACAAAACGACCCGTTTTTTGCGCTCGGAAAATGGAAAAGGGCTTTTTCGTGCGACAAAAAGGAAAACTTCCTCCTGCAACATTGTTCTCCATACCAATGTCCACACACATGCATAATATGGGCACAACATCACAAACTATGCCGTGATTCAGCACATAACATCGGTCATTTGGACCGAAAGCCATGAAACCTCGAACATGATAGGTCATTTTGTGAAGGTTTTTTCGAAACATGATCAATATACCAAGTCTGGTATTTTTCCTTTCAACTATGTAACATAATATGACACCACGCGAAGGATTGTCATTGTTCGGATTTTTTTTTAATTTATTATGCCCGTTTTGAATTATCTGAATTTCTAACTATGGTCGAACCGGTGTGCATGAAGATAGGGGACGGGCATCGTTAGAACTTGCATTGGATCTCTGAAGAAACCACATATTGCGAGTCTAAAAATGATTTTTTCAAAAAATCACGGGCGATAGATCATGTACCTGTAGTACAAACCGGACCCACTTCCTGCCGATTCGGCAGACATTTGTCCTTTTTACCCGGGATGGACGAAAAGGTTTGATATGTACCGGTTGGGAGATAGTCCATGTAAGGTGGTCTAGTATTTTAGGAAAATGGGACGGTAGCATTGTGAAACGGCATTTTGGTGGTTACTTCACAAAATGACCCGTTTTTTGCGCTCGGAAAATGGAAAAGGGCTTTTCCGTGCGACAAAAAGGAAAACTTCCTCCTGCAACATTGTTCTCCATACCAATGTCCACACACATGCATAATATGGGCACAACATCACAAACTATGCCATGATTCAGCACATAACATCGGTCATTTGGACCGAAAGCCATGAAACCTCGAACATGATAGGTCATTTTGTGAAGGTTTTTTCGAAACATGATCAATATACCAAGTCTGGTATTTTTCCTTTCAACTATGTAACATAATATGACACCACACGAAGGATTTTCATTGTTCGGATTTTTTTTGAATTTATTATGCCCGTTTTGAATTATCTGAATTTCTAACTATGGTCGAACCGGTGTGCATGAAGATAGGGGACGGGCATCGTTAGAACTTGCATTGGATCTCTGAAGAAACCACATATTGCGAGTCTAAAAATGATTTTTTCAAAAAATCACGGGCGATAGATCATGTACCTGTAGTACAAACCGGACCTACTTCCTGCCGATTCGGCAGACATTTGTCCTTTTTACCCCGGCTTGCGGCAGAGTGGGCCAGACAACACTAATAATAGGGGTGAGTGTCGACATTATGTCGTGCGGCTTGTACCTTGTCCCGGATGGTGTCACCAACCGGGACTAAAGATGAACCTTTAGTCCCGGTTGGAGACACCAACCGGGACTAAAGATGAGTCAGCACTAATAATAGGGGTGAGTGTCGACATTATGCCGTGAGTGTAGACATTATGCCGAGCTGCTTGTACTATAAATATGCATCCTTGTGAGTCCAGTCCTCCAGCCAGTTTGAGGCATCTCCAAGATGGTTTTAGAGAGCAGGGACACCACTACGGCCAGTTTCAGGGAGATGCCGACGGAGCCCAGTCCTCCGGCATCTCCGAGAAACTGGTCATAGAGGCACTCCCTAATATGTGAAATTAGTTAGCTCCGAGGCGTATTGATCTAGTTAGTGAAGTTACAAGCTGCAAGATGGTTTTCGAGAGCAGGGACACCACTACGACCAGTTTCAGGGAGATGCCGACGGAGCCCAGTCCTCCGGCATCTCCAAGAAACTGGTCATAGAGGCACTCCCTAATATGTGAAATTAGTTAGCTCCGAGGCGTATTGATCTAGTTAGTGAAGTTACAAGATGCAAGATGGTTTTCGAGAGCAGGGACACCACTGCGGCCAGTTTCAGGGAGATGCCGACGGAGCCCAGTCCTCCGGCATCCCCGAGAAACTGGTCATAGAGGCACTCCCTAATATGTGAAATTAGTTAGCTCCGAGGCGTATTGATCTAGTTAGTGAAGTTACAAGCTAAAAGATGGTTTTCGAGAGCAGGGACACCACTACGACCAGTTTCAGGGAGATGCCGACGGAGCCCAGTCCTCCGGCATCTCCAAGAAACTGGTCATAGAGGCACTCCCGGTCCAGCCACAAAACGGGACTAACACTCAAGACATTTATTAATATTAAAAACTGAGACTACAAAACCGGGACTAAAGGCCACAAACCGCGAAAGATATCCTTCGGTCAAGCCACAAACCGTGAAAGACATGAACTAGAGTTACATAATATGAGCATGAACTTCTTGGCATATGTCATTCCTTATGACCGCTTCAGACGTAACCATGGAGCATCTTCTTTACTTAACGGAATGCTTGGGTCAGTTTTCACTGTGAAGGGCGGAATTTCATCAAACTTATTATAATCTTCTGACATGTCTGTCTTGTCCTTGATTCCCACGATGTTTCTTTTCCCTGAAAGAACTATGTGACGCTTTGGCTCATCATATGATGTATTCGTTTGCATATTTTTTCTTTTTTTTCGGTCTGGAGGACATGTCCTTCACATAGAAAACCTGAGACACATCATTGGCTAGGACGAATGGTTCATCTCTATAACCAAGATTGTTGAGATCCACTGTTGCCATTCCGTATAACTGGTCTATCTTTACCCCTTCCCCATTCAGGTTGAACCATTTGCAGCGAAACAAAGGGACCTTAAAAGAGACTCCATAGTCTAGTTCCCATATCTCCTCTATGTAACCATAATATGTGTCCTTTTGTCCATTCTCGTCTATTGCATCAAAGCGGACACCACTATTTTGGTTGGTGCTCTTTTTATCTTGGGCGATCGTGTAGAATGTATTCCCATTTATTTCGTACCCTTGGAAATTCAATACAGTAGAAGATGGTGACGCGGCCAACAAGTATAGCTGATCTCCAACAGTGGTGTCATTCAAGAGATGTGTCCGCATCCAACCACCGAAAGACTTCATGTGTTCATCTGTAATCCATGATTCAGGCTTCCCCGGGTTTTTGGAGCGTACAATATTCTTGTGTTCCTCGATATACGGAGCTGCCAAGGTGGAATTATGTAGAACTGTGTAGTGTGCTTTAGTGAAAGAATCCCCGTCCCTACATATCATTGCTTTCTTTCCCAGCGTGCCTTTTCCACTTAGTCTTCCCTCATGCCGCGAGTCAGAAACACCAATCGGCTTAAGGTCAGGAATAAAGTCAACACAAAACTCAATGACCTCCTCTGTTCCATATCCCTTGGAGATGCTTCCTTCTAGTCTAGCACGGTTATGAACATATTTCTTTAAGACTCCCATGAACCTCTCAAAGGGGAACATATTGTGCAAAAATACCGGACCGAGAATGGCAATCTCTTCCACTAGATGAACCAGGAGATGCGTCATAATATTGAAGAAGGATGGTGGGAACACCAATTCAAAACTAACAAGACATTGTACCACATCCTTCTGTAACCTTGGCAGAATATCTGGATTGATTACCTTCTGAGATATTGCATTGAGGAATGCACACAGCTTCACAATGGGTACTCGAACATTTTCCGGTAGAAGCCCCCTCAATGCAATCGGAAGCAACTGCGTCATAATCACGTGACAGTCATGAGACTTCAGGTTTTGGAACTTTTTCTCTGCCATATTTATTATCCCCTTTATATTAGATGAGAAGCCCGACGGCACCTTGATACTGTAAATGACTTCAAAAAAGATTTCCTTCTCTGCTTTGGTAAGAGCATAGCTGGCACGACTTAAGTGACGCCCTTTATCCGTCTTGTTATCTGTATGCATGTTCTTTGGGTCTTTCATAATTTGTTGGTCCTCCCGTGCTTCAGGTGTATCTTTTGTCTTCCCATACACGCCTAGGAATCCTAGCAGGTTCACGCAGAGATTATTCGTCACGTGCATCACGTCGATTGAAGAGCGGACACGCAGGACTTTCCAATATGGCAGCTCCCAAAATATAGATTTCTTCTTCCACATGGGTGCGTGTCCTGTAGCGACGTCGTTCGGAACTGATTGACCGCCGGGACCCTTTCCAAAGATTACTTCTATGTCCTTGACCATAACAAATACATCATCACTAGCAGGGAGTTCAGGCTTCTTCCGGTGATCTGCCTCACCTTTGAAATGCTTGCCTTTCTTTCTTACGGGATGATTGGTCGGAAGAAATCGTCGATTCGCCAGGTACACAACCTTCTTGCATTTATGCAAATATGTACCTTCGGTCTTATCTAAACAGTGGGTGCATGCCTTATATCCTTTGTTTGTCTGTCCTGAAAGGTTACTAAGAGCAGGCCAATCATTGATGGTTACGAATAACAACCCTCGTAGATTAAATGGCTCCTGTTTGTTCTCATCCCACGCACGTACACCTGGTTTGCCCCACAACTGTAAGAGTTCTTCAACTAATGGCCTAAGGTACACATCAATGTCGTTGCCCGGTTGCTTCGGGCCTTGGATGAGCACTGGCATCATAATGAACTTACGCTTCATGCACAACCAAGGAGGCAGGTTGTAGATACATAGAGTCACGGGCCAGGTGCTGTGACTGCAACTCTGCTCCCCAAAAGGATTCATGCCATCCGTACTTAGACCAAACCATAAGTTCCTTGCGTCACCTGCAAAGTCTGGGAAGTCTCTCTCGATTTTTCTCCACTGTGACCCATCAGCAGGGTGTCTCAACTCCCCGTCTTTCTTACGGTCTTCTTTGTGCCATCGCAACAACCTGGCATGATCTTTGTTTCTGAACATGCGTTTCAACCTTGGTATTATAGGAGCATACCACATAACCTTAGCAGGAACCCTCTTCCGGAGGGGCTCTCCCTCAACATCACCAGGGTCATCTCGTCTGATCTTATACCGCAACGCGTTGCATGCCGGGCATTTATCTAAATTCTCATACTCCTTACCGCGGTAGAGGATGCAGTCATTAATGCATGCATGTATCTTTTGCACATCTAATCCCAGAGGACAGAGAGTCTTCTTTGCTTCGTAGGTACTCTCGGGAAGTTCGTTATGTTTTGGAAACTTTGGCTTCATTATTTTCAGCATCTTTTCAAATGAGGAGTCAGTTAGACCACACTCTGCCTTCCATCGCAACAATTCCAGTGTGGTACCGAGCTTTGTGCTGCCATCTTCACAATTTGGGTACAACAATTTCTTGTGATCTTCTAACATGCCCTCTAACTTCAACTTCTCATTTTCTGTTTCACAGTCTCGCTTTGCATCAGAAATGACCCTACCAAGTTCATCAGCCGGCTCATCTGATGCCCGTTCTTCACCTTTTTCCTCTCCATTGTCTTCCATTGCAGTATCACTGTATTCAGGAAACATATGATGATAGTTGTTATCATCATCTTCTTCTTCACCATCTTCCATCATAACCCCTCTTTCCCCGTGCTTGGTCCAGCAATTATAGTTGGGCATGACCTTTCATAATCAGGTGGCCGCGAGTGATTTTCGAGGAAGAGTACTCCTTGTTGTTCCGACATTGAACACATGGACAACGTATAAATCCATTCTCTTTGTTTGCCGTAGACACATCGATAAATTTATCCACGCCTTTGATATACCCGGCTACCCGCCGGTCACCGTACATCCATTCCCGACCGTTCATCTGCATCATATAAGTAAGTTTATCAAAAAATAGGACATCATAAATAGTGAAATAACCAATTCACACCGACACATGAATTGTATCAATGACCTAGAAAAGATAAGATTGCTAACCTCGATCGAGGGAAATAAAGAGGAGAAAGCTCAAGTGCGTCTCGGACACCTTCTATATTTTTGTTCTATGAGAAATTCAACGGGATTTTTCACTCAAACATTTCAACAAACACCTTCAATGCATGCATGAGAAAAAACTAGCACACACCCTCACACCTTACACCATTCGAAAAAACAGAGTGGAGGCAGAGGGGGCTGGGGCGTTGCATTTATAGAGGGCGAGGGGTCTTTAGTCCCGGTTGGAGCTAGCAACCGGGACTAAAGGTGCGTGCCACGCCACGTGGCTGTGGCCAAACCTTTAGTCCCGGTTGGTGGCTCCAACCGGGACGTATTCCCCCTTACCAACCGGGACGCATGCCCCCTGGCCCCGTGCCCGCTCCAACCGGGACGCGTGCCAGCATTAGTCCCGGTTGGTGGCGCAACCGGGACTAATGCTCCGAGGGGTCGTGAACGGATGACCCTTTTTCCTCTAGTGCTACCATATACAAAGTATCACCCAAATCAATACCAATTAGGCTAGCAATATTCGTAATGCATGCGTCTGATGAATTAGAAAGAGTTGGGGTGGGGGTTCCTTATGCCTTTGTATGGTTCATTTCCCTGTCCAGATTGGAATGCCACTTTTTGTAGCTAGCCTTCCACTAAATCTTTGTTTGTTATCCTCATCAATTTCCTGGAGCACATTTAGTTCTTTAGTAGCCACTACCTTCAATTATGGACAATTATTTCCTTCTTGGGCATATTTAATATTTTTCTATGCCTTAATAGATGAATCAGAATGAGTCCCCACCCCTTGATGAGTCCCAGAGTAGTACATTTTTTCTTTCTCTAATAGGTCCTCGATTTGGTCATCTTCAACACCATTTCATCCACCATTATCACCAACTCTATCAGAGTCATTTGTATTTTGATTATCCACATTCATTTCCCCCTCAGCTGCCTTGTTTTCAACATACATTCCTTTTTCTGTCTTCCATACACTTGAGCAATCACATCATCTTGATATTTATTGCTTTTTCCCTATGTTCTAAAGCTTTTCTATTCCCTTTACTTCCCTGCAATCATACCTTTTTCTATTTCTTAGCATCCCTCCTCTCAAATTAATATCACATAGTATCTCCCATATCATCAAAATTCTGAATATGTTCTTCCTTTGGTCTTAGCCAAATAAATAACTATGTAACTTAATAGTATGGTAAATATATTCGGGTTCAGGAGTACCCAGTGGCGAAGGACGGATTTTTTTTAGGTCGGGCGAACTCTAAAGCATTAAAAAAAATAATGAAAACAAATCAAAATTGTCTCGACACAATGGTAATAACATAATCACTTAGTACAATGCTAATAGCAACACATTTAAATCAAAATAGAACATATAAACTTATCTTAGAATTTCTGATGTCGCCTTCTACTTCTGGCTCTTGCTCTTGGCCAACATTTACATTTTCATGGGTGCTTGGTTTACATCTATTGTATGTTCCTCATCCCACTTCTTGCTCTTGATCTTGTTGTGCCATAACATTTGCACTTTCATCATGAGTTTAGAGTTGTTGCCACCACCAACTGGCACAAAATAACTTTTCAAATCTGCAATTAAATTCAAATTTGCAACTAAAATATATTCAAGACACGAGTAGTATGCCCATTTACATAGCTCACAATTCAGAAATTCAGATTTCCTTAAATAGTTCAATCAGGACCGAGTTCAATTGGCCACAAAATAAAAAATTATGCTTGTACCTTTGTAGTTGTAGATTCCTTGCCCATCTCTACCACAAATTCTTAGAGAAAAGAGGCATAGACAGCAATCACGTAACCCTACTTTGCCTATCCCTAGTTGGGTGAGACTTTTAGCTTTGTGAGAATTGAAAATTTCAGATGGATGGAGGACAAGCGAGGGTCCAGGGACGGGCAGGGGAGGGGAGTGGCGACGACGAGGAGGGGAGCGCCGCCGCCCGCCCGCTCAGGAGTACTGAAAGATGCCGGCGCTCCTGCCTGCTCGATCAGGGGTGCGGGGTGAAGGGGCACGCATAGGACTAGGCACACACGCGTACGGGTCGTGTGGCCTCGGGGGGTGATTCCTCTCGTCAGTTCGCGGCCGAGCAAGGCCCAAGACAACCAAAATCACTCCATCGCGGCCCATTTAGTCATTTGTGTTTGGTTTTTCTTCAGAACGTACGTGCTTGGCTGAAAATTGTATGTATATCGAAGAAATGCATTTATATATGTGATTTTTTGCAAAAATTCAAGGTAAGGCAGATGCCATACCTTGCCCAAAGGGGAGCTTCGCCCCTGGGAGTACCCATGTCCGAAAATTCGCGTTATAGCAAACAATTTCTTTCCATGAGTAGCTCACTAACTACTCGACAAAAAAATAAAACACAATAAAATGCACTTGTTGAGTCTCAAGACCAAACTTCATTTCGTGAGACCTAAATTTTTTCTACACTAAAGATACAGTTACATGACCCATGTCAAAATTTGGCACCTTTGGTGGTTAGTTTTTTATATTTAAACCATTAAATGTATTTGTGGGTATTTTGTTAATATAATAAAATTTTGAACTACAAGTTCATGAACAAGTTGAACAAATCGTGTTGAAAAATCAAATTTTGTGTTCTTAGAACATGTTTAAGCCTTATCCAAAAATAATAAAAGGAATTGCAAACATGAGGGTGCCAAGGCACCACGCCTAGCATGGAGTTTGTTGGTTTCCAAAGGGAACGGAATAGTTTTTTAAGGTGAACCCGCCGCTGCTTCATCCTTTGTCCTTGGAAGTGTTTATACACTCAATATACACCATTATCCGATCCATGTAAAAAATTGGAATCTTTTGGGTCCGTTTGCTATACTTCTGCGATTAATGCGTTTCTAAGAAAATTTTGTGAATATAATAAAAATTTGAACAACAAGTGCATAAACAAATTTGCAAAATTATGTTGAAAATTGATATTTGTGTTCTTGAGTCCATTAGTTGGAATTACACAATAAAAAGAAAGGAATTTCCAACACGAGGGTGCCAAGGAACAACGATAAACATGGAGTATGTTGGTTTTTATTTCAAAAAATGCGAACGCAGTATGAAAACCATGAAACATGGAATGGTGCCCTCATATGTAACCTATAGTTCATGATAAACATTTGAGAAGCTTTCACAAATTTTTTATGTATATTGCAGAGAAAATGGGCCATCTCCCATGAAGAGTCGTGGTTTCAAGAGGGAACGAATGCGTTTTGAAGGCGATGCGACCATTGCTTCATCTGTTGGCCTTGAATTTTTTTGTACACTCATGGTTAACCATGAAACGACAAAATTAGGTTGAAAAATTATATTTGGGTTGAAAAGTTGCACATAAAACAACAATAAAATACATGTTTGTCGAGTATTTTAACAAATACTAGATGTCACGTCATGATTGGGTGAACTCTAAGTCCCACATATCGGGTGCCTCCACTATTGGATTCTATAAGATCGAGTAGCCTCCAATCATTTCTCTTACTCTATATCTCCTTTATCTCCCCTCTCACCCATTATCCCCGCGGCCAACCATTGGCCACCCACCTTCTTCCTCGCCATCTCCATCAAGGAGAGGAGCCACCTCCAACTGCTTCAGCCAATGTAGAGGCTATGCATCGTGTGTCACCAAGGAGACACCTCGCACAACCATCCATATGTGTTCTAGGGACTGGGGCTATCGTTGTCGTCCTCCTGTTTAGACCACCACAGTTAGTATGGTGGGCTATTGTTTGATACCCTTCTAGAACTTGGAGCACAGAGAGGATGTGGGATGTGATGATTGCTTGTGTGATCATGCACAACATGATCGTCAAGGACGAGCGAGCGTGATGACGACATCTTGGACGATGGCTGGGAATTTCAGGGTCAGTTGGTTGAGCCAGAGTTAGGTCTATCATCTTGGGAAGATTTCATGCGAGTGCATGAAAATTTGCGCATAGGCATACCAATGATCGGCTTCAACTATATTTGGATAAGCATATATGGGCTCGTGCGGGAAATCTAGACGGGTTAATCCCTCATTTGTTTCTTGTAATATGAATGACGGTTTGGTTGTTTTCTATTGAACCATGTGAGCCTGAACTATTTATATGTAAGTATTATTTTAATTAGATTATCTAATCTAGTTTATTTGCTTGTCAAAATTTATGTTTTGACAAAACCTGTAAACATACGAAATTCCTGGTCAGTTCTGGCCAGTGCTGGCCAGCGCGGACAAATAGGTCGTTTGCTGGACGCGGCTGGCCGGTCCATGGAAAAAATAGCGCGTTATTTAGCATGTTATAGCATATTTGGAGAGTCCGCGCTATTTTTTCACAATTTTTCTCGCTATGACGCTATTTTCTAAATAGCTTACTATATCGTGCTTAAACATCATAGTGTTAGCGCTAATTCAAGTATGACACGTTATTTTTTTTGTTGGTGGGTGCGGAGTAAGCGAGCATAGATGATGAAGTTGTGGAGTAAGGAAACATATGATAATTTTTTTTATTAAACTTAAGTGATCGCGTTAAGCCGTCGTCTCCTGCTGCAGCACCCAACGCTACACCTAGCTTTAGCCCTGCCCGTTCTCACCGAATTTGGATAGCGCTGGAATTGGTTATGCATGTATAAGTATTACTTAGGGAAATTCATAATTAAGATGCTGAAATCCTTGGTATTCATGATATATCCATTATATTTTTTTAGAAAATATTATTTTGTAAAATAGCGCGCTACTAGCACGCTATAACTAGAGAAAAGCCAAGTTAAAATAAATAATACGCTATTTTTTTTCTTGGGCCGGATCGATCAAAAACAAACATAAAAAATACTGCTTCGATCGGTCGGATGGGTTGGCTCAGTGGAGATGCTCTAATACGACGTGGCAATTAGTATCATAAATTGGTTCTGCAGTGTTTCTTTCTCCCTGCTTGGATCCAGTCACGTCTTCTTGTTGTTGCTGCGAGCACGACGACTCCAGCTATGTCTAGATAAGCTTTCCACTTGTGGCCTGCCGCCGCTTGGCATACATCGATTGATGGTACATGCAGCTAGTATAGCTACTCCACTGTGTATGCATGCCTGCCTGCCTGCCCGGCGGAATCACGGCGAGCATGTCTCCTCGCGTCGTCGGTCCCGGCTCGATCGCTGCAGGCCTCGTCTCCATTGAACGGGCGACATTGCTGATCACTGAACCTGATCCGAGTAATGAGGAGCAGGGAGCTAGTCCCCAGTGCTACCTGTGTCCTGTGGCCTACTCTCTGTCGTCTTCTTGCAACGTCTATGTCTAGCGGCCGGTAGCATTCACCGCTAGATCTAACAACCCCTACAAGCATCAAATGCACTTCTGTCCTCTTAGTCCTAATCAGCAGGCTATAGTATATGTCATGTCATGTCGATTCCCATCTAGATCCGGTGCTTCTGGCCTCGGCAAGTAGCGGCACGGTTGGAAATCGACCGACGGTGTGGGGATCGCTGTGTCGGATCTAATAAAGGTGGTAGTCCTTTGATTTCCTTCACACGAAAACGAAGATTTGCTTGATGTCTGCCCTCCTTGATCTGGTCTGGAGAGGCGGGTTTCGGAAGGCTCCGCCGGCGAATTTCCATGGGCGTATCATGCCTGGAGATTGTTGGATCGGAAGGTATTCGGTCGCGCGCACCTTGTTTTTCTGGCCGTTTGGTTTCAGCGGGAGCGTTGCGAAGATCTGTTGTTTGTTCCCACCTAGTGCCATGTAGAGCCATGGTGATGTCAGATGTGGAGAAGGTCAGGAAAGCAGAAATTTGAGGGTAGCAATGGAGATTTTTGTTCTCGTGGTGACGGAGATCTGGCTGCGTGATCTGGGACTCGTTGAAGCGACTGTTGGTGCGGGAAGACAACACAGGGAAGTTCCCAGTATTATCTTGCAGGGTAAAAATCCAAGGTCTGGCCTTAGCTGGTTGTGCCTGGCAATGACCTTGTTGAAGGCATTGTTTTGTAAGTAAGGACTTTCTTTAGGGTAAAAACCTATGACCTTTGGTCGGGCAACGACGGCGCTTGGGACTGTTTCCTTTTTGAAGGCGTTGTTATTGGAGTGGAGGACTACTGGTGTTGTTCTGATGGTATCACTGTCGATTCTTTGAGGATTAGTTCTCTGTAGCGGGACTTTTCTTTTTTGTAATTTCTCTTTCTTTTTTATGAGTTGTGTGCATCTATAGAGCCGCTAGGGCATGCGTTGTTGCAGAGGCTGGGTGTATTTGGTGTTCTTGTGATATTAATATATACTCTTTTCAAAAAAAAGAGAGTAAGGCAAGGCTGCTCATAGTGGAGAGTAACATAGCCTAGTAACATGCATAAGTTACCGGTCTATATTAGTACCTTCATAGTGCATAGAAACTTAGTGATAGTAACTTAGAATGAATTATTTATTAGCTCATAAACTCATATTGTCTTGGAGTGTGTGATGTTATGATAACATAGCTAGTTACCACAAGGCTCTCTTTCCTCATTAATTGATATGCCATGTCATCAAAACGCCTAGTTGGCATTGCATGTGAGTGTATGTTACCACCTAAGCGATAGCTTGCGGTTAGGGGTGGACATGCAGCTCGAGGCTCGGCTCGGGCTCGACTCGGCTTGGAGGACGGTCAAGCCAAGCCTAAACCTTGCTATTCAGGCTCGAGGCTCGACAAGCCGACTCGGTGAAGCTTGCAAGCCGGCTCGAAAGCTCGATGAAATTAAAAAATTCGCCATGACCTTTGCTGAAATTGTAAGAATTCACAGTTCTATACAAGATTTGACCATGATTTCACAAATACATCAACAAAATAGTCTAACAAGTTAAATAAAATACCAATGACCATAATAGTACCATTACAACACAAGTTTCATAACACAAACTGACCACTTAGTCCAACAGGAGTCTCATACATAAGTGCATGACAAACACAGAAACATAGTTCAACTTCAACAAAAGTAACAGGAGCCATGATATCACAAACATAGTTCAACTTCAATCACAAACAGTAAGTGTTGGCCATCAGCAATTCAGTGGTTCTGTTTGTGAGTTGCCGTTGATTTGATGGAGGAGCAATGCAGCCTTCCCTAAACCATGTGCAGTACAAGTACAAGAATTGTGCAGTTATGTAGTTAAGTGAAAGTATTCCTAAACCTTGAAATTTTGTGAAACTGACAGTAGTTTAGATGGGCTCAACACAAGTTGGCCTTTGCCTATTTGTGTGTCGTAACCAATGTTTTTTCTTCGACTACTTTGTATCCTACCAAGATCGACAAAAGATCAGCTCCTTGGTTATCTAATTGTTTCAATTGCCCTAAATTGCAGGTTAGGCTTGTAGGACGCATGATGGATAAGAATGAGCGGGTCACAAATGTGTCGTTTATTCTATATGATGGTACAGGCAGGATATAGGTGAATCGCTGGTGAGTGTCATGTATTACTTTGATCTGTCTACCTGCGATACTAGATTTTATCAAAATTGTAATCTATGAACAAAGCTACTGCCTACTGCTAATTCAATACACGGGAATCAACCCCACCTACTCAATACCAGAACACGGGAGGTGAGGGGTAGCTGGAGAAGGTGCCGTCGTACCTGGGCGGCGGCGCCACCGGCGGTGGGCGGGCGGGCCAGAGCTGGAGCTAGCGGTCGGACCGGTCGGCGGGATAACCCTAACCCTAGCTGGACGAGGGCGCGAGGAATCAGTCCGGGAGCAGCTGCTACGCCATGGAGGAAGGGAAGGAGGAGGACTGGAGCTGGAGGAGGCAGCCGGCGTCGGTGGCGGCAACCGGCATTGGAGGCGGCGGGCGACGAGGAGGAGAAAGTGTTGGAGATATTCCCTAGAGGCAATAATAAATGCAGTTATTATTATATATTTGTGTTTATGATAAATGTTTACATTCATGCTATAATAGTATTAACAGGAAACATTAATAGTTGTGTGATTTGTAAACTAAATTAGAGTCCCTGGTAAAGCCTCTTTATAATACTAGCTTGTTGGTTAATAGATGATCGTGGTTTCTAGATCATGAACATTGAGATGTTATTAACAATAAGATCATATCATTAGGAGAATGGTATGATGGACATACTCCTATAGATAAGCGTAGCATAAAGATCAAGTCATTTTAATAGTTCAATTGTTATAAGCTTTCTGATACATAGTAACCTAATTCCTCCGACCATGAGATCATGCTAATCACCATCACCGGAAGGATGCTTTGTTGACATCAAACACCACACCGTAGCTGGGTGGCTATAAAGGTGGCATTGAGTGTTCGGAAAGTATGAGTTGAGGCACATGGATCAAGAGTGGGATTTTTCCATCCATATGACGGATAGATATACTCTGGGCCCTCTCGGTGGAATGTCATCCAATTAGCTTGTAAGCATGTGACTGGCTCACAAGGGATCACATATCACGGGAACGAGAAAAGAGTACTTATCGGTAACGAGGTTGAACTAGGTATGCAGAGATACCGACGATCATAACCTCAGATAAGTAAAATATCGTGAGACAAAGGGAAATTGGTATAGTATGTAAGTGGTTCATTAGATCGCAAAGTAATCGTAGAAATATGTGGGAGCCATATGAATTTCCAGATTCCTCTATTGGTTATAGATCGGAGAAGTGTCTCAATCATGTCCGCATAATTCACGAACCGTAGGGAGACACACTTAAGGATTCGATGTTGTTGTGTAGTTATGGAATGAAGAGTAAGAGACCGAATGTCGTTCGGAGTCTCGGGTGGGATCCGGGATATAACGAGGAGATCCGGAATGGTCCGGAGAATAAGATTCATATAAGGAAAGTCCTGTTTCGGAGTTCGGAAATGATTTCGGTGTTTTCACCAGGAATGTTCTAGAAGGGTCTAGAAGGTCCGGCACTCCGGAAGGGTAAGGGTACATGGATGTGTCATGAAAATTTGGAATGGTTTCATCATGTACTAGGTCACTTGGCTGGGAAATATGAAGAGAGAAATCAAATTCAAGTTTGAAAGTCAAACGCCAATTTGAAAAGTCAAATCCGAACATTGCTTGGTGGAGGGAGAGTAGGAAACCTACCTAGGGTAGGAGTCCCACTCCCTCCACCCGCCGGCCAAGGAGGAGGAGTTGGAGGAGGACTCTCTCCTCCCAAAACTCCTCCCCCCACCTATATAAGGAGGGGTAGGGCGCACCCCTACCCCTGACACCCAAACCCTAGCTCTAGGCGCCACCACCTCCAAGTGCTGCCGCCGCCAGGGCCTCCTCCAAGTCGCCGACTAGGGTTTCCCAAACCCTAGTCGCCGGCTACACCACCTCCCCTTGGTGCCTCTAAACCGTAGATCGCCAAGGCCCTCTCTTACTCCACCATACTCGCTCCAACTTAGGCGAAGCCCTGCGGGATCTTCCCTCTACTTCCGACACCACGTCGTCATGCTGCCGGAATCACGAGGATAGTGCTACAACCTCCGCTGCCTGCTGGAACAAGGGAGAGGAAGGTCTTCATCGAGTACCGAACATGTGACCGACTGCGGAAGCGCTGCCGGAACACAGCGCCGGAAGAATCGACTACGCGATCTTGAAATCAGCAAGTGTATGAATACATCACCCACGAGAATCTACTCTCGTTAACCGCTTTGGAATCTTCAAGGGTGAGTGCTTCTATCGACTCGTTGCTACAATCTAGTAGATAGAGCTTGGCTTGTTTGTGTGCATGCGGTAGAATTTTTTTTTGTTTTCCATGCTACGAACCCCTACAGTGGTATCATAGCCGTGTCTATATGTAGATCTGTTACACGAGTAGAACACAATGGTCATTGTGGGCGGTGGTGCTTTTATTATCAATTGCTTTTTGTGTACTTTGCATCTTGCGGTATGATGGGATGAAGCGGCCCGGGCTAACCTTACATGACATCGTTCATGAGACTTGCTCCACGCTCAACATGCAACTTGTATTGCATAAGTGGCTTTACGGGTGTCTGTATCTCCCATCATAGTATAGATTCAATTTACAACGGGCACTTGATAGTTAAAGCATCAACGTTGTGGTTCTTAAGTTAGAACGACACTTATTGAAAGCCCCAAACCAAGTAAACTATGCAAAGAAAATTAGAGGCGTCTAACTTTGTTTTGCAGGGGTGTGCTGTGATGTGATATGGCCATGATTGTGATTATATATGATGTATGCAATGTTCCTTATTGTAAGTTGGCAACCGGCAGGACCATATGGTTGTCTTTTAATTCCGTTAAGACCTGCGTGTCTATTAAAAGTAGTTGTAATAGTTGAAGTTGGTGGACGACAACCATGAAACGGCGCCATTGACCTTGACATCATACCGGTGATGATGGAGATCATGTTCGTGCTTGAAGATGGAGATCGGAAGCACACGAAGAAATGCCATATCATATCACATATTATGAATTGCATGTGATGTTAATCCTTTTATGCATCTTGTATTGCTTAGTTCACGACGGTAGCATTATAAGATGATCCCTCAAGCACACAATTTCAAGTTTGAAAGTGTTCATGCTTATTAAGCACCGTTGCTAAAGCTCGTTGTTTCGAAGCACCACGTGATGATCGGGTGTGCTAGATTCTGCGAGTGTATACAACGTGAGCAAGCCAGATTTGCTCATGCGGAAGTTAAGGTTTGATCTTGACGAGCCTAGCATGTACAAACATGGTCTCGGAACACGGATCACCGAAAGGTAAAGCATGAGTCATATAGTAGATATGATGAACATGTTGATTGTTCGCCATTGAAGCTACATCAACTCTCATGATGATCGGTTTTGATGTGGTGGATTTGGTTCGTGTGATCACTAAAACAATTTGAGGGATATTGTTTTGAGTGGGAGTTCACCTAGATTAATTTAACTATTAATTAGAACTCAATTTGTCATAAACTTAGTCTAAACTATTGCAAATATGTTGTAGATCAATGGCGGCCCCTACCATCAATTTTAATGCGTTCCTAGAGAAAGAAAAGTTGAAAAACAATGGAAGCAACTTCGCGGATTGGTTCCTCAATTTGAGGATTGTCCTCAATGCTGGTAATTTGACCTATGTGCTGGATGCACCGCTGGGTGACCCGCCTGCAGCTACTGCTACCGATGAAGTAAAGAATGTTTACCTCACTCGGAAGAATCAGTACTCCACAGTTCAATGTGCTATCTTGTATGGTTTGGAATCGGAGCTTCTGAAAAGGTTTGAGAACCATGACCCACATGATATTGTCCGTGAACTCAAAATGATATTTGAGGCTCATGCGGCAGTTGAGAGTTATGAGGCTTCTGAAAAGTTCTTTAACTGCAAGATGGAAGAGGGCAGCTCCGTCAGTGAGCACGTGCTTAAGATGTCTGGGCACGCAAGCAAACTCCAAAGCTTGGGTATAGTGATTCCTAATTCTTTGGGGATTCACCGTGTCCTCCAATCACTACCACCAAGTTACAAGAACTTTGTGATGAACTACAATATGCAAAACATGTACAAGTCGTTGCCAGAACTCTTCTCCATGTTGAAATCTGCAGAAGTGGAGATCAAGAAAGAGCACCAAGTGTTGTTGGTCAATAAGACCACCAAATTCAAGAAGCAAGGCAAGTCTAAGAAAAAGGGAAACTTCAAGAAGTGCGGTAAGAAAGTTGCTGCGCCGGCGAAGAAGACCAAGGCTGGGCCTAAGCCTAATACTGAGTGCTTTTACTGCAAGGGAGAAGATCACTGGAAGCGGAATTGCCCAAATTACTTGGCGGATTTGAAGAACGGCAACATCAATAAGAAAGGTATATCCGATATACATGTTATTGATGTGTATCTCACTAGTACTCGTAGTAGTGCGTGGGTATTTTATACTGGTTCGGTTGCTCATATTTGTAACTCGAAACAGGTACTGCAGAATAAATGGAAGCTAGTGAAGAACGAGGTGACGATGCGCGTAGGAAATGGATCAAAGGTTGATGTGATCGCAGTCGGCACGCTACCTCTTCATCTACCATCGGGATTAGTATTATACTTAAATAATTGTTATTTGGTGCCTGCGTTGAGCATGAACATTATATCTGGATCATGTTTATTGCGAGACGGTTACTTGTTTAATTCCGAGAATAATGGTTGTTCGATTTATATGAGTAATATGTTTTATGCACATGCACCTTTGATAGATGGTATATTCTTATTGAATCTCGATTGTGGAAATACACACATTAATAACATTGAAGCTAAACGTTTGAAATTGAGCGATAACTCGACCTATATGTGGCACTGTCGTCTTGGTCACATTCGAGTGAAACGTATGAATAAACTCCATTCCGATGGACTTCTTGAATCACTTGATTTCGAATCACTTGAAAGATGCGAAGCATGTCTGATGGGTAAAATGACTAAGACTCCATTTTCTGGTATGATGGAGCGAGCTACGGACTTATTGGAAATCATACATACCGATGTGTGTGGCCCAATGAGTGTAGCATCGCGCGGTGGTTATCGTTATGTTCTCACCTTCACGGATGACTTGAGTAGATATGGGTATATCTATTTCATGAAACATAAGTCCGAAACTTTCGAGAAGTTTAAGGAATTTCAAAGTGAGGTAGAGAATCAACGTAACAAGAATATTTAATTTCTACGATCTAATCGTGGAGGTGAATGTCTAAGTTACGAGTTTGGCGAGCATTTAAAGAAATGCGGAATACTTTCACAATTGACACCGCCGGGAACACCACATCGTAATGGTGTGTCCGAACGTCGTAATCAAACTCTCTTAGATATGGTTCGTTATATGATGTCACTTACAGATTTACCGCTATAGTTTTGGGGTTATGCATTAGAAACAGCCACATTCACTTTAAATAGGGCACCATCTAAATCCGTTGAAACGACACCGTATGAATCGTGGTTTGGGAAGAAACCTAAATTGTCGTTCCTTAAAGTTTGGGGTTGCGAGGCTTATGTAAAGAAGTTACAGCCGGACAAGCTTGAATCCAAAGCAGAAAAATGCGTCTTCATAGGATACCCGAAGGAAACTATTGGGTATACCTTCTATCATAGATCCTAAGGCAAAATCTTTGTTGCCAAGAATGGATCCTTTCTAGAGAAAGAATTTCTCTCGAAAGAAGTGACTAGAAGGAAAGTAGAACTTGACGAGGTTGTTGAACCTTCTCTCGAACTTGAGAGTAGCACAACACCGGAAGTAGTTCCTGTGGAGCCTACACCAATAAGAGAGGAAGCTAATGATGTTGATCATGAAACTTCGATTGAAGTTACTACGGAACCTCGCAGGTCAACGAGAACTCATACCACTCCTGATTGGTATGATTCCGTTATGAGTATCATGTTGGTGGACAACACCGATGACCCTGTGGCATATCAGGAAGGGATGATGAGCCCAGATTCCAATAAATGGCAAGAAGCCATGAAATATGAGATTGGATCCATGTATGAAAACCAAGTATGGACTTTGGTGGACTTAACGGATGGCCGGAAGGCTGTCGAGAACAAATGGAATTTCAAGAAGAAAACAGATGCTGATGGTAATGTTAATGTTTATAAAGCTCGACTTGTCGCAAAAGGGTTTCGACAAATTCAAGGAGTTGACTACGATGAGACTTTCTCACCAGTAGCGAAGCTAAAGTCTGTGAGGATTATGTTATCAATCGCTGCATATTATGATTATGAGATATGGTAGATGGATGTCAAAACAGCTTTCCTCAATGGAGACATTGATGAAGAGTTGTATATGATGCAACCCAAAGGTTTTGTCGATCCTAAAGATGCTAACAAGGTATGCAAACTTCAACGATCCATATATGGATTGAAGCAAGCATCCCGAAGTTGGAATCAATGTTTTGATAAGGTAATCAAAAGTTTTGGTTTTATACAAACTTATGAAGAAGCTTGTATTTACAAGAAAGTGAGTGGGAGCTCTGTAGCATTCTTAATACTATATGTAGATGACATATTGTTGATTGGGAATTATGTAGACCTTATTAATAGTGTCAAGGATTATTTGAATAATCAATGAAAGATCTTGGCGAAGCAACTTACATATTAGGTATAAAGATTAATAGAGATAGATCGAGACGCCTAATATCACTGTCACAAAGTACATATTTGGACAAAGATCTAAAGAGGTTTGGAATGGAAGATAGCAAGAAAGGGTTCTTGCCCATGTTGCCCAATACGACCTTGAGTAAAACTCAAAGTCCAGCAACGGCAGAAGATAGAGAAAGCATGAGTAAGACTCCCTATGCCTCAGCCATAGGATCTCTAATGTATGCCATGCTATGTACTAGACCCGACATTGCATATGCTGTTAGTTTGACTAGCAGATATCAAAGTGATCCAGGAGTGGATCATTGGACAGCGGTCAAAAACATTCTTAAGTACTTGAGAAGAACTAAGGATATGGTTCTTTGTTATGGAGGTGATGAACAACTCGTTGTTAATGGTTACACCGATGCTAGTTGGAACACCGATTCGGATGATTCTAAATCTCAATCTAGATACATATTTACTTTGAATGGTGTAGCAGTTAGCTGGAGGAGTGCAAAGAAAAGCATTATGGCGAGATCTTCAACTGAATCGGAATACATAGCTGCTTCGGAGGCTTCACAAGAGGCGATATGGATGAAGGAGTTCATTACAGAGCTCGGTGTGGTTCCAAGTGCGCTGGACCCAATGTCTATCTATTGTGATAACATGGGCGCCATAGCCAATGCGCAAGAACCAAGGTCACACAAGAAGCTGAAGCACATCAAGCTACGTTTTCACGCTATTCGAGAACATGTCCAAGATGGTGACATAAAGCTTTGCAAAGTACACACAGATCTGAATGTGGCGGATCCGTTGACTAAACCTCTCCCGAGGGCAAAACATGACCAGCACCAAACCACCATGGGTGTTCGGTATATTACCATGTAATCTAGATTACTTGACTCTAGTGCAAGTGGGAGACTGTTGGAGATATGCCCTAGAGGCAATAATAAATGCAGTTATTATTATATCTTTGTGTTTATGATAAATGTTTACATTCATGCTATAATAGTATTAATAGGAAACATTAATACTTGTGTGATTTGTAAACTAAATTAGAGTCCCTGGTAAAGCCTCTTTATAATACTAGCTTGTTGGTTAATAGATGATCGTGGTTTCTGGATCATGAACATTGAGATGTTATTAACCACAAGATCATATCATTAGGAGAATGGTATGATGGACATACTCCTATAGATAAGCGTAGCATAAAGATCAAGTCATTTTAATAGTTCAATTGCTATAAGCTTTCTGATACATAGTAACCTAATTCCTTCGACCATGAGATCATGCTAATCACCATCACCGGAAGGATGCTTTGATGACATCAAATACCACACCGTGACTGGGTGGCTATAAAGGTGGCATTGAGTGTTCGGAAAGTATTAGTTGAGGCACATGGATCAAGAGTGGGATTTGTTCATCCATATGACGGATAGATATACTCTAGGCCCTCTCGGTGGAATGTCATCCAATTAGCTTGCAAGCATGTGACTGGCTCACAACGGATCACATATCACGGGAACGAGAAAAGAGTACTTATCGGTAACGAGGTTGAACTAGGTATGCAGAGATACCAACGATCAAAACCTCGGATAAGTAAACTGTCGTGAGACAAAGGGAAATTGGTATCGTATGTAAGTGGTTCATTCGATCGCAAAGTAATCGTAGAAATATGTGGGAGCAATATGAATTTCCAGATTCCTCTATTGGTTATTGATCGGAGAAGTGTCTCGATCATGTCCGCATAATTCACGAACCGTAGGGAGACACACTTAAGGATTCGATGTTGTTGTGTAGTTATGGAATGATGAGTAAGAGACCGAATGTTGTTCGGAGTCTCGGGTGGGATCCGGGATATAACGAGGAGATCCGGAATGGTCCGGAGAATAAGATTCATATAAGAAAAGTCCTGTTTCGGAGTTTGGAAATGATTTCGGTGTTTTCACCGGGAATGTTTTAGAAGGGTCTGAATGGTCCGGCACTCCGGAAGGGGAAGGGTACATGGATGTGTCATGACAATGTGGAATGGTTGCATCATGTACTAGGTCACTTGGCTGGGCAATATGAAGAGAGAAATCAAATTCAAGTTTGAAAGTCAAACGCCAATTTGAAAAGTCAAATCCAAACATTGCTTGGTGGAGGGAGAGTAGGAAACCTACCTAAGGTTGGAGTCCCACTCCCTCCATCCGCCGGCCAAGGAGGAGGAGTTGGAGGAGGACTCCCTCCTCCCAAACCGCCTCCCCCCACCTATATAAGGAGGGGTAGGGCGCACCCCTACCCCTCACACCCAAACCCTAGCTCCTAGGCGCCACCACCTCCAAGTGCTGCCGCCGCCAGGGCCTCCTCCAAGTCGCCGACTAGGGTTTCCTAAACCCTATCCGCCGGCTACACCACCTCCCTTTGGTGCCTCTAAACCGTAGATCGCCAAGGCCCTCTCTTACTCCACCATACTCGCTCCGGCTTAGGCGAAGCCCTGCGGGATCTTCCCTGTACTTCCGACACCACGCCGTCATGCTGCCGGAATCGTGAGGAGAGTGCTACAACCTCCGCTGCCTGCTGGAACAAGGGAGAGGAAGGTCTTCATCGAGTACCGAACGTGTGACCGACTGCGGAAGCGCTGCCGGAACGCAGCGCCGGAAGAATCGTCTACGCGATCTTGAGATCGTCAAGTGTACGACTACATCACCCACGAGAATCTGCTCTCGTTAACCGCTTTGGAATCTTCGACGGTGAGTGCTTCTATTGACTCGTTGCTACAATCTAGTAGATAGATCTTGGCTTGTTTGTGTGCATGCGATAGAAATTTTTTGTTTTCCATGCTACGAACCCCTACAGAAAGATGGGGGCGAGGTCGCGAGAGGAGAAAGGGTCGGGGCGTGCGTGTCTCGTGTCTGGGCGGGGCCTGCGGGTGCGGGCCTGCAGCGAGATGGGATTTTTTGGGGGTAGGTGGGCAGCTCGTCGAGCCGTTCGAACGAGCCGCGAGCCTCCCGAGCCGAGCCGCGAGCCCTTTTTGCAGTGTATTTTCAGCACCAAGCCGAGCCTGGGCTCGGCTCGATTTTTGCAAGCTTCAACGAGCCGGCTCGCGGCTCGGCTCGATTCTACCCCTACTTGCGGTATCGCTCGGCTGTAGCACAGATAGTGAGAGAAGGTAGCGTTGCATGCAGCCTAGGCCCAATCGATTTGCATGTATTGAGTAATTAATTTTTAATTAAAGCCCGTTTAATAGCCAGCCAAATAGTACTATTGGCGCTTTTTGACGACTCTGGATGACATGTCTATTAACCTTGAGCAAGTACTCCTAAGTAGGAGAGAGAGAGAAAAAAGAAGAGAGAGTGGAGCCCGCTACACATGCATAGCCCGACTATGGTAGAGCTTACTTAATAGCCAATTTAATAGCTAGTCTATTGTATGGGTGGGCTTTATGCTGACTATTATTAGATGACATGGCATGGCTATAGACTCAACAACGTGCTCTCCTATTAATCTTACTCTAACAGTAGCACTCGGTGTTAAGTCTTCACATGTAAGAGCATATCCATCGGGACTCCTAAACCGTGTTCGACAACAGTTCCGAAGAAGGCCTTTGGGTACACCAGCCGGTTCTCATTGCCAGCCATTTGGGAGGGCATCCCACACCGGCGGCACCCTAAGATGGATCTCCGGACAAAAGTTCGACGATCATGTAAACCATGTATGGCGATCATACAATGCTAATCAAATTCAACTTCACGGCCGCCAAGTTAGACCCGAAACACAATCAAATTCCGGTGATCAAATGGAGGACGACTCGTACTCGGTAACCGTCTGTACTTTAGACGATGTCGCTGCTTTAGGAACCGGCGGTGCCATTGCTGATGACAATGTCGCCGATGCACCCTCCTCCAAGAAGAATACCATGACTTGGTCGTCCCATCCATGTTAGCGGTGTTGGTCATAAAAATGGCGGCCTCCTGCGTCATTTTGGCGATTGCGAACTTCGACGCCTCGTTCACGCGGCTAGCATGGAAGCCTGGTCGGTGGCTTTGGCGGAGACAACTTTCTCCTCGCCGAGCTTGGTCTTTATGTTCGCCTTCTCCATCATAGACTTCCACCTCACATGCGATTGTTCGATTATATTTTTCATTCGATGAGCAAGCGGTGATCATCTTGTTGATGGTCTCATCCACCTTGTCCATTGCTCCCACGCCGTCCCGTTTGGCCTTGGCCTTCTTGTTCCTAGTTGGGCACCCTCCCGAAGCGTTGGCTAGCGCATCCAAATCAATGGGCTTGCAATTGTTGAGGCTAAACCGTACTATCTTCCATTTTGCACAAGTGTCAATTTTTTGAAGCAATGCATGTATTTAAATTCGTGTTGTCCATTGCCTTGCTTATACATGTTCATGGCATCCTTCAACTAGCAAAACCAAAAGGCATCTAAACATGAAAAGCAACACATAGTAAAACAATGCATTCCGAAATGAACAAAGTTTGAGTGTTTACTTGATCCATCGTGGTCTGGCCATTGTCTTTCCTTCCTCGGACCTTGTCCGCCATGAGAATTGTTGCAAGGCGCTTGTATCATGCTCATCCATCATGCATACTTTGCCTTTGTTGTCCTTCCACTTTTCCCTTTGGTTTTGATGCCGGTTTCAATGTCCTCCACTTCCTCTTCCACCTCCTCCTCTGCCGCGTCATCTTGCGCAGTGTCAGCTTCCTTGCCAGCATGGGAACCGTCACCAGTGCCTGCACGGATCATGCCAGCCAATGCGTTGGCGCCTTCAGCTTGCACACAATTTTATAAACCCAAGTCTACACTAGAGTGATAAATTCTTAGTGGATTCCTTGTATAAAGTAGAAAGTAGTGGTCCATCCAGATGTGCCAGTTCATAACAACAAGAAACCAAAGAAAAACTTGTAAAAAGAATGCATTGAAGTACAAAATGTGTATTTTATCATCACGACGAGACAGTTAAACACTTATTTTTCTAGTGTAAATTTGTTCGTTCTATATGGTCACACATCCAAATAGCTTCTAACTTATATCTACCATGTAGTGTTGCTAATATTTTTGGCAACTGTTATCATGGTATTGATCACAAGTGTAGAATTCTTATTAGGTTAGGAGGGATCTGTCATTATTTGGTCATTTTGGCTATGGAGAAATGACATGGTTTTTAACAATTAAAATTCTTCGTATGCAGGTTATCTGGAAGTGCACCGGTATGCTTAGTTTATTACCTCTATAGCGTGTGGATAACTGAGACCTGTTTATGGAGGTGTCTACACTATTGGAGGACACGATGCTAGAGAGTCTTGTCGTGGTGATTATGTTATCGTTATGACATCCTCGTATGTTGACTTACGAATACACTAAAAGAAATCTGTTGATACAAGACCTTCATTTTTTTTCACTGAATCGTCACTGTATATGAGACTTATGACAAAAACTGAACGTGAGTAATTGCGCACAGTGTTTTGTGCAAAATCATCATAATCCTCTATACTACCTCCATTCCGGTTTATAAGGCAAATACATACTTTGAGAAAAAAGTTTAACCATAAATTTCATTAACAAAATACAAACTATATTTAACAAAAAATATACCATTAGATTCATATTTAAAATACGCTTCCAATGGTACAATTTTTGTAATATATGATTTATATATTCTTGACCAAATTTATTGTCAAACTATTTTTTTGAAGTACTTCTATTTGTCTTATAAACCGAAATGGAGGTAGTAACAATTTTAGAATGTCATAGCATGCATGGTTATCCAATATATTCACAAACAGTCTAGCCTTGCTCGTCAGATCCCACGTGCCGAGTTCTACATAGCAAAATTGTAACGAAATCAAAATTATCGTAAGTCAAAATCAGCCCGGTCCAATCTGATGAATTATATAGGCCGAGCTCAATAATTCAGGCATTTTTCTGTCCATTTCTCATTTGGGTCCTGGCCTTTTTGTGGTCAATATCTCTTTTCAGCCGTAGTCTTTTTGCCGCACATACCTCTTTTGGGCCGTGGCCTTTTGACGGTCGATTATTTTTCCTTTTTGCTGAGAACTTCGGTTAATATAATGTGGGCCGTGGCCTGTTTTGAGCCCATATATATTTGTTTCAGTTGCCTATCACCATCACAGCGTTGGCTGCTGCCTCCAGCTGCACCTCGTACAAAAAAATAACTCGTCCTAGCCTATAAATACGTCATATATATATGGATTAACGGCAAGCAACAATTCAGTGCAGTACCCACACAAGAGCTCCGCAATACCAGTGTGAGCGTCATATTATCATATATATTGTCTCTCCTCTCCTCGTTCCTTCCGGTGATCGTGTGTATGACATTACTAGCTACAGTAGTATATAAGCATTTGAGAAGTGAAATTGTTTTTCTAGATCTCGCAATAAATGCATAGATTTTTTAAAAATCGTTCTTTAAGTATATCATATTTTGTCTTGGCATGTAGTGCGTCTATCTTTTTTTATACTAAAGTTGAGTGAACCTATATACTAAAACAAATCTAGATTTATTTTCTTCATAAACCTAAAACATTTTATATTTTGAAACGGAGGGAGTAGTTGATATATTTATGTGTTAAGGTCGCGGTCGCTGGGGAAAATGTGCACACGGATCCGGCGTGCCCTGCCGAGGGAGGATAGTGTCAAATTTGCTGGCCGTTACTGCTTATTGGCATGCAATGCTTCTCAACACTCCCATGCTCCTCTCAACAGATGGTATACATCTTTCTCCTCCTCTCTCGTTCATTATTTATTGACTAATAATCTATCAGTAGTAGTAAATAAAGATTCTCTCAAGGGATGTAAATATAAGTGGTTGAAGATGTTCTTCGCAAAAGCCACCTTCTTCTCCTGCCATGTAGGCAGGGCGCCGCCATGCTTAATTTGAAGGCATCGTCTAGCACTAAAGCATAAAAGTTGTTTATGTATTTAATTAACTTGCACGAGTCTATATACTGAATTATGAGTGGCTTGCAGAAACTTTGCCTCAACATAGTTTGATTACAAACTAAAAGATGTCCCATGTGAATGTGGACATATATATGGCTCCCTAGCTGCGTATAACTAATTGTTTTTCAAGAAAATCAAAATAGTATTGTAAGTTTCTAAACAATCTGATTTTTTTAGAGATACATATCTATGAACAAGTAAAATCTTGTCGCAGAATACATTTTATTTTGGGCTACATGACAATCACAAAATTTGTTGCTCTAACTAAGCATTACAATTTTCATTTTTGGTCTTCACATTTTCCTTTGTTGTGTTTGTCACAAATGAAAACATGTTTCGATGATAAATTATAGACATCCATATGTACAATATAATTTTCATCATAATTTTGTGAAGTGGGAAAAATGAAATTATCAAACTTTGCAGCAGATGGACGAGGCAGCGTGAGCCTTGCCAGCCCATGTCCGGCAGCAGATGGCCTGTCCGCAGATCAAGTCGATGTGGTAACAAGCAATGAGATCCCATGATAGGGAAGGGAAAAAGAAGCGAAGGGGGTTCCTCGCCTCTGCTGTCTGCCGAGGACGGCCTCCTCCGGTGGAGATGGGAAAGCTGGGAGACGGACGGGCGTGTAGTTTGCGGCAGAGGGTGGGCGCCATGGAGGCGCCTGTGCAAGCAAACTACTCCCTCCGTTCCGAAATATAAGACATTCTAGCTTTGTGAAACGGATGTATCTGGACACCTTTTAGGGTATAGGTTCACTCCAAACCTCTACGAACCTATACACTAAAAGACGTTTAGAAACATTTGATTCACAAAGCTAAAACGTCTTATATTTCCGAACAGAGGGAGTAGAGTTGAGGTTATGATGCATTCTACTCTTGGATGTAGTTACACACACATCTCATTCGGAGATGTATATGTGATACTTTACGGGTTTGAGAGTATGCTCATATCACATATCTAAGACAGTTTAAAGCAAGTTACATGAATAAACTGCAAGTGGACCCAAAGTTTGCATTATATATTTGAAATAACTTCATATTTGTATAAAAAAGTATGTACAAAATGCACATACTATATTAATAATAGTATATATATAGTATCGAAAGAGGGTGGGATAGAAGGGTAGTTTTTGAGTTCGAGATGTCTGAGCTTGGAGGTTCCGCAGAGTAACGAACCATGGGCGAATAGATGGATGAGGCATATCATCATCCCATGCGGGCGTTCCCCGTTGTCATAAACTTCGCCCCCCCCCCCCCCCATACGGCATATGGCGCAGCCGTTTGTTGGACCGTATGGGAGGCCGCCGGCGCGGACATGAAAAGGGGGGGGGGCTGGCTCCTAGCCATGGCCTCCATAAAAACAAGTTATTTTTAAAAGTTCTAAAACTTAAACATTCGGTGATATTTTACATGTTTAAAAAGCAGGAACATAAACTAGTGGTATTCATGCCTAGCCTTGTAGTATATGTTTTTGTCATCGTCTTCGTAGTCGTTGTCGCCATCGATCGCCGCACGCGGATGAAACCTCTATCCCGCAGGGGCGGACCCAGACAAACTTATGAGTGGGGGAAAATCGAGTGAGTGGGGGCTATCCTTGCATAAACTTTTATAGAATTTAGTTGTTTTGGTGTCACATATGAAGAAATAGCATATAAATTCAAAATTTTGAGTGGGGGCAAGGCCTCCACTCAACACTACTTGGGTTCGCCCCTGCTAGCCTGATCCGGCACGCTGCGGCCGGAACCGGTGTCCGTCTCCAATCTACGCACGCTCTGGGGAACGGTGGCTGCAGTGGCTGCAGCCCTGGCCGTCGTTGCCGCTACGCGCACGGTCGACCTACTCATCCTTCTTCCACTAGGCCAGCGCGCCGGTGGCAAGGGCTCAAAGCGCGGTATGCATGGCAACACGCTTGGCCGGATACTCCTCTAGGTCGCCGGCTCGCCTGAACTGGTGTCCCGTTCAAGGCATACTCCATAGGTACCAGCCACTTTGGTCTCGGCTGCGCGAGGCGAAGGTGACCGTGAGGGAGTGAGGGCTCCCTGATGCCGGCGTCACTACGCCAGCGGCCGCTCCCGCCTTCTTATAGCTAGGTGGCGGTGACTGAAAATGCAGGTATCGCAGGGCGGGGTAATCGCCCGCGGTGATGTGATCCAACACACTAGCGAGAGTCCGGTCACCCCACCATAGCCGGCAGCCGGCCACATTGTTTTTCACATGAGTCAGGCCATGCCCCTCATACCTAGCGAGCTCCCTGTTGATGACCCACAAGTATAGGGGGTGTATCGTAGTACTTTCTATAAATAGGAGTGTCGATCCCAACGAGGAGAAGAAGGTGTTGACTAGTGGTATGGAGCAGGAAATCTCTGTAAATACTTAGCAAACGGATTTTTAGGGGTTTTCTGATAAAACAAAGAAATAAAGTGCAAGTAATAAAGACAGCAAACAATTGCAGCAAGTGGCCTAATCCTTTCTTAGAAAAGGACAAGCCGGTGGAAATACTTATAAGGACCAAACATTCTCGAGGACACATGGGAATTATGTTAAGTGCTTTCGCTTCATATAGCTGAGTAATCTTCTTTGGTTTTGTAAGTATTGTGTGGGTGAACCTGCGCTAATGTACCTGTTGGAATTATGCCCTAGAGGCAATAATAAAGATGTTATTATTATAATTCTTGTTCACGATAAAGTTTATATTACATGCTAGAATTGTATTAAGCGGAAACTTTAATACTTGTGTGGTTTGTGAAAAACACCGTGTCCCTAGTATGCCTCTAAGGACTAGCTCATTGATTAATGATGGTTAAGGTTTCCTAACCATAGACATGAGTTGTCGATTAATAATGAGATCATATCATTGGGATAATGACATGATGGACAGACCCAAACTAAGCGGAGCAATTAGATCGTGTTATCGTGTTCATCTTTGCGAAGCTTTTCTTATGTCAAATATTGTATTCCTTAGACCATGAGATAATACAACTCCCTGGTATCGGAAGAAAGCTTTGAGGTCATCAAACGTCATCCTATGAGAGGGTGATCATAAAGGTGTCTCTCAGGTGATCGGAAAGTACTTGTTGGGTTGTATGTATCGAGATGGGATTTGTCCCTCCCAAGTCGGAGAGATATACTTCGGGCCCACTCGGTAATCGATATCAACACCGCTTGCAAGCATGTGGTTAAGGAGTTAATCACAAAGTGATATCGGATTACAGAACGAGTAAAGTACTTGCTGTGAACGAGATTGAACTAGGTATGACGGTACCGACAATCAAATCTCGGGCAAGTAAAATATCGCGGAACGAAGGGAATATATATATGGGATTAATTGAATCCTGGCATCGTGGTTCATCCGATATGATCATCGATGAATGTGTGGGAGTCAATATGGGTTTCCAGACCCCGCTGTTGATTATTGATAGAAGATCATGTCTGCATATTCTCGAACCCGAAGGGTCACACACTTAACGTGTCTTGACGCTAGGATAGATTGGATAATTGGTTTATGAGTTTTTGTTCGGAGTCTCGGATGGGATCTGGGACATCACGAGAGGTTCCGGAATGGTCCGGAGAATAAGATTCATATAAGGCAATGCAGTTTTTGGAGTTCGGAATTGTTTCGGGTTAATCGTATTGTACCGGAAGCTTCTAGAACCTTCCGGAGGGGGACCAACCTGGACCCACCTGCCGGGAGGTGGCATGGGCCTATGAGGGAGTGCCCTGGATGCATTGGGCCAGGGGCACAAGGCCCTATAGGGCCCAGCCGGCCAAACCTAGGGGAAACCCTAGGGGAGCTTCTAGAAGGGAGGGGGGAAACTTGCCCCCCACTCCTCCCTCCTTGGCCGCCGGCCTAGGGCTTGGGGGAGGGGCTAGGGCTGGCCGCCCACCCCTCTATATAAAGAGGGCTGGGGGCGCACCCCCTCCCACACCTCCTCCTCAAACCCTAGCCGCCCTGCTGCCCTCCTCTCTCTCTCCCTCCCGACTGCACGTAGGCGAAGCCCTGCTGCAGAAACTCTCCACCACTTGCACCGTGCAGTCGCGTTGTAGATCCAATCCGTCTCTCCACCATACTTTCTGGACCGAGGAAGGAGGAGACTTCGAGGTGCCGCACGTGTGCATCCCTCGAAGGCATCGCCACTTGCGGTGTTAGATCGGATCGAATAGCGAGGAGGAGAAGCGAGTACGACTACATCACCCACGTTCCGACGAACGTTCCGTTGTGCGAATCTTCAAGGGTATGAAGATCTCATGTATTCCCCCTCGTTGTTTGCATCTCCTAGATTAGATCTTGGCTTTCCCGTTCGCATCCGTAGATTTTTTTTGATTTACTATGCTGCGAAACCCTTCAGTGGTATCAGAGCTAGATCTATGCGTAGATGTGTTTCACGAGTAGAACACAACATGGTTGTTGTGGGCATTGATGTTTTCTGTTGCAAGCCTCTTGTTTGTGTTCTTCTTATGACGCGGGATAGTGAGATCGAAGCGGTCCAGGCCAACTTTACGCGTCGTCGTTCGCGAGACCGGCTCCGCACTTGACGTGTGGCTTGTTCCACACATGCGGCTGGTGGATGCTAGTTTCTCTCACTCTAGTTGTCATGGGATTTACACCGGAGTTTGGAAGCCATAATATCACCGTTGTGGCTTTCCGTAGGTAAGAATCGTTCTTAGCTTGCTACTCCCATAATCCAAGTAAAACATGCAACAACAAAGTAGAGGCGTCTAACTTGTTTTTGCAGGGAGTGTTTTCTGTGATATGGTATGGCCCAAGATGTGATGTGTATATTGTATGCGATGATCATGTTTTGTAATGTTTCACGACTTGCATGTCGATGAGTACACAACCGGCAGGAGCCATATGGTTGTCTTTATAATTGTGTATGACCTGTGTGTCAACTTCTTATACGCCATGTAATAGTTTCACTTTATCGCTAAGTAGTTAGCAATAGTTGTAGTTGCTATTCGTGGTGGAGGCAATCATAGTGGAGTGATGGAGATCATGCCGGCACGCACAAGATGGAGATCATTGCGTGAAGATTGGCTATACCATATCACATAAAGTTATATGCATGTGATGTTTATCCTTTTATGTATCTTATTATGCTTAGATCATGACGGTAGCATTATAAGATGATTCCTCACTTAAAGATCAAGATAAAACTGTGTTCTCCCCATGTATGCACCGTTGCGAAAGTTCGTCGTGTCCAAGCATCACGCGATGATCGGGTGCTATCGACTCTACGTTCACATACAACGGGTGCAAGCCAGTTTTGCACACGCGGAAATATTTGGGTTTGACTTGACGAGCCTAGCATGTACAGACATGGCCTCGGAACACATGAACCGAAAGGTTAAGAAAGAGTCATATGAATGATATGATCGACACTTTGTTGTCCACCATTGAAACCACATCTCTTCTCGTGAAGATCGGATTACGTGTGGTGAATTTGGATCATGTTTACTAAACAACTTGAGGGATGTTGAATTTAGTGGGAGTTCATATAGTAATTTGATTAAAAGTTGAACTAGTTATCATGAACATAGTCTAATTTGTACTTGCAAACATTGTAGATCAAATGGCTAAGTCCAACTTCAACTTCAACGTTTTTGCTGAGAAGGAAAAGCTTATAAACAATGGGTCTAACTTCACCAATTGGTTCCGCAATCTGAGAATCATTCTCTCTGGCGGACAAAAGGACTATGTCCTTGAAAATGCGCTAGGTGACGCCCCTGCTGTAGATGCGCCGGCTGATGAGAAAGCTGTCTATCAGTCGCGCAAAGATGATTATGGTGTGATTAAGAGCACCATGTTGTTTGCTATGGAATCGGACCTTCAAAATCGTTTTGAAGACTATCCCGGGCCCTTTGAGATTCTTGAGGAGCTGAAAACTATGTTTCAGACTCAGGCCCGTTCTGAGAGATATGAGATCTCTAAGAAATTCTTTAACTGCAAGATGGAGGAAGGGAGTTCCGTTAGTGAGCACGCCATAAAGATGTCGGGCTACACTCAACGCCTTGAGCAACTGGACTACAAGATTCTAGAAGAGCTCAAGATTGACAGGGTTCTACAATCACTCCCTCCCAGCTACAAAAGTTTTTTAGTGACTCATAATCAGATTGGTTCCACTGATACGATCACCGAGCTCTTCGCAAAGCTGAAGGCTGCGGAGGTGGACATAAAAAAGGATAATCATGTATTGATGGTCAACAAGCCCCCCACCTTTAAGAAAGGTAAGGGTGCAAAGAAGCCATTCAAAAAAGGCGGCGGCAAGCACGTTGCCCCTGCTGAGAAGAAGCTCAAGTCTGGTCCTAAGCCGGACACTGAGTGCTTATATTGCAAGGACAAGGGTCACTGGAAGCGCAACTGTCCGAAGTACTTAGCGGACAAGAAGGCTGGCACCAGCAAAGGTATATTTGATATACATGTTATTGATGTTTTCCTTACTAGCCCTCGTTGTAGTGCCTGGGTATTTGATACTGGTTCAGTTGCTAATATTTGTAACTCGAAACAGGAGCTACGGAATAGACGGCGGCTTGCGAGGGATGAGGTGACGATGCGCGTTGGCAACGGATCAAGAGTTGATGTGATGGCCGTCGGCACGCTCTCCTTAGTTTTACCTTCGGGATTAGTTTTAAACCTCAATAAATGTTATTATGTTCCTGCGTTGAGCATGAACATCATTTCTGGATCGTGTTTATTGCAAGACGGTTATTCATTTAAATCTGAGAATAATGGTTGTTCTATTTATATGAGTAACATCTTTTATGGTCATGCACCTTCTGTGAATGGTTTATTTCTTCTGAATCTCGAAAGGGATGAAACACACATCCATAACATTGAGGCTAAGAGATGCAAAGTAGATAGTGATAATACTACTTATTTGTGGCACTGTCGTCTAGGTCATATTGGTGTAAAACGCATGAAGAAACTCCATTCTGATGGACTTTTGGAGTCTCTTGATTTTGAATCATTTGACACATGCGAACCATGCCTCATGGGCAAGATGATCAAAACCCCGTTCTCCGGAATGATGGAGCGAGCAACGGACTTGTTGGAAATCATACATACCGATGTATGCGGACCGATGAGTGTTTCGACGCGCGGTGGATATCGCTATTTTCTCACTTTTACCGATGACTTAAGTATCTATTTAATGAAACATAAATCTAAAACATTTGAAAAGTTCAAAGAATTTCATAATGAAGTGGAGAACCATCGTAACAGAAAGATTAAGTTTCTACGATCTGATCGTGGAGGTGAATATTTGAGTTATGATTTTCTCACGCATCTTAAAGCAAGCGGAATCGTTTCGCAACTCACGCCACCCGGAACACCACAGCGCAATGGTGTGTCTGAACGCCGGAATCGAACCCTATAAGATATGGTCCGATCGATGATGTCTCTTACTGATTTGCCGTTATCATTTTGGGGTTATGCATTAGAAACCGCTGCATTCACTTTGAATAGGGCACCATCTAAATCCGTTGAGACGACACCGTATGAACTGTGGTTTGGTGCTAAACCTAAGTTGTCGTTTCTTAAAGTTTAGGGATGCGAAGCTTACGTCAAGAAGTTGATGCCGGACAAGCTCGAACCCAAAGCGTAGAAATGCGTCTTCATAGGATACCCTAAGGAAACTATTGGGTATACCTTCTATCACAGAACCGAAGGCAAAGTGTTTGTCGCAAAGAACGGTTCCTTTCTTGAGAAGGAGTTTCTCTCGAAAGAAGTGAGTGGGAGGAAAGTAGAGCTAGACGAGGTTGTTGAACCTTCTCTTGAGTTGGAGAGTAGTGCAACACCTGAAATTGTTCCAGTGCCGCCTACACCAACAATAGAGGAAGCTAATGACAAGGATCATGAAGCTTCGGACGATGCTGCTACTGAATGTCGCAGGTCGACAAGGTCGCATGCCCCTCCTGAGTGGTATGGCAACCCTGTATTGACTGTCTTGTTGGTAGAAGACAGTGAACCTACGAACTATGTGGAAGCGATGATGAGCCCAGACTCTGAGAAATGGCTAGAGGCCATGAAATCCGAATTGGGATCCATGAGCAAAAACCAAGTATGGACTTTGGTGGACCCTCCTAGCGACCGAAAGGCCGTTGAGTGCAAATGGATTTTTAAGAAGAAAATGGACGGGGATGGTAATGTTACGTCTATAAAGAACGGCTTGTCGCGAAAGGTTTTCGACAAGTTCAAGATGTTGACTATGATGAGACTTTCTCTCCCGTAGCGATGTTTAAGTCCATTCGGATTTTATTAGCAATTGCTGCATTTCATGATTATGAAATATGGCAGATGGATGTAAAGACTGCTTTCCTCAATGGCAACATTGATGAAGAGTTGTATATGATGCAACCCGAAGGTTTTGTCGATCCTAAGGATGCTGATAAAGTGTGCAAACTTCAGCGTTCCATTTATGGACTGAAGCAAGCATCTCGGAGCTGGAACCTTCGTTTTGATCAAGTGATCAAGAGCTTTGGATTTGTTCCAAATTGCTATGAAGCTTGTATCTACAAGAAAGTGAGTGGTAGCTCGGTGACATTTCCGGTACTATATGTGGATGACATATTGATTATTGGAAATGACATTAACATGCTTAACGATGTGAAGAGTTATTTGAACAAGTGTTTTTCAATGAAAGACCTAGGTGAAGCTGCTTATATATTGGCATCAAAATCTATAGAGATAGACAAAGACGCCTGATAGCTTTAAGCCAGAGTACATACCTAGACAAAGTTCTGAAAAGGTTCAGAATGGATAAGGCAAAGAAAGGTTCAGTGCCTATGTTGTCAGGTAAGATATTGAGCAAGGCTCAGTGTCCAGCCACGGTAAATGATAGAGAAGCTATGAGCAAAGTGCCTTATGCCTCGGCCATAGGTTCTATCATGTATGCCATGCTGTGTACTAGACCGGATGTGTCCAATGCTCTTAGTTTGACGAGCAGATACCAGAGTGATCTAGGAGTGGAACACTGGACAGCCGTGAAGAACATCCTAAAGTACCTAAATAGGACTAAAGAAATGTTCTTGGTATATGGAGGTGATGAACAACTCGTCGTAAAAGGTTACGTCGACGCTAGTTTCGACACAGACAAGGATGATTCTAAATCTCAGACAGGATACGTTTATATTTTGAATGGAGGAGCTGTGAGCTGGAGAAGCTGCAAGCAAAGCGTGATCGCGGGATCTACAGTAGAAGCGGAATACATGGCTGCTGCAGAAGCGTCAAGTGAAGGAGTTTGGATCAGGAACTTCATCACTGAGCTTGGCGTGGTTCCAAGTGCATTGGACCCACTGGAGATATTGTGTGACAACACTGGCGCCATAGCACTCGCTAAGGAACCAAGATATCATCCAAAGACCAAGCATATCAACCGCAAGTTTCATATAATCCGAGATTATATAGCAGATGGAGATCTGAAGATTAGCAAAGTACATACAGATCTGAATGTCGCAGATCCAATGACTAAACCTCTTCCACGTGCAAAACATGATCAACACCTTAGTGCCATGGGTGTGAGATTGTTGCCAAATGTAAACTAGATTATTGACTCTAGTGCAAGTGGGAGTCTGTTGGAATTATGCCCTAGAGGCAATAATAAAGATGTTATTATTATAATTCTTGTTCATGATAAAGTTTATATTCCATGCTAGAATTGTATTAAGCGGAAACTTTAATACTTGTGTGGTTTGTGAATAACACCGTGTCCCTAGTATGCCTCTAAGTACTAGCTCATTGATTAATGATGGTTAAGGTTTCCTAACCATAGACATGAGTTGTCGATTAACAATGAGATCATATAATTGGGAGAATGACAGGATGGACAGACCCAAACTAAGCGGAGCAATTAGATCGTGTTATCGTGTTCATCTTTGCGAAGCTTTTATTATGTCAAATATTATATTCCTTAGACCATGAGATAATACAACTCCCTGGTATCAGAAGAAAGCTTTGAGGTCATCAAACGTCATCCTATGAGAGGGTGATCATAAAGGTGTCTCTCAGGTGATCGGAAAGTACTTGTTGGGTTGTATGTATCGAGATGGGATTTGTCCCTCCCAAGTCGGAGAGATATACTTCGGGCCCACTCGGTAATCGATATCAACACCGCTTGCAAGCATGTGGTTAAGGAGTTAATCACAAAGTGATATCGGATTACGGAGCGAGTAAAGTACTTACTGTGAACGACATTGAACTAGGTATGACGGTACCGACGATCAAATCTCGGGCAAGTAAAATATCGCGAGACGAAGGGAATATATATATGGGATTAATTGAATCCTGGCATCGTGGTTCATCCGATATGATCATCGATGAATGTGTGGGAGTCAATATGGGTGTCCAGACCCCGCTGTTGATTATTGATAGAAGATCATGTCTGCATATTCTCGAACCCGAAGGGTCACACACTTAACGTGTCTCGACGCTAGGATAGATTGGATAATTGGTTTATGAGTTTTTGTTCGGAGTCTCGGATGGGATCCGGGACATCACGAGAGGTTCCGGAATGGTCCGGAGAATAAGATTCATATAAGGCAATGCAGTGTTTGGAGTTCAGAATTGTTTCGGGTTAATCGATATTGTACCGGAAGCTTCTAGAACCTTCCGGAGGGGGACCAACGTGGCCCCACTTGCCGGGAGGGGGCATGGGCCTATGAGGGAGTGCCCTGGCCGCATTGGGCCAGGGGCACAAGGCCCCATAGGGCCCAGCCGGCCAAACCTAGGGGAAACCCTAGGGGAGCTTCTAGAAGGGAGGGGGGAAACTTGCCCCCCACTCCTCCCTCCTTGGCCGCCGGCCTAGGGCTTGGGGAGGGGCTAGGGCTGGCCGCCCACCCCTCTATATAAAGAGGGCTGGGGGCGCACCCCCTCCCACACCTCCTCCTCAAACCCTAGCCACCCTGCTGCCCTCCTCTCTCTCTCCCTCCCGACTGCACGTAGGCGAAGCCCTGCTGCAGAAACTCTCCACCACTTGCACCGCGCCATCGCGTTGTAGATCCAATCCGTCTCTCCACCATACTTGCTGGACCGAGGAAGGAGGAGACGTCGAGGTGCCGCACGTGTGCATCGCTCGGAGGCATCGCCACTTGCGGTGTTAGATCGGATCGGATGGCGAGGAGGAGAAGCGAGTACGACTACATCACCCACGTTTCGATGAACGTTCCGCTGTATGAATCTTCAAGGGTATGAAGATCTCATCTATTCCCCCTCGTTGTTTGCATCTCCTAGATTAGATCTTGGCTTTCCCGTTCGCATCCGTAGAATTTTTTTGATTTACTATGCTGCGAAACCCTTCAGTACCGACCTTACTTGGACTAATACATACTTGTTATTAAACCCCTTGCAATCATCCACAACTATAAGAAAGCAATTAAGGTGTAAACCTAACCATAACCTTAAACTCTGAGATCCTACACTCCCTTATGCAATGGTGTCCTAACGGGGTTCATGTTTCTGTCACTCCGGCAACCCCACAATTAGTAGCCAAATACACAATGCATTCCCCTAGGCCCATAAATGGTGAAATATCATGTAGTCGACGTTCACATTACACCACTAGAAGAATAGCACCACAACTTAAATACTAAACCATTGAATAATATCTCAACACAAATCCACTACTAACAACATGACTTCTCCCATGTCCTCAAGAACTAAATGAACTACTCATGATACATCATATGGATCAAGATCAAATATTATATGGTGATGAATAACAATCTGAACATAAACAATAATCCAATGGTTCTACTCACAAGCATCAACTATAATAGTAATCAACACCCGAAAAGTTTCCCCTAAGAACTATGCAAGTATTCAACACGATTGTTACAGCGGGATGGAGTGGTGATGATGGTGCTGGTGGGGATGATGGTGTGGATGATGATGATGATGATTATCCCGATGAAGTCTAGCTTGATGATGGTGTTGATGGCGATGATATCCCCTCTCCGGGAAGGAATTTCCCTGGCAGAGATCTATCTGCCGGAGAGCTCTTTCTCTCACGGTGTTTTCCGTCCTGCAGAGGCGGTGGAATCTTTCTGTGGTCTCTCCCCGTGTATTAGGGTTTCGAGGAGAAGATATAAGCGAGAGGGCGAAGCTAGAGGTGGGCCAGGTGGACCACACCCCCTGTAGGCGCGGCCTATGGGTGGCCCTCTCCTGGGGGTGTGGGCCCCGTGTGGCCCATCTCCGCCTCCCCTTCTGGCATTCTTCGCCTTCTGGGAAAATAGAATTTTCCGTAGTTTTTCTGGTATTTTTCTGATCTTCACAAAATTGCATCAAAACACCTCTTTTTCCATCAGAATCCTGACTCTGGCAGTTCATCCTCCAAGAATCATCCAACATGCAAAAACATATGAAAATACATAATAACACCTCTTAATATGAAATATATCAATGAATAGAGGCAAATTATGATATAGAATGGTGATGCAAATTGGACATATCACCCGTCCTCCCGATTGGTGAAGAAGGCGTTCTAGGTCGCGTTGCACTCGAGATCCCATCGGGGATCCATCTGCTACTCCGCCGTGAGCTCGTGGTAATATTGGTTCGTGATGGCAGTCCAACGAGCCGCACCTTTAGGCACGAGAGGGACCGGCGGTCAACCTTCAGTCGGGGGGGGGGGGGATGGTATCCTAGTGGGCAGGGGTAGTTTCAAGCGTGCATCACCTCCACCTCCATGTTGGTGAGAGTTGTTCGGTGAGAAGAGGGTGGGAAGGAAATGGCAGGAAGTGTGGCACACAATTTCGCCGCCACATGTCGCCTAACCAGAAGGCCTCGAGAGACGAAGCCCGTCTCTCTCACTGCTAGGGAGGGCATGTGTTGTTCTACCCGTTTCCTCGCCCATCTTGCACCAGATAAAAAAGGGGCCACGTCGGCGCCATTTTGGAACTAGGGGGTGTCTGAGCATGATTTTGGGCGCCGGCACCCCCCATAGCCATTTGGGGGGCCTTTAGGGGTGGCCGAGTGCAGATGCTCTAAAGGTCCCCATTGCAAAATTAATATGGGGAGAACCGACTCGAAAGAGGCGTTCAAGCCAAGTCTTGCGTGATTCATAAGATGATGATAAGAAGAAAGGATAAAGAGCACGATCGTGATGATGCCCCCTAGAGGAGGACTTATATACTGCATACTACACATACACACTCTCGTGTATGATAGATACTACTAGATCGGTATAGCTACGTACCATGAATATGTGCTACTGTTTTATTGAAACCAGTGCACAATGTTCTATCCCTAAAATGCATATGTATATTAGATTTGGGAAATAAATTGCATGTGAGATCGAAGCCACAAATAATGCATATTTGTTTTGATATTATTTCCGGTGAATAGATGCGAAATTTTACTTAAACTGTTGTCTACATGAATAAGATACAAAAATAGGTGCATCCAAACTAATCAAGGAAAATGCATACATGACAATAAAAAATGATGAAGATTTGCAAGATCCTATTATATGTCATAACAATCTTTTGTGAGTGAATCCTCTAAAGAATTTATAAAAGTAATATGAAAAGATTTTACAAGAAAGAAAGGTGCTCGAGAGAGGCTTTGTTTTATGCTAGGCGATCATGAAAATCTTTTGGTGCATATAATTGATAAAAGCATGTACCTACCACCCGTCACACAAGAAATAATAATATTTTCTCCAAGTTTAAGTATGTCATCTTAGTTCTATATGATAATCACTATGCTGCAAAATACAAGGCCTGCACATCTTTTGTATGATGTCAAACTTTTTCATGTTTGACCAAGTTTATTTAAAAATATCAACATTTACAATGCCGTACCATAATATCATTAGATCAATCATGGAAGAGATTTTCATATATTATTATTTTGATAAACAACATTGACTTGCTTCGTCGTGTCTTACCTCAAAAAAAAGACTCGCTTCATCGCGTCTATCATATTGACAAACATGACAACAACAATATCCGAATAATAGGGAGTAGAGAAAAATATGTTGAGGCATCATTTTCTAACGCATGAAAAATAGGACTACATTCTACCAAAGAAACAAAACCAAAAAGCAAGTAGAATCTCGGTAACGACCAAGCCAGAGAAATAAATGACAAGAAGCAGCTTCGCTTCAAGGTTCCATCAACGAAAACTGGCGAGCTAGGGACTGAAAAATTATTGGGCTCAGCCACGAGTAACCAGTGAAATGCATATTTTCTTTGGGGCCTAGCCACGAATGACCAGAGTGAGGCACCACACGCACGATGTCTTCACCATGCTAAACAACATTGTCTTCGCAAAAAAACACTGTCTTCGCAAAGGAAGCCCTCATACCAGGATCTATTTCCATCCCCTATATCGGGTAATCGGCCATCCCGGTCGGTGCTCCCTTGCTGCGACGCGATGTCGTCGACTCCATCCCCATGTCCACGCAAAACTTCACCAACATAATGGAGATGTTCTCACCGGCATCCCGCGCCATGGCTAGAGACATATTGTCGACGCTCGACATCTGCGAGCACCTCTAGCCTGGAAAGGGCGGGAAGAAGACGTGTTATGACCTCCGTGGAGTTACCTAGTTAAATATAACGACTTTACCACTACTCCCGACAAAAAACACTCCGAGAAACTCTTCACTGTGTGTCACGCTCGGGAAAATGTCGTGGGATGAGCTATTAACTCCACTTGTGTGAATGCCTAAAATAAAATGTTCTTCATTCGTCCCGCAATATAGAACGTTTTGGCAATCTGTTCTAGCTTGGCTAAACGTTTTATATGGGAGTATGGGACGGAGGGGGTAGTGTCTATCTACAAGTGGCATATAATATTTATGATCTTATTCACTTGGCATACGCAAATCACGCACACATTAAAAGAGGGGACACCGATGCAAAAGTCATCCAAAAACTGTAAATAATAGTACTACTGTACTAAACTAAAGCATGCCACCTCATCCTAGTTGGAGCGCTGCCCTTGGGCGATGAACCGATGACTTCCGCCCATAACGATGCAGTGTTCCTGGCCGGCCGATCGATCTCATCCGATCCGATCTGAACCGGTGACTTCCGCCCATAACGATGCATTACTATGATCACTCATGATTCTATTGCAAAATACTACTAGCTTCGATTCCAGAGTTTAAGGCTTATATTATTTTTAAAAGTCAAAATACGTAAAGTTTGATCAAGTTTTTAAAGAAAATATTAATATTTATAATACGAAATTCATATCCTTTAATACAGCATGACACATATTTTCACATGGTATCTATATAATATCATAGTTTTTAATAAATTTTTTTAAAAGTTTGATCAAACTTTTCATTATCTTAAATTTAAAAAAATATATAAACCTTGAAGCTTTGAAACGAAGGGAGTAATAGCCACACACCAGCGCGGGTCAACTACTTAATCACTCGACACTCGTGGGAGCATGTGGCCGGAGCAGGCGAGCCACGTGGTCCCCAGCTACCCACTCAGATCGGAGATCTCCACCTATAAATACGGTACTAAAATTCGCTGGAGATCTCATCCCATTTAGGTTGATCTTAGTCACTCGTTCGCTGGTACCCAACCAGCAAGAAACTCGTTACAATTCGTCACAAAATATATACAGGTTAAAGCAAGCAAATACTATGAAGAGGGTCGTCACCCTGTCCGGCCTCGTCTCCTCGCTGCTTCTGGTCACGGTAAACTTCATTACTAACTTGTATACTCATATGTAGTATTTCTCAAATGTTGAAGGGAATAAGCATTTGAGAAGTGAAATTGTTTCAGATCTCAGATACCTATATGCATTTTCGAAAAAATCGTTGATGTTCTTATATTTTTTCGTCTTTGTATCATGTATATTTTTCTTCAAAGTTGATATATATATTTATGTGTGAAGGTGATGATGGTCGCTGGGGAAGATCTACACACAGATCCGATGAGCGCTGCCGAAGGAACTGTTGTGTCAAACTCTGCGGCCGTTACCGCTTACTGGCATGCAATGCTTCCCAACACTCCCATGCCATTAGCTATACTCGAGCTCCTCACACCACCTGACGGTACCTCTATCTTTTATCTTTCTCCCCCTCTCTCCTGCATGATCTATTGACTAATGATGTATGCTTCTTTCGGTCCAAAATAATTGACTCGAATTTGTCAAGTTTCGTATATATGTATTAACACTAAAACGTGTTTAGATACATGTGAATCTAGACAATCTAAATCATTTATTTTCAGATGGAGGAAGTAGTAAATAAAGATTCTCTTAAGGGACTTAAATGTAAGTGGTCCAATATGTTCTTAGCAAAAGGCACCTTTTTAGCCATGTAGACAGGGTGCCACCGAATATTCATGGTAGAACCCGGGCTCCAGGTAGCCTGGTTTGTTTTTCATAAACTTTGAAAATTGAATTCGTGAGTTTCAAAAAAATCAAAAAATACCTTCTAACTACGACAAGATCCGCACATTAGTGTACTGTACGACACTGTTTAGAGATGACAAAAACTCAATTTTTCATTTTTGCTTAGCCTAAATATAAAGTATTCCAGGATGAAAATTTGCACACTTCTAGAAAATATAGTTAGGTACATACTGGTATTTGTTTCCAATTTTTCTGAAACTTTTGGAGTAATATATATTTTTGAAGTTCCAAAACCGGGCTCACTAGAGCCCGGCCGGGTTCGACCGATTCCAAGTACCAGCATGCTCCCTTTGAAGGCTTCCTCATGCACCAGATCATAAACGTTGTTTATGTATTTAACTCACAAGATTATATTTAATGAATTATGAGTAGATCGCAGAAACTTTGAGTCAAAACAATATGATTCAGACTAAACAAGTATGTGAATGTGGACATATGGCTCCCGAGCTACACATAGCTCTTTCTTAAAAAGAAAAACATGATATTTAAAAGTTTATAGAAAATCTGAATTTTTTAGAGATACATAAAGATAGTTTCTATGAATGAGTAAAATCTTGTTGAGGAATACGCTGTATTTTGGGCTACACAAAAATCAAAACAATGTGGCTCTATGTTAGCATTAAAATTTCTTCACAGTTTTATTTTTTGTGAATTTCACAAATGAAATCACGTTTGATGATGATTTATGCATACTATGAAAAATATGATTTCTATCATGATTTTGTGAAGTGAGAAAGTTAAGTTATCAAACTTTGCACAAATCTGGCTACATGGAGCTTGGACTCCATTGAAGTTTCTAGCCAAGCTCACACATATATATTGTACATGTATAAGTAATTAAGTAATATGGAGAAAGCTAAAACATAATTTGTAACTAACTTACTAACTACAATATTTTCTAATGATATGGGTGTTGTGGACTGAGGCATAGCCCAGTGGTTGGGGTGGGCTGATGGACCCCCGTCCGCCTAGGTTCAAGTCTCCATACTTGCATCTGGAGTAGTACGCATATTTCTGCTATATCAAAAGTGCTTTGGGTTTCTCCCCTAATCATCTGATGATATGGGTGTTATTATGACATTTAACAAAGTCACAAGGACACAAAATATAAACATTCAACCAATTCATAATTATATGATTTAAGTCCATATATATTTATCCATTGTTTTGCAGTACCATGCCTTCCTTACTGTAAAATAAAACTGCAGAGGTTATGTGTGGCTTGTTATAGTTCTACCCTTATGGTTGTGGTTGTGATTACGCAGACAAAAAAAAATTATTCCTTAAAATTGTAGTCTCCATCCTTAATGTAAACGTATCTCCTATTTTCTTTGTATGGCTCACGTAAACTAATGCACGTTGCTCTATCCCTATAGTGCTTATGTATATTAGAACGGGAAAATACATTTGATGTGAGATCCAAACCACAAATAATCAACATTTTGTTTCAATATTATTTTCAATGAATTTATGTGAAATTCTACGTAATTTGCTGTCTTTATCAAGCAGATACACGAATATAATAGGCACATACAAACGAATCAACCAAAGTGCTTATTACAGTTATTTGGTATAGTTGACGTTGATATTATTTCAATAACCTTGACTTGCATCATTGCATCTATCGTTACAGGTAATAACGATCTTGGCAAACATGACAACACCAATATCCGAATAGTAGTAGAAGGGACTGCGGAAAATTATGTCGAGGCATCAATTTCTAACGCACGAAAACTAGGACTACATTCGACCAAAGAAAAAACCACAAAAAAGAATCTAGCAAAAGAAACACAAGAGAAAAGGACCATTCAGTTCAAGGTTCCATCAGCCAAAACTGGCGAGATCGGGACTGAAAATTTTCAGTTAGGCCCAGCCACAAACGACCAGAGGACTGCATACTTTCGATGGGGCCCAGGCCCAGCTACAAACGACCAGAAGACTGCATACTTTCGGTGGGGACCAGCCACAAACGACCAGAGGACTGCCTATTTTCGGTGGGGCCCAGCCACCAATGACCAGAGGACTGCATATTTCCGATGGGGCCCGAAAAGCAAGGAGAGTACGTCGAATGGGCAAGGTAAGATTTAGTTTCCACCTCTTGTAAGTTAATCATGTAGTATCACCAGTAAAGCAGAACATATATTTCCTTTATGATGTACTTCCTTTGTTTTAAAATATAAGATGCTTTAACTTTTAAAGTAAATATATCTAGACTACTTTTAGTACGTAGGTTCACTCAGATTTAGAGTGAATCTTTACACTAGAAAAGTCTAAATACATTTTCTTCACAAATCAAACACCTTATATTTTGAATCGGAGGGATAGTCATTTTCCCATTCATAAATGAGATTAGTTAACTTAAATTCATGCTGAGCTACATATCTAATCAATAACATTGAGTTTGTAGGAGAAGGCAGGCAAGACGGAGTGAGGCACCACATGCACGATGACTTCACCATGCTGCTAAACAACACTGTCTTCGTAGAGGAAGCCCTGACACCGGGGTCCACTGTCATCCCCTACATCCGGCCATCTGCCATCCCAGGGGGTGCTCCCTTGCTGCGACGTGACGTCGCCGACTCCATCCCCATGTCCACGGAGAACTTCACCGACATAATCGGGATGTACGCGCCGGCGTCCCATGCCATGGCCAGAGACATATGGTCGACGCTCGATATCTGCGAGCACCTGCGGCCCATCAAGGGCGAGAAGAAGACGTGTGTGACCTCCGTGGAGTCAATGGTGGAGTTCGCCGCGTCGGTGGTCGCCGGGGGAAACACACGCGACCTCCGTGCCTTCTCATCCCCGGACGTGCCGGCGGAGGGCGTGACCTCGGGGAGGAGCTACAAGGTAGCGGCGGCGCGGAGTGTCACGAAGGCGGGGGACACGGTGACATGCCACAACATGAAATTCCCGGTGGCGGCGTACATGTGCCACGCGGTGAACCCCACCAGGGTGTACACGGTGGCGCTCGAGAGCATGGACGACGACGTTGCCGGCACTGCTGGCGAAGAAGTGGGGCAGAGAATGGAGGCGCTCGCCGTGTGCCACCTCGATACGTCGGAGTTCGGCGCCATGACTATGCCGGAGCACATCAAGCCTGGGGACGCCCCGGTGTGCCACTTCATTTCCAGGGACAGTGTCCTCTGGGCGCGAACTGCGCCAGCTGCCGCTGCTTATTAGTAGTACTAGTAGCTGTCGAACAATAAGTGTATTCTCAAAGACTACGGTTCATCGTACTGAGCCTACAATTGTAGTACTAGTACTACTACTGCAGTAGTACGGAAAGTTCAGCTTAATTAGTTGGTTGTTGTGACGTCTGGTTAATGAATTCAGCCCCAGAGTGTTGGCAATCAAGGGCCAAGAAAGAATCCCAAGTCTATCCTATCTTAAACGGTCGAAAGCACAATCCCTTTCTCTTCCTATACCGAAATCGTCGTTTCATTCCTCCGCAACTTCTATTGCAGCACCGGCGTAAAAGCTTTACTAGGAAAGTTGGCGCGGCTGCCGCGCCCGTGGCGTTGATTCATACATGAATACAGGAAGCTCTGACGTTAACATGAGTTCAAGCAGTTTTTAGGCGCTAGGCACAACTGTTGACATAAGAGTAATAGTTCATATATTTACACAAGTCTGTACAGTAGGTTACAATGCGGTGCCAAGGCATATTTTTTTGCTGGTCGTAGCCAGGAGATGAGCGCATATAGGTGACATCCTGATTCTAGCCTATCCCTTGAAGTACACGGTAGGAGGTATATGCTGGTACATATGATATCTACCTGCATGCACTGGCAGTATTCAGAATCAAGTATTCTTCATTTCTCCAGTAGAAGACATACCTTTTCCTTGGTGCTAGGGTGGTGAGGACGGCTCGGTGATAAAAGAGGCGTTCGCTTCGGGCTCCTCTCGGGCGTGGTCATCGGCTGGGATCTGTGGCTGAGCCATTCCGTCAGAAACAACTTGGGTCCCCCTCGAATGGAGCAGCAGGAGTTGGGTGTGTCTGACGTTAGCACGGAGTGGTGTAGGGTAGGAGCGGCAGCTAGAAGCAGAGGTTCGTCGTTAGAGGTGACCAGAGGACACAGGTCACATTTCTGTTCAGCAATGTTAGAACAGGGTACAGGGTAGAGACGGTGTGCCATTCTTCTCTTCTGAATGTGACTGGCTGGTGGTGTGGAGGGAGTAGAAGATTATAGTGCTGCTGATTGGAGTTAGAGGGACGGGGGATATGTTTGAGGACTGGGTAGATGGCATGTCCGAGTAGCTGGGAGCTGATAGAGTGCAAAGTGCGTTTATACACAAAGTTCATGGCCTATAAAATGCACAACAATGAACACAAAGTAAAGTAGAACACACAAAAAATAAAGAAAACATGTTCGTGCACAACAAACAATACCTGCTTCGGGAGCTCGTGGTGTCGATGCATCAATCAACGCCTACGACAGTTTCAGCAGCCCTGTCGTTGATAAAAATTAGAAACATATATTAAATCGTTTCAGGGGCTAACGGTGCAACAGAGAATAGGGAGAAGCAAAAGAAAGTCCTCCTAGTTCAGAGCTAGCATAAATGCAAACGTAACTTCGCTCTAGAATTGACCTCATCTTAACCTTGCATGTTGTCCCTCTCTTTTCTTGTTTGCCTCAAACTCGAGTCCTTACATGTAAAAAGAATCTTCAAAACCTATGAGCAAAATGAGCACTACTCGGTTCTAAGCATATGAGAAGTCTTAGTAGTGCAGAAGCTCTAAACAAATCTAGACAATGGAGGAGGATGAGGAGCACACCGTCAAAACGTTAGTGTATCCCTACAAAGTATTTCGACCACTTCAAGAAGACTGCAAAATACTTCAACTTGTAGCACATATACTGCTAGCAGCGAAATCATCATTTACAGGCTGTAATCTGCATTGGACCGTGGTGGCCGTTCTTATGAAATACCATCAGCTTCAGATGAAACACGTAAGTGTTAGCAGATGAACAGTGTAAAGATCTAAAAATGAAATAACCATGTCTTAGCTAGACTGATGCATATCGGAGCACAACAGCCATAACCTTACTGATTTATAAAGAGCAGAACATTCACAAGAGCTCTTGTCGCCATCCCTCAAACAGCTGTAGCTGGCTATGGCCTCTAGCGACAACTATGTCAGGCCCTCGTGGGTAAGCCTACCACAAACATAAATTCTTGTTAAACATTGACAAACTGCCTCATAAATCTAGGGAACCATAATCAAAGAGAAATTATGAGTTGCACAGATAAAATTTCCATAATTTTTCTCTAGATCAAAGCGAAAGAAACTCTTAAATGTACTTACATTACATGTGGCCCAATGTTTCAGTAATACATAGACTCACATGGATTTTATTTTCCACCATAAATAGACGGTGCGCTTGAGCAAAGTAATGACCTAGAGTGCTGGTCCATATGGCATAAAATGGCATCTTAAGCTTTACATGTCAATGCCACTAAGCAATGGTAAAAACCACGTGAAAGTTTGGAAAGATTAGCATCCTTACCATTTGAGCGGAAGCAGCTGGCCAAAATAATTGTATGAGATAGACGAATTATAGTACTAATGATTGCAGCAAGGGAAAGTAATGCTGCATCATTAGCAGTAGCATGTACCCATGGAATATAATATTTATAAACCAAGGTGTCAAAATTCGCAAGCAGTAAACTGCACGTATATCTAGAATTGTACATAGAGCTACAGTTCACAAATACCTCATCAGATATCACTGCATTTGCAGGATTGTCCACCATCAGCAAAAAAATTTCTTTCCTCTAAATAAAATAGTTACAGACTTATAGGTCGTGACCTTGCATTGCAATCTGAATTTCTGAAGTAAAATTTGATCCTGGATGAAATAAGTTTAGAGTTTTACCATCCAAAGTGGAAATCCCTTGCCCTATGTGTTGCAGCTTGATCTGTAGTACTGATGCTGAAAGGTTTGTACCATACAAAATCCAAGAGAATTCCAATCCTCCCCTTTTAGAGGTGTTGTTAACAGAATAAACACAGGTGAACTCTTAGGCACTGCCATCGAATCTGCGATTCTTCAAATGAAAAATTACTTGACGCTTCATATTTATCTGATACTTCTTGTGGTATCAATGCACCACCACAGCATGAGAAAGGATGAGATGGTGCGCAACTATGTGCGGCTTTGTCCTTGATTCGCCTCCTTCAGAACATCTCCCTGGTGCAAGGATGCCATTGTCGCACCCAGAACAGTAACACACCTAGGCTCGTTGAAGGTAGACCGTAGACCAGTTCTTCACCCTATCTCGGAACACCTTGAAGCAGAAATCGGCATAGTTCGCATACGCCCCCCTCTATAGAAAAAATCGCCTCACAAACATGCTTAAATTGAACTTGGAAATGTGGAGAAAATAATTGTTTGAAATGCTTACACAATCTTTGGATAGTGATACAGGTTTGCATACGAAGTGATGCCTAATTAACCATGAGAAGATTCATTAAATCCGAAGTCTGTACCTGATGCCAAGAGCCTCTTGTCTAGGTGTAGAAAATATAAGTCCAGTTACCTTGCTGAAGCATGTAACCAATGAGCTTGATGTGCTGTAGTAGCCTAGTCCAGACTCCTCTAGAATACACAACTCTATATCAGGAATTCCTCTGGTCGAAAACAACCTGAACTGAGATGAGGCCATAGACCTTGGAAAATCCTGGACCAAGAGAAAGCCAATAATTTATCCAATCTATAGTAAAAGTAATTGACAATCTTAACATATATAATACCACTCTAGAAGGAACGGCTCACAAGGGCGATGAAACTAAAATCACAACACACAAAATTTCAAAACCTAAGATCAAGAATTATTTTAGGCAAACTTAGATCTAGATAACGCATGAAACATCAATCAATAACAACATCAAATTGTTGATATTTCTACTATCAGTATACTCTTCTCGTAATGAACAAAATGCTGCTCCCTCTTATGTCAATATTCCTATTCTGAAAATAATGTCCGTAGACTGAAATTAGGAATCAGGGCAAATAAAATTGTGTGACAATATTAGTTAGCCAAAATCTATGAATCCTAGCGTCAGACGGCACTTGGAGGACTGCGACATGCAGTTTACGCTGCAAATTACGTACACATCCCTACTGTTTAATAAGGCAAGGTTCAGAAGAAGTTTATTTTAACAACGCGAGCAGAACCTCTGATTGAAAACAACTTGAACTGAGAAATCAAAACAGGGGACCAGCAGCCGTCGAAAGACGCCTGCGGACTGCGGAGGTCAAGATCTTCGTGTGCGGTGGCTCTGCGCTGCCACGGACCACCCAGCCGCCACTCGCCATGGAACTAAAGACGCGTCGGACGAGTTCCAGCGTGATCCCAGCTCTGGGTCGTCACAGCCGCTTGCTAAGAGAGAGAGAGACAGAGAGTATGGGAGAGAGAGAGAGACAAAGAGGATGGAATAGAGAGGGGGTTAGGTCAGCGTACCCTCACAGCAGTCAGTGCCGCAGGTTGTTGGTCGTCGTCGTGCTCCTCGCGGCCCGGTCTCCACCGCTCTCCCGTGCTCGTCGTCCTCGTAGACATCCTCTTGCTCCGTTGATCCATGGCAAGGAATTGGGAGGAGAAAGGGAAGACGGCAAAGAAGAGTCCGGTTTAGGGTTGCCCACTTTGGGGAGAGTCAAAGCAAGAGAGGAAGCGGTGGTGCGAAAAGAAATCGCTAGAAACCGCCTGCGTCGGAGGCGCCGAAGATTAGGGAAGAAAGGAAGAGGACACGAAGAAGACACGTACGGAGCAGGGAAAAAGGAAACGTGGCAATAGGCATGTAAAGAAAGCAAGAGAGGGAAAAAACGGTGGACAGAAAAATCATGAAAACCGCACGCGATACTGTAGATGTCACAATTTACGGATCTACAGTGCAAGAGGCTGACTTGGGCGCTGCTTGGATCGCTGAAAGCCTCCACTTTCATATATGTAGTAATATTATGATCACCAGTTCACCACCAGACTCTTCCAGCTGAAAGTTTGTTAAGGTGTTACCATCTAGAAATGTAAATGGTGCGGATAATTTCCTCACCGAATCATCCATATCCGCAACCGTTTTTAGGACATGCTATGTAATATTAGGAATCCGCCGGATATGGACGAGGATAAGGATATTTGTATGGCGGATATCCGGAGGATATGATATTGCTATTATCCAACGGATGCGGATTATCCGCTATATTTCGCAGATTATCCGAGCTATTCAATTAGGATAATCTGATTATTTAGCTTAATAGAGCAAGCCCAAATGTCTAATCAATTCACTAACCTAATCAATTCATTTCTTTATCATAAGCTAGCGCCCGCGTGCATTATAAGTCACGCGGCCGGCGGACCATAATTTTGCCGATAACCACTCATGAGGTGAGCTCTACTTAAACCCTAGACTCTAATTACTTCATGAGTTCCTTTTTCTAAACTTAATTCATCTGCAAGTTATAGATCAGTTCATGACATTCTTGATCCCACATTAAATGTTCTGATTATCTACTATAGATCAATTATGTACGTATGCCTAGCTAAGGTACATACACGTAGTTCATCTACTTTTTTTGGCGGGACATAGTGCAATAAACTATTATACAGTATGATATTATCATGATATTGGAGAAAAGAGTTACATGTTCAATAACAAGTGCAAGTGCAAGACAGAGTGGATGTATAACGTCCAGTTGGAATTCAAGAAGCAGCCTGCGTATAGATAGAATATTATGAATGCTTGGCCAATCCCTAGTATTATGTGTCTCAGTAATTTGTTTCTGTTTTTGTATGGTGATATAAATGTTTTTCCATGTATTTATCTGATAATAGTGTCCATTTTCAGTCCGAATCATTCCGTTTCCGGTCCGATTCCGTAGTCTGAAATAATCCGTATTTGGATCCGCATCCGGTCATTATCCGAACTGCTTCAAATCCAAAAAAAAAATTCATAAAGAATATGATAAGAGCATTATCCAATCTTTACATCCCTATTACCATCACTTGCAATAGGCATCTGAATTGACCAAGGGAGGAGCAACATCTCGGAAAATGGCTTTGTTGCACGGGCTCCATGGAGCCCTTTTTAATTTTTTCAAAAAGTGTCAAATATTTTTGGAAAAATAACTATGTGTAGCCAACAATACGAAATATAAGTATGAAAATCTCCGATGAAAAATACCTTGTATTTCAGGCAGAAAAAAATTATAAAATTTTAGGAAAATCGGAGGCCCATCCAAAATTGCACCGTACGCGTTCAGATCTGAAAAATGCTCATTTTTACTGAGACTAGAAAACAAAGTTTTTTCACATGATCTTTTGCACAAGCATATTATAAATCATTATCTATATCCTGATTTTTTAATCTTTAAATTTGAACATTAAAAAAGTTAAGTCCTAAATGGAGGACAAGCTCTAAATCCACGCTCTCACGACGTCTATGCTATTTATCTTTATAGTTCATAGTATCAAGAATCATGAAGTTCGGTTAGGACATACCCATTTTTTACGGGACGTTCTCCAACCCCCGACTCTTGCCCCTCTCCCCCCCCCCCCCCCCCCCGACGGGCGACGGGGGCGCCCTCCTCTCCCCCCGCCTCTAGCACTCCCAAGCTCTCTCCCCCGACGACGCCGCTGGCAGAGGCCACCGGGCTCCTCCCGGGTGGCGCCGGCGGCGGCGATGTGCTTCTCCCCGCGGCTTAGCGTGATGGTCGGGGCCCAATCCCTATGGTGCTTCAAGGGAGGCAGCGGCTCAGCTCCGGCTGGGAGGTGACGGCACGGCGGCGCGGATGGTTCCCCGAGGGGCAGCATGGGGCGGATGTGGCAGAGCGGCGCCGGCCAGCCCCCTGCGGCCCAGATCTAGGACCGCAGGGCCCCATCTGGGTCGGGGGTGGGTGGGCCTGCCATGTGCGCTGCTCGTCCTGCAGGCGGTGGCGAGGTAGTTCGGTCGGCGACCAGCGGCGACGGTGGCCAGCCTGTTGCAACACGGAGGTGGGATTTACGGGCCTGATCTGGGCCTGGATAGGTACTATTGGGACTGGTGTGCCCTCCACGGGGGCTTTACGGGCCTGCTGGGCCCAACCGGACCCAAAGGGGACTAGTGTGCCTACCTCCATGTCCGGTCGACTACCGTCTTTGGCGGTGGAGCTTGTTCCCTCCCGCTAGGCTGCTGTCCCACTGCCCTGATTCAAGCTACTTCTCGACTCCACCTTGTAGTCCATGTGACGGTAACCTCGGTGAAACGACGATGGAGGCCTCGTGACCGTAGTGGTGCATGATCACGGGTGGAAAGTTTGGTGGTGTCGAGGCCTCGCCCTCGTGGGACTCCTTTGCATTGGACCGCCCGGGGGTTGTGGAGTGGGTTTTCAGGAGAAATCCTTGTCGGCTCGACCGACACCGACACGGTGCCATCCGCATGCGGCACCATTCCTTCCTGGAAAGCATCATGGCCACCTGCCTTCCACTTCCCTCTGTGTGCCCGGGAAAAACCTAGGACCAGTCCCTGGTCCGGGCAGCAGCGGTGCGCTTCCCTTCCTAAAGGTGTTTCTTGGTACTTGACGGTTCGGTGCTAGGAGTGTGGTGGTACTCCTATAGATGGCGCACCAGTTGTGGGCCTCCTTCGTTTAGTGGATCCGCCTATGTCTCCATTTTTTTGTTCCTTTGAGCATGTGTTTGCTGCTGCCCCAGCATTTTCCTTTGTGTATTGTGCTATCTGGCCTAGCAGCGGTCTTACCTGGCTGCTTTATTTATAAAGCGGGGCGAAATCCTATTTCGAAAGAGTGTCATAAAAGAGTCTATGACACTAAGTATAGCACCATATGCTAGACCTCGCGAGCTCCATAGGCTTCCGTAGATAGCACCCCGCTGCCAACACCTCCTCTTACTGTGACAAGATTTATTGATGTCATAACATCTACTCTTCGGAGTGGGAGGTAATGACGTGGTGGAGGATGGTGCTTCTGCGACTGATGAGGACTCTTTGAACAAGGCCATCCGTCGTAAGGTGATGCATAATCTTGACTCTATAGGTTTATCTCCTTGTAATTCTAAGTCTTTTCTTCCCTTTTCATCTCCGCTCATGTGCGTCCTAGCGACTCCTAGCAGAAAAGCGCCGCCACCAGCCCACCGCCCATTCGCCGCCCCCTTCCACCCCTACCTCACGGGTTGTCTCGGGCGGGGTGACTCCGGAGGCCCCTCTGGCACCCTAGCGAGCCTCCGCTTGATCTACTCTCCACGGTCGTTGTCGCTGTCTTCGTCGGCGGTGGCAGCCACACACATCCATGGCGGTGCGTTGACCAACGGTGGGGGCTCCTCCTCGCTATGCAATTCGGCCGGATCCGGTGGAATCTCGCCCATGTTCGTCCTTCGCTTCCTTGATGTTGTCCTGGCCGATGAGGTTTAGAGCGGAAAATCCAAAAGGGTGCCGTCGGGTGGTGTGCACGCTACTAGATTGGCATGAGTAAAGGTGGCGATCCTAGGGTTCCAACTCCTGCCAAGATGATCTACCGGATGCTTTTATCCGTTGATCTGGTGGGTGTGTCGTGTTCCGAAAGGCTCTACCGGCGAACTCCACTGGGAGATTCATGCTTGGAGATTGCTGGGTTGGGTAGGATTCGTTCATGCGCACCCATGTTTTCTCTAGCCGTTTGGTTCCATAGGGAGCGATGCAAAACTCTGCAGGCTATTACCATCATGGGGCATGTTTTTTCATTCCATGGTGAAGTCAGATGTCATGGAAACTAAGATTTGAGTACTAGCAATGGTGATTTGAGTCTTTGTGGCGATTTGGAATTGGCTTGGTGATTCGTGACTTGGATTAGCGGTACCGTAAGTGGGGGAGATAGCACATGAGAAGTTCAAAGTCTTACCTTTCAGGGTAAAAATCCAAGGTATGTGTATATCAGGTTTTTTTTCGAATAAGTCTACAAGAAGAACCAATCTATACTTGATGTAATGAACAATGGAGCTACTATGAGAGTGAGTTGCATGACCTGTCAATCTAATAATAATTGATCGATTTTTTCCATTTCCGCAAGTCGGAAGAAAAAAAAATCCAGTTCTTGTTTGAGAGTTGTCGAAGATGTGTAAATGGTCTAACTTTCACTCCCCAAGTCGAACAAGAGAGAACGGCTTGGCCGGCTGGTAGAAATTGGCATTGCTTGTCTCGTTGTTTCAACTATGCTGGAAAATTGCTACAATGGTTAACCAAAATCGATAAACCACATTCTTATTACACAACATTGGATCCTATTATGGGAGTGGGATCACAAAGTATACATCGTCTCATCATGCCATGCAACTTGCTTCCACATCCTGTTAGTTCATTGGCAAAACATGCATGTGACCTTGTTGGGAGAGTGAATATAGTGGACACGGCCACATGTGATCCTGCAACAAGTCAGTCTCTGAATTGTCCATAAAGTTTAGCGGGTCCAGTGCGGCAGGTAGGTTAATTAATCACCTCATACATGGTGTCGTACGAGGATGCATGGCCTGATCTGACCCAGACGACGCGGCTTTTTCGAGAAAATAAGACCATGTGGCAAACGTTGTCTGCAATCTATCTTACAGCTCCGCCTGAACGGACTTAAATATACACTAGCGATTTAGGAAAGCGATGCTTTGCGTTGCTACAAAAGAATGAACTAGTAAAACTATTGAAACCGGATGGTACCCTCCTCATTGCTACTGAACACACACACACACACTCTCTCTCTCTCTATATATATATATATATAGCTTCAAAAAAAATTGAGCCCAGCTACAGCTCCGGTTATTCTTTTTGGTGTTGTGCACTTATATTGAGAAACAGTTCATATTGGCTTATTGAATTATTTGTGTAGTATATAATTTTTCTTTCATTGGTCCGGCTTATCTGAAATAAGGGTATCATATAGATTACGGCACAGTATTGTGACAGTCAAGTTCATTTTGATGGTTCAATGGTTGTCGTGGTGGTGGCACGGCAGATGTCATGGGTAGGCTAAAGTATGGGGCCAATAGATGCTAGAGGGATCTGGGGAGGGAAGATGTAGTTGATTCTACACACAAAAGATTAAGGTAAAGATCTTTATTTCTCCTTCCTTGGGCTACAAGTGCTCCTTGAGTTGTGTACAAGAAGAAAGAGAGAACTTTACCAGTCTAACGGTACTAAATGAGCCGATGCCCTTCTCTGGGTCCAAGCCTCCCCTTATAAAGGAGAGCCATGGGTTCCTCTAGGGCTGACGTGGCAAGCATATTCGAGGAATATGCTTGTCCCAATATAGTAACTCGGCGGCCTCCTTTCCGTGTCGCCCTTCTAATGACGGCAAGGTTCCAGAGGGCCCCTCCTGCGTGCCTCGGGCTTCAGGACTGTCACCTCCGTGACCTCCTTCTGCCCCTATGTCGCTCTGCGCCTTTGTCCTTTGTGCTTGGCTCTGCTCAGATTCTCCCTAGCCTGTGGCTAGAGTTTGACTTTAGGCTTCTCCTTCTCCTGCAAGCTTCGTATCATTCGGCCCTGCCTCGCATAACTCGGCTCGTCCTTCACCTGCATTAAGACCATTCGGGCTAATCCAGCCGACTTACGCTGTATTTCGGCCGGGTAATGCCTAGCTATTATCATAAGGGTCCCGCTCTTTCATATCTCGGCCGACCTCTATATGATTCGGCCGACCTAGACTGTAACTCGGAAACTGGACGGGGAACGTCATTTCGTCTCTCCCCGTCTTTACCCTATCCGAGGTCACCTCCCCAACATTAGTCCCCGAAGCTGGTATGGCCCTGCCAATAACTTCGGTCGGACCGTATCAGTTTCATGATATTTGTTTCCCATTGTTTCCGAGTTATCTTTTTCTCGTTCGAGGTATCTGCATATCTTCTCGCGTACGCTTCTTCCTACGTGTCATACTCATCATTTTTTCTCTAGTTTTTTGATCCTCTACAGTATTTACTGACAGGCAACAGTTATTATTGCGCCTGTCGCGCCGGCGCTGTGAAGCCTCGCGCACCGTTTCCGTCAGGGATCTTGGCCCTCTCTTTCATCGTGTGGTCGCTAGTGTGGTTCCACTCAGCGGTGTGCGGTTGTGCCACGTACACTATTTACACAGATAACCGCCACACCCACGATCCCACTACCTCTCAGGCGGCGCGGTTATAAAGAGGGGTGCGGGAGCGGGGGGTTCACTTTCCCCCTCCGCTTACCTGTGCCCTTCTTCTTTCTCTCGCCTCTGCGCCTGTTCGTGCTTCCGCCGCCGTGCGCTCATCTGGGTTTTCGACGGCAGGGATCCCACCGCACTGCTCCGTCGACCTCGTCCCCGTTCGCTTGCTCCGGCGTCGTCGCCGGTGAGTTCATTCGGTCCTATCGCCTGGGCTCTCCTCTAGACATCTCTGCTCTTCTTTTGTTTTCGCGCGGTAGTTCCTTCTCTGCTCCGCCGCCGTTTTCGCGTAGAATCGCGACGGGGCCTTGCAGTTCTAGGATTTCCTCCGCCGCTAGTTCTTCCTCCGTAAATTTCTCCGGCGACCCCATGTCGAGTTCCGTCAGCGCTGCCCTCATTGAGGATGACGATGCTGCGTCTGGGCCCGAGCGGGGCTCGTGGCAGGGCTCTTCCGTCACCCACCGAGAGGTTGAGTGGCTAATCCGGACTCGCCGGATTCCTGCCCAGGTAACTTGTCGCTTACCCGGCAGTGAATCCTCTCCAGTTCTTAGGGAGGGCGAATACGTAGTCTTCATGTCACATTTCGCTCGCGGGTTTGGTCTCCCTCTCAGCGATTTCGCTAGGGAGTTCCTTGATTATTTCGGCCTTCAGCCGCATTATCTTCCTGCTAACGCTATCGCCTCCCTTTCTGCCTTCATCTCTGCCTCGGAGGGATACTTCGGCCTATGGCCGTCTGTGCATGTTTGGTCAAAGTTCTTCCAGATTCGATCTAACATCGTCCCAGACAAATCTCTGCAACCCTCCGAGAAGTTGCTCACCCAATGTGGAGCCGCGTCCATCACACCTCGGAGGAAATCCGAATTTCCTCGCGTTGCAGGTCTAGAATCATGCAAGAAGTGGCATAAGTCGTTCTTTTATGTCAAGAACTCTGGGAATGAGGATAAGATTCGGCTCCCTGCTTTTTTCCATCGGCCCTCCTTCCAAGAAGAACTGGACCTATAATCCTAGGAAGAGTCATGCTCTTGCCGAGGCTTTTGAGATTCGGCTGAAGGAACTGATCCGCTCCGGGCTACGCGGTGAGGATCTGATGACTACCTTCATCAGCAGCCGGATCTGCCCCTTCCAGAAATGCACACACAAGCTCTGCTACATGAGCGGTCCTCTCGATCCCAACCGAGTCTCGACGGTGGAGCTGGACAACTACCTCATCTTCAAACGTGTCCAGGCTATCTTTAAGACGGAGATGCCGGAGGACTGGGCCTGGGGATTGAAGCCGTTCACCAGCGAGCATCCCCCTCCCGAGGTGAGTTTATGCCTTTGTGTTTTGCTTCCTAATCGTGTCCGTGACTCTTTTTGCTAATTTTTCTCTTTCTTGTCCTGCAGAGGTTTGAGGAGCAGAAGACTGAGGACGCCGAGGTTTTGTTACTCCCGTGGCCCGCGGATCGGAATACTCCGGACAGCGGGGAGCCGGACTTAGAAGAGTTCGTTCCCAAGTCGGATCTCGCTCCGGCTCGCGCTCGCGGCAAGACCCCGGCCCACGAGGAGGAAGGTGATTCGGACGAGGTCCAAGTTCTAGAGGTAGTTGACGCAATGCCAATTTCTTATGCATTTCCGGCTTCTACTTTCTCAGCTAATCCGGCCGGTCAGGTTCACAACGCCGAGCCTCTCGCCTCCCAGCCTCCTATTATCTCGGGGAAACGTAGCGCTCCCGCTGGTGCCTCAGAAGCGGCTCCCAAGAAACGAATGAAGAAGTCAGCCCAGCATCCTCCAAGGCGCAAAACTATGCCCGGGGTTACTAGGTGAGTTGCTTTTGTTTGTATTTCTTGTTTTTCTCTTTCTCCCTTTTGACTCGACCTTTTCTGTCTTTGCAGGGCTCCTCTTTCTGTTAAGCCCAGTGGTCCCAGCATGACGAGTCGTACGACTCGGCCGCCTTCTCCTCCGCCTCTCGAGGATACCAGAGTTCCGAGTCCTGCTCGCGTTGCTTCTCCTCCTGCTCCGAATCAGACGCCACCTCGCCATGATACGCCTGAGATTTCTCCTGTTGATGCCGATACACCTCAGCCCACAGATATTCCTACCGAACCCATAGGATATCAATATCTCGGCGCCCTCTTCAACCGTAATCCCTCTGGTTCCCAAAGATGCCACTCCAAGTGCCGAGGTATCGGCTCCTTCTGACGCCTCTCCTAAGGCAAGAAAGATCGTTGTTACCAAGTCTGCGTCCTCTCAGAAAGGACTTGCCAGCTCATCTCAGCCTACGATTGCTGATGCGCTGCGCAAAGGGGGCTTCCTCTACCAAGAGTACTATTACCCCGGCTGCTGATACACAGCTTTCCCTCCACAAGAGTCCCACAGCAGCAGTGGCTACCCAACATGTCCGAGGTAAAGTTCTGACTCGCACGGAAAGTGGGAACAGTCTCGGCTCGTTGGTCGAGTATGCCCACAATTGGAACGCTGCCGATCAGCTCGAGGGTAATCCAAGCAGCCCGCCGTTTCAACTCTCTGACATCAGCAGCCGCCTACATCTGGCTGCCAAGATCGTTCTTGACAGTGACAAGATGAATGAGGTAATTGTCTTTATGGATTTTTTGATTAGTCCTCCGGATGCTATTATATATACTCTAGTCTCCGAAGCTTGCAACCGAATAACTTGTTATTCGTTTGGAGGTTTTATAATGCTTTACTTAGTTCAGTTTTTTGTTAGAGTTCGAATATCCAGCCACCTAGATCCGAAGTGAGCTTTGCTTGATTTGGATCTGCTTGAGCTTTGAATATCCAGCCACCTAGATCCGAATTGAGCTTTGCTTGATTCAGATCTGCCTTAGGTTCGAATATCCAGTCACCTAGATACGAATTGAACTTTGCTTGATTTTGATCTGCCTGAGCTTTGAATATCCAGCCACCTAGATCGAATTGAGCTTTGCTTGATTCGGATCTGCCTTAGGTTCGAATATCCAGCCACCTAGATCCGAATTGAGCTTTGCTTGATTTGGATCTGCCTGAGCTTTGAATATCCAGCCACCTAGATCCGAATTAAGCTTTGCTTGATTCGGATCTGTCTGAGCTTTGAATATCCAGCCACCTAGGTCCGAATTAAGCTTTGCTTGATTTGGATCTGTCTGAGCTTTGAATATCCAGCCACCTAGGTATGAATTAAGCTTTGCTTGATTCGGATCTGTCTGATGTTCGAATATCTTATTGCTATTTGTTCTGTTGCTTAGGTTGCACATGATCGGCGTACCGCCGAATTCCAAAGGCTGCTCTTTGCCCATAAAAAGTTGCAAGAAAAATATGAGAAGGTCATTCCCATGGTGAAGAAAGCTGGTAAGTTAATAAGCTTTCGCATTATTCTTAAAACTCTTATTGCTTTGCAAGTGAGGTGTTAGCTGACTTTGCTGGTGAATAGGTAATATCAACAATCTTAATATCCGTCTTGAAAATAAAGTCAAGGCCCTTGAAGGTTAGTTACTCTTTTTTGTTTATGCGTATCTATGTGAAATATGCACCGGGTTTCTCTTAACCCTTCTGGCTTCGGTATAGCCGAGTCACAAACTTTTGCAGCGTCACATCAAGAATGCATACTCATGCCTGATATGATGCTGCATTTTTTAGAACAAGCCGCCACTCACTCGGTGCAACTGAAAGATAAAGATGACGAGATAACTCGCTTGCGCGCCGAGGTGGAGTCCCTCAAGCTTTCTCAGAAGTCTGAGTTAGAAAAGGTCGACCAGGAGTTCTCCTAGGAGAAGAATCGGCTAGCTCTGCAATTGCAGAAAAATAAAGAGCTCCTTGAGGCTGCCGAACTGAAAACACGGGGGATGAGCGAGGAGATCGCTCGCTTTGAGAAAAGCAAGAGTGACTGGGCTAAAGATCTTCAGATAATGCTGAGCTATATTCACCGTAAGTTTCTGACCTCGGCCGATTTATTTTTTCCCTTTCTTACTGCTGACCGACGCACTTTTGTTTTGCGCAGATCATTTTCCAGAGGCTAAACCCGTGAGCTCTAAAGTGGTGATCAATGCTCGTGTGCGCCGAGGCGTTCCTGCTGATGCGGACTCAGAGTACTCGATGGAAGATTTCTTGGTTGTTGTTGGCGCTGCTGTTGGTCCGATGAAGATTATGGGCAGGGACTTGGTGCAGGCAGCTATCCGAGCCTACCATGTTCTCTGGCCGAATACTTCTGGGACTCCTGATATTGATGAGGTCAAAGTATTGGTGGAAAGATTGATGGCATATGAGAGACAGCTAAGTCTTTGGAGGGAATCCGCCGGACGAGCTGGCGCTGATATGGCTCTCACAGTCATTATGTCATGGTATGAGGATATGTCCCTTGATACCCTGATAAATTTGCGCACTGGTTCCCGTTGGGTGGAGGACCCAGACTTCGTCGCTCTCCGGCAAGCTCGTGCCTTTCAGCTTGTTGAGTATGCAGACGTGCATAACTGGAATGAAGGGCCGAGTTTCCTTCCTAACCCGGAAGACGAGGTCGAAGTTGAGGATGCCTCTGATGATAACTCAGCCGAATAGGGCCAAGATGAGGGTGACTCGGCTACTTCTGGTGATTCCAATTCGAGCTCGGATGGTAATGGCGACGCGCGATCCTGCTCCAAAGGCACTGGGCATTCCACGGCGCAAGCTGATGTTTCTCAACAGCCTCGGGCTTCCCCCGAAGTCGCTCCTGGATCTGTGGAGGGCGAGGCAACTTCGGCCGAAGTGCCACCTACCTCGGAGTGCCCAGCTCCTGACCAAGTCACTGCCTCTCCAGTTAAAAAACTCTAAGTCATTTCTTATCCCTGGTATGCCGGGCGTATGATGTACGTCAAACATTTGTCGGTCTTTTGTGTGGTATGAAGCTCTTTTGCCTTGTGCCGCTGAGACACATGTGGTTGTAATCGTCATTACTTTGTTTAAACTAGTCCTGTTTGTCCGAATCCTTGCTTTGGCAGCTTTCAATTTCTTGAGTTTGGAGTGTATATTTGCCTTTGCTCTACCGTAGTTCGGCGTTCAATATTGCCTGACTTTTGATAAGCTTCGTAGCGTGGCCGCTGTGTTTTGGACTGATCTGGGTGTAGATCTCGAAGGCCGTATTTGGGGAGAGTGAAATAGCATCACTCTGGGTGCCGAAGTTTGGTACTCACTCTTGTAACATAGGATACCCATACTTAGAAATAATATAGGGTAGTCCCCGAGCCATTGCTTAAGGCATCGAGTTTTAATACATAAACCAAGCTTAAAAACAATATAGGTCAGTCCCTGAGTCACTGCCCAAGACGCCGAGGTATAATACATAAAATAAAAATAAAGAATAATATATGGCAGTCCCCGAGCCACTACTCTGGGCGCCGAGGTTCGATACATAAACCAAACTTAGAGACAATATAGGGCAGTCCCCGAGTCACTGCTCAAGGTGCCGAGGTTTGATACATAGCACAAAATCAAAATCAACACATGGCAAGCCCCAAGCCACTGCTCAAGGTGCCGAGGTTTAATACATAAACCAAACTTAGAAACAATACAGGGCAGTCCCCGAGTCACTGCTCGAGGTGCCGAGGTTCAATACATATCGCAAAATCAAAAACAGCATATGGCAGTCCCCGAGCCACTGCTCTGGGCGCCGAGGTTCAATACATAGCTGATGCTCTGTCCTGAAGCGTCACTTTACGATGTGTGGTAGATGACTCCTATGAGTAAAATGGACGAAGTAAAGCTACGTTCCATGGTCTTTTCGATTCTTCGCCGGCTTTGTCTGCCTTGTTCTTTTCTGGTGACTGGGCATCGATTAGGTAATACACATCATTGTGCAATGCCTTTCTCACGATGAATGGTCCTTCCCATGGGGGCGACAGTTTGTGCATGCCGGCCGTGCGTTGCACCAGCCGGAGAACCAAATCTCCTTCTTTGAACACTCTTGGATTCACCTTCTTGCTGTGATATCGTCGCAAGTCCTGCTGATAGATAGCTGATCTTGATAGCGCCAGCTCTCTGGCTTCTTCTAGTAGATTGACATCATCTTGCCGAGCTACTTCATTTACTTCAGCGGTTGTATACTGGGTAACCCTTGGCGAGTCATGTATTATGTCGGCTGGAAGCACAGCTTCTGCCCCATACACTAGAAAAAATGGTGTATAACCTTTTGATCTGTTTGGGGTACTCCTGAGGCTACATAGTACTGCTGGTAGTTCCTCAATCCAACATCCTGCCGACCTTTGCAGCGGTTCGACGAGTCGTGGTTTTATTCCGGACAATACTAGTCCATTAGATCTTTCTACTTGCCCATTGGATGCTGGGTGCACCACAGAGGCGACATCTAGTCTTATGTGCTTTTCTTGACAGAATCTAGCGAAAGCTCCTTCTGCAAAGTTTGTACCGTTGTCTGTGATAACACTGTGTGGGTAGCCATATCTTAAGATAATATCTTTGAGGAATCTTACTGCTGTTGGCCCATCACACTTCTTTATTGGTTTTACTTCAATCCATTTTGTGAATTTATCTACCATGACTAAGATGTGGGTCATCCCTCCTCGGGCCGGCTTAAATGGTCCCACCATATCTAAGCACCATACAGAGAATGGCCAAGTAATTGGTATCGTTTTTAACTCGGACGATGGCATATGTATCTTGCTGGCATATATTTGGCAATCATTACATGTTTCGACCAGTTCTTTGGCCTCTTTCAACGTTGTTGGCCAATAAAACACATGCCTGAATGCTTTGGCCACTAAAGCTCTGGATGAGGCGTGATGACCGCATTCTACTTGATGTATATCTAGGAGGATCTCCTGGCCTTCCGCCGAGCTCACACATTTTTGCAACATGCTCGTGATGCTCCTTTTATACAGCTCATTGTTTATGATTGTATAAGCTTTAGCTCTTCTCAGTGTCTCTCTTGCCAATACCTCATCATTCGGCAAAATCGCGTCTCTGAGGAAAGAAAATATGGGTTGTGCCCATGTTGGTATGATTTTTTTTGGGGTAATCTCGCTATCTATTTCCATATTTTCCACTGACATAATTACCTCGTATTTCCCCATATCCGTCCGTGCATTGGCCGGGTTCATTTTTGGAAATTCTGGGTTACATTCCTTGTCAACTTCCATCGGCACACTATCTTCTCTTGATTTTGCCGGAATAAAAATAGATTCGGACTCTGGTGATGGTGTTATTGATGGTTTCCTCAGGTGCTCTAGGGCGGTACCTGGGGGAATCGATTGTCTGGTTGATCCGAGTTTTGACAATGTGTCTGCGGCGTCGTTTTCCGCCCGAGGTACATGATGAAATTCACATCCATCGAAGTATCCACTGAGTTTTTGCACATGAAATCTTTATAAGGCCATATTGGCATCTAACGCATCCCAATTGCCTGAGACTTGTTGTACTACTAGATCCGAGTCTCCATAGCACAAGATTTGGCGTATGCCAATCTCTTTTGCCACCTTCAATCCATGGACGAGTGCTTCATATTCGGTGACATTGTTTGACGCGGCAAAATGTATTTGCAACACATATCTCAGCTGGTCTCTTTTTGGTGAGGTTAATACTATTCCTGCCCCAAACCATTTCTTAGTTTGGAACCGTCGAAGTGCATCGTCCAATAATTCGGATCTGGTAATGGTGGCTCATATTGTACCTCGACCCAATCCACTAAGAAGTCGGCCACAGCCTGAGATTTGATTGCATCTCGCCTATCGAATTGCGGAGCATAAGGTGACAATTCAATTGCCCATTTTGCTATTCGGACACTTGCATCTTTGTTGCTCAATATGTCGGCTATGGGTGTTTCACAAATCACCTTGATGGGGTGCTCTTCGAAGTAATGTTTAAGTTTCTTTACTGACATGTACACTCCATATGCCATCTTCTGATAATGTGGGTAATTTTGTTTTGAGGCTGATAATACCTCGCTTAGGTAATACACCGGCCTTTGTACAGATTTATCATCTTCAATTCGTTCCACCACGATCACAGCGCTCACTACTCTGTTCGTGGCTGCTATGTAAAGTAACATAGGCTCTTTCGACAATGGAGAAGCCAGGACTGGCGCTGTGAACAACATTTTTTTCAATTCATGGAATGCATTGTCTGCTTGTGGTGTCCAAATGAACCTATCAGATTTTTTCATCAACTGATAAAGTGGTAGTGCTTTCTCTCCCAGCCGACATACAAATCGGCTGAGCGAGGCTAAGCAACCTGTGAACTTCTGTACGTCGTTTAGACATCTCGGCAATTCCATCCTTTGCAATGCTTTTATCTTAGTTGGGTTGGCCTCTATACCTCGGCTAGATACGAGAAAACCGAGCAGTTTTCCCGCAGGCACACCGAAAGTGCATTTTTCCGGGTTAAGTTTCATTCGGAACCTTCTCAGGTTCGCGAAAGTTTGTCGTATATCCTCCAGTAGCGTTTTGCTTTCTTTGGTTTTGATAACCACATCATCTACATACACTTGTACATTCTTTCCTATCTGGTCATGTAGACATTTTTGCATACATCTCTGATACGTTGCCCCCGCATTACGCAGGCCGAATGGCATGGTGCGATAGCAATAATCCCCGTACGGGGTAATAAACGCAGTATTTTTTTGATCGGACGGATTTAACGGTATCTGGTGGAAACCAGAATACGCGTCTACAAATGACAATAGCTCACAACCAGCGGTCGAATCAATGACTTGGTCTATTCTAGGTAAAGGAAAAGGATCTTTTGGACACGCCTTGTTCAGGTTCGTGTAGTCAATACACATTCGCCATACAATGGCTACATTTGGATCATCCTTCTTCTTTTCTACTAGCACCGGGTTCGATAGCCAATCCGGATACAGCACCTCCATGATGAACCCGGCCGCAAGGAGCCGAGCTATTTCATCCCCTATTATTTTTCTCCTGTCCTCGGCGAAGCGGCGGAGAGGTTGCTTCACCGACCTTGCTCCTGGACTTACATTCAGAGAGTGCTCAGCCAACTCCCTCGGCACACCTTGCAGATCCTGAGTTGACCATGCAAAGCTATCCCGATTCTCACGGAGGAAGTTGGTGAGCTCGCTTTCCTATTTAGCATCTAGGCCGGCACCAATTGTGACGGTGCGCTCTGGGAACTGCTCATCTATCTGGAACTTTTTTGTTTCTTTAGTCGGCTGAAAGGAGACACTTCCATGCGGGTTGGCTAATGTAGGCATATTCAGTTGTGCCGACTGAGCGAGGGACGCTACCTCCTGAATCCTTCTTTTTTCTCTTGCTATTACCAATGACTCGGCCAGATTTGATCCGGCTGAAGCACATTCCATTGACTTCCTATAATCCCCTGCTACTGTTATCACCCCTTGCGGTCCGGGTAACTTCATTTTCAGGTAAGTTATGTGGCAGCTGCTCATGAATTTGGCCAATGCTGGCCGTCCGAGTAGAGCATGATAGCAACTCTCTAGATCCACCACTTCAAACTCTAAATTTTCTGCTCTGCAGTTATCTCTTGTGCCGAATAACACATCCACTCGAACCTTTCCAATGGGTTCTCATGAAAGCCCTGGTACTATCCCATGGAATGTGGTCCTCGTGGACTGCAGCATGTTCTGCGATATTCCGAGTTTATGCATTGTATCTTTGTACATGATATTGATACTGCTCCCATTGTCAATGAGTACCTTTGAAAATTTCACATTAATGCTTGGTCCGACAAATGTTGGATCTAACACGAGTGCATACGACCCCGGACTCGGCATTATCTTGGGGTGATCCTTTATGCTCCAAGTTATTTCTTCATCCGACCAAGGCACATATCTTGGTACTGCCGGCATAACTGCATTTACTTCCATATGTCGGCGCTATATACTCTGCTTGTCTTGCCGTTCTGTTGTGAACACGCAATATGATTGATGATGTTCTCTGTAATCATTGCATCCATTACTTCCTGGATTCGTCCTTCCATTCGGACCTTGGTTTATCACTTGATGCACCGCATCTCTCCGGTCCGAGGTTTCATACCTCGGGGGAGGAGGCGGTAACATCAGTTGCTGTGCATTTGCTCCAGTCAACTGTGGCTGATGCTGCTGATGTGCCTGGAGAGGCGCTGCCTGTATGCCTGCGGGGTTACCCATTGCATTTTTCATCCATGCACATTGGCGGGTTGTATGGTTGGCCGGCCTGGCCGGGTTTGACGTGTGAAATTTACACGGCTGATCTAACATAGACTCAAACGTGTACTTCGGCCTCTCCTGCCATTGCTTCTTTTGATCTGGTGTCCACTGTCTTTTCCCTTCATTCCTTGGTGTCCATTGCTGAGGACCATTCTTTTGCCGCTGACTATTTCCGTGACTCGGCTGATCTTGCACTACTGCTGCCACCTGAGTTGAACCATATCTATAATCTAGTCTTTCTTCTCTTCTTCTTCCTCTGAAGTCATTGCGCCTGGATGACCCGGACACATCCCTTGCATATTGATCTTGATGTTCCCGATGATCTGCTGACATTAATTCTGGTTGCGTCGGATCCCCCAATGCATAGGAATCCGCTATTCTGATGGTTTCTGCCAATGTGGTTGGCATATCTCTTTGCAGTCGCTGCCATAGTACAATGGCATAGCGGCATCCTTGAGCGAACCAAGCTATTGCTTGTGATTCTATAACTCCCTCACACAAATTTCTCATGTTACACCACCGAGTTAAAAACTCTCTGTCCGTCTCATTCGGCCTTTGCTTGCACATGGCTAGCTGCTGCGGCCTGTTTGGCCTCTTGTAAGTACTGGTGAAGTTGCTAACGAACATTTCTTCAAAATCCAACCAACAGTTGATGCTGCCTGCTGGCAGATTATTCAGCCATACTCTAGCTGGTCCTTCCAACATTTGCGGGACATATCGCACTGCCCATCGTAAGTTTCCGCCTACTATTTTTACTGTAGTGGCATAATTGATCAACCAATCCTGTGGCTTGGTGCTCCCATTATATGTTTTTGTGCCCCTTGCCAGCTGAAAGTTCGGCACAGGCGGCTCGCCCATGATTCGTGGTCCGAAGCATGCCGGACCTGGTGGAACCTGTTCTTCTAACAACTCGGATCGATATAGCCTGTCCAGCTTTACTCTGGCATCACCTGACGGCAAATCTCTGTACAGAACTCTTTCCTGCACTCCATAGTGGTTATTTCCACCATGAACCGCATATTCCATTTCGGAATATCCATCATTGTACCTCTCATTCACCTGATTGTAGCGAGCTGGTATCACTTCTCTTTCCTGCCTAGTTTCATATCTCGGTAGTGGATTGGGTGGTGGTTCTCTCCTTCCCTCAGCCGGGATATTATTCTCGCGATTTCCTCTTCCGAGATCTTCATTACCCCGGCTTTCATTGCCTTTCTCGACACGGCCGGGGTTTCTCTCGCCACTGTTACCTCGGCTCCCATTGGCTCTGTTCTCATTTGCTTTTTCGGCTATCGCCGGATCATATGGAACAATTTGCTTATTTCTCTTTCCCGAAGTTACCGCTCTGTCCTTTCGTGCATTGTTTCTGGGTGAAGATGTTGCTGCCACAGATAAGGCAGGTGCTGCACCAGCCGAGTGAACCATTCGCGAGGCACCTGGCCTTGCCGGGTCTACCCTGAGCATCTCTTCATTCTGCTGGTTCGCAATGCGTACCAGCTCATTCACTCTCTCTTGATGTTTTTGCCGAGCTTCGCCGGTTAATCCTTCTAACTCTAACGCAGCGGCATTTGCCGCCCTCAAGTTCTTTGCCGGTGTACTGTACCTCGGCAAGCCTAGATCAACTGATTCTGCCTTATGAGCATCATGCTCCTTGTTGATATCATCTATGAGGTTTTTTCCTCTCAATCTCAACCCGTCAACCCGCTCGGGGGCGACGTCAATCTTGGCATATTCTCGTAGGGTCCTGTTTAAGGACTCCCGCAAGTCCGACACCTTTTTTTGCCTCTACCAGCACTTTCTGCCTGGTCTCTTCTAACTCTGCGTGAGCATTAGCCGGATCAAGTATCGGCGCCACAGGTGTAGTCAGATTATCTATAGTTGCCTGAAGAATGTTTTCTGGTCTTTCCAGAGGTGGCCCTCTTACCCTTGGTGCCTTTGGGGTTGTCTCCTGCACCTCGGCCTGGTTGGCCACTGAAGGAATTACCTCGGTGGGTTGTGGAGCTATCTGCCTGGGAGCCACCTGCACAGCCGTCGTCGGATCCCTGCTTGATCCGGCGCCCGCTGCTCCCCCCTGCACCCCGGCTGCGACCATCACCTCGACGCTGCTGACAGGGCGCACTCCACGCGGACTGTTTGCGGCGCTAAGGGGTGGTTCTCCTGCAACAACAACTTGGTGAGGATAAACGCCAGAGATGTCGACGCCGACGTAGATCTGGTGCATGCCCAAGTTGATGAAGACGCCGTTGCGCGGAGGGGTTTTTCCCTTGAAGCTGCCTGCGTTGTCGCTGACGTAGTCACAGAGATCAAGTCTCCGGACTAAGCCAGAGACAATGCGCTCGCCAGTGTTGATGAAGTTTCCCGTCCGGATCATGACTCCAGCTAGCACCGCTGCTGGCCCCACGGTGGGCGCCAACTGTCGTGGTGGTGACACGGCAGATGCCATGGGTAGGCTAAAGTATGGGGCCAATGGATGCTAGAGGGATCTGGGGAGGGAAGATGTAGTTGATTCTAGACACAAAAGACTAAGGTAAAGATCTTTATTTCTCCTTCCTTGGGCTACAAGTGCTCCTTGAGCTGTGTACAAGAAGAAAGAGAGAACTTTACCAGCCTAATGGTACTAAATGAGCCGATGCCCTTCTCTGGGTCCAAGCCTCCCCTTATAAAGGAGAGCCATGGGTTCCTCTAGGGCTGACGTGGCAAGCATATTCGAGGAATATGCTTGTCCCAATATAGTAACTCGGCGGCCTCCTTTCCGTGTCGCCCTTCTAATGACGGCAAGGTTTCAGAGGGCCCCTCCTGCGTGCCTCGGGCTTCAGGACTGTCACCTCCGTGACCTCCTTTTGCCCCTCTGTCGCTCTGCGCCTTTGTCCTTTGTGCTTGGCTCTGCTCAGATTCTCCCTAGCCTGTGGCGAGAGTTTGACTTTAGGCTTCTCCTTCTCCTGCAAGCTTCGTATCATTCGGCTCTGCCTCGCATAACTCGGCTCGTCCTTCACCTGCATTAAGACCATTCGGGCTAATCCAGCCAACTTACGCTGTATTTCGGTCGGGTAATGCCTAGCTATTATCATAAGGGTCCCACTCTTTCATATCTCGGCCGACCTCTTTATGATTCAGCCGACCTAGACTGTAACTCGGAAACTGGACGGGGAACGTACTTTCGTCTCTCCCCGTCTTTACCCTATCTGAGGTCACCTCCCCAACAATGGTCAACCGCAACAAAACAGATAATTAGAAGTTTCTTGTTGTTGCATGTCCTACAACTTGTTCATTTTTTTGTTGGAAAGTTGAATATATATATATATTTATTTATTTATTTACATTGCAGAGTTGAAAACTTCCTCCTGCAACATTGTTCGACAGCCCATGATACATATATATGCATAATATGAGCATATTATCACAAATTATGTCGCGGTTCTAGCCATAACATTAGTCATTTAGCCTGAAAACCATGAAGCCTTGAATATGTTAACTCATTTTTAAGAAGAGTTTTTTGAGATGCAATCAATATACCAAATTTGATATTTTTTCTTGCAACTATGTCATATAATATGACACCACGCGAAGGTTTTATATTGTTTGGATTGTTTTTGAATTTCTTCTGCGCGTTTCAAATTATGGTCAAAACGGCGGGCATGAAGATTTTTAGCTCGGGGCTGAGTCTCGCTAAAATTGCAGTGGATCTCTGATGAAATAGCATATTGTGAACCTAATAATGATTTTTCCAAAAAATCACGAGCATCAAATCATGTACCTGTAGTTCAAACCGGACCCACTTCGTGCCGATTCGGCAGACATTTGTCTTTTTCATGAGGGGTGGATGGAAAGTTTTAAGATACGCCGATTGGGACATTCTCCATGCAAGGTGTCTTGGTATTTTTGAAATAGGGTGGTACCATTTTAAAACATTCCCCTTGACAAAACACCCCATTTTTGTCACTTCAAAAATAGAAAATGTGTTCTACGAAAGTATATATGTAATGTTTTTATATTCTATTCAACAAAAATATATAACAATTGAGTTTAGTTAGATGGATCTTATTTTCTATGAATTTTGATATATTATATGTATATTTCTGAATTAGAATGATTTAGTTATAATTTTTCTAGGATTAATGAGGCAAGAAAAAAGAAGATAGCTATGCCGACGGCTTTGCCGTTCGCGTAGTTGTGAAACCTAGGCCGACGACTAAGCCTTAACACCGTCGCATTGTTGTTCCGGCCAATCCACTATGCCGACGGTCCGGTCTACGCCAATGGCTGCCTGTCGGCTTATTCCATCCTACGCTGACGGTCAACCTAGGCCGACAGACGATTTGCTCAGCTGCCCGTCTTAGAGCCTACGCGAACAGCCAAGACATATAGCCGTTGGCGTAGAGTTTGGCCGTCAGCGTTTTGATTTGTTTCCGTAGTGGACATAATAAGCTTATTCTAGCACTTGGCAACAATGCATCTCTCGCGCCTGCACGCTAGTATAAATGACAAGAACAAACAAGCTTGCATTCAAAAACAGGAACCGAAATAAGAATCCATACACCGCGCCAAGCAGCAACATGGAAGCAAATGGAGCGGCCATGCATGTTGCTCGTGCACGAGATCGCCGGCGGCTGCGACGTCCCACAAGGGTACGTCATGCAGCTGGAGCAGGGCCGTGTCTGCACGAGCGAGTGCAGCCTGTGCACACAAACAGCTAGCAGTCGCTCGAATTTATTACGCCAACCTGTGTCATGGGGTTGTACACAGGCTAGCTTTAAGTTGCCCTGACTCTTACTCTGCGGTGGTCGTCTCGTCTGTTTCCAACTGTGGCGGCAGTCCAGTTGTATTCGGTTCATATTACTTGATTTAGATTTATCTAAATACGTGTATCTAAACAAATTTGAGTCAACTAATATAAGCTGAAGAAAGTATTACTGTTATATTTTCTCTGCTCGGATCAAAGCAGTCTGGTTAGAATGTTATTGACACTTCCCTAAAAAAGCAAAATGAATGTCACTATGTGTGCGGCTGGTAAGTAAAATCTTTGTGGTAGCAGAGGCATCTGCGGCGGCAGGAGCATGTGTGTAGAGGCATCTGCGGCTGAGAAGCGGTTGAGTCATGCAGTCCTCTTGGATCCGACGAAGGCGGGAAACGGCCGAAAAGGCGCGGAAAGTTTTCTGACCGCGGGAAGCGAGGTGCACGTGAAAAACGATAATGAGAAACGCCAGCGGCTTGGGAAGAAGCCGCCGGCGCTGATAGCCGATGTTGTGTTGCCATTAACGTCCAATCGCGAGAGTGTCAAGCGATGACAGCGAAATGAGAGACGAACAGAGATGGGTCGGGCCGCTGGGCGCGGCTGACAGGACAGGCCGAACCTTGACCCAAAAGCGACCATGTCCCGACCAAAACATACAGAAACGGAGACGACCGGATAAATCGGTCCGGTGGAAATGGCCTAATGACCGCAAACTAAAGCTTGTAGACGCGGAGCGTTACTATATTTACTAGTCCCCGGCGCCTCCACCCTCCCCCGACTCCCTCGCTGAGTCTATCTATATATAAACGAGAAGAGCATACAAGCTTGCATTCAAAAACATGCAACGCACCAAGCACAAACAGCAACATGGAAGCAAGAAGCAGCTGGAGTGCAGCCTGTGCGCCCGCACAGTTTTGGGGCACCCAAATTTTGAAGGTATGTACACTAATCATGCATGCTTAATTTCCGGCAATGAGTGCACATGGCCCAATCCTAAAATTAAAGCCCAATAAGTAGTGGAACTGAACTATATCCAACATACGCACCATATTTTTTACCTCAAAACAGAAAAGAAAGAATATAGCATATTTTGATATGTGATATCTTGTGTGACATTTACATGTCATCAATGATCAGATACCTAAAATATTCTAGCTCCGCCTACCTAATCACCAAGAAAATTATCAATTAAGTTGATGCTTTAATTGATTGTTGATGATGCATCCATTTTATTTTAGAGAGCAATACAAAATATGTTGTTCAAATTAACATTACGCAACCGGGAGTTAAATAGGTATGATTGTTAATGCATCCAAATGCAACATTATGCAGCAATCCCGGTTGTCAACATCGGCCTTCTATTCGGGGAGGGAAAAGCTAATGACGACGGCGAGGAGGCAGCAAAACTCGGTCGGCTCTAGAGTCCCGGGGAATTTTCATGGTAAGAAAATCGTACTATGGCTAGTCTAATAGACCTATTATGTGGAATTAATGATATAAAAAAATCTGCATGAGTGTTTCATGCAACAGAGCGGCCTAGCGAACAAAAGCCTCCTTCCGTCAATGGCAAGGCTCTTGGGGTTCAATGATGATGATTTCTTCGTCAGGAAACTATGGTGACAGGTGCTATCTTCTCTAGACTAAGCAACTACACTTCATGTCCGAGGCTAGATCTTGTGCTTTGGGGTTAAGTTTCAGACATGCGCAACACTTGTCACCATTCTCATGGTCGAGAACGACGTCAGTGGACTGCAAGTCTCAAAGATGATGGCTGGTACAAGGACCCCCACACATTGCTCATCTTGATCCCTACTCAAGAGGACATAGCGCGGACAGACATTATTGGCTGCTGTTATCTGCCGGCGCCGAGGGTCATTCGAAGAAGGGACGTCGTACCAGACATCATCTTTAAGAACCTGTAGTCCACCGCCATTGTTGTTGACCATGAGAGCGGTGACAAGTGTTGCATATGTATGAGACTTGACCCCAAGCACAAGATCTGTCCTCAGACGCAAAGGGTAGTGGCTTAGTCTAGCGAAGGTGGCGGCCCGACCCCAAAGTTTCCCACCCTCATGAGGGTCCCACAGAAGCAAGATGAACTCACTCAAGCCGGGAGGAAAGTTGAGCCATATGCGTAGATCGTAGAGGACCGTAAACCGAGATAATAAATATACTTGGATCAGAAATATAATTTTTTATATTTTGCTTGTATCTAATCTTTATTTTTTTACCTCAAAACATAAAAGAAAGAATATAACATATTTTGATATGTGATATCTTGTGCGGCATTTACCTGTCATCAATGATCACATACCTAAAATATTCTAGCTCCGCCCTACCTAATCACCAAGAAAATTATCAATTAAGATGATGCTTTAATTGATTGTTGATGTTGCATCCATTTTATTTTAGAGAGCAATACAAAATATGTTGTTCAAATTAACATTATGCAACCGGGAGTTAAATAGGTACGATTGTTAATGCATCCAAATGCAACATTATGTAATTGCTCATTAGTTCTATTTTCCTAATGAGATAGGGCCCATTTTATAATTTTGCACATGCCCTAAATTATGCCCTGCCGCTGACGCACCTATCGCAGCAATCCCGGTCGTCAACATCGGCCTTCTGTCTGGGCAGGGAAAATCTAATGGGGACGGTGAGGAGGCAGCGAAACTCGGTCGGCTCTAGAGTCCCGGGAAATTTTCATGGTAAGAAATAACTAACAAACAATCCTACGCCGGCATGCTCTCTCTCTCTCTCTCTCTCTCTCTCTCTCTCTCTCATGTACGTGCTGCACTGCAGGTAACTAACCATGGCGTTGAGCCCTGTGTGATGGACGTCAAGGGAATTCTTTCAACAACCGATGGAATATAAGAGGAAATTAAATACAGCTAAGCACTGAGAAGTATGAGGACTACCACCAAGGGTACGGCAGCAAAGACCTAAAGTTGGAGCACAGATCAACCTGCGATAGGGTCGTTCCGGTATGGTACATATATATACATACACACACACACACTAAAGAGTTCTACATTAGTATAATGGTATTATTATGTGATACTATTTTTATAATGCATAGTGTTATATAGTACAATCATAATTACATCATGTTTAATTGTTGGTGAAATCTCAATATAAATATGTGCACATGGTCTACTTATCATTAAAGTATCTATTTCTCTGTTCTATGATACCATATCGTAGTATTATACCACTATCATCTCATTTTTTTATTAATTGTTGTGTAAAATTAGATTTTTTGTGAACATGTTATTCATGATACTAGCTATGAAATTCGTACTATGGCTTGTCTAATAGACATAATGATGTTGTGTGAAATTAATGATGTTTGCAAGCATGCACTGATATTCTGCATGAGTGTTTTGTGCAACAGAGCGGCCTAGCAAACAAAAGCCTCCTTCCAGCAATGGCAAGGCTTCTGGGGTTCAACGATGATTTCTTTGTCAGGAAACTATGGAGACACGTGCTATCTTCTCTAGACTAAGCAACTATACTTCATGTCCGAGGCCAGATCTTGTGCTTGGGGTTAAGTTTCATAGACACAACATTTGTCACCATTCTCATGTTTGAGAACAACGTTAGTGGACTACAAGTTCTCAAAGATGATGGTTGGTACAAGGATCCCCACACATTGATCATCTTCAACTCAAGAGGAGATAGCGCCAGCAGACAATATTGGTTGTCGTTGTCTGCCGGTGCCTGGGGTCATTAGGAGAAGGGATGTCGTACCAGACATCATCTTTGAGAACCTATAGTCCACCGCCATTGTTGTTGACCATGAGAGCAGTGACAAGTGTTGCGTCTGTATGAGACTTGACCCCATCTGTCCTCAGACGCAAAGGATAGTGGCTTAGTCTAGCGAAGGTGGCGGCCCGATCCCAAAGTTTCCCACCCTCATGAGGGTCCCACAAAATCAAGATGAACTCACTCACGCCGGGAGGAAAGTTGAGCCATATGCATAGATCGGAGAGGACCATTCAGAACTGCCACCTGGTTGAAACCCTTTTTCAATCCTGGATATCATAAATTCACTGTCTGAAACTACTTCCCAATACCACGTTTGATAATTGTTTGTGGAAGGTCGTATACAAGGTAACTTCACTTGATATTACAAAAAAACGAATATACAAATTATTCCAAACAAAATTAAAACTTAAGGTAAGCTTGTTCGTACAAATTGTTCCAACAAAATTATTCCAAGGTAAGTTGTATTTCCAAATACAAAGTGCACATGATAAAGAAAATGTCTCATGTCGTGTAAACTTAATGTTTTCTACTCTTGATGCACTTGTTACAATGAAATTTATACCCAATAGACATCTAAACCGAATGTTTGCTCCCGACTCACCATAGAATGACTCGGTTATGCCCGGTATCTAACTGGCGAGGCGTTGTTGTGAGTCTAGGGAACAAGGCCCCAATGATAGTATTTCCCCCATGTTCGTGTTTTGTAGGTGTGACATGGTTCCTTCAGATTGTTTGGTGTATGTTCTTAGCCTAGTTTGTTCAATAAATCCTATATAACAAAGTAGTTCACCCTACTTAGATATTTCTCTCAACATGCAGCCTATACATATCTACATGCCTCTTCAGCAATTTTCATCCAATTTATTCTTATTTTCTCAAAGCCATCCCTTTCCACTAGTGTCCCTTGTTTTCGTGGCAAATCCTATATGCCAACCAGGTCGGCTCCTACTGCATGCCGCACACCCCTGCGCACGGTATGGCCTGGGCCAGTTCGGCTTCTTTCTCCTTTTTTATTGTTTATTTTTTTCTTTTCTTTATTCTTTTCTGTTTCTTTTTTAGATTCAAAAAAATATTCATATTTAAAAGGTTCAAACCAAAAAATGCTCATATTCGGAAAATATTCATATTTTTGTAAAATATTTATATCTAGGAAATGTTAAGATTCAGAAAAATGTTTAGACTTTAAAATTTATTCAAATGGATAAAAGTTGGGATTTAAAAAAAGTTGGGTTTCTGCTGGCGAGCCACTACCAGGTGATGAACCTTGCAGCCTGTGTCAGAGCGGCGGACAGTAGAAATCGTTCGGCATATCTTCAAGGCAAGCCACACCCAAACTACTTGCTTGCTTGCCTACATGACTACATTTTCAGGTCTCTCTAATAGGCAAGGTCGGTCAAATTGCCAATTTTTACACAGTAGCATATCAACCAGATTGTTTAAGCAAAAAGTACATAAAGGCTTCAGCGGTTGTTGTCCGGAAGAACAGTCAGGCGAGTTTTACAAAGACGAACATTAGTTTCTCCATTTTTTGAGTTGTCATTTTCTAAGACAAAACACTGGCAGCATCGAGTGGACACACAAAGACGAGAAGCCTCTCTTACGTACGTCACTTTTCCCCACCAGAAGCAGTGGCGAATGATTCACTTACCAGTCCACCAATTCCGACCCTGAATGTCCGATCGAGGACCTTCTTTTTCTGTATTGCCTCAACCACAGTGTTCCTGCTAGTTACAAGAAAAAAATGTCATGCTAAATTATGGTGGAATGCACTCAAAACATCTATTCATGCCATATGAATGTTTGTTTTGATTATGTAGATGTCCTCTTGTATAAGTGGTATGCTTTGAGTTGCCATATCTCGAGGGGGACTTCTTTTTTAGTTTGTAGCTAGCTGGTCATTCTAGGGATTGCTTCATTTTATATGTGCATCCAGGAAATTAAATCTAGGAAATTCTTTTGTGGTTGGGTTACAGCTCTTTTGATCTGAGATGTGTTTGCAGTATCCGATCCGAATAACTGTTAATTTACTAAACTTGGAAACAATTTTTATTTTTATTTTTATTACAATATATATAAGGTTATATATATAAACCCTAAACCCTATATATATACTGGATGTTTTAGAACAAAGCTACTCCCTCCGTTTCAATATATAATATGTTTTAGGATTGTAAAGATAATCTATTTAAACACCTTTTAGTGTGTAGATTCGGAATGAATCTCTCCGAACCTACACATTAAAAGACGTCTAGGTACATTATCTTTAGAAAGCTAAAACATCTTATATTATAAAACAGATGGACTATTCTATAATCACCATTAAGAGTTATGTAGAATTAGTTAAATGCTCGTGTGTTGTCACTGTTCTTTATTTTTCCAGGATTACACTTTTGTACGCGTAAGCATATAAAATCAATTATGCTTTGTTTGGATGTAAGAATTGAATCCAGGAAATGAATTAGGCAGGAATTCCAAATCCAGGCTGGAAAGGAAATGACTACTAATTCCAATTATGTGGTTTGGGTGGTTCGGAATTTCCCGTTGGAATCAGATGGTGCTATCCAATTCCAATTCCTGTTTGATGTTCAAACCATGAAATTAGATGTTTTTTTACTTTTATTTGTTAAAATGTATGGATTGCCACATGTGTATATATTAAAACATATACGTATTATTTTCCACACATAGTAACATTCAAAATAATCTGAACAATATCACAAGAAGCACGTATGTAATTTATGTCGCTTACACCTAGCACAAATTTATCACGAGTAGACAGTTCATAATCAACTAAGTACATAGTAGCTCAGTTTAACATCTACACATCATAGCAACCATCAAGGCAAGGGCAAGCTCAATTTTTCTGGAAGAAGGCCTTTTATATGTACACTCAGAGCATCTCCACTCACGTTCCCGGTATGCTGATCCCAGGGCGTTTTTTTGGTCCGGACGTCGAAAATCGGCCCAGTCGCGTTCCCAGGAACCTCTTTTCGTCCGGATTCGGGCGAACTTTGGTCCGGACTTCCCAGACTATTCCCAAGATTCCGGAAACGCCCTAGGAATGCCGAACAAAGCGAAAACGGGCATGGGCCAGCTCTGTTGGCGAGAGAAGGCCTAAGTCCCGCCCTTTTCTTGCTCCCCTCCCGCCTTTCTTCCCCATTCCCCCACTCCCGCCACTTCGCCGAGCTCCCGCCCGCCCGCCATGCCGCCCAAGGGTTTCGTCAAACCCAGATTGAAGCTCGGCGAGGAATCGGGGGAGAAGAAGGCGAGGAAACCGAGAGCACCGGCGGCGAGGCTGGAGGGCGTGTCCAGCGCCGAGTGGCTGGCCACTGTGTAGAAGAGGAAGATCTCGTCGGACGAACGGAGGGAGAGAAAGGAGAGGGCGAAGCTCAGGCAAGAACAAGAGCACGCCGACGAGCAGGCGGCGATGAGGGTGAATCAGGCGAAGCAGGTGGCGGCGTAGCGCACGGCGATGATGGTGAAGCGGATCATTCTGGCGCCGTATCCCCCCACTGGGGAAGCTAGGTAGGCGTCGGCTCGCTGGCCGGATTCTCGCCAATCTCGTCGGCCGGCTTCCAGGAGAGCCAGACGAACGCTCGGCAGAGGTACTCCTTGTTCCCTGAGTTCGACGGCGGGTTCAACCCAAACGTGGTCTTCCCCTGCCCCACGCCTCGCCCTCCTTCGGCCTTCAATGTCGACATCAACATCCCCTACTCCACCTCTCCGACGTACGCAGGTCCTTCGCCGGCGATGCACTGCGGCCCACTCCCTTTCGACCGAAGCTCGTCGCATACAACCTACGGCGAGGTCGATGCCCACAACCTGTTCGGCGGAATGTCGGCCGAGACATACATGCAGGGCATGATCGCCCAAGGCTCGGTGCCTGCCGTCAACCCCTCGTTCTTCACTCAACAACAGTCACGGGCCGATGCCGAACACGATATCGAGTCTCAGGATTTCGCCGACCACGACGCCAAGGAGACGTAGGGCGGAACCGACGTAGGCCGAGGACGCCGAGGTTGATGCCGTGGTTCCGGCGAAGGGCAAGAAGGGCATGAAGAAGCCGGGCACATCAGCATCGAAGGCACGTATCAAGTGGACGGTGCCCGAGGACCTTTTTCTCGTGAAGCCTGGAAACCGGTGAGTATGGATCCCATCACCGGTGCCAACCAAAACTCCGACAACTACTGGAAACGCGTGAAGCTAGCGTTCGACGAGCGTAGCCTTTGCAACCCGAAGCATAACAAAATCCATATGGAGCGAGGGGAAAAGGCAATGACCAACCATTGGGGGCTCATTCAGCATGCGTGTGGCAAGTGGCACAGCTGTGTGGAGGAAGTCGAACCCACACAAGCCAGCGGTGAAAACATGGACAACAAGATATTTCGCGAACACTAGCCAAAGTTATGACAAGCTCAATCATATCCTGACACACTTTGTCTTACATTTTGCATCTCATTCGTGCACTCGCTTTGTATTAGGACGACATGAAGGCGGAGTTCAAGTTTCATCGTGTGTTCACCGTGATCGAGCACTGCAAAAAAATAGCGAGACACTCGCCTGAGCCTCGCCAAGACCAAGAACGGCATGTACAACCCGAAGGCTCCTCCTCCTGCTGCCGACGAAGGAAGGCCAGAGATCGGCCAAAAGAAGGCGAAGATTCTCAAAGCCGCCGGACCTCCCGCCGAGCGCCTCCAGACTTCCATCGAGAAGTGCATCGCCGACACGAGGGCACACGCCGAGAAGAGGGCCAAGAAGAGCGACGAGAGGTGGGCGCAGCTGCTCCAGAACCAAGGGCGAAATCCTCAAGACCAACTACGACGCCAAGAAGAGGAACACGGATCTCTAGTTCCTGATGGGCAGCAAGGACACGTCGACGATGAGTTCGCCGGTCAAGGCCTGGTACATGGCGCGCTGCAATGCCATCCTCCAGGAGGACAACGCCGAGATCATGCCTGCCCTTACACGTTGAACGCCATTGCTAAGCCGAGCTCCGCTTCCACCTCCCCCCAACCAGTCAGTTTCCGTCGGCGAGACGCCCGACCCCGCCGCATCGACCACGCCGGAGGAGCCCATCCCCATCGACGACTGATGGCCGAGCCTTTTTACCTGGTTTTGTAATAATTTTGTCGTCGGACTTGTTGAGCGTAATTCTGTCGAACACCTTTTGGCCGAGCTCTCGCCGGCGGAAACGATAAAAATTCGAATATTTCACCGTTTTCTCTTCGCTTGAGAACACGGTCTGGAAACACGAGCGAGAAACTCGACGTTTTCAGGCCGAAATCTAGTTTCGTCAGGCTAAAAAGAAATTCAGATTTTGGCATGAAAACATCCAAAGAGTGGATGCTCTCGATAGAGAGTCGCGGTTGCGGTTCGGTTTCCTGAAAATGCCAGGTCGGACCTAGCCGGTCGCTCCGACGGAGCCGTGATTTTCAAACGGTCATCTTTTGCAATTTTATTCCATTATTAAATAGAAAATCAACATATATGGCAACAAAATTAATTGTTGGAGCGACGAGAAAGGGTCGTCAATGCCGATCGAATCACCCCGCGCTATCTTCGAAATTCAAACCACCGCCGCAGCGAATCGTCCTGATTTTTTCCTTCCTTGCGCTAGCTAGCTGCAACAGCTACTCTCAAGGAGCAAATCTCGGCATTCCCGCCTGTATCGCCGCTGCCGCTCGATCTCCTCAAATACCACACTACTCATCTCGCCCGCGACCATGCCGTCGCCGGCGACGGAGCTGAGGCGCTCCAGCCGGCCGCGGTCCAAACCCGCCTACGCCGACCCCGACTCCGACCCCGAGCTCGAACGCGGCGGAAAGCGCCGGCGCAATGCGGCCGGTGGTACTACCCATAAGAGCGGCGCCGGCAAGGACAAGCCCAAGCCCAAGCACCAGGTGGCGAAACGGCCTACGCAGGAGGCGGGTGGCGCGATCGACAACGACGACGACGACCTCTGCCCGGAGGAGCCGGACGCGGAGGAGATGGAGGTACAGGAAGAGGAAGAGGAAGAGCGTGTCGCGGCGGAGCGTGCCGCAGCGGAGGCCAAGCGTGTCGCAGCGAAGATGGCGCCTGCTGGCGCCAGTAAGAGGAGGGTGGCGGCGCGGCCGAGGAGGGCGCACGTCTCGTCATCGTCGGAGGAGCGCTTGGTCGGCGACACCATACCAGACCACGAGGCGCGCCGACGGTGGCCCGAGAGGTACACCGGTACCGCCTCCAAGGTATATACATCAGACATCATCGGATCTCAGCCCCTAACCACGTCGATCGATCGTAGATTTGATTCATGTTATCTTTGTTGCAGGACTGTGGTGATTTCGAGAAGATGGGCGCCCGGTGCCACTACACGTCTGCCTTGGTGGATCATGCGATCATTCATCTTGGCGATGATGTCTATGTCAAGGTCTGATCACCGTCTTGTTCTAGCTACTTTCAGTTGCACCGTCTAGTAGTCGATACTATTGCCCATTGTCTCCCTTGGCCAGATCTAGCATTTCTGCCATGGCTCTAGTGTACCGAGATGAGTACGTACCTTGGTGGATCGCCATGCCATTATTCATCTTGGCGACGTACGATGTCTATGTCTCATCACCCTCTTGTGCTAGTAGCTACTTTCAGTTTGCACCGTTTAGTAGTTATCGACATTGCCGCCCATTGTTTCCCTTGGCTAGATCTAGCATTTCTACATCCATGCAGCGCTCTAGTGTACTGAGATAACTAGCTAGATTAGCAATCAATTTCTGACCATCAAAAGTTCCTACCTTTGTTAGTACTCCTACTAATAAATCAGCGGCACTTATTATGAATTGGAGGTAGTACAAAATACAAAATGCAATGTGTACATATACTTGTGCTAGATAGATGTCGTAATGATTAAGCATCAAGTGCCCTCTAGCATTAGGAGATGCACTGAATACTCTCCAGACCTTGCATTTATCTTTGATTAGCTCTATTTTAACCAATTGTACACGGTAATCATGCATACTGCTGTTATATTGACCCACTGCAGGCTCCTAAAGGCGAAGCTGATTACATTGGCAGGATTACAGAATTGTTTCAAGGGATTGATCGTGGATCATATTTCTCTTGCCGTTGGTTCTACCGTGTGGAAGATACAGTATGTGTCACTGAATGCTGCGTTCTTTTTTTTTCTAAAGGCAGCTCAGCATGTGTCTAACACAAAAATTTCAGGTCATCTCACCCAAGTTGCTGCTGCTTACTGACAATGGACACAACACTAAGCGTGTTTTTCTTTCAGAGATGAAGGATGTTAACATGATTGAGTCCATCATCTCGAAAGTAAATATCACTTATGTTGACCCAAACGTAAGTGCTTGACTCATTCTTTCAAGTTACTGAATGTATACCTTCCTACAACATACTACTTCTCATCCTTCTGCTCATCACTACATGTTACTTTATGGTGAATCAACTACAGGTGACAGCGGAAGAAAAGGCTCAGCTTATATCCAACTCTGATTTGTATTATGACATGATGTATTCAGTACCGTATTCCACATTCTCAAAAATACCGCCAGGTAATCATCTATCTGTAGATATTATTTTCTTTCTGATGCAATGCAATCATCATCTTACGTGCATTGTCTTGTTTGTATTCTTGATGCCTCTATGCAACTTATATAAAAATTAAATAAATAGACTTGGATGGTCTGATCATGATTTTATATTGAAAACTGCACAATACATTAATGAGTTGGATACATCCGGCCGGTTGTATATTTGGCGAACTAAAATTTCAAAAGTACTGTGTACCATGATATATCTCATCATGTTTATTGATGAGTTCATCTCTTGTAGAAAATGGTGGTGCAACAGGTAGTGAAGCAACTTCGGATATTTCTTTTGATGATGTTGACTCTTGTAAGGAAAAACCAATGGCTGACATTGCGGCACCAGCTGATGCACAGATGAAAACAGCAACACTGTTGGATCTATACAGTGGATGTGGTGCCATGTCAACCGGGCTTTGCTTGGGCGCTGCATCGGCTGGCTTAAAACTGAATACAGTAAGTTTTCTGCTTAGATGTCTTAGGATTTCCGCTGGACGGGTATTGTAACTGACCATGTTATTATTATGGTCTTGTGCAGAAATGGGCTGTAGACATGAACAAATATGCTTGTGAAAGTGTAAAGGAAAACCACCCATCCACACATGTAATAACTACAATTGGCATTGAATTGCATTCCCTATTTTATTGACCAAAAATAATGACTTGTATGATTTAATGTGTAATTTGTAGGTGCGAACTGAGAAGGCCGAGAACTTTCTTTCCCTCCTAAGGCACTGGGAAACACTCTGTAAGGAATATGATGTGCACAATAGCAATTCTCTACCACGGATTTCGAGCGATGATGAATATGATAAAAATGAATCTCTTCCGGAGGGTACATTTGAGGTAGAGAAGCTTGTTGATATATGCTGTGGTGATCCAAACAACACTGCAAATGTTGGCCTATGGTTTAAGGTATTGCAGACTTCATTGTTTAGAGTTCCTATTTTTGTAATTCTATATTAATTTAGGTTTAATTTTATACTTTATCTTGTATGTTTAATCATACACTTGTTAATTTAGAATGTGTATACAAATTATGGATGAAGATATATATTATTTATATAGGTGCGGTGGAAGAAATACGACCCCAGTTATGATACATGGGAACCACTTGATGGCCTTAGGTTGGTATCTATTTTATTACATTCCTCTTTATTTTGTCTTGTCAAAAGTGTCTTACCCTTGTTAACATTTCAGCGATTCTCCCGAATGTATTAAAGAATTTGTTGAGAGTGGATACAGGAAATCCATTTTACCTTTGCCTGTAAGTATATCCCTCCTTGTTCCCTTTTGGCTCTAGTTCTTGTTGTACCTATTAATTAATTTCTAATTCCAAAGGGATGTGTGGATGTTATCTGCGGGGGTCCTCTATGCCAAGGCATCAGTGGATTAAACAGATTCAGAAAGCCCGAAGCTCCACTGAAGGATGAAAAAAACAAACAATTGGTTGTGTTTATGGATATTGTGAAGTACCTGCGACCAAAATATCTTCTTATGGAGAATGTCGTGGATATTTTGAAGTTTGCAGATGGATTTCCTGGGCGTTATGCATTAAGTCGTCTTGTCTCCATGGGTTACCAAGCTAGAGTTGGGATGATGGTTGCAGGATATTATGGGCTACCACAGTTCAGGATGCGAGCATTTATTTGGGAGCTCTTCCATCAATGGTATCCCTCTCTTTTTTTGTGTTTTTTTACCTTTTAACACTATTCCTAAGAAGGTTCATATGGCAATGCAGGTACTTCCAAAATTCCCACTTCCCACCCATGATGCTCTCAATCGAGGAGTAGTGCCAACTGCGTTTTCGGTACGAGAAAGCATCACTAACCCCATATGTTTGTTATTAATTTATCTTACTAAAATGGTTTTCTGTTTCCAGCAATGTCTAGTTGCATATAAAAAAACTGAAGCTAAGTGCATGGATAAAGCTCTCGTCCTTCGAGATGTGATATCAGATTTACCGAAGGTTAGTACTGACTGTTTTCCTTGCATAGTCAAGTATGTTAGGAGTGTTTCCTGAACATTTGGGAACTTCTCTGTCCTTATAAACTATATTGTTTTCTATAGGTTGGAAACGATCAACCTAATGATGTGATGAAATATGGTATTAGACCCAAAACACAATTCCAACGCTATATATGTCAGAACCGTAAAGGTAAAACCCACAGTGTGACCAATAAGTAGTTCTCTGTTTTTCTAACGAATCATATTTTCATTATTATCCCTTTCTTTGTGTATGTGGGAGTCATGTTTTTCTTGTATTTTCAGTCATGTTTTGGGTTCACTGATGTCACCTTGCCATAGTTTGCACCATTTTCTGTGTTTGCGAGTGACTTGTTGATTATATTGCAAGTTATTTATGATATGCTGAGTTACTTTCTCTGTTATTCATTCAAGACATGGAGAATTTCTCAGTAGGTGATTCTACTCATAAGGATGGTCAGCTATTTGATCACCAGCCGCTCAAGTTGAACATTAATGATTATGAACGAGTGCGGCAGATTCCTGTAAAAAAGGCAAGCTAAGGCTGAATATGTGTCATGATCTTTACCTTTTTTTACTGTAACCTAAGATATCTAAGCAAGTAATATATTCCAGGGGGCCAACTTCCGTAACTTGGAAGGTGTCCGGGTTGGCGAAAACAATACCGTTGAATTTGATCCAGCAATTCCTCGGGTGTTTCTGCCTTCTGGGAAGCCACTGGTACTTGAATCTGTTGTGGTTTAATCAGCTGTAATATATATGTTTCAAATGTGTTAATAATTATCTTTGCTTCTTATGTAGGTTCCTAATTATGCTATGACCTTCATCAAGGGGAGGTCACTAAAGTAAGTATACTGACTGCATATTTTCCTATATTATTCATAAAACTCGATTGAGAATCCTAGTTATGTTGCTCTGCAGACCATTTGGACGCTTATGGTGGGATGAAACTGTCGGAACTGTTGTCACCAGAGCCGAGCCTCACAACCAAGTAAGATCTTAGCAAAATTCCTGGTGCTTGTATGGTTTTATAACCTGCCAATATACTCTGTTTTGATCTGGACTTTGCATGCAGATTATTTTGCATCCCAACCAGGACAGAGTTCTGACCGTCCGAGAAAACGCGAGGCTGCAGGGCTTCCCAGATTATTACAAGTTGTATGGCCCTATAAAACAGAAGTAAGTTGATCCAACTTGACATTATCTGCAGTGCATTTCATAGAAGGGACCATAACCAGTTTATTGCGCATGTTTTATGTATGTAGATACATCCAAGTTGGCAATGCTGTTGCTGTCCCGGTCGCTCGAGCCCTGGGGTACTCGCTTGGACAGGCTTACCAGCAAGGTGAATCCCATGGAGACCAGCACCCCCTGCTCAAGCTGCCTGAGAATTTTATCCCCGTGTCTGAGCCAAGAGTCGCAAGGAGATTGTTTCCAGGAACTGCTGGAGGGGAAGAAGTAGTGGTGGAAGAATAGTTTCTTTCTTGATTTGCAGCATACACGTGCTTGTCTGTGTGGAGCTGCCCAAACATTTCGTACTGTTCATTTATTTTTCCCATTGAGTACTGTTCATTCGAATTTTGGTATTTTTCAGAGGAAATGGAAGTGTTATGTTCTGTCTAATTATACCCGTGCATACTAGTTTTATGTTTGTGGTGCACTGCTCCCGCTATCTTCCAGAGGCTAGTTTTATGACTGAATCTGAAACTCTTGCTTCCCGAGGATTTGTTCCTAAAGTGTTTTACTAGTCAGGATTCCCTGAATTTACCTGAATGTGTACCCAAGGCACTTCATCAGTAGCGATGCAGCGTCTCTACAGTTACTCAAAATCCAATCTGTTGACTATTTAGTAGGGATATTGGCATCTGAATATAACTGATAGAATGCACTGACATGTATGTCTTGAATGCGTTGCCGTGTACCCTTTAGGCCAATAATCAAGTAATAGCTTTTTATTCCTCTGCTTATTTCATGGGTCCGCCAAAGAGATGAGAGAGCTGCTAGTTCGTTTCAGTGAAATTAGATTCATTGTCAGCGAAGTTGAGGGGTACAATTTTATTAGCGGCCTCAAAGTTAGGGCTCTGCTAAGCAGCAGCACCAATTTGTTCCCAAAGTAAAAAAAATTACATGAAAAAATATCTAGAAATAGTTTTATATATAATGTGCTGGGACAGGGGATGTCACTCGCCTCTCTTTTCTTTATTTCCTGGCAAATAAGAAGATACTTAGTACTGACAATGAGATGATCTATGGTGAATCTATGGTGGCCCTCGAGAGAGCGTGGACGTTGTTGGCACCGGTTAAGCAGAGCAGAGGATGGCGGCGCTCGCCATGTGCCACCTCGACACGTCAGAGTTCCGCGCCATGACAATGCCGGAGCACGTCAAGTTGTCAAGCCTTTGGATGCCCTGCTGTGCCACTTCATTTCCAGGGACAGCATCTAAAATTGTCTGCGATGTTGCCATCCAAGGCTACTGCAACAGTAAAGGAAGTTCAGCTTAATTGTGGTTTTAGCACCGGCATAAAGATTTATTGTGATCACCAAACTGTTCCAGCTGAAAGTTTGTTAAGGTGCTACCATCACTTGCAACAGGCATCTGAATCGACTAAGTAACCTAGCATACGATGTTGTCAGAAACAACATTCATACTACACGCGCGTATAGGAAAAACATCAATTTAGTTGTCGAACCAAACAAAGTCAACCGAAGAAACTTGTAGAAATTTACATGTCAAAGAAGTGAATGCAACTGATCCAAGGGAAAAACTCAGTACACATTTTCATTATAATTGGAAGCTCGGGATAACGAGTGTAGGCATCATCTACTAGGAGAATATACTGAATGGAAACTTTGCCAGGCTTTCAACAAATACATGACCTCTCATGGACATTCCAAAAAATACTTGGGGGTACATTTGAAACATAGCGACGGACATTTGAGCGTATATCAGCATGATACCACGAGGCTTCGATTGGAGCAGCAGGAGATTGAGATCAGCACAAGGAGCAGCGAGAATAAGCAGTGGCAAGCCAGCAAACCAAGTGAAGAAGTAAATCAGAGGCAACAAGCAAAGGGAAGAGAGAAAATCATATTCCATAGTAATAGTATTCAGAATTATCATTGCAATGCAGGAACCACTTCGCTGACATACCCTCCTTCATCTGTATTCTGTTTTTTTTTTTTTTTTTGAGAACCATCTGTATTCTGTTGGGGCAAACATATGACACATGCAGTTCTGGGGCAAACCTAGTGGATATGAAAGCAAGGAGTTGGCAGTGCTTCTGCAAGACTATCAGAATCCACGAGACAAGCAGAGATGGCCAATCACTGACCAATGCCATAAACCAAATTGGGGAGCACCCAGAGGCTCTCTAGATGACTGCAGTTGGTATTCCGTCCTGACGGGTTTGCAAGACCGCATGATATGCAGTTCGTTGCGCTGGGCACTGGCTGACCAAGTTCGACCGCAGTCCAAGGTTCATCAGAATCCTCAATCCGTCTTGCAACATAAATGTAGTTACTTTTTCCACCCCGTCTTTCAGGGAACATGCAAGAAAATGTAGGGTTGCTCCTATCAAGGCTAACAAAGAGAGCTTGGTTTTCCAACTTCTCCATCTTAACCCATTTAGCTGGCATGACCAAAAAGTCGAGTCGGTATAATTGTGCCCAAAATTAAAAGGTGCCAGCGAATCCAGCCAATTTGTCAATGATTAATGAGAGGTCAACCATGAGAAGTGTGTCACCACAGACCACCAACCATGGTTTATAGTCGAGGCCCTCAACCATGTCCTCTTCCCACGCAATTGCTACTTCCTGCATGCTGAGCTGAGGTGCCAAGCGTATGGTGTGGAGCCTCTGAAGAATGTCCATGGCAAACATCTCACTTTTGAAAGACAAAATCTGTAGGATGCGTTCACCACCAAGAGGTTGATCAGACCACAAATATGTTCCAACATGCCACAGGAGGTTCCCGAGAGAAGGAGGAGATGCGAGTTGGGTGAACTGAGTGGAGCCGTGAGGATGCCATAGTAGATTACAAAGTCGTTGTTGGATCGTATTCTAGGCGGCTTCACCTCAGTACCAGTGTACACGTCCACAAGGAGGCAATGCTCCCGGTGAGAGAAGATGAGATACCCGTAGGAGCAGCCCAGATAGTATACATGTTATTTGGAGTATCTTGGGGTGCTGAGCAGCAAAGAGAGAAGTTTTCCTTTGAAGGATCACGAAGCTGCCATTTGCAGTTAGACAAAGGGATGTACTTGACATGGCTGGTACGCGAACGAGTATGATCACCATCTGGTTTGAGGTGGAGAGGAGGGAAGTTAAAGGTATATACAAATGGGGAGGAAGAGATTGTAGCCATAAAAAGCAAGGAAATCATGCAATGAGCTAAAGAGAGCAATGATTTGGTGCAGCAGGCTGTCCAGGAGGTATGCCCAAACATATGGTTCAGACAAGGAAGAGAAGGTGGAGCCTGAGGCATGGCAGTTTTCCTCAAAGGGCTACTCTGCAACTGTAACTTCCCTGCCATAAGAGAAAAATTCAAGACTAACATGTCAGAAGAAAGAATTCGAACAGATACATTACTAGTTAGAAAGGCAGCAAGCTGTTAATACATATATATTAAGTCAAACAAAGATGTCTATATCGTCAAACAGTAACAAGTCTCAGGTGTATTTATGTACTATCATGTTTAAACTTCCATTGTGATAAGCTACACATTTAACTTCTACAGCTTGATGTTTCAGCAAAAGCATGATGCACGGCTATAATCCTCTTGTGAGGAAATTCAGTAACAAACGCCCATCTTCAAGTGGAAAACTTTTACACGAATATTAGATGTTTCTTTGTTTAACTCATCCTTTGTTGACTATAGTTTGTCTCCTCAACAAATTTGAATTCATAAGAGAAAAAAAAAAGACAAGCAAAGTTAAGCTCAGGGTCGGCGCGAAGACCTGGAGCCAAGACTGGTGGACACGGTGGGCACCAGCGGCAAGGGTGTGGAGGTAGAGCCCAAGTCGTGGTGGGATTTCTTAGAGGGCCTGTCCACAGCGTCAGCTTCCCTGCCATAAAAAGATCAAAACCACCGGATCTGAATAAATAGTTCGAAGATAATACAGTTACACTTGGTAACAACATTAAGTTACGGCAGACTAACAATAAACTATTTCAAGGAAGTCTATTGCATTGAACTGTGACTACTCCAACTTCATCCAGAGTATTAGTACACCCGAAACACTTACAGTTTGACGTTCTCCCCAACAGCATAATTAAAATCTTCCTAGCGTGCCAAACCAACGTATAATCGTATATATTCTGACCATGACAGAGGAGGTGCTTTATTATAGTGTCTCAGAGCAAATAAAACCGAGTGAAGAAATCTAGTGATTCTATAACATAAGTTTTCCACCCTTTTTTTCCGGATCATTTTGGAATTTGATTATTTGAATGGTTGGTACCATCATACGAGTATCCCGACTGTTTCAAGCAATCGAGCAAGGATATCATGAAGAATATAAACTTCGTGAACATTTCGTTTCACTTCATCACCAAACAGAATCATCATTGAACATTTCGTTTCACTTCATGACCAATTTTACCGTTTCGTAGACAAGTTATCCACTGAAATTCTGAAAGGCTGCCTTGCTCTTTTTAGATTCTATAATCGGGATCCACTCAACGAACTAAATCAGGAAAGAGAACGAGCAAGGTTATGGATCGACAGAGCTGCTCCTTCTAGATTCTACTGTATTAAGGATCCACTCAGTGAGCTAAATCAGGAAAATAAGAGCAGAAGGGTTGAGCTCGAGAGACCTGGGAAGCGTCCGTCGCCTGCTGCGACGGTTCGACCTGCGGCGGCGGCCTCGCTCTCCGGCGACTACGGCGGCGGCGACGGCTTCCGGCCATCGGCGGCTCTCTAGCTCCGTGTCTGACGCGTCAGCGAGAAGAGAATCTCTGAATGAAGCGGCGGGGAAGTGCGGTGCTCGCCAACGAAAAGAAGAGACCACCATTTCCGGGCCCGCACGGCTCGGCACGGGCCTGCCAGACAACGAGCGTCCTGAACACGGCAGGCCCAACAGGCCGCGAGGTAGAAGAATGGGGGCCCGCGAGGCAGCGCATTCCAGAACGTTCGCTTGCTCTCTCCTCTCCTCTGCGCCTTAACCCCGTGGCGGCGACGCCGACGGCCATCGACTGACCTCCCTCCCCTCACCGACCATGCGGCTCCCCGGCGGCGCACGCCTCGCGCTCCTCCTCGCCCGTCGCTCCCTCTCCTCCGCCGCGTCCTCCTCCTCCTCATCCGCTCGCTCCTCCTTCTTACACGCCTCGCGCGCGCACAGAGGTGAGTTCCCGCCTCCCGATTTCCTGGAGACTAGCTGGCTGCGACGATTGATTGATCCTTTGGTTGCCTCCGTGCAGGTAGATGGGGCGACGCGGCCCGCGCGGCGCCCTCCTGGATACCGCCGTTCTCCTCGCCGAGTAGCCACGCCAGGTTCTTCCACGGTGAGGACATTGGGGAAAAACGAGGGATCGTGTCTTGCGCTTGTTTCCGGTTTGGTGAGCTTGCTCTGAGGTCTGTGGCTGTGCAGGGACCAGGCCCGTCGCGGTGAGGGACTACTACGACGTGCTTGGCGTGAGCAAGGACGCCGGCCAGGGCGAGATCAAGAAGGCGTATTACGGGGTATGGCTCGGTTGAATTTGGCCTGGCAATTTTATTCCATGGGAATTGGTTGTGATTCATGCTGAGCTTAATTGAGTGCGCCAAAGCTGTGTGTCTATGTTGTAGTATGTAACCTGATGGCTCACATCTCAAGACTGAACTTGAAGTTTGCTTCTGGTTAGTAGTTTTAGTTGGTTGGTGTTCCAAGCTCCTGCTGCACAAGCATTGTGTGCTAAATATCTGGCATAAGCATCATGAGTCCTTTGCTCGGAGATAAAATCACCATCTACCCATTGTTGTTTTTAGACCAACCATTCACCCTTTATTAGTTGTAAGCATGTGTCCTGTGCTCAAAAATCAAATCACTATTCACCCACTGTTTTTTTTACGGGACTATTCACCCACTGTTAGTTGTAGTAGTGTCTCTGTCTTTTGAATGCATAGGTTAGTGCAAGTTAAGGCTGTATGGCCTTTGGATGTTTTATATACTGTTGTGGAGAAATTCACATCTTGTCGATGTTTTGTTTATCTACGAACGGATCCGATGTTATATACATCATTTCTGTAGAAATAGTATATTTTATGTATACACTACACTGTAAGACGGGTTTTTTTTTGTTGATGGCATGCAAGTTACCTTACCATCTAATATTTCCACACTTGCCTTCTCCTAAAAGCTTGCAAAGAAGCTCCATCCTGATACAAATAAAGGTGATGCTGATGCAGAAAAGAAGTTTCAAGAGGTTCAACGAGCTTATGAGGTGCGTGGTTTTCTTTCAGCATGCATGCCTATGTTAAGGGTATACAGATTTATAATAGTACTAAATACATATGTTTCCCTTCTCTGTAGACTTTGAAGGATGAAGAAAAAAGAACGCTCTATGATCAGGTAGCCACTGGGTCACTTTCATTGTACATATGTTGACCTTGCTTTTACATTCAATGGCCTTCTATGTTTATGTTTATGTTTGTGGGTTACTGAAAAAATACGTTAAAGCTGTGGTAATTATCCAGAAATAGTAGCTAATGCAATTTGCATTGATAACTTGTTGGCCTGATTTGACAGGTTGGCCCCGATCAGTATGAGAGAGCTGCTGCTGGAGGAGGTGGAGCAGGCGGATTCGAGGGCGGTTTTGGAAATCCTTTTGAGGATATTTTCGGTGGTGGTGGTGCTGGTGGCGGGATGAATGATGTATGCCATCTATTTTGAGTTAGTCTTTCTATTGTTTTATGGTTTCAGCTTGGTAGTTTTGCTTCATTCTCTGATCTTACATTAGCATTATTATTTATGTTGCTGACTACACAGAATAAGTTGTGTGGTCTGGAAAGTCATTTCATCTTTCGATTTTCATTTTAGGGAATTTACAGCCGAGGACAAACTTTCATGTGTGTCATATGGCACAGGATACCCTGATATGTGTGTGCTTATTTTGCAGGCCTGGTTCTTTACTGTTGACTAATTTGGCACAGTACTAGGAAATTTGTTTGTGGTAGGAATTACACCATGTAGATAGTCTTCTAAAGCACCACACACACCCTGTTCAAGTTTTTTTTGCTAAACAGATAATATTTCTTTCATCAAGTTAGCTTGCTAAACAGATAATATTTCTTTGTTCTTTGTTCTTGTACTTCTACATTCTTGCTTTTGTTTGTACTTTGTACTGAACAGATGAATGTGCTGGTTCATATATTATAATCTCCTTCTGAACCGAGCACAACTAATCTGACTTCTGTTGTCTCTGTTTGCTATGAAGTTCTTTAGGAATATATTCAGAGGTAGGGAGTCTGGTGCACAGGATATTAAGGTTAGTTCTGCACTCATTTTCTTTGATAGTTACAGGTATACTGTTTGAATGGAAGTTTAATCTAATCATTTTGCAGGTTAAGCTTGAGATATCATTTATGGAAGCAGTTGAAGGATGCACCAAAACGATCAACTTTCAGACTTTAGTAACGTGTGAAACTTGCCGTATGTATATGCACTTGTATTACAGCTGCATTTGTTTGTAAGCAATGACGCCTTTGTCATATTCTTTTCCTTCTGATAAGAGAATGCTCTTTTTTAGATGGAGCGGGCGTACCTTCTGGAACCAAACCCGAAACTTGTATAACTTGCAGGGGTTCTGGACATGTTAGTTCTTCCTCCAACACATTGTGGATATTTTATGAGATATATTCAATCAATTACTATTACTGATCTTATTTGTTTATGTTTTTCTTCTAATGTTGGCAGATCTTCATGCAAACTGGGCCCTTCAGGATGCAGTCAACATGCACACAGTGTGGTGGATCTGGGAAGACTATAAAGGTAGGATAGCTGGGATATCACTTTGTAGTAGAATTATCAATTGAAATATGCTAAAAACAGCTGTTTGATGTAGCACATTTATCATACAGAGATTTCAATGAATCATGCGAAGTGTTGACCATTTAGGGTTTCCTGCCCAGGAAATCTACTCAATATTTTGAATAAATATCTGCATTACTTTCATCCAGATCACAAGAATAACTATACACTGGTGTAGGACTGTTTACATCCAAATTTTCCTATCATGCATCACTATTGAACACGAAGGCTGATGGTTATGCACCCTAATGATTCTTGACATTTATGATCCTGTTACTTATGACTTCAAGATATGGGTATTTACTTGCTGGACATAACGTCAGTTGACAGATGATAGCTGAAACTTATAGGAATGCATTTTTTTAGTTCTTCTATGAGACATGGGATATGCAGTTGAGATTTGTAGTTGTGCTTATCCCTTATGTATATTTATGTACACTGTCTATTTCTGATTACTTGCTATTACCTGGAGATTACAATGCTGTTTGTTGGTAGGATTTCTGCAAGTCGTGCCATGGACAGAAAGTTGTGCCTGGAAGAAAAACAGTCACTCTCGAAATAGTGCCTGGTAGGTTTTACTCTCTTGACATCACTTGTACCCACATGCTCTTTCGTGTTACTGAATATCCTTGTATATTATTCTGTCCTTGCAGGTACAGATGACGAGGATACTATCAAAGTGCTTAGATCTGGTCAAGCAGATCCAGATGGTCTTCGTGCTGGTGACCTTTATGTAACCGTTAAGGTCAGTCTTTTTCCCATTTAGTAGTTCCACTGATTGATGAAGATGGGCAGTTGACCCTCATAATCGTATTCTCTTTTCAGGTTCGTGGAGATCCGGTATTTCGAAGAGAGAAAGGTGATATCCATGTCGATACTGTCTTGAATGTGACTCAGGTAATCTGAAATATGTTCCTGTTTCTGTGCCTTATGCCATATTTATTTGTCTTGACACCGTGAAATGGAAGGAGTACAAGAATCCTCTTCCTGCTGAAATGTGGAAAGTGCATCTAACACAAGAAATCTGTTGTAGAAACAATGATCAGTATGAGGATGAATCCTGATTGTATCAATTGAATCTGATCTTTGGGCACTAACTGTATGACCTTGAGTCAGACAGATAGCAATCCACACACCGATAAGATTGCTCATGGTGCATTCTCATGTTAAAAGTTGATGCATACCCATATTTCTATTGACACTGCGGTTATAAAAATATGATTTTGTCGACTAGGCATCTACTGCACAATTGTTCGCATGGTCCAAATCTACATTCATTTCTTTTCTTTAATAGGCAATTTTGGGAGGTACTGTTCAAGTGCCAACACTCGCCGGGGATGTTGTTCTAAAGGTAAGCCCCAAAATAAAATCTTATTATGGCAATTGTGCAAGACTCTGCTTGTGTTTATTAAGATAAAAAAATTCTGTTGACTCATCTACCTTATTCTTGTAGGTTAAGCCTGGTACTCAACCTGGTCAAAAGGTTGTTCTCAGAGGAAAAGGTAAATAGCACACTGGCCAGTTTATCTTTTTTCCATGTTCATTTTTTATCTTTATGTACACACGGTGGCATACTGAATAATAGATGCTTTCATGTTGTATGTAATACATCTTCCTTGGGCTTGCTAGGTATCTAGTAGTGCATATGCTCTACTGCCTTTTCTTTCTGGCACAATTGAAGTGCAGTACGCTCAGCAAAATGGAATATATAGTTTTAAGTTCTTGAAGTGAAACAACAAATACATGAATAAGCAACAAATTGACGTACTGGTAGCACCTACCAAACTTTCTCCTTTGCCTTCCAATTTTAGTTCATATAATATAAATAAGATGTCAAAGAAGGGAAGGCATTAATTCGTTAAAACTGGAATCTAGGTGAATTTTGAGCCACAGAAAATGTTGATGTGTGAAAACCCTTTTTGTCAGAGGATAATCATATGCCAACCAAATAACTGGTGCATTCCCTTTTGCATATGTTCCTCAAATAACATTGCCATGTCCTGCAGGAATCAAGACACGAAACTCGTATTCGTATGGAGATCAGTATGTCCATTTCAATGTCAAGATCCCTACGTAAGTTCCCTTTGAAAACTTCTCATCTGATGATGCCCTGCGCTGTTACAGGTTGTTTTCTTACACATCATTATGTGTCTCGCAGGAATTTGACGCAGAGACAGCGCACGCTTCTCGAGGAGTTTGCGAAGGAGGAGCAAGGCGAGGACGAGAAGGATGCGGAAAAGGCAGCTGGCGCATCAGGATAAGCCGGTCTCAGGAGCCTGGCCGCCCTCATTTCATGGACGGTTTGACTTGTTCCATACGCGCGGAGATAGAGTAGGATGCAGCCTGGAATTTGCAGGTGCAAGTCATTATATAGTTAGGTTGCATGGAATTCGCATGGCAACGCATAGATCTCGGTTTTGAGTTTCTGTAGCTGGAATAATGCTGCTACTAAACCCTGCCACCTTGTATGCATTCTTGTGAGGCCAATCTAGGCAAGGGTGTCAGGGGCACATCCTGTATTGTATAATCTTATTATGTGTTAGATACATGCTGAACGCACGGTGTCACTGTGAATTCATGTCTTGATGATAAAGCTTTTGGTGTTGGACAAAATTTACTGAGTTTGAAACTGGACTTTTGCTGGATGTTCAGAGCTGTAGAAGTCAAAACCCCCACTCCATCTTTGAATGACACAGATACTGTAGCTGCCTGATTGTCAGTCTGATCATCGTCGATGCAATCTTGCAATCCTCGATGGAGGTTAATGTTTAAGTTGTGTTATTTACAGCAAATTTTTGTCAGTATTGGAGGCTTCGTGAAATCACATAATACTCCCTCTGATCCAAATTACTTGTCTCAACTTTATCTAGATTTGCATGAATCTAGATCAGTTTTAGTGTATAGATACATGTGAATCTAAACAAAGTCGAGACAAGTAATATGGATAGAAGGGAGCAGTAGGAGAACAATTGAGCAATTCGGAGGTGAAGAACCAGTGGATGGTGCTTCAGCGTCCCTCTGAAGAATAGTCCATCGTGTGGCTGAGACAGCTGACGCTTGTTCTCTTCGCCTCGCATGATCCACGCAGTCCAATTCTGTCCACAAGCTTCATCCTCTGTTCCTTGTACGGGAATTTTCCTGTTCTTTCTTCTGGGTTGTCGGTCGCATCTGGATGTAGGGGGAAGGGGATTAGGTGCAGAAACGCAGGTAATCCGAGTATGCTGAGGCCGATGCTGGCGTGCTGCAAGCTCTACGTCTCGGAGGGCCGGAACGCGGCGGCCCTGCGCGCCGTCGAGCAGGCGGCGCGCCGCCACCACCCGGCCGTCGTCCTCGTCAACAAATTCGTCGACGACGCCTACAACCGCGTCGGCTACACGCTCGTCTCTCGCCTCACCCTGGACGCCGCCTCGCCGGCATCCCCGCTGCGGCACGCCGTGTTCGGCGTGGTCGGGGCCGCGCTCGAGGCCATCGACCTCGGCGCCCACGCCGGCGCGCACCCGCGGCTCGGCGCCGTCGACCACGTCTGCTTCCACCCCCTCGCCGCCGCCTCCCTCCGCGACGTCGCCACGCTCGCCGCGGGCGTGGCCACCGACATCGGCCACGAGCTCCAAGGTAACCAGTTCAGTCCCGTCTGTTCCTTCTGCCTTGCCGCTCCGTGCGGTTCGCTCAGATTATCCCCTGTGCTGTGGCAGTGCCGACGTTCCTGTACGGCGCGGCGCACCGGGAGGGCCGGACGCTGGCGGCCATCCGGAGGCAGCTCGGCTACTTCACCTCCCCGCGCGATGCCCAGTGGCGCGGCCCGCTCCCTCTCCACAAGACGACGCTCCCCGTCGCGCCCGACGCCGGGCCGGACGCGCCGTCGCCGTCCAAGGGCGTGCTGGTCCTCGGGGCCACGGCGTGGGTGGACAACTACAACGTGCCGGTGCGCACCGCGGACGTGGACGCCGTCCGCCGGATCGCGCGCAGCGTCAGCGAGCGCGGCGGCGGGCTCCGGTCCGTGCAGGCCATGGGGCTCGCGCACGGCGACGGTGGCGCGGAGGTGGCGTGTAACCTGCTCGACCCGGGCAGCGTCGGCGCCGGGGAGGTGCAGGACATGGTAGAGCGTCTCGCGAGGGAGGGCGGCTTCGAAGTGGGGGAGGGGTACTTCACGGATTTCTCCCAGGAGAAGATCGTCGAGCTCTACTTAGAAAAGTCTGTCCAAGCTGAATCTTGTTCTTAATTTGGCACGATGCCTATGCAACAAAATATTGAATCTGAGATGGGCCTTGGGCCGATGGGCCAAATAAAATTTTGAAAATCTCATATGACTCTTTTCATGCATCATAAAAGGTAAACTAAAGTTTGGTCATCCTGGTTAGAGGAGAGTCCCAAAGCTCCTCCTCCCCCACTCCAACTTCACCCCTATCGAGAGTTGTGTCCGGCTCGCTTCCCTTCCCTCTTCGGCGGTGATGCCAGCCGGCATGGTGAAGAGATTGCAGTGTCGGTTCCCCGGTAGGTAGGTTAGATATGGGGTTTGTTGCTAGGGTTAGGTTTGGCTCTATGCCCGTGTCTCGGGTGCTCCTGGCGCTCTCTGAGCTGCAGCAAGCAAATACTCTTCCTCGGCACTCCCAAGGTTGGAGTTGAACACGGCGGATGTAGGATCCTGTTAATATAAGCGTGTCAGTCTTTTAGATCTAGTTCTGGGGAATTGTTGACATGAGGACACGATGGAAGCAGCGGACTGACTTATTTTCTTTAGCCATCGAGGACGTCGATAGAGGGGGTGCTAGAGTGTTTCTCTGCATCGATCGACATGGCAGGGAGTTGTTGATTTCTTGGAGTTCATCAATTGCGTCCAAGTTTCGCTGCAGTTATCCATGGTCGCCGAGACAGCTCCATGCTATGGTGTCGTGCGCACTGCCGCTTCTTCAACCTCAGGAGGCCCTTCAGCTACTCTATAACGATGCTCAATGGCAACCCAACTGTAAGTGGTTTTGTCAACGAGGTACTAATAAGTTGTCAACAAGGTCTACTTCAACTAGGTTGTAGTTGAAAAAATAGGGTTACCTGCGATGACCCGATACACCACAACATGATGTAGTGTACAAGTTATTGGCATAACACTCACAAAATATCATATAAAAAATATTACATTCCTCGGAGTGGTACAACAGAACCATTATAAGTAAAAAAAAATATTCCTTAACAACTAGAGAGAATACAAAGTTCAGGATCTTCCTCGGTCCACTGAGGATGCACAAATAAAAGCCAATTTAAAAAGCACTAACTTAAAAGATAATGGCACTTCTAGGCTCGGTACAATTGGAGCTTTGCAACTTTAATTAGTAAGGATCTATGTTGCTCCACTTGACTATCCTAAGTGTGCAATCTTAGTTCTCCATATGTATGTCTTCATTGCCAAATTCTATTTACACCTTCAATGCCTCCTGAGAGATGTGGTTTCTCGTAGTAGATATTCCCTCTTCAAAATAATATGATGTAGTTTCATCGATTGTTTTGGTACCTAAGCAAGGGTTTAAGAAGGTATGGTTGAGTACAAGTATGCTCAACAAGTTCTTGGGGATAGAGGTGTTTTATGCACTATCTACAACCGTGTATTGTTGATCCTAGGTTTAAGCATGTTTTGGAAAATGGTTTGTTGAAAAGGTTAAGTTTTATTAAGAAAAACTATGCCGGTCAGTCTTCACGGGTTGTGAGAACCTCATGGAGTTCCTTTCCATGTTGCGTTCATAATCGTTTCTCAGGATAGGGAGTAACATGTCATGATCCATACACTCTCGAGAGGTGTGCTACTTTACCCAAAAACAATCGTTATACTGAGTGCACAATTGGGGTGCCTTCCCGTTCAAACTTCCATGGTTTGAGGCTCAGTTAAGAAAAATTCAATCACTATCCTTCGCCACGAGCCCGCTGTCCACCCTTTGTAATGAGTTTCGCTCACGTGATCTACACTCGATTACCATCCCTTCGGATACACTTAAGTCGTCATCATGTATCACAGGGTAGGGACGTTATGGTCTCTCACCCGCTGCTCTCCTCTTTGGCTTACAGTATGACTTAGAGTACGAGGAAAAGTGAAAGGAAAAAAGTATAGCTGACTTTCCCGCCCTATTTCAGGATCTGTGGTTAGTGCTTTTTATACGACGCAGAAATCACTAACTACATTTGTTGTTTAATCCTAGGTTAGTGTTTTCCGGTACAATTTAATCTCCACCCAGATGACTTCCTATTATGTATTCCAACCATGATTCCATCATCCACGATTAATAACCATCTTGGGCCAATAACTTTTTAATTCATATTTATTATGAAAATAGTCTTTTGCTTTTGCATGCATGTGATATTGTAATACTTTTGAAAATAGTTTTGGTAAACTTTAAAAGGACAAGAAAGTTTGAGTTTTCATGAGATATATGCAATACTCCCTCGGTTTCTTAATATAAGGTGTATATTCTTTTAAGAAAAATTCCACAATGTAAGGTGTATCGTTAGGCTGTACTAATTTATTCAGCTTATTTAGGAGACAATTAATCCTATCAGGAGAGAGGATGCCCAGACTTCCTATTTTCCCTCCATCTCACGTCAATCACCTGGGGTATTCATGTACAACAACAACAATAACAAAATTTGCCATCTCAACCCGTGCAGTAATATTCATTCAAGAAAACTATAGACCTTATATTAAGGAATGAAGGGAGTATCTAACTTGTCTGGTAACTGCAAATTATTGCAATTCGAGTGTTCTACTATACCATGGACCTCGGGTTCTGAAAATAGCATCGGTGTATGATAAGGACAATGTTTAAGATCCAAATTCATGATATAATGCATAGATGTGATTTGCTTTAGTTTAGTTGCTTCCACCCTTAATGGTTTATTCTTAATTTTCAAGATGGTTTAAAATTTAGTGATTTTTTTACAAATTTCACCTTAGAATTTTCATATATATTAAGAAAATTAAGTTGGAATCCTTTTCAAAGTTAAACTTTTATTTTTAAGTTGGAAATTATATTTCTAATTTTTAAGGAATATTATTTGGACTTCAAATATTTTTATAGTATTTTCATTCATTTTATGGTATTATTTAAGTTAAATAAACAATTTGAGAATTTTTAATTAACAACATCATGTATATAATTCCAGAAAAATATGATTTAAAATCCATATATTTTCCCTTGTTTGGAACAATTTTTATTTTTTAATTTCTTAAAATGTGTTTTGAGTTTAATTATGATATTTGGAATATATTTTATTTAATATTCTTAGTTTTGAATTTTTAGTCAAGCAAATATATGTTTAAAAACTCAAAAAATCCATATTTGGATTCTAAATTTTCCTGGGAGGGAGTGACATAAGTCCCATCTCATCTTTAATTTTCTAGGGTATTATATAGACTAATGTAGCAGTATGTGTGTAAACTATGATATATGATGTTAATGTCCGGATGTCTTAAGATTATTAAGTTGGAAGATTCGTTGACATAGTTACTTATAAAATGTGAGTTCTCAAGAGATTGTGTGACATATAGTACCTAGGTTGTATTTAAGAGTACATCACTGCTTTTTGTGGTATAATGTGCTATGGCCTGTGCTAGGTTGAGGAACTCATTCTTGCAATGTAGTAAAAGAATAAAAAAGGAGACACAATGGGCTTGAGGCATGGAGTTTAGCCTCTATAAAGTAGGGCTACTTTGCACCATTGTAGTAAACTGTATTTACATGTAATTATTGTATATGGAGATGCCAAATTATATCCTAATCAGTACATTATAATGTATGCTTTTATGGTCTATTCATGAGTTATTATGGAAGAGAAAGAATAGATGATACATGTCCATGTAGGTTGATGTGGCCTTCTAGAAAACTAGCTTCTAATGATATATTTCTCTCCTTTTGACGGTTCTAATCAGAAGATTGGTTTATTTGTTAGGCCTATACTACTTCATAAATAATTTTATTTAGCGTGTTGCCAATCTTAGTGCATTTGACTATTATTCTACTTTCTAGAATATTGGTGGCAGCTAGGGGAGATAAAACCCACAAGTTCTAGGGGAGTGGAAACATCAAAGGTTGGTGACGCGAGGTCAGAACTAGGAAAGACAAGACATATTTTGAAGGGTAAGCTTAAAGAGGTGGTGATATGATGGTCTGGAACAACAAATATTTCAAGCATTCAGTGAAGATATTTGAGATTTTGTGAATCTACTCCTTTCAAGCATTCAGTGAAGATATTTGGACCTCCTGGTTGCCTTGCTATTGTGCTTTTAGTTGAGGACATTGTCTGTGTAATGGTACAAGCTTGGTAGAGTTGGGACCTAGATCCATGTGATGTGAGTTACTTTATATTCTACATTTACTTCCTTTTCTGTCTGGCCATAAATATATGCTCCATACTTGTAGAAAAATGATAATGTTGTCTGTGTTTACCTAAACAAAGATTGTGCTTATTATGTAGACATATAAAGGTGGTATTATCTGCAGCCAGATCAGTGCATTCATTGCTTCCCCCACTTTTATTAGTTTTGTAGTCTAGTGGATTGGTGATTACTTCACATATATTTTGGACGTTAATAAAAATTGTAGAGATGTACCTCCATGGCTATAAAGGAGTCATGCTTTGTAGTAGGCAGGTAAGACCTAAGGGCCGAGGTGCCATGTCAACTTTGCATTAATCGAAGCAATATCCAAATAGTAGAAGAGATATGCATATGAGTGGTTTCATTAATTTTTCTAGTTGACTCGGCTACACAAAGCTAAATGCCAAAATGACTTAAATTCGAGCACAATCCATGAAAGGTTAATCATTTCTATAGTATAAAGAAAGAACATGTGTTCTGGATGAAACTTTTGCTAAATGATATACCAGGTGATCAGTTGATTAATCTGATCAGGTAGCATGTGAATTACCTCTCCATAGATGCCCCTAGAGAATTTAGAATGTAGTGAGCCCTTTGCTTCTCTTATGGAATTTGCACCCAATTATTTTGATTGTCGATCTGCTAGCAAAACCTAAGGCAAAGTCTCTCATAAATTTTGGCTGTGTAATTCTAAATATTTTCTTTTGATTCAATTTCTTTTCAGCAAGTATGATGGACTCTTACAGACTTAAAGGCTTGCATTTAAGAGTTGTGCTAAGTCGTGTATGTTTGTGGATTTTTTGGCCGTGCGTCGTTATTCCGGTGTTTATTGGTCGTGTGCTATTTTTAGCAAGATGATCTCTCAAAGTTCTTATAGAGACATGATCTCCCCCTTGCTCTGTCAACTATTTAGTTTGTTTTTTTTTCATCTAAATGATGGTTTGAGCTATCTATTTTCCGTTTCGCTGAATATTGATTTCTTGAACTATCATGTTTGTTTATTACACAATGGCATGATAATATTTATAACTATTACCGATTGATGATAATGTTTTTGGCACAGAATCAAGTAGCTGAAGTCATCAACATGCTAGTTATTCTTCTCTTACCCAAGCTTCAGTTATAGGTGAAACTTAAACCATTGTCTATGGCATTCCCTACAACGGTGTACAACCTCAGATGTCAGGCTATGAGAGTATCGCAAATTCGTGAAGAGCTGCACTTTTTTTGCATGTTAATAATACCAGACGACGTGTTGTACCATTTATTTTTTCTTGATAATGAGAACATATGGCAAATTAATTAATTCTGAGGATTTTTACTATCTTACTTGTAAACTAGACTTTTGATCCTCGGTTCTGCACTACAGGAATGGAAAGCTACGCCGACGGCCGGTCGCTACGCCGACGGCCAAACGTCGGGGCCGTCGGCGTAGCCATCGTTCAGGCTAGCCCCGCCAAGCAGCCGTCGGCGTAAAATTGCCCTCGGCATATTTTATGCTACGCCGACGGCTACGCCGACGGCTGCCCTCGGCGTAGCTATTTTTTATTTTATCCCATTAAACTTTAAAAAATCATAACTAAATCATTCTAATTCGGAAAAATACAAATAATATATCAAAATTTGCAGAAAAATAAGGCCTATCTATCTACACTCAAATATTACACATTTATAAATAAAAATTAAGTAAAACATAAAACATTATATATAGTTTAAAACGGGCATAAAAATTCAAAAACGATCGAAACAATGCGAAACCTTCGCGTGGTGTTATATTATGTGACATAGTTAGAAAGAAAAATATCAAACTTGGTATATTGATTATGTCTCAAAGAAATCTTCACAAAATGATCTATCTCATTCGACATTTCTTGGCTTTCGGGTCAAATGACAAATGTTATGGCTAGAATCAAGGTATAGTTTGTGATAACTTGCCCATATTGTGCATACACATGCATCATGGAATGGCGAACAATGTTGCAGGAGGAAGTTTTCCTTTTCGTCGCACCAAAAAATCCATTTCCCATTTTCCGAGCATAAAAAACGGACGGTTTTGTGAAGCAACCACCAAATGGCTAATTCAAAATACTATCACCATATTTTACAAAAATACTATACCACCTTATACGGACAATGTACCAACAGGAGGATCCGAAACCTTTCCGTCCACCTTTGATGAAAAAGACAAATTCCTGCCGAATTGGTAGGAAGTGGGTCAGGTATGAACTACAAGTAGATGATCCGATGCTCATGTTTTTTTACAAAAATTATTTTTAGGTTCACAATATGCTATTTTATCAAAGATCCAATGCAAGTTTAGCGAGGCTCGACCCCGAGCTAAGAATCTTTATGTCCGTCGTTCGACAAAGTTTGACAATAGTTTAAAACGGGCATAAAAAATTCAAAAACGATCGAAACAATGCGAAACCTTCGCGTGGTGTCATATTATGTGACATAGTTATAAGGAAAAATAGCAAACTTGATATATTGATTATGTCTCAAAAAAACCTTCACAAAATGACCAATCTCATTCGAGGTTTCTTGGCTTTCGGATCAAATGACCAATGTTATTGCTAGAATCAAGGCATAGTTTGTGATAATGTGCCCATATTATGCATACACATGCATCATGGGATGGCGGACAATGTTGCAGGAGGAAGTTTTCCTTTTCGTCGCACCAAAAAGCCATTTTCTATTTTCCGAGCATAAAAAACGGACGGTTTTGTGAAGCAACCACCAAATGGCTAATTTAAAATACTACCACCACATTTTAAAAAAAATACTATACCACCTTATACGGACAATGTCCCAACAGGGGGATCCGAAACCTTTCCGTCCACCTTTAATAAAAAGACAAATTCCTGCCGAATCGGTAGGAAGTGGGTCAGATATGAACTACAGGTAGATGATCCGATGCTCATGTTTTTTTACAAAAATTATTTTTAGGTTCACAATATGCTATTTTATCGAAGATCTAATGAAATCTTAGCGAGGCTTGGCCCCAAGCTAAGAATCTTTATGTCCGTCGTTCGACAAAGTTTGACGATAGTTTAAAACGGGCATAAAAAAATTCAAAAACGATCGAAACAATGCGAAACCTTCGCGTGGTGTCATATTATGTGACATAGTTATAAGGAAAAATAGCAAACTTGATATATTGATTATGTCTCAAAAAAACCTTCACAAAATGACCTATCTCATTCGAGGTTTCTTGGCTTTCGGGTCAAATGACCAATGTTATGGCTAGAATCAAGGCATAGTTTGTGATAATGTGCCCATATTATGCATACACATGCATCATGGGATGGCGGACAATGTTGCAGGAGGAAGTTTTCCTTTTCGTCGCACCAAAAAGCCATTTTCTATTTTCCGAGCATAAAAAACGGACGGTTTTGTGAAGCAGCCACCAAATGGCTAATTCAAAATACTACCACCACATTTTACAAAAATACTATACCATCTTATATGGACAATGTCCCAACAGGGGGATCCGAAACCTTTCCGTCCATCTTTGGTGGAAAAGACAAATTCCTGCCGAATCGGCAGGAAGTGGGTCAGATATGAACTACAGGTACATGATCTGATGCTCATGTTTTAAAAAAAAATCATTTTTAGATTCACAATATGCTATTTTATCAAATATCTAATGAAAGTTTAGCGAGGCTCGGCCCCTAGCTAAGAATCTTTATGTCCGTCGTTCGACAAAGTTTGACGATAGTTTAAAACGGGCATAAAAAATTCATAAACGATCGAAACAATGCGAAACCTTCGCGTGGTGTCATATTATGTGACATAGTTATAAGGAAAAATAGCAAACTTGATATATTGATTATGTCTCAAAAAAACCTTCACAAGATGACCTATCTCATTCGAGGTTTCTTGGCTTTCGGGTCAAATGACCAATGTTATGGCTAGAATCAAGGCATAATTAGTGATAATGTGCCCATGTTATGCATACACATGCATCATGGAATGGTGAACAATGTTGCAGGAGGAAGTTTTCCTTTTCGTCGCACCAAAAAGCCATTTTCTATTTTCCGAGCATAAAAAACGAACGGTTTTGTGAAGCAACCATCAAATGACTAATTCAAAATACTACCACCACATTTTACAAAAATAATATACCATCTTATATGGACAATTTCCCAACAGGGGGATCCGAAACCTTTCCGTCCATCTTTGGTGAAAAAGACAAATACCTGCCGAATAGGTAGGAAGTGGGTCAGATATGAACTACAGGTACATGATCCGATGCTCATGTTTTTTTATGAAAATCATTTTTAGGTTCACAATATGCTATTTTATCAAAGATCCAATGCAAGTTTTCCTTTTCATCGCACCAAAAAGACATTTTTCATTATCCGAGCGCAAAAAAAGGATTTTCTAAAGCAACCACCAAATAGCTAATTCAAAAACGGAGGGTTTGTGATTAGTTGATATGGATATCATATTTGGATTCCTCTCATTTTTCTGATCAATTTAGACATATTATTTGTTGAATTTCGATTTACAGATTTAAAGATATTAATTATTCTATATTAAATAGAAAAATACAAAAAAATAAAATTATTATATTTTTATTTGAATTCAATAATATTTTTACTTATTCAGTAATCTTTACTTAAATAATTGTTTGTAATTTCAAAAAATACAAACATGTGACATGATGATATAAGAGTTAATAGGATTGATATCATAGTATTGACACCAACGTATGAATTACTTTGTGAAAACGGATTCTGAAGGAACGAGTAAGTTAAGCGTGCTGAAGCTGGAGTAGTATTAGGATGGGTGACCTGTTGGGAAGTTTGACTAAGACTGAAATTTAATCAAATATTAAGTATAATTAGTGTTAAAAATGTTCAAAGTAGGAGGTTAACAAGTGAAACAATTTAAAGAATAAAAAAATTGAGAAAAAAAATAAAAAAAATTATTTAAAAAAAAAAATGTTTTTGCAACCGGCCGACAGGCTATGCCGACGGCCGCTACGCCGATGGCTAGCATACGCCGACGACATTTTGATACGCCGACGGCTTGAGTGTGCTCCGCCGAAGGAGATCTTTGCCGAGGAGGCTACGCCGAGTGCAGCCCTCGGCGTATCATACGCCGAGGGTATTTTGGCCTACGCCGACGGCCTTTTGCCCTCGGCGTAGCGCGCGCGTCCCGTAGTGCTGGAACAAAGAGCTCTTGAAGCTCAGATTCTGAAATTCCGTGGGCTTCAAGTATCAAATATTCATTTGACTATGCAACGAATGAATTGGTAATTTTCTAATTTGGTCATTCGTGAATAAAAATTCATCAATATTCAGAACGAAGTGAAGGCGGCGAGTCAAAGCTCGCATATCGGTCTAGTATATATATTTACAGCCTTTACAGGTAGAACACAGTCAACCATGACATCGAAACAGTAGCAAGGGGCCGACAGCCATCTTTGCAAACCCACACTAGAACTGACCTTGTCACAAAAGCTCGGCAAGACTCTTATATAGTGCAAATACTAGAGAGAGTAAATGTTTGTGATGTTTGCTAAACTGGCTCGCACAATTCACTCAAGAGAGACCTTTTTTTTTCATTTAGTATCCGCTGGCCTAACAAACATTCGGTAGACTTGTGATCCATATGAAGCAGGCTCAGCGACGACGGTCGGTAGGATTTTATTACACATCACATGAAATAGGCTCCAGCCCTTCACGTCAGGTGACTGAAGCAGGTATATCAGTACGTCGGCGGGGGATAGGCTCCGGGGTAAGGCGCTACATATATGGTGTTTGTAAAGCGAGATGAAAAAATTACTCCTAGTTAAATTCACCCTAAAATTGATGCAAATAGATGGCAGCATCAACTAGGTCTTACCAGGTGGATACATTGAGTGCGTTGGTGACGGCGGCGGATACAGTGAGTGTGTCGGTGATGGCGGCGGGTACTGTTGCCCATATGGCTGTGGAGGAGGGTAGGGTTGCCCATATCCATATGGCTGTGGTGGGTAAGGTTGCCCGTACGGCTGTGGAGGATATGCGTGGTGCTGGTGCTGGTATTGTTGCTGGGGAGGCGGAGCTGGGTATGCAGAAGGAGCGGGATATGGTGCGTGGCCAGGGGTCAGATATGGTGGCGGTGCTGGGTATGAAGTAGTGTATGGTGATGGTGCCGGCATCGATGGAGCACAATGGCCCCCCATCTTGTTCTTCTGGTAGACATAAGAGAAGAGATGAGAAGGTACTACTTGATAACGACACATGCATCAATAGAAACGATGTGATCAGTGCTCTCTCACCATTGCCGTGACATCAAAGTGCATAATGAGTTTCACTTCCCCGGCAGACCTGCATGCAGATCGATCGATCCACTCTAAGATGAGGAAATTTGGAAGTGACATGTACTGGGGTTGTAAATAATATGACTACATACTTACTTCATACGGCGTGTCTGGATGGACCATGAGGAGTCGTCGTAGCCGCTTGTGAGCACCTTGTTCAGGGGCACCCTACATGCATGAACGGTGAGCTTTCACAGTCACTTCATATACTAGTCACAAATAGCAACTTGATCGATGAACGGTAACAATTACGATGCACAGACTTGCAGCTGCCGATGAAGCCATCACGGTTTATAGTGTTGCTGTTCCAAACGAGGACGTTCAGCTCGCGGAGGCCCTCGATGAGTGGTATCTGAAACTTGTCGTCGAAGGACGGGTTCTTTCCCCCATCTAGTTGTAGTGTAAAACACATGGAACGAAGGTTAGCTTATGTTGGTAAGATATAAGCGATATGAATATATCATCGATTCATGGGGCAAAATAAATAAATAAATACTAGATGGATGCACAGAAACGATGTCAATTCGTGATCAGACGACAATCAGTGCATTTTGCGACAACCCGTTTCCGATCTGGTAGTTTTTTGTCCATTTGGAGGTCGACCGGTACCGTTTGAGAAATTTGGCATGTAAAATGGTAGTTTTATGCTAACAACTCATAGTGGGCGCGCGCATGAAGCAAACGTAGAAGAAGAATACATATTCTGAATGATCAACCATGCAATGCTTATTTAGTGATCGAACAGTCCCCCTATAGTTAGTACCAAAAAATGTGCAGGTGCTTGAATGAACATGCTAGCTACTAGGTTGGCGTCCGATCACTACTAGTACATAGCTCGAGCGAGCAATTCAGGAGAGTACCCACACTCTTAACAGATCAAAATCCACTAGACTTGTTAGTTTGACATCAGTGAAAAGGACAGTGAGTCATATACATAGATTGGAAGCCGAAGCCAAGAAAATTGGTGGGAAGGAGGAGGAGAAGATCAGAAGATGGGACTGATGATCTACTGACCGGTGCAGGTGCGTGTGCGGAGCTTGGTGCTGGCGTACTCGACGATCACGTAGGGGTCCTGGCGGGAGAAGATCTCCGTGTCCCGCAGATTCCTGCACCCGGTCACTGCAAAACCAGACAAGTAGTTTCAGCAAACCAAGCTCCACGGCGCGCGGGAATGGCGCAGGATTCGGAGGAGAGACAAGCAGACGCTCACCACTGAGCTCCAGGACCATGCCCTGGATCGACGACATGGACATGGAGACGGCCGGCGGGAGGACGAGCGTTGAATCGCCGGTGACCTTCTGGGCAGGGCTGGCGTTGTTATGAAGAAGATGGGGGACACGACGAGACGAGGTCCAGGACGCGGCCGGAGACTTTGGGCCTTCCTTAAAATAATATGGGTTTACTTTGGGTCGTCGACGACGATATCATGGGCTTGCACCTTCGTGAACCGCGTGGCTTGCGCATCCAAGTAACCGTCAATTTCTTGAACTCGTCGCGCAAGCAAATGACACTGGTTTTCTATATCCTTTTTTTCTTTTGCAAATTGCTAGGTTTCTTCTAATGTGGGATGCATATATTATTTTCCTCGAAAATTCCAATAATTTATTAATAATCATCAAACGCCAATATAAAGATGCCTTAAGTAAAGAAAATATAAATAGGTCCACGCCCGATTCAACGCCCCTCCATCATCGTCCAGTGCTTCTAACTTTAGGATATAGCCACTTTAGGATATAGCCGTCACGCTATCATCCCATGAAATACAGAAAACGGTCTAAAAATAGAGAACGAAACCCTCCCACCGGTGATAGGTCGTGGTGCGCTACACCTCCAGAGCCTCAAGGCCACAGGAGGCAGAGCTTACCAACATCGTCTCCAGCGAGAGAGAAGAAACCCTAGATAGGTTCTAACGAAAGCCTCACGATCGCCCTCCTTTTTTTTAGAACAACTCGCTAAGCTTTATTGATCAGGTAAAATGTTTCCAGGAATCAAAAAATAAAAATGTGTAGTAAGTCACAAATGGCATACCACATCACTAGACAGGTTCTACTTAGCTAAGTTGTGTGCCACGAAATATTTTCCTAATTAAGGCCTTGAATTCGTTGGCATCTTTTTTCTTTGGGAGGAGTTCTGAATGACTCCTTTAGCACTCTCTTTTTTATATAAAAAGAGAAACATTTTACCTTTACAATACCTTCCAAGCAAGAGTGTTTTATTGCAAGATTAAGTTATTAATGAACAAAGATCAATTCTTAGGATGAGATCAATTCGGAAGCACTTTTTTCTTATTCTAGCATTCTTTCTTAAAATTTAGGTATCACGTGTGCGAGTAATCGTAGGATGAGTGGATTGAGTTGCTGAAATGGGGGCTGATGCTGTCGGTCCCCTCATATTGAACTTCAATCGGAACTTCTCTTGACCCAATGACGCGTTGATCTAGTTTCCATCGGAGCCACAAGGGATTGTCTAAACTTATTTGTTTCTGTCTATAAGCTTCTACTTCCCTTCGATACATCGGTGCATTTGCATCCCTCATCCCGTACAATAATAAATCCAAAGTATTTTTTTTGGTCAGGCGTCACCCAGATTTGAACCGAGGCTCGACCTTCATGCACGAAAGAGCAATTCTGATATTGCTTTGCTCTAGGGCTTATCTCGGAGATGATATACGAGTATCTTTCCATTGTCCCATCTTGTATCTCCAGAACCACCATCCTGAAATCCGAGGCCACGATCATCCTCGACAAGCCTAGATCTTCGGCCAATGCCAAGGCCTCTCTACATGCAATAGCTCCTAAAGTTGGGGGCTCTATAACGCCTGAGACACCACCACTGCAAAAGCGCCAGGATATAACCCATTGATGTCCCTGCAAAATGCACCTATAACCCCTGTGTCACTAGTCCTCGACACCACAATATCCACATTAAATTTGGCCGGGCCACGCGGTGAAGCCAGCCATTTGGATTGAACTCTAACCGGAGGGTTATCTCTTCCTATCGAGTGTTTAGTGATAACTCAGAGTTCTTTGAGATGTGATTTGATGAATCCATGGGTTGACAATGGGCTTTGGTATATGTCCTAATGAATGGCTTTGCGGCGCGAAGTCCATATCACCCACAGCGTGATCGTCATTCTAGTGAACTGTTCATGTGTTAATGATTCTAGCATCTCAAAAAGCCAATTTTTAGCGTTCGGTTCTCCATTGGACATCATATGCTCCACCAGCTCCTCATCCGATAATTCCCAGACACAAGCAACGACATCGCATGTTAGTAGTGAACGCCTGATGTTGGCTCAGCTGATTGTTGAGCTTCGTTGGGAGACCCCAAGAAGAAGGTGTGATGAGCACAACAGCAAGTTCTTCCCTCAGTAAGAAACCAAGGTTATCGAACCAGTAGGAGGAAGGAAACGACTCAAAGGTGTTGCAAGCAACTGGAAACCTGCACAACACAAACGCAAGACTTTGCCCCAACGAACAGTGAGGTTGTCAATCTCACCGGTTTGCTGAAAACAAAGGATTAACTATATGGTGTGGAAGTTAATGGTGGTTTACAAAAATTAAACAGTAACAATGGAAGATGTATCAATGGTAAAGATTGGACCGGGGTCCAATGTTCACTAGAGGTGTTCTCCTTAAGATAACAAACATGGCATTCTGGGTAAACAAATTACAGCAGAACAATTGACAGGACTGAGCAAGACATAACAATGCAATACTAGACATTCATGATCCCATGACATTCGATTGGGAAATACAACAAGATACATAGACCGCCATCCAACTGCATCTATGACTAGTAATCCATCTTCAGGTTATCATCCGAATCCCTACAGTATTAAGTTGCAAGCAACGGATAACTGCTTTAAGCAAAGTGTGTAAGGTAAACAATCCACTTGTTCCATGAACAAGAGACCGTTGTTTTCTCCCTAGTAGCAACGACACATCTACAACCTTAGAGATTTCTGTCACTTCCCTTAGATTAAATAGAGGCATGAAACCACTATCGAGCATAAATACCCCCTCTTGGAGTTACTAGCATCTACTTGGCCAAGATAGCTACTAGAAACGGAGAGCATGCAAGATCACAAACAACACAGACATGATAGAATTAATAAGACAAAACCATAACCAATCTAACATAGTAATCTCAATATCCATCGGATCCCCGCAAACACAACATGCATGATTACAAAGAGATGATCTTGATCATGAACTGAGCTCACAAGATCTAAACATGGTAGCACAAAGGAGGAGATACAACCATCTAGCTACTACATGGACCCGTAGTCCAAGGTGGAACTACTCACGCTTCATACCGGAGGCTGGCATGATGAAGAAGAAGGCCTTCGGGATGATCTCCCCTCCGGCAAGGTGCCGGGGAGAGCTTTAGACCCTCCCGATCTAGGGACGATGGTGGCAGTGGCTATGGACTGCTTCGTGGAAGATTGATCGGGTACTTAGGGTTTAGGTATCGGGGGGTCTTTATAGGCGAAGAGGCGAGACAGGGGGCACCCAGGGTGGCCGTACCCCCAGGCGCGGGCCCACCTCGGCCGCGCGGCCAGGGGGTGTGGCCCCCTGGTGGATCTTCTCCGTCTCGTACTCTGGCTTCATTTTCCCCACGATAAAATATTGACTTTGACTTTTGTCCCGTCCAATTCCGAGAATATTAATTTTCTGCCTTTCCTGGAACAAAAATAGAAAAAATTAGGCAACTAGCACTGTGGCATCTTGTTAATAGATTAGTACCAGAAAACATATAAAAACACCTCAAAGTGTAGACAAAGCAAAGCAAAGTAGATACTAAACAAGTATGGAACATCAAAAATTATAGATATGTTTCCGACGTATCAACGTGCGGTGACCCATCATACCACTACATGATGTAGTACACTATAGTCGTTGACATAACACCAATGAAACACCATTCACTAGTATTACATCTCTCAGAGTGGTACAACAGAAACACAACGGGTCCAATACATGGCTAAAGGTTACAACTCACTCTATACACAAGATCCAGAGAACACTCTAGGTTCAAGAGAGAGAAAGAACTTCTTGCAAAGAAGGATCAAAGATAAACAACGCAAAAACTATTATGCGATTAGGACTAGTATTTTAACTAAGGGGTTGGCATTGCTGCTATTGCAATACACTACAGAAATAGGTTCTTTGGCTAGACAGTATATTCCTATCTAATTAGTAACTGCGTCTTCACTTGAGATGATGTATATGTTGAGTTCCTTGTCTTCGTTGAAGAGGTTTAACTTTGGATGATGATTCCTGGAGCATAACTTGATGTAGATGTTGTCTGTACTGGCTTCAGAATCTAGCAAGGGTTAAGAAGATACGTTGAGTACGAGCGTACTCAGCAAGCTCACTATAAAAGGAGTGTTTGGTGCACTATATCTACAGCTACAGACCGTAGGTCGTAGGCAATACAGGTTTTCATAAACATTTCTTCAAAGGTTGCTTTTATTCTGAAAAACTATGTCCGTCAGCCTTCACGAGTTTACCAGAACTTTCATGGAGTTCCTTTTCCGCCGCGTTCGCAACTCCTTCCCAGAATAGGGAGTAACAGGTTACAGTTCTTACACTCTGCAGAGGTGCGTTACTTTACCTTGGAATGTGTTGAACTTTTAGTTAAGTTTCACACTTGTGCTTCTTGTTAAGGTTTGTGAGTGTGTGAAACAACATGAAATTATAATAACATAAAACAATGAGATACACACCAATGTGAAATGTTATTCAAGATTGCTTACATTATAATTGTTTATCTTTAAATTTTACTTTACAAGTAATGGCCTTAATAAGGAACTTAAATATTTACATTCCTAAGTATACAAGTAAAGTTTGAAAAAATGTGATTGTGATTAATTGCCATCTGTTAATTATAATGAGAATTCCTTGAATTTAATTTGTTAAGAGTTGGGGATATTATTATAAGGTTTGTTGATTGAAGTGGCAAAACGAATAACTTTTGAAGAAAAGATTCCTTTTCTAAGGTCTACACAATCTTTGTGGTTAATCAAACCTGGTTGAAGTTGTTTGTGCTTGCTTGAATAGCTTGGACTTAAGATGCTTTATAACTTAATTATAACAGACAAAAGTTAACTATAAAACATATAACAAAGTCTTTAGTCTTATATTGAAAGTCTTGTGGACTAAAGTTAACTTTAAAAAACATGGATGGTTTGAAAGTGTAATGCTTATGATATTTTCACCTTGTGTACCTTGTAATGTTTCCTTAAAGTTACTTAAGAATGGTTATTCTCCTTTTTAAGTAGTGGTCTCTTAACTTTATAATGGAACAAGATCATTTCTTCCCTTATAAAGGTGTGATTATAGTTTGTGGATAGTAAATAGTACTAGTGACTACTCATAAATTGTCTTTGGATTCAGTTCATTATAATGTTGTATTTGATTAAATTATCATTCTTGAAGATTTTAAAATTGTCAAAGATCTTTTTAGAAAATAAACTACACATATGGTTGAAAGATAATTCAATAAAATTGTATTTATAATGTTTTGAACCATTATAATTTCATATCATTAATATTTAAGACTAATACTATTTATTAGACTCAATTTACTAATTTTTGAAATATTAGCAATTTTTATTTACCCTTATATGAATTAACAACTAAAGAAATAGGTTTAAATTTAAGTTATTAAAGTGTTTATATTTTTATTTATCTCAAAAGTGAAATATTATATTTTTAACATGTAAGTATTATTTTTGTGATCATTTTGGTATATTTCATTTATTTTTGTGATTTATAAATAATAAGATATGATTTTTATAAGGTTTATTACTTAATAATAAATATTTAATTAAGTGAAATTAGAATACATGATTATAGTTTTTAAATTAGAGTTCTTATTTTTCTAAGATTTTTGGTATTTTATTTATATTTTTAATATTTACCAATATTAAAATATGGATTATCTAAATTTTATTACTTATAAAACCTTTATTAAATAATATTTATCTAAATAATTATAACAATAATATTTGATAATAGTTTTATGTCGTATATTTTATTTTTCTGAAAATTTTCATATTTTACACATATTTTTCTGAATTATAAATCAAAAGTTATTGATTTAACAAGATTTAATAATTTTATTTCATTCCTAAAATATTTAAATTTGGGCTTATAACATTTTATTTATTTCTTAAATAGAAAATAACTTTTTACACCACAGCCAAAGCTACCCTAGGTCACTGACCAGTGGGGTCATGGCCACGTCAACATGCCACGCAAGCAATGGACAAGTCAAACGGTGGACTAGGTCAAGGGTGACGTCGGCATGACGTCGCTATGACGTCAGCACAACCACCGCTGTCAGTGGGTGGTCGCCGGCGACGATCTACGGCGCCCCAGCAAGCGAAACTAGCCTAGTTTGAATCAGCGCAACGTGCTGAACCCTAGAGTGGCGGCGCCGCTTGGAAATATTCATCGGAGCCTCGGCTCCGACGAGCTCCGACGGTGGCCGACAGTGGCATAGGGTGTGACGGCGATTTACAACGAGATGAGGCGATTTAGGGGTAATGGATGGTTCAGGAACTCACCTGGATGACGATAGAGAGGTCGACGAGGACCGGCGCGGTCGGAGATGAGCACACGGTCGACTTATCCGACGAACCCCGACGAAAAGGAATGATAAAATTCGCACCCACCCGAGCTCCCCTCGATCTATTTATGCTACTAGGATGAAGAGGGGAACATGGAGGTTCTCCTCGACCACTCCATAGGTCCTGAGGTGGACTCTATCAACGGCGATGTGTGGCTCCGACGAGCTAGGGTTTCGGCTAGAGGAGGATCCTGGAGGAAGGAAGGAAATGGGGATAAGGACGAGAGAAATGAGCTCCATGGTGTTCTTATCCCTCCCCGGCATCGGCAGTGCGAATCTTGGCGCAGACGCGGTGGCGGACGGCATCGCCGGCGTCAAGCGAGCTGCTTCTAGCTGGAGGAGGAAGACGACGATGTCACTTTTGCGGAAAACCCCCTGGAGATTCTTTCAACTCAACCCGCAGTCCTTCTTCGGTCCCACCCGTCAGGCAGAGAAGAGGATGAGCTGGGCTGGCTGCTGGGCCTTTGCGAAGTGAGCGGTAGATAGAGAGAGGAGAGAATGGGCCACAGCCAGAAACTGTTTTTTATTTGTTTTTTCCTTTTCTGTTTTCTATTTTGCTTTTCAGATTTGTATTTTAATCTTTGATTTGAACTTTTCTAACAAAGTTTATTTGCTGAATACTTGCAGCAACAATTGATATTGATTGAGATTCATTTTGTAAACCTTTATGATAAATATTTTTATATTTCTTTATTTTCTTTATATGAACCCCTTTTGATATTTTGTAGAAGCCTTTCTTATTAATTTTCATTCTATACTAAACCATGGCTTTATTATATAATATTTCCTTATTTGTTTATAAAACTTAATTCTAGTTAACTCATAGTTTGGATGGAAATTTTTATATAATGATCCTATATCTTTATTTGATGCATGAAATAAAAAGGAAATTATTTGGTTAATATTACTCCCATCAATTTAGGAAATAACAATGTATATATTCTATTATAATTAACATAGAAGTTAGGGTTTGAATTGTAAGTGCTTACCCTAAAGTTTAGGGTTCTTAATATACTTATGTTCCTTTGTTGATAAAAGTTTATGGCTAAGTATCTTGTCTTTTTGTTTGAGATCTTTAATGATATCACCTTTTAAAATAAAAAGTTATTAACTGGAATGTTTGATGGAAAAGAATTGATAAAGATAACTCCTAAGAACATATGGTTATGATAATTGGAAATGTCAGAGATGTGCTTAAGAGATTTGCTATAGGAAATATTCCTATAAAACATTGTGGAAATAGGATGATAGATCAATCATATGAAATGGATTTTATGTGTGGTTAAAGATTTGGGGTTTAGTGTTTACCAAGAATTCCTATCTTCCATAGTTCATAATTCTGGACTTCTGATTAAGGAATTCCTTTCCTAGATATTCTACTCCTTCATATCCATCATCATGTGCTAACATGATGAGATTTACTTCACAAGAATATTCTTATCCACCTTTTATTCTTCTAAACTCATTGATGAATCCAATGAGTTTGACATTAAAGCATTTCATAATCTTCACCTATCCAGACTTGGTTATATCAACTATTCTTCTGCTGATAACCCCCAATCCAACAATAGCTACTTCTAACCCCATTCCCTTTCTTCCATAATCATACACCACTAATATTACTTCAGTAGATGTATTTATAATTGGATATACATCAAATCCTACTTCACCTCAAGTGTTTACTCTTTCCAAGAGGAAGATACTAACTCTATAATTCTATGCTTCTCTAACATGTTCTTAATAATACAATTTTATCTTTACTTGGCTCCAATATCTCATATTAGAGTTCAATCAAGTTTTACCCACCAATGTTACTTATACAGAATATAAGAATTCAATCTTGGTGACTAAAGCATGATCATTATAATCCTTTGATCCTGTATGGTTTAGGTTTCTAATGAGCTAGTCAAGGCTTCATCAATACAACATTACAATTGTATTGGAATCATCTTATTAATATTTCTATTGGGTTAAGAGATATTATTATTTGACTATACATACTTGATCCCATAAGATTACTCCTATTAACTATCTTCAATATTCATCCTTGTAATCTTTATCTCAGATACCCTTCTATCATTTCAGGAGTGAGTTAACTCCATCAATAATCCCATCGATTTAATTCTCTTCAATCACTCTCATCCTATAGATGACATTTGAATCTAGCATTACCATATACCTTTTCTTACCTCCTTCTTTAAAGGATTTTAAATGAATGCTATGATAAGAACAAGAGGTAATAGATCAAGAATGGATAGGTTAAGAATTGGTGAATCAATAGTTGATTACTCAACATTGATGAACAATAAATATTAGAATTAGGTTAAATAGAGATGATAAAGATTCTTATGGAAAGAAAGATATATGGTGAATGATCTTGACTTGATTTCCTTCCTACTCAATCTCACTAAAGAATTAAGGTTAGGTATTACCATGATACTCATGGTATAAGTAGATAAGATTCAAATTTAGTTGTTACCTTCCTATTACTTAAGTTATATTTATAACTTGGTATTCATGGGTTGTGTAATGAATAGTGGGATATGATTACTTAAGGATCAAATATAATCCATTAAGTAATATATTAGGGTTAACTTTTATTACATTTGATCTACCCTTAGATCAAATATCCTTTACCCAAAACAAGGTTTTAACAAAGGTCATATTGAAACTTATCGCAATCAACTTGATGACCTCTTCAATTCCATCAAGTTAAGAGAAGCTTCAATCACTTTGACAAGTTTTATTCGAAAGCGCAAAAATTGTTCGGATTTTCTATGCATGAATGCAATGGACACATCTATGTTCAGCTTATTTCTAAGCTCTAATGCTGGGATGTTACACAACGCCTCCAAGAATCTAGGGCACCACATAGCACACAGATGCTTGACATTGCCATGTTTCGATACTCGAGAGTATCATATGTCGGCAAAGACTAATAGGACATACCAACCTTCTCCTAAATTGGCTCGCTAGAAGATCCAGCATTTGACTCCATATAATTCATACGCACATATTTAGTTTTTGACATCATGCGGTATATATGCTGATCTTATAGAGAAGAGGCACTTCTTGTCTTAGTTCCATGCCCAAAAGTATGTTTGCCGATGCATACATAATGGAATGATCGTGATCACTGCCACATCCATAGGTAGAAAATATTATCAGAGTAACGCTCCCTTCCATGTGGCTATAGTTCCATCAATCAGTTCACTAACCATCATCGGAGGATCGGTCTTTAGGGAAACAAGCGGCTTCATTAGAATATCGTGTGCCACCCCGGGATCAGGGCTAGACAAATCCCATATCTTAATCTGACATAAGCCTAATCTAGAGCTCGAGGATATCCAGTGACAGAATCGGTAACACAACAGTAACCCTACGATACAAAATTTATTGTAGCAAGCTCATAACTGAGAAAAGAACAAAAATATTACAAGCAGAGGTCACTGACTACAAACATCAAACAATGGAAGTCAAAGTATGCTATTAAGTATAGCAAACTTAACAAATGTCCTAAGAGGCCTGAAGCATAACGATGACGTTCCAGCCCATAGATTCCAGGCTGCCGGACGAAACCCCAAACTACTCATCGGTGTCGATGTCGTACATAACTCATCTTCAGGGGAACACTTACTCTGCTATATAAGTATCAACAAAGCAAGGATGAGTACAAGGTGTACTCAGATAGACTTGTGGTTGGTGGAGCTGTTTTGCATAACGCTATCTTTGTTTGTAAAACAAGAGGGAGACGAATCTCGTCTAGTCAGAATATTTTGAAAAGGAATAAGAGAGCAATATTTCCAAAGTATTGATCATCATCTTTCGATATCCACCAAATCAACATCATATAAACCTCAACTAGGACCACCCCATCGTACCCATGAGGAAGAATCCTTAAGCACATATTAATCTGCCAAGTTTTACGATTAGGTTAATGTTGTGTATGATCTTAGAATTCTGCCACCAAGTGTTCATAACCGTGAACACGAATTTTCGAAAAGATTTAACCCTGCAGGGGTATACAACTTTAAACACATGTACCAACCAACTCTTAATGCCATATCATTAGCCCTCTTCCTTGGAAGGCCAGCAGAGGGCAGTTGACCATGACCTTTACCTTGCTTTCGCTGAGACCATGAGTCACGCCCTAAGGATGGTTCCGCCATAACGGGTCAAATCCCGAAGCCGGTCCCTAGAGATGTTAGAGAAGGTTGGTTCGTCAGGGGTTCTATCGACCCTAAGCAACCCGATCCATGCTTTCCTACCTTTTATGATGCACCTCCTTCTCCTCCTATTTCAAAATGTTTTCAATGCGTATGCCAAATGGAAAGCTCGAACTATGTCTCATGTAATCTACTAGGCAACATAGTTAGTCGAGGGGTTCGCAAGCCTCGTGTGGCTGTAGGCTCGTCTCGGTTCCAAAGGCAAGAACTTGGGTCCTAGTGGTGGCGAGCATGGGACTACAAAAACCACATCACACCGTGACTTCCCGTACAAGCCTTAGCATGTTTCATCACTTAACCACTGATCTCAACATATCATGTTCTCCTATCATACCAGATTATTTGCATCTGATACACCGTATGGATGAACCAACACTGACAGCTAAGCATGGCTAAGCAAGACACGGATATAAGCTCTAGCAATGCACATAAGCCAAATCTAGTTTTTTTAGGAGCAGTGGATCAGGTAATATAATATTAAAGGGAGTAATGCAATAGATAGTATACTCTATCTATAAAAGATAACAGTAGAATGGTATGCATCATGACAAAAATTGAAATACTTTGAAAGCATGGAATTGTATAATAGTGAGGCTTTGCTTGGCTTTGCCTGTTGATAACCAGTAAGCATATCTTCGGCATCCTTGTACTTGACTTGATTATAGTTGGTTAAGTATTGATCTTCAATATTCGATGGTGTTGAGATCTGGCTTCGATCTTGGACTTGATCTCGTATTCAACCGAGAAAAGGCAAAATATCAAAAAGAAAGGGAAACAATCAACACATGGCATCGATGAAATGCTCAAGCAAGAATGATGATTTGAAAAGTTAAACAATATTGAAATAAAATCCTAAGGCATGCTTGATAATTTAAACAAGGTTCCGAGGGGTCCAAAACCTAATTCGGAGAAATCCCAAATGCATATAAGAGGGGTCATTTTGTTCTTCTAATTAAACTTGTTACTTTAAGTTGCTTAACACTGCATGATTTTGATGCTAAGAGGTAGATATCATTTTGATGCTAAGAGGTAGATATTATTTTAAGTTGCTTAACAATGCATGTATTTTTCTAACGTAAAATGAATTAGTTATGATTTTTTCAATTTAAATCCATTTTAAAACAATTTGGGATATTTAAAAAAATATTTAACAATTTGGCCCCACTTGTCATATGTTTATTCGTTTTAAAAAAAATTTTATAAAAATATTAAAATCTGACAACCTAGTCTCACCTGGGTTTATTTATTTTCTAGAAAACAATTATAAAAACATTTGAGAAAAGGAAAAGGGAATTACTGCGTCATGCTGACATCAGCAATGGCGAGCTCCGGGCTGGTGGGAGCGGGTGTGCTGGGTGCGGGCCCGTGCGCTGAGCCACGTAGTGGCGGTGCTGCTAGTAGGAGGTCATCGGAGCATCACCTCCGACGAGGATGAGTGGCAGTGGCTGCAGGCAGGGCCGGCCCTGGGGTAGGCAGGGTGTGCCGCCGCCCAGGGCCCCAAAAATCTAGGGGCCCCACCTGAGCTGTGATGTACTACATGCAGGTACTAGAAAAAAAAGTTAGTTTTCTTTATGGAATACATAATAGGTATTGACAGCCAACAACGGTAATAAAAGGGCCTGATGGGCCATAGATCATGTACGAGCATAGGACACCAAGAAATAAGCCATCGATCGACCTCCAGTGACTGGTCATCTCCTAGCGTGCTCGCCCGCACGCACCCAAGCCGCCATCAACGCAGGGCCTGCACCGACAGACTGACGCGTGCAGAACCAGGACATTTTTCAGTGTTTAATGTGACACAACGATAATCTGATCAGCGACCTTCTAGCTGCAGTCGGATAACATCTCATCGCGTTTTAGGATTCTCTTTTTTAATACTTTATCCTAATTTTGTTTTAAATATTGCATTACTATTATCTAATATATACCTTCACATATACGATGTATAGTTTGTACCATTCGGTATTTGTTGTAAATTTGTTTTTCAGGCATCGTCTATATCATGTCGTCTTCATCGAGAGAAAGTGTCCATTTGCCACGCTAAAAGGAAAAGAGCAAAAGAGGTGGTTGCCTTAGTAGGATCTCATAGAGGAGATATTTACAAAAAAAATTAAGGCTAATACCGGAACAATCATAGATAAGATTTATTATTATTGAGATTTCTATATTAAATTTCAAAAAATATTGTGACGTCTATATTAATAAGGGGCCCAAGTTTTAGTCTTGCCCAGGGCCCCCAAAATCTCGGGGCCGGCCCTGGCTGCAGGTGGTCGTCGGGTTGGTGAACTAGAGGAAGAGGAAGGAATCAGAGAGGGTCACGAGGAGGGCTAGCTCACCATGATGCTCATGGTGAGGTCGTAGAGGCCAGGCGAGGTTGGGAGAAGCCAGAATCGTCCATGGCGATGGCGACGACTGTCAGAAGGGAAGAAGATGGCCACGACGATTGCGAACGAGCTGGCCCGATTCCTTTGACGAGGGGCACCATCACGACGAGGCGGAACCGATGGAATGCCCAGGGAGGCTCGGGGAGGCCGGAGACGGTGGGGTTCGCCGGTGACTAGGGGCGCTAGGGTTAGGGTTGCCTCGCAGAAGAAGAAACATAGGGAAAAGTGAGGTCTAGGGTTCGTGTGGCGGCGGCCAGGGGGTCTTGTAGACGACGGCGGGCGGCGACACGCATCTTGGCACACGCTGGTGACAAAGGAGCGGCCAGCGAGCATCTTCGCTCGATCCGACGACGAAGAAGACAATGAACAAGACGGCAAAGGGGTATCAGGCTGGCTGGGCTGCGCTTGGGCCAAAGACGGGCCATGGTTGCTCGGCGTCAGCATACTTCCACGGCACACGGAAATTGTCTTGCATGTACGACGAGGCTTGATAGGCCAATCTGTACAAGTGTGACCATTACAACATATAATAGCTTCATCACGATGCAAAGGACTGAAATGAAGCGACTGTAGTCAAGTCAGAGCCTCGCTCCAGTGTGCTTGAGTTATTTTTCCTGCACTAGGACCACCACTATGAACAGGGGATCTGAAAAAGACCGCATAACCACCTATCCCCATAATTAATTTGCTATTATCCTTCATGACATGGCATGTCTCCTACCCTACATGAAGGAAAAACAAAAAGGAGTGGTGCACAAATTACTCAACTACTTTATCTAATAACCTACTAGTGTAATGTTAGCTTTAGGCAGACAATGTATATAAAAAGAAGAGTAGTGTCTTTTGCCTATACTGACTTCCTCCGTCCGCAAATAAGTGTACTTCTAGTCTTGTCCTAAGTCAAACATAATAAAATTTGACTAACTTTTTAGGACAACGTACCAACATTTATGATACTAATTTGTTATCATTAGATTTATTTTAAATCTAGTTTCATAATATATCAATTTGATGTAATATATGTTTCTATATTTTTCTATAAAATTAATCAAATTTGATTATGTTTGACTTAGGCAAAAACTAAATATACACTTATTTGCGGACTGAGGGAGTATGCACTATAACGTTCCATGGTAAGGCACTATCAATATGGTCTATGCAATTCGCGTGTCACGCTGGCATGGTGTGTATCGCCCTTCGCAAGGGCACCACCTAGCGGCTTTGCCACCGGTGATAGTAGAAAAGTTAAATCCATGAAATTGTTAATTTATTACTCCCTTCGACCCATATTAGTTTACTCAAGTTTGTCTAAATTTTAATGAATCTAGACACTATTTAGTATATAGGTTCATTCAAATTTTGAAAAATCCAAATCAACTAATATGGATCGGAGAGAATTAAATTTCTTTGCCCTCTAGCTTATTTTTGTCCATTTGGCCTTTTCAGTAAAGTGCTATGACAATTACACGTTCAGTGCGTCGTAAATTGGGAAAGTTTTGCAAAAGTACTGCTAGAACTCTGCACGCCATCGAGGGAGAGAATCAGCTTTTATGATGAGGCAGAGCCAAAGTTGTCGTAGGAACTCTGCACGCTATAGCTAAGTACTGCCAGTGGTGTTGCTGCAGCAGCGTGACTTGATCTGGATGGAGCTGGGAAGAATGGTGGTGGACCTCCGGTCGGACACCGTGACGAAGCCCTCGGAGGCCATGCGCGCCGCCATGGCCGCCGCCGACGTGGACGACGACGTCATCGGGGTGGACCCGACGGCGCGCAGCTTCGAGACGGAGATGGCCAGGATGATGGGCAAGGAGGCGGCCCTGTTCGTGCCGTCGGGCACCATGGCCAACCTCGTCTCCGTGCTCGTGCACTGCGACACCAGGGGCAGCGAGGTCATCCTCGGCCACAACTCCCACATCCACATATACGAGAACGGCGGCATCTCCACAATCGGCGGCGTCCACCCCAGGACCGTCCCCAACAACCCCGACGGCACCATGGACATCGACAAGATCGTCGCCGCCGTCAGGAATCTGGACGGTGGGGGGATTTGTTATCCCACCACCAGGCTCATCTGCCTGGAGAACACCCATGGAAAGTGAGTTGCTCTGTTTTGCCCATGGTTCTTGGTCGTCTTTGCTCTCATATAGTATAACTCTTTTGCCTTTTTCTTTTGGCTGCAGCTGTGGTGGAAAGTGTATCTCTGTGGAATACACGGACAAGGTTGGCGAAGTTGCTAAAACTCATGGCTTGAAGCTTCATATTGATGGAGCTCGCATTTTCAATGCTTCAGTGGTAAGCCTCGTATTAACGCGATAAATCGTCCAAGATATCTATTTTGAGGCTTTGAGCTAACCAAATTATCACATATTCTGGTGCCGTCCCAGTATCTCAAATCACTCTTCTTCATCTTTTTCTTTTACTAGGCACTTGGAGTTCCTGTTGATAGACTTGTGAGAGCTGCGGATTCAGTTTCGGTATGTTTTGATTTGTTTGCTCCTATGCTAGCATACAGAAGGGTTTCGTGACTGTTTTCCTCTGTTAAACATAAAACTGCAGGTATGCCTATCGAAAGGGTTAGGTGCTCCCGTTGGATCGGTAATTGTTGGTTCCAAGTCCTTCATAGAAAAGGTAACGATGAATATTCTGCTTACAAGTTTACACTGACTTAGGGAAGATGATGTAATGCTGGAACTCGATCTGAACAACACTTTCAGGCTAAAATCCTTAGAAAGACCCTAGGTGGCGGAATGAGGCAGGTGGGTGTTCTATGTGCTGCAGCCCATGTCGGAGTCCGTGACACCGTAGGCAAGCTTGCCGATGACCATAGGAGGGCTAAAGTTTTAGCAGGTCTCATATATAGGCCATTCCCCCCTCTGGATTCTGAATTCAGATAATATGCATTTAAGAGAGTTGCAAGCTTTTTATCACCTTATAATCCTATTTTTTTCCTCTTCATTTTTCAGAAGGACTGAAGAAAATTAGACAGTTTACAGTTGATTTATCTTCAGTCGAGACCAATATGGTTAGTCTGACAAACAATCTTCAGAGTTTTCTTGTCTTCTGTTACGTGGCCTCTTAATGTCATATTGTAACCCACTGTGGCCATTTCCCAACTTCCCAAGGTATACTTCGACATTACGGATCCACTTGTATCACCTAGCAAGCTGTGTCAAGTCCTGAAACAGCGCAACGTGCTCGCAATGGCAGTAAGCTCAAAGAGGTTAAATTCAGTTCTCTCCTCCCGCTCATTCCTTCTCAGTAGAAGCCCAATTCTTTTTGTTATGCTGAACTTCCTAGCAATGTCAAGCACAATGTATGCATCATTTTATGCCTTTATATTTGTCTTTGAGCTTATATTTGCCTTTATATTTTCCGTAATTTGCAGTGTCCGACTTGTGGTTCACTACCAAATTTCAGACAGTGACATCAAGTACGCGCTGACATGCATGGAGGTACAGATATCTTGCATTGTGAGGAAATACCCAGTCTTCAATTGGTGCCACTGACATGTCGCTCTGTTTCAGGAAGCTGTTGAGGAAATACTGTCTAGCAATGCTAAATCCGTGCATCTGGCAAACGGTTCTACCGCAAATTCATATGGGAACTAGGTGGTCCTTTCGCCCCGCCTATGCACAATCGACTAAGTAATACTGTCTGTTCAGCTTGTTTGCTATTGTGTCTGTTGAAGCAACAACTCTGCAGAATAAGTAATATTATTTGTGTTGTTTAGTGTTTGCACGGATGTGATATAGTGCACCATGTGATTGTTTTTCTTGGTTTTTTGAAATATACAATTCTTGGCAATTGTTGCACTGAAACCAGGCAATTCATGGGGAACGCAGAAAGTATAAACAAAATCCTATGTGCAAACAAAACTAGAAACAAGGACAGCGACACCATTGCGAATTTCAGGCGTACATGTCCTCTTAGAAGTTAGACACATGGTGCACTATATCACATCCATTGCGACGGGAGCACCCCCAACCTCCCCAACCTCCCCGGCGCCCAGACCCCCTTCCCACCTCCTCCCCTCTGCCGCCGCTGGCGTGGGCCGCCGGGCAAAGTCCCTGCGGCGCCGGCGGCGGCGGACCTGGCCTTCCCCGCTCGCGAGGCGAGGAGATCGGGGCTCTCTCGGCTTTGCGGCGGTGCACCATGGCAGCGCTGGAGCTCGGGCGACGGGGGCTGGTCCTGGTGGAGCAGAGCGGCGCGGCGGCACCCCCTTCTCTCTCGGTGACGGGACGGCTCAGGCGCGGCCTCCTCTCTCTCGGCGACGGGACGGCTTAGGCACGAGCTCTAGGCATGGGCTCTTGGCCCGACTTCTGGCGGAGGCCACGGCGCTGGGCTGGCGTAGCGGAGGCAGGGCTGCTCGGAGTGCAGGGGACCGATGGCGGCGGCAGATTGGTTGCAGCAGCACGGCGGCGGAGCGGAGGGGGCCTGATCTGGGTCTGATCTGGGCCTGGCCGGCGGGCCGGGCCTGATCTGCGCCTGTTCCAGCCCTATCTGCTGCTGCTGCTGTTGTGTCCGGACGGCTCTCACGGTGGGTGATGGAGGGAAGTTCCCCTCCCCTAAGCCGCCCGTTCCTAGATGCCTTCACGCCCGTGAGCCTACCTGGTCTTCTCGTCGGCGACGCGATGTGGCGCTGGTCGGAGCTTTGGCTAGAGCTCGAGGATGCCGGGGTGGCGGCCCCGAAAGGTGGACTGCGCGGGCGTCTCTTCGGCGAGCGTCGTGGCAGTGGTGGTGGTTTCTCCCCTTGGTCATGTGGATGGCGAGGAGAGGGCGATGGGAGGCTTAGGTGTTGGCGGCGCTTCGGCTTTGGCAATCCCAGATCGCGTGTCGGCAGCCTATCTTGGGGACAACGAGCGTGGCGGACGCCGGGGAGCGTTCAAAGGTTTTTTCGGGCGAAAGCTCTGTGCCTCGGCACCATCGGCGGCGATGCCTGCGGGTATCATTACCTTCTTGGGGGCACTGATGCGGCTACCTTCCGCGCGACAGGGCTCCGGGTGAAAACCCTTGACCTTTGGTCTCGGCGACGGCGGCGCGGTGTGTTGTGACCCTCTTGGGGGCGTCGCTGTGGAGTCCCGGGTCTCCCCGATATCGGCTCATTATCCTTGGTGGCAAGTTTAGGCTACCGCGTTTTTCTTGTTTATTTTAATCTGCATTGTAAATGGGGTCTTCCCTCCACCTTTTATCTGTTCAGCCGATGTGACTTTATTTATAAAGCGGGACGAAAGCCTAATTCAAGAGAGAAGTTAGAATATAGCTGGACTTGACAAATCTAAAAATCGTTCGGGAAATACATCCATGAAATCCAAATAACACCATTTCTAAATGCCAAAAATAAATCCAAATTTTTTGCACGCGTGCATCTCCCAACATACGTGCGCGGCAGAAAAAAGTTGTCTGTTTACGAAAAAACAAAAAGGGCCCCATAAATGTTATTTTCCAGCACTGAGAATCTCTCTTCTCTAACGAAGTTGACGACAAAGAAATGGACTCGATGCTTCATTGGGCCGGTCTGGGATCTCCCACCCCGAACTTCCTGTTTGTAGATGCAATATCTAGGGAGCTCCTTATAGAACGCTTTATTTTTCAAAAATATTTTTTTTCTCCAAAATTGAATATTTTCAAATTCTAAACTTTTTCAATATTGAGCATTTTTAAACTCTGAACATTTTTGAAAATAAACATCATTAAAACCTGAAAATTTTCAAACTCTAAAATTACAAAATCATGAAAAAAAGAAAAGAAAAAGAAAAAACCGGAAGAAAACAAGAAGCAGAACCGCATAGAAGAAATCAAAGCAAACCTTGTCAGGCACGACCGAAGAATAAGAAGTAGTAACTGGGCCAGATAGCGTCCGCAGTAAGCGGAGAATAGGATTCGCCCAATATCTGTGTGAGTTTGTTGTTGTTGTTGTTTAGCCAGAGAACGATCTGGTAAGGAAGGAGAAGGTGGGGTGAAACAGAAACATTGGACGGGCCAGCCGGCCCATTCTTCTAGTAGTGTATAACGAGCAGGTTGATGCCGAGTGGAATAAAAAAAAACTGTTGGTGCGTGCTGCGACGCAGTAGGCGACAACGATGATGACTGTCTGAGTGATACTCGCTATTGCCTCCGGGGCGCTTCTAGTTACTTCCTTCGTCGATCTTCTCTCTCTTATTTTTTTGAACGAGGAAGGGGTCTAAAGACCCCGATGCTGCCATTAAAACCGAAATGGTGGGTACAAGTTACAAACAAGTTCTTCACAAAGCTAGTAAAACAGCAAGGACTTGTGAATATGCAAAGAGGACCCTAAAAGATTATGAAGAAACGCAATCCAGTCCTTTGACCTTGCCACCGCCGCTGAGCCACTGCCGCCGGTCATCTCCAGACCGCCGGGGACGAACCACTTGGCAAGCTGCACATGAGAAACGCCGACGCAGAGCTCCCGAAAGGCCCCCGTCTTGAAGGTTGAAGACACGCCCTCCTGGCGTGGAAAGGGCCCATCTTGGCCATAGATGCCGGTGGCACTCATCGCCACCGAGTGAGAGGCTCGACAAACTGGCAGCAGGCCGCCGCCCTGACGAAGCTCACAACCACCTTCATCCCCACCACCACCCTCGCCACCACGCCCGACCGGGTAGAAGATAAAGGCTCCAGAGTCACCGAAGAGCAGCCACCAACGCTTATTCAAGGGAGACGCCGTCGGAGCACCCATCCTCATCCACCATGGCAGCAGGAAGAAGCACATCGACGACAGCCAGCTTGAGCCGCATCCGAGCAGCAAGCCGGCCAAATCTCCGATCCCGCCTTCAAATACGGGCACAACCACACCGCTCCTCTCATCCTCTTCACCGCCACAGCCGGCCAGGATAAGAGAAAGCAGCGCCGCCGCGCCATAGAAGAAGAAGCAGCAGGGCACGATCTTATTGCAGAGATCCTCAAGATCTATAGCTCCTAGACATGCCCTGACCTCCAGAGCCTTGCCAAGAGAACTCCACCTCGAGCTACTGGTATTCCGATCAGAGAGAACCCCAGCCCTACTCCAAACTACCGGCCTCAGGCCAAGACACCTAGATCTACCTCTAAAACCTACACCGGCGCATCTCCTTCCCCATCTCTGGCCGGCGGCGCCGCTAGAGATAGGTCGGGACCGGCCCGGATACTCAGAGACGACTCTCAAACAGATAAGGAAGAGGGACAGAGGGGAGAGAGCCACGAACGGCACGATCGTCCATGCTACATGTTGTCTCGACCTTCTCTCTCAAAACACGTTTTCACCTTGAAACACGACCGGATATATACATGGTGATGACAAAAGTCTCTTAGTAAAATATGCTAGAAACTAAGTATAGGATTAACCACACTATATATCGAAGAAGCACTCAAGAATACTAACTAGAGATGGCACTACACCTCCTTGTAAAATTACAGGACATTGTCGCAACATTTTCACCCAACTATCGCCGGAGAAGGCAAGGGCCTTCTCGCTCTGGGTCGTGGATCGCTAATCCTGCCAGCGGACAACGAGGTAAAGAGTATGTATAACTAAGTCACGTGTATAAGATAGAAAAACGTCGAGAATGCTTGTGGGTACCGCTCAAAATGCCTCCAAACAGAATCCAAACTTCTTTTTTCAAAATGGAGGATGTAGCCCCAGTCTCTGCAGCGAAGAGATGCATGCGACATTCTTTAATTATTCAACAAAAATCTCGCAAAGAACGGAGCAAGATCGAGAGTTACCGGAGATCCACAATGATGTCCCAAGAGGGTGACGCCGCAACGCACAACTTCCTTCGAATGAAGGACAAAAAACACTTATTGAAGAGGTATTTGTCACTATGAACAAGAAGACGAAGACCACCAAACCTGAAACTAATCCACAAAAAACCTGAAACGCCGCAAAGCTCAAATCATAAATCAGGTTCCTTGCGCCTTCTGACGCCGGCGAGGCCAGCATGAGAAGGGTGGACCGGTAGATGGAGGAGACAAACTTGCAAGAGGTAGAGTTTCTTGAAGGAGGCGGCAAAAGGAGGTACCGGTTTCAATTGGTAGTTCGTATGGCAACGTACCTAAAATAGTGTTAAAATAGGTTTAATAGGGTATTCTCATTTCGGGTTATTGTAAGACAAACCTTTCCTTTAGGAAAGATAATGGATGAAGTACACAGATTGATCTAAGATTAGACAAAATGGCATTACTTGTGTGTGTGCCAAATGCTAGAATGAATAATTTTATCTACTAGTGACCACTTCCATGTCCACTATCAAGTAGACAATTATTTTTCGAAAATATCAACCAATCTAATAATAACCATCAACAACAATAGTATAAAGAGTCCTAAAAATAATAAAAATTACAAATAAGTTATTAAACCACCTAGCGACGACTACATATACTAGCGTAGCAAGCATACGGTCTTTATCGTCTATATTTGCTTATATAATCTCACAAGAAAAGATCGGTCAACATACTCCTTGAATCCACATCGGAGAGGTAAGAACACCTTGGGGAGGATCTTGAAAACTTGGAGAAGGAACACCAACTCCAAGGCCTTGTACAACGATCGAGGTGTGATGCAAAATCCAATCGAGGTTGGTGACAATAGTCGGTCTCCTTGGTAGGGGATGAGGCAAAACTAGAGATTCCACACAAGGGGGTTGTCTTTAGTCTATTATCTATGCCTAAGGGATACATGAAGGAGTGAGAGCTCTATTTATAGGCCAGACATTAAACAAGGGGTAGTTTGGGGATAAAACTATGGTTTGGACGGAATAAGGGGGTACATGGGCCAAGGGCCCAGCTGTTGGCACGCATGCCCATTTCGTTGGACGGAGACTCTGGGGTCGAAGTGTCGGAGTCTCCGGTGTGGACCGCAGATTCCGGTCTGTCTCCGGTGTCGTCTCCAGAGTGGTGTATAAACTGTCCTAGGCCAGGGTCCAGAGGCTGGTCCGGAGTCAGTCTGGAGACTCCGGTGTAGGAGGCTGGAGACTCTGGTGCTTCTGCTGTTGCTTCTTCCATCTCCTCTTTCAAGCCTCCGTCTTGTCGGGCTTGATGCTCCGTGATTTTTCTCTTGTCTCTGTACTTGTCGGTGTGAACCTAGTATGGTCATAGGACAGAGTATGAAGTAGTATACCATTCAATAAGGTAAAAAGTGAGATCTCGCTCATAGAGGATAGGATTCACCTTTGGAGTCCATAACGACTTAGCGTAAGTTGGAGACCTTGATGTGGTAACGACCATAGGTCAGGCTACATGACCATCCATTCACCAACTTGCCCCCAACAATAAATAAATGACAAGCTAGCTAGCTCAACAGTGGAGGGAGAGACATGACCACCTAGAAGCTGGGTTCTACTCCTATCAAGCAATATCCATAAACCTACAGGAATTTAAATGATATAGCAACCTTGGAATATGAATGCAATGACCCAACGCAATCTGCACTATGAACTACGTAGGAGAAGCCTCAACATTTTCAACATGGAAACATCATCTTAAGATTTGATTGGCAGCAAACGAAACGTCCCCACGGATATAAACGTGGTGCTGCTCCATATTTTTCTTTATACGCGGCCGCTACCAAGTCTTCCTGGTTGGTGGTGGCAAATAAGGAATCCCAAAAGGTGCAACTAAGTTAATTCTGCAAAGTTAAGGTATTGTTATGTAACCGAGCATACTCTTAGTAAATGTGCCTTACAATATACTCCTACTCGCTAAAACATAGTGCATTTTGGTTTTAGTCGAACTCTATCTTTGTAAAGTTTAACCAAAGTATGTATTAAATAACATATCAACATTCACAACAACATACCTATCTTATCTATTATATACTAAAAGCAATATAAGGATGTTTTTCGAGGCACCACGTCGATCCACATCATCCAAATTATTTTGATGGTTAGATCTAATACTTACGGCTAGGATTTATCAAAAAATCTATTATATACTAAAAGCAATATAAGGATGTTTTTCGAGGCACCACGTCGATCCACATCATCCAAATTATTTTGATGGTTAGATCTAATACTTACGGCTAGGATTTATCAAAAAATTAGTAGTTACGTAACTACGTAATTTGGTTTGACACAACTATAGTCCGTTTGACACGCCTGGTCGGTGTACGCGAGAAAGCTTTGCGAGTCTATGCATGGGCCATGAAACGAAGAACTAAGGTCCACCCTGTACATCGTTGAAGAGCCAAATTTCTGATTTAATCCTGCTCACACTTAACCAGGTACGTACGACCTTAATTGTCTTCACGGCCACATCACGTACATGATTGTTACCAGCCCACTAGCCAGAGCAGTATTTTATATTTGCGTCGCACTAGCCAGCAATATTAGGCAGCTCAATCTTCACAACCGGGGAAAAGGGAAATCTACTGTACGTGTCAAGAGAATGCACATACATACACCGAAATCAGGACAAGGCAAGGTCACGTACTGCCGTTCATAAATCAACTGAAAACTATACTTGATGTCCTACTTTTATGTTAGAATAAATTACGAGATCCTATGAATACATAATGCACATAAAATACTTATAGACTTGGATCTCAATTCCGAAGTTGATCGATCCGGCCTTCGTGTAAAATACGTATGGATAAGGAGATCAACTCTAAAGCTTCTCGATCCGCCCAGTTGTTCGAGATCATATGCTTAATGTGTATGAAATACTTACGAAATTGGATCTCAACTCCGAAGTTGATCGATCTAGCCAGACAGAGTCCATGTAAAATACGTATGGACAAAGAGATCAAATCTCAAGCTGATCGATCCGATCAATTGTTCAAATTGGATGGACATGCATTTATCGTTTTCAAGTGAACTAATTACATGAATAAGAAAATTCAGCAGTTAGAAAATTAATTGTTTTATAGACACATGAATGAGTTCACAAGAAGTAATAATCCAAGGATAACATTTTTTGCAAGAAAAAGAAAGATAACTATGTTGTAATTTAGACTACAATTGTATATAGCAAAAAACTTCTGAAAATAAATTTGCAAACATATTTTCACATTTTGGTGCTACGATAATCCAATTTGACTGATTACAAAATCATGTACAACCGACCGACTATCCACAAGACATTGATAACATTTTTGGCCACACAATTCATCCATGTGTTGGTCTTCTATCTAGAACTAAAAGAGTAAAAACCTCACACTAGCTTGTATTGCTCTTGGTTGAGCATGTGGTCCATATGGTAGCATGCCTTTCACACTGATTATTTATAGATAAAATAGCTAGCAAATATCACATTAATCGGCTATTATCTAGAAAATCTTTCATGTACTTTTTTATGCTTGAAGCTTAGTATGGTAAAAAAACATGTGTATGTGCATGATCATGCTTGAAGAGAGGCACTAGAAGGGAACGGAGTCACCGCCCCTAGGTGCCAGCCATGATCATGTCCACGCAGGTGAAGATGACAAGGAAGAGAAGCGACGAAAGCGCAAGACTTCAAATCCAGTCGCAAGCGTCCGCTTCACTCCTGCTCCGACTGAAGGGAAATGTTAGAGAGTACGTACACGTGTATAGGCTAGAGATAGACTATGACTCTACATCTTATACTCCAAGTCTCCAACTATTCCTTTATATAAACCCCACAAGGGTCATTGCAATAAAACACAATATTCTAGGGTTTAATATTTTCCACACAATGTACTTTGTGTTTTCCGAAACAAATATGAATTATCTCTCAAGAAAAGGATAATATCTATTTCCCGATCAAATAAGCCATATTTTTGTTAGTGGATCATAACACCTAAATCTTTAAAATTCTACCAAACATATCCCGACCAGGACAATGCATGGCATAATTTAAATAAACCATATAGTAGACCCTAGACTATTTTAGAGAACATTATGTTCAGCAAGAGTGATATGGTTGAAGTTCTAACTTAAAAATTGAATATGTAAATGTCAATGTAGTGAACCCTCTTTTTATCACTACACACAAGATTAAAACAATAAATCATCATATAGCTATACGTACAGAAATCACAATAATATATCTTCATAAATATACGTAAACATATCACATCAAATAAACTAAATAAGTGAAGCTAAAATACATGTGATCAAAAGGATAGATTAATTGAATCAAAGGTTGGCGACACACCGTGAATCTAAAAGCAAGGAAGTGGGAAATACAAAGGATTTAGCTTCATTGGCTCAGTGAAATTGCTGAAGAATTTTAGATGATTTGGATTAGATATTTTGGATTAGCTTCATTGGCTCATTAAAAATCTATGATCATTCTTTTAGACTCTATTTTGGACAAAAAATTAGTAGTAAAGAACACTTTCTACAATTCCATTTGTTCTCCGATGATATATGTTTTTATTCACATTTTTAAAGTTTTTGAATATGTATGGTTCAAGGTACGTATATGCCACACCTAAATCTACGATTTTCCAATTCCTGCGCTTAAAACCTTAGGAAAAATACTGCAATAAAATCTTATGAAAATTTCACTCAATAATAGAAGGCCACTAGATCCATTTATTTTCAATATCGTAACAATGACTATACATAAAAATAGTTAATGAATTATTTTAAGTAATTAAAAAATGCCCTCGCATTTGCGAGGGCCACCATGCTAGTTGGAATTAACATGAAATTTACTTTCCTATTATATGTAGTTGATCTTATAGAATTTCACATGTTTTTTATACCTACTTAGCCAATTATTATGAATTTTAACTTTGGCTAAAACTAAGATGCACTACATTTTTACAAAGAGCGATTATATCTTTATAACTGGTTCGGCCCTCTTAACTCCTAACAACTACACCCTTCGTCATTATATTCACATTATTTGTATACCCTTCGTCATTATATTCACACTATTTGTATATACTACAACGACAGCATCAACTTCGCTAACTGAGAAGAAGACGTCATTGGAGCCAACCACAAGCTTGTAGATGTCAAGTCCGGCCGTCTTGCATTGTTTACTTTTAGTTTTAGACAAGTTGGAAGAGCAAGTTGCTCATATGTGTATATGGACTGACTGTCAAGTTGTTAAACTTAGCTGCGTAAGATGCAAAGACTTCATCTATGATATATACCGAGTCTTGTAGAGACTGTCGTTAGTCTCATTTTATCACTTTCTCGATCTGTCCTCATGCATGCACACATTGCATGATCGTGCAGATGTTGAGTCATGGATCATTATTTTGTGGGCAACTTGATATTATGTACACACTGTGGGCGTGGTTATGCATGCATCTCAGCAAAACGTTCAGATTTAATTAGCACCAAAGTGCACGATATTGACCGCCGTGGAAGACAATTTGACGATGGTAATGATCCCCTGGCAACCTGTTTTCACACAAGGTCTTCATCATTATGTAATTTTTATTCACACGATTTTTGTATAGTTCAGCATGAACCTATCATCTTAACTAAGCAATAAGAAATGTGTCTTTGCAGCCAACAAAAAGCTACCCCCTCCATCCTAAAAACAGTGACTTGAATTTGTCTAAATTTGCATATATCTACATATTAAAACATGTCTAGATATATCTGAATCTAGACAAACCCAAATCACTTATTTTGGAACGAAGGGAGTATTAGATATCAAGGTGGTGATCGTGCCGGTTGTGCCGCAGAGCAGCATATGGCGCTGTGGTGGCGACCAGCAACGCAGAGAGGGTGGCCGTAGATGGAAGAACTCCAAGAAATCAATACACTAGTATTTGCGGAGAACAAGAAATAACTGAAAGAAAGAGAGAAGAATGTGCAAAACATGGACGAATAATAGAATAACCATGTTCCTCATTTGTGAAGGATTTCTTCCAAAGAAAATGGAGCGGTTAAAAATGTACTTATTCAATAGTATTCTCTCCGTTTCGCAATATAAAAAGTTTTAGGTTTTGTGAAATGAATATATGTAGATATTTTTTAATATATAAATTCGGAGTGAACTTACGCATTAAAAAGACGTCTAGATACACTTATTTCACAAAAGTTAAAACATCTTATATTTTAAAACTAATAGAGTAGGATGCAATGCTATCCCAACTTGTCGTTCATTTACTCGCATTTCGATACATCTTGACCAGGTCAGTTGGTGTTCATACTTGCGTACAAATGCCTACTGAGTACCTACCCGCGTTTCTTGCAGCGAATCCGGGCAAGTTGATGCCCCCACTTAGGGCATCACCTATGTATGAGGTGAACTTTAGCCATAAGGTGGAACCCACCTCTCTTGTAAAATCTTCTACTATGTATAAGGTGAACTTTAACCTTAAGCTAGGACCCACATGTCTCATCATGTGCACTCATGCATGAGAGGGAAGAGATGATAAATTATTTTTCTATTGCTTGTGGACAACCCATAAGTTTAAGGTGACCTATAAGCTTATGGACAACTCATATTTCCTCCACTATGTATAAGGTAGACTACAAGCCTTGCCACATAGGACTTAAGGTGTGGTTTTTTGCACATAATGGATGCCCTTATCCTCCAATTGCCACTTGAGCGAAGCAGGGAAATCTAGTGGCATCATTGTTTATCGCTAAGAGTTTTTTTACTATTTGTAGGAAGCATTAGTACAAAACCCTTTGGTGTCATTAGATAAGAATGGCTGTATGTTAGCTCCCCCTTGTCTTTCAATACTCTGGGCGTTTACCTCCCTCTTGTCTTTGAATACTATGGGCATTTACATTTTAGCCCTACCACACCTCTCGTGAGGTCCATCTATGCAAAAATAATACGCCTTTTGTCCGGAATTAGATATTACAGATGTATCTTTTTTCGATAAAGGACGCTTTACACTCGGCCTATTTATTTTTAGGATGCACATAGCCAACACAAGTCCACCAGTCTAAAAAAAAGGTGAATTATGTATGAGAATTAGAACTTGTAAAAACGTCTGGTGGTGGAGGACCGATCCAAAGATTATATTGCCATCCATGTTGGGTAATAAAGCCCCTCTTCATGTCCTCCTATCCTACAAAAATAGGTATTAAAACTTCACACAATATAGAGACGACCATAAATAAAGCGTACTAGTACACCTATAGATAACCTACAAGAGAGAATAATTTTTATCATTAAACACTTTGTCATTTTTACATAGCGAAAACGACCAAATAATGACAATCATTCCAACCCTAAGAAGAATTCAGAAAAGGTGATCTATACCATATAGCCAATTCTCAAAACTATTAGCAACATTACGCGATGGGTACATGTTTGAAGCTACTTGGATGATTGACCATATAAAAGGAGCGAAATTACATTGGAATAACGTTTAATTGTCTTATCATGATGGCAAAATAGATACATTTTGTACTCACTTAGCAAATTCTCCTGATAAAGTTGTCTGATAAAGTTGTCTTTAGTAAGGATAACCCTATGATGAAGATACCATGAAAATATTTTTAATCTTTATTGATATCTTAATCTTCTAGATTTTCCTATTATTATCTACTAGTATTTGTGGCTACACTAATGCCTTGTACATAGAATCAACCGAGAATTTAACACTCTCGTGTAGATTCCATCGCAATTCATAAGTCCTAGGCATTAATTGGACAACAACCAACTCTTGAAGTAAGACATTTCAAGAGGCAGACTGAGACCAAACAAATCTCGTCCGAATATCACATTCGGAGAAGTCTGCAAAATCATGGCGATTGTATCACCCTTATGACAAATAATATTGTACAGACCAGGATATTATTCCCGGGGTGTAGCATTACCTGGCCACTTGTTCTTCCAGAAACGAATCACCGATCCATCCTTAATTGAAAAATGTTCCAAAAAGGAAAAAATGTTTCTTCATCGCAATAAGACCATCCCACAAATGTGAGTCCCCGGGTTTCCAATAAATTTTAGACAACACATTCAAGCCAACATATTTTCGTTTAAATAGAGTCGCCACACCCCTTCTTCTGTCAATAACTTGAAAAGCTATTACCAAGTAGGGCCATATTTTTTACCTCAGGGTCATGAATACCTAGCCCACCCTATTATTTGGAGCGGAAAACGACACACCAATTAGTCAATCGATACTTATTTTCTTCACTATCACCTTGCCAAAAAATTGATCAGAAATAATCTAACCATTTTAAGACTCCTTTTGATAGTTAGAAGAATGATATCATGTACTTTACCATATTACTAAGTATCGAGTTAATGAGAACCAATCTTCTTCCTAAGTACAATAGTTTACCTTTCAACTATTTACACGTAACTGTAGTCTCACCTCCAAGAGTTTTAATTCAACATTTGTAAATACATACACACCTTTTGCCCAGGTCGCGCGTGGGGAGCGACCCAGGCAAGCTGCCACTGTCCAGGCGTTTAGACCTAGATCTAAGTTTTTAGACTCAAGTATTCTTTGGGGGTACCCATTTGTCTTTTAACGATCCTGAGCCACTTGGTGTCCCCACTTATACTTCCTCCGTTCCATTCTATTGTGCCTATAGTTTTCTTCACAAAAATTAAGAAACGCGTGTGGAGAGAAAATTAAAATAGTTTTGGGTGGGATTTCTCACGGCCAATTGACGTGACAAAATAGAGAAGTTTGTAGGAAACACTATACACTTTATGTAAACTCCCTAAAAAAGTTGTCCATATAAGTTGTGTAACTCAAAATATCTTATATTTTAGATTTTTTTTTTAAAACTATAGTCACTATAGAAAGAAACAGAGAGAGTATTGCTGTACTAATGCCACATCATGAGCAAAGCCAGAAAATCTAGCGGTGTCATTGTTTATTGTTAAGAGCTTTTCTCTACTTCCGAAAACGATTTGTACAAAACGATTGGTGTCATTTGACACCAACAGTTATTAGTTCTGCCCCTAGCGCGGTTTTGGTTTGACAGTCTCGAATACTGTGGGTGATACAGTTTTGGCCTGACCAGGTGATCCGAATCGCCAAGTTAGCGGAGGAGCAGATGCATGCCTGACCACGACCAACCTCTGGTGCATCCCTCGAGGAAGCTTCCTGACAAGAAACATGCATGTGTTAGCCGTCGTTCCAATGGTCTATATAAACGCAGCCCCGTCTTATGGTTCTTCCACAGTTAAGTTCCAGCCGATTACTGGTTTGTAGAGCAGCAAACCTACCTTGTAGTACCGGCAGGAGAAATTGATTGAAGATCCATCTCCAACTGATTAATTCAAGGTAACCTCCAAGTGAGTTTTCCTGATTCTCCTACTTATCACATTCATCGATTCTCCTACTTATCACATTCATCGATCATGCATGAGTTTTCCTGATTTTTCTGAAGTCTATAGTATTAGTACGTACTATTTATTTAAAACCAAAGATGTCTACTCGTTGTAATTAAGAGGGGACCAACCCATGGTCTTACCATTTTGGGCATATGCAGGCTTGATTTCTGTTTGCTAGTGCAAAGTACGGCAATAACGGAAAGCACGGTTCTCGAGTGAGAGCGATGACGACGGTGCAGGAGCTCGCTGCTGGTGCCCTCGTCACATCCGACGTGCCAACCCAGTACGTCGTGCGGGGGCACGACGACCAGCAGCTTTCCACGGCCGTCGTCACGGCGCCGGTCCCCGTCATTGATCTCGGCCGCCTTCTCAAGCAGGACGGGGACGGCGACGAGGCAGACAAGCTCCGGTCAGCGCTACACTCCTGGGGCCTCATATTGGTAAGTAACAATAATGCTGTCAGCTGTAGCCGGTACGGTGAAAGAGAGAGAGAGAGAGATCAAACATTCATATATGGTTCCTGCAGGTCAGTAACCATGGCGTGGACGCCGCGGTGATGGACGGCATGAGAGCCGCGTCGAGGGAGTTTTTCCGGCAGCCGCTCGGAGAGAAGCAGAGGTACACCAACCTGGTCGCCGGCGAGCGGTTCCAGTTTGAGGGGTACGGCAACGACCGGGTGAACTCGCCGGACCAGATCCTGGACTGGACCGACCGCGTATACCTCAAGGTGGAGCCCGAGGACGAACGGTGCATGGCCATCTGGCCAGCGCATCCCGATACCTTCAGGTGATCGACATTGCCATCTGAGTTCAATGTTTCTTTCACCGAAGGATATGATCATCATCAGATAGGTCTTACATACTACATATATTCTTGTGTTGCAGGGATGCTCTGCATGAATTCACGAAGAAATGTGGAGGAGTGAAAGACGGCCTGCTCAGGGCACTGGCGAAGCTGCTGGAGCTTGACGACGACGACTACTTCGTGGATCAGCTTGGCGTGAGGCCGTCAACTCACGCTAGATGCAGCTACTACCCGGAGTGTCCGAGGCCGGAGCTCGTCTTCGGCCTCAAGCCCCACTCCGATGGAACCGTTGTTACCGTCCTCATGGTCGACGACACCGTCGGCGGCCTGCAAGTTCTCAGAGATGGTGTCTGGTGGGATGTACCCATTGTGCCTCACACACTGCTGGTAATTATAGGAGATCAAACTCAGGTACAGTATATATTCACAAAGAAAAATTATATTGTCAATAGCAATATTCTTGGTGACAATTCTGAATATTAAGCTAAAACTTTTGTGACACAGATAATGAGCAATGGGATCTTCAAAAGCCCGGTGCATAGGGTTGTGACAAATGCAAAGAAAGAGAGGATATCGGTGGCTCTAGACTACTCCGTTGATCCCGAGAGAGAAATCGAGCCATCCGCTCAGCTGGTTAATAAGAACAGACCGGCGTTGTACAGAAAAGTGAAGGTCAAGGACTACATTGCGGGGCATTACAATCACTTTTCTCAAGGAGAAATACTTATCGACGCAGTGCAGATATAACCGAGAGTTATATCATGCATATGTTTCATACAACAACAACCCATGAATTTTTTTAGAAATTGTTTGTATCGTGTATCATTACATGCCAAGTCTATTTAATATGTTTGTTTGGTACACATGTATTTTCAGGTTTTATAATGGTCTACATGAATAATAAATAAACATACAAATATGGTGTTTATTTTAGAAAGTGTATATTGTATTATTGAAAGATGTATGGTTAAGACTACATTGTATGGTTGTATGGGCATGTGCCACAAGTAAAATAAAGCAGTATTTTGAAACAAAAATCGACACGAGGAATAGTCCATCAGAATGACTCAACCACCTTTTTGCATAACGTTGATGCATAGATTTTATATTACCCATTCTTGAAGAAACAATAATTAACAATAAGAAAATGATGCAAACATTATTACTAGGTGTAGGAAAAACAATCCCAAGAAGGCAAAAATGTGTAAACGAACACACCTCTGAATCCCAAGAAGACAAGGAAAGCAACTGGGAAGAGAGAGTTGATCTTATTTATATGCACCGGTTGTTATGGTTTTATTTTGCATGAAATATGGGTAAGTTGTTAGATTCAATTACTTAAAATGTGAAGTATTCACAATGAATCTAGACCATGTCTTGTAGGACTCTCATTTAGTCTTCATTTATAATTTTGTCTAGGAGAAAATAATTGATCAATTTTATAAGAACTCTAAGACATCTCTGCGATTCTAGAGCTGTGAAGAACAAGAAAGAACTATAGGAAAGATAGAAGAATGAGTAGAATAGGAATTAGTTTAGCAGAACCGTATTGTTCATATATGAAAGACACCTTTCAAAAAAACGTGGAGTGGTTGAAAACACTCGTATTCAATTAGGAGGCAATGATGTCCTAACTTGTCTTTCGTTTACTCGTAACATCTTTTCCAGGTCAGTCGGTGTCCGCACTTGTCATATATACAAATGCCTTCTGAGTACTCTTTGGTAGAATCCAGGTCAATTGGCGTCCAACACTTTTTTAAATGCCTTCGTATTAGTGGAACTTGAGGGAAGCTAGGAAGTCTAATGCCGGCCATGAGTATCTGGAAAGCAAGAAGTTTTTATCTTTATCGTTTATCTAATAAGTATGAAATGGCATAATCATCTAGGATGGAATAACTAGTATTAACTAGTAGGCAGACACTCCCTCCCACGCGCAACACATTGCGGCCCTTTCTCCGTCCAAATTTTCTACTCGTCCAAATCTCCATATGAGGTATGGTATCGATTATTCTATGGATAACTCACATGCAAATCGGCAATGGAACATGCAACCAAAGTACTAATCTCCATTTAGTTAATCAAATTCTCCCAAGGCGGCATCGGCTCCGCGCAATGCATGCGAGATCCATTCCAACTATTTTTACTAATTTCCATTTAGTTATTACTAATTTCCATTTACTTATTCATAATATATTAATCTCCCAAGTCCAAACTCCTTTTTCACGATGTGTACATCTGAGGGATAAGTATGAGATGAGATATTTATAGAGTGCTCCATGTGTATATATGGCTCTCTCATCTCTGAAAGGATATTTGAAACGTGGTTCTAGAAGGAGATCCGTTAGATATTTTTAGACGAAATAAGGTCATTTAAGTTTTACTATGATATTTTACTACTTAAACATAACCATATGTGAACTGTGCAAAACATAACTTTTGATTTTCTTTCACAGTAAGTTATGTAATTTACATTGTAATTTGATCATTTTGTTACTTTTGCACATTTCCCAAATGAACACATTTAAGTTTCAAAGTTTACAGTGATATCCTTTGTGTCCATTATATCTACACACATGATTCCTTTTTCCTTTTTCCTATCACACTTAAATGGAGGAGTCTTTGCTAAATTTCTCTACAGCGATCATATATACCTACGGCCAAAAACCATTTGTTACTTCTAGTACTTTGGATTTAAGAACTCGAGCTTGTACAAATTCGACTATTAGAATCTCTCTCTAGGGTCGATTTTGTAATTCAATTTTAGAACTACTACAAACACCTTCAACACATGGGATGGAGAACACCGCGGGCTAGCTCATCGCCGCAGAGCATTCATGGGGTACCATGACGGGAAAGCTAACAACTCTCCTCTAGAGATACCTCTGCAAAGCGCCACGGTTCAAACACTCAGACCTGATTGTCTTCAATGTGTCTCTTTTCACCGTGAAGACAAGTGCATTGGACCTGAGAAATATCTTTCTACCGTGCGTGTTTCACCGTGTTTCAGTCTTTGCCAATCAATGTAGCTATCATGCAGGTTTCTGAAATGTTTGGTCCAGAAAAAATTGAGCCCCTCGAAAATTTGGGCCATGTGCGGCCGCACAGGTCGCACTCCTACAGGCCTGACCCTGGTCTAATGGTGTCACTATTTATTGCTAAGAGGTTTTCTCTATGTTTAAGAAGTATTAGTACACCACCATTGGTCATTTGATGCCAACGGTTGTATGCTAACACCGCATTGTCTTCAAATACTCCCGGTGATACCATTTTTGCCAGGCCTAGTGTTCCGAAACACGAAGTTATCATGGGACCAAATGCCCGTCAGATTAATGATGTATTTTCCTTGAGGAAGGTTCCTATACGGAAACATGTGTTAGCTAGTACTCTAATAGTCTAAATAATAAACAACATAATTGATGTGCGTAGAGCCTTCTTGTCCAATGTGTGTACGAAACTTCCTCTCTACCGTGAGATGATCAAAAAATCAAAATACAGCTTGATTTCAACGTCGAAAAGGAATCAAATGTAAAATCGTACTATGTATAACAACTGGCTTAAGCAACGGAATTGATGTGTGTATGATCCTTCACGTCTGATGTGTGTATGACATTTCCTCTACGTCGTTAGATGGTCAAACAATCAATGTATACAGCATTGACGTCTCACAAGAATCAGATGAAAAGATTGCCGATAGCGGTTCTTAATAAACAAAGCTCCTTCTTCTAGCTAGCTCTTCCACAATTAAGTTGTATATTATTCATTGTATAGCATAGACATGGCTAGAGAAATTGATTGAAGATCCATCTGCAACTGATTGATCTGCAAGATTTGCCTACTTATGAGATGCATTATGCACAAGTTTGGGTACCTTAATTGAATTCCCCAACTAAGTAGTGTTAGCGTACTATCAGGTTTCGCCCAACACTCAGATTACATTCGTCCATATGCGCATAAACGGCCGATCTATAAGAAAAGATCGTACTCTATCCCAGAAGCCCATATTCAAGGGAGGATGAGATCTATCCCTTACAAAGCTGATCAGAGCCTCATTCTGTAGGCGAGGTGGGCTAAACCGAGCAGCCTTCACCAGTCCTACAGTAGCCCTAACATCCTATCCCCCGAGAACCTTCTTAGGAAGGTGTCCAGTCAGGTTTAGCCCCGCACTGAGGCTATGTACATATGTTTATACGCATAGGGTCCAACTATAAGTAGAGAGCTTACTCTATCAGAAAAGCCTAGACTAAAGGCAAGAAGAAATTTCTCCCTTATAAGTTGATCACAGTCTCCTTCCGTAGGTGAGTAGGTCTAACCCAAGCAACATCTACTTATCCTGCCAGCCCTTAACAGTAAGCACATGATTTTCAAAACGTGCTGCAATTGCCTATACTAGCATGTGATGTTAGCTCTGACTAAGAAAAGGAATGCTCTTTCATTAAACCAAAAAATAAGGACATTTCTCCATTGTACGCTGGTCGTAGACTCCTTCCGCAGGCGAGATGAGACTAAAACAGTGTCCGCTGATCCTGCAGCAGCCCTAGCAGTATAACCACTCAATTGTCAAACATGTTGAATTGACATGTACTAGTAGGTGAGTGTGTAGCTCTGACTAAGAAAGTGAATGCTCTTCCGTGAAACTAAAAAATAAGGTAATCTCTCCCTTATTAAGCTGGTCGGAGGCTCTTTTCATAAATGAGGCGGGACTAAACCAAGCCATCGTCTCTACTAATCCTGCAACAGCCCTTACACTAAGCACCCGATTTTCAAACGTGCTGCAGCCACGTACTAGTACGTGATTGTGACTCTGACAAACAAAGGGAATGATCTTTTACTGAACAAATAATGTGTACGTCCCGGCCGTTCTAAGACTATGACTACATTTTATTGCATACACGCATTATTAGCGCTTTGTCTCGAACGAGATATTTTTGAGGCCACATCATGTCACGCATCTGTCAAGTCCGTCTTACAGTTACAGACAACGAAAGCAAGTGGGAAGAGAACAAGTTGCTCTTACTTGTCTGCACCGATTGTTACGCGGTTTTGTTTTGCATCAGATATAGGTTTCGTTAGAATTGGCTGCGTAAGATGCGACTTCACATAGGGCATATGGCAATAAGTCTTGCAGAGACTGTTATATATATATATATATTTTGTGGAAACATCATATATGTACCTGTGCAATACTTTTCGTGCAGATCGCGACTCTTGGAGCATTATTTTGCAGTCACCTTGATATCTAGGATGTCAAGTGGGATCACCAAAATCCCACTTTTAGTTTATTTGCTAAAATCTAGTGTAAATTTTTGCTTAAAATGTCAACTAGATTTTGACAATGAACTAAAGGTGGGACTTTGGTGGTATCCCACTTGACTCCCTACTTGATATCATCTGTCATCTTGGTTATAACTAAGAAAAAAGTGGCCATTAGCTACTCCTTCAGACAATTCTTGACAGTGAATTTCACGGCTGCAAGACAAATACTGTATAAATCCGGTGGCTTGGGACTTGGCAAGTGAGGCCGCCAATACAAACTTGTCTCTTGAAACTGATATTAAAAGTGCAGATGGGTGCCGAATCGAAGTTCATTTCACATCAGTGCACATCCTTTTGACCGATGCACCTGCGCACATTTGGCGTCTTTGAGGTCGCCTCCTGCATGCTTGTTTGGGATGGCTCTCATGTGATGTTATATATACCCCACGAGGGTCAGATAAATACATAAAAAATTATTAGGGTTTTTAATTTTCATGGTATCAGAGCCAAGAGGTATCAAGTTCAAGATACAGCTCACGAAGTATTAAAAAATTTGCTCATAAATAATTGTCAACCATAAATATAAATATAAATTGATATAGTTCTTTCTATCAATCATCTATGGTTTGCATGTTTTTCTATCTTGGTTACAGATCTTTCTTGTCCCTCACAACCACACGAGCGTAAAGTTGTCTCGAGTTATTCCAGCTACCACCATCCTCGTGCATTGCCTCCCTCGCAGGCACTAATCAATTGTAATAAACTGATTATTTAGTTTTTCCCGGGAGAACTAGGGAGCACAATCTGGCCGCCGTCCAACAGCCTTTGCTTTGTCGAATGTAGAATTGCTACCCCCAGCTCCAGAGCACATAGAGTGTTCGAGCTGGCTGCAGGGCCAACATGGACAACCCAAAAACAACGCCTCAACCTCACAGATACCCTCCAGTTGTAGAGCTGTGAATGACATTTAGATTTTGTGCGAATTGCTAGAACAGTAGGAGCATTTTGCAGTGGATTCAATAAAAATTTATTGCTAGTCCACCGTAGTTCCAGGTTTCAGCACACAACTGAGATTTATTCTAACATGTTCCCACTGTCTTCCTGGTCAGTCTTGTGTACTTTGATGTTATGTCATTTGCAACATCCACTAGTACAAACCGACATTAAGGACACCCACATGAGCAAAGGCATCTACAAGTTCCACGTTTAGAATCTCTCTCTAAGGTCGATTTTGTAATTAAATTTTATCATGACTTCAAACACCGTCACCACATGGCTGGAGAACAGCGGGGGGTTAGCGAATCTCCGCCGAGCATCCATGGGGCCGGCATCCATGGTGTGAAATCTAAGGACTCTCCTCTAAAAATTAATACATGCAGAGCGCCCCGGTTCAAACTCTAGGGCCTGATTTTGTCTTCAAAGTGTCACTTTTCACTGTGAGGACAAGTGCATGCATTGGATCTGAGAAATTTCTTTCTACCGTGTGTGTTTCACTCTGTGCCAAAACAAATTGGGGCCCCCCTTATTTTGGGCCATGTGCGGCCGCACAGGTCGTACTCCTGAAGACCCGTACCTGGTCTAATGGTGTCATTGTTTATTGCTAAGAGGTTATCTCTATTTTTATGAAGTATTAGTACACGACCATTGGTCATTTGATGCTTAATTATGGTCATATGCTAACACCGCATTGTCTTGAAATACTCCCGGTGATACCATTCTGGCCAGACCCTGGTGTTCTGAAACATGAAGTTAGCATGGGACTACATGCCTGCCAGATCAATGATACATTTTCCTCAGGGAAGGTTCCTATAATAAAAATATGTTAGCAAGTACTCCTATAGTCTAAACAATAAACAACATAATTGATGTGCATCGATCCTTCCTGTCAAATGTGTGTACGAAACTTCCTCTGCAACGTGAGATGGTCAAACAATTAAAATACAAACTTGTTTTACAACATGGAAAAGGAATCAGATGGAAAATACAACAATTGGTTTAAGCAAAGGAATTGATATGCGTAGGATCCTTCATGTACGATGTGTGTATGACACTTTCTGTGCGCCTTTAGATGGTCAAGCAATCAAAATACACACTACTTGACGTTTCACAAGAATAAGATGAAATAAATTGTCGAACATATATCCGTTCACAATAAACTAAGCTTCTTCTAGCTAGCTCTTCCACAATTAAGTTGCATATTTTTCATTTTAGAGCATAGTAGAGGCCAGAGAAATTGACTGATTGATCCGCAAAGATTTGCCTACTTATGACATGCATCAAGCACGAGTTTGGGTCCCCTTATCGAATTCCCTAGCTAAGTAAGTGTTAGCGACCTCTCGGGTTTAGCCCAACATCCAGCCTACCTTCACACGTTTGTATGGTTTATGTACATACAACCCAATTATAAAAAAGGCCCGTCCATCATAAAAGCCCGGACTGAAGGAATGAAGGATTCTATCTCTTTCTCCCTTATAAGCTGATCACAACATTTTTCTATAGGCGAGGTGGGACTAAACCGAGCAGGCTCCCCTGGTCCTACGTCAGCTCTCATCCCCCGAGAAGCCTCCCAGGAAGCGGCATGATGATGTTAACTCTGATACGAGATGCTAGCCTCCACTCAAGTTTAGCCCAGCACTCAAGCTATGTGCGAATGTTTATGTTCATATGGCATAACTATAGGTTGAGATCTCACTCTCTCCCAAAACACATGACTGAAGGGAGGAAGACATTTTTCCCTTATAAGTTGGTCGCAAGCTTCTTCCATAGACGAGGTAGAACTAAATCAAGCAGCCTTTACTGGTCCTACAGCAGCCCTAACAGTAAACTCAAACATGTTGCGGTTGCACGTAACTAATATGTGAGTATATGTATGACTAAGACGGGAACTCTTTCATTTAAAAAATATATTAAAATCTCTCCTAACAGTAAACTCAAACATTTTGCAGTTGCACGTAATTAGTACGTGATTGTAGGTATGACTAAGAAAGGGAACTCTTTCAATTAAAAAAATATATTAAAATCTCTTCCTAATAAGTTGGTCGCAGCTTCTTTCTATAGGAGAGGTGGGACCAAACCAAACAACATTCCTCTTTCCGTAGGCAATGTTGGAATAAATCAATTAGTTTTTACGGGTCCGCGGTAGCCCTAATAGTAAACACCCGATTTTCGAATGTGCTGCAGTTGCACATACTAGTATGTGATTGTAGCTCTGACTAATAAAGGAAATGCTCTTTCATTACACATAATATTAGAGTATAGGTCGGCGCGGCTAGGGCATCTACCCTCCCTATTCGAATTATAACTTTATCTCTATTAGTCTTGGAGTCCAAGTCAGTTGTAATCTATATAAACAGCCCATCGTGGCTAAAATATATACAAGTTATTATTCTCTCAAAATACCATGGTATCAGACGCCTAGGTTTTCCGCACCTGGGATGGCTGCCGGCGTTCCTACCTCCTCCTTTTCCTCCTCCACACCTACATCTACCCAAATACCACCTCCCCAAATTCCGATGATCTCTCTAGACGACACCATCGCCGATGTCTCCCCCTTCATACCGATCTCGCTCGACCTCGGAGCCCACAACTACTACCACTGGCGCCACCTCTTCACCATCCACCTCGGCCGCTGCGGCCTCCATCATCATATAGATCCTTCCTACCCTCCACAGCCTGCCGATCCCCGCTGGATCAAAGATGATCTCGCCATCATCCAGTGGATCTACACCCGCATCTCCACGGAGCTCTTCAACCTGGTCTCCTCCGACGACGCCACCGCCGCCGATCTATGGGCCTCTCTCTAGCAGTTGTTCTAGGATAACTCTGACGCGCGCATCAACGCGCTCAACACGGAGCTTCGCACGACCACCCAGGGAGACACCCCGGTCACTGTATTCTGCCAGCGGATCAAGACCATCGGCGACGAACTCCGTGATCTTGGTGATCACGTCGACGACCATACCCTCATCAACGCCCTCCTCGTCGGCCTCGGAGATCAGTTCGAGAAGCAACAGTCCTTCATCCCCATGCTGAAGCCCTACCCCACCTTCAAGGAGGTGTGTTCCCTACTCCAGCAAGAAGAGAAGAATCAAGCTTGTAAGGCACAATGGGCGCCGCACGTCTTCCACGCCACCACCCCTGTCGTAGCAGGGAATCCGTCCTCTAGGCTGCCGCGGCAGCCGCCCGCACACCCACCTCCTGCCGCACCAGCCGCGGCCCTGACCCTGCCTCCTAGATGGCGCCCGAGCCCTAATTACAGGGGCAAGACCCCAATCTACAGGCCTCCCATGATGCGCCCCTCCGGCCTGATACATTGGAAACATATCTATAATTTTTGATGATCCATGCTTGTTTTGTATCTACTTTGCTTTACTTGTCTACACTTTGAGGTGCTTTTTACATGTTTTCTGGTACTAACCTATTAACAAGTTGCAACAGTGCCAGATGCCTGTTTTTTGATGTTTTTGGTTTCAGAAAAGTTAGTAAAGAAATATTCTCGGAATTGGACGGGACAAACGACAAACTCAATAACTTTCCGTGGGGAACAAGAAGTCCATAGGAGAGCCCGAGGGGCCGGCCAGAGGGGCCAGACCCCCCTAGGCGCGGGTGGACCCTAGGCCGCTCCTAGCTAGGGTTTGGCCGCCATGGCGGCCGCCTCGGTCTCCCCCTTCGCCTATAAGAAGCCCCTGATGCAGAAACTCTCAGGACCCGATCAATATTCCACGAAACCGTCTGTAGCCCCGCCACCATCGTCCCTATATCGGGGGGGGGGGGGGAGGGATCTGAAGCTCTTCCCAGCACCTTGCCGGAGGGGAGATCATCCCGGAGGCCTTCTCTCCGGTATGATTCGTGAGTAGTTCCACCTTGGACTATGGGTCCATGTAGTAGCTAGATGGTTGTATCTCCTCCTTTGTGCTTTCATGTATAGATCTTGTGAGCTCCGTTCATGATCAAGATCTAATCTATTTGTAATCATGCATGTTGTGTTTGCAGGGATCCGATGGATATTGACATTATTATGTTGGTTTGATTAATGGTTTTATCTTTAAGATTCTATCATGTCTGTGTTGTTTGTGATCTTGCATGCTCTCCGTTGCTAGTGGTTATCTTGGCCAAGTAGTTGCTAGTGACTCCAAGAGTGAGTATTTATGCTCGATAGTGGGTTCATGCCTCTAGTTTCCAAGGGAAGTGACAATAATCTCTTCGGTTTTAGATGTGCTGTTGCTACTAGGGATAAAACAACGGTCTCTTGTTTATGGAACATGTGGACTGTTTACCTTACACACTTTTCTTAAACCAGTTGTCTCTTTCTTGCAACTTAATACTGGAGGGGGTTCGGATGATAACCTGAAGGTGGACTTCTAGTCATAGATGCAGTTGGATTACGGTCTATGTATATTGTTGTATCGCCCAATCAACCTCATAGGATCTTTCTGGCTAGTAATTGCATTGTTATGCCTTGCTCAGTTCCTGTTAATTGCCCTGCTGTAATTTGTTTACCCTTCATGCCATGTTGTTTATCTAAGGAGAGCACCTCTAGTGAACTATAGACCCCGGACCAATCTTTACCATTGATAGAACTTCCACTGTTACTTGTTTACTTCCTGCAAACCATTAGCTTCCACACCATACGTTTAATCCTTTGTTACAGCAAACCGGTGAGCTTGAAAACCTCACTGATTTGTTGGGGAAAAGTCTTGAGTTTGTGTTGTGCAGGTCTCCACGTTGTTTGCAACACCTGTGTGACGTTTCCTTCCTCCTCCTGGTTCGATAACCTCGGTCTCAACTGAGGGAAAACTTGCTGCTTGCTCTTCACACCCTGCGCTTGGGGTTACCAACGAGGCACCAGTTAGCATCAAGTATTGCTGGCGCCATTGCTGGGGACTCTACTTCAACCTCTTCCTCGAGCACCATCAAGTATTTCTGGCGCCGTTGCCGGGGAGGCTAAGGATGTCTTCACAAGGGGAGTCCTTCACTTCCTTTCTCTTTACTTTGTTTTTAGTTTGATTTATTTCTTTTGCTTGGTTTTGTTTTCCTCTTTCCAAAAAAAACCAAAAAAAACTAGTCTAGTTTGGTTTGCTTGCCTTATTCAAAAACATAAAAAAATTAGTTCCTGCTCTAGCTGCTGCTGCTGTTTTTGGCTTGCCCACCTTTGCCAAAATGAACTCTGCTGAGAACACCAAGTTGTGTGACTTCACTAGCACAAACAAAAATGATTTCCTAAGCACACCTATTGCTCCACCTGCTCCTGATGCTATCTTTTATGAAGCCTGCTTTGTTGAATCTTGTGATGAGAGAGCAATTTTCTGGTGCTGGTTTTGATGATCCTGCTGCCCATCTTAATAGCTTTGTTGAACTCTGTGAAATGCAAAAGTATAAGGATGTAGATGGAGATATTATTAAGCTCAGGCTTTTTCCTTTCTCCTTGAAGGGAAAAGCTAAAGAATGGTTGCTATCTTTGCCTAAAAATAGTATTGATTCTTGGACTAAGTGCAAAGATGCTTTTATTGGAAAGTACTATCCTCCTGCTAAGATTATTACTATGAGAAGTGACATTATGAAATTTAAACAACTTGATAGTGAACATGTTGCTCCTGCCTGGGAAAGAATGAAATCTTTGGTTAAAAATTGCCCTACTCATGGACTCACTGCTTGGATGATTATCCAAACTTTTTATGCACGTTTTAACTTCTCCTCAAGAAACTTGTTGGATTATGCTGCTGGAGGTACTTTTATGGGACTCACCTTGGGTGCTGCAACAAGGCTCCTTGATAATATGATGGTTAAATACTCTGAATGGCATGTTGAGAGAGCTCCACATGGTAAGAAGGTAAATTCTGTTGAGGAAACCTCCTCTTTGAGTGAAAAGATTGATGTTATTATGGCTATGCTTGTTAATGGGAAAGCTCCTTTAGATCCTAATAGTGTTCCCTTAGACTCTTTGGTTGTTCAAGAAGATCAAGTTGATGTGAACTTCATTAGAAACAACAATTTCAACAACAATGCTTATGGTAATTATAGGCCTTATCCTCCTAGTGGAAATGCTTATCATGGCAGATCTGGAATGCCTAGTGAAGAAAGGATTCTAGAAGTAGAGAGATCCACTAAGAATTTTATGCAAATGCAATATGAGAAAAATAAGATTTTCACTAAAACTATGGAGGAACAATCTATTATCTTGAAAAACATTAGTCATCAACTTGAGAATTTGAATAGAGAAATTCCTAGTTTACAGTCAAAAATTTTGAGTGCTGAGAAAAATATATCCTCTTTGTCTGAAGCTCAAACTTCCTTGGTTAATAAAATGGCTGCTAAACCTGAAACTATGGAAAACACCTTTGCTACTGCTCATGCCATACAAGTTACTATTGATGAAAATGTTAGGCTGTTAGCTCAACTTCATGCTAGGTGGGAAAGGGAAGCTGAAATTGATAGATACAATAGTGTGTGCACTATCACCACTAAACCACAAGTAGCCCCTATTCCTCCTCCTACTATGCCTAAGCCTATTGATCCTACTACTAGTGATGCTAAGTTTGAGTTTGATATTGATGGTTGCAATATTTCTGAAGTGATTATGTTCCTACAAAAGCTTGCTAGAAGTCCTGATGCTAGTGATATGCATGTTGCCTTTACAAAACACATTATAGATGCTCTTGTTAAGATTAAGGAAGAGAAGCTAAAACACAAAGCTTCCATTCCTAGGAAAGTAGAAGGTAGTTGAGAACCCATTATTAATATGCAAGTGAATGACTTTGATCTCAAAGCTTCATGTGATCTTGGTTCTAGTATCTCTATTATGCCTAGGAAGATTTATGAAATGCTTGATTTGCCACCATTAGAAGATTGTTATTTGGATGTCCCACTTAATGATAATGATAAAAAGAAACTTATGGGGAGTATTAATGATGTTCTCATTATGGTTAATAATGCTTATGTCCCTGTGGATTTCTATGTTTTGGATGTTGAATACAATGCTTCTTGTCCTATTATTTTGGGAAGACCTTTTCTTAAAACAGTTGGTGCCATCATTGATATGAAAGAAGGCACCATCCAATATCATTTTCCATTCAAGAAAGATATTGAACACTTCCCTATGAGAAGAGAGAAGTTGCCTTTTGCTCCTCCTTTGAAAGCAAGATTTGATGTTAATGCTTCTTCATTTGAAAATACTTGATTCTTCTTGCTTCTTGTGCCTAACTTAAAGGCGTTAGAGAAAAGTACTTGTTGGGACATAACCCAAGAGTTTCCTTGAGTCTTAGAAGTTATTACTTCTGTAATAACCTCTCCTTATCCTTTTTGTTTGCTTTTTGTGCCAAGAATAACCTCTAATGAGAGGGAAGTAAGATTTGGGGAGTTGTTGTCCCAAAACAGATTTTTGTCCTCCACCAAAAAATTTTGTGAGGCGTCTATGTAACTCGGATGGAGCTCAAAATTTACGAATAAATCCCCTAGTATGTTATCTAACTTTCGTTAGTTCAACACTTTGTGATTTGAGCAACAAAAGTTGTTCTAAAAAAATCGTTTCTACCTGCTGGACTATTTTAACAGAATTGTGCCATTATTTGCATTTGCTTCTTATTGATTCCTTTTGAGCTCTCTTCAGGTAAATTGAGTTTATTTGAAGGAGTTACTTCAGTAGCTTGTGTTTTTAGTGAAAAACCTTGCTGTTCTAAAGCTTTTCCTGTGGTCTAATATCTTTTTAATAAGCTAATGTTGCTAATGAGGATTGTGTGAAGTTTTGTATGAAGGAAAAATTCCAGGTGTGTCGGGGGGATAACCCCCGGTAGGGTCACGAGAGGGGAAACATAGCGCAGCTGGGTTGGATCCGAGTAAAGCAGATGGTCGCCTATGATCCGGCAGTGGTTCAAGGAAACCCGGCACATGCGCGGGGTGAAGGGGTGGTACTATTCACAATTTATTTTATTACCATAATTTGTGTTGAGTTCTATTCATAATTTTTGTTATGATGATTAATATATTCATATTGATCTCCTTCTTTTTAGTTGGATGAGATGTGGGAGAAAATCCTACCACGGGACCGCCTACAAATAATTCAAGAGGAATTATCGGGATTTTTTCATAAGGAGGTCATATACCCAAAGGGAGAATACAATATAGATAAAGTCTAAAGCATCCATATAATTAAATGATCTCCATGTAATCAAATAGATGGGCTCTAGTCCCGGGTGAGACTCGTATCCCAAGTTGTATATATATATTGTTGGAATTATGCCCTAGAGGCAATAATAAAGATGTTATTATTATAATTCTTGTTCATGATAAAGTTTATATTCCATGCTAGAATTGTATTAAGCAGAAACTTTGATACTTGTGTGGTTTATGAACAACAAAGTGTCCCTAGTACGCCTCTATGGACTATCTCATTGATTAATGATGGTTAAGGTTTCCTAACCATAGACATGAGTTGTCAATTAATAATGAGATCATGTCATTAGGAGAATGATATGATGGACATACCCAAATTAAGTAGAGCAATTAGATCGTGTCATCATGTTCATCTTTGCGAAGCTTTTTCTTATGTGAAGTATTGTATTCCTTAGACCATGAGATAATACAACTCCCTGGTATCGGAAGAAAGCTTTGAGGTCATCAAACGTCATCCTATGTGAGGGTGATCATAAAGGTGTCTCTCAGGTGATCGGAAAGTACTTGTTGGGTTGTATGTATCGAGATGGAATTTGTCCCTCCCGAGTCGGAGAGATATACTTCAGGCCCACTCGGTAATCGATATCAACACCTCTTGCAAGCACGTGGTTAAGGAGTTAAACATCAAGTGATATCGTATTACAGAACGAGTAAAGTACTTGTTGTGAACGAGATTGAACTAGGTATGCCGATACCAACGATCGAATCTCGGGCAAGTAAAATATCGCGTGACGAAGGGAATACATATATGGGATTAATTGAATCCTGGCATCGTGGTTCATCCGATATGATCATCGAGGAATATGTGGGAGTCAATATGGGTTTCCAGATCCCGCTGTTGATTATTGATAGAAGATCATGTCTGCATATTCTCGAACCCATAGGGTCACACACTTAACGTGCATCGACACTAGGATAGAATGGATAATTGGTTTATGAGTTTTTTTCAGAGTCTCGGATGAGATCCAGGACATCACGAGAGGTTCCGGAATGGTCCGGAGAATAAGATTCATATAAAGGAAAGCAGTTTTTGGATTTTGGAATCGTTTCGGAGTTTATCGATATTGTACCGGAAGGTTTTAGAAGGTTCCGGAGTGGGACCAACGTGGGCCCACTTGTCGGAGGCCTGCGTGGGCCTAAGGGTAAGTGCCCTGGCCGCTTTAGGCCAGGGGCACAAGGCCCCAAAGGCCTAACCGGCCAGCCCTAGGGGAGCCTTCTAGAAGGAAGGGGGAAGACTTGCCCCCCACTCCACCCTTGGGGCCGCCGCCCTGGGGCTTGGACGAGGGGCCAAGGGGGCCGGCCAGCCCCCTATATAAGGAGGGAAGGGGCGCACCCTCCCCCTCCCATCCTCCAACCCTAGCCGCCGTCCTGCTGCCCCTCCACTTCTCTCTCTCCCGACTGCGCGTAGGCGAAGCCCTGTCGCAGAAACTCTCCACCATAGCACCACGCCGTCGTGCTGCAGATCCAATCTATCTGTCCACCATACTTGCTGGACCAATGAAGGAGGAGACGTCGCGGCACCGTACGTGTGCATCTCTCGGAGGCGCCGCCACTTGCGGCGTAGGATCGGATCGGATCGTGAGGAGGAGACGGCTAGTACGACTACATCAACCATGTTCTGTTGAAAATTTCCGCTGTGCGATTTATTCAAGGGTATGAAGATCTCCTCAATCTCTCTTGTTGATTGCATCTCCTAGATTAGATCTTGGCTTTCTTGTTTGCATCTGTAGGAAATTTTTTGATTTACTATGCTGTGAAACCCTTCAGTGGTATCAGAGCTAGATCTATGCGTAGATGTGTTTCACGAGTAGAACGCAACATGCTTGTTGCGGGCGTTGATGTTTTCTGTTGCAAACCTCTTGTTGTGTATTTCTTATGGCGCGACATAGTGAGATCGAAGCGGTCCAGTCCAACTTTACGCGACCTCGTTCGCGAGATCGGCTCCGCACTTGACGTGTGGCTTGTTCCACACATGCGGCTGGTGGATGCCAGTTTCTCTCACTATAGTAGTCATGGGATTTACACCGGATGTTAGCAACCATAATATCACCTTGTGGCTTTCCGTAGGTAAGAATCGTTCTTAGCTTGTTACTCACATAAGCCACGTAAAACGTGCAACAACAAAGTAGAGGCGTCTAACTTGTTTTTTGCAGGGAGTGTTTTGTGATATGGTATGGCCCAAGACATGATGTGTCTGATGTATGCAATGATCATGTTTTGTAATATTTCACGACTTGCATGTCGATGAGTTCACAACCGGCAGGAGCCGTATGGTTGTCTTTATAATTATTGTGTATGACCTGCGTGTCAACTTCTTATATGCCATATAATATCTTTACCTTATCGCTAAGTAGTTAGCAATAGTTGTAGTTGCTATTCATGGTGGAGGCAATCATGGTGGAGTGATGGAGATCATGCTGGCGCGCACAAGATGGAGATCATTGCGCGGAGATTGGCTATACCATGTCACATAAAATTATATGCATGTGATGTTTATCCTTTTATGTATCTTATTATGCTTAGATCGCGACGGTAGCATTATAAGATGATTCCTCACTTAAAGATCAAGATAAAATTGTGTTCTCCCCATGTATGCACCATTGCGAAAGTTCGTCGTTTTCAAGCACCTCGTGATGATCGGGTGCTATAAACTCTACGTTCACATACAACGGGTGCAAGCCAATTTTGCACACGCGGAAATACTTGTGTTTGACTTGACGAGCCTAGCATGTACAGACATGGCCTCGGAACACACGAACCGAAAGGTTAAACATGAGTCAGATGAATGATATGATTGACACTTTGTTGTCCACCATTGAAACCACATCTCTTCTCGTGAAGATCGGATTAGGTGTGGTGAATTTGGATCGTGTTCACTAAACAACTTGAGGGATGTTGAATTTAGTGGGAGTTCATCTAGTAATTTTATTAAGTTTAACTAGTTATTATGAACATATTCTAAATTGTATTTGCAAATTTTGTAGATCAAATGGCTAAGTCCAACTTCAACTTCAACGTTTTTGCTGAGAAAGAAAAGCTTAAAAACAATGGGTCTAACTTCACTAACTGGTTCCGCAATATGAGAATCATTCTCGCTGGCGGACAAAAGGACTATGTACTTGAGAAAGTGCTAGGTGACGCCCCTGCTACTGATGCGCCGACTGATGAAAAAGCTGTTTATCAGTCGCGCAAAGATGATTATGGAGTGATTAAGAGTACCATGTTGTTTGCTATGGAACCGGAACTTCAAAATAGTTCTGAGGAGTTCGCCGGGCCCTTTGAGATACTTGAGGAACTGAAAACCATGTTTCAGAATCAGGCCCGTTCTGAGAGATATGAGATCTCTGAGAAGTTCTTTAACTGCAAGATGGAGGAAGGGAGCTCTGTTAGTGAGCACGCCATTAAGATGTCGGGCTACACTCAACGTCTTGAGCAACTGGACTGCAAGATTCCAGAAGAGCTCAAGATTGACAGAGTTCTGCAATCACTCCCTCCTAGCTACAAAGGTTTTGTAGTTACTCACAATCAAATTGGTTCCACTGATACGATCATTGAGCTCTTCGCTAAGTTGAAAGCTGCGGAGGTGGATATCAAGAAAGATAATCATTTGTTTATGGTCAATAAGACCCCTAGATTTAAGAAAGGTAAGGGTTCAAAGAAATCCTTCAAGAAAGGCAGCGGCAAGCGCGTTGCCCCTGCTGAGAAGAAGCTCAAGTCTGGACCTAAGCTGGACACTGAGTGCTTCTATTGCAAGGACAAGGGTCACTAGAAGCGCAACTGTCCGAAGTACTTAGCGGACAAGAAGGCTGGCACCATTAAAGGTATATTTGATATACATGTTATTGATGTTTACCTTACTAGCGCTCGTTGTAGTGCCTGGGTATATGATACTGGTTCAGTTGCTAATATTTGTAACTCGAAACAGGAGCTATGGAATAGGCGGCGGCTAGCAAGGGATGAGGTGACGATGCGCGTTGGCAATGGATCAAAAGTTGATGTGATGGCCGTCGGCACGCTCTCCTTAGTTTTACCTTCGGGATTAGTTTTAAACCTTAATAAGTGTTATTATGTGCCTGCGTTGAGCATGAACATTATATCTGGATCGTGTTTATTGCAAGACGGTTATTCATTTAAATCGGAGAATAATGGTTGTTCTATTTATATGAATAACATCTTTTATGGTCATGCACCTGTTGTGAATGGTTTATTTCTTCTGAATCTCGAAAGCAATGAAACGCACATCCATAACATTGAGGCTAAGAGATGCAAAGTAGATAGTGATAATCCAACTTATTTGTGGAACTGCCGTCTAGGTCATATTGGTGTAAAACGCATGAAGAAACTCCATTCTGATGGACTTTTGGAGTCTCTTGATTTTGAATCATTTGACACGTGCGAGTCGTGCCTCATGGGCAAGATGATCAAAACCCCGTTCTCCGGAATAATGGAGCGAACAAAGGACTTATTGGAAATCATACATACCGATGTATGCGGACCAATGAGTGTTTCGACTTGCGGTGGATATCGATATTTTCTCACTTTTACTGATGACTTAAGTAGATATGGGTATATCTATTTAATGAAACATAAATCTGAAACGATTGAAAAGTTCAAAGAATTTCAGAACGAAGTGGAAAACCATCATAACAGGAAAATTAAATTTCTACGATCCGATCATGGAGGTGAATATTTGAGTTATCATTTTCTCACGCATCTTAAAGCAAGCGGAATCGTTTCGCAACTCATGCCACCCGGAACACCACAGCGCAATGGTGTGTCTGAACGTCGGAATCAAACTCTATTAGATATGGTGCGATCAATGATGTCTCTTACAAATTTGTCGTTATCATTTTGGGGTTATGCATTAGAAACCGCTGCATTCACTTTAAATAGGGCACCATCTAAATCTGTTGAGACGACACCATATGAACTATGATTTGGTGCTAAACCTAAGTTGTCGTTTCTTAAAGTTTGGGGATGCGAAGCTTACGTCAAGAAGTTGATGCCGGACAAGCTCGAACCCAAAGCGGAGAAATGCATCTTCATAGGATACCCTAAGGAAACGATTGGGTATACCTTCTACCATAGATCCAAAGACAAAGTGTTTGTTGCAAAGAACGGATCCTTTCTTGAGAAGGAGTTTCTATCGAAAGAAGTGAGTGGGAGGAAGGTAGAGCTAGACGAGGTTATTGAACCTTCTCTCGAGTTGGAGAGTAGCGCAGCACCTGAAATTGTTCTAGTGCCGTCTGCACCAACAAGAGAGGAAGCTAATGACGAGGATCATGAAACTTCCAATGATTCTACTACTGAACTTCACAGGTCGACAACGTCACGTACCACTCCTGAATGGTACGGCAACCCTGTCTTAAACGTCTTGTTGTTAGACAACAGTGAACCTGCGAATTATGAGGAAGCAATGATGAGCCCAGACTCTGAGAAATGGCTAGAGGCCATGAAATCCGAATTGGGATCCATGAGCGAAAACCAAGTATGGACTTTGGTGGACCCTCCTAGCGACCGTAAGGCCGTTGAGTGCAAATGGATTTTCAAGAAGAAAACGGACGCGGATGGTAATGTTACTGTCTATAAAGCTCGGCTTGTCGCAAAAGGGTTTTGGCAAGTTCAAGGTGTTGACTACGATGAGACTTTCTCTCCCGTAGCGATGTTTAAGTCCATTCGGATTTTATTAGAAATTGCTGCATTTCATGATTATGAAATATGGCAGATGGATGTCAAGACTGCGTTCCTCAATGGCAACATTGATGAAGAGTTGTATATGATGCAGCCCGAAGGTTTTGTCGATCCTAAGGATGCTAATAAGGTGTGCAAACTTCAGCGTTCCATTTATGGACTGAAGCAAGCATCTCGGAGTTGGAACCTTCGTTTTGATCAAGTGATCAAGAGTTTTGGATTTGTTCCAAATTGCTACGAAGCTTGTATCTACAAGAAAGTGAGTGGGAGCTCGGTGACATTTTTAGTACTATATGTGGATGACATATTGATTATTGGAAATAACATTGGTATGCTTAATGATGTGAAGAGTTATTTGAATAAATGTTTTTCAATGAAAGACCTAGGAGAAGCTGCTTATATATTAGGCATCAAAATCTATAGAGATAGACAAAGACGCCTAATAGCTTTAAGACAAAGTACATATCTAGACAAAGTTCTGAAAAGGTTCAGAATGGATAAAGCAAAGAAAGGTTCATTGCCCATGTTGTCAGGTAAGATATTGAGCAAGGCTCAGTGTCCAACTATGGTAAACGATAGAGATACTATGAGCAAAGTGCCATATGCCTCGGCCATAGGTTCTATCATGTATGCCATGCTATGAACTAGACCGGATGTGTCCAATGCTCTTAGTTTGACAAGCAGATACCAAAGTGATCCAGGAGCGGAACACTAGACAGCCGTAAAGAACATCCTAAAGTATTTAAATAGGACTAAAGAAATGTTCTTGGTCTATGGAGGTGATGAGCAGCTCGTCGTAAAAGGTTACGTCGACGCTAGTTTCGACACCGACCCGGATGATTCTAAATCTCAGACAGGATACGTTTATATTTTGAATGGTGGAGCTGTGAGCTGGAGAAGCTGCAAGCAAAGCGTGATCGCGGGATCTACAATAGAAGCGGAATACATGGCTGCTTCAGAAGCGTCAAGTGAAGGAGTTTGGATCAGGAACTTCATCACTGAGCTTGGTGTGGTTCCAAGTGCCTTGGACCCACTGGAGATATTGTGCGACAACACTGGCGCCATAGCACTAGCTAAGGAACCAAGATATCATCCAAAGACCAAGCACATCAACCGCCGTTTTCATATAATTCGAGATTATATAGCAGATGGATATCTGAAGATTAACAAAGTACATACGGATCTGAATGTCGCAGATCCGTTGACTAAACCTCTTCCACGAGCAAAACATGATCAACACCTTAATGCCATGGGTGTTAGATTGTTGCCAGATGTAAACTAGATTATTGACTCTAGTGCAAGTGGGAGACTGTTGGAATTATGCCCTAGAGGCAATAATAAAGATATTATTATAATTCTTGTTCATGATAAAGTTTATATTCCATGCTAGAATTGTATTAAGCGGAAACTTTGATACTTGTGTGGTTTATGAACAACACCGTGTCCCTAGTACGCCTCTATGGACTAGCTCATTGATTAATGATGGTTCAGGTTTCCTAACCATAGACATGAGTTGTCGATTAATAATGAGATCATGTCATTAGGATAATGATATGATGGACAAACCCAAATTAAGCAGAGCAATTAGATCGTGTCATCGTTGTAGAGGTCCCAACCTTTAATAAGGTAGAGATCCCTGTGTTTACAATGCTAGTCCCTAGATCAATAGCTAGCATCCACAGTTAAGATGTAATATCAAGAAACAAAGGTCATAATACAGCTTTATAACCAGGAATAAAATAATTCATTACATCTTACATAGCTCATATGGCTATCACATTACATTGCAGCAGAATATCTATAAGCATGGGGTCCTTCATCTTCAAAGTGCCACAGGCAAACATGTTGGTTGTAGACTTGTAATCCTAATCATTTAAACTTCACTAATATCAAACAAACCTGCAACATAACAAGTTACAACCACAAGGGTCAATACATTTGAATTGTATTGGCAAGTTTCACTACTATGTAGAATTAAGTGGATCCTAACATTACATGCATATTTGGCTAAGTGGGGTTTAGGCTCATTTGCAGAAAGCAATATAGTTTTATCCTATCTTTTCAAAATAGTTTTGATCTTTTGTCAAATCTTTCTGAACTCCTTGGATCCACCAAGTGCTTCAAGTCTCTTGTTGTCACTTTTAAGTTTTACTTTTAGAAATTGGAATGTCGAGATCTCCCATAGCTTCAGGCCTTAGTTGCTCAGTATTGTCCATAACCGGGGACACGGATAAGTACTTAGATTTTTATCTTCTGCAGAAGTTGTACACTTTACCCACATGACACAATCTCATCTTGTTGCCGCCAGTGGCCGCTGGATAAGTACTCACCAAGATGGAGTACTGGCAGATTGAGAATGTGGCGAAGTCTTTCCATAGGGTCCTCCCAATACAGAATGCTAGCTTGTCTTCAGGCACCAATGTAGGGTTCCAAGTTCCCTCGTTCTAGTTAACCTGAAGAGGCCAATGCATGGGTTTTCCACTATGTAGTTGACTAAGCCAGTGCCCATTTAGCATGTGGCTGTACACGGAAGCCACTTTACGAGAAACATGTTCAATCTCTAAGTCCCTGGGTGGTTTTCTTCTAGTGCACAACCAAAAAGAGATTGCCATATAAACATGGTTCCTTTTGTTGCCACCTTGTCCAAAACTTGAGTATCCTTGTCCACCCAGGTGGTTCATTGAGTACTTGTTTTATTATATAAAACATAAGTCTTTTCCCAACTTCATATAATCTCAACATGTATCTCATCTTAATATATATAGCAGGGATAAGCTTATCACAACTACATTGTTTTCACTAAGGAAGGTATAAGGGTATCCTATTAGGATTTAGCATAGCAAAATATAGTAGTCCTTATCATGCATGTTTCAAAATCCACTAAGTGTAATGAGAATAGTAGGACTTGGATGATAGTGTCACTTGCCTTTTTGGTAGAGGATGTTGGTTCACTTCTTGATCTTGCTAATATCACACTCTTATAATTTCACTACAAATCAATCAAGCAAACATAGATTCAACTAGCATTCCAACTAATATTCAAACAATCTATCACACATAAAATAATAGAAGCAAAGTCATGCATGCAAGCATGCAAAAGATAGTTTTATTTTCAAAGGTGGTTTCTACTAGGCTCTAAACATTGTAAGGTTCAAAGTGGTCATTTTCTAAAGTGTCAAACCCATTTGCAAAAGGGTTTTATCTATAAACCATTTTTAAATCAAATCATTATTTCATGTGGTGGAAAATGTTTTTAGCAAAGCAACAATTTTATATTGTTCAACAAATAAGTTGTTAATTCACAAAACTTGGTGTTTAGGGTCAGCAGGTTTGAATCAAAACATTTTCCAAAGGTTTTTCTCAAAAATCATTTCCATATCAAAATCAATATTTTTATTTTGGCTAGAAATGAGCTAATTCAATTATTCAATCCTAATCTTCACAAAATACATTTTTAAATCCATAAGTTGGTTCCTGGGGTCAGTAGGTTCACAACAAAACATTTTGCAAAGATTTCATCTCAAAAACATAACTAGAACAATTTTTATATTCATAACAAGCCTACACAAGTTTCTGTAAAAACAAACATTTTACCAGAAGCTTTTTACTAAACAAAGTGCATGGTTGGCTAGGGCTTGTTTTTCTGAATCCATTGATATAAAGTTTGCAAAATTTGGACGTGTAGATTTTAAGTTATGAATTTTACAAGTTTGCATAACAATCTGATTTCAAATTCTGTTTTAAATCACAGGCTGGGCCACGTGGCTGCTTGCTATTGGCTGATATCGGTTCGGTTGGATCAACCTCTCTGGTGCGTTAGATCTAAATGAAATCATGCGGCTCTGATTCAAACTTACCCCTTCGACCTAATCTAATCATAGCCACAGGATTTGGATCCGACGGGCTCAGTGTGTTTGACCATGAACTGGCGGCGGCGCGCGGTCAGACGGTGGCGTCGCAGTGGTTACAGGAAGCGAGGAGAGAAGTGGAGGTGCTCACCGTGCTCGCAAGGTCGAGGTGAAGCTCAAGGTGGTGCTGGTCTGGCGAGGGGCGCACTAGAGTGGAGGGGATTGCTCGTCGGAGATGGCGTCGGCTTCAGGCGGTCCTGTTTGTCAACGAGGCAAGGTTGCAGTTCACCCCAAAGAAAACGGAAGGTACGGTTAGACGCGGGAGAGTGTGGGGTTCACGTGAGCATGATCGAGAGGGCTCGGGGCGGTCTGGCTTACCAAGGGGAGGTCGCCGGAGTTGCTTGCAGGCGGTGGCGTTCAGGTTGTCGTTGTTGTCGACGTTATGGACCAAGCGCGGGCGAATGAGTGGCACAGGAAGATGCGCCAGGAGGTGGGAAGCAAGCTCGCGTGCAGAGAAAGGAGAGGGGCGGCGAGGTGTGGCCGGAATCGGTGGAAAACCTTGTCGGAGTAGTGGAGGCGCGGGCTCGAATTGGGGCAGCCTAGAGGCAGAGAGGAGGAGATGTCTGGGGGAAATGAGAGAGGGGAGGGAGGCGTTTATGCACGCGTGGTCGCCGGGGGAGTTAAAGCAGGCAATAACGCGAATTGATCGCCGGCAGTAACGCGGCAGCAACGGCTGGGCGTGGTTTGGGGGTTGAAGACGATGGTGAGGTGGCAGTGGGGCATGTCTGTCAGCGAGGAAGAGAGAGAGGGAGAGGGGCCACCTGTCTGCGACTTTGCGGGTGCGAGACTGAGTGTAGGAAAACGTTTCGCTGGGGAGAGTTGGTGGGCTGGATTGGGTCTTGCTGGGCAGATGGGTTGGGTCGTTTTGTTTCTTTTTTTTGTACTGAATCTTTTTCCTTTTTCCATTTGATTTTCTGTTTTGAAATTCAATCAAACAATTCAAACATTCAAATCAATCAAACTTACACCACACTTTGTATTGAGTTTAGTTCTGTTTAACAACAATATTCCAAGTCCCAAAATAAAATAATAGTTTTATTCTTTTAGGATCTATTTAATAATTAAATAAAATAGTCCTTAGTTATTAATTCAAATAGGATTTGATTATTAAAACTCCATTTGAAACTTACATAATCCCAAAATCATTTCAGTAATTTTTATTTGAAAATATAAAACACTTGGAAAACTCATTTAAAATAAAATAACAAGTTTTAGTGTTTAATTAAAATGGGAAAAGTCCTTACTTTAATAAAATGGGATATTAATAAATCCTCATTATTTTATTTAAATAAACCTTTACTCTTTTTATCAAATAGGAATATTTTAATTCAAAAGCTTGGCCAAGATTTAATTTGGCTCTATAAATAATCCTTATTTCTATTTCTACCTTTTCATTTGAAAACTAAATATTTTTACTAAAAGATCCAAAAAATAGTAATTTCACATATTTAATATTTTCTTTATTAATTGTTTATGTTTTCAAATCCCTTTAGGATTTGTTTGATCAAATAGGTTTTAAAGTTTCCAATTGGAATCAAAAAGTTTCTTCTCACCCTGAAAATCAACAAAGTTTTATTTCACAAAACTTGGTGTTTAGGGTCAGTAGGTTATAATCAAAACATTTTCCAAAGGTTTTTCTCAAAAAGCATTTCCATATCAAAATCAATATTTTTATTTTGGCTAGAAATGAGCTAATTCAATTATTCAATCCTAGTCTTCACAAAATACATTTTTAAATCCATAAGTTGGTTCCTGGGGTCAGTAGGTTCACAACAAAACATTTTGCAAAGATTTCATCTCAAAAACATAACTAGAACAATTTTTATATTCATAACAAGCCTACACAAGTTTCTGTAAAAACAAACATTTTACTAGAAGATTTTTACTAAACAAAGTGCATGGTTGGCTAGGGCTTTTTTTTTCTGAATCCATTGATATAAAGTTTGCAAAATTTGGACGTGTAGATTTTAAGTTATGAATTTTACAAGTTTGCATAACAATCTGATTTCAAATTCTGTTTTAAATCAAAGGCTGGGCCACGTGGCTGCTTGCTATTGGCTGATACCGGTTCGGTTGGATCAACCTCTCTGGTGCGTTAGATCTAAATGAAATCATGCGGCTCTGATTCAAACTTACCCCTTCGACCTAATCTAATCATAGCCACAGGATTTGGATCCGACGGGCTCAGTGTGTTTGACCACGAACTGGTGGCGCTAGCGGCTGCTGGCGGCGGCGCACGGTCAGACGGTGGCGTCACGGCAGTTACAGGAAGCGAGGAGAGAAGTGGAGGTGCTCACCGTGCTCGCAAGGTCGAGGTGAAGCTCAAGGTGGTGCTGGTCTGGCGAGGGGCGCACTGGAGTGGAGGGGATTGCTCGTCGGAGATGGCGTCGGCTTTAGGCGGTCCTGTTTGTCAACGAGGCGAGGTTGCAGTTCACCCCAAAGAAAACTGAAGGTACGGTTAGACGCGGGAGAGTGTGGGGTTCACGTGAGCATGATCGAGAGGGCTCGGGGCGGTCTGGCTTACCAGGGGGAGGTCGCCGGAGTTGCTTGCAGGCGGTGGCGTTCAGGTTGTCGTTGTTGCCGATGTTATGGACCAAGCGCGGGCGAATGAGTGGCACGGGAAGATGCGCCAGGAGGTGGGAAGCAAGCTCGCGTGCAGAGAAAGGAGAGGGGCGGCGAGGTGTGGCCGGAATCGGTGGAAAACCTTGTCGGAGCAGTGGGGGCGCGGGCTCGAATTGGGGCAGCCTAGAGGCAGAGAGGAGGAGCTGTCTGGAGGAAATGAGAGAGGGGAGGGAGGCGTTTATGCACGCGTGGTCGCCGGGGGAGTTAAAGCAGGCAATAACGCGAATTGATCGCCGGCAGTAACGTGACAGCAACGGTAGGGCGTGGTTTGGGGGTTGAAGACGACGGTGAGGTGGCAGTGGGGCATGTCTGTCAGCGAGGAAGAGAGAGAGGGAGAGGGGCCACCTGTCTGCGACTTTGCGGGTGCGAGACTGAGTGTAGGAAAACGTTTCGCTGGGGAGAGTTGGTGGGCTGGACTAGGTCTTGCTAGGCCAGATGGGTTGGGTCGTTTTGTTTCTTTTTTTTGTACTGAATCTTTTTCCTTTTTCCATTTCATTTTCTGTTTTGAAATTCAATCAAACAATTCAAACATTCAAATCAATCAAACTTCCACCACACTTTGTATTGAGTTTAGTTCTGTTTAACAACAATATTCCAAGTCCCAAAATAAAATAATAGTTTTATTCTTTTAGGATCTATTTAATAATTAAATAAAATAGTCCTTAGTTATTAATTCAAATAGGATTTGATTATTAAAACTCCATTTGAAACTTACATAATCCCAAAATCATTTCAGTAAGTTTTATTTGAAAATATAAAACACTTGGAAAACTCATTTAAAATAAAATAACAAGTTTTAGTGTTTAATTAAAATGGGAAAAGTCCTTACTTTAATAAAATGGGATATTAATAAATCCTCATTATTTTATTTAAATAAACCTTTACTCTTTTTATCAAATAGGAATATTTTAATTCAAAAGCTTGGCCAAGATTTAATTTGGCTCTATAAAATAATCCTTATTTATATTTCTACCTTTTCATTTGAAAACTAAATCTTTTTACTAAAAGATCCAAAAATAGTAATTTCACATATTTAATATTTTCTTTATTAATTGTTTATATTTTCAAATCCCTTTAGGATTTGTTTGATCAAATAGGTTTGAAAGTTTCCAATTGGAATCAGAAAGTTTCTTCTCACCCTGAAAATCAACAAAGTTTTATTTTATTCATTTATTTTTCACATAACAAGATTTGGAAAATCTTGGGATGTGACAGGCTACCACCCTTAAAATAAATCTCGTCCCGAGATTTGGGGAGGTTAGGGGTTACAAGTAGGCTCAAAGCATCTAGGGTACTACCACCCTTAAAAAGGTTTTCAACTAGATTACATATTGGCTTGCTTGGGATCTTGGGGAAACTTCTCTGGGCAAACATCTGCATAGTGTCCTTTGTTTCCACACTTGAAACATGTGACAAGGCTGAGATCCTTCATAGGCTTGTTTATCTTGTGCTTCATCTTTTCTGGACAGTTGCTTGCATAATGTCCTTGGTTACCACAATTGTAACATGTGATAAGTTTGAGTTCTTCACGTATCTCTTGTGGACAGGTTGCTGCATAATGGCCTAGCTCTTTGCAGTTGTTGCACCATACTTGGTCAATCTCCTTATACTTCTATTTCTCTATACATTCACTGGCATAGTGTCCCATTTCTTTACAATGATTACATTGTACATGGCTTTTGTCCTTCTTTTTCTTGGTTTCTCCAAAGCTAGGAGTGCTTCCAGTTCATGTTCTTCATATGTTATCTCATAGGTAGGAATGTCTACTGGTTTCTTGGACCTTCTATTGCTCCTTGGATAATTCATATGCTTCTTCTTTGGTCCTTTAAATTGGGTCGTATTGCATGGAGGTACAAGTGGATATTTTCCTTTGTCCTCATCCTTCTTAGTAGACTTGGCTCCTTCTGGATAGTTTGCAGTCAGTTGTTGCACTCCACCTTGTTTCCTTTGTTCAACTATGGAATAAATGGGGCATTGGATAGGGACATGATTATTTCCTTCACATAGGTAACAAGTAGCTTGAGAGGTGGGACATTGGCCAACTGGATGTTTTTCTTCACAGTTGGGGCATTGATCTCCATGCTCCTTGGAAGTGTGATCCTTGTCTCCACAAATATTTCAAGCTTTGGTTCCTTCTAGAATAACATCTTTGTCATCCTTGTTGTCATAAACTCCTTTGGAATAGTTGCCTTCCATGTTGATCATTTGATCTGTCACCTTATGCAACATTTGGGCTTGGGTTTCCAAAATTTTTTGCAAGGTTGGATCTTCCCCACTGGTGTTGGCTATGAATTGAGCTGTCACTTGGTTCAACTGGTTTTGGGTTGCTATGAGTTCTCTCATGTTGTCCTCTTGGTTGTTGTTGTTATCATCAACCTTGATGTTGGAGTCTCTTGGAGTAGTCATCTGTTTGGGTTGAATTGAGATTAGAATAGCAAGATATTTCTAAGGAATCAATTCCAATCACACACATCATAATTCACACAAGCAAGGTGCAAGCAATCACAATCAAATACTCAAACAACAAGTTTCAAGCATATTTTTTAGGCAACCAAAACTATTTTTGTTACACCACATAAGTTGGTGGGTTTGACTTAAACAAAATATGGTGGTCCATCTATATGGTTCATTTGTGATCTTTCCATCCTTCTTGGTTGATTCTTCTTGCATGAGATCATGGTTTCCTTGGGAAACTCTTGGTCACAAAACTTCAAAGGTGATGATGGCTCCTTCTAAGTTGTGTTTCTTTAGTCTTCAAATCTTGAGCAAGATTTCTTGTCTCACTTGTCCTTTGTGATATCCAAGGTTGAAGTCCTTGGTGAAAATGCTGAAGATGTTGAATTCATTAGAGTTGAAGATGTCTTTTGCACATGGTGAAGTCTTTGGCCATGGGGTAGATTTTTCCATCAAATTTGAAATAGAAGAGATGTAGAGTCAAAACCAAAAATGGTTGAGGAAAGAGTTTACAAGATTGTTTGTAAATAAGTTTTGGAACAAACACAACTCCTATTTTTCTAAGGGTTTTTGTCCAATCCTAGGTTTACAAATCCTATAGGCAACACAATGCTCTGATACCATCTGTAGAGGTCCCAACCTTTAATAAGGTAGAGATCCCTGTGTTTACAATGCTAGTCCCTGGATCAATAGCTAGCATCCACAGTTAAGATGTAATATCAAGAAACAAAGGTCATAATACAACTTTATAACCAGAAATAAAATAATTCATTACATCTTACATAGCTCATTTGGCTATCACATTACATTGCAGAAGAATATCTATAAGCATGGGGTCCTTCATCTTCAAAGTGCCACAGGCAAACATGTTGGTTGTAGACTTGTAATCCTAATCATTTAAACTTCACTAATATCAAACAAACCTGCAACATAACAAGTTACAGCCACAAGGGTCAATACATTTGAATTGTATTGGCAAGTTTCACTACTATGTAGAATTAAGTGGATCCTAACATTACATGCATATTTGGCTAAGTGGGGTTTAGGCTCATTTGCAGAAAGCAATATAGTTTTATCCTATCTTTTCAAAATAGTTTTGATCTTTTGTCAAATCTTTCTAAACTCCTTGGAATCCACCAAGTGCTTCAAGTCTCTTGTTGTCACTTTTAAGTTTTACTTTTAGAAATTGGAATGTCGAGATCTCCCATAGCTTCAGGCCTTAGTTGCTCAGTATTGTCCATAACCGGGGACACGGCTAAGTACTTAGATTTTTATCTTCTGCAGAAGTTTTACACTTTACCCACATGACACAATCTCATCTTGTTGCCACCAGTGGCCGCTGGATAAGTACTCACCAAGATGGAGTACTGGCAGATTGAGAATGTGACGAAGTCTTTCCATAGGGTCCTCCCAATACACAATGCTAGCTTGTCTTCAGGCACCAATGTAGGGTTCCAAGTTCCCTCATTCTAGTTAACCAGAAGAGGCCAATGCATGGGTTTTCCACTATGTAGTTGACTAAGCCAGTGCCCATTTAGCATGTGGCTGTACACGGAAGCCACTGTACGAGAAACATGTTCAATCTCTAAGTCCATGGGTGGTTTTCTTCTAATGCACAACCAAAAAGAGATTGCCATATAAACATGGTTCCTTTTGTTGCCACCTTGTCCAAAACTTGAGTATCCTTGTCCACCCAGGTGGTTCATTGAGTACTTGTTTTATTATATAAAACATAAGTCTTTTCCCAACTTCATATAATCTCAACATGTATCTCATCTTAATATATATAGCAGGGCTAAGCTTATCACAACTACATTGTTTTCACTAAGGAAGGTATAAGGGTATCCTATTAGGATTTAGCATAGCAAAATATAGTAGTCCTTATCATGCATGTTTCAAAATCCACTAAGTGTAATGAGAATAGTAGGACTTGGATGATAGTGTCACTTGCCTTTTTGGTAGAGGATGTTGGTTCACTTCTTGATCTTTCTAATATCACACTCTTATAATTTCACTACAAATAAATCAAGCAAACATAGATTCAACTAGCATTCCAACTAATATTCAAACAATCTATCACACATAAAATAATAGAAGCAAAGTCATGCATGCAAGCATGCAAAAGATAGTTTTATTTGCAAAGGTGGTTTCTACTAGGCTCTAAACATTGTAAGGTTCAAAGTGGTCATTTTCTAAAGTGTCAAACCCATTTGCAAAAGGGTTTTATCTATAAACCATTTTTAAATCAAATCATTATTTCATGTGGTGGAAAATGTTTTTAGCAAAGCAACAATTTTATATTGTTCAATAAATAAGTTGTTAATTCACAAAACTTGATGTTTAGGGTCAGTAGGTTATAATCAAAACATTTTCCAAAGGTTTTTCTCAAAAAGCATTTCCATATCAAAATCAATATTTTTGTTTTGGCTAGAAATGAGCTAATTCAATTATTCAATCCTAGTCTTCACAAAATACATTTTTAAATCCATAAGTTGGTTCCTGGGGTCAGTAGGTTCACAACAAAACATTTTGCAAAGATTTCATCTCAAAAACATAACTAGAACAATTTTTATATTCATAACAAGCCTACACAAGTTTCTGTAAAAACAAACATTTTACTAGAAGATTTTTACTAAACAAAGTGCATGGTTGGCTAGGGCTTTTTTTTCTGAATCCATTGATATAAAGTTTGCAAAATTTGGACGTGTAGATTTTAAGTTATGAATTTTACAAGTTTGCATAACAATCTGATTTCAAATTCTGTTTTAAATCAAAGGCTGGGCCACGTGGCTGCTTGCTATTGGCTGATACCGGTTCGGTTGGATCAACGTCTCTGGTGCGTTAGATCTAAATGAAATCATGCGGCTCTGATTCAAACTTACCCCTTCGACCTAATCTAATCATAGCCACAGGATTTGGATCCGACGGGCTCAGTGTGTTTGACCACGAACTGGCGGCGCTAGTGGCTGCTGGCGGCGGCGCACGGTCATATGGTGGCGTCGCGGCGGTTACAGGAAGCGAGGAGAGAAGTGGAGGTGCTCACCGTGCTCGCAAGGTCGAGGTGAAGCTCAAGGTGGTGCTGGTCTGGCGAGGGGCGCACTGGAGTGGAGGGGATTGCTCGTCAGAGATGGCGTCGGCTTTAGGCGGTCCTGTTTGTCAACGAGGCGAGGTTGCAGTTCACCCCAAAGAAAACTGAAGGTACGGTTAGACGCGGGAGAGTGTGGGGTTCACGTGAGCATGATCGAGAGGGCTCGGGGCGGTCTGGCTTACTAGGGGGAGGTCGCCGGAGTTGCTTGCAGGCGGTGGCGTTCAGGTTGTCGTTGTTGCCGACGTTATGGACCAAGCGCGGGCGAATGAGTGGCACGGGAAGATGCGCCAGGAGGTGGGAAGCAAGCTCGCGTGCAGAGAAAGGAGAGGGGCGGCGAGGTGTGGCCGGAATCGGTGGAAAACCTTGTCGGAGCAGTGGGGGCGCGGGCTCGAATTGGGGCAGCCTAGAGGCAGAGAGGAGGAGCTGTCTGGAGGAAATGAGAGAGGGGAGGGAGGCGTTTATGCACGCGTGGTCGCCGGGGGAGTTAAAGCAGGCAATAACGCGAATTGATCGCCGGCAGTAACGCGACAGCAACGGTAGGGCGTGGTTTGGGGGTTGAAGACGACGGTGAGGTGGCAGTGGGGCATGTCTGTCAGCGAGGAAGAGAGAGAGGGAGAGGGGCCACCTGTCTGCGACTTTGCGGGTGCGAGACTGAGTGTAGAAAACGTTTCGCTGGGGAGAGTTGGTGGGCTGGACTAGGTCTTGCTAGGCCAGATGGGTTGGGTCGTTTTGTTTCTTTTTTTTGTACTGAATCTTTTTCCTTTTTCCATTTCATTTTCTGTTTTGAAATTCAATCAAACAATTCAAACATTCAAATCAATCAAACTTCCACCACACTTTGTATTGAGTTTAGTTCTGTTTAACAACAATATTCCAAGTCCCTAAATAAAATAATAGTTTTATTCTTTTAGGATCTATTTAATAATTAAATAAAATAGTCCTTAGTTATTAATTCAAATAGGATTTGATTATTAAAACTCCATTTGAAACTTACATAATCCCAAAATCATTTCAGTAAGTTTTATTTGAAAATATAAAACACTTGGAAAACTCATTTAAAATAAAATAACAAGTTTTAGTGTTTAATTAAAATGGGAAAAGTCCTTACTTTAATAAAATGGGATATTAATAAATCCTCATTATTTTATTTAAATAAACCTTTACTCTTTTTATCAAATAGGAATATTTTAATTCAAAAGCTTGGCCAAGATTTAATTTGGCTCTATAAAATAATCCTTATTTATATTTCTACCTTTTCATTTGAAAACTAAATCTTTTTACTAAAAGATCCAAAAAATAGTAATTTCACATATTTAATATTTTCTTTATTAATTGTTTATCTTTTCAAATCCCTTTAGGATTTGTTTGATCAAATAGGTTTGAAAGTTTCCAATTGGAATCAGAAAGTTTCTTCTCACCCTGAAAATCAACAAAGTTTTATTTTATTCATTTATTTTTCACATAACAAGATTTGGAAAATCTTGGGATGTGACAGGCTACCACCCTTAAAATAAATCTCGTCCCGAGATTTGGGGAGGCTAGGGGTTACAAGTAGGCTCAAAGCATCTAGGGTACTACCACCCTTAAAAAGGTTTTCAACTAGATTACATATTGGCTTGCTTGGGATCTTGGGGAAACTTCTCTGGGCAAACATCTGCATAGTGTCCTTTGTTTCCACACTTGAAACATGTGACAAGGCTGAGATCCTTCATAGGCTTGTTTATCTTGTGCTTCATCTTTTCTGGACAGTTGCTTGCATAATGTCCTTGGTTACCACAATTGTAACATGTGATAAGTTTGAGTTCTTCACGTATCTCTTGTGGACAGGTTGCTGCATAATGGCCTAGCTCTTTGCAGTTGTTGCACCATACTTGGTCAATCTCCTTATACTTCTGTCTCTCTGGACATTCACTGGCATAGTGTCCCATTTCTTTACAATGATTACATTGTACATGGCTTTTGTCCTTGTTTTTCTTGGTTTCTCCAAAGCTAGGAGTGCTTCCAGTTCATGTTCTTCATATGTTATCTCATAGGTAGGAATGTCTACTGGTTTCTTGGACCTTCTATTGCTCCTTGGATAATTCATATGCTTCTTCTTTGGTCCTTTAAATTGGGTCGTATTGCATGGAGGTACAAGTGGAGATTTTCCTTTGTCCTCATCCTTCTTAGTAGACTTGGCTCCTTCTGGATAGTTTGCAGTCAGTTGTTGCACTCCACCTTGTTTCCTTTGTTCAACTATGGAATAAATGGGGCATTGGATAGGGACATGATTATTTCCTTCACATAGGTAACAAGTAGCTTGAGAGGTGGGACATTGGCCAACTGGATGTTTTTCTTCACAGTTGGGGCATTGATCTCCATGCTCCTTGGAAGTGTGATCCTTGTCTCCACAAATATTGCAAGCTTTGGTTCCTTCTAGAATAACATCTTTGTCATCCTTGTTGTCATAAACTCCTTTGGAATAGTTGCCTTCCATGTTGATCATTTGATCTGTCACCTTATGCAACATTTGGGCTTGGGTTTCCAAATTTTTTTGCAAGGTTGGATCTTCCCCACTGGTGTTGGCTATGAATTGAGCTGTCACTTGGTTCAACTGGTTTTGGGTTGCTATGAGTTCTCTCATGTTGTCCTCTTGGTTGTTGTTGTTATCATCAACCTTGATGTTGGAGTCTCTTGGAGTAGTCATCTGTTTGGGTTGAATTGAGATTAGAATAGCAAGATATTTCTAAGGAATCAATTCCAATCACACACATCACAATTCACACAAGCAAGGTGCAAGCAATCACAATCAAATACTCAAACAACAAGTTTCAAGCATATTTTTTAGGCAACCAAAACTATTTTTGTTACACCACATAAGTTGGTGGGTTTGACTTAAACAAAATATGGTGGTCCATCTATATGGTTCATTTGTGATCTTTCCATCCTTCTTGGTTGATTCTTCTTGCATGAGATCATGGTTTCCTTGGGAAACTCTTGGTCACAAAACTTCAAAGGTGATGATGGCTCCTTCTAAGTTGTGTTTCTTTAGTCTTCAAATCTTGAGCAAGATTTCTTGTCTCACTTGTCCTTTGTGATATCCAAGGTTGAAGTCCTTGGTGAAAATGCTGAAGATGTTGAAGTCATTAGAGTTGAAGATGTCTTTTGCACATGGTGAAGTCTTTGGCCATGGGGTAGATTTTTCCATCAAATTTGAAATAGAAGAGATGTAGAGTCAAAACCAAAAATGGTTGAGGAAAGAGTTTACAAGATTGTTTGTAAATAAGTTTTGGAACAAACACAACTCCTATTTTTCTAAGGGTTTTTGTCCAATCCTAGGTTTACAAATCCTACAGGCAACACAATGCTCTGATACCATCTGTAGAGGTCCCAACCTTTAATAAGGTAGAGATCCCTGTGTTTACAATGCTAGTCCCTGGATCAATAGCTAGCATCCACAGTTAAGATGTAATATCAAGAAACAAAGGTCATAATACAGCTTTATAACCAGGAATAAAATAATTCATTACATCTTACATAGCTCATTTGGCTATCACATTACATTGCAGAAGAATATCTATAAGCATGGGGTCCTTCATCTTCAAAGTGTCACAGGCAAACATGTTGGTTGTAGACTTGTAATCCTAATCATTTAAACTTCACTAATATCAAACAAACCTGCAACATAACAAGTTACAGCCACAAGGGTCAATACATTTGAATTGTATTGGCAAGTTTCACTACTATGTAGAATTAAGTGGATCCTAACATTACATGCATATTTGGCTAAGTGGGGTTTAGGCTCATTTGCAGAAAGCAATATAGTTTTATCCAATCTTTTCAAAATAGTTTTGATCTTTTGTCAAATCTTTCTAAACTCCTTGGAATCCACCAAGTGCTTCAAGTCTCTTGTTGTCACTTTTAAGTTTTACTTTTAGAAATTGGAATGTCGAGATCTCCCATAGCTTCAGGCCTTAGTTGCTCAGTATTGTCCATAACCGGGGACACGGCTAAGTACTTAGATTTTTATCTTCTGCAGAAGTTGTACACTTTACCCACATGACACAATCTCATCTTGTTGCCACCAGTGGCCGCTGGATAAGTACTCACCAAGATGGAGTACTGGCAGATTGAGAATGTGACGAAGTCTTTCCATAGGGTCCTCCCAATACACAATGCTAGCTTGTCTTCAGGCACCAATGTAGGGTTCCAAGTTCCCTCATTCTAGTTAACCAGAAGAGGCCAATGCATGGGTTTTCCACTATGTAGTTGACTAAGCCAGTGCCCATTTAGCATGTGGCTGTACACGGAAGCCACTGTACGAGAAACATGTTCAATCTCTAAGTCCATGGGTGGTTTTCTTCTAGTGCACAACCAAAAAGAGATTGCCATATAAACATGGTTCCTTTTGTTGCCACCTTGTCCAAAACTTGAGTATCCTTGTCCACCCAGGTGGTTCATTGAGTACTTGTTTTATTATATAAAACATAAGTCTTTTCCCAACTTCATATAATCTCAACATGTATCTCATCTTAATATATATAGCAGGGCTAAGCTTATCACAACTACATTGTTTTCACTAAGGAAGGTATAAGGGTATCCTATTAGGATTTAGCATAGCAAAATATAGTAGTCCTTATCATGCATGTTTCAAAATCCACTAAGTGTAATGAGAATAGTAGGACTTGGATGATAGTGTCACTTGCCTTTTTGGTAGAGGATGTTGGTTCACTTCTTGATCTTGCTAATATCACACTCTTCTAATTTCACTACAAATCAATCAAGCAAACATAGATTCAACTAGCATTCCAACTAATATTCAAACAATCTATCACACATAAAATAATAGAAGCAAAGTCATGCATGCAAGCATGAAAAAGATAGTTTTATTAGCAAAGGTGGTTTCTACTAGGCTCTAAACATTGTAAGGTTCAAAGTGGTCATTTTCTAAAGTGTCAAACCCATTTGCAAAAGGGTTTTATCTATAAACCATTTTTAAATCAAATCATTATTTCATGTGGTGGAAAATGTTTTTAGCAAAGCAACAATTTTATATTGTTCAACAAATAAGTTTTTAATTCACAAAACTTGGTGTTTAGGGTCAGTAGGTTTGAATCAAAACATTTTCCAAAGGTTTTTCTCAAAAATCATTTCCATATCAAAATCATTATTTTTATTTTGGCTAGAAATGAGCTAATTCAATTATTCAATCCTAATCTTCACAAAATACATTTTTAAATCCATAAGTTGGTTCCTGGGGTCAGTAGGTTCACAACAAAACATTTTGCAAAGATTTCATCTCAAAAACATAACTAGAACAATTTTTATATTCATAACAAGCCTACACAAGTTTCTGTAAAAACAAACATTTTACCAGAAGATTTTTACTAAACAAAGTGCATGATTGTCTAGGGCTTGTTTTTCTGAATCCATTGATATAAAGTTTGCAAAATTTGGACGTGTATATTTTAAGTTATGAATTTTACAAGTTTGCATAACAATCTGATTTCAAATTCCGTTTTAAATCAAAGGCTGGGCCACGTGGCTGCTTGCTATTGGCTGATATCGGTTCGGTTGGATCAACCTCTCTGGTGCGTTAGATCTAAATGAAATCATGCGGCTCTGATTCAAACTTACCCCTTCGACCTAATCTAATCATAGCCACAGGATTTGGATCCGACGGGCTCAGTGTGTTTGGCCACGAACTGGCGGCGCTAGCGGCGGCTGGCAGCGGCGCGCGGTCAGACGGTGGTGTCGCGGCGGTTACAGGAAGCAAGGAGAGAAGTGGAGGTGCTCACCGTGCTCGCAAGGTTGAGGTGAAGCTCAAGGTGGTGCTGGTCTGGCGAGGGGCGCACTGGAGTGGAGGGGATTGCTCGTCGGAGATGGCGTCGGCTTCAGGCGGTCCTGTTTGTCAACGAGGCGAGGTTGCAGTTCACCCCAAAGCAAACGGAAGGTACGGTTAGACGCGGGAGAGTGTGGGGTTCACGTGAGCATGATCGAGAGGGCTCGGGGCGGTCTGGCTTACCAGGGGAGGTCACCGGAGTTGCTTGCAGGCGGTGGCGTTCAGGTTGTCGTTGTTGCCGACGTTATGGACCAAGCACGGGCGAATGAGTGGCACGGGAAGATGCGCCAGGAGGTGGGAAGCAAGCTCGCGTGCAGAGAAAGGAGAGGGGCGGTGAGGTGTGGCCGGAATCGGTGGAAAACCTCGTCGGAGCAGTGGGGGCGCGGGCTCGAATTGGGGCAGCCTAGAGGCAGAGAGGAGGAGCTGTCTGGGGGAAATGAGAGAGGAGAGGGAGGCGTTTATGCACGCGTGGTCGCCGGGGGAGTTAAAGCAGACAATAACGCGAATTGATCGCCGGCAGTAACGCGGCAGCAACGGCTGGGCGTGGTTTGGGGGTTGAAGACGACGGTGAGGTGGCAGTGGGGCATGCCTGTCAGCGAGGTAGAGAGAGAGGGAGAGGGGCCACCTGTCTGCGACTTTGCGGGTGCGAGACTGAGTGTAGGAAAACGTTTCGCTGGGGAGAGTTGGTGGGCTGGACTGGGTCTTGCTAGGCCAGATGCGTTGGGTAGTTTTGTTTCTTTTTTTTGTACTGAATCTTTTTCCTTTTTCCATTTGATTTTCTGTTTTGAAATTCAATCAAACAATTCAAACATTCAAATCAATCAAACTTCCACCACACTTTGTATTGAGTTTAGTTCTGTTTAACAACAATATTCCAAGTGCCAAAATAAAATAATATTTTTATTCTTTTAGGATCTATTTAATAATTAAATAAAATAGTCCTTAGTTATTAATTCAAATAGGATTTGATTATTAAAACTCCATTTGAAACTTACATAATCCCAAAATCATTTCAGTAAGTTTTATTTGAAAATATAAAACACTTGGAAAAGTCATTTAAAATAAAATAACAAGTTTTAGTGTTTAATTAAAATGGGAAAAGTCCTTACTTTAATAAAATGGGATATTAATAAATCCTCATTATTTTATTTAAATAAACCTTTACTCTTTTTATCAAATAGGAATATTTTAATTCAAAAGCTTGGCCAAGATTTAATTTGGCTCTATAAAATAATCCTTATTTATATTTCTACCTTTTCATTTGAAAACTAAATCTTTTTACTAAAAGATCCAAAAAATAGTAATTTCACATATTTAATATTTTCTTTATTAATTGTTTATCTTTTCAAATACCTTTAGGATTTGTTTGATCAAATAGGTTTGAAAGTTTCCAATTGGAATCAGAAAGTTTCTTCTCACCCTGAAAATCAACAAAGTTTTATTTTATTCATTTATTTTTCGCATAACAAGATTTGGAAAATCTTGGGATGTGACAATCGTGTTCATCTTTGCGAAGCTTTTTCTTATGTGAAGTATTGTATTCCTTAGACCATGCGATAATACAACTCCCTGGTATCAGAAGAAAGCTTTGAGGTCATCAAACGTCATCCTATATGAGGGTTATCATAAAGGCGTCTCTCAGGTGATCGGAAAGTACTTGTTGGGTTGTATGTATCGAGATGGAATTTGTCCCTCCCGAGTCGGAGAGATATACTTCGGGCCCACTCGGTAATCGATATCAACACCGCTTGCAAGCATGTGGTTAAGGAGTTAATCACAAAGTGATATCGGATTATGGAACGAGTAAAGTACTTGCTGTGAATGAGATTGAACTAGGTATGCCGATACCAACGATCGAATCTCGGGCAAGTAAAATATCGCGTGACGAAAGGAATACATATATGGGATTAATTGAATCCTGGCATCGTGGTTCATCTGATATGATCATCGATGAATATTTGGGAGTCAATATGGGTTTCCAGATCCCGCTATTGATTATTGATAGAAGATCATGTCTGCATATTCTCGAACCCGTAGGATCACACACTTAACGTGCATCGACGCTAGGATAGAATGGATAATTGGTTTATGAGTTTTTGTTCGGAGTCTCGGATGAGATCCAGGACATCACGAGAGGTTCAAGAATGGTCCGGAGAATATGATTCACTTAATGGAAAGCAGTTTTTGGATTTCGGAATCGTTTCGGAGTTTATCGATATTGTATCGGAAGGTTCTAGAAGGTTCCAGAGTGGGACCAACATGGGCCCACTTGTAAGAGGCCTGTGTGGGCCTAAGGGGAAGTGCCCTGGCCACTTTACGCCAGGGGCACAAGGCCCCAAAGGCCCAACCGGCCAGCCCTAGGGGAAACCCTAGGGGAGCCTTCTAGAAGGAAGGGGGAAGACTTTCCCCCACTCCACCCTTGGGGCCGCCGCCCTGGGGCTTGGAGGAGGGGCCAAGGGGGGCCGGCCAGCCCCCTATATAAGGAGGGCAGGGGCGCACCCTCCCCCTCCCATCCTCCAACCCTAGACGCCGTCATGCTGCCCCTCCACTTCTCTCTCTCTCCCGGCTGCGCGTAGGCGAAGCCCTGCCGCAGAAACTCTCCACCATAGCACCACGCCGTCGTGCTGCAGATCCAATCTATCTCTCCACCATACTTGTTGGACCAAGGAAGGAGGAGACGTCGCGGCACCGTACGTGTGCATCTCTCGGAGGCGCCGCCACTTGCGGCGTAGGATCGGATCGGATCGCGAGGAGGAGACGGCTAGTACGACTACATCAACCACGTTCTGTTGAACGTTTTCGTTATGCGATTTCTTCAAGGGTATGAAGATCTCATCAATCTCTCTCATTGATTGCATCTCCTAGATTAGATCTTGGCTTCCTTGTTCGCATACGTAGGAATTTTTTTGATTTACTATGCTACGAAACCCTTCATATATATATGTATGCTTGTAAGAGAAATTATATTGCTTGACTATGTAGTAGTGTAGAATATGTATACGAAAACTTGTTTGAAATGAAAACATAAAATAAAAAACTGAACACAAAACACAAAATGAAAAGAAAAACACAAAACCCTAAACCCATGTCCTGCCGCGGCATCCGATTTGCTCAAAACGCTATCGCGACAGAACCTGCTGTCGCATTGTCATCTGCTGCTACGGCAGCCGAATCCCTTAAAATTTTGTCGCGACAGAGATCCTTACGAACCAGGACTAAAAATTCTCCACCCCCACTCCAGATCGCGGCCACGTGGAGTGCCTTTAGTCCCGGTTCGTAACTCAACCGGGACTAAAAGGGAGCCTCTAGTCCCGATTTGACAGTCCCGGTTGGGCAACGGAACTAGAGGCCCCCGATCCGGGAAAAGAGGCATGTTTTCTACCGGTGAGAGACTGTCTTCATTCATACCAACAAGTCTTGCTGAGACTGTCATTTAGTCTTCATTTATAATTTTGTGGCCACATCATGTACGTACCTGCGCAATATTTATGGTGCAGATCCCGACTATGGAGCATTATTTTCCAGTCAACTTTATATAATTTGTTATCTTGGTTATGACTAAGAAAAAATGTGGTTAGCTACTCCTTCAGACTCTTGACAATGATATTTCGGGGCTGCAACACAAATATTATATTAATCTGGTGACTTAGGACTTGGCAAGTGAGGCCGCCAATACAAACTTGTATCATGAGACTGATATTTAAAGTCTAGACCATGGGCGCTGAATGGAAGTTCCTTTCTCAGCAGTGCACATCCTTTTCACCGATGCACCTGCACACATTTGGCGTCTGTGAAGCCGTCTCCTGCTTGCGTGCTTGTTTGGGATGGCTCTCATGTGATGTTTTTTTTAGGGTAACAACACTTTATTGATTATCGCAAATTATTACACAGGGCTCCCATGTGACGTTATATATACCCCAAGAGGGTCGAATCAATATATAAAAAAAATTATTAGGATTTTTAATTTTCATGGTATCAGAGCCAAGAGGTATCAAGTTCAAGATACATCTCATGCGGTATTAAAAATTTCCTCATAAATAATTGTCAACCATAAATATAAATAGATTTTTTTTTTGAAATGGAGGCTTAGCTCTGGTCTCTGCATTGGTAGATGCATGCGACCTTTTTATTAATTTATTCGATTCAAAAGTTCACAAAAGATTACATCATAGGTCGCATATGGTCGAAACATGAATCAACCATCTAAAGAAAAAAAGATAGCATAAAATGGCTCTGCATCAGCATGCTATCCTAAAATCAAAATGCCAATTGCACCGGCTGTATAGATCCCGCCCCACCGACTCCAGACGGCTGTACCCAGTATCCAAAGCAGCACACTTTTTCATAGGTTGTAGGAAACCAAATACATATCCAGTAAGTAGCCTGTTGGATTACCTGGATAAAAGAAATATTTTTGGCTTTGTTAAAGATATAATCATTTTGTATGTTCCATATGGTCCATAATAAAACACACACACCAACTCGGAGTTGTACTTTATCTTTTTTTGGTACTCCGATCCCATTAGTCAATTACCAAACAGATTGTTAATACTAGTCAGAGGAGTTAAAATAAAGGCCATATGCACACACTAGTAGAAAACAGGACACTGGTCCCGGTTTGTAAGAGGCTTTAGTCCCGGATTACAATCCGGGACTAACGTATCGGGACTAAAGGTTAGGCCTTTAGTCCTGATTCTGTTACAAACCAGGACTAGATTGTCTCCACGTGGCCCCGCTGCGCGCGCTAGGCTGGAGGATATTTAGTCCCGGTTCGTAAAACACGAACCGGGACTAAAGTTAATCTGCCGCCGCAGCGTTTTGCATCAAACTGCTGCCGCGGCAGGAGTGGGGTTTTAGGGTTTTCTTTTTTTGTGTTTGATTATTTTTCATTTTGTGTTTTCTTATACATATTATTCTACGCTACTACATGCTATATACATTGATGCATATATAATATAATTTCACTCACGATAACATAAATACCTATAAATATATACACAACCGAGACTAGAGCTCCTCTAATTGATTTACACCAAGATCATTACAACAGATACTGTCTTTTTACGTCTATCCACGTTGTACTCTCCTTTTGTGTTTATGATGTCCCTGAGCAAAAATCCCGATAACTCCTCTTGAATTGCTAGTAGGCGTTCATGTGGTAGGAGCTTATCCCGCATCGCATCCAACTATATATAACGAAGTAGATCATTATGAATGGAACTCAACAAAAACTATGGTATAGAATAAATTGCGAATATACTGCTTATGTACTTGAAGAAAGTCTGTGCTCTGCTCCATACACCCACGAATGAACTCGCATACATAATATCCACATAAATTAGTCCCCTGTGGCTGCGTCGCACACTTTTCGATCAAGAATATAATTCAATTAGATAATAATCAAGCATGATAATTGTAAGAATGATAATTGTAATATCCACATAAATTAGTCCCCTAGCTCCCGTACTACTTACCGGGACCATACGAAAAGTGAGCTCCTCACGCCATTCACCCTGAACCTCCTTCGTGAACCTTTTACAAACCCTGTCCAGCAAAAAAGAAATGAATGAGTTATTAATTAGTTTACATCTCAGAAAATGAACGAAAGAGACATATATAGTGATTGAAATTACTTTTGGAGGAAATCAATTATGCTGCGGTAGTCTTCCATCGGCTTCTTTAACGAGTCCGAGATTTCAACTTTTGCATGGTCAACGTCAATGTTTAGAAGAATCCAGTGGAATCTACGCATGTTTATATACACTTAACATCGATTAAACAAAAATTGAATGTGTACAAGACAGTAAGACTCTTACCCATAGTTGTAAGGAAATAGTATTTGTGTCTTGTAATGTTGCTCCATTAAAAACATTAGCAAGTTATCCTCCGTTTCCTCGAGGTTATTTATTACCGTATGTCCATTAACTCTGTTTGGGTCAACGAACCCAATGCTGTAGATTGACTTTCTTCTACATTCTTAAATCTTCATTCTGCATATATAATAGCATACAGAAGGAGCTATAGTAAGGATAACGACAGGAAATGAATTGAACGAGCTGAGTTAGTGACTTAATTACTTACAGACAATAGCAGCTGAGGAGGGACTTGCCGAGGGCGTCTAGGTTGAATAACTAAAATAGTTCACAAAGTTCAATGGAGATCTCGTCTAGACGGAAGTACTCCTCTCCAACTTTACATACGAGAAATTGTCTTCTTTCCTTTGTGACTTTCAAGTACCAGATATGCAATAGTCGCATATGTGTTGGCAGATCATCGAATACCTCATCGCTAACCAGAGGCTCCCTGTAGACAAATTTTCGTGCTATTGGTCCCTTGGCGACATTATCTCCGCCGGCTAGAAGTGCTTCGACCGGCACGTTACACTCCTTGGCTAATTTAATAGCTAATTCCATATCTATTCCACCTTGTGTGGGCTGGGGTAACACCTTGAGCGGGGCGATGGATTGTTTTGCATGTTTGCCGAGCTGGGCAACTTCTTTTGATTTTCTCCCACTTGCAGTACTGCTTGATGACTTCTCTTTTAGTGTCTTCGTAAGGCAGCGTGTATAGTCATCTTTCCTATTTAACACATGTTGGGGTGGTTTCTCAAGGAATGCCTTGAAGTGCTTCTTGACTTTTGGATCAACTAGCACCTGTGGCTCGGGTTGTTTTGGTGCAAAATGGGCCTTCACTTCGGCGTGAGAGATCACCGCGCTTTCCTCATCAGTCCGGTGATAAGCTAACTTGGGAGGAGACGGCGGTACTCTTGGGAGGGGATCTTGTCGTTTTTGGCATCGGGTCTCCCTCGACGTAGCGGTGTTATTCTTCCGCTTTCTTCCCTTTGATTCAGTGGGCGGAGGCGCAGGAGATGGAGATGCAGTCGTGCTGTGATCCCACTCAGGAAGGAGTGGACTATTGTTTCTTGGTGGAGACGGTGGACTCGGAGGTGATGGTGGAATTGGAAATGATGGATTGCTTCTCGGAGGAGAAGATTGCCTTCGCGCCCAGCCTGGAAACACGATGTGTTGTTTTTTCCAAAGAATGATCCCACCCTCCACTTCTCCAAGTGTTTCTCCCCTTCGCATGCAGGGATGTCAAGCTCAAGTGATCGACATGTCAGTTCAACTTCATCCACACCGACACGAGCATAGCCAGCTGGAATCTGACTTCCATGGTAGGTCGCTTCCGGTGGACAAGGTAAAGCAAAGCCGAGCGCCACCTTCATTAAAATGTTCTTCACTGTGACATGTAGCTCACAAGCTGTCCTTGCCTCGACTTCATCCACGGGGTAGCGAACCATCGTTGCACCGACCGTATCATCTATCACCGGTGCATTATTGTCCATCAGCATTGGATTATTAGCATGTACCTCCGTGAAAGCCACGCTGCTTCTCCGCTGAGATGGGCCCACCGGACTGTCTAACGCAGGATCTTGCTGTCGGGCCAGTACTCTAAGTTCATTAATCTGCTCCTGCTGCAGCTTGAACATGGATTGAAATTCCTCGTTCCTTTTTTCAACCGCCTCCAACCGCGCTTCCTCCTCTGCCTTCTGCCGGTTCGTTTTTCTAGATCGGCTTCTATAAGTGTCGATGTTAGCGGGAAACCCTGCCTTCCATGGAACAGATGGGCCAAAGCCTCGTGTTCGTCCGACTTTTTCAAGATTCCTGAGGGCATATGTCAGCTCATCGTTCTCTCTGTCTGGAATGAACTTTCCATCTTTTCTCAGTTGTATCACTTTAAAATTTTCATCTTTGGGTTTAGTAATGGCCTTCTTTGTAACAATAATCTCCCCGGTTTCAGTGCCATACGACCCCCCATGCCCAAGGAGCCAATTTTTTGACCTCACGGGCCACTGATTTGTAGCTGGCATGACCCCCTTTTTTACGCATTTCTTCCTCGGTTTTTTCCCACTTCGACGCGGCCGTCTTGTAGCCACATGTCCCCATAGTATGGTGATATTTCTTCTTGGACGCATTTATCTTATTCTTTTCTGACTTGGCCGTAGCTGCTTCTGATTCCTTGTATTTCACAAATGGGGTCCAGTTATCCCGCTGCTTCTCCAGCGGGCCAGTGAATGGCGGAGTCAGCCCCTTCTTGGCATAGTTGTTGTACAATCTTTTCTTCCAGTCCTTGAACTGTCCGCCCATCTTCTTAAGGGCCCACTTTCTGACTTGTAACCTCAATGCCTCAGTGAGTTCAGGAGTGTCCAATTCAGGCAGAGAGAAGTGTGCCATGAGTGAATTCCAAAGACCGTCTTTGGCTCTGTCATCGACAAAAGTTTCTCCAACTTGATCACTTTTCTTTCCTGGCTTATTCCACTTTTGAGTAGTGATCGGGATGGCGTCCCTGACTATCGCTCCACATTGGTATACAAATACACTTGCGGCCTCTTTTGGCTCCAAAGGTTCGCCGAACTAAGACACTAGATCAATAGTGAAACGCATACCATCGGCCAACTTTTTGGTCGGGCCTCGTTTCCTTGCAGAAGATTCGCCCGATGCGGAGGTCTAAGAGAAGAAACAGTCGTTAGTACACATATATATATATGAATCAACTAATGCATCTACTAGCTCGTGATCAGCAGAGGCTTTATATACCTCGTCGGTCTTTGTGGCACATCCCAAGGTTTTCCAAATCTTGTTATGTGAAAAATAAATAAACAAAATAAATTATTGTTGAATTTTAGGGTGAAAAGAAACTTTTGTTTCTAAATGGAAACTTAAAAATCCCATCTGGAACAAACTTTGGTTAAATATTTGAATCCAACAAAAATCCAAATCAAGAGAAATGCATTCCTCATAAAATGCATCTGGAAATTTAAACACTTGGAAAATAAATCCAAAACCCTAAAACCCTAATGGAATAAAAATCATTTCCAAGATATCTCCAAGCCTATGGATTTGATCCATATAAAAATTTGTCAACAAACATTTATAAATGATCAAGAATGACAAATAGAAATATTATAAAACCATATAAATTGGTTTCACTTAGTTTGGAGCCTTAGATAAAATCTTATGAATGTAATAAAGATAAGGAATTGAATTCCCAAAGCTAATGAAGCACTTATCTAGAATCCATACAAAATGGTGAGCAAATAATCCTAAAGAGATTTAAAAGGATAAGCAAATATTAAACAAGATTTTATAAATTGGAATCACCAAGTTCAGATCTCTAAATAAAAAGATATGGATTTTATAAGATAAAGAAGGAAAAATTAAATAAGGAATATTTGAAAGACCAAATAAATCTTGGCCTAATCCATAAGCAAATGGAATGAATATAATCCAAATCCAAATAAAAATAAAAGGATAAAGAATTTTCCAAAATAAAATAAAATGGCATAAATCAAATCCTATTCTAATAAAGACAAACCTCTAATAAGAATAATTATTTAAATCATGAGAAAATAGTATTTTGGAATTTACCCAAGTGAAATAAAAGTTGTTTAATTCAACTTAATTAAGATTAAAGAAATCTTCCAAATAGACTTTAGGGAATTAAAACTATATTTAATTCCATTAAAATTAAAATAAAAACCCAATTCAAATGATTTAAGAATCATATTAAATACTTTCCAAATAATTCAAGATGAATTATTTGACACCCAAATAATCAATTAAAACTTACTGAAAGGTTTTGGAAGGATTTAGAATTCAAATGGGAATTAAAAACATTATTAAATCTTGAATGAATTAAAACAAAGACCTACTTTAAATAATTAAAAAGGCACTAAAGGAATAAAAGTTTTATTCTAAATTTGACATCAGAATGTGGTAGTAAACGGTGTTTGATTATTCACAAATTTTGGCAAAGGTTTGAATTCAAATGAGTGTTGGAATTAATTAAACAAAATCAAAACAGAAAAACCAAATGAGAAAAAGAAAAAGAATCAGGAACAAAAAAATGGATCAGACTCAAGCCCAGCCCACCTGGCCCAGTCCAGCCCAGTTCCTCTCCTCCCCGGCAGAAAAACGATTCGAACCAGTGAACTCACCCGCTCAGTCACCGACGCGTGGACCCCACCTCCCCTGTCTCTCCTCGCTGACGAAAGGACCCCACTGCCACCTCACCTTCTTCCTCCCCGCGGTGACCACGCCCCTCTTTCCTCCTCGCCGTTTCTGGCCGTTGAAGCCGGAGTCAATACACGTTAATGCCTGCGTTACTCCACCCCGCGACCAAGCACTCTTATTCGCCTGCCTCCCCTCTCTCTTTCCCCTCCGCCGCCTCACCCTAGCGCGCCCCCAGGCCGCCCAATTTCCTCCTGCACCACACACTGTTCCGACGAACTCCGCGAGGAATTCCGGCAGATCCACGTCGCCCCTTGCCCCCTTGACCACACAGGCGAGTTCCCCAGGCCCAGTCGCACCTTCCAGTGGCATCAGCTCGTCCCCGCGCGCCCCTAAACCTCGGCAAGGACAACCACTGACCGCCACCGTCGTCTGCACCAGCTCCGGCGAGCTACTAACGCCCAACCCGTGTGCCCCTCGCGTTCTGGTGAGTACCTCTACAACCCCCGAAACCGTGCGCATCCTCCTGATGTTTTTCCTCGTTTGCTTGCATCCCAGGCGCTCGTCTTCGACCATGACCGCGCGCACCCGAGGCGCAGCTCAACTCCGGTGAGCGATTGAGGTCATCCTCGTGCGCCCCTTTGCCAGCAAGGACCGCCTTGAGCTTCCCCGTGCCACGGCGATCACGGTGAGCCACCTCTCTACCTTCCTTGCTTCCTATTTCGCCAGCTCCGCCGCTAGCCGAGCGTCGCCGCCGCGCGCTGCCGCTGAGCGCCGCCAGAGTTTGGTCAGATCGTCCCCAGCCGTTAGATGCAGATCGTAGGGATACGATAGATGACTTAACGAACCGTTTTTGATCGATCTGTGCCGCACGATCATCATTAGATCCAACGCCTCACACTGCTGATCCACGCGAAACGGTACCGACGAATAGAAACACGTCGCGTGTCACAGAGTCTGATTTAAAAACAGATTTGATCTATTAGATGCTAGATTTTGTAAAATCTATAACTTTTAATCTACACGTCCAAATTTTGCAAATTTTGTATCAATGGATTCAGCAAGACAAGCCCTAGCCAACCATGCACTTTGTTTAGTAAAAGCTTCTGGTAAAATGTTTGTTTTTGCAGAAACTTATGTATGCATGTTTAGAAGATAAAAATTGTTCTAAAATGATTTTTGAAATAAAACCTTTGGAAAATGGTGTGTTTTGAACCTACTGACCATAGGAAACAAATTTTGGTTTCAAAAATGTATTTGGTGAAGCAAAAGAATAAATCTTTGATTTAAACCATTTCTAGTCAAATAAAAATATGGTTTAATTGTTAAAAATGATTTTGGAGGAAAACCTTTGGAAAATGTTTTGGAAATAAACTCTCTGACCCTAAACACAAGGTTATATGGTTTTAAAACATATTTTGTGAAACCTATAGAATTTTGCCTTATTAAAAGCATTTCTTCACCACCTAAAATAATGACTTGATTTAAAAATGGTTTATGAAGTAAAATCTTATGCAAATGATTTTGCCACTTTATAAAATGACCATTAGGTGTTTTCAAATGTTTATGAACCATTATAAACCACTTTTTCAAATAAAACAATCTTGGGCATGCTTGCATGCATTGCTTTGTCTTTATCATTTTATGTGATGAATTGCTTGAAATGGTAGATTGAAATATTGTTTGCTTGATTAAATTGTAGTGACTTGAAGTGTGTGAACATTGCAAAGATGAAGGAGTGAACTTATACCGTCTACCAAAAAGGCAAGTGATGCTTCATACTTTTGTCCCATTATTTTCACTATGCATTAGTGATATTTCTAAGTAGGACTTGCATGGAATTTTTGCTAAGTATAAACTATGCCATGGGAAATCATAGTAGATGAAACCTTAGTAGAAATTTCCTAAGTTAAGATTCCTACTACTATCATGCTTAGCTTAGCTATTAGAAAACAAGGGTGGAATATATATTCATGCTATGGAAAATTCTAAGTCTAAGGACTTGTGTTTTGTTTAATAAAAAAACTAAGTGAATGAATCACCTGGGTGGAATGGAAGGATTGGTTTGTGTTGTGTGGTTACTCATGGCCCATTTCAATGGTTTACCCTGGTGTATCACACTTGTGGATGGCCACCCAGGAACAAAGAGATTTGAGATGTCAAATGTTGAGAAGCTTCAAGTGCAGCCACTTGGCAATATGGGCTCTGCCTGGATCATATAGGTTGAAATAACTTAGCCAAATGGACAGTTGGTGGTAGGGGTTTGATAGGTTGGAGCGCGTCCATTTTGGTCTAAGGGAAGGCTTCTGAAAGATCTTGTCTTGGTGAAACCAAGTCTTGTGGGGAAAGTGCACCACCTCTGCAGAGTGTAAAATCTAAGTACTTAGCCATGTCCCTGACAAAGGACAATTTGAGCATCAAGACATGGAAGCTATCAAGAATCTCCTCATCCCAATTTCTAAGTTAAAAACTGGTGGGTGAACAAGGGATTGAAGGATCACCAATTCCTATTGGGAGATGCCTTGGGAAAGATTTTGTCAAAGCAAATACTTAGAGTTTTCAAATGATAAGGAAATCTATTTTGAGCAAAGCAAGCCCAAGATCCACTTAGCCAAATGCATATAGATGATAAACTCCACTATACTACCATAGTATCACTTGCCAATACAATTCAAATGTATTGACCCTTATGGCTGTAACTTGTTATGTTGCAGGTTTTGTTTGATATTAGTGAAGTTAATGATTAGGATTACAAGTCTACAACCAACATGTCTGCCTGTGGCACTTTGAAGATGAAGGACCCCATGCTATTGTTATATTCTGTTGCATTGCAATGAGTTAGCCAAATGAGCTATGTAAGATGTAATAAATTATGTTATTCCTGGTTATAAAGTTGTATTATGACCTTTGTTTCTTGATATTACATCTTAACTGTGGATGCTAGCTATTGATCCAGGGACTAGCATTGTACACACAGGGATCTCTACCTTATTAAAGGTTGGGAACCTTACACTTTGCTATGGTGTCTCCACCGTCAGTTCCACCATCGTCTCCACCAAAGAATTCGTCATAGTCGTCTCTTCCGTCGGCTTCATCCAATTTGAGGTATTGGGAGCCATCATCATCTCCATCATCGTCTGCTCCATCGCAATGGTAACCTCCTGTACCCTCATCTATCATGTTGTACATGATGTGCTCTTCGTTGTCTCTACCGTCCATAACTTAACTAATACAGAAGAAAGATAAAACCATTTTGCTTAATGTGATAAAATAAAGGAAGATAAAGTAATCTAGCTTAAACAATGCGATAAAGAAAGATAAAGTACCAATTAAACAACAATACATCTCGAATAATCCAGCTAGTACAACAATAAAGTACCAATTAAACAATAATACAACCCTATTACACATCTGGCTAGCTCAGCGAAGACGTCGAGCCCCGGCTATTGAGCCGCAGGAGGTGTGCACCCAAAGTGTAGGAACCATCACCGCAGAATATCTCGGGTAAGGTGCCTGAAGAAGCTGCCAGGTATTGGCGACCCGGACACCTAAAATGTGCATGTAGCACCGGACGTGCTCGTCCTCCTCCCTGACACGATCCTGTACCACCTCGTCGGGGGTCGGCTCCCTCTGCATCGCACCTGGACCACTCAGCCGCCACCACAGAAGATCCGGGTCGACGACGACACCCGGATTCCTCACGAGACGACGTCCCCCGGCTGGTAGCACCTCCCAGTGCCAGCCCGGCGGAGCCCAGCCCCGTGGATGCCCGGCGACACTGTCTAGTAGCACTCCGGGGGTCACGCCGAGTGAACGAGGATGAGGAATCGGCATATTCCTAAACACTAAATTAAACCTATATACTTTAAACATGATGAAAATAAATAGTATCAACTAAAATAAACTATATTAAACACTAACTAAATTCACTAACTAAAATAAACTATATTAAACACTAACTAAAATCCTAAAATTCACTAACTAAGAAATATTACACTAAAATTCACTAACTAAAATCCTAAAATTCACTAACTAAGAAAAATTACACTAAAATTCACTAACTAAATTCACTAACTAAAATCCTAAAATTCACTAAGTAAGAAAAATTACACTAACTAAAATCCTAAAATTCACTAACTAAGAAAAATCCTAAATTCATTAACTAAGAAAAATTACACTAAAATTACCCCTAACTAATTAACCCTAAAATAACCCTAACTAATTAACCCTAAATAATTAATCCTAAAATACACTAAAATTACACTAAATAATTTAACAACAAAATAACAAAATTAACACTAAAATTAACTAACTCACCGCAGGGAGGGGCGGCGCCGGCTCCGGTTGTGGTGGACGGCGCAGGCTCGGGGCGGTCTCGGGCGGCGCGGGAAGGGGCGGAGCGGGGCGGGCGGCGCGGGGAGGGCGCGGGGCGGGAGGCGCGGGGACGGCTCGGACAGCGCGGCGCGGGGACGGATGGCGCGGCGCCGCGGTGACGGTTGCGAGAGGAGGAAGACGTACGGCGCGGCGGAGGGGAGGGCTCTGTGTGCGATGGTTCGGTGCACAAACCAGGGCGCACGGGGTGGGTATTTATACCCACCCCCCTTTGAAGGGTTTTGCAGCATAGTAAATCAAAAAATTTCCTACGGATGCGAACGGGAAAGCCAAGATCTAATCTAGGAGATGCAAACAACGAGGAGGATAGATGAGATCTTCATACCCTTGAAGATTCGCACAGTGGAACGTTCAGCGGAACGTGGTTGATGTAGTCGTACTCTCTTCTCCTCCTCGCGATCCGATCCGATCCAACACCGCAAGTGGCGATGCCTCCGAGAGATGCACATGTGCGGCACCTCGACGTCTCCTCCTTCCTCGGTCCAGCAAGTGGGGTGGAGAGATAGATTGGATCTACAACACGATGGCGTGGTGCAAGCGGTGGAGAGTTTCTCCAGCAGGGCTTCGCCTACGCGCAGTCGGGAGGGAGAGAGAGAGGAGGGCGGCTAGGGCTTGAGGAGGAGGTGTGTGGAGGGTGCGCCCCCAGCCCTCTTTATATAGAGGGGTGGGCGGCTGGCCCTTGCCCCTCCCCCAAGCCTAGGGCCGGCGGCCAAGGAGGGAGGAGTGGGGGGCAAGTCCCCCCCCCCTTCTAGAAGCTCCCCTAGGGTTTCCCCTAGGGCTTGGCCGGCTGGGCCTATGGGGCCTTGTGCCCCTGGCCCAATGCGGCCAGGGCACTCCCTCGTAGGCCCACGCCCCCTCCTGACAAGTGGGGCCACGTTGGTCCCACTCCGGAAGGTTCTAGAAGCTTCCGGTACAATACCGAACAACTCGAAACAATTCCGAACTCCAAAAACTGCCTTGCCTTATATGAATCTTATTCTCCGGACCATTCCGGAACCTCTCGTGACATCCTGGATCTCATCCGAGACTCCGAACAAAAACTCATAAACCAATTATCCATTATATCCTAGCGTCGAGACACGTTAAGTGTGTGACCCTGCGGGTTCGAGAATATGCAGACATGATCTTCTATCAATAATCAACAGCGGGGTCTGGAAACCCATATTGACTCCCACATATTCATCGATGATCATATCGGATGAACCACGATGCCAGGATTCAATCAATCCCATATATATATTCCCTTCGTCACACGATATTTTACTCACCCGAGATCCGATCGTCGGCATCGGCATACCTAGTTCAATCTCGTTCACAGCAAGTACTTTACTCGTTCCGTAATCCGATATCACTTTGTGATTAACTCCTTAACCATGTGCTTGCAAGCGGTGTTGATATCGATTACCGAGTGGGCCCGAAGTATATCTCTCCGACTTAGGAGGGACAAATCCCATCTCGATACATACAACCCAGCAAGTACTTTCCGATCACCTGAGAGACACCTTTATGATCACCCTCTCATAGGATGACGTTTGATGACCTCAAAGCTTTCTTCCCATACCAGGGAGTTGCATTATCTCATGGTCTAAGGAATACAATATTTGACATAAGAATAGCTTCGCAAAGATGAACACGATGACACGATCTAATTGCTCTGCTTAATTTGGGTCTGTCCATCATATCATTCTCCCAATGATATGATCTCATTACAACTCATGTCTATGGTTAGGAAACCTTAACCATCATTAATCAATGAGCTAGTCCATAGAGGCGTACTAGGGACACGGTGTTGTTCACAAACCACACAAGTATTAAAGTTTCCACTTAATACAATTCTAGCATGGAATATAAACTTTATCACGGACAAGAATTATAATAATAACATCTTTATTATTGCCTCTAGGGCATAATTCCAACAGTCTCCCACTTGCACTAGAGTCAATAATCTAGTTTACATATGGCAACAATCTAACACCCATGGCACTAAGGTGCTGATCATGTTTTGCTCGTCAAAGAGGTTTAGTCAATGGATCTGCGACATTCAGATCCGTATGTACTTTGCTAATCTTCAGATCTCCATCTGTTATATAATCTCGGATTATATGAAACTTGCGGTTGATATGCTTGGTCTTTGGATGATATCTTGGTTCCTTAGCCAGTGCTATGGCGCTAGTGTTGTCACACAATATATCCAGTGGGTCCAAGGCACTTGGAACCACACCAAGCTCAGTGATGAAGTTCCTGATCCAAACTCCTTTGCTTGACGCTTCTGTAGCAGCCATGTATTCCGCTTCTACTGTAGATCCCGCGATCACGCTTTGCTTGCAGCTTCTCCAGCTCACAGCTCCTCCATTCAAAATATAAACGTATCCTGTCTGAGATTTAGAATCATCCTTGTCGGTGTCGAAACTAGCGTCGACGTAACCCTTTACGACGAGTTGTTCATCACCTCCATAGACTAAGAACATTTCTTTAGTCCTATTTAAATACTTTAGGATGTTCTTCACGGTTGTCCAGTGTTCCACTCCTGGATCACTTTGGTATCTGCTCGTCAAACTAAGAGCATTGGACACATCCGGTCTAGTACACAGCATGGCATACATGATAGAACCTATGGCAGAGGCATAAGGCACTTTGCTCATAGCTTCTCTATCATTAACCGTAGCTGGACACTGAGCCTTTCTCAATATCTTACCTGACAACATAGGCACTGAACCTTTCTTTGCTTTATCCATTATGTACCTTTTCAGAACTTTGTCTAGGTATGTACTCTAGCTTAAAGCTATTAGGCGTCTTTGTCTATCTCTATAGATTTTGATGCCTAATATATAAGCAACTTCCCCTAGGTCTTTCATTGAAAAACATTTGTTCAAATAACTCTTCACATCGTTAAGCATGTCAATGTCATTTCCAATAATCAATATGTCATCCACATATAGTACCAGAAATGTCACTGAGCTCCCACTCACTTACTTGTAGATACAAGCTTCGTAGCAATTTGGAACAAATCCAAAGGTCTTGATCACTTGATCAAAACGAAGGTTCCAACTCCGAGATGCTTGCTTCAGTCCATAAATGGAACGCTGAAGTTTGCATACTTTATCAACATCCTTAGGATCGACAAAACCTTCGGGTTGCATCATATACAACTCTTACTCAATGTTGCCATTGAGGAACGTAGTCTTGACATCCATCTGCCATATTTCATAATCATGAAACGCAGCAATTGCTAATAAAATCCGAATGGACTTAAACATCGCTACGGGAGAGAAAGTCTCATCATAGTCAACACCTTGAACTTGTCGAAAACCTTTCGCGACAAGTCGTTCTTTATAGACAGTAACATTACCATCCGCGTCCATTTTCTTCTTGAAAATCCATTTGCACTCAACGGCCTTTAGGTCGCTAGCAGGGTCCACCAAAGTCCATACTTGGTTTTTGCTCATGGATCCTAATTCGGATTTCATGGCCTCTAGCCATTTCTCAGAGTCTGGGCTCATCATCGCTTCCTCATAGTTCGCAGGTTCACTGTCATCTACTAACAAGACAGTTAAGACAGGGTTGTCGTACCACTCAGGAGGGGCATGCGACCTTGTCGACCTGCGAAGTTCAGTAGCAACATCGTCTGAAGCTTCATGATCCTTGTCATTAGCTTCCTCTATTATTGGTGAAGACGGCACTCGAACAATTTCAGGTGCTGCGCTACTCTCCAACTCAAGAGAAGGTTCAATAACCTCGTCTAGCTCTACTTTCCTCCCACTCACTTCTTTCGAGAGAAACTCCTTCTCAAGAAATGATCTGTTCTTTGCGACAAACGCTTTGCCTTCTGATCTGTGATAGAAGGTATACCCGATAGTTTCCTTAGGGTATCCTATAAAGACGCATTTCTCCGCTTTGGGTTCGAGCTTGTCCGGCATCAACTTCTTGACGTAAGCTTCGCATCCCCAAACTTTAAGAAACGAAAACTTAGGTTTAGCACCAAACCACAGTTCATACGGTGTCGTCTCAACGGATTTAGATGGTGCCCTATTTAAAGTTAATGTAGCGGTTTCTAATGCATAACCCCAAAATGATAACGGCAAATCTGTAAGAGACATCATTGATCGCACCATATCTAATAGAGTTCGATTCCGGCGTTCAGACACACCATTGCGCTGTGGTGTTCCGGGTGGCGTGAGTTGCGAAACGATTCCGCTTGCTTTAAGATGCGTGAGAAAATCATAACTCAAATATTCACCTCCACGATCGGATCGTAGAAATTTAATTTTTCTGTTATGATGGTTTTCCACTTCATTCTGAAATTCTTTGAACTTTTCAAATGTTTCAGATTTATGTTTCATCAAATAGATATACCCATATCTACTTAAGTCATCAGTAAAAGTGAGAAAGTAGCGATAACCACCGCGCGTCGAAACACTCATCGGTCCGCATACATCGGTATGTATGATTTCCAACAAGTCTGTTGCCCGCTCCATCATTCCGGAGAACGGGGTTTTGATCATCTTGCCCATGAGGCATGGATCGCATGTGTCAAATGATTCAAAATCAAGAGACTCCAAAAGTCCATCAGAATGGAGTTTCTTCATGCGTTTTACACCAATATGACCTAGACGACAGTGCCACAAATAAGTAGAATTATCACTATCTACTTTGCATCTCTTAGCCTCAATGTTATGGATGTGTGTTTCATCCCTTTCGAGATTCAGAAGAAATAAACCATTCACAGCAGGTGCATGACCATAAAAGATGTTACTCATATAAATAGAACAACCATTATTCTCAGATTTAAATGAGTAACCGTCTTGCAATAAACATGATCCAGATATGATGTTCATGCTCAACGCAGGCACATAATAACATTTATTGAGGTTTAAAACTAATCCCGAAGGTAAAACTAAGGAGAGCGTGCCGACGGCCATCACATCAACTCTTGATCCGTTGCCAACGCGCATCGTCACCTCATCCCTCGCCAGCTTCCGTCTATTCTGTAGCTCCTATTTCGAGTTACAAATATTAGCAACTGAACCAGTATCAAATACCCAGGCACTACAACGAGGGCTAGTAAGGAAAACATCAATAACATGTATATCAAATATACCTTTGATGGTGCCAGCCTTCTTGTCCGCTAAGTATTTCGGATAGTTTCGCTTCCAGTGACCCTTGTCCTTGCAATAGAAGCACTCAGTATCCGGCTTAGGTCCAGACTTGAGCTTCTTCTCTGCAAGGACAACGCGCTTGCCGCTGCCCTTCTTGAAGGGCTTCTTAGCACCCTTACCTTTCTTAAAGCTGGGGGGCTTGTTGACCATCAACACATGATTATCTTTCTTGATGTCCACCTCCGCAGCTTTCAGCTTAGCGAAGAGCTCAGTGATCGTATCAGTGGAACCAATCTAATTATGAGTAACTACAAAACCTTTGTAGCTAGGAGGGAGTGATTGCATAACTCTGTCAATCTTGAGCTCCTCTGGAATCTTGCAGTCCAGTTGCTCAAGGCGTTGAGTGTAGCCCGACATCTTAATGGCGTGCTCACTAACGGAACTCCCTTCCTCCATCTTGCAGTTAAAAGAATTTCTCAGAGATCTCATATCTCTCAGAACGGGCCTGAGTCTGAAACATAGTTTTCAGTTCCTCAAGAATCTCAAAGGGCCCGGGGAAATCCTCAAAACGATTTTGAAGGTCCGATTCCATAGCAAACAACATGGTGCTCTTAATCACACCATAATCATCCTTGCGCGACTGATAAACAGCTTTCTCATCAGTCGGCGCATCTACAGCAGGGGCGTCACCTAGCGCTTTCTCAAGGACATAGTCCTTTTGTCCGCCAGAGAGAATGATTCTAAGATTGCAGAACCAGTTGGTGAAGTTAGACCCATTGTTCTTAAGCTTTTCTTTCTCAGCAAAAACGTTGAAGTTGAAGTTGGTCTTAGCCATTTGATCTACAAAATTTGCAAGTACAATTTAGACTATGTTCATGATAACTAGTTCAACTTAATCAAATTACTAGATGAACTCCCACTAAATTCAACATCCCTCAACTTGTTTAGTGAACATGATCCAAATTCACCACACCTAATCCGATCTTCACGAGAAGAGATGTGGTTTCAATGGTAGACAACAAAGTGTCGATCATATCATTCATATGACTCATGCTTAACCTTTCGGTTCGTGTGTTCCGAGGCCATGTCTGTACATGCTAGGATCGTCAAGTCAAACCCAAGTATTTCCGCGTGTGCAAAACTGGCTTGCACCCGTTGTATGTGAACGTAGAGTTTATAGCACCCAATCATCACGTGATGCTTGAACACGACGAACTTTCGCAACGGTGCATACATGGGGAGAACATAGTTTTATCTTGATCTTTAAGTGAGGAATCATCTTATAATACTACCGTCGCGATCTAAGCATGATAAGATACATAAAAGGATAAACATCACATGCATATAACTTTATGTGACATGGTATAGCCAGTCTTCGCGCAATGATCTCCATCTTGTGCGTGCCAGCATGATCTCCATCACTCCACCATGATTGCCTCCACCACGAATAGCAACTACAACTATTGCTAACTACTTAGCGATAAAGTAAAGCTATTACATGGCGTATAAGAAGTTGACACACAGGTCATACACAATTATAAAGACAACCATATGGCTCCTGCCGGTTGTGTACTCATCGACATGCAAGTCGTGAAGAATTACAAAACATGATCATTGCATACAACATACACATCACATCTTGGGCCATACCATATCACAGAAACACTCCCTGCAAAAACAAGTTAGACGCCTCTACTTTGTTGTTGCATGTTTTACGTGGCTTATGGGAGTAACAAGCTAAGAACGATTCTTACCTACGGAAAGCCACAACGGTGATATTATGGTTGCCAAACTCCGTTGTAAATCCCATGACAACTATAGTGAGATAAACTAACATCCATCAGCCGCATGTGTGGAACAAGCCACACGTCAAGTGCGGAGCCGGTCTCGCGAACGAGGTCGCGTAAAGTTGGCCTGGACCGCTTCCATCTCACTATCCCGCGTCATAAGAAGTACACAAACAAGAGGCTTGCAACAGAAAACATCAACGCCTGCAACAAGCATTTTGCGTTCTACTCGTGAAACACATCTACGCATAGATCTAGCTCTGATACCACTGAAGGGTTTTGCAGCATAGTAAATCAAAAAATTTCCTATGGATGCGAACGGGAAAGCCAAGATCTAATCTAGGAGATGCAAACAACGAGGGGGATAGATGAGATCTTCATACCCTTGAAGATTCGCACAGCGGAACGTTCAACGGAACGTGGTTGATGTAGTCGTACTCGCTTCTCCTCCTCGCGATCCGATCCAACACCGCAAGTGGCGATGCCTCCGAGAGATGCACACGTGCGGCACCTCGACGTATCCTCCTTCCTCGGTCCAGCAAGTGGGGTGGAGAGATAGATTGGATCTACAACACGACGGCGTGGTGCAAGCGGTGGAGAGTTTCTACGGCAGGGCTTCGCCTACGCGCAGTCGGGAGGGAGAGAGAGAGGAGGGCAGCAGGGCGGCTAGGGCTTGAGGACGAGGTGTGTGGAGGGTGCGCCCCCAGCCCTCTTTATATAGAGGGGTGGGCGGCTGGCCCTTGCCACTCCCCCAAGACTAGGGCCGGCTGCCAAGGAGGGAGGAGTGGGGGGCAAGTTCCCCCCCCCCTTCTAGAAGCTCCCCTAGGGTTTCCCCTAGGGCTTGGCCGGCTGGGCCTATGGGGCCTTGTGCCCCTGGCCCAATGCAGCCAGGGCACTCCCTCGTAGGCCCACGCCCCCTCCCGACAAGTGGGGCCACATTGGTCCCACTCTGGAAGGTTCTAGAAGCTTCCGGTACAATACCGAACAACTCGAAACAATTCCGAACTCCAAAAACTGCATTGCCTTATATGAATCTTATTCTCCGGACCATTCCGGAACCTCTCGTGACGTCCTGGATCTCATCCGAGACTCCGAACAAAAACTCATAAACCAATTATCCATTCTATCCTAGCGTCAAGACACGTTAAGTGTGTGACCCAGCGGGTTCGAGAATATGCAGACATGATCTTCTATCAGTAATCAACAACGGGGTCTGGAAACCCATATTGACTCCCACACATTCATAGATGATCATATCGGATGAACCACGATGCCAGGATTCAATCAATCCCATATATATATTCCCTTCGTCACACGATATTTTACTCACCCGAGATCCGATCGTCGGCATCGGCATACCTAGTTCAATCTCGTTCATAGCAAGTACTTTCTCGTTCCGTAATCCGATATCACTTTGTGATTAACTCCTTAACCACGTGCTTGCAAGCGGTGTTGATATCGATTACCGAGTGGGCCCAAAGTATATCTCTCTGACTTGGGAGGGACAAATCCCATCTCGATACATACAACCCAACAAGTACTTTCCGATCACCTGAGAGACACCTTTATGATCACCCTCTCATAGGATGACGTTTGATGACCTCAAAGCTTTCTTCCCATACCAGGGAGTTGCATTATCTCATGGTCTAAGGAATACAATATTTGACATAAGAAAAGCTTCACAAAGATGAACACGATGACACGATCTAATTGCTCTGCTTAATTTGGGTATGTCCATCATATCATTCTCCTAATGATATGATCTCATTACAACTCATGTCTATGGTTAGGAAACCTTAACCATCATTAATCAATGAGCTAGTCCATAGAGGCGTACTAGGGACACGGTGTTGTTCACAAACCACACAAGTACTAAAGTTTCCGCTTAATACAATTCTAGCATGGAATATATACTTTATCATGAACAAGAATTATAATAATAACATTTTTATTATTGCCTCTAGGGCATAATTCCAACACCCTTTAGCCCCGGTTGGTAGCACAAACTGGGACTAAAGGGGTACCTTTAGCCCCGGTTGGTAGCACAAACCGGGGCTAAAGGGTTTTCGGCGCGCCGTGTTTCGCGCGCAGCCCCGCACCCCTTTAGCCCCGGTTTGGGACTAAATGTCCTTTTTTAAAACCTTTTTAAAAACAAAAAAGCTTTTTCAAAACCTTTTTAAAATTAATTATTATATGCCTGTTTAAAACCTTTTTAAAAACAAAAAACCTTTTTCAAAACCTTTTTTAAAACCTTTTTCAAAACCTTTTTTAAAAACCTTTTTTGAATTTTTTATGCCTGTTTTGAATTTTTTGCCGTTTCGAACTAAGGTCAAAATGGCGTGCGTGAAGATAGGGGATGAGAATGTTAGAACTTGCATTGGATCTCCGAAAAAACAACATATTGTGAGTCTAAAAATGATTTTTCAAAAAATCACGGACGTTAAATTATGTACTTGTAGTTCAAACCGGACCCACTTCCTACTGATTCGGCAGACATTTGTCTTTTGCACCCGGGAAGGACAGAAAGGTTTGAGATCCCCCGGTTGGGATATAGTTCACGTAAGGTGGTCTACTATTTTAGAAAAATGGGACGGTAGCATTTTGGTGGCTGCTTCACAAAACGACCCGTCTTTTTGCGCTCGGAAAATGAAAAATGGCTTTTCCGAGCGACGAAAAATAAAACTTCCTCCTGCAACATTGTTATCCATTCCAATATACAGATGCATGCACAATATGGACATCGTATCACAAACTATGCTGCGATTCAACACATAACATCTGTCTCTTGGACCGAAAGTCATGAAACCTCGAACATGATAGGTCATTTTGTTAAGGTTTTTTGGAGACATAATCAGTATACCAAGTTTGATATTTTTCCTTGCAACTATGTCACATAATATCACACCACGCGAAGGATTTACATTGTTCGGACCTTTTTTGAATTTTTTATGCCTGTTTTGATTTTTTTGCCGTTTTGAACTTAGGTCAAAACGGCGTGCATGAAGATAGGGGATGAGAATGTTAGAAATTGCATTGGATCTGTGAAAAAACAACATATTGTGAGTCTAAAAATAATTTTTTCAAAAAATCACGGACGTTAGATCATGTACCTGTAGTTTAAACAGGACCCACTTCCTACCGATTCGGCAGACATTTGTCTTTTTCACCCGGGAAGGACAGAAAGGTTTGAGATCCCCCGGTTGGGATATAGTTCACGTAAGGTGGTGTACTATTTTAGAAAAATGGGATGGTAGCATTCTGTAACTGCATTTTGGTGGCTGCTTCACAAAACGACCCGTCTTTTTGCGCTCGGAAAATGGAAAATGGCTTTTCCGAGCGACGAAAAGGAAAACTTCCTCCTACAACATTGTTCTCCTTCCCAATATACACATGCATGAACAATATGGGCACCGTATCACAAACTATGCCGCGATTCAACACATAAACATGCCCGTTTTCCCGCCATATCCCACCGCTTCCCGCCATGTTTTTCCGCCCTTTCCCTCTGAACGGTAGTTTTAGTACCGGTTGTAGCCACTAACCGGGACTAAAGATATTTCCCGCCATATCCCACCGCTTCCCGCCATGTTTTCCTGCTCTTTCCCTCTGAACGATGCTTTTAGTCCCGGTTGTAGCCACTAACCGGGACTAAAGATATTTCCCGCCATATCCCACTGTTTCCTGCCATGTTTTCCAGCACTTTCCATCTATATATAGGCCGACCACGCCATGGCTATCCATACATCCACACCTTCCTCTCTCACAACCATGGACAGTGCCTACTGGGCCATTCTGACCCTCGAGGAGACCCAGGAGTTGTTCGCCTCCAACTACCCTTGCCCGCCGGCTAGATGCTGAGCGCTGGAGAGGTTCCTGTCCCTCCTGTGCCTCAAGGCTCCACCCGACAGGCGGCCATCACGAACCACTTCTACCACGAGCTCACGCAGGAGCAGCGAACGGATCCCCAGTGGGATCCCGACAACTACCACACCTGGAATGCCTTCTGCGCTAACCGACGGGAAAGGGAGCTCGCTAGGTACGAGGGTGATGTACCGCCCCTGGTGAACCACAATGAAGCCAGTCGGCGTCTGTGGTGGGCGAACCGTACTATTATCGGCGTGATGCGCTACATCGCCGGGGGAGACCATCCTCGCCTGTGGTGCCCACAAGTCTACCCGCCACAGAGCCACAAGAAGGCCCCTCCCCCTGCCCGGCGGTAGCGGCATCGTCTTCCAGGAGACTCCTCCCCCGCAAACCGTGAATTCGAGGCCGGAGTGGCAGGTGCCCCCGGTATATGCCATGGCTGGGCTGAGGATCTCTGGAGTGGCAGGTGACGATGACTATGATGATGACGATGATGATGACGATGACGAAGAAGACCCTGAAGTTGTGTACTATAGGACTAGGCATGATTATGACTAAAGGGGGTGGCTTTAGTCCTCAGTGTTAGCTAGTCCCGGTTTTTCCTGGTTTTTAATATTAATACACGTCTAAGTGTTACCTAGTCTAGTGTTTTGGTACCTGCCTACAACAATCTCAGAAATTCCTTTTTGTCCCGGTTTTTTATATTAATAAATGACGATGAAAAATAGGATTAATTCACAAAAGGTTTAATACATTACATCACCAACATCCACATCTAGTGTTTTGGTTCTCTTCTTGTCTGTAACCATGGAGCTTCTTCCTTATTTAGCGATATGCTTGGGTCATTTTTCACTTTGAATGGCGGAATTTCATGAAATTTGTCATAATCTTCTGACATGTCTGTCTTGTCCTCAACTCCCACCATGTTTCTTTTTCCTGAAAGAACTATGTGGCGCTTTGGCTCATCGTATGATATTATATTCTTTTGCTTATCTTTCCTTTTTCTCATTCTAGTAGACATGTCCTTCACATAGAAAACTTGAGCCACATCATTGGCAAGGGCGAATGGTTCGTCTCCGTACGCAAGATTATTGAGATCCACTGTTGTCATTCCGTACAGCTGGTCTACCGTGACCCCACCTCCTGTCATCTTGACCCATTTGCATCGAAACAATGGGACCTTGAAATTAGGACCATAGTCAAGTTCCCATATGTCCTCTATGTAACCATAATATGTGTCCTTTTTCCCATTCTCATCTGTTGCATCAGATCGGACACCACTGTTTTGGTTGGTGCTCTTTTTATCTTGGGGGTGCGTGTAAAATATATTCCCATTGATCTCGTACCCTTGGAAAGTCAATATAGCTGGAGATGGATACCTGGCCAACAACTACAACTGATATCCAACAGTGGTGGCATTCATGAGATGTGTCTGCAACCAACCGCCGAAAGTCTTCATGTGTTCATCTCTAATCAACCTGTCAGATTGCCCCGGGTAGTTCGAGCATACAATATTCTTATGTACCTCGATATACGGAGCCACCAAGGTGGAACTTTGTAGAATTGTATAGTGTGCTTTAGTGAAAGAATGTTCGTCCATACATATCTTTGCTTTCTTTCCTAGCGTGCCTTTTCCACTAAGTCTCCCTTCATGCCGTGATTCAGGTACACCGATCGGCTTAAGGTCAGGAATAAAGTCAACACAAAACTCAATGACCTCCTCAGTTCCATATCCCTTGGAGATGCTTCCTTCTGGACTCGCGCGGTTATGGACATATTTCTTTAAGACTCCCATGAATCTCTCAAAGGGGAACATATTGCGTAGAAATACAGGACCGAGAATGGTAATCTCTTCGACTAGGTGAACTAGAAGGTGTGTCATTATGTTGAAGAAGGATGGTGGGAACACCAACTCAAAACTGACAAGACACTGGACCACATTTTTCTGTAACCCTGGTAGACTTTCTGGATCGATTACCTTCTGAGAAATTTCATTGAGGAACGAACATAGCTTCACAATGGGTACTCTAACATTTTTCGGCAGAAGCCCCCTCAAAGCAACCGGAAGCAACTGCGTCATAAGCACGTGGCAGTCATGAGACTTCAAGTTCTGGAATTTTTTCTCTGCCATATTTATTATTCCCTTTATATTGGACGAGAAGCCAGAAGGAACTTTGATACTACTCAGGCATTCAAAAAAGATTTCCTTCTCTTCCTTGGTAAGAGCATAGCTGGCAGTATCTTGAAACAACTCTGGATGCCTTCCTTCTCGGTCTTTCATACGTTGTTGGTCCTGTCGTGCTTCTGGTGTATCTTTATTCTTTCCATACACGCCCAAGAAGCCTAGCAGTATCACACAAACATTCTTTGTCAGGTGCATCACGTCAATTGCAGAGCGGATCTCTAAGACTTTCCAATAGGGTAGCTCCCAAAATATAGATTTCTTCTTCCACATGGGTGCGTGTCCGCCAACATCCTTCAGAACGGACTGTTCGCCAGGACCCTTTCCAAAGATTACTTTTAAATCCTTCACCATATCAAATACAGCATCACCAGTATGACGGATAGGCTTACTCCGGTGATCTGCTTCACCATTGAAATGATTGCATTTCCTTCTTAGGGAATGCGTGGGCGGAAGAAATCGACGATTCCCTAGGTACACATTCTTCTTGCACTTATCCAAATAAATACTTTCAGTGTTATCTAAACAGTGTGTGCATGCATTGTATCCCTTGTTTGTCTGTCCTGAAATGTTACTAAGAGCAGGCCAATCATTGATGGTTATGAACAACAATGCTCGTAGGTTAAATTCCTCATGTTTGTGCTCATCCCACACATGTACACCTTGTCCGTGCCACAGCTGTAAAAGTTCTTCAACTAATGGCCTTAGGTATACATCAATGTCGTTGTCGGGTTGCTTCGGGCCTTGGATGAGCACTAGCATCATAATGAACTTCCGCTTCATGCACAACCAAGGAGGAAGGTTATACATACACAAAGTCACAGGCCATGTGCTATGACTGCAGCTCTGCTCCCCAAAGGGATTCATGCCATCCGTACTTAGACCAAACCATAAGTTTCTCGCATCACCTGCAAAGTCCGGGTACTTTCTCTCAGTTTTTCTCCACTGCGACCCATCGGCGGGGTGTCTCAACATCTCGTCTTTCTTACGGTCTTCTTTGTGTGTAGGGGTCCCAACCTAATAAGGTTGATCCCTTCTGTGTTTTACAATGCTAGTCCCTGGATCAATAGCTAGCATCCACAGTTAAGATGTAATATCAAGAAACAAAGGTCATAATATAACTTTATAACCAGGAATAACATAAGTTTATTACATCTTTCATAGCTCATATGGCTATTACATTACATTGCAGCGGAATAACTATAAGCATGGGGTCCTTCATCTTCAAAGTGCCACAGGCAGATGTTGGTTGTAGACTTTGTAATCCTAAACAATCAATCTTCACTAAAATCAATCAAACCTGCAACATACAAGTTACAGCCACAAAGGGTCAATACATTTGATTTGTATTGGCAAGCTTCACTTTTATGTATAATAAGAGTGGATCCTATCATTATATGCATATTTGGCTAAGTAGAGTTTAAGGCTTAATTTGCATAAAGCATTGTTTTATCCTATCTTTTCAAAAAGGGTTTTAAAGTCCTTTGTCAAATTTCTTTTCCAAGTTCCTTGAACTCCTTGGTAGAAACTCAAGTGTTCAAATCCTTGTCAAAAACTCTTGAGCACCTTGGTAACCCCAAGTGCAACAAGTTTTATCAAAACCCATGAGTTCCTTGGTAACCCCAAGTACATCATGCTCTTGAGCACCTTGGTAACCCCAAGTGCAACAAGTTTAACAAAATCTCTTTGAATTCCTTGGTAGACACACAAGGGCATCAAGTTTTTATATTAGAAGTTGGAATGTCGAGATCTCCCATAGTTCAAACTTTAGTTGCTCAGTATTGTCCATAACCGGGGACACGGCTAAGTACTTAGATTTTATTTACTTCTGCAGAAGGAGTACACTTTACCCACATGTCACAATCCCATCCTTTTGCCACTAGTGGCCTACTGGATTAGTGCTCACCAAGATGGAGTACTGGCAGATTGAGAATGTGACGAAGTCTTTCCAAAAGGTCCTCCCATACATCATTGCTAGCTTTGTCTTCGGCCCCCATGAAGCATTCCAGATCCCCATGTCCAGTAACTAAAGACAATGTATGGGTCTTCCTAATGTAATTGACTAATCCAGAGCCATAATAGCATGTGGTTGCACACGAAAGCCACAATTGGAGAAGCATGTTTGATCTCTAAGTTTCCTAGGTGGTTTTCTTTTGGAGCACAACACAAAGTGATTGCCATAGACATGGTTCTTTTTGTTGCCACCTTCTCCAAAACTTCAAGTATCCCCCACCTAGGTGGTTCATTGAGTCCTTGTTTTATTATGTAAAACACAAGTCCTTTTTTTTAACCTTTGTAAAATATCAACATGTATCTCTTTTCAAAACATAGCATGGCTAAGCATGTACAACTTCAATATTTTTACTAAGGAATGTGTAGGGAATCCTATTAGGATTTTAGCATAGCATCGGTATAAAATGTCTTTCATGCATGTTTTCATAATCCACTAAGTATAATGAAAATAGTAGGACTTTAGATGATAGTGTAACTTGCCTTTTGGTAGGGAATGGGGGTTCACTCCTTGATCTTGCTAGTCTCACACTTTGCTAATTTCACTACAATTCAATCAAGCAAAACACCAAATCAACTAACATTCCAAACCACCACTACTCAAACAAAATCACACACACAAGGCAAGAAGGAAACTAAGTCATGCATAAGTATGCAAAGGGTGGTTCTATTGCAAGGATGGTCTCTACTAGGTTTATAACTTTGTAAGGTTCTAAATTGGTCATTTACCAAAATGGCAAAGTCATTTGCAAATGGGTTTTATCTCAAGACCATTTTAAAATTCATTCATCATTTTATGTGGTGAAAATTATTCTTATCAAAGCAAAACTTTAGGTTTTTCACCAAGTGAGTTGCCCTTGGCAAGGTTTGGTGTTTTGGGTCAGTAAGTTTGGTCCAAAACATTTTCCCAAAGTTTTCCTTGCAAAAACATTTCCATAATAAAATCAATGAGTTTATTTGGTTAGAAAATGGCTAAGTTAAATAATTCAACCTATATTTTACCAAAATCATTTTTAACAACAAGGGTTGATTCCTAGGGTCAGTATGGTCACTAAAAACCATTTTTCTAAAGTTTTAATCCTAAAATCAATTTTTAACAATTTTTATCCTCTAAACAGGTACACAAATGTTTCTGCAAATTCAAACAAGTTAACAGGTACTATTTTCTAAACTAAGGCCACAGTTGGCTAGGGCTTGTTCTCCTGAATCCAACGACATAAAATTTGCAATTTTTGGACGTGTGGTTTGAAAGTTACAAGGGTTTGAAGTTTGCAAATAAATTTGTTTTCAAATTTCTTTTAAAACGAAATAGGTGACACGCGGCGTGTTTTAACTGGACGGTACCGGTTCGGGTGGATCGATCTCTCTGGATCGTTGGATCTAAGTGGAATCGCACGGCGCTGGTTGCTCGATACCCCTTCGCCCACTTTCTTTCCTGTACGTTAGATCTAAATCTAACGGTCACTAGCATGCTTGCCAAATTCCGGCGGCGCTCGGTGGCTGCGCGCGGCGGCGATGGTCTGGCTGCGGCTATCGGCGGTTCTAGGAAGCAAAGTACGAAGTGAGAACGCTCACCGTGATCGCGAGGCCGAAGTGTTGCTCGGGGTGTGATCGGTTGGTCGCGGGGCGCTCAGGGTCTGCAGTAATTCCTCGCCGGAGTGGAGGTCGGCGTTGGGTGGTTCTGTCAGCGGTCGAGGGCGACGCTGTAGATCATCCCGAAGCAAAACAACGATGCGGTTAGATGCAGAAAGGCGTGGCGAGTGCGGGAGTGTGAACGAGGAGGCGCGGGGTGGTCAGATACTACCTGTGGGCTTCGCCGGAGATGAAGCAGACGGTGGTGGCGGTAGGAGTCATCGCTGTAGATCGCCCTAAGGCAAAACAGGAGCACATTCAGATGCGCAAGAGCAAGGTGATGCTGTGTGCGTGAACGAGAGGGGTCGGGGCGGTCTGGTTCACCTGAAAGTCGTCGCCGGAGTAGAAACGGACGGTGACGCTGTCGGAGCTTGTCGAAGCCGACGCTCCGGGGCGTCCGCGGTTGAAAGAAGGGCACGGGGAGAAGCGTCTGGGAGTGGGGAAGATGTGTGCTAGGTCGAGGAGGATTGGGCGTTGCGGTGTTGGCCGGAATCGGAGATAGAAGCTCGTCGGAGCAGACGGTGCTCGGGGAGGAATTGAGGGCGGTCTAAGGCGTGCCAGCGCGGGGTGTCAGAGGGGAATTATAGAGGATGCCCTGGCGTTTCCATCTGCGTGATCAAGGCTGGTAACGTCGGTCGCGTTAAGGCGAATTAAGCTGGAGGAATCAACGGCAGAACGAGGGAGAAGAAATGGTCGCTGCGGGGTGGAGAGGAAGAACAGTGGAGTGGGACCGTTGCGTCAGAGAGGGGGAGGTCCACATGTCAGTTCCTCTGTGGGTTTAAAAGGGAGTGTCAAACGTTTTCTTTCGGGGAAGGGGAGTTGGGCTGGTTGGTGGGCTTCCTGGGCTGGGCAGCTGGACCAGGTCGTTTGCTCTATTTTTTTCTGTCTAAATCTTTTTCTATTTCTAAATCTATTTTTCTGTTTTGAATTTCATCCAACTATTCAAGCATTCAAATAATTCAAACAATTCAAACCATTGTAATGGGTTTTTGGTTCTGTTTATCACCATAAACCAAATCTCAAAATAATATTTTAAATCTTTTTAGGTTCCATTTATTAATTAAATAAAATGGACCATGGTTTATTATTAGAATAGGGTTTGATATTAATAAAATCCCCATTTGAAATCCAAATATTTCCAAAATCAAATCAGTAGGTTTTATTTGAAAATACAAATTATTTGGAAATCTTGTTTTAAAACAAAATAACCTTTTACTTTAGGGTCCATTAATAATTTAAAAATGGGCCTTAGTTATTAAATCAAATAGAGTTTGATTTTATTAATAAAATCTTTATTTGAAACCTAATTATTTTCAAAACCAATCAGTGGGTTTTATTTGTGAATATAAAATACTTGAAACACTTAGTTTAAAAATAATCTAATAGGTTTTGATGTTTTAATTAAATTAGTAAAACCTTTTATTTAAATAAAGTTGGATAATAAATTCTTATTAATTTATTTAAATCAACTTTTGCTATTTTTATTCAAAACAAAATGTTTTAAATCCAAAGCTTGTCCAAGGTTTAATTTGGCTTTATAAAATAATCTTTATTTATAAATCCATCTTTTCTTTTGAATACCAAATCTTTTATTAAAAGATCCTGAATAGTATTTCCAAAAATATTTTATTTCCCTTTATCTAAAATGTTTATCTTTTTAAATCCCTTTTAGGTTTTATTCAATTCAAATGGGTTTGAAGTTCCCTTTTAAATTCAAAAAGTTTCTTCTGGCCCTGAAAAACAAACAAAGTTTTTTATTTTATTCATTTATTTTCACATTACAAGATTTGGAAAATCTTGGGATGTGACAGGCTACCACCCTTAAAATAAATCTCGTCCCGAGATTTGGGAAGGCTAGGGTCATAAGCAAATTCAAAACAACTAGGGTACTACCACCCTTAAAAATTTTCAAACAAAAATTACATATTGGCCTTCTTGGGTCCTGAAAAACATCTCTAAGCAGATTTTTGCTTTGTTTCTATACTTGACTCATGGGCCAAGGTTGAGTTTCTCCATAGGCTTGTTCAACTTGTTCTTCATCTTTTCTGGACAGTTGCTTGCATAGTGTCCTAGGTTCTTGCAGTTGAAACAATGAATGTCCTTGAGTTCTTTACATGGCTCTTGTGGACAAGTTGCTACATAGTGGCCTAACTCTTTGCAGTTGTTGCACCACACTTGGTCAATCTCTTTATTCTTCTTGTTTTCTGGGCATCCACTGGAGTAGTGTCCCATTTCCTTACATTTACGACATTGGGCAAGGCTCATGTCTTGCTTGGGCTTCTTGATTTTCTTTGATCCTTTGAATTGGGTTGTCTTGTTTGGATGTAGGAGTGGTCCTTTTCCTTTGGTAGACTTGGATCCTTCTTGTTTCCTTTGTTCCACCATGGCATAGATGGGACATTGGTTAGGAATATGATCACTTCCTTCACAAAGGTAGCAAGTAGCTTGAGAGGTGGGACATTGTCCAACAGGATGATCTTCTTCACAATTGGGGCATTGTCCTTCATGCTCCTTGGAAGTATGATCCTTGTCTCCACAAATAATGCAAGCTGGGGCTCCATCTAGAATAACATTCTTGTCATCCTTGTTATCATATACTCCTTTAGGATAGCTTTCTTCCATGCTAATCATTTGATTAGTCACCTTAAGCATCAGTTGAGATTGTTCCTCCAAAAACCTTTGTAGTGCTGGATCTTTATCACTATTGTTGACTATGAACTGAGCTGTCAGTTGGTTTAACTGATGTTGGGTTGCTATAAGCTCTTTCATGCTGTCAGCTTGGTTGGTGTTGATGTCATCAACCTTGGTGTTGGAGTCCTTTGGAGTAGTCATCTGTTTGGGTTGAAGGGTAGTTAGAATAGGCTAGATATTTCTAATCACACACATCACACTTCACACAAGCAATGTGCAAGCAATCACAAACAAACATTCCACTCAAACAACAAAGTTCAAGCTCATATTTAGGTAATAAAATATTTTTGGTTACACTACATAAGTTGGTGGTTTTGTCTCAACTACAATATGGTGGTCCATCTATATGGTTCACTTGTGATCTTTCCTTCCTTCATGATTCTTCTTGTATGAGATCTTGGTTTCCTTGAGAAAACTCTTGGTCACAATACTTCAAAGTTGTTGATGGTTCCTTCTTATTTTGCATTCCCTCAGTCTTTAAATCTTGAGTAAGATATCTTTGTTTCACTTGTGGTCCTTAGTAGTTTTCAAGTTGGAAGTCCTTGGGTAAATATGCTGAAGATGTTGAAGTCATTAGAGTTGAAGATTTTGAAGTCATTAGAGTTTGAAGAAGTTGAAGAAGTCTTTTGCACATGGTGTAGTCTTTGGTCATGGGGTAGGCTTTTCCATCAAGTTGAAATAGTAGAGATGTAGAGTTGAAGCCAAAATGGTTGAGGAAAGAGTTTACAAGTGTTTTTGTAAATAAGTTTTGGATCAAAATATAACTCCTATTTTTCTAAGGGTTTTTGTCCAATCCTAGGGTTTACAAATCCTACAGGCAACACAATGCTCTGATACCATCTGTAGGGGTCCCAACCTAATAAGGTTGATCCCTTCTGTGTTTTACAATGCTAGTCCCTGGATCAATAGCTAGCATCCACAGTTAAGATGTAATATCAAGAAACAAAGGTCATAATATAACTTTATAACCAGGAATAACATAAGTTTATTACATCTTTCATAGCTCATATGGCTATTACATTACATTGCAGCGGAATAACTATAAGCATGGGGTCCTTCATCTTCAAAGTGCCACAGGCAGATGTTGGTTGTAGACTTTGTAATCCTAAACAATCAATCTTCACTAAAATCAATCAAACCTGCAACATACAAGTTACAGCCACAAAGGGTCAATACATTTGATTTGTATTGGCAAGCTTCACTTTTATGTATAATAAGAGTGGATCCTATCATTATATGCATATTTGGCTAAGTAGAGTTTAAGGCTTAATTTGCATAAAGCATTGTTTTATCCTATCTTTTCAAAAAGGGTTTTAAAGTCCTTTGTCAAATTTCTTTTCCAAGTTCCTTGAACTCCTTGGTAGAAACTCAAGTGTTCAAATCCTTGTCAAAAACTCTTGAGCACCTTGGTAACCCCAAGTGCAACAAGTTTTATCAAAACCCATGAGTTCCTTGGTAACCCCAAGTACATCATGCTCTTGAGCACCTTGGTAACCCCAAGTGCAACAAGTTTAACAAAATCTCTTTGAATTCCTTGCTAGACACACAAGGGCATCAAGTTTTTATATTAGAAGTTGGAATGTCGAGATCTCCCATAGTTCAAACTTTAGTTGCTCAGTATTGTCCATAACCGGGGACACGACTAAGTACTTAGATTTTATTTACTTCTGCAGAAGGAGTACACTTTACCCACATGTCACAATCCCATCCTTTTTCCACCAGTGTCCTACTGGATTAGTGCTCACCAAGATGGAGTACTGGCAGATTGAGAATGTGACGAAGTCTTTCCAAAAGGTCCTCCCATACATCATTGCTAGCTTTGTCTTCAGCCCCCATGAAGCATTCCAGATCCCCATGTCCAGTAACTAAAGACAATGTATGGGTCTTCCTAATGTAATTGACTAAGCCAGAGCCATAATAGCATGTGGTTGCACACGAAAGCCACAATTGGAGAAGCATGTTTGATCTCTAAGTTTCCTAGGTGGTTTTCTTTTGGAGCACAACACAAAGTGATTGCCATAGACATGGTTCTTTTTGTTGCCACCTTCTCCAAAACTTCAAGTATCCCCCACCTAGGTGGTTCATTGAGTCCTTGTTTTATTATGTAAAACACAAGTCCTTTTTTTTAACCTTTGTAAAATATCAACATGTATCTCTTTTCAAAACATAGCATGGCTAAGCATGTACAACTTCAATATTTTTACTAAGGAATGTGTAGGGAATCCTATTAGGATTTTAGCATAGCATCGGTATAAAATGTCTTTCATGCATGTTTTCATAATCCACTAAGTATAATGAAAATAGTAGGACTTTAGATGATAGTGTAACTTGCCTTTTGGTAGGGAATGGGGGTTCACTCCTTGATCTTGCTAGTCTCACACTTTGCTAATTTCACTACAATTCAATCAAGCAAAACACCAAATCAACTAACATTCCAAACCACCACTACTCAAACAAAATTACACACACAAGGCAAGAAGGAAACTAAGTCATGCATAAGTATGCAAAGGGTGGTTCTATTGCAAGGATGGTCTCTACTAGGTTTATAACTTTGTAAGGTTCTAAATTGGTCATTTACCAAAATGGCAAAGTCATTTGCAAATGGGTTTTATCTCAAGACCATTTTAAAATTCATTCATCATTTTATGTGGTGAAAATTATTCTTATCAAAGCAAAACTTTAGGTTTTTCACCAAGTGAGTTGCCCTTGGCAAGGTTTGGTGTTTTGGGTCAGTAAGTTTGGTCCAAAACATTTTCCCAAAGTTTTCCTTGCAAAAACATTTCCATAATAAAATCAATGAGTTTATTTGGTTAGAAAATGGCTAAGTTAAATAATTCAACCTATATTTTACCAAAATCATTTTTAACAACAAGGGTTGATTCCTAGGGTCAGTATGGTCACTAAAAACCATTTTGCTAAAGTTTTAATCCTAAAATCAATTTTTAACAATTTTCTCCTCTAAACAGGTACACAAATGTTTCTGCAAATTCAAACAAGTTAACAGGTACTATTTTCTAAACTAAGGCCACAGTTGGCTAGGGCTTGTTCTCCTGAATCCAACGACATAAAATTTGCAATTTTTGGACGTGTGGTTTGAAAGTTACAAGGGTTTGAAGTTTGCAAATAAATCTGTTTTCAAATTTCTTTTAAAACGAAATAGGTGACACGCGGCGTGTTTTAACTGGACGGTACCGGTTCGGGTGGATCGATCTCTCTGGATCGTTGGATCTAAGTGGAATCGCACGGCGCTGGTTGCTCGATACACCTTCGCCCACTTTCTTTCCTATACGTTAGATCTAAATCCAACGGTCACTAGCATGCTTGCCAAATTCCGGCGGCGCTCGGTGGCTGCGCGCGGCGGCGATGGTCTGGATGCGGCTATCGGCGGTTCTAGGAAGCAAAGTACGAAGTGAGAACGCTCACCGTGATCGCGAGGCCGAAGTGTTGCTCGGGGTGTGATCGGTTGGTCGCGGGGCGCTCAGGGTCTGCAGTAATTCCTCGTCGGAGTGGAGGTCGGCGTTGGGTGGTTCTGTCAGCGGTCGAGGGCGACGCTGTAGATCATCCCGAAGCAAAACAACGATGCGGTTAGATGCAAAAAGGTGTGGCGAGTGCGGGAGTGTGAACGAGGAGGCGCGGGGTGGTCAGATACTACCTGTGGGCTTCGCCGGAGATGAAGCAGACGGTGGTGGCGGTAGGAGTCGTCGCTGTAGATCGCCCTAAGGCAAAACAGGAGCACATTCAGATGCGCAAGAGCAAGGTGATGCTGTGTGCATGAACGAGAGGGGTCGGGGCGGTCTGGTTCACCTGAAAGTCGTCGCCGGAGTAGAAACGGACGGTGACGCTGTCGAAGCTTGTCGAAGCCGACGCTTCGGGGCGTCCGCGGTTGAAAGAAGGGCACGGGGAGAAGCGTCTGGGAGTGGGGAAGATGTGTGCTAGGTCGAGGAGGATCGGGCGTTGCGGTGTTGGCCGGAATCGGAGATAGAAGCTCGTCGGAGCAGAGGGTGATCGGGGAGGAATTGAGGACGGTCTAAGGCGTGCCAGCGCGGGGTGTCAGAGGGGAATTATAGAGGATGCCCTGGCGTTTCCATCTGCGTGATCAAGGCTGGTAACGTCGGTCGCGTTAAGGCGAATTAAGCTGGAGGAATCAACGGCAGAACGAGGGAGAAGAAATGGTCGCTGCGGGGTGGAGAGGAAGAACAGTGGAGTGGGACCGTTGCGTCAGAGAGGGGGAGGTCCACATGTCAGTTCCTCTGTGGGTTTAAAAGGGAGTGTGAAACGTTTTCTTTCGGGGAAGGGGAGTTGGGCTGGTTGGTGGGCTTCCTGGGCTGGGCAGCTGGGCCAGGTCGTTTGCTCTATTTTTTTCTGTCTAAATCTTTTTCTATTTCTAAATCTATTTTTCTGTTTTGAATTTCATCCAACTATTCAAGCATTCAAATAATTCAAACAATTCAAACCATTGTAATGGGTTTTTGGTTCTGTTTATCACCATAAACCAAATCTCAAAATAATATTTTAAATCTTTTTAGGTTCCATTTATTAATTAAATAAAATGGACCATGGTTTATTATTAGAATAGGGTTTGATATTAATAAAATCCCCATTTGAAATCCAAATATTTTCAAAATCAAATCAGTAGGTTTTATTTGAAAATACAAATTATTTGGAAATCTTGTTTTAAAACAAAATAACCTTTTACTTTAGGGTCCATTAATAATTTAAAAATGGGCCTTAGTTATTAAATCAAATAGAGTTTGATTTTATTAATAAAATCTTTATTTGAAACCTAATTATTTTCAAAACCAATCAGTGGGTTTTATTTGTGAATATAAAATACTTGAAACACTTAGTTTAAAAATAATCTAATAGGTTTTGATGTTTTAATTAAATTAGTAAAACCTTTTATTTAAATAAAGTTGGATAATAAATTCTTATTAATTTATTTAAATCAACTTTTGCTATTTATTCAAAACAAAATGTTTTAAATCCAAAGCTTGTCCAAGGTTTAATTTGGCTTTATAAAATAATCTTTATTTATAAATCCATCTTTTCTTTTGAATACCAAATCTTTTATTAAAAGATCCTGAATAGTATTTCCAAAAATATTTTATTTCCCTTTATCTAAAATGTTTATCTTTTTAAAATCCCTTTTAGGTTTTATTTAATTCAAATGGGTTTGAAGTTCCCTTTTAAATTCAAAAAGTTTCTTCTGGCCCTGAAAAACAAACAAAGTTTTTTTATTTTATTCATTTATTTTCACATTACAAGATTTGGAAAATCTTGGGATGTGACATTGTGCCATCGCAACAATTTGGCATGCTCTTCGTTTCTGAACAAACGTTTCAGCCGTGGTATTATAGGACCATACCACATCACCTTGGCGAGAACCCTCTTCCTCGTGCGCTTCCCCTCAACATCACCAGGGTCATCTTGTCGGATCTTATACCGCAATGCAGTGCATACCAGGCATGCATCCAAATTCTCGTACTACTCACCACGATAGAGGATGCAGTCATTAATGCATGCATGTATCTTCTGTACCTCTAATCCTAGAGGGCAGACAACCTTCTTTGCTTCGTAAGTACTGGCGAGCAGTTCGTTATCCTTTGGAAGCAGCTTCTTCATTATCTTCAACAAGTTTTCAAATCCCTTGTCAGGCACACCGACCTCTGCCTTCCATTGCAGCAATTCCAGTGTGCTGCCTAGCTTTTTGTGGCCATCTTCGCAATTCGGGTACAACAATTTGTTGTGATCATCTAACATATGCTCAAATTTCAACCTCTCCCTTTCGCTATCACATTCTCCCTTTGCATCAGCAATGGCCCGACCAAGATCATCATCTGGCTCATATGATGCATGTTCTTCTGCTTCTTCTTCATCATTGTCTTCCATTGTAGTACCACCGTATTCAGGGGACATAGGATAGCTGTCATCATTCTCTTCATCTTCGTTGTCTTCCATCATAACACCTCTTTCTCTGTGCATGGTCCAACAATTATAGCCAGACATGAAACCGAACCGAAACAAATGGCCATGAAGGACTCTTGAGGAAGAGTATTCCTTCTGATTCTGGCACTCACCACATGGACAGCACATAAAACCATTCTGCTTGTTTGCCTCTGCCACAACGAGAAAAGAACGCATGCCTTTAATGAACTCGTCAGAGATTCGGTCAGCGTACATCCATTGCCGTCTCATCTGCATTTTATAAGTTCATCAAACAAAATCACGATGCAAGAGTAGTACTAGTCTAAAAATAAAAGAACACATCGTATACATCAAACAAGCACTGATTTAAAAACTTTCTACCACATCTTTAGTCCTGGTTGGACACACCAACCAGGACTAAAGGGGTTGCGGCAGGCTGGGGCCGACATGAGCCCGTTTAGTCACGAATGGTGTCTCCAATCGAGACTAAAAGTGGGTAACGACACTATATGTCGTGAGTGGACACTATGCCAGTGAGTGGCGACATTGTTTCAGTGGGTGGCGACACTATGACAGGGGCGAGTGTCGACATTATGTCATGAGTGTTGACACTATGTTGTGCTGCTTAATCTATAAATAGGCTTCTTTGTGAACTATCAACTGCAAGGAAGATCGTGTGCGAGACCAGGGACACCACTACGGCGGAGCTTCTCGAAGATGTCTGAGGACTCGCCGTAGAGGCACTCCCTAATATGTGAAATTAGTTAGCTCCACCAGCATACTAATTTAGTTAGAAAAGATATGAACTGAAAGATGGTGTACGAGAGCAAGGACACCACTATGGCAGAGCTTCTCGAAGATGTCTTAGGATGCCTCGTCCTCAGACATCTTCGAGGAGCTCGCCATAGAGGCACTCCCTAATTTAATTTGGTAGCTCCTTGGCGTGTTCATGTTTTTGTTCTTAATTTCTTGCTTAACTGACCGATGATTAACTAAAATTCTAGGGCGCCACTATATATATGTGTGCCTTCATATTTTTGGTACTTATTTTTGTTTCAATGGATTTTGTGACGACAGGTAGAAGAAAGAAGAATATTTTGTTGCTCAACGGTGACATGATGCACTGTGAACTGACTGGATTTCAAGACAACGTGTCAAACCAAGATATGTATATAGGATGAACTCATGTATCTATGTGCTTCGATGAATCAAATGAATTTCGAGAACTATATATGCCAAATTAACCAGATATACAGAGATAGAACCCACACAAAATTTATCCATTTCTAGAGCATGAAATGAGCTAAAACAAGCTATGAGAGCTGAAATGATGAAGTTGCTAACCTCTTAGGATCCTTGGTAGATGTGGAGCCAAAAAATCTTCACAAATCTTGAGAAAAATGGGGAAGAACTCGAGCTTGAGGTGAGAAATTTGAGAGGGATGATTCTGTGAGCTTGAAATGGCTCGGGCTGGGAAGGGGAAGAAGATATAGTCGAGGACTTTAGTTCCGGTTTGAGAAACAAACCGGGGCTAAAGGTCCACGCATTTGCTCTTTTCCGGCGCCAGACCCTTTAGCCCCGGTTTGTTAAACGAACTGAGGCTAAAGTTCCCATACAAACCGGGACTAATGTCTTCTGGTCCCTGCGGCCGTTTCTAGCCTTTGGGACCAGGGTATAACCGGGACTAATGCTCTGGACCAAAGGTCCGTTTTCTACTAGTGACAATACGCCATACAACTTTTGCAAGTGGGCAAACTAAAAACAAATGATGTATTGATTCATCTTGAGAACAAAAACAACATTTTTTACAGCCTTGACAATTCTATTTTACCAAGTTATCTTTTATAAGAAATACCTTACATTGTAAGAACCACATTAAAATCCTGATTTTAAGTGGTACTTTTATTTTCCAGATATATTTACGTAGGTACCTTATATGATCGTTCATATGGTCTAGATATAAGGATTTTACCGAAAAGGAACCAGACTTTGTTAACTTTCAAACAAATTCATCCGGTTGTTCGGTTAAGTTGATGCTCAACAAACGGCGCACTAGGTGAAGCCAAGCTCATATATACCCTCCCAGATGTAGAGCTGCGAATGACTTTTAGATTTAGTGTGAATTGATAGAACAGGAGGAGCATTTTGCAATGGATTCAATAAAAAATTATTGCTAGTCCACAACAGTTCCAGTTTCAGCACGCAGTTGAGATATATTCTAACATGTTGCCACTATCTTCCTGGTCAGTCTTGTGTACTTTGATCTTATGTCATTTGCAACATTCACTAGTACAAACCGACACTAAGGACATCCACATGAGCAAAGGCATCTAAAAGTTTCATGTTTATAAATATTAGGGAGTGGCCAATGAGGGTTGGTCTACTTAACCGTTGCCGATATGCCGTTCCACACATTAGTAAAAGAATCGTGGCGACAAACAATTATCTATTGCCGACGAGTGTTTTGACCGTGTCCATAGTGTTTGGTTTTTTGCTAATGGTTTTTTATAAGATACGTCACTAAGATGACACTTTTTTTTTAGAAAGGAGCATATATTAATATCGCGATGATATCAATTACATCCCGCCTCTACAACAGTGCATTACTCTATTGGTATTACGGATGGACCCAGCAAAAAAAAAGAATTATAAAAAACAAAAGTCCCCTACAGCGATAAGATCCTCAGTAGCAGCAACACTAATCCCATCAGAACAACACTAGAAGTCCAATATCTCCAATAGCGACGCCTTGAAGAAGGAAACATAGCACAAGCACCGTCGTCGCCCAATCAAAGATCATAGGTTTTCACCCTGAAGAAAGTCCCCCTCACAAAACAATGCCTTCAACAAGGTATTGGAAAATAATGCAACATGAGTTGGCATCTGCACAGTAATGCAATGTGTACATGATATGGCTCGAAAGTTATAATTGAAGACTAAATGGTAGTTTCTATAGGACTTGGTATATAACCTAGCTAATTATAAATGAAGACTAAATGAGAGTCTAGGCAAGACTTGGCATGTATTCGGTGTGAAGTCTTCGTACCTTAAGCAACTAAATTTTACAGTTGATCTATATATCTTTTACGGAACAAAACCATAGCAAAATATGCATACAAATAAGAGCAACTTGCTCTTCCCATATTATCGTACAAATGACTTTTGAGTACTCACTATTCAAACAGCTTTTCTCTATTTTCAAGGAGTACGAGTACAAAACGATTGGTGTGTCATTTGACACTGATGTTTGTTTGCTAGCCTAGCCCCATGTCTTTGAATACTCTGGGAGTTTTGGCCTGATCTAGCGTTCCAAATCCTGAAGTTAGCATGGGAGAAGATGCCGCCCGGATAGGTCCAACTATACATTGTCCTCAACGAAGCTTGGTTCCTATACACATAAACATGTGTGAGATATTACTCCAATTGTCTATATAAAGGAAGCTCCGTCTTCTTGCTCTTCCACAATGAAGTTGTTGCTGTGCAAAAAAATCCATCTCTTAATAACTTGTGATAGCAGGCCAGGGGAATTGCTTGAAGATCCATCTCCATCTGATTGAAGGTAATCTCCAACTGTTGAATCTCTAAGATTAATTGAAGGCGAAACTATTAAGCACCCGATCGAGTTTAGATCTTAGTCTCTTATACTAGTTTAAAACAACTAATTGTTCGGAGTTAGTTATACAGGACTCGTGAGATGCTCTAGTAATTGACTAGTGTTGCTGCAGAATGTCGACCAAGGTGGTCGATCTCCGGTCGGACACTGTGACGAAGCCCTCTGAGGCCATGCGCGCAGCCATGGCCGCGGCGGACGTGGACGACGACGTCCTAGGCACGGACCCGACCGCGCACCGCTTCGAGGCGGAGATGGCCAGGATGATGGGCAAGGAGGCAGCCCTGTTCGTGCCGTCGGGCACCATGGCCAACCTCATCTCTGTCCTCGTGCACTGCGACACCAGGGGCAGCGAGGTCATCCTCGGCGACAACTCCCACATGCACATCTACGAGAACGGCGGCATGTCCACCATCGGCGGCATCCACCCGAGGACCGTCAGCAACAACCCCGATGGCACCATGGACATCGACAAGATTGTCGCCGCCATTAGGCATCAAGGGGCGCTGTATTATCCCACCACAAGGCTCATCTGCTTGGAGAACACACAGGGAAAGTGAGTTGCTCTGAGACCTGTAGCTTTTTCTTTTCTATACAGGGGCACTTTTATATTACTTAAAGAGTTCTAAGTATTACACCCGGTCTCTGCATAACTACGATGCATATAGCTGAAACAGGTTCACAGACTCAAAACAATAATAAAAATACCTCATCGGAATACATAGTAGTATCTGCTCTCTTTCCTAACAGACTTTCCTGCTTGTTCATTGCTGCAGTTGTGGTGGGAAGTGTCTGTCGGTAGAATACACTGACAAGGTTGGAGAAGTTGCTAAAGCTCATGGCTTGAAGCTTCATATCGACGGAGCTCGCATTTTTAATGCTTCGGTGGTAAGTAGTATGTGATCAGTTAGTTGAGATACTTAAGTCAGGCTCATGGACTACAGTCCTAGAATCTGATTTCACTCTTCTTCTTGTGTTAGGCACTTGGAGTTCCTGTTGATAGACTCGTGAGAGCTGCGGATTCAGTTTCGGTATGTTTCAGTTTGATTGGTTCTGTTGTGCTAAATGGGGCTACCTGTAACAAATATTTGTGACTGTTTTTCTCTGTTAAACATAAAACTGCAGGTATGCCTTTCGAAAGGGTTAGGTGCTCCTGTTGGATCGGTGATTGTTGGTTCCAAGGCCTTCATACAGAAGGTATGACTGCTTACAAGGTATAAACTGCTAAGGGAAGATGATGTAACGATGGAATTCTGACCAACACTTTCAGGCTAAAATCGCCAGGAAGACCCTAGGAGGTGGAATGAGGCAGGTGGGGGTTCTATGTGCTGCTGCCCATGTCGGAGTCCGCGACACCGTAGGCAAGCTTGCCGATGACCATAGGAGGGCTAAAGTTTTAGCAGGTTTCACATGATCTGAATTTCTGAATTCAGTTAGTATGTATTCAAGTGGGTTACAATCTTTTTATCAGCTAATAATCCTTATTTTTTTCCTTTTCATTATTTAGTTGGACTGAAGAAAATTAAACAGCTTACGGTTGATCTATCTTCAGTCGAGACCAATATGGTTAGTCTGATAAACCATTATCTACAGAGCTTGCTTATTTTCAGATGTGTTGCTTTAAAGTATCATAATATTGTAACCTATGGTGGCTATTTCCCAAGGTATACTTCGACATTACAGATCCACAGATATCACCTGCCAAGCTGTGTCAAGTCCTAGAACAGCGCAACGTGCTTGCAATGCCAGTGAGCTCAAAGAGGTTAGATTCACATCTCTGCCCCCAGCCCCTCTCAGTAGAAGCCTAATTTTTCTTGCTATTCTGAACTGAACTGCCTAATAATGTCCTGTAATTTGCAGCGTCAGACTTGTGATTCATTACCAAATTTCAGACAGTGATGTCCAGCACGCGTTGACATGCATCGAGGTACAGAGATCCTACATTCCTTTGCTCCTCCACTAACTATTCTTCCGTTGAATACCACTCACATACCGGTCTGTTTTCAGGAAGCTGTTGAGGAAATACTGTCAGGCAATGCTAAATTCGAGCATTTGACAAACGGTGCTACCACAAATTCATATGGGAACTAGGTGGCCACTTCCTTCCGCACCACTGGCCTATACATGTAATCAAATCGATGCGATGTTTCTACTGTGGACAACCAGAATAATAATATTTTGTTGTTTACTCTTTGCTCTAATGTGATATGTTGCACCTTGCAATCGTTTGATCATTAACAAATTGGATGAACAATATATGAAGAGAATAGTTGGTTACCAGTTGTAAAACTTTGTTCATCTAGTGTCGCAAAAATATTTATTCTATTCTCAAAAAATATCTCGTACCGCAAGAAAAACAGAATTTTGCACATCACTTTTGCTTCGGTGTCCCCCTCTACTCTTCAAACTTTGACAAATAAAAACTCGATATTGATTCGTTTCGAAGACCGTACGAACCCACCAGAATCCCGTATGACCCTTAGAATTATACTCACGTGCCTACGAGAGGCGGAAACCAGGAGGTATATAGCAGCAACAACAAAATTTCAGAACGTGGCATGCAAAGTCATAGATCGCGATAAGGGGAGGTGAGATCAGCCCGTGGAAATATGGAGTGTACCCATCTTGATCGAGTACACCTATACGGAGGTATACATAGCCTGGATATGGGTTTTTGACGGATCAAAAGACAATTTCCCCATACAAACTTAAGTTTAAAGGGGGGGAGGCACCGAAGCACACCTCTTTACACATATCGCCGTAAGTTTCTTGGTTTCAAAGTGAGCGCTAAAAAATTCTCATGTCAGTGGCATCTAGCTAAATGCATCTTCCATGGTAGTTACCATGGCAATAATCATGTGACCTCATGGATCTGTCATCTCTTCCTTCTGCAACACTTGGTACTTTAGCTGTTTATTATCGTCGGAGGCATCGATGAAGATTGTTGAACCTTCACCGGCTTCTCCTTTAACGACCATCTCGGAAAGAACTGTCAACACATACTTCTGCATCCACTTGCTTATCGGCCTTGCACCATACATCTGCGACAGTCCAAATATGCATCATTAAAAATAACAAACAACTAAAGGAGCCTATTAAAATATGTGGGTTTACAAAAGTGGGAAGTTGATCATCATGAGATAATGTAGAAAATAAGCTATACTTACGGGTTCATAAGATTGTGACAATATGACATCCATTGCTGCATCACTTGCAGACAGGGAGATGGCTTTGCTTGCTACTATGGCAACAATATTTCTCATCTCGATTTTCACGATCTCTTTCAGTGTCTTGAGTGAATGTGACTCAAAGATCACAATCTCGCCCAATCTGTTGATAAGTTCAGTCTTGAACTGTCTTTGTACCTGCATATAAACAAGTATATATAGATGAGAATATCGGGACAACTATCAAAGCCTATGCAGAATTTTTAAGAGATTTCCAAACCTTTTTCATGAGCAGATCTCGTGCAAATTTTATTGTGGCTTCTCTTGCTATTCCTGCCGGTAGGTGATCTGCTCCTACATTTGAGGTCATAATGATGATAGTATTCTTGGAATTTACTTTGCAACCTTTGCCATCCGTCAATACCGTCACCGAGGAGCTGAATAAAAATATTAAACATCGAGGGCTCTGCCTTATCCACCTCATCAAAAAGGATAACACTGTATGGGCGCTCCCTAACTTTTTCAGTGAGTTGTCCACCATCTTCGTAGCTGTAATTAAGAGTGGAATGACTAAGTAGGATATGATAAACAAGTGTAAAGAACACACATGAGATGCAAAGAATACAAAATTAACCTTCCTGATCCTCCAATAAGACGAGACACAGCTCCATGTCCAACATATTCAGACATGTCAAAACGAAGCAACATATCTTCGCTGCCAAAAAGCTTCTCGGCAAGAGCTCTTACAAGTTCAGTTTTTCCAACAGCACTGGGGCCCCAAAAAATAAAATAACTTATCGGTTGACCAGAGTGGGCGCCAAAGCCTTCTCCTCTTGATCAAGTATATTGATAGGAATTCCTGTCCATCTGCCCACAACCTTTGAAAACACAAGGTTGGTGACGATCGAGTGTATTATATCATATTGAAACAATGGAACTTATAAACACAAACATGATTACAGAAACTTACCTTTTCAACATGACTAGGGAGAACGATTACCTCCCTGGGTGCTTCTATAGTACTACTAATTTGTTTACTTTTAACTTCTTTTTGTTTCCTGACCTGCAGTTTTGCGGTAGAGCATGCCTCATCGATAACATCAATTGCCTTATCAGGAAATCGGCGACCTGATAGTAATAGAGTCAACGATTGGCATACCCAAGTATTATGCAAGAAGTAATACAAGAGTAAGTGCATGTCCTTTACCAGTAATATACCGGTCCGCAAGCTGTGCAGCAGCAACAAGAGCGTCATCCTGAATTTTGAGGCCATGATGTTGTTGATACCGTTGTTTCAGCCCCCGAAGAATGGCTATGGTGGCCTGTGTACTTGGGTCCTCAACGTTAACCTTCTGAAACCTTCGCTCGAGCGCGGCGTCCGCCTTGATGTACTTGCGGTACTCCTGGGAGGTGGTGGCGCCCACGCACCGGACGCGGCCACGGGCCAGCGCTGGCTTGATAAGGTTGTCTGCGTCGGTGGCAGGGGCGAAGGACCCCTTTGGGCAAGGTATGGCAGCTTTCCTACCTTGAATTTTTACAAGAAATTGCATATATATATATATATATATATATATATATATATATATATATATATATATATATATATATATATAAGCTTCTATTCGACATATGTACGGTCCTCTGTAAAGTACGTGAGTTCTGAAAAAAAACTACTATCGAAAATAGAAAATGGGTCACGTTGGAGGGGATTCGGCCGTACTGGTCGTTTGCTGGGCCGCGCACTAGGGAGCAGTAGGCCCCCTGATCGTGTGTGCGTATGTGGCCGGAGCCCCTTCCTGTCTTCGCCCCGTAGCGATCGAAGCATAGGAGTACACGACTCGAGCGACGAGCAGGAGGAGCGCCGCCGTCTTCTACTAATCTACTCCTTACCGGAAAAACTGCATGCAGACCAGGACGCCCTCCCCATAATCCTCCTCCAACCTTCTCATTTTCTTTGAATTTTCAATTCTCACGGTGACACGGTTCACCCGGCTAAGGCTCCTTCTCATCTCAGTTATAATTTCTGACCCTGCTTCAAAATATAGGGTTATGCTCCTTTCTATTAGTGGCCTCTAGACTCCGCAAATTTGTGGTAGAGATAAATAAGAAGGGGAAGAAACATGCAGCTTCAAAGGGAACATGTATAATTTGTGATTTTGTGGTCAATTGAACTATTGAAGCAAGTTTGAATTTATGGTCTATTGATTATGCTATTACCATTGTATCGATACAATTTTGATTTTTTGCATCATTTTTTTGATACTTTAGAGTTTGCCTGGCCTTAATTTTTTCTCGTCCTTCGCCACTGGTCGGTGGTGCCCCCTTGTCGCCGGCGCGGACGAGCATGTGCATCTCGTCGATGAAGAGGATCACCTTCCCGTCCGTGTCCTCGGCCTTTCTGACTGTGTCCTTGAACCGCTCCTTGAACATGCCACGCAGCCGGGTCTCGACGATCATCGCCCCGATGTCGACCTCGAGGACTCGCGCTCCGGCGAGAGCCTCGGGGACCGCCCCGGCGGCGATCCGCTGCGAGAGGCCCTCGACGATGGCCGTCTTGCCGACCCCCGCCGTCCCGATGAGCACGGCGCAGTTCTTGGTCCGGCGGCACGGGATGCAAACGAGGCGGTCGATCTCGTCGTCGCGGCCGATGACCGGATCGGCCTTGCTAGGGTGCAAGGTCTTGATGCCACGGGTGTGGCTGGTGCGACGTGTGATGTGCATGTAGCATCTCCATGCTGCCCAGCACAGACCAGCAGCAGTAGCGACGGCCGATGCTCCGACGACGAAGGCGGCGCCTTCTTCCATCCCAGGCCATGAAGACCTAGTGGACCTCATGATCGTATTATTGTTCGAAGAAAAGACGACGACGACGAGGAACTGTTGGAAATAGGCCGGTTCGAATCAAATCGAGATACTTACGGTAGGACGTACACCGTTCCTTTCAGATTACAGAAGACGTGCATACGAAAGAAAACTTAAGGCGACGCGCGCGCGTGCGAGGACTCTCTTTGGTAACCTATATTTTTTTTCTTGAAGTAACCATATATTTCATTAGACAATCCAGAGATTACATATATGGTCAACACCTAAGACAAACATGCTTGTCAAGCAATTTTGCATAAAGAACTCCGCAAGTAAAAATACAATTCTACCTTTGGAGAAACTCATGCGTCGCCGAACCGTCATCCATCGTCCTCCACCGCTACCATGGTAGCGCCGGAAAAAGAGGCGATCAAACGCCATACCAAGATCTGAGAGAGCACCATCGCATACAAGGATGCTTTTCCAGCCGATGAACCGAGTCGTCGCAAGCGACGAGCCCGAGACTTTGTGACATGTCGGCCGGGGATCTTCCCCGTGATCACCAGATCCTAACGCCATCATCTTCATCCAACGCAGTCGAAGAAGAGAAACGACGCCATCTGCCGTCTTCCACACGCACAACTGCAAGACGTCAAACACAATTGTAGCAGTCGACGTGACCGCCACCCGCGAGGGTGCCGAACATCAACCACCAGACACGAATCTCACCGGATCCAGAGACCGGCGAGACGACCAGGCCACCTGCCCCCCGATGCCACCGGTAGGAGTGACGTCGAGATGGAGGAAAAGCAGGAGCAAATTATTCTGACGCGGCGCCATCTCCTCCATAGAATCGACGCCCCAAGAAAAATCTAGGCCAACCCTAACTACAACTGGAGCCGAAGCACCGGGTCCCCACCTCCTCCCGTGGCCGGAGCGGCCAACGGAGGAGGCAGGGACAGGCGGTGGCGGTAAGTTTGGGGGCAGAAGGAGATCGCCCCTGAGATCCTATTTCTCAAGAGCGACCTTTGGTAACCTATATCGAGTTAGTTACTAGTAGTACTGTATATATAGTACCAGATCGGATGATATTAGTCGAGTCCTCAACGTGCACCGCCTGCACAACTACGTGTACGCACAGACATATATGGCTGCGTGTAACACATGGTTGCTTGGTCAGAAGGACATTGGTATCCTGCTTCATCAGAGTTCAAACATTTTGGTGTCTCACTAGTAATGGGTTAATTGGATAAACGTCACTATAATTTCTGGATATTTGAGATATGCCACTACAATTTTCAAACTTTGAAAAATGCCATTGCAATTCTCTCTATATTGCAAAGATGCCATTATGTCCACTTTAACACAATATACCACACAGTGTACACCCGTATTTTCGTCATATGTAGTATACCTAGAGGGCCCCACAAGAATTAGCTTACCATGTTTGGTTTCTAGCCGTTAACAAGGAGGTTAACATGTAATTAATATGATCTCTATCCTTTTCTCTTCGTGGCTGAGGCCCGGGGAACAGCCTCGCCTCCCCAGCACCTCGCTGGCGTATTCGACTCAGCCTTCCCCGTCCGCTCCTCACTCCGGTGTCTCGCAACTCAACGCAGCCACTTGCCACCAGAGGCATGCCCTGTAGTGGGGCCGTCACGAGGATCTCCGGCCGAATATCCACCGTAATGTGAGTACTTGCCACCAGCGTCGTTAAGTACATGCCTCCAGCGCCAATGGAGTTAACTGTCCCCAGCATTGGCCATGGACTCCCCTCTGTCGTCGGTGCATTGGCCTTGTGGCCTCGATCCCTTTTAGCCCCAAGCACCCATATAGGCCCGAGCGGGCAGGAGTGAGGGGGCTATATATATATATATATATATATATATATATATATATATATATATATATATATATATATATATATATATATATATATATATATATATATATATATATAACCCTATTCAGCACCCAGAATGTAGAGTAGTTATTTTGCACCCAACATATATTTATGTTGTTAGATTAAAAAAAATATGTTTTATATACAAATAATTATGTTTATATATTCACCACAACCAAAAAAATTAACAAAAAAAAATGTTTATGAGTCATTATAGTGTAAAAAACACCTAAAATATGTATTTTATGTCCAATTTTTTTACGGCGTTGTTATCGCCATATTTTGGCCAAAGGAGGAGATGGGCCGTGATCAAGAATGGGCTTGGAAGATACATATATGCAACGTGTTGTTGAATCGGCCTTGTGCGTGGATTTGGGCTAAATTGCCCGTGTATCTTATATTGTAGTAGGTTCCGTTTCGGTTTAAGTAAGAGATAGAGTTGTTAGGGTTATTCCAAAGATAGAAAGTCTCCGGACTATAAATATGTACCTAAGGTTATTGAGAAAAGGAGGACGATCACGTTCACAACAACCACAATCTCGGCGCATCGCCACCCCTTGTTTTTAGGGTTTTTCTCGGGTAAGTGTCATGCTGCCTAGATCGCATCTTGCGATCTAGGCAGTATCTGCTTATGCGTTATTTGGTGTTACTCGTACTGAAGCCTTGTTGATGGCGAGTAATACTATTATCATAGATTTGTTTAGGTTAGCATCGGTACTTTTTGCTATGATTGTTTAGTTATGCTACCTCTAGTTATCTCGCTGCCTTTGCATCTTTTTCCGGGTGTAAGGGTAGCATCTTGCTTGATCTTTATTCAGTCGATTTGATCCGTTATAGTTTTGCCTTGTTTTCCAAGGTTTAGTTTGATATCCACGTAGTCAGGCCTTGCAAATGGGTTGAACGATCCAGTAGTACGTGAGGATATGGTTTGCTAATTCGAGAGGAGTTGTTCCGGGAATTGACTTTACGTCGGTTGTTAGGCCTTCTCTAGGGTTAGTTTTCTATCATCTTTTGTATTTACCAGGCTCAATTACGTGTAGGATGTTTCAATTACGTGGTGAAAACGTTAAACTGTCGTAGATCGATTTAACTTGTATTGGTGAAGCAAAACCCCATGTTATCATAGATCTAATGTAGAACCATGGGATAATCGGCTCCAGGAGCCGATTCACAGGGAAACCTGGGAGCCGGTCACGGCTCGGATTTTACGTATACTTGTTTGCCATGCAGGAAACTGATCGAAGCAATCCATCACCTTCCTGACCAGGTATAGGTCAGGTGGCACGCCCTTGAATCAGCCAGGACGTGTGCCGGAGTTTTGCGGGCCGTTGCCCGAGGGACCAGGGCCCACCAGCAGTTCTGGGAGCCTCCCGGCTCTTCGTGTTGCTCGTCGCTGCTCGCCGGTGGGTTTTGACAGGCAACACATTCTGGCACGCCCGGTGGGACATTCAACAACGTCTGCATCAACATCCGACGCTGCGATGGAGAACAGACCGGTCACGTACGACGATCTGCCTGATGAGCACAAGGCGAAGTATGATGATATCAAAGCTCTCTTCGAAGCCGATCTCATCGGCTCTTTTGAAAGGACCCGTAAGCATGGCTTCAGGTGGAAAGGGTTCTCACCCGAAGGTGCTCTTGATGAGGTGGATCTGTTAGTTCCTTCAGAAGAGTGCACCAGAGCTCTGCGACAGGAAGTCAATTACATGGTGGCTCATTCTCTTCACCGCCATTCTGAGAGCCTAGTGAACGCTTTCGAGCGCGTCGCGGTCCGCGTAGTTCAGGAAATCATGAAACATCAGTACTCTCCGTCGGGGCCTGCTCTAGGGACTCACCAGGGAGAAAGACTGCTCCAGACCAGGCCACAGCTGCTATTCACGCTTGCAGCTCCGGAGCCACCAGGGGCACCGGCGTACGTCGTCTACAAGGTTGGAGGTGACCCTGGCGATTGCCAATTCCTGTTTGAACCACCTAAAGAGATTCCACATGGATATGTGTGCACCTACGTGCCGGACTGCAATAGCCTGCCGCGCACGAACCAGATTGCAACCGCAGGGATTTCTGGGGCAGGAGTTTCTGGAGCAGGGGCTTCGGGAGCAGGTATTTCTGGAGCAGGGATGTCTGGGATGGACGCTGATAAACAGGCATGGCTAGCCAAATATGCCACCGGAACGAGTCATGAGAATTTAGCCCCTGCAGCTCAAACGGTGGAGCAAATCCGTACCATCCTGAGAGACCAGTTCGGCTTCGTGCCGAAGAGAAGGACAATCGGCTACTCCAAGCCGTACCCCAACGATTTTGATCTGATTCTGCTGCCACCCAAGTATCGGCTCCCTGAGTTCTCAAGGTTTAGCGGATCAGAAGGGTCGAGCTCGATCGAGCATGTGAGCTGATACTTGGCACAGTTAGGCATGATTTCAGCATCGGATCAGTTACGCGTGAGGTTCTTCACGCAATCTCTGACAGGACCAGCTTTTGGGTGGTACACCTCGTTGCCACCGGATTCGATCCAGACCTGGAAACAACTGGAAGAGCAGTTCCACATTCAGTATCATTCAGAAGCTACCGAGGCTGGCATTGCAGATCTGGCGCAGGTGCGGCAAAAGCGGGGAGAAACGGTAGCCGAGTACATTCAGCGTTTCAGGACTGTCAAGAACCGATGTTATTCGGCTCGTTTAACTGAGAAAGAAGCAGTCGAGCTGGCAGTGTTGGGTCTCTCAGCACCTATCAAGGATCTGGCTTTCCAAGTAGAATACAATTCATTGGCGCACATGGCCCAGAAACTGACAATGTATGAACAGCGCCACCCTGAGTTGTACCAAGGCAAGTTCAAACGTCCGATAGGCCTGGTCGATACAGAAGAAGAGGATCCCGTACAAGACCAGGAGGTGGCCGTGGCTGAATGGGCTCGGGGGGCAGATCCTGTGTCCTGCAAATGGGTAAAGCAGCAAGGGCTTGCAAAAGGGTTCGACTTCGATGTGAGCAAAGCTGAGCAGATATTCGATTTACTGCTGAAAGAAAAGCAGCTGAAGTTACCCGAAGGCCACAAAATCCCTACGGCTCAAGAGATGAACGGGAGACCATACTGCAAGTGGCATCACTCGTTCACCCACACCACCAATGACTGCAAAGAGCTACGTCGCCAGATCCAAACGGCGATAGAACAGGGCCGTCTGATCCTTGGGCAATTCGCCATGAAAGTAGACACAAACCCATTTCCCGGCGTCAACATGGTAGAACACAGCCACTCCACGAGGCGTCAGTTGGATTTCTCGTTCGATGTTAATATGGCAGGACCTGTGTACCACCATGGCACATATAAGGAGGAAGACGGTCGCTCTCGGGGCAAGGAAAGAGAGGAGGCTGGTCCACGCGACCGGCCCCGTTATGACGACAGGCGGTATTTAACCGAGGAGCAAGTGAGAAGCGTGTGGTATCAGAAGCCACACTCCACGCATCTCCTTAACAAGTATGAGCGTCAGTATGACCGACGTCGCCGGCACGATAGAGACGATGAAGGATATGAGCACCTCGCTAGGGGAAAGTCAAAGGGAAAGGAAGGCGTGGATAAGCATTGGGATTGTCCTTTCTTCAAGTATTGCTGGGATGCGGGAATGAGCCGATTGCCTACAATCGACAACTGCCCAGAATGTGGACAGCAGAAGGATGACACAGGTCCAGTTTCAGTGTTCAAGCGTCTAGGGCCTCTCCCGCCTCAGAACAGGCAAGAGGAGTCATCTCGAGCAAAATATCTCGAGGAGCCAAAGGGTAAAGAAGAAGAAGACAGATATCACCGGCCAAGGTGGTGCCCCGATGGACTCAGGCACACCCAAAAGCGTCGAGTTCAGCGGCTGCGTAACTTGGAGGAAGCCGAAGCGCAGTACCTCCACGCTTTAAGGAAGGCACGGCCCGATCTGGCCGTGAAAGTTCGGCAAACCTTGGAAACGGAGGCTCGTCCGAACAGAAAAGAGTAGCGCCCCAAACCAGTAAAAGCCGATGCGAAGACATCGGCTGGCACAAACATGGTGTTCACACTTCCGTCAGAATTTTGCGCTCCAAGAACCAAATAACTACCAGTGGCACAGTTTGATTGCGGCCCACGGCCGGTTAGCTTTGAAAAGCCACGAGAGAAGGGCTACAAACATCTGAAAGCCCTGTACCTGCGAGGTTATATCAATGGGCAGCCTGTCCGCAAGATGTTGGTTGACACCGGAGCGGCGGTCAATATAATGCCGTACTCCATGCTACGGCGTTTGGGACGCTCCACTGCAGATCTGATCAAAACCAACGTCACATGAAGCGACTTAAACGGCCAAACTTCAGAAACGCAAGGCGTTCTGAACGTGGATCTGACCGTGGGCAGAAAAACCATCCCTACGTCGTTCTTCATCGTTGACAGCAAAAGCACCTACGCTGTCTTGCTGGGGAGGGATTGGATTCACGCTAACTGCTGCATTCCATCCACGATGCACCAGTGCCTAATACAGTGGGATGGAGATGAAGTGGAGGTCATTCATGCAGATGATTCGATCGAGATCTCCATAGCTGGCATGAACATCTGGGAGGCAGAAGACCAAGAGCCGATCTCTGGAATCAGTCTAGACGGATGTGAGCGCATTGAAGCTACAAAAAACGGGGTGAGGCTGGTCTTATCCACTGGCCTGACAGAGTAGCAAAGTCCACGATCGTACGTGGTATGGCCGATCCCTGCGATCGGCCACAAAAAATGGAAAGCAGTAACTTACGACAAACAGGTCATGCAGTCGTAGTAGGGAGATTCCCTGCCATTGTAGAGCACAAATAAGTTGTAAACCTTCCTTGACTAATGCAATCAAAAAGGGGGCCGATTCCGGCAATCGGCCCAAATTATCTTTGTTATCCTCACCAACTATTTGCCCCGTGTTTAGCATCGATTTAGCAGGTGACGGAAAGCTAGGTTATGGGTTTACATCCGCTGATGAGCTAGAGGAGATTGACATCGGTCCTGGGGATAAGCCACGACCAACATTTATCAGCAAGAAGTTAGATCCGAATCTGCGGGGTCCGATGATAGCTTTGTTGAAAGAATATCCAGACTGCTTCGCCTGGGACTATACAGAGATGCCCGGGTTAGACAGGAGCATCATTGAGCATCGAATCCCGCTTAAAAAAGGATTTCGGCCATTCCAGCAGCGAGCGCGACAGATGAAGGCCGAAATTTTGAAAGAAGTCAAGAAAGAGATCGAGAAAATGTTGGCAGCTCGGTTAATCAGGCCATGCAGGTATGCTGAGTGGATCTCTAGTATCGTACCTGTAGAGGAAAAGGATGGCCGCTGGCGTGTTGCCATAGATTTTCGGGATCTCAATAGAGCCACTCCAAAGGATGAGTACCCGATGCCGGTAGCAGAGACATTAATCAACGCAGCTGCTGTTTTATGGCTCCGGAAGATATACACAAGACTGCATTCAGAGTCCCAGGTTCGGTGGGGTTGTTTGAATATGTAGTCATGACGTTTGGACTGAAGAATGCCGGCGCCACATACCAAAGAGCCATGAATTACATTTTCCATGATCTGATCGGCAAGCTGGTGGAAATTTATATCGATGACGTGGTGGTCAAGTCTGCTTCAGTACAAGGACACTTGGACGATCTACGACGCGTCCTGGACCGAACAAGGAAATTCGGGCTATGGATGAATCCAAAGAAGTGTGCCTTCGGTGTGACGGCCGGTCAGTTCTTGGGTTTCTTGGTCCATGAACGCGGAATCGAGATCGGCCTGAAAAGTCAGGAGGCAGTGCGAACAATGAAGCCACCTACCACGAAGAAAGAACTGCAGTCTCTCATCGGCAAGATCAACTTCGTCAGAAGATTCATCTCCAATCTGTCAGGAAGAATAGAGCCGTTCATGGGACTTGTGAAAATTAAAACTGATGAGGAGTTCCGCTGGGGGACAGAACAACAACGAGCCTTCGACGAAATCAAAGAATATCTGACGAAGCCGCCAGTGTTGGTTCCGCCCCAGCCGGATAGGACGTTCTACATTTACTTGTCAGTAGCTGACACGTCCATCGCCTCGGTGGTGGTGCAAGTTTATGATGGTCTGGAGCGAGTTGTGTTTTACATCAGCAGAAGGATGCTGGACGTAGAGACAAGGTACCCTGAGATCGATAAGTTGTGCCTCTGCCTGTTTTTCACCTGCACCAAGCTGCGCCACATCTTGCTCTCAGCGGAGATTATCATTATATGCAAATCAGATGTCATAAAACATATGCTCTCGGCTCCTATGCTGAAAGGCCGACTCGGCAAATGGATGTTTGCATTATCGGAATTTGATATCCGGTATCAACCCGCGAAAGCGGTTAAGGGTCAGGCGTTGGCCGACCTTATTGCTGAAAGAATCAACACTGATATAGCAGCACTGTCTATACGAGCGTGGGCTATGTTTTTCGATGGATCGGTTTGTGATGATGGTTGCGGCATCGGCATTCTACTCGTGTCGCCCCGGGGGGCAACATATTCCTTCTCCATCAGGCTATCTACCCCTTGCACCAACAACGTCGCTGAGTATGAGGCGATACGCAAGGGAATGGAGTTGCTCATCGAAGCTAGAGCAGAAGCAGTGGAAATTTTTGGAGACTCCAAATTGGTGATTTCCCAACTCACGGAGGATTACAAGTGTGAGAGCGAGTCGCTCTTCCCATTATGGTCGCAATGCCGTGAGCTGATGGCACAGTTCCGGTACATAAACTTTAACTGGATCCCGCGATCGCAGAATACCGAGGCAAATGACCTCGCACAAACGGCTTCAGGCTACAAGGACGTAGCAGAGGGAGCTGATGTTCAGGTACAGTTCCTGGAGGCGGACGACTGGAGAGCCGATATCTTCAATTACTTGAAAGATTCGGCTTGGGGGGCACCTAAACGGATAAGGTACAGGGCCATGAAGTATGTGCTTATTGGGGACGACATGTTCTACAGGACTCTGGAAGGATTACTGCTCAAATGTCTGGGGCCAACCGAGGCCAATCGGCTCCTACACGAGGTACACGAAGGCGCCTGTGGAACTCACCAATCGGCTCACAAGATGAAATGGTTGATCAGGCGATCAGGGTTTTATTGGCCCACCATGCTTGAGGACTGCTTTAAGTACTACAAAGGGTGTCAAGCATGTCAGAAATTTGGAAAAATTCAGACGGTACCCGCGTCAGCAATGAACCCCATCATCAAACCTTGGCCATTCCGAGGTTGGGGCATGGATATGATTGGCAAGATCAATCCTCCATCAAGCAAAGGCCACATGTGGATTTTGGCCATTACGGATTATTTCACTAAATGGGTGGAAGCCATCCCTATGAAGTCAGTAACCTCGAAGGATGTTATCGATTTTGTGAAAGAACATGTCATTCATAGATTCGGGATTCCCCAAACTATCACGACCGATGGAGGTTCGGTCTTCACTTCTCACGAGTTTAGAGAGTTCTGCGAGGACACGGGAATTAAGCTGATCCGATCATCTCCATACTATGCTCAAGCAAATGGGCAAGCTGAAGCGTCCAACCAGAGCCTTATCAAGCTGATCAAGAGGAAAATCGATGAGCACCCTAGGCGTTGGCACGAGGTTTTGTCAGAGGCTTTATGGGCTTATCGCATGTCATGTCATGGAGCGATAAAAACCTCGCCATACCATCTAGTCTATGGACAAGAAGCCGTATTGCCCTGGGAGATTACGGCTGGATGGAGACGTGTCACTTTTCAGAACGATCTAACAACTGAAGAATATGCGGCCCTGATGAGTGACAGTGTTGAGGATTTAACTGAGCTTAGGCTGTGGTCGCTTGAGAAAATCAAAGAGAACAAGGCCAAGGTAGCTCGTGCATATAATAAGAAGGTGAGACCAAAGGAGTTCCACGTTGGCGACCTGGTATGGGAAGCTGTATTGCCATTGGGGACTAAGGATGCAGCATATGGTAAATGGTCTCCAAATTGGCACGGGCCATACAGGGTCGATCAAGTTTTAAGGGGGAACGCGTACATGCTTGAGGAGCTGGACGGCGTGAAATTCCCAGTGGCTGTCAACGGTCAGCATCTCAAGAAGTATTTCCCAAGCATGTGGGATGATGGACAGTAAAATATGGGGGCCGATACATGAAATCGGCCAATAAAAAAAAATATAGCCGATGCACAGCCATCGACTCTAGAGGTTCAAACTGTTACGAGCAGTTGTCAGTTTACATGAATAAGCTACTGAAGGAATGCCTCGAAGGCGTGGAGGGCGTCAGCACGGACACGATCCACCTCGGCGATCTCGGCTTTGTCATCTTCGTCCTTGCCCATCACTAGCTGCTTGTTCAGGGCGCGTATTTCCGCCAGATCAGTCTTCAGTTGAGCTTTGAGGCCTTCTGCTTCGTCTTGGGAGCGGGCGATGAATGCTTCCTTGTCACGAATGAGCTGTTTAGTCGCTCGGACCTTCTCTTCAAGATCTTCCAATTCCTTTTTCAGAAGTGCAAGCGCGGCGGTGCTGACAGAGGTGTCAGTTTTGGCATCCAGAGACGCCTTTTTCTCGTTGAGCTGCTGACATTTGTCTGCAATATTGGCCTTCAGCGGGAGTTGGGCGCGGCGCAGATTAATCCTCTCACGAGCCGACTTCACCCTTGACCCGTAGAAAGACAGAGTTACAACTGGCCAAAGCTTCACCTGCAATTCTACTGGGAGTTGGTCCTTGATTTCGGCAAGAACACTCTTCACCTCTTCAGAACCCTCGATCAACTTTTCGATCGGGGAGGACAGCAAGACTATGAGACGCTGGAATTGAGGTGGAACAGCCCTTGCTCGTGGTTCATCGTTGGCAACAGAGAGAGTTGGTTCGATGGATTCAGGGTCGAACGTCAGCAGGCCTGAAATATCACAACCATGGCAGGCCGAAATGGCGTCAGTATGCATCTAACATGGAATGATGAGCCGAACGAGGCGAACGTACCTCTCCTAAGATCAAGGGGACAGCAGATGACGAGACAATCGGCTTGTGTGTTGTCGCTGGGGGCTCGACTAAAGTGGTAACCGTTTCATCTACACCGTCAGGGATTACTAGATCCAGCCTTGCGAGAGACATCGGCGCTGCCCCGGCTTTCCCACTAGGAGTGTCAGTCGCCTGCATGGAAGGTGCTTGCCGATGTAAATAGTGATGAATCGGCAGATAAAAAACAATTGGTAAGAGCATGGAGGGTGATGTTGCGAAACCTCCTGGCTCGACGAAGAAGTTTGCAGTCCCTTGCGAGCCCTTTTGGGGCTCACGACTGGCCCCGCCTCGACTGATGCTCGGGGGGCAGCAGGTTCAGGAACTGGCCTTTTCCTGGGAGCCGATTGTGGCAAATCTGGCTGGCTCGGTGTGATGGTCCTCTTAGAGTCTGTTGGACCCAATTCTCCTCGATTGGATTGTGTGTCCTCGCTGGAGGTGTCTTCGACGGAAGCCTGTAAGAAAGGAGAGCTAGTAAGCACGAGCATGTTTGCAAGGATGAAAGAGATCAACCAAGGCATGGATCAGCGTACATGCGAACTTTCTGGAGAAGGGCTCCGGCGCCTCAAGGTCTTCCTGGCAGCTACCTTCCTCACCATCGTTCTTGTTTTAGTTGGAACTCTAGAGGCGGCTGACTTAGAAGTTGCTTGGTTCTTGGAAGCCGATTGTGGTGATATCGGCTGGTTCTGCATCACGACCTTTTTCAAAGGTGGCGAGTTTTTGCAGAAAAGGACCACAGGAGCTGGTGGGAAGAATTCGAAGGGGGAGCCATCACCGTGCGTAGGTTCAGGACCATCTTGTTGCTGCAGGGAGACATAGTGGTTTATTAGGATAATCATTTGTGAGCTGCATCCAGATTTACGAGTAGTGGTACCTGTTCTACGGGGATGTCATATTCAGCATCGAGCTGTTCCAGCAACGGTCCCAGAGCTCTCCTGAAGGCATGAGTTTTCCACATCGACCACCAGTTCTCAAAACCATCGGTTGATGAAGCGAAGGTGAGGTTGTTGGGAATTGGGATGGTCAGAGCATCGAAGAAGGAATAACACCTTTGACTGGTGAGAGGATCGGGCAGGTCAGCTCTGCTCTCTGTAAGATGGTGGAGAAAGAAATGGGGAGGTACTTGTCCAAGGCCAAATTGCCGAGCCGTTAGGACCGGCTGGTAGAATTCGTATCCAGGCTTGATTATTCTGTTGGATGTGCTCATGCCAACTGGAAGGAAACAGGGACGGATCACAGTGGAAAATAGCTGCCGAGTGCTGGTGTCATCGGCAAAGTTGTCTAGCCTGAAGGAGATTGGATTTTCAAAATGTTCCGATTCTTCCATGTAAGGAAAGAAGATAGGATTGTCCAGGCCTTGGAAGAAAATGCTGAACCACTTGGATGCTTCCTGAGGGATCAGTTTACTACCTGGCAGTCTATACAGAGCTTGGCCGTAGCTGGTGCATCGGATCTGCTTCCCTTTGGCATCTGGAAAGGTGCAACTCGCCAAAAGGGGGAAGTTTGGGACATGGTTTTGAAAATACAGCTGGGCCCATAGCTGAATGAACCACCAAGGACCTCCTGTTTTGACTGCTATGCCGGAGAATAGTTTGACAGACATCAACTAGAGATATCGATAGACCTCTCCAAGGAACAGTTTGCCGATGCCAAGTTGAGTGCCTTTGGCAAGTTCATAGGCCAGGGAGAGATAATTCTTGGTTGGAGCAAGGGAAGGGCCACAGAATATGAAATGTTCTAGCCAGAGGTTGAGGAAAGCCGTGTGTTCTTTCTCTATGACAGGGCCTTTAGTTTTCATGTGGCTTTGAATATAGGCACCCCAGTTCGTGCAATCTGTTTTGGAAGAAAGCTTGTAGGGGACCTTTGTCAGATTAAAAGCAGAGGGGCTGGGTGATGTAACGTCCAGACCAGTAATCATCACCACGTCTAACAGAGTTGGTGTCATGGGGCCATGACCGAACATGAAGCAGTTCAGAGCATCGGACCAGAAATAACCGATGGTTTTTAGAAGATTTTCATGTTTTTCAAGGGGAGACAATGACAAATACAAGGCATCGGCTATTCCCGTGGTTTCCTATTGAGATTGGTAAGTTTTGGCTACCCTGCTGTACCAAGAGACCCAATGTTCAGGAGGATTAGGCCAGGCTCGCAAGCAGTCGGCCCAAGAATTCAAATCTAGGTTTTGGCTTACGAAGGGGATTCTGTTTGCCTCGCAAGAGATCAGATGGGCAGGACTAGATTCTGTACGGGGGCCAAGACAGAGAGAATTTGGGAGAGAAGGATGCGGCAGCAGAATGTCTGAAACCTAAAAAATTTAATGGTGGAATAAAGCATTAATTCAGGTGTTTGCCATTAATGCCAGCACCGTGTTCAGACTGCGAGGAGTAGGCGTACCTTCAGACCAGAGACCGCTGTGTTGGTGTTGGACGATTCCGCCATCTAGTTTGCCGGCGGAGATGGATCTATGCAATTGGGGATCGAGGGTTCTTGTCGCTGTGAGCTCGGTCTATTCCGTGAGGCAATTGGAGATCTGGGTTGGCCTTTTTTGAAGAGGGTCGCAGGCTACCGTTTGAAACTGGAAAGTGGCCGCTCAGATTTGACTAAGTATGCGACCAAATTTGACCTTGTCAACGTTTGTGGGGAAAGCCGATGTGTTACCATCGGCTCTTGGGGCTTTGACTTGGTTGACTGTATGAGCGCAGTATGGTGAAAGCCGATACATTACTATCGGCTTCTGGAGCGTTGACCTATTTTGACTATCGGCAAAAGCGAATTGGAAAAGCAATCTTTGTTGATTCAAAAGACGATTGTTTACAATGGAGCCGATTGCTTACAAAAGGAAATCTACTACTAGTACTACTACTACTAGTTCCTAATCTAGAGGCCGGTGTCGTCGCCGCTGTCTTCGCCGTCGTCGTACTCGCTGTCATCAGCGCTGCTGCCGGCGTCGTCTCCGCCGCTGCTGCTGAGGATGTCAGCGGGGGCCTCCTCGTCCTCGTCGTCGTCTTCGGTGTCCTCGCTGGACCCGGCGCGGAAGCGCTTCACCGGCGGGTATTCATCGGAGGAGGTGTCCTCCTCCGCTTCCTACTCCTCGTCGGAGGATTCGACGCCATCCCAGGACCAGGCGTCGTCGGAGCTCTCCACCTCCAGTTCCCCGTCGACAAGGAACTGGAGGCCCTCCTCGCCGTCGGTCAGGGACTCGTCGTCCTCCGACCAGGCGGCGAAGTCCCAGTCCCTCTCTTCCCACCATTGTGGGGCGAGAGCCTCGTACGCCGCCATTGGCGGGTGCTCCGGCGTCGGCTCTCGGTTGCTCATCGTGTTGGAAGATTGGGAGGAAAGGGCGGATGATTTGGAGGAAGAAGAGGAGGCCATGGCGGAGGAAGAGGGTTTTTTCGGCGGAGGAAGAGGGTTTTTTGGCTAATGGAGGAAGATGGGGGCTGCAAACTGCTCAGATGAATTTAAATAAGGGGAATAGTGGGAGGCGGTTCAATGCCATAGCGGTTTCCCAGAATGTGGTGCCAAAATTGTCAAATCATGCACTGTGGAGGAGTTGAGAAGACAGGGCATCATGATGAGGGGGTGGCGTGACGATTCTGCTCTGCAACGCGTAACCCGATATAAAAAAAAGGGGGAAGAAAAAACATCAACAGAGTGGTTTTGGAATTATTATTGCCAAAACCAGGGGGGCATGTGTTATCGCCATATTTTGGCCAAAGGAGGAGATGGGCCGTGATCAAGAATGGGCTTGGAAGATACATATATGCAACGTGTTGTTGAATCGGTCTTGTGCGTGGATTTGGGCTAAATTGCCCGTGTATCTTATATTGTAGTAGGTTCCGTTTCGGTTTAAGTAAGAGATAGAGTTGTTAGGGTTATTCCAAAGATAGAAAGTCTCCGGACTATAAATATGTACCTAAGGTTATTGAGAAAAGGAGGACGATCACGTTCACAACAACCACAATCTCGGCGCATCGCCACCCCTTGTTTCTAGGGTTTTTCTCGGGTAAGTGTCATGCTGCCTAGATCGCATCTTGCGATCTAGGCAGTATCTGCTTATGCGTTATTTGGTGTTACTCGTACTGAAGCCTTGTTGATGGCGAGTAATACTATTATCATAGATTTGTTTAGGTTAGCATCGGTACTTTTTGCTATGATTGTTTAGTTATGCTACCTCTAGTTATCTTGCTGCCTTTGCATCTTTTCCCGGGTGTAAGGGTAGCATCTTGCTTGATCTTTATTCAGTCGATTTGATCCGTTATAGTTTTGCCTTGTTTTCCAAGGTTTAGTTTGATATCCACGTAGTCAGGCCTTGCAAACGGGTTGAACGATCCAGTAGTACGTGAGGATATGGTTTGCTAATTCGAGAGGAGTTGTTCCGGGAATTGACTTTACGTCGGTTGTTAGGCCTTCTCTAGGGTTAGTTTTCTATCATCTTTTGTATTTACCAGGCTCAATTACGTGTAGGATGTTCCAACTACGTGGTGAAAACGTTAAACTGTCGTAGATCGATTTAACTTGTATTGGTGAAGCAAAACCCCATGTTATCGTAGATCTAATGCAGAACCATGGGATAATCGGCTCCAGGAGCCGATTCACAGGGAAACCTGGGAGCCGGTCACGGCTCGGATTTTACGTATACTTGTTTGCCATGCAGGAAACTGATCGAAGCAATCCATCACCTTCCTGACTAGGTATAGGTCAGGTGGCACGCCCTTGAATCAGCCAGGACGTGTGCCGGAGTTTTGCGGGCCGTTGCCCGAGGGACCAGGGCCCACCAGCAGTTCTGGGAGCCTCCCGGCTCTTCGTGTTGCTCGTCGCTGCTCGCCGGTGGGTTTTGACAGGCAACAGGCGTGTAAACAAAATAATTATGTCATTTCTAAATTTTATTATGTTCTTCTCGACTTACGAAGTAATACAAAATTTACGTGACGTAAAAATAATATACGGTTCTAAAGATAGAGGGTGGGTGTAAAATAACTATTCTACACCCTGGGTGTCAAATAGCGCTATATATATATATAGAAACCCTATTCAGCACCCAGGGTGCAGAAAAGTTATTTTGCACCCAACATAATTTTACGCTGTTAGACTAAAAAATTATGTTTTGTATACGAATAATTATGTTCATATAATCACCACAACCAAAAAAATTGACACAAAAATAATTTTTTTGAGTCATTATAGTGTAAAAAACACCAAAAATATGTCTTTTACGTCGAATTTTTTTACGGTATGTAAACAGAAAAAATTATGTCATTTTTAAATTTTATTATGTTTTTCTCAACTTACGAAGTAATACAAAATTTACGTGACGTAAAAATAATATACAGTTCTAAAGATAGAGGGTGGGTATAGAATAACTATTCTACACCCTGGGTGTCAAATAGCGCCACCCTATATATATATATATATATATATATATATATATATATATATATATATATAAAGGAAGCAGTGTTTCTTTTAATACCTACACTTTTCTAGACGTTTTTACCCCTGACTATTCGGAATAATTACCCACCACTGTCATTGGTAAGTAGAGAGTCCCTGACTGCGCGAGGACCCAGAGTCGCCACCCGTGTCCAATCCCATCTCCGTCGAGCGAGGAAAAACACTTCCGAAAAAAGGCAATGTCGTGCCCACCATACGTCATCCGCATAATAACACAAAAAAATCTATGCGAAACGTGTACGGCAAGTTGCAGTCTTTCATCGTAAGTATATACGGGTGTACAGTTCGACATCTCTAAAATTCCCGAGCCTGTCGGGTGCCGGTTCCGTCACCTCGATTTCGACAGATTAAATCTGGCTTTGGGCGAGCGAGAGGAGACCGGAGAAGGTACACCGTCCGGAAGCTAGCCGAGTTCTGTGGGTGCCCGATCATGACGGCAGAGCTCAAAACTGGTGTGGTTGACGCCTGTAGAAGCTGAGCGTGCGTGGCAATGACCGGCGATTGGAATCGTTGGAGTAACCATAGCCGAAGATGGTGGTGATGTTGGACGAGATCTTGGAGGGCGCCCTAATCTGCTTAATCCATCACTCAATTCCACAAAATAGCTTAGTGAGCGATGCCTAAGGACTTTCACGATGGCGCTGGCGCCGGCCGCTCTTGCTTTCATGGCCTTTGGCGTGCGAGAGTATAGAAACGGAAGGAGGAGGTCAATTCTTTCCGCAAGATATACTTGAGCTTATGGTCGGAAACGAGGCACGAGATCGGTGGCAGTGCAAACCGGACGAATTGGAGGGCGATTAGTCCAACGCCGGTTGGTTGTCGACTCCACAGCCGCGCAGCATCGGCCCCTGTGTACGAGACGAACGCGGCCGTGGCGCCGCCCCCTTCCTGGTCGTCCGTACTCGCGTGCGTCACGTCGTACATAAGCTCGTTGTTAACAAGCCTCCTCCCGAACGATGCACCTACAGGTTTGGATTCATGCTGTTATCTCAGTTTGATTGGTAGCTTCTTGAGTCAGTTTGAATTCTTGCTTACATTAGACATAGCTGTGTAGATGCAGAATTGTAGATGGATGTCGGAGGTACATAGTGCTAATGACGACTTGGACAAAAATATTTTTGTATACACTCCGAGTGCGTCAGTCTATATCTATCTTCTATATATCTCTACTGTATAATTTATGTAAAGGTGGTTTTCGTCTCCCCGGATTTTCGTCCGTCGTCCATCGCTAGGTACAGGTACGTCCCGCATCTTTTGTATCCTGATCCGTCTCTTTTTGTTAGTCCTTCCGTGATGGAGTCCGCTTTTCAGCCGTTTTAATTTTGTTTCCTAGCGAAGAGCTCAAGAGTTAAACAGTACAAGAAGAGTACTCCGCTCCGGACTCTTGCTCTATATAGGAGCCGATCGCCCAACCTACATAGGGCAGCCGCGGGAGGCGCTAGGGCCACGGGCCCGACGGCACCGAGCAGCACGATCAGCGCACGAAGCGAGAACGCGTGGAGGCGCGGGAAATTGAGAGAGATTGGACAATGACGGAAGTTGGTGAGTGCCGCCACAGGGATGCTGCCGAGGACGTCGGAATCTATGGTGACCTGGGATTCCGAGAGAGAAAAAACAGATCGGGGCAGAGCTGTACATGAGGGAGGACGTTGTGGATGGGCACCTGCGTCCACGCGCGATTAACTGTTAAACATGCTGGTCACATCTTGGCGAGCAAAGCTGTTGTAGTCGTTGCTTCCATGATTCCCTCCACAACGAGCTACGAGCCAAGCAAGAAATAGAGAACGGGCAGGCAGCTGGACGGGCGGCCTGCCGGACAAAGCTACATGTGAGGCTTGATGGCAGCGGACATTATCCAGCAGGGACGGCGTTAATTGCGACCTGCACCACCAGGGACGTATACGCTGAGGTGCAACCCGCAGTAGCCATCTCTCATATGATTCCCCTCGACCCTCCCAGCCGCCATAGTAGGCCGCTGCCAAAGACCAGCCACCGGCCGCCCCTAACTCCTCCAAGGCCTGAGCCACCGGACGATCCGTGTCTACGCCAACGGATTCTAGACCCATTCAGATTCAGCCACACGCGCTCGACATCTTGGACGATTGGACGAATCGGTGAGGCGTGGCGCGATCGACATCTTGGACGCGCGCCTGGCTGAGCAGAACAAGGGGGTGTTCTGTTCATAGCTATGGTCGTCGAGACGGGTGGAGGGCCAACCGTGGATATGGAGACCTGTGTCTCAGAGTGCAGCAGTTCCAAGAGGACCTGCTGTAGGCGTGCGGCCGCGCACGGCCTGCTGGACAAAAAAGTTACTGAGCTCTAAAGTTATCAACCTATTAATTTGCTAGATGGTGTTCAATCTGATACTTCCTCCGATCCATATTACTTATCACAGAAATAGATGTATCTAAACATGTTTTAGTGCCAGATACATTCGAAAAAACAATTAATATAGACCGCAGGGAGTACCATTTTCCATTCGCAAAAAACGTTGCTACAATTATCAACTTATGATTACAAATTATTTCATACAAATCAACCACTAGGAAGTAGCAATGCATGAGCATGTGGGCTAGATAGACAAATCAATAATTCGAGACCGATGTACTATTAAATTGGAACCGATATATCATGTATTATATTGTAAGAAATGTTTTTTGTCTGTCGTAGCAACGCACGGGCATTCAGCTATCTACTAATTTACACAGAGGTAGGTTCGTCCGCAATCTTATTTTCGTTCCGATTTTTCCTCGGACGATTTTATCCCTGACTATTCAGGAGTATTACAAGCCTGCCACCGCCAGTAAGAGCCGCTCCAGAGTCGCGAGGAAGAGGATGGGATGGGGCGGGGAGGCTGAGGATGCGAGGGAGTGTCCTTGCCGGCCGGCGGCCACGAGGGGAGAAGCACCAGGCCGGGCACGCAGGAGGCGCAAATTCCTGGAGCTACCGTACCGGTACTTTCCTCCCCCGCGCCGCCCCTCCTGCTTCTTCTCCCAAGCATCATGCTCTGCCATGCGCTCGGCGAGGCAAAGGATGGGACGGGTTGGCACCGTCAACGGGGCAGGAGGGGCTAGCGGTGCTCGAGCCGGCCGATTTTCTCATGGGTTGCTGCTGCTGATGAGAAGAGATCGCCATCTCGATCTGACCCCCTGGTCAGGACCTTCCGCCCAGAGGCTGGCGGCCCAATCTTCAAGCCTAACCATCAATGTCTTCAATCCTCCATGCCCTTACCACTGCTGCAACTCTCCATGGATTTGTCGGATGCCTTGCTTCCTCAACCGACCACGAATTCGAGCTGCCCAGGTTGTGCGAGCTGCCCCGGGTCAGCGCCGTGGCATCCAGTTTCCGCTGCCGCAGCTGCGCACTGGATGAAGAGAGTGGAGAGCCCTCGTATGCAGCAACCACGCGAAAAATTGGGTGGTAAAGTTAGAGGTCGTGCAGCAAGGTCGTTGTTAGGGTCGGCCGGGTCGGAGAACAACCGAGGAAGCTACAGATGCAGCGCCACAAGTTAGGAGCAGTACCTCGGTTCTACGACGAGCTGCTCTTTAGCTGATTCGTTCAGTCTCCTCCCAGATTTGGGGAAATGCTCCTCCTTAACTGCACCAATACCTGATATTTCCTCCAATCTGCTAATGTTCCATTAGGTCATTGCTCCTCTCTAATTTTTTCTTTTGAAAAATCTCCCCTCTTTCTCTCCACATCATCTACTATTTGTGGTTTAATTAATACTTTTGGCCAAGTTAGGTTGGCCTGGCCAAGAAAATTGAAAGTCACACAAATCTGCAAAGTTCCATGGAGATTTCGAAACTAGGATTTGGTTGATTCTTGAGTAGTCTTTCACTTGTTTAGAAGTGTTGCTGCAATACAATTTTATATTTCTATAGTGAACTGAAGCATGCTCACAATCCATCAAGAAACAATATTTGTTTATCTTCAAATGCATGTCCAATAGTTGTTTAAGTTTGGGTAGCTCGATCAAGAACAGAACAGTGCTTTGCTGAATCTAGATGGAACAATGGTTTAACCTGGTGTCTTTCTGTTTTGGTTTTTGTTCAAACTGACTCTGCTTAAGAATTCTTCCTCTTAAAACAGAATTTCCTTTTTCTGATAAAAAACTAGAAACATGATCAAAGACAACTGTTTATATTTGTATACTGCTAATACGGCGAAAGTTCAAGAGCGGAACAATGTTACACTGAATCATGATGGATAAGTGGACTAAATTTTTGTATCTTGTAAATTTAAACTGAATTTGTTTGATTTTTCAGTAATTTTTTATCTGGATAATTCTGTTGCAATACAGTTTGAAACCTAACCAAAATCCAGCCAATCTTGAGACAAGGGATAGAGGATGGCATTCAAGGAATACAACATGGTGATGGAGCGATTCCTGAGCTGGAACATGTTACAATTAGAGGTGAGCCAGAGAAGGTGGCAACTATAGGCTGGTAAGAGCTTCACAGGTCGGAGAACACTTCAGCTAGAGGTGGCGGCGACAGGAACAAGTTTTGGTTCATAACTATTGGACAGAAACCTTCTGTACAATAGAGATATCACATGCATACAGAGTCATATAAAGTTTCCAGAATTTCATAGCTCTGCTGAATATGAGTATGTCATTACAATTTGTAAAGTGTTCTCCATGTAGTACTCCTGATTTTTCATTCAAATATGTATGTTTATTTTGTCTAGACTTTTCATGGATGATCTGTGCTGATTGTTCTCAGGTTTTGATGTGGAGGCTCGTGCCAGGCTCATCAGGATGCTATTCTTTACCGTCAAGGCAACTGAATCATATGATGTACGATCGAACCATGGCGCATAGATTGTCAGGTTCTCTTAAACAATTGGTCTTGGACATTTGGTTAGCTGATCAGTAAAAATGTAAAGAAAAAAGAGTTTTTTAATTGCGGGGAGATCATACAAGATATATTTTATACAGCAAGCTATAGCAAGAAAACCTTCAAGATACGCTATATTCATACTGAATATGATCGTGCAATCTTTATACACCTATAAAGATTTATGTCGGTGTCTTTTACCACCAACCGAGATGATGGATGGTGATGTGATATGAGACATCATTTTAATAAACAATTGTACATTATATATTATCACACTAACATATATTTATTTCTCAACCGTAGCAACGCACGGGCACTCTGCTAGTATATATATATATATATATATATATATATATATATATATATATATATATATATCTACTAATTTACACACAGGTAGGTTCGTCCAACAGGTTTTTGGTTCCGATTTTTGGGTGGACGGTTTTGCCCTTCCACTTGTAGCTATTTACGGGGCAATGCCACCGCCAAAGTGACACAGATTTTTCCTAGAAGCCCCAAGCCTCGACCCGCACATCGCATCCTCCCAAGAAACAGAGCATCGTCAATTCCCCTGCTCCATCACCGCGCACCGGAGCTCCGGCGTGAAGGGCGGAGGCGGACCCCGATTGGAAGCATGGGCGGATGGAGTTGTGACGGCCCGGCCCTGGTAGCAAGGGGGCTAGCCCGCGGAAGAGGAGGCAGGCCACCGGCGCTACGGCTGGGGATCCCGGTCGGTAGGTCAGCGAGGGGGATAGCCTGCGGCGGAGGAGACAGGCTACCAGCCCGGCGGCCGGGGTTCCAGGTCGAGAGATTAGGGCCGGCTGCGAGGGAGTGCGGAGATCCGTTGGCGGGCTGCAGCGGTATCCTGGCCGACGGCAACAGGAATTGGCCTACAGCGACCTCCACAAGCATCTTTGCGGTATCCCTGTTCGATCAGAGGAGGGCCTTTCATCTCTATCCCTGTTATTGAACCCTAGAAGCTCGCAGGCCAAGCTAGGACTCCTCCCATGGCCGCTCCATTCCCTTCCTCACGACGCCCCATCCCCATCCCCATAGATTTCCCCTTCTATGCTTTCTAATTATTTCTCTGTAGTTTGTTAGTGCACACCAAGTGTTTGATTCTTGTTCAATGTGACTGGTTCAGTATTTCAGGGCTGCACGGAGAATTTTGGGGGTTGATTCACATCTTATTTTTCTTTGTTGTTGTTTATCCACTGTCCTGTTGAAGTTGTTTGTAGTACTGCTCATAATGTGATGCTTCTTACCGTAGGTGGTGTTCCTATGTTTAGTTGATTACAAGGTTATTTAGATAGACATACTTCAGCATCATCATTGCTTTGGTTCGTTCAATCTCTAATTGTTTTTTGTTCCAAAGAAAATTTGATAGATATCTCAGTCTATTTCAGTATTTGCTCCTTATGAATTCTCCTTATGTACAGACCTTGCTTTCCTTTTTTTGAGAGAGACAAGACCCTCGCTTTCCTGTTTGCAGCTCATAATCGAGGAGCAGCAGATAGCTAGGGACATGCCTGTCGTCGACGCTGGCGGACGCCGGCGTTGACCAGCAAGGCTGCTGCGCATCGGATGGCTTGGAGAAATGATTTGAGCTCCTCCGCATTGTTTAGCTTCCAAGGAATATTGAAGATCTCGAGTGTATCTCATCTCAGTAGGAACAATTACTGATTCTCTTTGGTTCCTAGCTGTGCCGCTTCGGTGAGGTCTTGTACGTATGGAGCAAATTCTTGGGAGTGGATTTTGCTGAAAACTATCGCCAATCTGTGAAGTGTAAACACAAGTCCCTCTAATCCTGCACATGTTTCATATAGAGTCACGTTTCCGCCTTTCGTACCGGTGTATTTTTTTTTTGCATTTCAGGCAGACAACAGAAATTGTCCAGACTCTGAGCAAATCGAACAATGAAATAGAAGCAAAATCTATTATACTAGAGGAATTCTCAACATACTGCAGTTCGGTTCTTCTACATTGTCATCATTCTTTTGACGTTTGAGACGAATTCACTGGAAATTTGACTCTAGAAGGTATGTCCTCTGATGGTTCCAACAGTAAATTCCGAGCAAACATGTACACATACACAACGGTCTTCGTGGTGAGCTGACCATAATGTTATTTCATAATTGCCAGGGAGAACCAACATGATATATTCAATTCAATGCTATTTGTGCCATGGTCTATGCCATACATCCCGGCGCGGACTGAATGCTATTCGTGCTGGGCAGTGCCTGTGTCGTCCCCTACTGTGCGCTGGTGGAGGCCTCCATGATGGGAGCGCGCCGTGCCAACACCAATGAGGCTGCTTGGCTTTCTTGGGTTCAATGAATCTGAACTTTTGGAGCTGTGTGTGCCTTCCGACTATCGATGACGTGGTGACATTCCCGTCCGGCATGGCTGCCAAGCGGCAGATTCCCGGTGTGCCAAAACATTGAGTTGGACATGGTGTTGCTGATGGCTCTGAAACATGCAGATGCGGGAGATGGATATTGCTCTAATGGCTGCCCCTCTCCATCATTTTTCCGCTATGCATGATGGTGCAGCGGCGTTGCTGATGCACACGAAATGGAGATGAGCATGGTGCAGTGGCGTTGCTGATGCACACTAGATGGAGATGAGCAATCATGGTGTGGTGCTATCATTGTGCTCTCGGGCTGGTAAGCATTCCAGGCTCATTTTCTCACGGATTTTGTTTATTAATCCTTTGGTCTGAAGTAGTAAGGAAACACCTGGAATGCCCATGCGTTTGTATATGGCCAAGGAAACATTTATAATTGAATCAGATGCTTATAAGATGTCCCCACTAACATGTACTTAACATTTTTTAACATCTATGATGAGGAATATATATTAATTTGTACACAGTGAATATTAAATATCCGGTGAGAAAAATGACATGATGTATATGACAAATCTCCGACTCTTATAAAAATACTCTTAAATTTTAAATACTTGATTTAGTGTCCATTAGAACCAGTCCAAACAATTTTGTTTAGACAACTAGGTTTGTATCGGGTTTTTCGGGTTGCATGATATCTTATTGAAACACCTGGTTTTTGTTACACAATGCAGTTGTACCAACAAAAATATTCAACTATCTGACAACCAATCATTGTAATTTATTATGGCTTGAGATTTTTTTCTCCCGGCGCAGCGCACGGGCATATTTTCTAGTATATATACTAATTTCTCTAGAGGTAGGTTCGTTCCTAGGATTTTCCGTTCACCTTTTTTTTCCGGTTTTGCCCCTGCGTTTCGGAGATATTACAAGAGTTACCACCGCAAAGTGAACCGTTCGGTGGAAACTTTCTTCTCCTCACCCCGAGCGCTCCTCGAGGTAGTGGACCGGGCGCACGGGGACGAGGTAGACCAACTCCTGCATGTACCGCGGCGGCGGTGCCGGCCACCGCCCACCGGGCGTTTTCCGCGACGTATGGGGCCAGAGGCGCGCCCAGCACAGGAACCGGCTCGTCGTTGTCATCGTCATGCGCCACTTCCCTGTCAGACTTTCGCTGGGCAAGCGGAGCAGGGCTGGGGTCGTTGGAGGCCGCGTCGAGGCCGGTGAGATAGTCCATGTTCCCCGAGAGCATCGACGAGGCCTCGGAGCAGCCGCGGTCGATTAGGGAGGGGCAGGGCGGTGCCAGGGCATTGAGCTGGTCGACGAACCACTGGTCGGTAGACGCGTCGGTGGTACCGGAGAGCACGGAGCCGAACGCGGCCGAGGAGGAGTGGTATGGCGAGGAGGCGAAGCCGACGAGGCGCAGGCGTGGCGGCTTGATGGCGTTGGCGGTGAGGGCCTGGATGCGGTCGAGCTCGTCCATGAGGTTGTCGACATCGTCGTCGGAGGAGACGGAGATGAGCGAGTCGAGGTCGTCCTGCGGGCGCGCCCGGCGCGAAGAGGGCGGGGACGAGCCTAGCGAGCGCGACGGTGAGGAGGGCGTAGGAGGCGGTACGCGGGACGGAGACGATGCGGGTCTCGCCGCCGACGTAGCGGAGCTGGTGGTCGCCCGGGCACGGCAGGATGCAAGCTGCACATGATGCGCACGCATGGGCCCGCGGGCGGCAGAACCTGCCCCTGCGAGCGCGCGGGAGGGGCATGAGGAGGCGGGTATTGGTGGTGGTAGTAGTTGTCGTCGTTGCCGTTCCCGTTCCCGGTGCCGTGTTGCTGCCGACGCTGGTGCGGGGGTGGAGGTGGTGGAAGAGGCATCGTGGTGGTGCGACGAGGACGATGACGTCATGGGTTCCGGCGGCGCGCCCGGAGGGCGATCGACGGGAGACGGCAGGCTGTCTGTCGCATGAGGAATTAATTGCAAGGATTTGGGGGAATCGCAACTTGCGAGCGGAGAAAGGGAGGGAGAGAGAAAGGTGGCTGCAGCAGGGAAGCGCGTGCGGGCGTCCGACTCAGGCCGTCGGAGATCAGCCCCTCTGCCCTTTCCAATGCAGTTTAGACAGTAATTTTGGTGCGATGGTTAGTAATTTTTTCTAGTACAGTATTTTCAATCAGTTCACGTCAAAGCCAACCTAGCAAAGATTTGATGTCAAGCGGCTGGCAATGCATGCTGAGACTGACAACAATATCAACTGACATATCAGTCAATCAATATTTTCACATTTTGTTTTGTACCTGCAAGAATCCTGAAACTTCACGTGATTCTTATTGATTCCGACGTAGAGAGACAAATTTCCACCCGCATGCTATGTTAGTGCAGAAAATGAGAAAAGTCCAAACTAAGGCTTAGGTTATAGTGCTCTCTTAACTTTTGTGTTCAATCTAAATCGGGTCAATATTTTTAATACAAAATCTTGCAGCCATGAGACACTTCGTCTAAAAACAGATGTCTCCTAGATTTATCAAAATTTAGACACTATTTAGTATATAGATTTATTCAAATTTTAATAAATTCGAGACATCTATTTTAAGACGAAAAAAGTATTAAACTTAAACATGTTGCTACGCACAAGAATATTTAGCCTAGAAGAGCCACGGAGCAAATTGCTGCAACACTTTAAGGTCCGCATCCTTAGTCGTTAACGAGTCTACTCAGCTTTCTACTGGATGAGAATTTTTTTTTAATTTATCTAAAAAGGAAACCCTTTAAGTTTTTATGGAATAACAATATTTAATTAAAAAATTGAAGGAAAGATGATTATGTGTGTTTTCTGTTGGTAGATTTTTCTATCCCGTTTCAACCCACGGGTATACATTGTTATGAATTTTTCTGTGTTTTTTTGTTTGTGGCATAACATTTTTATGGGTTTTATACCGTAGCAACGCACGGGCATTCAGCTAGTAGACTTCAATTTCCACATTCTGTTTCCTTTAGTCAGATGACACGCGATAGCAAGGAAATAATACACAGCGATTCAGCAGTAGCATTAAAGTAAGTTCGTTCTATTGTTGTTTTGGAAGGGCATGTCATTCTCTAGATTGTACCAATTTTTCATGCTAAATTACTAAATCTGATGGTGCTAATCCACTGGCTTTATTTCTGTCAACACGTTTACTATGAAATGAGTTCTATGTAATGGAAAGGAAGAATATGTTTCTCTAAGGAGGTATACATTTACACATTCGTTTGGTTGATGTCTCTCGGTATAAATTTTTCCTACCGTATTTCTTTCATCACAAATTCTAGCATGCAAGCAAATAATCTAGATTTAACTGTATTTCACTTACGAATGGATAAACAGATCTGCAACAATTTATATTTTTGTTTCATCAAATTGGAAGACATGTATGATTTTAATATGGTCATTATATGTACTTAAATGAATAAATGCATCTGTGAGTGGTGGAATGCCACCGACGTCCCAAGCCAGGGGTGCTATACAATGCTGGGGAATTCGAGGAAGAAAAGGGGAGAGAGGTGTAAGAGAGCATAAGGATGGGGAGAGGAGGGTGGCACCGTCGAGCATGAAAACAGGGTGTAGCCATGCTTGGTAGAATGTGGACGGCCGGAAGGTAGTGCGCTAAACTGGTCTTCTTCGAGTAGGCGGGTGGGATGGTTCAGTTCAATCGGGTGGTGTGCTATGACCCTAATTTTTGGTCCAAAATTGTATTTCTTGTTCTTCCGGTGCAACGCACGGGCATGTTTCCTAGTCTACATAAAGGAAGGAGTGTTTCTTGTAGTACCTACACTTTTTTGGACCGTTCTACCCTTCCACCAATATTGAAATTGGTCCAGTGCCACCGCGTACGGAAAACCGGTTCGGTCTGGATCCTGGACAACGGTGGCACCCTCCCAGTTCGCCTAGATGGAAAATGCCATCATTGGTAACCTACGTCGCCCTCCCTTCCTCCTCCTCTTTCGGTATGGATCCTGGCCGATGTCTAATTGTGGCATCCCGCAAAACCACTACTAGAAAATCGCGTTGTTTTTGTGCATTGCATCATCACGACCGCATGCTCATGTCATCATGCCACATTGCATTTGAGCATCGTCATCATCTTGCATTTGCTTGCATAAAACTAATTCCGGAAAAACCTATTTTTGTTTTATAAAACGCCCCGTCTTTGTTCAAACACAAAAACCCGGGTCACCGGATTATTTTGTTTTGTCTGCTATCGATTTGCAAAAGCCCTGTGTTAAACAAATAAAATATTTAATTATTTTAGGGGGGCAGTCGAACGGGCCGATTCGACCCAGACGACCACCCCCAGAATAAAATCGGTCCACCTTAGACCCCACACCAAATCTTTTCTTACCCCAGTCCTACCTACCCACCCCTCCAGCCACATCACCCCCTCCTATCGCGAGACGCCATGTCACCCTGCCCTTCCCCCTAACCTATCCCAGGCCGCCACCTAATCCTAACCCCAACTCCCCTCCCCTGGTCAAACCCACCTGTACACGCCACCCACTCAGCCCACTCCCCCCACACCACAGGCGCCACCCCCACTTCCCACTGCCAGCTGGCCCCACTCCCTCTCTGTCCACAAACCGCCCCTCCCCGGGTCCCACCACCTGGCCCCACCCCGACAGCCCCTGCCCCGTCCCCCACCTCCCGCACCATCCTCTCCCTCCCTCCTCCTCTCTCCCGTCCCGCAACCCCCGCTGCCGGCCGCGCCTCCCAGGCAGACGCCGCGCGCCGCCTCTGGAGCCCCCCCGTCATCGCCGGCTTCCGCGAGCGCCGCCCCCGCCGTGGCCCTCCTCTAGCTCGCCTCCGTCCTCTGCTCCTCCGCCCCGGCCGCGCGTCCCCGTCGGCCCCGCCACCGCCAATCCTCGCCCGCCGGCCGAGCCACCCCTCTGCCTCGCCGGGTCCCCCGCCTCCTCTACGGCCCGTCCTCGCCTCGCCCTCCTCGCCGTTCAGCCCAAGCGTCGCCGGCCCGCCTCGCCTCCTCCTCCCCTCCACCCGAGCGCCGCCGGCCCTCCCCTTCCTCTCTCTGCTCCGTCTCCTCCGCTAACCACCCGCCGCCGCCGCTTTCTCCACTCCTGGCCGCGTCCTCGGCCTCCGCCCCGCCAGCGACCTCCTCCTCCGCGGGCCTTCTCCGTCACCATCTCGCCGGCCTCGCCGCCCCCGCGCCGGCCGCCCTCACGCAAACTCGCCGGAGTCGCCGCCCTTCGCGCGCCGCCCGCCGAACTCCCCCTGGCCTTCCGCTCGCGTCGCCGGCCCCGCGTCTCCGTGCCGGCAAGTCACCTCCAGGGCCCCTGCAGTGCCTCCGTTGCCTTCCCTGCGCGCCCTGCCGGCCAGCGCGTCCTCGCGCGCGACCCTGTCTCCTGGCGCGCTGCCCTTCATCAGTCATGGTCGCCACCAGGGATGTGCTATGCCGTTCTTATTTCTGTCTTGGGCAACATGTCCTGTGCATGTTTGTGAGAAGGTGTGTTGATGTTGACCCGGTTGTTCGAAGCTGCGTGATGGACAAGATCGATGAGCATTTTGACAAGACCTACGGTACCACGCGGGTACCAAGGCCGATGGTTGAAGCGAGGCCGAAGAACTACGACGCGTCGGATATCTCGCCTACACCGTCATCGATGGCAAGTCTGAACTATAAGGCCGTTGGGGTGGAAACCTAGGACCTCCGAAGCCGAGGCCTCAAGATCTACTTCACGGACCTGAGACCCTGAAGACCGATCCCGAACCCGAACGCCAAGATCTTCAATCGGACCCGAGGACACCGAGACCCCGGTGCGACAAGTACTTCTTCCCGGATCTGATGCCCGAGAAACCGGACGCCCAGGTCGACGACTCGGGTACGCCAAGTACTTCCTCGAGGACGCCAAGTTCGTCACCCTGAATGCCAAGCCCGACTCGATGGCGCGGACCCGACAAGAGCTTCGCAACGACAAGATCGACACCGACTAGGGCGAGTCCGATGCGCCCTTGACTCCGAACCAAGTCCTGCTTCCCGGATGCGACAAGACCTACCTCTGTTATCCGAGAACATTTCCGTCGAACTCTGAACCCTGTCGGACCCCGAACCCCCGGAACCCCAAGTTCGTCGAGACCCCCTAATGTGTGAACCCCTTTCCCGAAACCCTATTTTATAATATAATAAATTGTTGCATATTAAATTGTCATACTCGCATGCATATTTGTGTGGTTTGGGGGCCTTATGCCGATTCACCTCATAATTAAATATGGGGCCCATATGCGGGCAAATCTAGTCTCATACTGGCCTCATTTAAATTTGTGTAGCGAACCGGTGCTATCTTTTGCCATGTTAAGACAACATTTAAATTGCAAGGTACCTAAACAACTTGAACCGTTTAATTAATTGTCGGGCCCCCGGTTCCGCTTAACATGACCTAATTGCATCGCATCTTTGCCATGCCATACATCATGCATGCAGCATGCCCGATCTTTTGCCGTAGTAATAAATATTGCATCCGGTGTTTATTCTAGTGTTTTGCTTCTTCGCGGATAAGGCCATTGAGTTGATGTGAGCTTCGCCCCGATCTTCGGTCGAACCTTCGACAATGTTTTCAGGCGAGCATCTCCCCCTTTATACCTATCTTACTTTTATAGTATTTATTCCCTCCTGTTGATCTATTGCTATCTGTGTTGCGATGCTCTAGTTTTCGTACCCGTGATATCCCTTGCAGCCTTATATTGGCCTGGACACCTCCTATTACCGGTTGTTTGGTAGATAGTTGGACTTGCGCGTCGTAGTCGCTTGCTCAAGTGCTGTTGCGTGTCGCCATATACCACAGTTGTTGGAGTTTTTCCGCCTGTTTGATGTTGGAGATGTTCATGGCTTTAATTACTGTTCACTTTAATTCCTGTTTAACAACTAAAATTGAAGTAAGTAAGCAGAGGAACAGGTGGGCAATAGATGTTATTTGGTTGTTAACCGTCCACTTATGTCCCGTAGGACCCCGAGTGCTTGATACATGTTCCTTGATTTATCGCGCTATCCACATCCGGGAGGATTATGGGACCCCCCTTAGCCAGAGCTTGATTCATTCTTATTTCTTGGGGCCACAAACTAGTTTGAGGTTTTATTTACTATCCTGTACTTATGCCATGCTACTGCTTTATTTACGATTGTGCGAGGAGCACAGTGTACTGTTTAGGAATTGTGACCCGTTTACGCGGTATCGACAAGCCCAGTTTTGGGTTCCCAGTCGCTTACAGCCGGCCCCACAAACCTCGGGTCCGTCTCGAAGTCAGCTAACTTCGTTGCGGGTGTACTCCAAGGGGTGGCCCCCTGAAATATTTCTGAATCCTGTGATTGCTTTGTCGTGAAGGCCTCGTTGGGTTTTGATTTGGTTTTTCCGAGGTTGATCGAGTGTGTGTTGCTATTGGTGCACCCCGGCCGGGTAAAACTTTCTGAAAGCCGTGTCCGCGGTTATGGACGACTTGGAGCACAGTATCTCGATCATAGACAAGCATAACTAAAGTAGTGCTATAAATTTGACTTTATAATGACTAGTAATCAGCTTCACTATAATGGAATGGCTAACTAAAACTGCCCACAATTGCTTGTTTGGTTTGTCGCTTGCGACAATTGTATCTGACTAGTAAGTATTGCAACTACAACGGAATGGCTAAATAAAAGTACCAACAACTGCTGGGTTTTAGGTTATCTCATGCTAATTGTATCTGACTAGTAAGTATTGCAACTACAATGGAATGGTCAAATAAAAGTGCCCACTGCTTATTTTATCAGGACGACTATCTTTACCTGACTAGTAATTGCTGCAACGACAACCGAATAAGTAAAACTGCCAACTGTGTGAGTTCCTCGGTGGACTTCCTCGTTTGGTCTCGAGGGGGAAATACCAGGATGGGTTTGTTTGATGATAGCATCAGGTTGGAGCCGAATAGGTCTTTCTTACCCCTCTCTAATAGCCGTCAGTTGTATCGAGTCTCTATAGGTTGTTTAGTGCCTGTTGCCGCTGCCGCTTCAGTCCACCATACCTACGTAGGCGAGGACCGCCGAATTCTAGCCTCGCCGTGTACTGGCCTCAGTACTGACGCTCCTCTTTTTCCTTTGCCCTTTGTCGGCACCCCTTTTGTTTAAGCAGGTTTTGAGATCGACGTTGTTAGCAGGGTTACCCTTCCGGCTTGGCCTGGGCAGGGTTATGGACGCCATTGGTTATTCTTCAGGGCTCTTAGCCCCATTTGCATCTTGTCCGTAGTCGGACGCTGTATCGTTTTACAGGTGATTTGGATCTTTGTATCGTATATCTGTATTCTTGACTCTTTGAGTCACTGCTGTATATATATATCTGTTCTGTGGGTCCCATCGAGGACTGTTGTGTAATGTTATTACTTCGTTTTCCACCCGCACGAAAGTGCCTGGTGGGCACCTTTGAATCGTTTCTATGCGGGTTTGGCGGGTTTCGCTAAAACTTGCATAGGGCCGATTCTGAGGGTGTTACAGAGTGGTATCAGAGCTCAGCAGTTGCGATACCCCACAAGTCCAGCCTGTAGGATAACCTAGCTAACGGCCGAAGTAGAGTGTCAAAACTATTTTTGAAAAATCGGTTGGATAGCTCTGATTAGGTCTGATTTTACTCCTTACCCCTCTGCTGCTCTCCTCTCACCCCTGCGTGTTTTGAATCTGCTCTCTTCTCTTTCTTCGAGTCCAGGAATTCTCGTGGTTGGGTTTTCATCGTACCTCTAGGTTTTCGCTCCCTCCTCTGATAACGGTGTTTCTACATCCGGTCCTCCTGCTATCTGAGCGGTCCTTTATCTGTGGTACCATTCCTTGTTCTTTGTTTGTGCCTTCCGGTGTTTTCCGACGCGACGACATCATCTACGCCAGATCCGATGCAGAGTCTGCATCACTCCTTTGTTTCCGAACCTCGTTTGTCGAGATCTTCAGTCTGAATTCTGAGAGTTGGTTGCATAATCCGCCTATTCGTGTGCAGAGTAATGGTTTGAGTGCGGGATGGAGTAGCTACCATACCACTACTCTTATCATTCGCTCTTGCACATTGAATGGTGAATCATTGCAGTTATACTCCTTCCGCGAAAGTTAGAGGTGGCCTTACCTTTAACTTCGTCCGTTGGTTATCCGGAGTGTTCTCTCGACGAACGTGAGAAACAAACCTTTGTTGGTGGTGTCGCCGATTTCAAGATGAAGAAGGAACCCTTGTTAGTGGTGTCGCGAAGATCTACACGAAGCGAGAAGACGCAGATCGCCGACCTTCCTTCCGGTACCATGAGGCGGATCTCGAGGGCGAGATCCATTGTTAGTAGTGTCGAATTGTGGCATCCCGCAAAACCACTACTAGAAAATCGCGTTGTTTTTGTGCATTGCATCATCACGACCGCATGCTCATGTCATCATGCCACATTGCATTTGAGCATCGTCATCATCTTGCATTTGCTTGCATAAAACTAATTCCGGAAAAACCTATTTTTGTTTTATAAAACGCCCCGTCTTTGTTCAGACACAAAAACCCGGGTCACCGGATTATTTTGTTTTGTCTGCTATCGGTTTGCAAAAGCCCTGTGTTAAACAAATAAAATATTTAATTATTTTAGGGGGGCAGTCGAACGGACCGATTCGACCCAGACGACCACCCCCAGAATAAAATCGGTCCACCTTAGACCCCACCCCAAATCTTTTCTTACCCCAGTCCTACCTACCCACCCCTCCAGCCACATCACCCCCTCCTATCGCGAGACGCCACGTCACCCTGCCCTTCCCCCTAACCTATCCCAGGCCGCCACCTAATCCTAACCCCAACTCCCCTCCCCTGGTCAAACCCACCTGTACACGCCACCCACTCAGCCCACTCCCCCACACCACAGGCGCCACCCCCACTTCCCACTGCCAGCTGGCCCCATGTGGCATCCCGCAAAACCACTACTAGAAAATCGCGTTGTTTTTGTGCATTGCATCATCATGACCGCATGCTCATGTCATCATGCCACATTGCATTTGAGCATCGTCATCATCTTGCATGTGCTTGTATAAAACTACTTTCGGAAAAACCGGTTCTTGTTTTCTAAACGCCCCGTCTTTATTCAAACGCAAACCCGGGTCGCCGGAATATTTTGTTTTGACTAAATATGTTTTGCAAACGGTCCGTTTAAATGAATAAAATATTGCATTATTTTTAGTGGGGCAGTCGAACGGGCCGATCGACCCGAACGACCACCCCAGAAATTTAAATCGGTCCGCTCAAAATCCCTAGTCTACCCAACCTAATCTACCCACAACCCCTCCACCTCACCCCAACCTATCCTATGTCGCCACCTCACCTCTCTTCCCCCTCCCCACCACTCCTAATCTGCCAACTCAACCCCCCAACACACCCAGCCCCTTCCTCCCTCACAGCAAACACACACGCAACCACACCCACCGCCCAGTTCCACCTCCCCCTGGGCCCGTCCCCACTTGGCCCCACCACGACCGACCCACCCACCCCCCCTGTGCAACCGCACGCGCCCTGCCTGCGTGGCCCCTCCCCTGACGCGCCCCTGCCCCACCTTGGCCCCACCTGGCCTTCCCCTGTCCCTCACCCAGCCCACGCGATCCCCGCCCCCTGTTCTCCCCCGCTTAGCGCCTCCCCCGAGAGCCCCTTCTTCCCCGCGTGCTCCCCCGGCCGCTCCCTTCCTCTCCCGCCGGCCGCGCTCCGCCTCCCCGACCCCCGCGCGCTCGCCTCCACCTCCCTCCCTCTAGCAACCGCCGCCGCCGGTGGCCTCGTCGCCTCGCCTCCTCCTCCCCCTCCCTCTCTGTTGCGCTCTTCTCCGCCGGCAGCCGCCCCGCACCTCGCCTGCGTCCACCGCCGCCAAGCGACCGCCTCGCGCCGGCGCCTCACCCCTTCCCCGCCACCGCGCCCGAGCCCCGCCTCTCCCTGTCTGCCTCGCCGGCGTCGCCCTCCGGCGAGCCGCCGCTTCCCCCTCTCTGCCTCGCAGCGCCTCCGATCCCGCCTCCGGCCGCCCCGTCTTCGCGCGCGACCGCGCCAACCTCGCCCCCGAGCCTCTCTGCCCCGCGTCGTCTTCCTCGCCTCCGGCCCGCATCCGCCGCGCCGGCCTCCTCCCGCTGCCCTGCATCGAGCCCCGACCCCGCCGCCGCAGGAGCTCCTCGCGAGCCGCCAACCCCGAGCCTCCCCCGACGGGACCCACGCCCTCTGCCCTCCGCCGTCCTCTGCCCCCGTCTGCCCCAACAGCCGCCCAGCAGCGCCGCCATCGCCTTGGCGTCGTCCTCGCCTCGCCCGCCGTCTAGACCACCTCGGCTTCGCGCTTCTTCTGCGGAAGGAGGTCACCAGCAACTGCCTTGGTCCTCACCTCGGCACGCGTGCATGTCCTGCTTGTGTGTTTTGGAGACGTCGACGCCAGCTTCGGTTCAACTTGTGTGAACTCTGCTGAACCAGGCACCCCTTTAGTCGGCGTGTTAATCACCAACATGCCCATCTACGACATGACCGGCTAATAAGCGCATCGTCCGAGACCCCGAAGGCCGATCTCGCCGAATCCGAACCTTGGAACCCCGCCAAGATCTTCATCGGCACCCCGAGAACTCCGCCGCGGTACCCGGGGAATCTTCTACATGGGGCCATCAGACCACATAAGACCATCGACGCCACACCCGAGCCCGGCACCGACACCCGACAACCTCCACATATGACGCCAAGGACTCCCTCACGGACATCGAGCGCCAAGATCGTCTCACGGAATTCGAAACGCGAACCGACAAGATCTCCTTCTCGGACCCCGATGACGCTAAGTTCTTCGTCGGAGATCAACAAGGCCTTCGACAAGACAAGGAACGCCAAGATCTTCGACCGAACGCCAAGACCGATCTGGTTCGAGGACCCGACAAGAGCCTCGCAACGACAAGACCAACAACATGGCCCGACCACCGCGAATGCGCCAAGCTCTACCTCTGTAGCCGAGAACGCTCCCGTCGGAACCGAACCCCGTCAAACCCTGGACCCTGAGACCGACCCCGAACCCCGGAACCACAAGATCTGCCGAACCCTAATGTGTGAACCCCTTCCCGGAACCCTATTTTTATAATATAATACAACTTGTCGCATATTAAATGTTCATGCATGCATACTTGTCTGTGGTTTGGGGGCCTTATGCCGATTCACCTAATAATTAAATATGGGGCCCATATGCGGGCAAATCTAGTCTCATATTGGCCTCATTTAAATTTGTGTAGCGAACCGGTGATATATTCTGCCTTGTTAAACAACATTTAATTTGCGGGGTAGATAAATAACATGAACCACCTAAATAATTGTCGGGACCCCGGTTCCGCTTAATCTGACCTAATTGCATCGCACTTTTGCCATGTCATGCATCATACATGCATCATGCCGATCTTCTGCCTTTGAATTAAATAGTGCATCCGGTGTTTGTTCTAGTGTTTTGGCTCTTCGCGGATAAGGCCGTTGAGTTGATGTGAGCTTCGCCCCGATCTTCTGTTGATCCTTCGACAATGTTTTTCAGGCGAGCATCTCCCCCTTTCTACCTATCTTACTTTTATAGTATTTATTCCCTCCTGTTGATCTATTGCTATCTGTGTTGCGATGCTTTAGTTTCCGTACCTGTGATATACCGTGCAGCCCTATATTGCCTTGGACACATCCTATTACCTGTTGTTTGGTAGATAGTTGGACTTGCGCGTCGTAGTCGCTTGCGCAAGTGCTGTTGCGTGTCGTTCAGTGCCACAGTTGTTGATGTATTGCCGTATGTTGTTGTTGGAGATGATCATAGTTTTACTTATCGTTCACTTTAATTCCTGTTTAACAACTAAAATTGAAGTAAGCAGAGGCATCGGTGGGTGATAGAAAATATTTGGTTTCCGAACGCCCACTTGTGTCCCGTAGGACCCCGAGTACTTGATACCTGTTCCTTGATTTATCGCGCTATCCACATCCGGGAGGTATATGGGACCCCCCTGAGCCAGAGCTTGATTCAGTCTTATTTCTTGGGGCCACCAACTAGTTTGAGGCTTTATTACTATCCTGTACTTATGCCATGCTACTGCTTTATTTACGATTGTACGAGGAGCACACTGTACTGTTTAGGATCGTGGCACGATTCTGCGGTGTCGACAAGCCCAGCCACACTTTCGGGTTCCCAGTCGTTCACAGCCGTCCCCACAACCTTAAGTCCGTCTCGGAGCCGGCCGGCTTCGTTGCGGGTCTACTTTAAGGGGTGGCCCCCTGAAATATTTCTGAATCCTGTGATTGCTTTGTCGTGAAGGCCTCGTTGGGTTTTGATTTGGTTTTTCCGAGGTTGATCGAGTGTGTGTTGCTATTGGTGCACCCCGGCCGGGTAAAACTTTCTGAAAGCCGTGTCCGCGGTTATGGACGACTTGGAGCACAGTATCTCGACCATAGACAAGCATAACTAAAGTTTATCGCTATAAATTTGACTTTATAATGACTAGTAATCAGCTTCACTATAATGGAATGGCTAAATAATACTGCCCACAAATTGCTTGTTTGGAGTGTCGCTTGCGACCATTGTACCTGACTAGTAAATATTGCAACTACAACGGAATGGCTAAATAAAAGTACCAACAACTGCTGGGTTTTGGGTTATCTCATGCTAATTGTATCTGATTAGTAAGTGTTGCAACTACAACGGAATGATTAACTAAAAGTGCCCACTGTTTATTTCATCAGGACGACTATCTTTACTTGACTAGTAATTGCTGCAACGATAACCGAATAAATAAAACTGCCAACTGTGTGAGTTCCTCGGTTGACTTCCTCGATCAGTGTCGAGGGGGAAACACCAGGATGGGTTTGTTTGGTGGTAGTATCAGGTTGGTTCCGAATAGGTCATTCTTACCCCTCTCTAATAACCGTCAGTTGTATCGAGTCTCTATAGGTTGTTTAGTGCATGCTGCCGCTGTCGCTCAGTCCACCATACCTATGTAGGCGAGGACCGCCGAATTCTAGTCTCGCCGTGTACTGGCCTCAGTACTGACGCTCCTCTTTTCCTTTGCCCTTTGTCGGCACCCCTTTTGTTTAAGCAGGTTTTGAGATCGACGTCGTTAGCAGGGTTACCCTTCCGGCTTGGCCTGGGCAGGGTTATGGATGCCATTGGTTATTCTTCAGGGCTCTTAGCCCCATTTGCATCTTGTCCGTAGTCGGACGCTGTATCGTTTTACAGGTGATTTGGATCTTTGTACCGTATCTCTGTATTCTTGACTCATGGAGTCGCTGTTATATATATCTGTTCTGTGGGTCCCATCGAGGACTGTTGTGTAATGTTATTACTTCGTTTTCCACCCGCACGAAAGTGCCTGGTGGGCACCTTTGAATCGTTTCTATGCGGGTTTGGCGAGTTTTGCTAAAACTTGCATAGGTCCGATTCTGAGGGTGTTACACCCCACTCCCTCTCTGTCCACAAACCGCCCCCCGGGTCCCACCACCTGGCCCTACCCCGACAGCCCCTGCCCCGTCCCCCACCTCCCGCACCATCCTCTCCCTCCCTCCTCCTCTCTCCCGTCCCGCAACCCCCGCTGCCGGTCGCGCCTCCCAGGCAGACGCCGCGCGCCGCCTCTGGAGCCCCCCCATCATCGCCGGCTTCCGCGAGCGCCGCCCCCGCCGTGGCCCTCCTCTAGCTCGCCTCCGTCCTCTGCTCCTCCGCCCCGGCCGCGCGTCCCCGTCGGCCCCGCCACCACCAATCCTCGCCCGCCGGCCGAGCCACCCCTCTGCCTCGCCGGGTCCCCCGCCTCCTCTCCGGCCCGTCCTCGCCTCGCCCTCCTCGCCGTTCAGCCCGAGCGTCGCCGGCCCGCCTCGCCTCCTCCTCCCCTCCGCCCGAGCGCCGCCGGCCCTCCCCTTCCTCTCTCTGCTCCGCCTTCTCCGCCAACCACCCGCCGCCGCCGCTTTCTCCGCTCCTGGCCGCGTCCCCGGCCTCCGCCCCGCCAGCGACCTCCTCCTCCGCGGGCCTTCTCTGTCGCCATCTCGCCGGCCTCGCCGCCCCCGCGCCGGCCGCCCTCACGCAAGCTCGCCGGAGTCGCCGCCCTTCGCGCGCCGCCCGTCGAACTCCCCCTGGCCTTCCACTCGCGTCGCCGGCCCCGCGTCTCCCTGCCGGCAAGTCACCTCCAAGGCCCCTGCAGTGCCTCCGTTGCCTTCCCTGCGCGCCCTGCCGGCCAGCGCGTCCTCGCGCGCGACCCTGTCTCCTGGCGCGCTGCCCTTCATCAGTCATGGTCGCCACCAGGGATGTGCTATGCCGTTCTTATTTCTGTCTTGGGCAACATGTCCTGTGCATGTTTGTGAGAAGGTGTGTTGATGTTGACCCGGTTGTTCGAAGCTGCGTGATGGACAAGATCGATGAGAATTTTGACAAGACCTACGGTACCACGCGGGTACCAAGGCCGATGGTTGAAGCGAGGCCGAAGAACTACGACGCGTCGGATATCTCGCCTACACCGTCATCGATGGCAAGTCTGAACTATAAGGCCGTTGGGGTGGAAACCTAGGACCTCCGAAGCCGAGGCCTCAAGATCTACTTCACGGACCTGAGACCTTGAAGACCGATCCCGAACCCGAACGCCAAGATCTTCAATCGGACCCGAGGACACCGAGACCCCGGTGCGACAAGTACTTCTTCCCGGATCTGATGCCCGAGAAACCGGACGCCCAGGTCGACGACTCGGGTACGCCAAGTACTTCCTCGAGGACGCCAAGTTCGTCACCCTGAATGCCAAGCCCGACTCGATGGCGCGGACCCGACAAGAGCTTCGCAACGACAAGATCGACACCGACTAGGGCGAGTCCGATGCGCCCTTGACTCCGAACCAAGTCCTGCTTCCCGGATGCGACAAGACCTACCTCTGTTATCCGAGAACGTTTCCGTCGAACTCTGAACCCTGTCGGACCCCGAACCCCCGGAACCCCAAGTTCGTCGAGACCCCCTAATGTGTGAACCCCTTTCCCGAAACCCTATTTTATAATATAATATAAATTGTTGCATATTAAATTGTCATACTCGCATGCATATTTGTGTGGTTTGGGGGCCTTATGCCGATTCACCTCATAATTAAATATGGGGCCCATATGCGGGCAAATCTAGTCTCATACTGGCCTCATTTAAATTTGTGTAGCGAACCGGTGCTATCTTTTGCCATGTTAAGACAACATTTAAATTGCAGGGTACCTAAACAACTTGAACCGTTTAATTAATTGTCGGGACCCCGGTTCCGCTTAACATGACCTAATTGCATCGCATCTTTGCCATGCCATACATCATGCATGCAGCATGCCCGATCTTTTGCCGTAGTAATAAATATTGCATCCGGTGTTTATTCTAGTGTTTTGCTTCTTCGCGGATAAGGCCATTGAGTTGATGTGAGCTTCGCTCCGATCTTCGGTCGAACCTTCGACAATGTTTTCAGGCGAGCATCTCCCCCTTTCTACCTATCTTACTTTTATAGTATTTATTCCCTCCTGTTGATCTATTGCTATCTGTGTTGCGATGCTCTAGTTTTCGTACCCGTGATATCCCTTGCAGCCTTATATTGGCCTGGACACCTCCTATTACCGGTTGTTTGGTAGATAGTTGGACTTGCGCGTCGTAGTCGCTTGCTCAAGTGCTGTTGCGTGTCGCCATATACCACAGTTGTTGGAGTTTTGCCGCCTGTTTGATGTTGGAGATGTTCATGGCTTTAATTACTGTTCACTTTAATTCCTGTTTAACAACTAAAATTGAAGTAAGTAAGCAGAGGCACAGGTGGGCAATAGATGTTATTTGGTTGTTAACCGTCCACTTGTGTCCCGTAGGACCCCGAGTGCTTGATACCTGTTCCTTGATTTATCGCGCTATCCACATCCGGGAGGATTATGGGACCCCCCTTAGCCAGAGCTTGATTCATTCTTATTTCTTGGGGCCACAAACTAGTTTGAGGTTTTATTTACTATCCTGTACTTATGCCATGCTACTGCTTTATTTACGATTGTGCGAGGAGCACACTGTACTGTTTAGGAATTGTGACCCGTTTACGCGGTATCGACAAGCCCAGTTTTGGGTTCCCAGTCGCTTACAGCCGGCCCCACAAACCTCGGGTCCGTCTTGAAGTCAGCTAACTTCGTTGCGGGTGTACTCCAAGGGGTGGCCCCCTGAAATATTTCTGAATCCTGTGATTGCTTTGTCGTGAAGGCCTCGTTGGGTTTTGATTTGGTTTTTCCGAGGTTGATCGAGTGTGTGTTGCTATTGGTGCACCCCGGCCGGGTAAAACTTTCTGAAAGCCGTGTCCGCGGTTATGGACGACTTGGAGCACAGTATCTCGATCATAGACAAGCATAACTAAAGTAGTGCTATAAATTTGACTTTATAATGACTAGTAATCAGCTTCACTATAATGGAATGGCTAACTAAAACTGCCCACAATTGCTTGTTTGGTTTGTCGCTTGCGACAATTGTATCTGACTAGTAAGTATTGCAACTACAACGGAATGGCTAAATAAAAGTACCAACAACTGCTGGGTTTTGGGTTATCTCATGCTAATTGTATCTGACTAGTAAGTATTGCAACTACAATGGAATGGTCAAATAAAAGTGCCCACTGCTTATTTTATCAGGACGACTATCTTTACCTGACTAGTAATTGCTGCAACGACAACCGAATAAGTAAAACTGCCAACTGTGTGAGTTCCTCGGTGGACTTCCTCGTTTGGTCTCGAGGGGGAAATACCAGGATGGGTTTGTTTGATGATAGCATCAGGTTGGAGCCGAATAGGTCTTTCTTACCCCTCTCTAATAGCCGTCAGTTGTATCGAGTCTCTATAGGTTGTTTAGTGCCTGCTGCCGCTGCCGCTTCAGTCCACCATACCTATGTAGGCGAGGACCGCCGAATTCTAGCCTCGCCGTGTACTGGCCTCAGTACTGACGCTCCTCTTTTTCCTTTGCCCTTTGTCGGCACCCCTTTTGTTTAAGCAGGTTTTGAGATCGACGTCGTTAGCAGGGTTACCCTTCCGGCTTGGCCTGGGCAGGGTTATGGACGCCATTGGTTATTCTTCAGGGCTCTTAGCCCCATTTGCATCTTGTCCGTAGTCGGACGCTGTATCGTTTTACAGGTGATTTGGATCTTTGTATCGTATATCTGTATTCTTGACTCTTTGAGTCACTGCTGTATATATATCTGTTCTGTGGGTCCCATCGAGGACTGTTGTGTAATGTTATTACTTCGTTTTCCACCCGCACGAAAGTGCCTGGTGGGCACCTTTGAATCGTTTCTATGCGGGTTTGGCGGGTTTCGCTAAAACTTGCATAGGGCCGATTCTGAGGGTGTTACACTAATCCAAACGGAAAACAAGTTATCTTGACAAGGCCTTCCAATCCCCATCCAACCGCGACCCATCGATCTCCGGCGAGCGGCGACACCTCCATCATCTGGTAGGAGGAATGGAACTGCCCTCCATCGATCCTCACGCCACAGAGATCCGTCCAGAAGCCACATCTTCTGCCGCCACTGCAGGGCAAAGAGCAAGCTTCCCAGGTGCACGGGCCTCTACTTCAATCTGCCGTTCTTAGAAGAGGAGGAACGGCTTCCTGCTAGAGCACGGGATCACCGAACAAGTGAAGAGGAAGCAGGTGCAGGGGTGTGACGCCCACTGCAGCCCGACACACGACGCCGGAGTTGTCCCTGGGGCAATTTTCTTCTTTGTCGGCCTGAGTGTGGGCACCAGGGTACATGCTGAGTTATTGATGTGTAGGTACTGTACGCCGTATCATCATCCCCGTGCAGTGACGAAAAAGAGATTACTCCCAGAGAATTTTCGTTCAGCTAAGACTGCGATGATACAAATTATACATGTCATATATCAGATCCAGTGCAGCAATTTAATTACTTTTGCATAAGAGCAAAATAAACAAGTACTGGCTGTATTGCTTGGCAAAGCTTACTGAAAACTAGAGGAGGGTGTTCATAGTATCCATAAGATGTGGATGACTAGGTGCCAGAAGATGAAGACACTGAGCAACCAGATCGTCTAATTGAATTTATTATTCGAAAAACATATCATCTAATTGAGTTGCGTGACCATCTGAACGACTAAATAAATATACTCCCTCCGATCCATTTTACTTGTCACTAAAATGGATGTATCTAGACATATTTTAGTGCTAGATACATCCATTTTAACGACAAGTAATATAGATCGGAGGAAGTAGCAAGCTAGCTCATTTTGCTAATTTATTTTCTCAATTGCTTCTGATTTTGTGGATCCTTACTCCTGAGACTTGCATCTTGACGTTTGGGAATAAGCGACCACACTATCTTCTTTTTGTCCCCTATTGTTTCCAAGGCTATTCCATTGTCTACTCGCGTAAACACAATCAGATTATCGATGGAAAACTCCTCAGCAATTGTAACTATGACATAGACCCTTAGCTTTAATGATGTTACCGTTAACTGCTGAGCTTATAGTAGTTGTACCAACGAGAACTTATTTCGTGCGTCTCCCTGAAATAGATTTTTTTTGTTTCCCGTTGCAACGCACGGGTTTGTTTCCTAGTCTATACCTAATAATAATAAAGGAAGGAGTGTTTCTTGTAGTACCTACACTTTTTTGGACGGCTTTAACCCTATCAATCCAAGTATATTACTCACCATGCCATCCATAAGTTAAATAACGCTTTGTTCGGATAGATCGGTTCCAAAAGCCGACGGCCTCTGCGACAGCCCCGACGATCTTACCCGAGCTGGCCGCTGCCCCTAATGTCAATAAAGAACGTCTCAGCAAGAAGGCAGAGTACACATACCCGTGCGGGTAGTTTGTCATCAGCGAGCAGTTTGGCCAGCCACATGAAGTCCAGTATGTGCGGGCAGCCGTCGACGACGAGCAGCTCGCATAGTCAACCTCTAAGCAAGGGCAAACCGAATTGCATGTCAAACTTCTTTTTCTTCTTTCGTTCAGCAGCGTACAACTTTTGTACTACCTGAAATCGTAAACAAAAATGGCTCCTCACACGTAGTACCTTACCAGATACTACTAATCATTGACATGCACCAAAACGAGTTAGCTAGCCTCGAATTGATTTGTGTACTTCCTCCGTTTCGGTTTACAAGTCCTGCACGTAGATTACATGACGCTCTGTATAGCCCTAGACGTCGTTGTCTCGGCTCCGCTTGAGATCGAGAGGAGATCGGCAACAACGAAAACAAGGTGTTTCTCCGGGATTCTCTCCATGGTGCGCCCTGTATAGCCCTAGACGTCGTTGTCTCGGCGGTCGTCGGCACCATGGCTCAATACATCATCCGCCGTGAAGACACCCGCTGCAGCGCCGCTGGTGTTGGATTAGGCGGGGGCATCTGGGAGGTTCTTCAGCTCAAGGCCTCAAGCAGCACCTGGCTGCACGTCCCATCGCCAGCCAAAATCCACGTGCCTTTGCTCTATGTACGTCGTCTCGCCTGCTTCATCGCTCAAGCAGCACCTGGCAGCACGTCCGCCTCCCGCCTCTTGGCCATCCCGCAGGGAATCAGGTCCAATTGGATATCCAGTTCAGTTTTACATCACGTCATGATCAGTTTGCATTAGCATTTAGGTCAAGGGTCTATTCTTTAATTATTATTTATGTTCTCTTTTAAAATCATTTTCAGTCTTTTAGACATGAAAAAAAGAAAAATAGAATTTCTACTTTGAAATTAGAAAGTTATTTACTAAGTAACAAATAGGGATACCCTTGGGGAACAAACTTGCTCTTTCGCAGCAACGCGCGGGCATTTTGCTAGTATTATTATATAATAAAGGAAGGAACGTTTCTTGTAGTATCTACATTTTTTTGGACTGCTTTACCCCTATAATCGATAGAAATTGCCCACCCTGCCCTCCACAAGTTGTGCCGTGATCATCAGATTATCAGCGCTACTGATATGGCCTCCTCCGGTGATGCCTCGGTCCGGTGGCTCGACCTAGATGCCGTCCGTGCGTCCTCCTTCCTCAGCCTAGGAGGCAGCATCTTCCGTAGCTGTCGCCTAGCTTCCTCGCCTCTCGGGCTCTCTGGCTTCAGCCGTGCCAGCGGCTCTCCGACGTCAACCAAACGAAGGTGGGGGAGGCCAAGACGCCCGGGGAGTGCACTAAAAAATATGCCCTGGAGTTCGCCTCGTGGAAAGTAAGCATGACAGCTAATCGACTGGATTTTAGAACCACACTTTCTGGGATGCTCTTTTTTTTTTGAGGGATTCTGGGATGCTCTACGGAGGATGCTTTGACGAGGGAGTTGATGGGGATTCCCTAGATAGGAACTCTCCGGCGTGTCCGATGCTCCCTAAGATTTTGCTGCTGCAACGATGATTATTGATCGATCGCTGGTAAGCACCATGGTGGGATTTCATGACATCAATCCAGCGTTTCTGTTGGTGTAGTTGCAAGTGTCAATTGATTTCCTATTTATTTATTGGATCTGCCTAGCTTATTTTTTGTGATCCCTTCGATCCAAACTAATTGATTTGAATTTGTCTAGATTAAAATCGTATGTATTATTATACATTCAAATCTAGATAAATTCAAGTCAATTAATTTAGATCGGATGGAGTATTAGATAAGCAGACAATTAGTGCTTGCTTGCCATCCCTTTCCGTGTTTCAGCTTGCCACAGTAGATTCATTAGTTAGAGTTTCAGACTTTACATCTCGAGTTCAGCAGAAAACTAGATGCAGGAAAAAGGGGACTTGCATCGCAGGTAGCCTAGCATATAGCGGCTATTTCAGGAGGTTTGACTCAGGATCCCAAAGATTTCCTTATGTCGGAAAATTAGGCGTTAGTAATACGATGGATACATCTATTCTAAATATTTTGTACATAGGAAAAGTGATGGTAGTAGCATTGCCATGTGAAAATCTTGTATTTACCTCTTTCCTCATAAGAACTTGGCATTATGATATATCTAGAATGATTTTGAACAAGTCAGCCCTTATTTACGCTATTACATGATGCTGCTTTGTGAAACCATATGTCACTGTTGAACTTTGTACTACTGATCTTTAGTCTGGACAACTGATTAAGTTGTTGTAGCACGCAAAAAGTGTGTAAACCTATATGACAATACTTCCTAGAATGTTTACTTTAAGCTTAATTAATTTCACTCAACCATAATAGGTTTTTCTATGTTCCTATTAGTAGCACCAGCTTGCAAATTTAGATAACCAAACTTCGAATTATAGGCTATATCTAGTATACACTTTTTTATTTTGGTTCAGTGCAATATCACCGAATACTTTACGCGCTTTCACGATATAAATTTTTATCTCCTGTTGCAACACATGGACATGTTTTTTAGAAAATTACCATTTCATGATATTCTTGGTGCAACGCGCAGGCACTTTTGCTATTGGTGAAAAAACCTAAGAAGTTAACAACCTTGCTTTTCCGCCGCGGGCATTTTGCTAGTATAGCCCTATATATAGGCATAAAGGCCAGGTAGCAAGAAAAATGTTGCAACCCATCGCTTTGAGTTGGCTGCGAGGAAAATGAATAAATGAGCATTGAGCAGGGCGTGATCGATCGAGATGGTCTGTCCTTGGTTTTCGATTGGAGACGTGAGTAGGGAATTAGGCCAGGATCCATTGATCAATTTAGGGCATCTCCACTCGTTTACCCAAGACGTCGATTCGGATGTCGAGGTTCGGACACCGAATTGGTCCAGTCGCGTATCCAGAACCTATTTTCGTCCGGATTTAAGCCAACTTTGGTCCGGACTATCCAGGCCATTCCCAGAATCCCGGGTATGCCCTGGGAACGCCAAACGAAACGAATTGGCCGAGTCGACCAGCCTGTCAGCGATAGAAGCTGAATCGTCGTCATCCATCCCGTCGTTTCCCTTTTCCCGTCATCGACGCTACACCCCTCCCGCCCTCGCCGCCGACCTCTGCCTATAAAAGGCGTACATCTTGACGTCTCCCTTCACACTTTCTCACACCACTCCCAACTCCGGCGAACTCCAGACGCACGGCGGGATCCCTATTCCCAGCGAACTTCGGCGGAAAGCCATGGCCGACAGATTTCCCGGCGACATGGCGGCGGCGAACGGCCGACGCACGCTGCAGACATGGGAAGCCTGGCTGCTCCACGACGCGGGCTATACGGCGCCGCCGAACATTCATCTCCCCTTCGCCTGGCAACTCAGCGCCGCCGGGATCCCTATTCCGCCGGTGCCTGCCGACGAGGACATCGCCGGAGAGATCCAGGCGGCTATCGCCGCCATGCAAGACCCGTATCTCGCCGAGGATCCTGGCAACCTGGTCTTCTGGAGGCAGTTCTTCGCCGACAGGCGCCTCTAGGATCTCGCCCGACACGAGGGACCGCCGGGCTCGCCGCCGCCGCGTCACAATGTGGCTTTTAGCCGCCGCTGGTGAAGTGTCCCAGGGCGAATTCTCGCCGCCGACATGGAGCACATCCAGGCCGGCAACCACCCCCGCCTCGGCCTATAGAAGCGGCGTCCGTCGTCGACCATGGCGGCGGCGGTCTTTTTCTAGTTAAATTCGATGTAATATGTGCGTCTTTGTCCTAATTAATGAAATCCGCCTATATTCGCCGTTGCGTGCATCAATCCTCTAGTCCTCTTTTAGTTCTCTTCTACGTTGCAGGCATATATACATTAATTCAGATCAATTTCGGTCCTAGTCTCCTTTGTTGGTACTTTCTCCGATCCATATTAGTTGACTTAACTTTGTTTAGATACAGATAAATCTAGACTAAATACTTAACTAGATACATATGAATTTATACAAAGTTGAGCCAACTAATATGTGTCAGAGGAAGTACTTCAATTGACTGTTTTATTCATCTCTTCTGTACTATAACTAGTGTTGTAATAATTAAGATCGAAGTCTAAGTCATCATGGGAAGGAAAGAACCACAAACAAAAGAGCAAGGGGAAAGAAAAAGAACAAGAGTTGATTAAATCTCAAAGAAACGATGTGAACATGCTTATTATAAAACAATCCAAAGTTTCATCCTTGATCTCTCTACCCTTGCACTTGATATTATAAAAAAATCTCAAAATGGTATGCTTATTCATATATTCAATTTGCTATGTAAGGCATATACATTATAACTATTGAATAGTTAAAATTTCTAATACCAAGGGGCCCAGTTTAGAGTTTCGCGCAGGGCCTTGGATTTTCCTGGCTCGGCCCTGCACCCATACTTGCTCGACCATTTCCCAGCAGCAGCGAGTGTGCGGGCGGCCAGCATCCGAAGTCAACAACGACTGTGGTCCTGGATCCTCTCTCCCCCTAAGTAGAACATAGATTGATATATAGGTATATTATAGGTCGACGTCCCGATGACGGATAGATATACTCTGGACCCTCTCGGTGATATCACATTAGTTAGCTTGCAAGTGATGTGATCACTAGAATGTTATATCACGGAAACGAGAAAAGAATGCATGTCGGTAACAAGATCAAAATAGGTATGGAGATACTGTAATATCCCAGCATTAGGGCTTAGAAATAAGCTGAACTCAGATATGTGCATTGCATTCATGCAAAGAAAATCCGAATAATTTTCCCTCTTTTGAACAAAACTTGTCAAAGTGATTGAAGCTTCTCTCAACTTGATGGCATTGAAGTAGATCATCAAGTTGACTGCGATAAGTTTCAATATAACCTTCGCTAAAACCTTATTTTGGGTAAACATGAGTTGATCTAAGGGTAGATCAAATGCAATAAAACTAAATCAGGACATATTACTTAATGATTAATATGTGATCCTTAAGTGATCATTCCATAGTATTCATTACAATAATCCATGAATACAAGCTATGAATATAATTCAAGTAACAAGAATGTAATAATTAAACCTTGACCTGTCTTATTCTTATCCATTTCCTACCATGAGCATCATGGTAGTTCTTAAACACTAATTCCTTATCACTTGTTGAGTAGGAAGGAAACAAATTCAAGACCTTAACAATATATCATTCTTTCCATATAAATCTTTATCATCTCTTTTAAACCAAATCCTAATATTTGTTGTTCGTCAATGTTGAGTAATCAACTATTGATTCATTCTTAGCCTATCAATTCTTGATCTATTAACTCTTGTTCTTATCATAGCATTCACTCTAAAGCCTTTAGAGAAAGAAGTAGAGGTAAGTGGTATTGCTAGTCTTAGATATCATCTATAGGATGAGAGTGTTTGAAGAGAATCAAATCAATATGATAATTGGTGGAGTTAACTCACTCCTGAATGGATAGAAGAGTTATCTTGAATAAATATATATGTGGTAACAAAGAGGATCATAAGGATAAATTCTAAAGATAGTCACCAAGGAGTAATCTTATTGGATCAAGTAGGTATAGTCAATGAATAATATCTTCTAGTCAGTTAGAGATACTAAGAAGATAATTATAATACAACTGTAATGTTGCATTGATGAAGCCTTGATTAGCCAACTGAAAACCTAAACCATAAATGATCAAAGGATTATAATAATCATGCTTAAGTCACTAAGAGTGAATGATTATATCATATATAAGTGAAATTGGTGGATATAACAGGATTAAACCCTAGTATAGATATGTTATCCTAGGTTAGTCATGACAATTCACCATGGTATAATGAGAAGTTGGTGTATGAGTTACTAAGGCAAGTAAAAGATAAGATAGTAGGATTAAGTTGATACTAGAGCAACATTGAGTTGTAGAAGTAGTATATTCTTCTTAGAGAATACTAAACACTTGAAGGAAGTAGGATTTGATATATATATATATATATCTGTTAGAGTAATATTAGTGATGGATGATAAAGGAAGTGTATGAATGGAGTTAAACAGTAACCACTTGTTGGATTGGAGGTTATCATTAATAGAGTAGTTGATATAACCAAGGGTAGATATGATAAGATTATGAAAAGCTTCAGTGACAAGCTTGTGAGATTCATAAGTAAGATTATAAGTAATTCATTAAGAAAGAGAGTGATCATTCAAGTGAATTTGGATTCATTAGAAATATACTAAATATGAGAGTTATCTCTATGAGGAGATTATATAGATATTTAGTGTCAAGCTCATTGGATTTACAAATGGATTTAGGAGGATAAATTATTGATAAGAACATTCTTGTGAAGTAAACCTCATCATGTTAACACATGATGATGGATATGAAGAAGTAGTATATCTAGGAAAGGAATTTCTTAATTAGAAGTCAAGAATTATGAAGTGTGGAAGATAGGAATTCTTGATAAACACTCAACCTTAATTCTATAACCAAACTTAATATCTATCTCATCAGTTTGGTCAATCATCTTATTTCCACAATGGCTTATAGGAATATTTTCCTATAGCAAATCACTTAAGCATATATTTGTCACTTCAAAACATTAAAATCATATGTGTTTGGAAACTATACTTATCATTTCTTTCTCATAAGTTAGCCTAAAGAACAACCCCACTATTTTATCTTGGATGGTGATACCATTCATGAACACAAACATAAAGACAATATGTCTTAACCATTAATCTTTATCCATGCCTATCCAAGGATATAGGTATATTTAATCTCCTAAAACTTATAGTAAACATTTACAATTCAAAACCCTAACTTCTATTTCAATCATGATTATCAATGTATAATTAATGTCATAACCAAAATTATTAAAACATTATTCACCTATTAGTGGAATTTGGATAATAGAATTTACCATTTTAAGAACCTTAATAATTAAATCATCTTATATATATTCTATTTATATCAATGAGATAAATTCTCTAATCCATTGTTATAAACACTAATTCAATATGAGCATGGAATAAGTGGGGATACAATATTATAAATCACCCTATACCTTACCATATGATTAAATACATATAAATAAACCCTTTGGCTATCATTAAACATTTTAAAACTTCATTACTCCAAATAAAAGTGAAAATAATGTTATAGAGAATTTTTAAGATCTTAAACAAATCCCCAAAACCTTAAAACCCTAATTCCTACTTATTCTATTTAAAACAAGAACCTCTCTATGATTATAAAATTAGAAAGTAATAAATAAAGTATACTATCATAATAAATAACTCATACAAGAATTTGAAATACATTTTTATATGTTTGTATTTGTCTAAAGAATAAATTCTATAAAGAAGGATTTAAGACAAACATGAATTACAAAAATAGAAAGTAGAATAGAGAAAAGGATAGAGAAAAATAAAAACTAACAGAAGCGAAACCAGGCTGTAGCCCATCTTCTATTCGCCGCTCAGAGCAACCAGCGGTAGCAGTCTTGCTCACTTCACTGCAGCCCACTTTATCCAAATGGCAGCCCACTTTATCCCAACGACATCCCACTTACCCTTTCGTTTATTTCCCTTTCTTCTTCCTCTTCACAGAAGGCAGCGCCGGCGAAGTAGCTGGCAACGCCTCCGTCGTCTGCCGTCGATGCTCCACGATTCTTGCATTCGTCGACGTCACTCTGGAGGATAAGAACCCCGCGCGCCTCTCCATCCTCATCCTTATCTCCATTCTCTTCCTCTGCCTCCCAAAATTCCTATTGGACTGAAACCCTAGCTCGCCAGAGACGCTTATCGACGTTGCTCTGAAGCTTCCCTTGCCCTATCGAGCTCACCGTTGGAACCACCGTGCTTCCTTGGTTCATCTCGTGGAAGGAATCGGCTGTGCATGCCCTTAATCGAGCCCGCGGTCTCGTCTTCCCGAAGCCCGACCATCACTGATTCGCTATCCTTAGGCCTTCCTCGCCACCATCGACCCTACTATCGTGTTCCTTGTGAGCCGATGATTCCTCCAGCACCTCCCATGCCCTTTCTCTTGCTTTTCATCACCGCCGTTCCGTGTTTCGTTGTCGGCCGCCGTAGTAGGTCGTCGCTGGAGTAGCTACGGTGACCATTTTCGGGCAGCGCAGCTACCATTCGACTCGTCGAATTACACTGAGTCTAAAGCCCTTGCTCTCGCAGCGCCGCACGCTCTCTAGCGTCAAACCCGAACACCACCTGGGAGCAATCCCCATTGATGACGTCACCATGATGTCATGGTGATGCCATATTTAGTTTTTCTTTATTACTTATTTCTTTTAAGCAATATTTTTTTAATAAATAAATCCCTGACATGTGGGTCCACTTTGTAAGTGTATGTGCATATTCAGAAATATGTTCTGTTTAATAAAAGTACATTATATTTCCAAAGAGTAATTTTTACATATAATTCTTCCAGAATAATTTAAAATGAATTAAAATGGGAAAATCATAAGTAATTCATTTTAAATCAGAAACATATATATTATATATCAAAGTTTGCAGAAAAATAAAATTTATAACTTAAATTTATTATCAAAAATTATTATGTTAACCATTTAAGTAAATATTATTTAATAAATATTTTATAAGTAATAAAACTTTGAAAATTCATATTTTAATAATGGTAATTGATAAAAGTATAAATAATATACCAAAATTCTTAGAAAAATAAGAACTATAACCTAATACCATAATCATGTATTATTGTTTCACTTAATAAAATATTTATTATTTACTACAAAGTGTTTATAAAATAATAAATCTTATAAAAATCATATCTTATTATTTATAAACCAAAAAAATAATATCTACATGTTAAAAATATAATATTCCACTTTTGAAGTATGTAAAAATTTAATACACTAATAACTTGAATTTAAATCTAATTCCTTAATTGATAATTCATATAAGGATAAGTAAAAAATACTAATATTACTAAAAATTATTCCTTTGAGGTCTAAAAATAATATCAGTCCTAAGTTTTGATAATGTGAAGCCAAATAAGTTTAACACATTTGAAAAGTATAATTTTGTTGAATTATTATTCAACAATAAGTGTAAACTATTTTCCAAAAGGAGTCATCAAATATTAAATTCTCAAGATTATTATTTTGTCTTAATAAAATCTTTTACCATTACTTCAACCACAAAATTATGAACATATTATAAATCGAAAGAAAATTCATGAGTAGTTAAGTAATATTGTTTACTTACTCACAAACCATAACCACACCTTTATAAGTAGATAAATGATTCTATCACTCTTAAGTAGCTTTAAAGAAACATTATGAGATGAACAAAGTAAAAATACCATAAGCATTACATCTTAGGTCCATCTATGTTCTTCAAATTAACTTTAGTCTACAAGACTATAAACATTATAATAAAGACTTTGTTATGTGTTTTATAGTTTACTTTGGTCTGTTTAAATTAAGACCTAATGCATATCAAGACCAAACTAACCGAGTAAACACCAAGAGACATCGACCACATTCTATTAACCCTAAAAATTGTATAAACCTTAGAAAAGAAACCTTTTCTTCGAAGGTTATCCTTTTTGCCACTTCAAACAATAGATGAAAATTAATAATAATCACATTACCTTATACTTTACTTGTATATTTAGGATTGTTAACACTTAAGTTCCTTATAAATTCCATTAATTGTAAAGTAAAATTTGAAGATAAGACAATTCTTATATAAGCAGTCTTTGGATAGCATTCCACATTTGTGTATCTTATTGTTGTATGATATTATAATTACATGTTGTTTCACACACACTCACAAGCCTTAATAAGAAGCACAAGTGTGAAACTTACATAAAAGGGCAACACATTCTAAAGGAACCATTTCCAGTTTCCAAACCCTAGATCAATGCTTATTCTAGGGATTCGAGTTTATCAAATTGCATTACATTACTTATGCATAATAGCATCTTGCTTCTTTAAACATTAGTCCTTACCGGACCAATGATGATGTTTTCAGATATTGGATCTTATACTGTCTCGAAGACCGTGAGTGCATAATCTTGTAATAAAAAAAGGCAAGTTCACACTTGCTCATGTCCTTTGATTATTTTCTGTAAAGTATTTTGAAAATCCAGTGTTGTCATCACCTGCATTTCAAAAAGGTCAGAAAACACTATTTTCATAATAATATGTTTATAGGTTATTTACCATGAGGTGATAACCTAATATGAAAGTTCTGGAGGTAAAGGAACATATTATCTAGGACTTAACAACCAATGTCGCCAGTGATTCTTGCGCCGTATATCACGTGTTAACCATGAGATTTGGAATGGGACGGAGAAATCAGCTATATCCTTTTCCTTCTGCATGTAGGCAAGACGACCTTAACATGACTTTGTGATTCCTTGTGCGGATCCACGCTTTTGGTATCTAGATTATCGATGAATGGTTGCCGGAGGTATAGCCGGACCTATATGGTACTTGCCAGGGGCATCACCAGCTCATAGAGTCTTTGGAAACTCATCAGGGTTTTAGCCTGCCCGAAAGGGGTCTTAACGGAGGTGAGCCGGCCCCGAAGGATCGTGCAGACATGCGGGGTCGCGGAGAGGGCAGTGATTGGCTTGGATCTTAGTCTGGGCCTCATACCAAGGAAGTATGAACAGGTTGGACGATCGGATGTGCAACAAAGCTAAGATCTCTCATGGGTAAAGTAATGCACCTCTATAGAGTGTAAGAACTGTAACTTGTTACTCCCTGTTCCGGGAAGGAGCTACGAACGCGGCAGGAAAGAAACTCCACGAAAGTTTTGGTAAACTTGTGAAGGCTGACGGACATAGCTTTTCAGAATAAAAGCAACCTTTGAAGAAATGTTTACGAAAACCTGCATTGCCTACGACTTATGGTCTGTGGCTGTAGATTTAGTGCATCAAACAATCCTTTCTAGTGAACTTGCTGAGTACGCTCGTACTCAACGTATCTTCTTAACCCTTGCTAGATTCTGAAGCCAATACAGACGACGTCTACATCAACTTATGCACCAGGAATCATCATCAAAAGCTAAATCTCTTCAATAAAGTCAAGAAAGTCAACATATACATCTACTCAAGTGAAGACGAAGTTGCTGATTAGATAGGAATATAATATCTAGCCATAGAACCTACTTCTGTAGAGTATTGCAATAGTAGCAATGCAAGCCCCAATAGTTCAGATACTAGTCTATTAGTATGTTGGTTATGAGTTGATTATTTCTTATTCTTCTTTGTAAGAAGTTTCTTTCGCTCTCTTTAACCTAGAGTGTTCTTTGGATCTTTTGTAAAGAATCCAGTTGTAACCTATAATCATGTCTTGGACCTGCTGTGTTTCTGTTGTACCACTCCGAGGGATGTAACACTAGTGAATGGTGATTCATTGGTGTTATGTCAATGACTATAGTGTACTACATCATGCAGTGGTATGCTGGGTCACCGCATATACCGATGATCGAATCTCGGACATGTAATATATCGCGAGACAAAGGAATTAAGTTACTAGCGTAAAAGGTTCTCATGATCATAGAAGTCATCGTTGAATGTGTGGGAATCAGTATGAATATCCAGGTCCCGCTTCTGATTATTGATCTGAGAGGGGTCTCGATCATATCTGCATTATTCGCGAACTGTAGGGTGACACACTTAAGGGATACCAAAACCATTTGGGGAAATATGTCTTAGACGAAATAATTGCAAAGCACTGGAATTATTTTAATGGACATCGAAATTATTTCGGTTAAAATTGCTGAAATTGGTTCTGCATGTGAAATCGAAAAATAGTAAATGGTTTTATGTGAATGTTCGTTAATTAATGTAATTGAAAAAATTCTGAATAAATAAATACAAGGAGTTTTATTTAATGAGAGATTGCATTAAATTTGGTGGAAATTTAATGGGATTTTGAGTGAAGGAAATGGAGAGTCAAATTTGAGTGGGAGTTGATACGTCCAAAACGTATCTACTTTCCCGAACACTTTTGCAATTGTTTCACCTCTAAACTTGTGTGATTTGGATACAACTAACACAGACTAACGCTGTTTTCAGCAGAATTACCTTGATGTCTAGTTTTTGTGCAGAAAATTACTATCAGGAAAATCCCGGAAAATATGCCAAAAATTATATTTCGCCAGAAGATCCACGGAGCCAGAAGACGAAAAGGAGTGGAGGCCTGGGGGGGCCACACCCCTACTAGGCGTGGGTGGGCCCTGCCTGCGCCTAGGAGGCTGCATCCACCCCAGGCACCCCCTCGAGCTCCCTCCGCGCCTATAAGTTACCCCTTGACCTAAAAACCGAGGGGGGATCGACGTTTTTCTAGAAGGAGTTCCGCTCCACCGCCACCATCAGAAACCAATATTCGGATCTAGAAACTCCGTTCTGGCACCCTGCCGGGACAGAGAATTTGGAGAGGATCATCGCCATCATCATCACCAACGTCTCTCCATTAACCATCCATGTTTCCCTCATCCATGAGTGAGTAATCCCCTGCTATAGGCTATGGGGGTGGTAGGGATTGGATGAGTTATATCATGTAATCGAATAAGATTGTTAGGGCATAGTGCCTAGTATCTCTATTAGTGATATTTGACTTTGTTGCAACTTGTTGTGCTTAATGCTTGTCACTAGGGCCCGAGTGCCATGATCTCAGATCTGAACTTATTATTGAATCATTATGATAGTATTGTTTGTGATCTTATCTGAAAGTTGTGTACACATATCATTGTCCGGATCCAAAGGCCCCGAAGTGACAGAAATTGGGACAACAGGAGGGGATGGATGTGGTGTGAGGATCACATGTGTTCACGGAGTGTTAATGCTTTGCTCCGGTGCTCTATTAAAAGGAGCACCTTAAATGCCAGTAGTTCCCTAGAGGCCCCGCTGCCATGGGCTGGCTGGACAGAAGATGTTGTGCAAGTTCTCATTGCGAGCACGCATGACTATATATGGAGCACATGCCTAGGATTGTTTAGTACTTGGATGCTTATTCTTATTTATCTGCAATTCCCTAGATCTTGAAGTTACATGTTTAGACTCGTCCATGCAATGCCCGTCCATCCATCCATATGCCTACCGCGCTCGTATCCTGCTGTTTACTATTACTATTACTATTACTCTTGTTCTACTGTTGTTGTTGCTTTGCTGTTGCTACTACAAACTATTGCTACTGATAAACTTCTGTGAGCAAGAGCTATTTCGAGGTGCAGCTGAATTGACAACTCAGTTGTTAAGGCTTGCAAGTATTCTTTGGCTCCCCTTGTGTCGAATCAATAAATTGGGTAGTACTATCCGCGAAGACTGTTGCGATCCCCTATACTTGTGGGTCATCAAGGAGATCCACTCACATGAATGAAGGAAAGGGTGGGGGCAGCCGCCATGGCCACCGGCAATGCCCCTTGGGGTGCCCCCTCCTCCTATAAAATTACGCCCTCTCTCTCACTCACACCTCCTCGTGAAGGATTTTTCTCCCTCTCTAGAATTATTCCCCCATGGTCTCGGACTAGCGAGATACATGTTCCCGGTGGCCTTTTGTCTGGAAGGAGTTGCTGCTTCCGCTACATAGCAAGAGCGAGGAGGCGGAGGTTGTTCGGTGGCCTAAACATGTGTGTGATCAAGGATGCGCTGCTGATTTGCGGCGCTGGACTTCTTCTCGATCTTGAGATCGGCAAGCGTTCGACTACATCATCCACGAGTTCAACCTCGTTAAACTTTGTAGGTCTATAAGGGTATGTTCTCTATGGATGTATATCCACCCGTAGCTTGTATCTAGTAGATAGATCCTAGTGCTTAGTAGTTCCCATCGTAGAATTTTTTTGTTTTCTATGATGCGAATCCAACGGTGGTATCAGAGCCTGATCTATGCGTAGATTCTTTGCACGGGTGGTACATATATGAGTATGTGGGCAATAATGATCATGTTATTTCTTCTTATTTGTATTTTGGATATTGGTGACATAGTGGAATGAAGCGTCCCGGACTAACTTTACATGTCCTTGCACATGAGACCAGTTCCACGTTTGACATGCAACTAGTTTTGCATAAATGGCTAACGGGTGTCTGTCTCTCCTAATATAGTCAATATATGATTTACAACGAGTTGCTAATAACTTAGTTATCATCGTTGTGGTTCCATGTTCATAGGTAAGAACGGTTCTATCACTAGTAGGAAAAGGCTTATCCATAGAGGTCATATCAGTGGCGCACCTCTAAAGGGTGCCCTACGGATATTTATTCGTGACGCATGCGGAATATGATGCTCCACTGACCTGCACTTATCCGTGATGCACACTCGAAACGGTGTGCCACGCATATGTGGGCCACCGCGCTGGTGGCCGACCCTGTCCATGGACGACATATCTGTGACGCACGGGATACGTGTGCGCCACACATAACCGTGACATCAGTGGCACACAGCCATCTGGTGCGCCACGAGAGTAGGTGGACCAGTCATCTGAAAAGGTAGAAACTTATCAGTGGCACACCAATGGGTGTGCGCCACTGACCTAGAATATCAGTGGAGCACCAAATAAGGGTATTGCCACAGATAATTTTCAAAAAACTGCCTTCACCCCCCCCTCCCCACGTGGATCGCCTTTTTTATTTTGCAAATAATTATAGAAAATAAAAAATACTTCAAAAATAGAATCCTTTCATATATATGTAGGTTATGTGGTCTAGTTTGTAGAAAAATTAAGAAATATGAACTTCGAAATTTTTTGCAAAAAAAGTTATGGCATGGTAAAATGGTCATAACTTTTGCATACGATGTCGAAAAAAAAGTTTAATATACCAAAATGACGAGAACAAAATTTCACATCCGCTGGCAACGACCTTGGATAGTTTAGCAATTTTTTAGAATCTCAAAATTCGAAAAGAGTAAAAATTTATGGCAAAAACAAGATTTTTTCCTGCAGAAAAAATTGAGACAACTTATCTTTGGCGCACCAAAATAGGGTGTGCCACAGATAAGTTTGGCAGGATTTGAAATTTGAATCCGGCGCCACCAACCCCCTTCTCCTTATCTTAGCCTCCACCTTTCCCTCTCATTCCCTTCTCCTCTCTTTTTCCTCTTCATACTCCTCCTCTCTTATTCCTCCTCCTCTCTTCTTCTTCCTCCTCCTCTCTGCTTCTTCCTTCTCCTCCTCCTCTATTCTTCCTCCTCTCTTCTTACTCTTCCACCTCCTCCTCCTCCTTATCTTCCTCCTCCTCCTTCTTTGAATCCTCTTATCCTTCCTCTCTCCTCTTCTCTGACCGCATCGGCATTCTTCGGCAGTCCACGGGAGGGACCATCTTCCGCCGCGCTTCCCTTGACCTCCTTCCCCGTGACGTGATGTGGCACGACGTGGCAATGATGAGACGACGACGCGACAAATCTAGATCCACTTTTTTTTGAAATTCTAAATTTTTATTAGTGGCGCACCATATTCACATGTTCCATGGATAATTCTGAGATATCCCGCCTTTTCTAAAATTTTGAAATCGATATCAATGGCGCACTATATCCCCGTTCGCCACGAATAAGTGGCTTATCTGTGGCGCACGTCCAAGTGCGCCACGGATAAAAATTATCAATTGCATAATATCAGTGGCGCACGAGACGCCACTGACCCCATTTTAGGTGCGCCACGGATAGGACTTTTCCTAGTGTATCTTCGAAATCCCTAAGCCACGTAAAACTTGCAATTGATAAATTAGAAGCGTCTAGTTTAGATTGTTGCTGGGCTAGTGTCATGATATGGTAATGTTGTAAGTTGATATATAGTTGATACTCTTACAACACACCTAACGTGTAAGTTTCATAGACCTTGGCCTTACACACAAAGTAATGATAAAGATCATACCACGATGCACATGATAGTGATCAAGTGCAAGAACCATATCATTTCACTTTTCACATATGATGTTTTTGCATCTTATATTGCTTGTTGGGCGTTTTAGTAGCATTATAATATGATCCTTCATTTAGATATCAAGATAAAAATGCATTCTTCCTTAAGTATGGACCGATTATATTTCGTCGCTTCAAGACATCACGTGATGTTTGAGTGTACTTGAATCCACGATCATATTTCGGGTGTAAGACAGTTTTACACATGCAAGTACTAAGGTTCTTACTTGGCGATCCTAGCATGTACAGACATGGCCTCGGAATACGGACCGAAAGGTTAAGCATGAGTCATATATTTGATATGATGCCCATATAGATGCTCGCCCTTGAAACTACACCGACTCACGTGATGATTGGACTTGGTGTAGTGGATTTGGTTCATGTAAATCACCAAAAAGACACGAGGGATGTTGTTTTGAGTGAGAGTTCATTCATAATTTGGATTTGTTGAAATCGATCTATTATAAACTTAGTCTAAACTTTAAAAATGCTGTTGTAGATGGCACCACCTGCTTTTAATTGCAGTGTGTTCATGGAGAAAGAGAAACTTGCGACGAATGGTAGCAACTTTACCGACTAGGCCATGAATTTGAGGATTCTCCTTAATGCCGCAAAAAAGAAATATGTGCTAGAAGCGCCTCTAGGCCCCCACCAGCTCCTGATGCCCCTGACGAGGAAAAGAACTTCTATTTGACTCGTCAGGAGGACCGCAACTTAGTTCATTGCGACATACTATATGAGCTAGAGCCATAACTTTGAAAGTGTTTCAAAAATGGCAATGTCTTTGATACAATGGGTGAATTGAAAATGATTTTTGATACCCATGTTGCCGTAGATAGTTATAGTGCTTCTGAAAATTTATTTAGCTGCATGATGGAAGCGAACGGCTCCGTTAATGAGCACGTACTTAAAATGTCTGGGTACGCTGATAGGCTTGTGTCCTTGAGAATAATGATTCCCATTTACTTAGGCATATATCGTGTTCTTCAATCTCTGCCACCTAGCTACAAGAGCTTCATGATGAACTATAACATGCAGAGCATGAATGAGTATCTCCCCGAGCTTCTTTCAATTAAGACTGCAGAGGTGGAGATCAAGAAAGAATATCAAGTGTTGATGATCAATAAGACCACCAGTTTCATGAAAGACAAGAAGGGTAAACATAAGGGAAAGAAGGGCGGCAAATCTGTTGCCGTGCCTGAAAGGAAATCCCGAGCTGGCCCTAAGTTTGATACCAAGTGCTATTATTATAAGGGGACTGGCCATTGGAAGCGCAACTGCCCTAAGTATTTGATGTGTACATGATATACATGTTATTGATGTGTACTTGACTAGTACTCGCAGTAGCACCTGGGTATTTGATACTGGATAGGTTGCTAATATATGTAACTCGAATCAGGGGCCACGGAACAAGCGATCACTATCAAGGGGTGAGGTCATGATGTGTGTCAGCAATGGATCAAGATTTGATGTGATCGTCGTCGGAACACTACCTCTCCACTTACCGTCGGGATTAGTGAATCCAAGTATTTTCCAGACTCCTCCATTTGGCGGCCAAATTCAAATGCTCCTAAAACAGCCTTTTGGACCTCAATCATTAAAGTCCTTCCCCTTCTTAAGGCCCACACTTTTATCAAATAACCCAAGGAAACGTTTCTATCTAGAGCATGCCTTGGTGCACTAATTGGTCTCACATCTATGATTCTTTAATCATTCAGCCTGACCACTTCTCCTACCCAGCCAAAGTTAAGGACTTATGGCTACCACAACAGCAAGCCTGGGACACTCACCTCATCGGCTCTCTCTTTCAACCTCCTATGGCAGCCACAATTAAAATTACTCCAATTATTGCTTCCCAAGATGAAGACACCCTCTGCTGGAAGCTAACACCTACAGGTAAGTGTAATACTAAAAGTGCATATCGTGTTTGTCTTCAAAATCTGCAGGAAAATGGAGAGCCGGAGCCAAGCGAGGTACATCCACAAACTGTACAACTGTTGAAAACAATCTGGGACAATAAACAGGTAACTCCAAGAGTGCAAGCATTTGGATGGAGATTAATTAGAAAGGCAATGCCAACTGGTGCCAGAGCATGTAAGTATTCTAAACACATTAGCAAATTATGCTCCAGGTGCGGCTTGAAAGAGGTTGATATCCATCTTTTCTTCACTTGTAACTTTGCAAGAGCATCTTGATTTAGTGCACCTTGGTATATCAGAACTGATATTCTTATCTTAAACACCAATTCCATAGCACAACTGCTTTTAAAACTTCTAAATATAAATCACCCACATGCCACTCTGCCTAATATTTTAACCTTCTTGTGGTGCCTCTGGAAATCTCGAAACGGTAACTTGTTTAACAGGAAGGAAGGATGCCCGAAGCAGATTCAACTCATGGCAGATGCAATTGCACAAAATATGGAGATGGTGGATACTCTACACGTAAAAAAAAACAGTAACAAAGGTGCAAAATTCGGAGTCTTACAAACAGGAGCCAAGGAGAATGCAACAACAGATTAGCCTCCCACAACAAGAACACTCTCAAATCAGACTTGCAGGTTACAGGAACCAAGATCTTCACGGATGCCGCATGGAAAACAAAGAAGACACATGGTTGCCATCTGCAACATCCATAGGAATAGGAATCTATTGCCAAATTCAGGATAAAATGACAAGAAAATTACAGTTATGATTCAGGATAATGACAAGATAATTACAAGAAAATTTCTAAATAGGAATCTATTGAATAAAAGAAATGTTTTTTCCCTATGGTCGCGTGCCCGTATCAGCGACCCCGGGCATCTTCTGTTTTATGCACATTTTCCCCTTTGTTTTTTGTTAGAGAGGGTCGTGCTTTGTCCTTATTTCTGATGCATGCTTTGGAACAAAAGATCGTCATGATTATTGATATTATGGCGAGTTTTTTTTTATCTCCCTGTTGTTCGGCTCTCTTTTTTGGCGCCTTTATTAAACTTTTTCTCAGTCTTCCTTCTTGCTTGGCCTCTTATAACCCTATGTCATTTTGCCTACTGGCTTGTTCCATGCCGCACAGTTCGTCCTTCGAAAAACATGTGCCCGTCTTTTGTCCGCTTTCTTTCTCTTCTTGTTAGCCTTCCTGCGCAGTGTTTTTTCCCTACAGTAGTGGTAATGTTTCTGAAAATGGTTCACAACCACGGTATGTACCAAAATTTTCTTCTAGACAGTGATCTCAATTGGACACATATGTACAATTTAATTACTTCCACCGTCTTAAAATAGATGTTAAAATTTTATCTAAATTTAAACCAGGGAGATCGCGTCAAGTGCCCGGCCCACATCGATGCCTACCTAAATTACATTTTAGTATCTTAATTAGGGCTATGGTACAACTTAGTGTCATTTCTGTATTTTTGACGGATATATATCACTTTTGGGGTAAACCGTTACAAATAGGACAATTTTTTGCTAATCGCGTTTAACAGCAAAACTAATATAATCGGCTCATAATTAAGCGATGACATGGACCTCAGTCATCCCTCACATCTACTTTCCACTCCTCTCTCTTAATAATAATAATAGTAATAATAAGGATACGAGAGAAGAGAGAGGGGGAGGGGAAGAAGATGAGAGGGACGCCAGGTGGCCCTAGGTCCATGTCATTGCTTAATTATGGCCCATTATGTTAGTTTAGTTGTTAAAACACGATTAGCCAAAAACTGATCTATTTCTCGCCCTAAAAGTGATACGTATCCGCAAAAAACTACAAAAGTGGCACTAACCTATTACCCTGACCCAATTATGGTATTAAAATGTAATTTACTCCTACCGAATCCTCATGTCTCCCAAAAAAAATCCCCTTTCCTTATTTTAACCCATGAATGTATTAATAAGTATGTTATATTCCTTACTTATCTGCAACTCAGGTTAATTTCCGTCCATACTCATATATATAGAGAGAATTGGATTGCGGGCCCTTAAAAATATTGACTTAGATAGGTGAGACACCCAGTTTATTCGAGTATATCTTAGCGGCGACTCAAAAGTCTGTCATAGCTGGGATTCAAACCCGAACGGACTGGCCTCCACATCCGGAGTATCAGCCAGCAGGCCAGTGCCTGGTCCTCGCTGCAGGCCCTTAAATAATCCACTGTTTTAAATAAATCAAACCTTATTCAAGTCAAAAGGTAAACAGGGTGATGTACAGCATGCCACTGCAGTTCACTTGGTGCTAGGTGAATACAGAACTACTAGTTATTACCCTGAGGTCTACTAGAAAAACGAACAGCTGCTTTCGGAAGATGTCCGTACAAATAAAGCTAATAAACATAGTACTTCCTCCATTTCAAAATATAAGATGTTTTAGCTTTGTGAAGCAAATGTATCTAAACTTGTTCTAGTATCTAGGTTCACTCAAGTTTAGAATGAATCCACACACTAAAACAAGTCTAGATACATTTTCTTCATAAATCTAAAACATCTTATATTTTAAAACGGAGGGTGTACTGTATTACTCAGTTACGCATTGAGCCTGGGTACAGAGGAAGAGATCATGCATCCTGTCATGTCAAAAACACTTCCTCTGAACTGGAAAGCATTAGCACTGAAACATGGTGCTATTTTGCTGGCACAGGTACAAAAGCAAGAGCTGAAACACCAGAGATGCTCTTGCTGGAGTTGTTTTGCAAGTAAGTGCATGGAATATATGCGACACCGGGATGCGGCTGGTCAATTGAAATTTACAAGTTCAGAAAGATGTGAACTTAAACTTGCAGGGATGTGGCCTTTTTGTTTTCTTCTATCCCTTGGTAAAACTGTAAACCTCGGTGTGATCTCTTGGACAAGAATCAGAACACTGAGGATAGCTTTCACAATCACCATTATCTTCAGTGAGTAGCTTTCTGCTAGCTGTTTCAGAGTCTGGAGACTCAGATTTAGCTGATTCAACAGAACCTTGTCAGTTCAACCAGCCTTCCTGATTCAACAGAACCTTGTCAGTTTAACCAGCCTTACTTTTCCTTCCAGCTTTAAGTTGCGGATTTGGTCGAGTAAAACGGGTCAGTGACTGTGCTCAACTCAGAGTACTGAGTTTTGTCGACCAGAGAGTTTTGCATCTGGTCAGAAGTATCTCTTAACTGCTTAAAAGGCAGGCCTTCTCATCTGCGAGCATTCATCACGGAGACGGAGGTACTGGATCAGGCTTTCTAAGGGAGTTCTCAGCCATGTGCGGTGAGACAAAACCGAAAAGGCCAAACTAAACTTTCTCTTCCAGGAAACATGCGAACCCCGCATCCATTAGGCTCTAGCTAGCACAATGGGCAATAACAACGTTCTCATCGGTCACTGGGCACATAGCCAGATAGTATAACAATCCAACATACATGGAGAGTGCAGTACCAGGATCAGACGTAGAAAACATGATCCATACACATTGGAACTTTTCAGCCATCAGCAAAACCTGTACAATCTTCCCTAGCGTCACTACAGTTCAGCAAAATGGACAAACTGCTTCTAGGAAGTAGTCACCCGGAGTAGCATTTGGACTACATAATTCTAGGTAGCTGTTGTTCCTGACCTTGCATGAGTCCTGCTATGAAACTCCTTGTACTACCCCAGGATGATTTAGTCTATATAACTCATGACTTCACTGATTGTATTTCCATTTGGAATTCAAAGTATCTGGAGCCCCCCTTTCAAAATATCTGGAGACCCCATGAGAATGCTGATACAAACGAGATAACTGCAGTTCCCTCCACATTTTCTCATCCGGGCTTGGGACCGGCAAAGGCAGTGTTAAACTACAAAACTACAAAACAAATTAGCAAATGCTACAACCAAACACTCAGCAAGTCATACAAGCTTACATGATTGATCAAAGGCAATATTCACAAACGCAATGGAACTTTGCAGACAAGATCAAAACACATAAAAAATGGAGTCACAAAAAAATGCTAATGTAACAGTTAGATACGCAAAGTGAACAAATCAACCTATAGATTTCAGAACCTGAATAGCTAGATCCATCCACACAATGAGTCAAATAGATTCTAATCTTTGGTTTCGAAAATAAAGAAAATACCAACAATTAAGAAGGTGCGCTATCTTCATCACTAGGGCATAGAGAAGCCGCAGTTAATTAATATTAGCCATCAAAAGGCTATATTTTATAGGGACAAACTCTAATTTAGGTGGGACAAAAGGCTATATTGGGATTCAGAGGTGGGACAATTGGGACAAGTGGGATACCACTTTTAGACTACTAGACTAACTCTAATTTAGGTGGGATAAGTGGAATAAGCGGGGCTGCGTCAAATCTAGCTTATCCCACTTGCCCCACTTAGTTTTGAGTTAGCCTAGTAGTCTAAAAGTGGTATCCCACTTGTCCCAATTGTCCCACTTCTGCATCCCTTACTCTTATAAAGTCAAGGGGTACAACCGCAGTTAATTAATATTAGCCATCAAAAGGCTATATTTTATATTTTACTCTTATAAAGTCAAGGGGGTACGAAATACAAAATATGGCATAAAGAGCGATTTCTGAATTTTGGTAGTAGAAGATAACTATAAGTATGCAGTCAGAAGGAATCATCAGATAAGCCAAGTTGTGTTGCTAATTAATCATTCATCAATCGAACTTGAAGTAGGAAATTCCCCAGCAAACCGAGAGGCGCAGTCCAGATTCCCACTGAAGAAGCTCTAATGAGAACATCAGTTCTGAAAAGTCAATTCAATAACCAACAAACCAAAAATCATATTAAGCAAAGAAGACACTAATCGAGAAGAGTAAGTAGAGTGTTGACGGCAACCTATAGCCTGTTCAAGTATCCAATTCAGAACCTTCGCCTCCACTTTGTTTTAGTATATATATAGCAGTAATTCCTAACCTTTCTCTGCATAACATTACCCAACTAGATTCCAGAGGGATCTTTGATTTAATTATAATTAATATATTTTAATACACAAATGAAGAGAGACGGCACATTAGGTGGATCTTAATTTGTCAAAGTTCAATATCCACGCATACCAGAATTTTATTAGATATGAGTTGGCCTATATTGAACTGACCAGGAAAATAATTAAGTGGACAAACAAATTTTGATCATGAATAACAATATTACAACACATCCAAACATGATATCAAAATAATTCAAGTACATAACTGTAGGGATCTTTTACTTCCTTCAGAGCTCATGTACATGCATTCCTATTAGGAGTAAATCTGCAACCTACTGCTAGAGGAACAAAACACAGCTGAGTGCATTAATAAAACTGAAGATATAACAGGCAAGAAATCCAACTTCCAGAACAAATATGGTAACAAAGTAACCAATACTTCTAAGTGACTTCTCGCAGCTCCTGTGTTGAGTCACACAAAAACGGATGAGAACATACTCCATCCAAACAAAGTTGGAACTATAGACGAGTTGATAAGCTTCAGAATTATCAGAAGATCCAGATGTGCACGCAACTAAAGACTCCGAGTTGTACCAAAGAGATGAGGCCACTGAAGGAAACTTGAAGGTTGAAACTGTAAGCTTCCACAAAAATATCAAATCAAGTAGTAACAAAATGCTTCAAGATTTTTTGATTAGAAGTCAGAACAGTCGGGAAAGCAGACATAGTTGATGTCTCAAAGCTTCACAAAAAAAAAACCTTAGGCGACGTTTTGCTAGACTTTCCAACTCTGCAGCCTTGCACAAGAATCTCCAACACTGCAAATCAATGAGGTTACCAAATATATAACCCTATTACTTCAGATGTCACATATATGAACTCTCGACTGGAATATGAATGGAGAATAATAAATGTCATAAAGCGTGCAACAACTTTTGGGCCTACCATTCCATCCACAATGCGTATCAGATTGACATCCGCAAATACACTGCAATTATTTACCCTACAAATGAACCGATCCGCTTCAGGGTGAAATCAAACTGAGCTTCAAAGGAAGAATATATCCAAATCAAGTTTAATCTATAGTCCAGTTCTTCCAGTCTATGATCTACAGTCCAGCAAGCTTCATGATCTTTCAAATCCTCAACTATGCTGACCAACACAATTCCAATCAGGGCGCCACCCAGAATCAATAAATTAACATCACAAAATTATGACATGATCAATCCAATCTCCACGACCACTGTGTTATAGCTAGAGGAGCATATGCTATACCACAAACAAGATCAACTTTATCAGTGCAAACAAATCCAGGGTTCCAGACGCACCTTGAATTGCAAGGATTTGCCATTGGAGAAAGCGATAGATCAATTTTTGCATTGAGACCAATTCAAATCTAGAAATCACTCAAGCTGACAGGGTGACCAAACCAATAAACCAAACAGACAGTCTAATACACTGACCTGACTTCGCATACAGGGCATGAGTTTTAGCCACAGCAGGTCCCACCAATCCAAAACATGCATTGGAAAGGACACGCTCAGCAACAGAAACACAGGGATGAAGCTTACAGATAACAAATTCAACCACAGCGAGAAATATTGCAAAACAGATCCCAAGCAACTGACAGCACAATCTGCAACCACAGGAAGGAGGAAGTGAAACCCCCAATCAAAGCAAGAAGCGACTGATACTCAAAATAAGAGTTTAAAAGATGTAAATAGAGAGCACTGAGTTTTTTCTGTTGTAGGATGGGCCATCTAGATTCAAGCTCCAAAGCATCCTCGGAATCATTGTACCTCCACAGATCAATCTGAATGTCCAAATACTGCCTCTCTGAGATACTTTGATAATTTCACAAGTTTTAGAAGATACTGTGAATTGAGAAGGAGATTCAGAAGAACTCCAAACAGATAACTGAGAATCAGGTTGGACCTAGGACATTACTTTTTGCTCGGGAAAAGAAGCTACTTATATTGAGGGGGCAGGATTAGCTTTCTTGGCTAGAGATAAGACAACAGCCCTTGGCTCCAGAATGAAGTCCTCCCTTTCAATATCTATGAGAGCACATAATTGCGGACGAAGGGAGAGAAAACCATGACTAGGAAGTTAATTATCAAGTGAATTGAGGTTACGGAAGTTTGTTCTTGTCACTAAAAAGAAATGTCGAGAACGTGATGAAGCAAATTAGAGCACCTTCGCCAAGTTGCGCTATCAACAATCAATATCAGTGTTGAAATTGGTGGACTGAAGTTGGAACTGTACAGAGAAAGAAATGAAATTTAGAAGGACCGACTATCCCAACACAATATGTAGCTTCTCTGGTTCCATCCCATGATCAGCAATCCAATCCAGCACTAGCTCACAAGTTCCGACCAAATGAAATAATGCACCGAGATCATAAATAAAGATAACCACTAGCAGAAAGCAAACCTCGACACTTCCATGCATCTCTCCACAATCATCACCCTCCTGCACCTCAGGTAGCCCAAACACATACCACGAGCGAGAATCAGCTGTTACAACTTAAAATCACAAAGGTCCTCTAATCCAACGAACAACAGAACTCTTACCATACAGATATGACCTCACAGATCCAATGAACCTATGTGACCGAGCATGGGAAACTGACCTTCCCAAGTCCCCTTGGCCGTAAGGAGCTCATGTTCCGGACAAGATCCAGTCCTGCAACCAACTCGTGGAGGCGGACACAAAATGTACAAAACAGACCATCCACTCAAACACTGACCTGGCTCCATGCAGAGAGTAATTTTTTGCCCTAGGGGGTAATCTAACTCCTAACGAAGAAGACCAAAATCACATGGAAAGATGGAAAACAATTCGAATTGAAAGATGGACGATAGGTTGTAAGCCAACGATTTAAACAGATTTTCAGTCACTAGTAGCATGGCCTTGGCGTAAACAAATCTGCAACCATAGGAAGGGTAGAAGAAAAACCTAAATCAAGGATATGGATTGACAAGCAGCTAAATAATATAAATAGAGAAGAGTAAGTTATAGGCTTGAAACGAGGAGTGTAAGGGATCAGAATCAAGGGACATGGCCAGTCATCAGAAGAGAATGCCAAAGGAAGACTAATCCAGAGCATTGCACGTCTAAGGTATATTCCTATCTGTAATCACTGAAAGCAGGCATCACAACCAACAAACTGACCTGATGGAGCATAGGAAACTGACCTCCTCAGGTTGCTTTGCCACATGATGACTAATCTCTAGTTCCACAAGAGATTACACTCCTGCAACCAATGGTTGAGGTGAACACAGATGAACCAAACAGACAGCCCACGGAACACTAACCTGACTTCAGTTATAAAACCCAGGTAGGTCCAACTCCCAACAAATCACATGGATCGGGAAGGCATATAACAAACCAAACTATTAAAAGATGGATGGATAACAAACCAAACGATTCAACAGATTTCAGGCTACTACGCAGCCTGTACAGGGTAAAATAGGATCTGCAACATGATGGGCACAAATAATAAACCTTAATTAAAGCTATGAACAGCAGCAACTAACCAAAATAAACAGACAGATGGACTCTAAATAACAGCAAAAGAAACTGAAATAGAGAGCACAGTGTTTTCTCGGTTGTAGGATGGCATTAGTTTGAAGCTCCAGATCATCCTCAGAGTGCAGATCAATCTGAATGTTCAGATAATTTTATATACATGTGAGTTATGACAAATTGAAAAAGGTAAGTAGATTTAGTAAGTGTCTTCAAACAGATTGCACTCGTCATCAGGTCGGACATTAATTCAGCAACTAGAATCTGCAACGAGCAAGAGATGTTCCTATCAAATTTTGGTTAAGGGGGCTCATAAGAAAATTTAAAAAAGTATAAGCATGGAACGAGAGTGTGGTCAGTGACAGTTATAGGCAGGGGATCAGACAGGCGTTCGAAATTGTGAGTTGTCTTCCCGTGGCAATATCTGCAAGAGCTAAGGTTACTGACGGACGGAGAGAACTAATGCATTATGGATGAATTATAAGTCTGAAAAGTCAAGTGCAATAAGGAACCGCCACAGCATGCTGATTGCTGAACCAAAATAAATAGTTCTCCAGGCTCCCGCCAAGAAGTATAATTCCAATTTCTGGAGAACCAGCAAAAATCCGAACCAGAATTGCTGGGAAACAAAATCAAACTGCAGGAGAAGTTGAGTCTGAGAGGGGGCTTATATTATCCAAAAGGCAAAAGGAAGTTTCCCAATCCTACGATCACCGGTCCAATCCATGTAATTTTACTCTCTGGACAACCCAAATCAGAATTGGTAGATATTTGAAACTATACATGGGAAGAAGTTGAGTTTGAGAGGTGGCAGATTATCCAAGCACAGAAGGGATGTTCCTAGGGTGGCAAGCGGCACCCGCATAACGACCCGCAAAACAAATTATAGGCAAAAAGAGATCCCAAAAGTTAGTAAAATTAAAAAAGGATTAGTGAAAAAGTTGTGCCGCAACCCGCCCCACTTGACGCCCTAGATGTTCCCTAATAATCCTATAATCCCCGGTCTCCAATCCATATAATTTCGATTTCTGTAGAACCACCAGCAGAAATTAATTCGAGGAGGACAGGACAATCAGAAGTTGTCCGATCCCATGATGACAGATGACCAATCAAATGCAACACTAAATCTTGACGTCGGGAGATCTGGCCATTATAACCAAAGCGGAATGACCATGGACATAACAGAGCAAACCTCCACGCTTGGATTCATCCCCTCCAAAACGATCAACCACCTGCTACTGCTAGAGCAGAGAAACTTTACATCCCACAAACGAGATCAGCTGATACAATAAGAATCGACGAGGGCGTCGAATCCACCTCGGGTTAACGGACCACGGTGAGGTGGGCCATGGGAGCGCTCAGGAACGATGAATTCCAGAATCCAGATGCCATTGAAATCTGAAACCACCGACGGCATGCAGGGTGACGGAACCAATGGACCAATCAGACCGAGCACGAGAAACTGACCTGCGTCGACCTACCTCGCCACGCGGAGCTCCAATTTCAATCAAAAAACTACATCCAATCCGCCGATCCAAATAGGATCGGAGATACGCAAGAATCACTCTCAGAGATCGCGAACCAGACAGCTAGTCGAATCCGGACGAGCCGCAGCGACGGAGGCGGGCGACCGAGACGGGCCGAGGAACCTGCGAGAACAGGACGGGAGAGCCGACGAGGACCAAAAAAAATAAATCAAATCGAGACAAGGCGATTCGATCGAAACCGAATCGAGGGGACAGGAAGGAAGAGGAATCGAGGAAGAGTTCCGCAGACGCGAGGAAGGCGAGAGCGAGGCGCTGGCCACCGAGACGGTGAGAGGGGGCCGGGCCGGGCCGGGCCAGAGCGCGGGGAAGAGGGGTGCGCACCTGGGCGTACTATTTTATAGCCGGCTATGGAAGGGACGGAACCGGCCTTTGCTGGCGCCAACCGATTCCTTACCGGACACGGCTTCGTCGCCGCGCTGGCGTGATGCGCGTGGGATCGGACGACGGACGGACGGGTGGGCGGCGGAAATCAAAAGCGAGTGGGACTGGTGACCGGGCCGGGTGTTGGTTCAGCGGTGGTCCGGCGCGGGTGGGCGGCTGGCAGGTCGGCAACGCGACGCGGAAATTTCCGGTTCGCTCGGGAGACACGATCGGGTATAAGAACATGTACAATGCTACTCCTCTCCGTCAAAATACAAGATGTTTTAGGTTCATTTAACATGAGCGAACCTACATACTAAAAATAGTCTAGGTATATTTGTTTTATAAACCTAAAACATCCTATATTTTAAAACGGAGGGAGTAGGTGTTTAAAGGAGATGTTTAAGAAAATAAACCGGTTTAGACTTAAGTACTAGTGCTTATTTGTACAAGAAAAACTAGGCACCTTTTCTATAGAAAAAAACACCGGTACTTAAGAAAAAGTCTGGTTTATTTTTGTAAGCACCACTCTAAGCACTCTCAATTGTATATGCTCTGATACTCCGTCTTTGTGTGGCTGCCGTTGATTGCTGACCGTGTCCGCGAGCCACGACGAACTCGTGGATAAGAACATGGATAAGAGAAGTCTTTGGTAGGACGAGAGAGAAGGTTTGGATAGACAAAAAACTTTAAGCTCCAAAAGCTTATACAAAAACTGGCTACTCAAATGATAAATGTGCCCACAAAATAATAGAAAACATATGTGTGCCCTTCTTTTTTATGCCTAGGACCAAAAATTATGAAAAGCAGTCGGGTCCTCGAACTTTACCCCGTCGGGGGCTGACGTGCCGCTGACAAGCTTGCCGTAGACGAGGGAGGGAGGGCGGTGAGGTCAAGGCGACGGTGAGATACTCGTGGATGCGGGGAGGTCTGGCGAGGTCAGTGGAGGGCGACATCGAGCTTCTCGTTGCTGTCTGACAGGTCATGCACGCCAGCAAGGTCGTGCCCGCGACCAAATCGGGGTAGGAAACGCCCCGATTGGGCCTGGCAGGGATGCCGGAGATGGAGGAGCCGCGCCAGAGAGGCCCGGCAGCAAAGATTGAGGCACCGCGCGTGGGCCAACTTGGGCTGCAGCAAGGTGCACATGGCAGTAGATTGGTAGATTGGTAGAGGAGAACATGGGTTACGACCAGAAATGATTTCCTTCTGTTTTTCCTTATTCTTTATCTTTTTCTATTTCTATTTTCTGTTTTCTTTTCTAATTTTGTATTTCCACACTTGTTGTGAAATTTTCTTCATAGAATTTATTTGCTAAGTGGTTGCAGTAATAATGAAGCGTATTTAGATTCATTTTGTTAGATTTTATTATATAATGTTATAGCTTATTTATTTTCTTGATGTACGTACTTTTCCTTTTAATATTTTTTAGGGATCTTTGTTATGAATTTAATTTATATAATATACCATAAACTTATTAAAGGATATATTACTATTGATTCATGAGACTTGGTTCTCATTAACTTATAGTTTTAAGGGAATTTTTATATGGTGATCCTTCATTATTATATGATGCATGAAGTTCTAAGGAATTAATATGGTTAATATTATTCCCATGAGTCTTGATGATATTATGATATATATTTTTATTATAACTAGCATAAGAGTTTAAGGTTTGAAATTACAAACATTTACCATGAGTTTTTAGAGGACTTAATATACTCATATTCTTTTATAGGCATGGATACAAATTAATGGTTAATTCATATTGTCTTCATGCTTGTGTTCATGAATGATGCCACCTTCCAAGATACAATAGTGGGGTTATCCTCTAGGATGGATTATGAGAAAGAATTGATAATATAGTTTCTGGGCATATATGATTTTAATGTTTTGAGGTGGCAAGATATGCTTAAGTGATTTGCTATAGGAAAATATTACTATAAGCCATTGTGGAAATAAGATGATTTATCAAACATATGAGATGGATATTATGTTTGGTTATAGAATTAAGGTTGAGTGTTTACCAAGAATTTCTATCTTCCATACTTCACAATTATTGACTTCTAATTAAGGAATTCCTCTCCTAGATATACTACTACTTCACATCTATCATCATGTGTTAACATGATGAGCTTTACTTGACGGGTATTTTCTTATCAATAATTTCTCCTCCTATATCCATTTGTAAATCCAATGAGCTTGACACTAAAGCTCTATATAATCTCCTCATAGAGATAACTCTCATCTCTAGAGTACTTATGAATCTAATTCCACTTGAATGATTACTCTCTTACTTCACAAATTACTTTGTAATCACACTTATAAATCTCAGAAGCTTGTCACTGAAGCTTTTCACAATCTTCTCATATCTATATTTGGTTATATCAAACTACTCTACTACTGATAACCTTCAATCCAACAAGTAGTTACTTCTAACTCCATTCATACTCTTCCTTAATCATCCAACCTAATGTTACTCCAATAGGTGTACATATCTAATTCTACTTTCCTAAGGTGCTTACTATCCTGTAAGAGGAATAATACTACTTTTATGACTCAAGGTTGTTCTAGCATTAGCTTGATCATACTATCTTATCTTTTACTTGCCTTAGTAACTCATACACCAACTTCTCATTATACCATTGTGACTTGTCATGACTAACCTAGGATAACATATTGATACGTCCAATTTGCATCACCATTCTATATTATAATTTGCCTCTATTCATTGATTTATTTCATATTAAGAGGTGTTACTTATGTCTTTTCATCTGTTTTTGCATGTTGGATGAATCTTGGAGGATGAACTGCCGGAGTCAGGATTCTGATGGAAAAAAGCGATGTTTTGATGCAATTTCGCGAAGATCAGAAAAATACCAGAAAAACTACGAAAAATCCTATTTCCCAGAAGACGAAGAATGCCAGAAGGGGAGGCGGAGATGGGCCACAGGGGGCCCACACCCCTAGGCGCGGGCCACCCCTAGGTCGCGCCTACAGGGGTTGTGGACCACCTGGCCCACCTCTGGCTCCTCCCTCTCGCCTATATCTTCTCCTCGAAACCCTAATACACGTGGAGCGAACATAGAAAGATTCCGCCGCCTCTGCGGGGCGGAAAACACCGAGAGAGAAAGAGCTCTCCGGTAGACAGATTTCTGTCGGGGAAATTCCTTCCCGGAGAGGGGAGATCGTCGCCATCAACACTATCATGAAGCTAGACTTCATCGGGATCATCATCATCATCCACACCATCATCTCCACCAGCACCATCATCATCACTCCATCCCGCTGTAACAATTGTGTTAAATCTTGCATAGTTCTTAGGGGAAACTTTCCTGGTGTTGATTACTATTGTAGTTGATGCTTGTGAGTGGAACCACTGGATTATTGTTTATGTTCATATTGTTACCCATCACCATATCATCTTTGATCTTGATCCATATGATGTCTCGTGATTAGTTCGTTTAGTTCTTGAGGACATGGGAGAATTCATGTTGTTAGTAGTAGATTTGTGTTGAGATATTATTCAATGGTTTAGTATTTAAGTTGTGGTGCTATTCTTCTAGTGGTGTCATGTGAACGTCGACTACATGGTACTTCACCATTTATGGGCCTAGGGGAATGCATTGTGTATTTGGCTACTAATTGTAGGGTTGCCGGAGTGACAGAAACCTGAACCCCCGTTAGGACACCATTGCACAAGGGAGTGTAGGATCTCAGAGTTTAAGGCTATGGTTAGGTTTCGACCTTAATTGCTTTCTTGTACTTGCGAACACTTGCAAGGGGTTTAATCACAAGTATGTATTAGTCCAAGTAAGGTCGGTACATTAGCACAGGTTTACCCACACAACACTTACAAAACCAAAAAATGGTACTCAGTTATTTGAAGCGAAAGCACTTGACAGAATTCCCATGTGTCCTCAAGAATGTTTGGTCCTCATTAGTATTTCCACCGGCTTGTACTTTTCTAAGGAAGGATTGGGCCACTTGCTGCAATTGTTCGTTGTCTTTATTATTTGCACTTTATTTATTTGCTTTATCAGAAAACCCCTAAAACTCCGTTTGCTAAGTATTTACAGAGATTTCCTGCTCCATACCACTAATCAACACCTTCTGCTCCTCGTTGGGATCGACACTCCTATTTATAAAAAGTACTACGATACACCCCCTATACTTGTGGGTTATCACATATCTATACTAGGGTTTAATCATGTTATATCCACCAATGTCAGTTATACATAATCATTCACTCTTAGTGACTTGAGCATGATCATTATAATCCTTTGATCATTTATGTCTTAGATTTCTAGTTGGCTAGTCAAGGCTTTCATCAATACAACATTACAGTTGTATTACAATTATCTTCTTAATATCTCAATTTGACTAGGAGATATTGTTCATTGACTATGTCTACTTAATGCAATAGGATTACTCCTTGGTAACTATCTTCGGAGTTCATCCTTATAATCTTCTTTGTTACCACATATATGTTTATTCAAGATAACTCTTCTATCCATTCAGAAGTGACTTAACTCCATCAATTATCCTATTGCTTTGATTCTCTTCAAACACTCCCATCCTATAGATGATATCTAAAACTAACATTACTACTTACTTCTTCTTACTCCTTTCTCTAAGGGCTTTAGAGTGAATGTTATGATAAGAACAAGAGTTGATAGATCAAGATTTGATAGGCTAAGAAATGATAAATCAATAGTTGATTACTCAACATTGATGTACAACATATATTAGAATAAGGTTCAACAGAGATGATGAGGATTGATATGGAAAGAAAGATATGTGGTGAAGGGTCTTGAATTGGTTTTCTTCCTACTCCATATAACTAAAGAGTTAGGTGAAGTATTACCATGATCCTCATGGTAGAAATAGGTAAGGATAAAATAGGTCAAGAGTTAGTTATTACATTCTTGTTACTTGAATTATATTCATAATTTATTATTCAAGAGTAGTTGTAATGAATACTATGATATGATCACTTAAGGATCTGATATTAATCATCTAAGCAATGTATTATGGATTAATTTTATTACATTTGATCTACCCTTAGATCAAATCATGTTTACCCAAAATAAGGTTTTAGCAAAGGTCATGTTGAAACTTATCGCAGTCAACTTGATGTTCTACTTCAATTCCATCAAGTTAAGAGAAGTTTCAATCATTTTGACAAGTTTTGTTCAAAAGCGCGAAACTTATTCATATTTTCTATGCATGAATGCAATGCACATATTTGAGTTCGGCTTATTTCTAAGCTCTAGTGCTGGGATGTTACAGAAAGGTCCTCTCCGATCTGGGCATATGGCTCAACCTTTCTCCCGTTTTGACATGTGGCCTAGGAGTTTAACAAACAATGTTAGCTTTTTGTATTTCACTTTTTTATTATTTTTTCTTTGACCTTGGAACTTTTGTTGGCTGTATGCATCTCAGTTATACAGAGATCAAATGTAATGCTTAAAACTTTTAAATAATATAAAGCGTCCATTATGTATAAAAAAAACCGTCCGTGCAGTGTAGTGGTCAAGGAGACACTCGATGTAGTAGAAGAAGTGGTTGTGCGAGGAAAAAAATTAAGGTGTTCCTGGTCCATGAGACTACACTCAAGCCCATATACCAAAAACCCTTTTTTGAGTACGAGTTTTGTTCGTATATCCTAGAGATGCTCTGAAAGGACGTTTGTACACCATTGTTCATGGCGGAAAAGGAAATTTTATTGAACGACAAACTAAAATGCATCAAATGAACCACAACGGTCCTGGCAATAAAACTTAAAATTACATCACGGTACTTGAGGGTGATCCTCCCTAACTTGATCCTTCTGCAGAGCATCAACCTGTTTTATTGACGAAGACGAGGAGTAGGAAATATGGTTTTAAAGCAATGACAGACTTATATCCGCACCATGTCTACATTTCCTGTCCCTTGAGCTCAAGACACACGTGCTGATACTACCAGTAGTGTATTACTTTCTAGCACCGTCGAGGATGCTATCGTTTACAAGATCGTTTGTCGGCGCTACCTCCTCTGGAATTGGCACATAGAACATTGCCACCGACGTCCTCTCCTTCTGTGCATTTGTTACGACGCGGTGCACCGAGGCCTTGAAAGCCCCGTTGCTGATCACCTTGGTACAACGCAAAAGGTTACATATACGATTAAAACTGGATACCAAAATTGAAGATCAAAAATATGATGATAGATTTTTGTAAAATGTTGTGTGCATCAATTGATGCAAAGACTAGGATTTTACTCTGTTTTTCAAAAAATATAGATATATATGTGGAGTACCTCGGTATTGTCTCCCACGAAGATGAGCAATGCGTGGGGGTCAGTCGGACAAGGGACGTCGTACCAGACATCATCTTTTTGAACCTGCAGTCCACTGACGTTGTTGTCGACCATGAGAACGGTGACAATCGTCGCGTCTGTATGCGACTTTACCCCAAGAACAAGATCTGGCCTCGGACACGACGGGTAGTGGCTTAGTCTAGCGAAGATGAGAGCCCGACCCCGCAGTTTCTCGCCGAAAAAATCATCATCGAACCCTAGGAGCCTTGCCATTGCCGGAAGGAGGCGTTTGTTCACTAGGCTGCTTTGTTGCACGAAAAACTCATGCAGAATATCACTGCACGCATGCAAACACCATTAATTTCACATAATATGTTTATTAGACTAGCCATAGTGAGAATGTCATAGCTAGTATCATGCATGCATGTTCACAAAAAATCCGATTTGACACGTTAAAGAATGGGGTCAGAACACATAAAAATACATATTTTAATAGAAAGTAGACCATGTGCACATATTTATACTGAGATTCCACAAACGATTAAATATGATATAACTATGCAGAATGTATTGACTCCCGAGCACCAGTGCCCACTTCATTTAAAATAAATATAAAATAATATTTATAAGTTTTAAAAAATAAAAAATAATTCTGGACATTCTCAATGTTGTATTTCATAAGCATGCAAAATCGCAACACCAAATTCTTAGTATTGTGGGCTATAGAAAAATGACAAAATCTTATAAAGTTGGAGGATTTGAAAAATGCATATGTATATAGATCCACAGTTTTGTCATTTTTGTAGCTTAAAATATAAATTATTTAAAATTTTATTTTACACGCTTGTGAGAAAAATCATTGTCTACACAACTGGATACTTTTTTTCAAAAATATTTGAAATAGCAGGAGCACGTGCTCGGAAGCCAAAATCGTAACTATAATAGTACTATAATACTATGCATTATAAAATAGTATCATCATATAATAATAATGTATGATAGTCTTGCTACTACAAGACTCTTTAGTACTCCTGAAGGATTCTGTACCGGAAGGATTCGGGCCAGAGTTGGAGTTGTCGGTGCTCCTGCGGTTCCACCTGGAGAAACATGCGATCCACCCAATCGCGGGTTGATTTGTGCTCCAACTTTAGCTCTTTGCTTCCGTACCCTTGGTGGTAGTCCTCGTACTTCTCTCCGTCTGCGGCTTGGCTGTATTTCATCTTCTCTTCCAAGGGTCGTTGAAAGAATTCCCTGGATGCGCTGCACATGGCGTCTATCACACATGGCTCAACGCCATGGTTAGTTACCTGCAGTGCATGCAGTATGATGTAGATGAGAGAGATGTAGATGAGAGAGAGAGAGCATGCCTGCCTTCCCGCCTAGCTAGGATAATCATCATCGCTTACTTACCATTAAAATTCCCCATGACTCCAGTGCCAAGCGAAGTTTGGCCGTCTCCTCGGCGCCACTGCCATCAGCTTTGCTCATCTCCCCGGACAGGAGGCCGATGTCGATGAGCGGGATTGGTGCGACAGGTGCCTCGGCGGTAGGGCGGTCCTCCGGCTTCATCACGTACCCTTCTGGCACATCGATATCGACGCCGGCGGCATTCTCCTGCACGAGCAACATGGCCGCTTCCTTTCTTGCCTAGCTAGCTAGCTAGCTAGCTATTTGCTTCTTCCTTGGTAGTAGTGCGTGGTATATATGGATTCTTATTTCAGTGACTGTTTTGGAATGCAAGCTTATCTGTTCTTCTTGTCTATATATAGACTGGGAAGCAACAACCCGTGGTAGCTGGGACCGGTAACGCGGCCATTAGACACGTAAGTAACGCCGACGCGGGGATCTAGCTAGGCCTACGGCGACCGGCCCTAGCCGGCGCTAGGCTCGTTTCCTATAGTGCATCTGGATGGGCTAATTAATTAGCCCAGCAGTATTAACTTCACGATGGGCGCCATGTACTAGGTCACAACACTCAGGCTAGTATCTAACTCTCGAAAAGAACCGTTTCCTCCGACCTATATTAGTTGACTTAAGTTTATCTAAATTTGGATGAATTTTTAGGATATAGATTTATCTAAATTTTGATAAATTCAAATCAACTAATATGGGTCGGAGGGAGTAATTAAGGTGTGTTATCGAACAAACTATTGGTTGGTTTCACAACACTCAGGTGGCTGAAGCAGCCAAAGTTAATATGGGTCGAAGGGAGTAATTAAGGTGTGTTATCGAGCAAACTATTGGTTGGTTTCACAAAATAATTAGTTGGTTTCACAACACTCAGGTGGCTGAAGCAGCCAAAGCTAATATGGGTCGGAGGGAGTAATTAAGGTGTGTTATCGAACAAACTATTGGTTGGTTTCAACAAATTATTGGTTGGTTTCACAACACTCAGGTGGCTGAAGAAGCCAAAGCTGAGGGCATCTCCACTCGGCTACCCATAGGATGCTGGTCCGGACACCGAAATTTCGTCCGGACGCCCAAAAATCGGTCCAGTCACGTACCCAGCAACCTATTTTCGTCCGGATTTAGGCCAACTTTGGTCCGGACTACCCAGGCCATACCCAGGATACCGGGTACGCCCTGGGAACGCCGGCCGCATCGAATTGGCCGAGTGGACCAGACTGTCAGCGATAGAAGCCGAGTCGTCGTCATCCTTCCCGCCGTTTTCCTTTTCCCGCCCTCGCCGCTACACCCCTCCCGCCCTCGCCGTCGAACTTGGCCTATAAAAGGCATACATCTCGCCGTCTCCCTTCACAGTCTCTCGAACCTTTCCCAACTCCGGCGAACTTCGGACACTCATACCTTTCTTCCTCCTCAACTCCGCCGAAAAGCCATGGCCAAGGGATTTCCCGGCCGACGCACAATGTAGCCGTGGGAAGCCCGGATGCTCCACGAGGCGGGCTATACGGCGCCGCCGGACACTCGTCTCCCTTTCGCCTGGCAACTCAGCGCCGGTGGGATCCCTATTCCGCCGGTGCCGGCCGACGAGGACCTCACCGGAGAGATCCAGGCGACTATCGTCGCCATGAAAGACCCGAATCTCGCCGAGGATCCTGGCAACCTAGTCTTCTGGAGGCATTTCTTCGCCGACAGGCGCCTCGAGGACCTCGCCCGACACGACGGATGACGAGGTTTGATCTCATCAATGCCCATTGTTATGGACTTGGGTTTTGGAGAAGATGGGGATGCTGGAGATCGTGGCACGGTTAGCAAACAAGCAACACGGGGACACAAGGTTTACCCAGGTTCAGGCCCCTAGAGGGAAAACCCTACTCCTGCTTGTCTGCTCTTGATTACGGCGGAACCGAAGGTTACAGGGGTGCGCAGATGCAATCTGGCGTGGAGGTGTGTATGCGAAAGTATGAGAGAGAGAGCTAGATCTGTAGATCTATTGTGGTCTAGTCTATCGGGGGGGGGGGTGCGTAGCGTGTCCTCCTCGTTGGACCCTCCTAGCCTTTATATATGGGGAGGCTAGGTCTCAGGTACCGATACGAGTAGGTTATAAGTTGTATTTAAACTCTAGTCTTGAGCTTTCCTTGTCTTGTGCGCTTGGGAGTCCGTGTCCATATGGGCTTCATAGCAGCCGAACCGTCATAGGCGTCATGGACCCTGGTAGGTCGTCGAGTGGGCCTTCCGTCGGGCTGGACCAGGTATGCTAACATCGGGTACCCGTAGGGTATAACCATGTCAGTATCCCCCGAGTGTTCAGTCAAATCGTAGATTCGGCTGAGGACTCTTCAATCTTTCGGGTGCAGCTGTCTCTGTTTGTCTAGAGAATGATTTGAGTGTGTAGGGATTGTTGATGCGTGTGCCTGACTCTCCCGATAGATCAGGGTCAGTTAACTGTCTTAGGACAAAACAACACGATCTTCTTCAGATTCGAGTCCCTCGACTCGAACCCGAAACTTATGCTGGCGTAATTCGACTCAGGCCGCGGAGGACTTACAGGAGTGGAATTCCAGTGAATTTTAAATGATGTACCCAACGCGTCCGTCGGGATTTTTCGTCGCACCTGCTAGCACAGGTATTTACTAGCAGAGTGTAGTCGTGTGCGTTGCCAGGTCATCAGATGATATCTGTAGGTCTTATCTTTGTGTCGCAGACACAGCATCCGAATGTTTATCACCGCGGAGGTGTTTCGGGTGGCCAAGGAGGACGTTGCTCACTTAGCGTTGGCTGGGGCAGAGTTGCCGAAAAGTTTTTGCATTCTGATCCAAAGGATCGCAGTCGAAGAATTCATAGGGTGCGCGACCAGCGCTCCCTATGGGAGTAGCCCCCGAGTGTCTGTTCGAGTCGTAGACTCGAGCGGAGACTTTAATTTAGACGTTGTTCGGTTGTAAGTCCGTAGGACACGAAATTTTTCGGATGATTAAATCCATCTTCCCTATGGGAGTAGCCCCCGAGTCCGTAGTGGAGTCGAATAGATCGTTGGTGTAGTACCTTAATCGTGCGTCGGGTGCGCGGCCAACGCTCCTGATAGGAGTAGCCCCCGAGTCCTTAGTCGAATCATTGATTCGAGTGAGGAATCGAAGCGTGCCACTCGAAGATCTTCTGTGTGCGCGATCAGTGCTCCAGTTTGGAGTAGCCCCCGAGTGTCTGGCGGAGTCGTTGACTCGGGCAGAGACTCGAGTCTTGTATCGTGCAGTTGTATCCGAAAATCTCGTGGGCGTACCGCTGACCCGGAAGTACATCGGGTGCGCGATCAGCGCTCCTGATAGGAGTACCTCCCGAGTGTCTAGTCGAGTCGCAGACTCGAGTAGAGACTCATGCGAGGAGAAACCACTGACCCGGAAGTGCATCGAGTCAGCGTCGCGCCTGTGTAGCATCAAGTGATGCAACCATACGAGGAGGGTTTTGACTCGGGTCTTGAGTTTATGGCGTAGCCAGTTGCTTTATCGACTCCTGTTGGGGGACCCGATACAATAGCGAGATGTAATTTTGACGTTCCTGTAGGCTGCAGAAAACATAAAAAATTGTAAAGTACTTGTATCTTATAAGGAATATTTGCCTTTCGGCTTGTATAGCAAGATTCTGATGCCGATCGAGTCGACACTTTTGCACTGTATGCTAGGCCTTTTCGTTAGTCTGATTACCCTTAGTCTCAGTACCTTGCCGAGACACTCGGAGTTTAAGGATTCGACGATCAGGCAAAATCAGCTACTCGGGCTGTCGCGTTCGAGGTACTCGAGTGCGTGGAGCCGATGGCACATTAGGTTACTCGAAGCGGGCGCGGCCCTCGAGTGTTTCGAGTGCGATTAAAGTAAGAAATAAATCAAATCTGAGTAGAGAACTTAGCTTTATTGGTAGCTGCCAAGGACGAAGTTGTTGCGGCCGTGGACGTAGTCGACACGGTAGCGGGTCACGCGACGGACATAGTCGACGCGGCGAATCGTAGTCATAGCAACGACGGGTTCCTGGGGTCGATGGCGGCAGCGAGTTCTGCATCCGAAGATTATCGCAATCGAAGACCACACTGGGTCGTCGCATCCGAAGGATGTATCATGTCACTTCAGCCGAGATCCGCATCGGATCGCTGATGCCGGGGAAGCCCCCGAGCCCTTGAGACACTTGAGCCGAAGATCGTAGCGGATCGCCGGGTGTAGTCAGCGCAGCTGAAGACCGTAGCAAGTTGTCGTATCCGAATACCACGGTAGGTCGTCGCAGTCGAAGATCGTAGAATGTCGCCGGACTTGAAGACCGTAGCGGCGAGTTGCCGCAGCTGAAGATTGCAACGGTTTGCTGGAAAATTGATGCTGCTAGCTGGCTCACTTGCATGTTTATAAATTGAAGGATTCCTTGGTCGTACGTTGAGATAGAATTTACAAACGAATCAATCCTTGTGATTTCTTTTCCTTTGCTCTGGCCGATGGATTGCTCGAGAAACTTGGCTTGATTGGTATGATGTGCATCGCTCTATGATGATCACGAATTCGATTGGAGCCTGCCATTGGGACTTGGTCCAGGGGTTTCCCAAATCGTGGCCAATAAATCCTTGTACTTCCTTTGGTTTCGACACTAAGAGCCACAACCGAACAAGCGATTCTGCTGTATGGATCCGATCCCATGAGAATTGTTTTTGAGATAGACGTATGCATCTGCTTTCACCGCGTCAGCTGGCAGCCGGATCAGAATGAATTGGATCTCAACTCCCGCGCCGTACGCCAGCTCTCGCGCGATGGGTAAGCCCTGAGTTCATGTTTGGCGAAAACGAAGCCAACTGCGTCCGCGTAGATGAACAACCAGATGCAATCTGGCCGGTCGCGGGTGGCGAAGGAGCCGAATTGGATTTGATCTCCAAAGATAATTAAGTCACAGACTCCTGGTGATGGGACCGTCACGATCGTACAATCAGCGCCCCCAGTTCCCACAGACGGCGCCAATTAACGAGGTTTGATCTCATCAATGCCCATTGTTATGGACTTGGGTTTTGGAGAAGATGGGGATGCTGGAGATTGTGGCACGGTTAGCAAACAAGCAACACGGGGACACAAGGTTTACCCAGGTTCAGGCCCCCGGAGGGAAAACCCTACTCCTGCTTGTCTGCTCTTGATTACGGCGAAACCGAAGGTTACAGGGGTGCGCAGATGCAATCTGGCGTGGAGGTGTGTATGCGAAAGTATGAGAGAGAGAGCTAGATCTGTCGATCTATTGTGGTCTAGTATATCGGGGGGTGCGTAGCGTGTCCTCCTCGTTGGACCCTCCTAGCCTTTATATATGGGGAGGCTAGGTCTCAGGTACCGATACGAGTAGGTTACAAGTTGTATTTAAACTCTAGTCTTCAGCTTTTCTTGTCTTGTGCGTTTGGGAGTCCGTGTCCATATGGGCTTCATAGCAGCCGAACCGTCATAGGCGTCATGGACCCTGGTAGGTCGTCGAGTGGGCCTTCCGTCGGGCTGGACCAGGTATGCTAACATCGGATACCCGTAGGGTATAACCATGTCAACGGACCACCGGGCTCGCCGCCGCCGCGTCACAACATGGCTTTTCGCCGCTGCCGGTGGAGCGTTCCAGGGCAAACTCTCACCGGCGTCATGGAGCACATCCAGACCAGCAACCACCCCCGCCTCGGCCTGTAGACGCGGCGTCCGACGTCGACCACGACGGTGGCAGCCTTTTCCCAGTTATTACATTCGATGTAATATGTGCATCCTTTCCCTAGTTAATGAAATCCACTTATATTCGCCCATATTTCGCCGAGTTTAACTAAATTTCGCCAAACTTAAAAACACGGCCTGAGAACACGAGTGGAAAGCTCGGCTTTTCTAGACCGATAACGCGTTTCATTCGGCCAAAAAATCCGAATTTTGGCAGAGTTTGCCCAACGAGTGGGGATGACGACTGCTCCGGCCGGGCCAGGCGGTAAGCCTCTTCCTTCATGCTGGAAAGTCACCGTCGAAAGCGCGGACGCCGCTTAATTAAATCTCCCTGATGAGAATGCCATATGACCCCATATATGGCTGGTGCAGATTAGTTGTTGATCACCTCGAGGGAGTCTGAAGCCACACATAGATCGATGGGACAGGTTCAGATCTTGCGCGAGGGCCAAAGCCTCTATAGTGTTAGGCTGGTCGTAGGGGATAACTTCACTAGTAATTAAGAGTCTAAGTCAGCATTTTTGTTTTTTGGCAATAATTTAATGAAGATATAGATAGATTGAGTAACTAGCTATGTTACTGTAACATCACGCATACTAAAGCAAAGTGTGTCTATAATCTAATTAATATGGCATTGTATGTTACTATACCTAAGTTACTTTTCACTATGAAGATAGGAACTTAGACTAGTAATATATGCATGTTACTACTCTAAGTTACTCCCCACTATGATCAGCCTTAGATACACCACCCAAATCTAGATAACTAGTGTATGTGGCCATTAGCACAGTATTTTTTCTAGGAGGGGGTTAGCGGAGGCCCGGTCCCACATACTATGTAAGCTGGACCAGCATGGTTCTCGGAAAGAGAGACGTCCCGTCTAGATCTGATCTGGCCATCCTTATACGCCCCTATGTACGATGTGATTAAGGCTGCTCGTAGCGGGGGTAACATAAGTAGTAACATAGATGCCACATAGACTAAAATGAAGATGCGGCAAGCAATTAATAAAGAGAGAGACAAATGGAGTAACTATACTACACTTTCAATGCAAATGAGTCTATAAAACAATACTCTATGTTACTACACTAAGTTACTTCCACTATGAAGATAGTAACTTAGACTAGTAACATATGCATGTTACTAGTCTAAGTTACTATGCACTATGACCAGCCTAAGAGCATCTTCACCGACACACAATTGAAACAGTCCGTTTTTATCCATTTAGATTGTATATCTTGGTAAATATTTTGGTCGTGATATGACTTGTCCGGCAACCACGCATAGCAGAACGATTTGAATTATCCTACTTTGTTTGGCCAGTCCAAAGAAGAAACGGGGTAGCACAAGAAAGAGGAGATTTGACCGTCAACTAGGCCGGTCTGCTATAACAACTAAACAGTCCAGCGTCGCATCTGTGAACAGATCCATCCGTAATCCAGATTTATGTGTGAATAAATCATCTAGCTTGAGTCGATGCCTATGGATCGTCCTACTAGAACACCATATTTTGGCCTAGCTGTCCGTGCAGGCTAGTTTGGGCACGGTGGGAGGGTCCCCAGTCCGAGATGCCCTTACCTAGCTACCTGCAGCCAGTGTCCACTACATTAACTCTCATATGCATGCTCTATCAATACACTGACACGATCTGGAAGCAAGTTGTGTGAGATGATGAGACGTTGTACGTGGTTTATTGCTTTGGTTTTCCAATATACCAATTGTTGAAACAACGAAACCAGCAATGCCAATTGCTGCGCAGCATCAACACCACTAATATATGAGAGATGTATTGTCATATATACTTGTATTATGCATAGAGTAAAGGCGGCTCCTGAGGAGCCTCCACCTCCATCATCTAGGCCTGGCCGATCTAGATGCGGCCGCCGCTGTCGCAGGAGCCGGCAGTGGTGGCGGCGCCCATCCAGTAGGAATGACGGTGGGTGGAGTTGGACGCTCGATCGTGTCGTGTGGGAGACGGCATGGCGTGGATTTTAGGAGCAGGGCGGCGAGGCCTAGGCGGGGCCGGGGCCTGAGGCCTCCAGCGGTGGGGCGGCCGCGCCGCCGGTGTGGCCACTGGCGATGGCGCTACTCACTGATGCGTGCATTTGGGCCACTTGACCATGATTTGGGCCTTTCGGCCCTTGATCGGGGTTGGAGGAGCCGATGCGGTTGCGGTGTTCCTCGATCCCTTCGACGGCTCAGCCTTCTTGTGCTTCCTTGCCTGTTGTCTTCGTGCTGGAGGAGGCTGGCGGCGTGGGGTCCTGCGAGTCTCACAAATAATGGCGGTGGTCCTAGAGTTCCTCTCGTGCCAGGACGAAGATCTCCTTTATATCTGCCCTCGTTGATCTGGTCGGAGTGTCAAGTCCCAGAAGGCTTCGTCGACGAACTCCCATGGACGCATCATATACCTAGAGATTGCTCGATCAGAAGGTACTCGGTCGTGCGCATCCATGTTTCTGGCCATTTGGTTTCAGTGGGAGTGTTACGAAACTCTGCTGCTTGTTACCATCATGTGTCATGTCTTCGACGATCCATGGTGAAGTCAGATGCAGAGAATGTCAGGAAAGTAAGAACATGAGGGTTGCGATGGTGATTTGAGTCTTTGTGGTGACGAAAAACTGGCTACGAGTTCTGTGACTCGCAGCAGCGACTATTTGTGGGAGGAGATACAACATAGGAGGAGTTTCTAGTCTTACCATGCTGGATGAAAATCTAAGATCTAACCTTAATTGGTTGTGCCTGGCAATGACCTTGTTGAAGGCATTGTTTTGCAAGCGAGGACTTTCTCCAGGATGAAAACCTATAATCTTTGATCCGGCTCCGACGGCGCTCGTGCATTGTGTCCTTCTTAAAGGCGTTGCTATTTGGAGTGGTTGGACTTCTGGTGTTGTTCTTGTGGTATCAGTGTCGTTACTTTGAGAAATAGTTCTCCGCGGGACTATTTTTTTATAATTATTGTTTCTTTTTTCTAGGATATATGCATCTAAGGTCGATAGGGCATATGTTGTTGCAGAGGCTAGATGTAATTGATATATTCACGATATTAATATATACCCTTTTCCCAAAAAACATAGAGTAAAGGAATTTGTCTCCCGACACGTACAAAGCAAATGGACATATCGACTAGCATGAACATACATGTACATTTCCCTAACTGCTCGAGTAGTGCGTGTATATTATGCGTCAACATTAAAATGTACTCTCTCCGTTCTTATAATATAAGGCGCCTAAGCTTTAGTCAATAGTCAACATCTTCTAAGTTTGACCAAGTTTATACAAAAATATACGAATATCTGCAATATCGAATGGACATATTGGGAACTATATTTTATGGTGGATCTATTGATATTCATTTGATATCGTGGATGTTTATATTTTTTGCATATAAATTTGGTCAAACTTAGAATATGTTGATTTTTGACTAAAGCTTAGGCACCTTATATTTTGGGACGGAGGGAGTATTGTATAAAATATTGGGCAAAAATAATCAAGAAAGAAATAATTTCTTCCACTTAAGTTGTCAAACAAATGGTAGGTGGGTATTTATTACTGTTATGTACTGTGCTTAGCTAGTTGGTCCCACCATGTCGTATGGATAGGTTCAAGCAAGCACTTAGGCAATAAAAATGTCGTGAATTTGATAGTAAATTCGTAAAATGATATCACATCAAATAAAAACATAATTTCAGGATGCTAATTATGGGAAAATTCTGAATAAAAATTGAATTGTTTTTACATTCCATTTTTTGTGGGGGCTCCAATTTTTCCACCAAAATTAAAATAAAAGTTGGCATCTTAAGATACCGATTCAAAGAAATTATGCATCTTCTAAAAGATATATTTTCACTATGCTAGTTCCGAGAATTACTTGAAAAACATCATCGTATTTTGTGATATTCAAAATTTAATCTTTAAATAATTATAAAATAGTAACTCCTGTAAATTTTCTAGACATCAAACCCAAGAAATTATTTATGTTCTAACTGAACCTGGAATTTTAACACCACTACAAGGAAATTAAGAAACAAATATTCTTAAGTATGGTATATATTTGAGATACAATATCTAGGGAGGTAAATATATGTCTGTAATGTGTATTGAAACGACTCAAACTCATGATATTAAGCTGGCAAATAAATAAATAGTTTTTGTAAACAAAGCTAGCAAATAAATAAATAAAAAATTGTAAAGAAAGCTGGCAAATACATGATTTTGTTCGAAACGCTCTAATATCAACAAATTTTACACCTAAAATGGAAATTTACTAGATTCTCACATAAATTTACATGTCTGTTTTGAACTAAGAAAAATATTTTTGAATGGGTAAGGAGACGACACCTTAAATGCCACAATCGCTCGTGTTAGTGGCCTTACAATGGCTTGATGCAGATGTCTGTACTGCATGATGCATAGCCGAATTAATATGATGGCCCCACTAGTGGAAACGAGGCCTTTGGTTGAGGTCGGAAATGGGCTTTAACACCGGTTCTCCTACGAACCGGTGTTAAAGGGGGCGCCCGTACCAGCGTGGTCTAGAAAGAAAAAAGGAGAACCCCCTTTAACACCGGTTCGAGCCACGAACCGGTGTTAAAGGCCCTGCACCATTGGCCCGCGTAACCCCCCTCTTTAAGACTGCTTCGTGGCTTGAACTGGTGTTAAAGGGGGTGCGCCTATATAACACACCGCAGCCCACACCTCTCTCTCTCATTTTTTCACTCTCTCATTTTGGAGCATAGCAAGAGGGTGAGAGGTGTGCTAGTTTGTGTTTTTTTCCTATGCACAAGAGGTGTTCGGTGAAATGACCGAGAGCTCAAAATAACTTTTCTCGTTGCTCTTTCCTTCTCAGTCGAGATCGGCAACTTTATCCTTTCATGTGTCATTGATGTACTATATAAATGGTCATCTCCCTATTAATTTTTTGTCAACACCCGGATTTTTAATCCCAGATGCCTGTTATGCCATACATCGCAATCCTAGGATTACCATTTTTGCGAGATATAACAGATCTGGATACCACAGTACATCATCCATTACAAACCATACATAAGGTCTTACACAAATAAGGATCTCATGATCCCATGATCCAGTTCTTAATACAACTCAAGCAGCGGAATAACGTAATATTAATGGTAGCGTAGGCGAAGCTCCATCTTCGGGGTCACAGGCAATGCTGACGATGGGAGATGATCCTAGTTGTCATAACCTTCCTGGGGTCCATCTTCCTGGTACTCCTCTTCATAGTCTGGCCACGGGAATAGCCAGGGACAAAGCCATGAGTACTCTTTAAGTACTCGCAAACTAATACTAACAAGTGTAGGGGGGGTTTTTATAGTAGGACACTAAGCTCTAGGGTTGTTTTGCAAAAAGCCAGATTTACCTCTACTAAGTTTAGAAGCAAGAAAAGATAGTTGAAGTTTTATAACACCTAAGTGGGAACTTGAATTTCATATCACAACTCTGTTGTGGTCAAGTCAAAATCTCAATTCATTTCACAAGTCATTTTGAAAACATCTGACAGGGGAACAATATGGCCACTCCAACTATCCATAACCGCGGACGCGACTATTCGAATAGTTTGACACTCTACAGAGATTGTACACCTTCACCACAACATTCGATACATCCGTCAGGAACAAATCCTAAATTCACCATACTCAGTATGCGGATAATCAATCCTAACCTTTCCATTACACGCCCTAGTATAGGCACCTCTCCTGTGAGTTTGGCCTCCCAACCATGACCAACTGTCATCTTGGGTACTGCACAGGTGGACAATCTTCACAAGGTAGCCTCAGCTCAGACCTTGGCCGTGAGGGAACCCATACTAAGGTATATAAGTTTCCAGTCAAGCCCTACCCAATTTTTGGGTATTATGGTTGTACGGTAAAATTGGGATGGTATCGCATCCAGACAACCATCAGTTTTGTAAAGGGCTATGGCTCATGCCTCAACATTTTCATCCTCAAAATCATCTGGGTTTTGGAAACACCTGTCAAAGCATCTCAGTAGAATGACTCATCATTCTAAGGTTTTCATAACCCTTTTCACCAAATATTCCCATCTAAAGTTGATCAAGTTTTATGCTTAGCACTAGCATCTACAAGTGGGGTAAGTACTAATGAGGGGTGGTAAACAAGTGGAGTTTAACTAAGTTCAATCTCATGCCTTAGGATGCCATCAAGATTATCTAGCTTAGGCCAAATTTTATGCTCTTTATGCAACCTTCAATTATCTTTCTAGTAGCTACAATGTACTCAAGTAAACTCTAAGTAATAGCTTTGATAAAGAAATAAAGTAGAAAGATTGCAAGTAAAACTAGGATTGGGTATCATCAAATGTGTCCAACCAAGCATGCGTAGTGCATTGCATAGGTTATCTAACTTTCATAATTGCAAGTGCTAGCTTGCTCATTCAACTAGTAGTATTAGGCTTGCCTTGTGCAGAGCAGTGGTTGAAGTTCTCCTCAGCTTCTTCTTCGTAGTATCCTCCTTCCTCCTCGTATCCTTGGTCAGTACTAGGGTCTATGAATAAATACGAGGTACGGAATCACCAAAAAATACTTAACTAATTTCAATCATCACACAAAAGGGTTCTATAGATGATCTAGCATCATCACTAACATTCAAGATTAAAGCACTTGCATTATTTATTTTAATTTGAGAAAAATAATTTCTACTCATTGAAAAACTACTTAAGATTTAATATTCTCTAAACCAAAAATGGGATCATGTTGACACATGTCATCACCACATATTTCAGTACATGGGAATGTGATTTAAAGTGGTGTCACAATTTAATAAGGTTTAACCTTTTATTTTAATTAAATGAAGTGACTAGAAATGCGTATGTGGCATTCTTTTATTACTTGGACATTATTTCTATAATTAAATCCATATGTTTTTATATATTATGAAAGGTATGATCAAATGTGATTTTTCAGAGTTGGAATCAACTCAAAAGCTATTATGGTTGAATTTTAAAAATGTTTGAATCAAAAAAGCTTCTGAGTTGTTATTTTTACCAAGTTTGATCTACAGATCCAAATGATTTAAATCCAACGGGCTTGGATTAAGTATTTCAATACCTTTCTAACAAAATTGGTTTCATTCGATTTGGTTCACTGAATCGATCTGGGTTGATTTTTGAATATAGGTACAGAAATGAGTTTGAATATAAATAGAAAAAGCTAAATTCAAATGAGTGGGCTGCGCGGGAAGGGTTATTGGGCCGGCCCGGTGTCACTCCGCAGCGCGGGGCACAACTGACAGGGGGGGGGTCTACTGGTCAGTGGCTCATAAAACGCGAAGCGGTACGGGGCGATGTGGTGCGTTGGATTAGAATGAAGATCGACGGCTCAGGATCGTCGTCGACGATGAACAATTCACCGGCGAGCTCGAACCCTAGCGGGTCGGTGGGGGTGCATAGGGGGCATACCGAGGCTCCAATGGCGACGGCGAGGCGGGCAAACGACGAAGTCGACGACGGTGAACTCAGGGGTGGTCGCGGTAGCTCGGGGGTGGTCGAAATCAACGACTCCCTTCTTCTCCAGAGGCGGCCTGCTCCGGCGCAATTCCGGCTAGCTTCTGCTCCTCGTGCTCCGGCTAAGGGATGGAATGGTCAGTGAGGTGAGGGGAGTGAGATGGCGTGAAGAAATGGAGCGGGGGTCATCTCCTTTTATAAGCTCAACGGCGTGACCGAGAGGGATGGGCAGGCGACGGTGGCGACACGGCTACGGGCGGCTAGAGGCATGGCTGCGGCTGTTGATCGACGGGCGGTCTCCTGGCGATGCTCTAGAGCTTAAATGCGCGTGTAGGGGCGGTGGCAATTGGTCGGGAACGCGTGATGCTCTACGAGGAAGAGGCGGCGAACTCCGCGGAGAGCGCTGGCTACGGGGTATGGGCGGTGAAACGAACATGTCTGGTGGTCTCCTGGGACGGTGGGGTGCATGCTGGCGGGCGGCGAGGGCTCGAGGTGGTCAGGTTGCGTGGGAACGGCGCGTGCTCTGCGGTGCGCGTCGACATGGTCGACAGTGGCACGGGCGCGGCGTTCTTGGTGGTTCTGGTCACTGTCTCTATGCTAGGGCTGGTCGAGAGGGGGCAGTGAGGCATGGGCTACCTCCCAGACAAGGTTGGAACGGCTAGTTCTTCTCCTAACTTGCTGTTCACACTGGGGTGACATAGGTGCTCTCGGCCTGCTCACCATTGATGGCATTGGCAAGATCACAGTGGTGCTAGATATTAGTTAAGGTTGCTAGATGATCTACTAAGGCTAGTTGTAACGAGAGAGGGAACAAGGTTGGCCCAAAACACTGCTCAACATACTGTTTTTGATTTTGTTGATTTGAATCTGCAACCTGTTTGATGAAATAGCCGCATGAACTTAAGTTTTGAATTTTGAAAAGATTTTTGGTGGGTGTGCTAGGCATGTGTTGAGGGTTCTGTGGATGCTTGAGTTTTGAAAATTGAGCTGGTTTGAGTGGTTTTTGAAATAGTGGGATCTTCCCATATGAGATAGATTCAATTTTAAACTGTCATTTAAACTAAGCATTTAAATGTTTTTGGATGATCACAAAATGGGCCTTGGTACCTTGTTATGAGTACTATTAAGGGGTGCAAAGATCCATACATGTTTCTGTTAAGTTCTGAAAGTTAGGGATAGCCAAAGTAGGCATGGGAGTTAAATTGGCCAAAGTGACCATTCACTTAATTTATTTGTTTTGACTTGTTTGTCTTTGGGAAAAGTTTGGGGATTGTTTAGATGATGTTTATTTCACCTAAGAATCATTTTACAAGCAAATAAACACATAATCATGGAAATTCAAAAGAATCCAAATTTTAATACACACACATATGAATGCTTTCATAGTTTTAGTTGGAAAAGTTTTTCTTAACCCTAAATTTGATGATTAGAGTTTGATGATCCAAGTTTAATATTTTTGGGATGTTACCTTTTTTATATACTATATATTAATGCAGATGAACCGACAATGGATGTATGGTGACCGACGCACTTCCGAGTACATTACGGGCCTCCAAAATTTCATCGTTGTGGCTAATGCAAACTGTGGTCACGATGGTTTTATGTGTTGTCCATGTGTTCACTGCCAGAACAAGAAAGACTACTCAAGTACCAGAACCATTCACGCCCACCTGCTTCGATCTGGTTTCATACCCAGCTATAATTATTGGACCAAGCACGGAGAAAAAGGGTTGTGATGAAAGACAACGAAGAAGAAGAGGATGATGACAACTATCATAATATGTATCCTGAATACGATGATACTGCAACGGGGGTATATAATGAAGATCAAGAGGCAGCAGATGGGCCCGCTGATGACGATCTTGGTCGGGCCATTACTGATGCAAAGGAAGAATGTGAAACTGAAAAGAAGAAGGAGAAGCTGGAGCAGATGTTAAAGGATCACAAAACATTGTTGTACCCAACTTGCGAAGATGGCTACAAAAATCTAGGTACCACACTGGATTTGCTGCAATGGAAGGCAGAGAACGGTGTGACTGACAGCGCATTTTCAAATTTGTTGGTAAAAATGAAGAATCTGCTTCCAAGAAATAATGAGTTGCCCGACAGTACATACCAAGCAAAGAAGGTTGTCTGCCCTCTAGGATTAGACGTGCAGAAGATACATGCCTGGATTAATGACTGCATCCTCTACCATGGTGAGAAGTACGAGAATTTGGATGCATGCCCGGTATGCACTGCACTGCGGTATAAGATCAGACGAGACGATCCTGGCGATGTTGAGGGCGAGGCCCCTAGGAAGAAGGTTCCTGCCAAGGTTATGTGGTATGCTCCTATAATACCACGGTTAAAACGTCTGTTCAGAAATAAAGAGCATGCCAAGTTGTTGCGATGGCACATGGAAGACCATAAGAAAGACGCGATGTTGAGACACCCCGCTGATGGGTCACAGTGGAGAAAAGTCGAGCGAGAGTACCCGGACTTCGCACGTGACGCAAGGGACTTAAGGTTTGGTCTAAGTACAGATGGCATGAATCCTTTTGGTGAGCAGAGCTGCAGTCACAGCACCTGGCCTGCGACTCTATGTATCTATAACCTTCCTCCTTGACTATGCATGAAGAGGAAGTTCATTATGATGCCAGTGCTCATCCAAGGCCCGAGGCAACCCGGCAACGACATTGATGTGTACCTAAGGCCATTAGTTGAAGAACTTTTACAGCTGTGGGACAAACCAGGTGTACGTATGTGGGATGAGCACAAAGGGGATACATTTGACCTACGAGCGTTGCTTTTCATAATCATCAATGATTGGCCTGCTCTTAGTAACATTTCAGGGCAGACAAACAAGGGATACAATGCATCCACACACTGTTTAGATGAGACTGAAAGTGTATATTTGGATAAAAGTAAGAAGGTTGTGTACCTAGGGTATCGTCAATTTCTTCCGAACCCGCATCCCGTAAGAAAGAAAGGCAAGCATTTCAAACGTTTGGCAGAACCCCGGAGGAAGCCTGTCCTCCGTACCGGTGAGGAGGTATTTGGTATGGTCAAGGACCTAGAAGTAATCTTTGGAAAAGGTCCTGGCAGTCTATCTGTTCCGAATGACGATGCCGGACAAGCGCCCATGTGGAAGATGCAATCTATATTTTGGGACCTACCCTATTGGAAAGTCCTAGAGGTCCGCTCTTCAATCGACGTGATGTACGTGACGAAGAATGTTTGCGTGAACCTGCTAGGATTCCTAGGAGTGTATGGGAAGACAAAAGATACACCGGAAGCACGGCAGGACCAACAACGTATGAAAGACCCTGAAGAGCCTATGCATCCTGAGAATGAGAAGGGTAAACGATGCCACTTAACTCCTGCCAGCTACGCTCTTACCAAAGTAGAGAATGAAATCTTTTTTGAATGCCTGAGCAGTATCAAGGTCCCGTCTGGCTTCTCGTCGAATATAAATGAAATAATAAATATGGTAGAGAAAAAATTCCAAAACCTGAAGTCTCATGACTGCCACGTGATTATGACGCAATTGCTTCCGATTGCATTGAGGGGGCTTCTACCTGAAAATGTTCAGAGTACCCATTGTGAAGCTATGTGCATTCCTCAATGCAATATCTCAGAAGTTAATCGATCCATAAAGCCTACCAGGGTTACAAACATATGTGGCCCAATGTCTTGTCAGCTTTGAGTTGGTGTTCCCACCATCCTTCTTCAATATTATGACGCATCTCCTGGTTCACTTAGTAGAAGAGATTGCCATTCTCGGTCCTGTATTTCTACACAATATTTTCCCCTTTGAGAGTTACATGGGAGTCTTAAAGAAATATGTTCATAACCGTGCTAGGACAGAAGGAAGAATCTCTAAGGGCTATGTAACAGAGGAGGTCATTGAGTTCTGTGTTGATTTTATTCCTGACCTTAAGGCGATTGGTGTTCCAGAATCACGGCATGAGGGGATACTGCGTGGAAAAAGCACCCTAGGATGTAAAGCAATGCTATGTAGGGACGGACATTCTCTACATTAAGCACACTACACGGTTTTATAAAGATCTATCTTGGTTGCCCCGTATATCAATGAACACAAGAATTTTATACACCTCAAACACCCGGGACAGTCTGATGAATGGATTATAAGTGAACACATGGCGAGTTTTGGCGGATGGCTGGAAAGACTTATCACGAATAACACCACTGTTGCAGATCAGCTGTACTTGTTGGCCAGGACACCATCTTCAACTGTATGTACTTTCCAAGGGTATGAGATAAATGGGAATACATTTTACACGATAGGCCAAGATAAAAAGAGCACCAACCAAAACAGTGGTGTCCGCTTCGATGCAGCAGAAGACAATGGGCAAAATACCACGTATTATGGGTTCATAGAGGAGATATGGGAACTTGACTATGGACCTAATTTTAAGGTCCCCTTGTTTTGGTGGAAATGGGTCAAGATAACAGGAGGAGGGGCTGAGGTAGACAAGAAGTACGGAATGACAACAGTGGATCTCAACAATCTTATGAAGGTAGACAAGAACTTAGACGAACCATTCGTCTTAGCCAATGATGTGGCTTAGGTTTTCTATGTGAAAGACATGTCTACCAAACCGAAAAAAAGAAAATAATTAAGCAAATAGATACATCACACGATGAGCCAAAGCGTCACATAGTTCTTTCAGGAAAAAGAAACATCATGGGAGTGGAGGACAAGACAGACATGTCATAAGATTATAATAAGTTTGATAAAATTCCACCCTTCAGAGTGAAAACTGACCCAACCATCCTGTTAAACGGTGCTGATACTCCATGGTTACGGCCGACGCGATCATAAGATTGACTATATGTATTAATTCAGCCATTTTTGGCACACATATGTATCTCAAAATGGAAATCAATGTCATATTTCTTCTGTTAACACTATATGTATTAAATGAGCCTTTTTCTTCGTGCCATTTCTTCCCGCCATTTTTTCCGCTAGTTCTTCCCGCCGTTTCTTCCTGCCAATTCTTCCCGCCAGTTCTTCCCTCCAGTTATCTTCCTGCCATTTCTCACTATATATATGTTGGGTTGGCCTCCATTTTCATTGCACATCTCTAGACTCATATCTGTAACCTCATCACTCTTTCCCATGGCTTCCACCGTACCACTAACCCACAGGGAGGCGGAGGCGCTTTGTGCCTCGAACTACCCCTGCCCGCCGGGCTACTACGTCCCCGTCGGCTGGATGCTGAGCGTCGGAGGCGTCCGGTTCCTCCTGTCCCTCTAGGTGTGGCACGCCGGATAGCCATCACGAACCACTACTACTTCGAGCTCACGCTGGAGCAGCGAAGGAATCCCAGATGGCATCCCGACTATTTCTCGACTTGGGAAGCCTTCTTCGGGGATCGGCGTGAGAGGGCGCTCGCCAGGCACGAGGAGGACGGCCCACCTCCTCCAAACTTCAACGAGGCCGGCCGTCGTCTGTGGTGGCGCGATCAGACTCTCCAGAGCGTCATGGCCTACGACACCGCCACCGACTCTAACCCCCGTCTACGCTACCCTCAAGTCCAGCCCACGCGTACTTAGCCTTCAAGGTTCAACTATGGCGACCCCGACGACGACAGCGACGATGGCCACGACGAGTATGACGACTACAGTGGCAAGTATTACAGGTGTAGGCAGGAGCATGACTGAATCACTCCAACATTCCAAAACAAGTTCGGCCGATTGTGACTTAATCTGGATGTATCTTAATTTTCAGTTCTTTTATGTATCTTAATTTTCAGTCGTGCTTTGTTAGTTGTGTTATGTACTTTAATTCCACTTCTATCATAATAAAATTTTCTTCCCTCCCTTTTCCTCCCGCGCATTCTGCCCGCCCTTTCCCATATGTTACTAGTTTGAATAGTTAGAATTTTATTTTTTAAAAACAAAAAATGTTTTAGTATTAATTATTCAAATACAAACAATTTTCATGTTGAAAGTTTTGTCAGATTCCAAAGTGTACAAAAGATGCTAAATTTAAATATCCAAACAATTGAAAAATGTTAATACAAAATAAAATATGATTTTCTCTAATAAAATATGGTTACATTCCTTTTCAGATTCTTAATATTTCTTAAGTTCAAAGTTTTAGGGTTTGACTATTTTAATTTTGTCTTAATTGAATAATCAAAATTTATATGTAAGTGTTTTAATCATTTTGAATTTTCATCTACAATAGCTATAAAATGTTTTTATATGAATGGATAGATCTTATTTTTTTTTGAAAATTATGATATATTATTCATATTTTTCTAAGTTACAATGAAAAAGATATGAATTTTCTTAATTATATCCTATTTTTTGAATTAGAAAAGCCCCCACCCCTTTAATGTACGAAATAAATGCCCCCCTTTAACACCGGTTCCAGCCACGAACCGGTGTTAAAGGGGGGGTGGCATTTATTTCGTTTCACATGCACACCCCCTGTAACACCGGTTCCAGCCACGAACCGGTGTTAAAGGGGGGGGGGGTGCGCGCACGAAACGAATTCTCCCCCTTTAACACCGGTTCGTGGCTGGAACCAGTGTTAAAGGGGGGAGGGGGTTATAACGCAGCGCGCGCATCCTCTTCCCCAGCCAGACACTTAGAAAATTTAGGGATCGATCGAGAAGAGGAGCACGCGGAGAACAACGACGACACCGACAGGCTGCTCGACTGCGCCGTCGTCGTCCGCCACCGCGCCCGCGCCGTCCGCCACCGCGCTCCTCGACGTCCGCCCCCGTCTCGCCGTCCGCACCGCGCGCGCGCCTCCTCGTCGTTCGCGCCGCCTCGCCGTTGTCGGCCGCCGTGCCCTAGGTGAGCCGCGCGCGCCTAGGATTTTTGTTTTAGGATTTTTTGTTTAGGATTTTGTTTTAGAATTTTTGTTTAGCAATTTTGTTTTAGGATTGTTTAGAGAATTTTTTAGAATATTTTGTTTTAGGATTTTGTTAGAATATTTTGGTTAGAGAATTTGTTAGAATATTTTGTTTTAGGATTTTGTTATAGGATTGTTTTAGGATTGTTTAGACAATTTTGTTTAGTAAATTTGTTAGAATATTTTGTTAGGATATTTTGTGTCATAATCATAATTAATTTTGGAGAATATTTTGTTAGGACTTTAATGTTAGGATATTTTGTGTCATAATCATAATTAAGTTTAGAGAATAATCATAATCATAGGATATTTTGTTTTAGGAATTTAGTGTTAGGGAATTTATTTTAGGATATTAATTGGATATATGGATATTTTGTTATATTAATAATTATGATATCAATCCTATGATAACGCGCGCACCTCCTCTTCCTCTTCCCCCAGCCAGACCGAGAAGCAGAGGAGCACAGAGAGAGGATCCGTCGCTGCCGCGCCCACCCACGTCGCCGTCGCCGTCACGCCCACGGTGCTTACCTGCCCCTCCGCTCGCTCGGAGCCGTCGTCGCCTCGCTGCTCTGCAAGCGCCGCCGCTGGCCGTCGTCGTTGCCGTCGCTCCGGTGACCCCTAGGTAGCGGCGCCGCCCGTTTTAGGTAGGCCGCATCGCGCTGAGTCAAACGCGCTTGCTCGCGCGCCCTAGGTCGCTCTCTTACTCTAGATAATATTTGTGTATTTTTGTATGAATAATATGTATATTTGTGTATGAATCCAATTCCACTTGAATGCTTACTCTCTTACGCTAGATAATATTATTGTTTTAGGAACTATGGATCCACTCAGTAGAAACCTTGAAGAGGAAGAAATAATGGAGAACATGATCCACGAGGACACCTCACAATATCTGAACTTGGAGGGACATGATGATAGCTCAAGTAGTCAGGGAGAAGATGACGACTCCGGTGAACGCACTTTAGTGATTACAAAGTCCGTCGAGGTATATATATGCATGGATTAAGCCTCTGCTGACTTGCACCGATTGATTTGTATATATTAACGCTTTTTTCTTCTTTTAGCCCTCCGGATCGACCAACCAGCAACAATCTTCTTCTACGAAAAAGAGCAAGCGAGGCGCGAGCCATCGGTTGAAAGATCGTGCAAAGTTCACGATCGAAGCAGTACATGTTGATGGCAGGCCAATGGAGCCCAAGAAGGCCGCAGACAAATTTATACGTCAGGCTAGAGTTCTTGTTAGGGACCAAATCCCAATCATAATTGAATATTGGAATAAGCCAAATAAGGGCGACGGTACCTTTGTCGATGAAAGATCCAAAGAAACGCTTTGGAATTCGCTGTTGGTAAATTTTACCCTACTGCCAGAGGAGGATGAAAATAAACCGGTTATAAAGGAAAAGGTCAAAGAGTGGACTCTAAAGAAGATGGCTGAAGCTTTCTGCAACTGGAAGCCAAAATTGAACAAATTTGTCAAAGCTCGCGAGACTCCAGATTTCGAAGACGCATATTATGCGAAGATAAGACCTGACTGGCCCGAATTTCTGGCGTACAAGGAAGGTTCTATAGCTACAAAGAGGTCAGAAACCAATACGCTAAATGCCCAGAAGAAGGAATATCACCAGAGGACGGGGTCAGGTGGCTACATATCTCAGAGGCCTAAGTGGGAGGAAGCTGAGAAGGCCCTGCGCAATAGAGGGATCACACCCCAGACACATGGGTGGGACATACGTGCCAAGACTTGGTTCTATGGAATCGGGGTAAGGTTGGACCGAGAAACGGGATTGTGTATCTTCCCAACCCTCCTTGCCAAACCCATCACTGAACTCATCACGACATACGAGGAAACAGCCGCCAGGACCTTCCATCCCGACAGAGAGAATGACCAGCTGACACGCGCCATCGGTAAAAAAGAACACCCTGGACTTGCACGAGGCACAGGGGGTATGACGTGGAAGGATGGGTTTGCCGAGTGGGGCGACTCTTACAGATAGCGCGACAGAAAAGAAAAAGAGCGTACAGACCGGATGACACAAATAGAACATGCACTTGTGGCGCTGCAGGCGCAAGTGAATGCACAAAAGAGCCAGCAAGCTACCGGCCCATCTCTGTGGCACGAAGATCCTGCATTGGAAGCTGCCGGCGGCCTAGACTCTGCGCGGAAAAGCAGCTTGGCTTCCACGGAGAACATGCAGCGCACGCTTGAAATGGCGGGTCCTCGATATCCCGTGGATGAGATCACGGAGAGCGAACACGCTGAGCTGCATGTGAGATTAATGGGCTTATCCATTAAGGTGGCGGTCGGCTATGCCTTACCTCCTGTAGCTGGTGGAACTTACCACTGCCGAACGATTCCAGATGGCTATGCTATTGTCGGGGTGGATGAGGTTATGAAGGAATATGAGGAAGCACAGCTTGACCATGCTACAGGTGAAGGGGAAACTCAACTCAAATTTGAAGTGAAAACAACCATTCTTTGGAAGAAGGAACACATCGTGCTTCCAAATTGGAGGCCACTGGCACCCGCGCCGTCTCCGCAGCGTCAGCAGTCTGAGCCGCCTCAGCCGTCTCCAAGTCATTAGAATACTCCCTTATCGTCTCCGGTGCTTTAGCCATCTCCTGCGCGCCAGCCATCTCCTACGCGCCAGCCATCTTCGACGCGCCAGCCATCTCCTACGCGTCAGCCATCTCCGGCGCTTCAGTCATCTCCTCAGCGTAAGCGTAAGAGCACTGCCACGAAGAGCATCACTAGCACTGCCACGAAGAGCATCACTAGCACTGCCACGAAGAAATCCGCAGGAAACCGTACGCCAAAGAGTTCAAGAAACTACGTCCCGTGGCCTTCCGCCAAGCCATTGCCGGTATTACCGTGGAATCGCAACAGTGGTATCTCGGTAGGGTCACGAGAGGGAAACATAGCGCAGCTGGGTTGGCTCCAAGTAAAAAATGAACCAGGACGGGTAAGAACGGCCGGGTAAGATAAGCAAGAAAGCCGAGATACAAACTATCTCGGCCCGTATAGGACAAAGTTGTAACCCTTGCAGGTACCAACGAGCTGAGTCAACCAAGGAAGGGCCGAGTCAAGAAGGACGCGTGGCACCTTTCCGAGTAAGGTTCGGGAAGGACCATGGTAAAGCATGGTCAAAAGAGAAGGGCGACGCCGGGTGACACAAAAGGAGCCGGGTGACGCCCAAAGCAAGCGCTGACGTACAAAGTAACTGCGTGACGCCAAAAAGAACAAGAAGCAGTGTACCAGAAGACCGTTAGCTTTGAAGCTTTATGGACCGGGCCTATGGGCTAAAGGCAAGCCCATAACCCGACACATATTGTAGGGACCAAGATCCAAACAGTAAACCCTAGAACCCAAAGGGGTATTAGCTAGCTAGCGCTGCCTATATAAGGGAGAGCATAGAAGTAGTAGAAGGAGGTTGGACCAAGTAGAGAATAGGTGCTGCGTACTCAAGCCAATACAGCTCTAGGAGCACTTGTAATCTTTGGGGTATCAATCAAATTGTCAAGTGTGGAGACTTCTTCTTGTTCTTCGTGCATGGCTCGACCGTGCACTCCCTCCCCGGTGACCACAAGCACCCATTCGGCCCCCAACTTAAGCCTACCCATGGCATCTGCCGTGCCACCACCACGACAGTTGGCGCCCACCGTGGGGCAGAAGCAGGTGCTTGATGGAGTCTTCATCCAGACGGGCAACATCATCGCCAGGACCAGCGAGCGCGTATACTCCGGCCTCATCCAAAGGTTTGGAGCGCTCAACTTCGTCAGCGACAATGCGGGCTGCTTAGTGACCAAGCCGTTTCCTAGGGGCGGTCGCTTCATCAAATTTGGCAAGCACCAGGTCTACGTCGCGGTGCGTGTGGAGCGCGCATATCCTGAGCACGTCGTCCTGGCGCCGGATCCCCCAACGGAACGAGTCGCGGGGAAACCTCTCCAACTCGTCTCCATGGAGGTAATGATGACTGCCCCAAACCCCGTAGCTCCCCCAGTAGTTCCAGTGGTGAATGAAAACACAGAAGGAGGAAATCATGAGGAAACACCAAGGGTTGCAAGAACGGTAAAGGCGCCGCTGGAGAAACCAAAGAACATAGCTAGGAGCAAAAGAGATAAGGAGCTACAGGAAGCGATAGACAAGTTGGCAGAGCCAGTGGCACAAGCAACTGACCCTTCTCGTGTGCAAGCCGAGTTGGAAGAAGCCAGGATAAAAGTCCTGGAGAAAGCAAAGGAGCTAGCACAATTACAACAGGATGTGGATATCACTATCCGAGAGCTTAACTCGGCAAATCGAGTCAAGGGAGCAAAGACCCGGCTTGATGCAACAAGATTGAGAGGAAGAAACCTCAATGAAGAACTGGCAGATGCGACATCAAAGATAACACCAGAGAACAGCAATGAGACGGCCATGCGTCCATCGTACAAGACAACAACAGCTAATCTGCGAGAAGCAGAAGCAGCAATGGCAGAATTATCCCACTTGGAGGGGGAAGCAAAGAAAAGGCAGCAAGAACGAGTCAATGAATTAGTAAAAGCAACCAGCATGCTAAATGAGGCATATTACAGAGCAAATCCGGGTTTAGCAGGGAGACAACAACTGGTTCACTCGGCAAATCCTGTTCCGGCAAGATCGGCTAGGCACACGGCATCCTCACCCGGAGAGGCACCCATGCCGATAAAAGAAAAAAGTGTGGATTCTGGAAGAAACAAGCAGATGGTCGCCTATGATCCGGCAGTAGTTCAAGGAAACCCGACGCATGCGCAAGGGGCAAAAAGAAATAATCCCCGAGAAAATGGAAACCAGGAAAAAATTGGACAGAGAAATGACGACGGAGGGCAAAATTTTGCGCCTCATACTCGGCGCGCAACTCACTCGGCGGGAGGAGGAAATCCAGCTCCGAATAACGCACTAGCTCAGCCGAAAAGAAGACAACAGAGCGCGGGAAAAGCAGTTCAACAACCAGCTGACCCGAACGCGAATAAGTATAATGATGGTTACTCGGCTATGGTAAATGATGGGTACGAGCTGCCGGATCATGCATATCAGGCAATGGGAGCGAGATACGGAGGTAGGAACCTTCAGCCGGATGATGCCACGCTGAAGCTTGATCGCATAAAAATGGCAAAAATAATTGAGTCACAAGGTCCGCAAGGTCCACCTTGTTTTGGCCCAAGGATCATGAAGGAGCCACCGGTGCCAAATTTCCAGCTGGCCAGAGGGACAAAAACATATGATGGAAGCACAAAGCCAGAGGATTGGCTCATAGATTATGGAAGCGCTATGAAGATTGCGCAGGGAAACTTGAGATGGGCAGTACGTTACGTACCGCTGATGCTAGAAGGACCAGCTCGGGTATGGTTGAACAATTTGCCACCCGGAAGCATCAACAGTTGGATTGATTTTCACGACGCCTTCGTGAGCAATTTCACGAGCACTTACAAGAGGCCGAATCGCCCACAGCAACTAGCAATGTGCAAGCAAAGACCGAATGAGATAGACAGGGAGTTCCTCACAAGGTGGTGTACGATGCGTAACTCTTGTGAAGGGGTAATCGAGTCACAAGCAATCGCGTGGTTTGCACAAGGATGTAGACATGGGAGTGTGCTGTGGCAAAGGTTACAAATATATATGCCGGAAAGCCTAGCAGAGACGATAAGAATCTCCGACTCGTACGCATTAGGACATCCGACTCAGCCGCTTCTCATGTCGGCAGACGGGATGACTGAGACTCAGATCTATGACGCTGCCGGGTCGCAAAGGCGCCAGGAGAGATCTTAATACAGAAGCAAAAGAAGAGACGAGAGGCCGGATTATAGGTATGGTTCGGCTCAGGTTGCACCAGTGAGTCAGGATCATCCGGAAGCTGGAAGCAGTCAGCATAAAAGGACAAATGGTCAACAACAATGGGTGCCAAAGAATGACGGCAAAAGGCCATACGATCAGAGGAAACAGTATCAAGACCGACAAAAATACACCTATGAGATGATGCTGGATCAGCCGTGTAAGTTTCACACGCCAAGTCCGAGTAAACCGGCAAATCACTCAACAAGGCAATGCACTTGGTTTCAAAAAGGAGAAAGAGTGGACTCGCCGAATAAGCAGCTTCCACCACCTCCCCCTCCTCCACTTACAGGAGGAAATGCTCAAGCAGTAGGAGCAGATAACAAATATGAAAACAGGCAGCCGAGGTATCAGAATCAAGAAAGAAGAGAAGCTGTGCACCAAGTGCACAATCCGAGAGGTGACGATGCCCATGTCGGCCACGGAACCAGAAATGAGTATAGAAAACATCACCAGAGCTATGTTGTATTTGTCACAGAGCCAAATGACAAGAGGAGCCAGCAGCGACGAATGATGGAAGTGAATGCCACGATGCCGACAATTCCCAAGTACATGCATTGGTCTGAGCAAGAGATAACTTGGAGTATAAAGGATCAACCCAAAATCATGCCAACCCCAGGAGGATACACTCTTGTTCTGGATCCAACGTTCATGGGCCCAGATATCAACGTGAAATTTTCAAAGGTGTTAATCGATGACGGAAGTAGCATCAACATCATGCACAAGCATACTATGCTCAAGTTAGGCATTACCATGAACATGCTGGAGCCGAATAAGACCACTTTCCACGGGATTGTGCCGGGATTGTCCTGTGAGCCAATTGGCAAGATCTGGGTCGACGTCTTATTCGGCAACAGAGAAAATTGTCGCACTGAAGCCATAGAGTTTGAGGTAGTAGATTTGTTCAGCTCATATCATGCCTTACTCGGTAGGCCGGCTATGGCAAAGTTCATGGCTACTCCCACATCGCTTACTTGAAGATGAAGCCGCCAGGCCCATGTGGGGTGATCACAGTTGAAGGAGATTACAAAATATCTATTGCTTGTGCCTCAGCCGGATCTTCACTGGCCGAGTCACTCGTCATAGCACAAGAGAAAAGTCAGATGTTGGAGGTAGCAGCATTGGCCAAAGCAGCAAAAGTGTCCATGCCGGCACTCACCAACCCGCATGGCAATGTGTCATTTCAAGCTACCAAGAAAACCAAGAAGGTGTAGGTGGATGAAACTTTCCCAGAGCGCACAGTAACCATTGGGGCTGGCCTTACAGACAAATTGGAAAGCGAGCTCACCAGCTTCCTCCGTGAGAATTGGGACATCTTTGCATGGTCCACTCAAGATCTACAAGGAGTTCCGAGGGAGCTGGCTGAGCAATCTCTTCATGTAAGACCAGATGCAAGGCCGGTGAAGCAACCCCTCCGCCGCTTCTCCGAAGATAGGAGGAAAGTAATAGCGACCGAGATTGCAAGACTTTTAGCTGCTGGATTCATCATGGAAGTGCTACACTCAGACTGGTTGTCAAATCCAGTCCTGGTCGAGAAGAAGAAAGATGACCCGAACGTGGCAGTGGTATGGCGCATGTGTATTGATTACACGAACCTCAATAAGGTGTGTCCAAAAGATCCATTTCCTCTGCCTCGGATCGATCAAGTCATAGATTCTACTGCTGGGTGTGAGTTGTTGTCATTTGTGGATGCATATTCAGGATTCCATCACCACTGAATCCAAATGATCAAATAAAGACAGCTTTTATCATCCCGTACGGGGCTTATTGCTATCGCACCATGCCATTCAGATTGAGAAATGCAGGTGCAACATATCAAAGATGCATGCAAAAATGCTTGCGAGATCAATTGGACAAAAATGTTCAAGTATACGTCGATGACGTGGTAATAAAAACCAAACAAAGTCATACTCTAATTGAGGACTTGCGTCAAACATTCGCAAACTTGAGAAGATTCCGGATGAAACTTAACCCAGAAAAATGTACATTTGGTGTCCCGGCTGGAAAGTTACTCGGATTCCTTGTATCCAGCCGAGGAATTGAAGCTAACCCAACAAAGATCAGGGCCATCGAAAGAATGGAATTGCCAAAAACCCTCAATGATGTCTAGAAGTTTACTGGATGCCTGGCTTCATTGAGCAGGTTTGTTAGTCGGCTAGGCGAAAAAGCCCTACCACTATATCAGCTAATGAAGAAATCAAACAAATTCACATGGACACAGCAAGCTGATAGCGCTTTCCATGAATTAAAGAAAATGTTGGAAACAACACCAATATTAGCGTCACCACTATCCAAGGAGCCAATGCTGCTCTATGTCGCCGCAACCAACAGAGTTGTAAGTGCAGTAATAGTGGTTGAACATGAAGAAGGGGGCAAATTAGTCCAAAGACCAGTATATTACTTGAGCGAAGTGCTCTCTGTCTCGAAACAGAATTACCCGCATTATCAGAAGATGACATATGGGGTATATATGGCAGCAAAAAAGTTGAAACATTATTTTCAAGAACACCCAATCCGGGTAATATGCGAGGCACCTATCTCGGATATATTGGGCAGCAAAGATGCCAGCGGCCGAGTAGCCAAATGGGCCATTGAACTAGCACCATACACTCTAGAATATGATAGGCGAGATGCAATAAAATCTCAAGCCGTTGCAGATTTATTTGTAGAATGGATGGAGATGCAGTACGAACCACCACTGCCAGATCCAAATTACTCGAAAATGCATTTTGACGGGTCCAAGACGAAAATGGGTCTGGGCGCCGTGATAGTGCTCACATCTCCAAAGAGGGATCAACTAAGGTATGTCTTGTAGATTCATTTTGCTGCTTCTAACAACGTTGCCGAGTATGAAGCACTCGTTCATGGCATTAAAGTAGCCAAGGAAATTGGTATCAAAAGGATCATGTGTTTTGGCGATTCGGATTTGGTTATTCAGCAAGTGTCTGGACATTGGGACGCGCTGGACGCAAACATGGCATTATATTGCTTCCATGTGCAGCAAATTTTGGGATATTTTGACGGTTGTGAATTTCATCACATTCCTAGAGCAGAAAATGAGGCAGCAGACGTGTTATCCAAGCTAGGATCATCTAGACAAGCAATACCACCAGGGGTAGCATTGGATCATCTCAGGAAGGCATCGATCAAGCCGTCACCACAGTCGGAATCAATCAGGGTCATCCCGGCGAGTCAGGAATCAGAGGCAGTGCCAATGGATATCGATTCAGGGGTAGGTTCGAGTCACTCAGGGATTGATCTGTTCACCTCAGGGGTAGCTGAATCACACTCGGGGACTCCTTAGGTTATGTCGGTAGAGCATATGTCGGCGGAACTAATGGACATTGATGTTGAAGCATACCCGGAACCACTAATACCAACGTGGGCACAACCAATATTCAGTTATTTGAAAGATGGAACATTGCCGAGTGATGAAACACTGGCAAGAAAAACAGCACGAAGAGCAAAAGCATACACCATAATAAACAAGGAACTCTACAAGCGAAGTGTGACAAGTGTACTGCAGCGTTGCATCAGCTCAGAGCAAGGACAGGAGATCTTGTTGGATATCCATAAAGGAGAGTGCGGGCACCATGCATCGTCAAGAGCATTGGTAGCCAAGGCATTCCGACATGGATTCTACTGGCCAAGCGCATTGGCACATGCGCAAGAGTTGGTCGGAAAATGCAGTGGTTGTCAACACTATGCATCCAAGTCACATTTACCAGCGTCTAAATTGAAGACCATACCAATCACTTGGCCTTTTGCAGTATCGTGCCTGGATATGGTAGGACCATTCAAACCAGCAAGGGGAGGCATGACTCGTATCTTGGTCATGATCGATAAGTTCACCAAGTGGATAGAGGTGAAGTCAATCAAAAAACTGGACGGCAAAACAGCTGTTACATTCCTAAGGGATATAATCCTCAGATACGGTTACCCGCACAGTGTGATCACGGACAATGGCACAAACTTTGCCGAAGGAGCTTTTGCTCGCTTCTGTGGGAAACACCGAATAAGACTCGACGTAGCGTCAGTCGCCCATCCAGAATCAAATGGACAAGTTGAACGGGCTAATGGCTTAGTTCTGTCTGGGATAAAACCCCGCTTAATGGAACCACTCCATAGATCACCTGGTTGTTGGCTAGAGGAACTACCCTCAGTATTATGGAGCTTAAGAACGACTCCGAATCGATCAACTGGTTATACGCCATTTTTCCTTGTATATGGGGCTGAAGCAGTTTTGCCTGCCGACATAGAATATGACTCTCCAAGGATAAGGCAATACTCGGAAGCCGAGGTAAAAGAGGACCGAGAAGATGGAGTAGATTTACTCAAAGAAGAAAGGGAACTGGCATTCTCCAGATCTGCTATATACCAACAAAATCTCCGACGCTACCATAGCCAGAAAGTGCAACCTCGTGTTTTTCGAGAAGGAGATATGGTGCTATGGCTGGTCCAGCGCATAGCTGGACTGCATAAATTGTCACCTCCCCATGGGAAGGTCCATTCATTATAAGCAAAGCATTGCACAATGATTCCTACTATCTCATAGACGCTCGTGAAGCACAAAAGAACAAGGCAGACATGTCAGGAGATGAAACTAAAAGGCCATGGAATGTGGCACTGCTTCGTCCCTTCTATACTTAGGAGAAGCAGTGCATGTACCACTCGAACTCTCATATGTCGGACGTGTTTGCCGGCTATGTGCTAATAATAAAATGGTATGATTCGAAAAATGACTCGGGGACTACCCTTTAGGCTTTCCATTTCAATTATTCTACGTCGGCTGGCGTGATAGCCGAAATTCATCTCGGAATGAGTAGTGTTTATTCGGAAGAAATCAACTCTTCGACTATGCTGTTGTCCGAAAACACGGCTTCATGGCAAGCAAGAGAAAAAGATCTAAGACGAGTAAACACGAATGCCGGATAAAGACAAGGGAGAAACGCGAGTCAGCTTTAGTTTTTGCCTAACTCTCTGCAGGTCTTGTTATACTACGTGTCGAGTAGTCTCAGCCAAGCTATCCAAGTTTCATACCCACTAACTATATCCTTTGTACTTTGAGATCCTAATGTCGAACACCGAAAAAGGTAGAGAAGGGCCAGAGGCAAGGAAAGGTGACACGACAAAATGAAACTCGGGGACTTGCCCTTGAATGATTCGCACTAAGAGCATAACGCAAACATATAAAGCCTATCAAAAGGAACATAAGCAAACTTTGAGTGCAATGTATGTTACATCTGTACCCGGCATACCGGGATCTAATAAAAGTTCAAGTATTTGTTGTCCTAAGGAGCAGAAGAACTCGGAGGAGCATTCTCGGAGCCAGGAGCGCTTGGGGCATCAGCCGGGTGAGGAGCATCTGCAGCTGGGTCATCTGGATCATCTGACTCGGTTGCCTCGCTATCACCACCCTCTTCATCAGTAACTTCGACGAGCGGGTCGCCAAGGTCGAGAAAGCTAGGCCCTTCACACCAAGCGTGCACCTTGGTGTACTCGATCATGGCATAAGCTCGCTTCTGGCGCTTCTTGATCAGCTCCGGGTCATTCAGCCATTTGCCATCTCCCCTTATACGAGCAAGAACATCGAGGTTGATGTCCTCATACCATGAAAGAACGAAGGAGAGAGCCTTGTCCGCTGTAGCTCGACCGGCCGACTCGCGCCATTGATCCAGCCGGTCTTCAGTAAGGAGCAATCTGTCGGCGAGTGGCTCGATGAGTTCGGGTGGGTCTTCATCTGGCCAGAGCATGCAAAACGCATGGATAACTGACTTGAGCAGATCCACACCGCAAGATCTGAGGGTCTTGACCCGTTCAGACACCGCTGCAAGGAGCTCCTCCATGGACACATCGCCGTCAGCAACAGCACCAGCTTCGGCCCTCACCTTCTTCATGGCTCGGATGGAAAACATGTTGGCCTCAGGAAAATTCTCTGCAAGCAAAAAGAGAGAAGTTAGCAAATGATAAGGGCAGATGGGAGAGACCCAGCAGGACTTGGACAATGCGTAAAGAGTAAGAACTCACTACCGAGAAAGAAGTTGATGGCAACGAGCTTGCTATGCCAAGTCTTGGTCTTGGCTTGAAGGGCGTCGAGGTTCATATTTATCGACTCAACCAATTACTCAGCCTCGTCGAGCAGCCTCTTAGTTTTCTCGGCGCTGGCGGCCTGCTGCTCGTTCTTCTCGGCGAGCTCCTCCTTCAGCCCTTTAACCTCGGCCAAGTGCTTCTCCTCCGTCTCGGCCATCAGTTTCTTCAGCCGAGTCACCTCATCGCGCTCCTTCTGGAGTTTGGCTTGGTGCTTCTCTGCTTATTGAGAACAAAAATTTGTCAGTACCAACAGAGCCCAAGAAGGCCGCAGACAAATTTATACGTTAGGCTGGAGTTCTTGTTAGGGACCAAATCCCAATCATAATTGAATATTGGAATAAGACAAATAAGGGCGACGGTACCTTTGTCGATGAAAGATCCAAAGAAACGCTTTGGAATTCGCTGTTGGTAAATTTTACCCTACTGCCAGAGGAGGATGAAAATAAACCGGTTATAAAGGAAAAGGTCAAAGAGTGGACTCTAAAGAAGATGGCTGAAGCTTTCCGCAACTGGAAGACAAAATTGAACAAATTTGTCAAAGCTCGCGAGACTCCAGATTTCGAAGACGCATATTATGCGAAGATAAGACCTGACTGGCCCGAATTTCTGGCATACAAGGAAGGTGCTATAGCTACAAAGAGGTCAGGAACCAATACGCTAAATGCCCAGAAGAAGGAATATCACCAGAGGACGGGGTCAGGTGGCTACATATCTCAGAGGCCTAAGTGGGAGGAAGCTGAGAAGGCCCTGCGCAATAGAGGGATCACACCCCAGACACATGGGTGGGACCTACGTGCAAAGACTTGGTTCTATGGAATCGGGGTAAGGTTGGACCGAGAAACGGGATTGTGTATCTTCCCAACCCTCCTTGCCAAACCCATCATTGAACTCATCACGACATACGAGGAAACAGCCGCCAGGACCTTCCATCCCGACAGAGAGAATGACCAGCTGACATGCGCCATCGGTAAAAAAGAACACCCTGGACTTGCACGAGGCACAGGGGGTATGACGTGGAAGGATGGGTTTGCCGAGTGCGGCGACTCTTACAGATGGCGCGACAGAAAAGAAAAAGAGCGTACAGACCGGATGACACAAATAGAACATGCACTTGTGGCGCTGCAGGCGCAAGTGAATGCACAAAAGAGCCAGCAAGCTACCGGCCCATCTCTGCGGCATGAAGATCCTGCATTGGAAGCTGCTGGTGGCCCAGACTCTGCGCGAAAAAGCAGCTTGGCTTCCACGGAGAACATGCAGCGCACGCTTGAAATGGCGGGTCCTCGATACCCCGTGGATGAGATCACGGAGAGCGAACACGCTGAGCTGCATGTGAGATTAATGGGCTTATCCATTAAGGTGGCGGTCGGCTATTCCTTACCAAGGAAACCAAGAAGGTGTAGGTGGATGAAACTTTCCCAGAGTGCACAGTAACCATTGGGGCTGGCCTTACAGACAAATAGGAAAGCGAGCTCACCAGCTTCCTCCGTGAGAATCGGGACATCTTTGCATGGTCCACTCAAGATCTACAAGGAGTTCAGAGGGAGCTGGCTGAGCAATCTCTTCATGTAAGACCAGATGCAAGGCCGGTGAAGCAACCCCTCCGCCGCTTCTCTGAAGATAGGAGGAAAGTAATAGCGACCGAGATTGCAAGACTTTTATCTGCTGGATTCATCATGGAAGTGCTACACTCAGACTGATTGTCAAATCCAGTCCTGGTCGAGAAGAAGAAAGATGACCCGAATGTGGCAGTGGTATGGCGCATGTGTATTGATTACACGAACCTCAATAAGGTGTGTCCAAAAGATCCATTTCCTCTGCCTCGGATCGATCAAGTCATAGATTCTACTGCCGGGTGTGAGTTATTGTCATTTGTGGATGCATATTCAGGATTCCATCACCACTGAATCCAAATGATCAAATAAAGACAGCTTTTATCATCCCGTACGGGGCTTATTGCTATCGCACCATGCCATTCGGATTGAGAAATGCAGGAGCAACATATCAAGGATGCATGCAAAAATGCTTGCGAGATCAATTGGACAAAAATGTTCAAGTATACGTCGATGACGTGGTAATAAAAACTAGACAAAGTCATACTCTAATTGAGGACTTGCGTCAAACATTCGCAAACTTGAGAAGATTCCGGATGAAACTTAACCCGGAAAAATGTACATTTGGTGTCCCGGCTGGAAAGTTACTCGGATTCCTTGTATCTAGCCGAGGAATTGAAGCTAACCCAACAAAGATCAGGGCCATCGAAAGAATGGAATTGCCAAAAACCCTCAATGATGTCCAGAAGTTTACTGGATGCCTGGCTTCATTGAGCAGGTTTGTTAGTCGCCTAGGCGAAAAAGCCCTACCACTATATCAGCTAATGAAGAAATCAAACAAATTCACATGGACACAACAAGCTGATAGCGCTTTGCATGAATTAAAGAAAATGTTGGCAACATCACCAATATTAGCGTCACCACTATCCTAGGAGCCAATGCTGCTCTATGTCGTCGCAACCAACAGAGTTGTAAGTGCAGTAATAGTGGTTAAACGTGAAGAAGGGGGCAAATCAGTCCAAAGACCAGTATATTACTTGAGCGAAGTGCTCTCTGTCTCGAAACAGAATTACCCGCATTATCAGAAGATGACATATGGGGTATATATGGCAGCAAAAAAGCTGAAACATTATTTTCAAGAACACCCAATCCGGGTAATATGCGAGGCACCTATCTCGGATATATTGGGCAGCAAAGATGCCAGCGGCCGAGTAGCCAAATGGGCCATTGAACTAGCACCATACACTCTAAAATATGATAGGCGAGATGCAATAAAATCTCAAGCCGTTGCAGATTTCTTTGTAGAATGGATGGAGATGCAGTACGAACCACCACTGCCAGATCCAAATTACTGGAAAATGCATTTTGACGGGTCCAAGACGAAAATGGGTCTGGGCGCCGTGATAGTGCTCACATCTCCAAAGAGGGATCAACTGAGGTATGTCTTGCAGATTCATTTTGCTGCTTCTAACAACGCTGCCGAGTATGAAGCACTCGTTCATGGCATTAAAGTAGCCAAGGAAATTGGTATCAAAAGGATCATGTGTTTTGGCGATTCGGATTTGGTTATTCAACAAGTGTCTGGACATTGGGACGCGCTAGACGCAAACATGGCATTATATTGCTTCCATGTGCAGGAAATTTTGGGATATTTTGACGGTTGTGAATTTCATCACATTCCTAGAGCAGAAAATGAGGCAGCAGACGTGTTATCCAAGCTAGTATTATCTAGACAAGCAATACCACCAGGGGTAGCATTGGATCATCTCAGGAAGGCATCGATCAAGCCATTACCACAGTCGGAATCAATCAGGGTCATCCCGGCGAGTCAGGAATCAGAGGCAGTGCCAATGGATATCGACTCAGGGGTAGGTTCGAGTCACTCGGGGACTGATCTGTTCACCTCAGGGGTAGCTGAATCACACTCGGGGACTCCTTAGGTTATGTCGGTAGAGCATATGTCGGCGGAACTAATGTACATTGATGTTGAAACATACCCGGAACCACTAATACCAACGTGGGCACAACCAATATTCAGTTATTTGAAAGATGGAACATTGCCGAGTGATGAAACACTGGCAAGAAAAACAGCACGAAGAGCAAAAGCATACACCATAATAAACAAGGAACTCTACAAGCGAAGTGTGACAAGTGTACTGCAGCGTTGCATCAGCTCAGAGCAAGGATAGGAGATCTTGTTGGATATCCATAAAGGAGAGTGCGGGCACCATGCATCGTCAAGAGTATTGGTAGCCAAGGCATTCCGACATGGATTCTACTGGCCAAGCGCATTGACACAGGTGCAAGAGTTGGTCGGAAAATGCAGTGGTTGTCAACACTATGCATCCAAGTCACATTTACCAGCGTCTAAATTGAAGACCATACCAATCACTTGGCCTTTTGCAGTATCGTGCCTGGATATGGTAGGACCATTCAAAACAGCAAGGGGAGGCATGACTCGTATCTTTTTCATGATCGATAAGTTCACCAAGTGGATAGAGGTGAAGCCAATCAAAAACTGGACGGCAAAACAGCTGTTACATTCCTAAGGGATATAATCCTCAGATACGGTTACCCGCACAGTGTGATCACGGACAATGGCACAAACTTTGCCGAAGGAGCTTTTGCTCGCTTCTGTGGGAAACATCGAATAAGACTCGACGTAGCGTCAGTCACCCATCCAGAATCAAATGGACAAGTTGAACGGGCTAATGGCTTAGTTCTGTCTGGGATAAAACCCCGCTTAATGGAACCACTCCATAAATCACCTGGTTGTTGGCTAGAGGAACTACCCTCAGTACTATGGAGCTTAAGAACGACTCCGAATCAATCAACTGGTTATACGCCATTTTTCCTTGTATATGGGGCTGAAGTAGTTTTGCCTGCCGACATAGAATATGACTCTCCAAGGATAAGGCAATACTCAGAAGCCGAGGTAAGAGGCCCGAGAAGATGGAGTAGATTTACTCAAAGAAGCAAGGGAACTGGCATTCTCCAAATCTGCTATATACCAACAAAATCTCCGACGCTACCATAGCCAGAATGTGTAACCTCGTGTTTTTCGAGAAGGAGATATGGTCCTATGGCTGGTCCAGCGCACAGCTGGACTGCATAAATTATCACCTCCCCATGGGAAGGTCCATTCATTATAAGCAAAGCATTGCACAATGATTCCTACTATCTCATAGACACTCGTGAAGCACAAAAGAACAAGGCGGACATGTCAGGAGATGAAACTAAAAGGCCATGGAATGTGGCACTACTTCGTCCCTTCTATACTTAGGAGAAGCAGTGCATGTATCACTCGAACTCTCATATGTCGGACGTGTTTGCCGGCTATGTGCTAATAATAAAATGGTATGATTCGAAAAATGACTCAGGGACTACCCTTTAGGCTTTCCATTTCAATTATTCTACGTCGGCTGGCGTGATACTCGAAATTTATCTCGGAATGAGTAGTGTTTATTCGGAAGAAATCAACTCTTCGACTATGCTGTTGTCCGAAAACACGGCTTCATGGCAGGCAAGAGAAAAAGATCTAAGACGAGTAAACACGAACGCAGGATAAAGACAAGGGAGAAACGCGAGTCGGCTTTAGTTTTTGCCTAACTCTCTGCAGGTCTTGTTATACTACGTGTCGAGTAGTCTCAGCCAAGCTATCCAAGTTTCATACCCGCTAACTATATCCTTTGTACTTTGAGATCCTAATGTCGAACACCGAAAAAGGTAGAGAAGGGCCAGAGGCAAGGAAAGGTGACACAGCAAAATGAAACTCGAGGACTTGCCCTTGAGTGATTCGCACTAAGAGCATAACACAAACATATAAAGCCTATCAAAAGGAACATAAGCAAACTTTGAGTGGAATGTATGTTACATCTGTACCCGGCATACCGGGATCTAATAAAAGTTCAAGTATTTGTTGTCCTAAGGAGCAGAAGAACTCGGAGGAGCATTCTCGGAGCCAGGAGCGCTTGGGGCATCAGCCGGGTGAGGAGCATCTGCAGCCGGGTCATCTGGATCATCTCACTCGGTTGCCTCGCTATCACCACCCTCTTCATCAGTAACTTCGACGAGCGGGTCGCCAAGGTCGAGAAAGCTAGGCCCTTCACACCAAGCGTGCACCTTGGTATACTCAATCATGGCATAAGCTCGCTCCTGGCGCTTCTTGATCAGCTCCGGGTCATTCATCCATTTGCCATCTCCCCTTATACGAGCAAGAACGTCGAGGTTGATGTCCTCGTACCATGAAAGAACGAAGGAGAGAGCCTTGTCCGCTGTAGCTCGGCCGGCCGACTCGCGCCATGGATCCAGCCGGTCTTCAGTAAGGAGCAATCTGTCGGCGAGTGGCTCGATGAGTTCGGGTGGGTCTTCATCTGGCCAGAGCATGCAAAATGCATGGATAACTGATTTGAGCAGATCCACACCGCAAGATCTGAGGGTCTTGACCCGTTTAGACACCGCTGCAAGGAGCTCCTCCATGGACACATCGCCGTTAGCAGCAGCACCAGCTTCGGCCCTCACCTTCTTCATGGCTTAGATGGAAAACATGTTGGCCTCAGGAAAATTCTCTACAAGCAAAAAGAGAGAAGTTAGCAAATGATAAGGGCAGATGGGAGAGACCCAGCAGGACTTGGACAATGCGTAAAGAGTAAGAACTCACTACCAAGAAAGAAGTTGATGGCAACGAGCTTGCTATGCCAAGTCTTGGTCTTGGCTTGAAGGGCGTCGAGGTTCATATTTGTCGACTCAACCAATTACTCGGCCTCGTCGAGCAGCCTCTTAGTTTTCTCGGCGCTGGCGGCCTGCTGCTCGTTCTTCTCGGCGAGCTCCTCCTTCAGCCCTTTAACCTCGGCCAAGTGCTTCTCCTCCGTCTCAGCCATCAGTTTCTTCAGCCGAGTCACCTCATCGCGCTCCTTCTGGAGTTTGGCTTGGTGCTTCTCTGCTTATTGAGAACAAAAATTTGTCAGTACCAACAGAAAAATTTCAAATATTGGCTTAGAAGGCAGGAAATTTACTCATGGCCTCGCTGATTTGCGAGTGAAGATCGTTGATGGTATCCTGAGCAGTGGCCGTGGAACAAGAGAAAGTGGAAAAATGAGAAGATGAACCAAGGAAAATTACATCAAATAAGAAAGAGGAAGAGCAAAGATATTACCTTGGTCGTAGGTGTCAGTCTGCAGTTTTTCATACGCAAGTTCGAGCTTGCGATGCGCCAGGACGAGAGCTTGGTGCACCTTGGTGCGCTCGTTGTGCGTAAGCTAATCAAAAGAAGTTAGACAATAAGGAAGAGTTAAGACAGGCGACCGTATGAATAAAAAAGAGCTTAAGATCTTACAACCGAGTAAGTTCCTTACTCGGCAGTAACCTCGAGGGCTAGGGATTGAAGCTCTAGCATGAGTTTGTCATAAAAAATCAAAGAGCTTAAGAGCTTACAGCCGAGTAAGTTCCTTACTCGCCAGTAACCTCGAGGGCTATGGATTGAAGCTCTAACATGAGTTTGTCATAAAGAAATCAAAGAGTTTAAGAGATTACAGCCGAGTAAGTTCCTTACTCAACTGTAACCTCGGGGACTAGGTGATATGTATAAAGGAAATACTCAACAGTACAAAAGAGTAAGTTATGTCACCTCGTTTATTTCATCTGCGAGGCATTTTCAAGGCGGTTCCCACAGTGGCACGGGTTGCAGCGGCAGAGGTATGGAGGGTAACAGCCTTGGAGCCATCACCTGACCCGACAGCTGCGGATTCGTCCCCCTTACCCGTTGAAGCGAACACGGTTTCCGACGTAGGAGGCCGAATCTGAGGAGCAGAACTCGGAGCGCAAACTAGAGTTGCTTGCTTGGAAGAGGTGGATTTGCTAGAAGAGGGGCGAGTAGAACCAGAAGCCTTGGGCTGGGTCTGGCCCTTTGACAGAATTTGAGAGCGAGCAGGAGGATTTGGTGAAGGACGTGGAGCCCCCTGACTGGACTCAGCAGTTTTGCTGGCTCCAAGATCAGGAAGTTGTTCATTCACATCAGCTTGAGGGCTGATGCCAGAGGAACTGGTAGCAGAGGGTTTCTCGGCGCTAGATGCACGAGCACCAAGATCAAGAAGTTTCTCCTGGCCAACGACATGGGCGCTAGCCGAGTGATCCACCAGGTCTGACTGACACTGAGAAGTGTGAGCCTCAATAGTGCGAGCCTCGACCCGGACGGGACTCGGCGTCGCCGAGTCAGCTGGACGAGGTGCAGGCCTAAGCTGCGAGGCAATGCTAGAAGCAGCCTGATTCGCCGTCAAAGGTGCAACACTAAAAACAACAAGATATATATGAGAGAACAGCAGTAATAAGAAATAAAAGAGCAAAGAAAGCAAGGTGTAAAAACTTACCCGGTGACAATCGGGTCGCGGATGACTCGGCGTGTGACTCGGCGCCCAGCAGCTTGGCGAGTCTCACTCAGGCTGGCAGAACAGAGGTAGCAGGAGCAGCCGGAGTGGGCTTGTTCTTCTTGGCCGACTGAGTGCTGGAGGAGGTTCCGCGTCGCTTCGGCTTAGCAACAGGAATCTTGCCGACTCCGCCCACGGCTAGAGGAGGAACGTCATGTACCTGACCAGCTGCATAAGTAAATAACGGGCTTACTCGGATAAGCAAAGATATTAAGCTCACAAGGCATGTACCTCCAAAAGCATACAATCATCATCCTCATCATCGTCAGACCAATCTTGTAAGGGATTGCGAGATTGACTCTTACCCGAAGCAGAAGCAGCCACAGTGTGCGGGATGGGCATGAAGCACTCCAGGTCATACTCGAACTCATCCGAGTCAGAGCGATCCCCGTTATAGCCAGCAGGAGGGACAGTACTGTCATCAACCTGGTGAAGGAGATTCTGCGAGAGACAAACAAAATGAAAAACTAAAGAACTAAAATAAAGAGTGGCAAAAGAGCTAAAGCCTACTCGGCGAGAAGGTAATTCGGAAAACTTACCCAGGGGACATGCCTGACCCGGCTAAACGGTGGGCAACTCCAAGCCCAATCATCTGCCAAGTTCAATTTGAAGATTGAGCTTACTCGGCGGGCAATGGATTCATGGGTGAGCTCCTTGGTGGAATGCCGAGTGGGATCATGGGACCCGCTCATGAAGCACATCTTGTGGCTCCTGGCTTGGATGGGGCTTACCCGTCGTGAGATGAAGGTGCACATGAGGTCAAAGTCGGCAAGATGAAAGTTCTCATCCGGCGACAGAAACCTTTCCAGGATAGAATTTGCCTCGTTTACCGCAGCGCCTTGGTCGCGCGGGTCAATTTGCCAGTACTTCTTGTTGGCGACCTCATCCGAGAAAGGGGGAAGCCGGATGTTGTCAGTGGACCCGCTGTTTTTGACATAGAAAAAGGTTCTATGCCACTTCTTGCAGGAGTCAATGCCGGCAACCCGAGGAAAGATAGAATCTCTCCTGGGGGTGATGCTAGCAGCACCACACACCGGGTCGGCCTCTTCTCGGATCGAGGAGCACCAGGCTGGGGAACAACCTGAACTTTAAAGCCAAAATACTTGGCCCACAAAGGAACTGTGGGCCAAATTCCAAGATAGGCCTCACAGGCAGATATGAAACAAGAAAGAGAGCCAATTGCATTGGCAGGAAGATGGTGGGTCTACAGATGGAAGGTAGAAAGAAACGAGGAAAAGAAGGTGCTCACAGGAAGAGCAAAACTGCGTTCAAATTGTGAAAGAAAAACCACCCACTCGCCAGCTTGAGGGGTGGGGGAAATCTCACCGGTGGGGAGACGGCAATCCACTTGCAGTGGAATGCGTCTGGTGGAGCGGAGCCACTCCACCTCTTCGGTGGAGACCTCAGAGACTTCCCAACCACCGCGCTCGCCGGAGGGAACCTCTTGTTCCTCAGCACCATCAACGCCGTCACGAGCGTCCATGGGATCGTCGGAGTCTGTCTCCTCCACGGAAAGGAGAGGCTTGGAACAACGAGGACCCGTGCTGAAATCGAAAGAGGACAGGGGATATCGCAACACTAAAGCAAGAAGGAGAAGGAACCGCAAAGGAGGCAGTTGAATCTTGCAGGCGTGAGGAAGAAGAAAGGCTAAGGAAACTGAACGGGCATGGGGGAAGTGGAAACCTCCAACCCCTACTTAAGGGCAGTAAAAACCCCCGTCGTGGGATCGAACTATGCCGTGCGGCCAGCGTGTGGCCATGTACCAGGCCAGGTGAGCCAGTCAGTGAGCGCCACGTAGCCAAAGATACACGAAAAATCCGGTGCCACGTCACGGCTGGAAGGACAAGAGGTGCAGACTGATGGGACTGCCACAGTGACGGGGAATAACTGCGCAGCCGTCACTGTGCCGACAGAACTTGGAACAAAAATTGAGGCAAGTAATCATGATTACTAGTTGTCAGTGACTGAGGTGCGCCGAAAATGACCCAGAATTGGCCAAAATAACTCGGCTCGAGGCAAGAATGAGCCAAGAAGTCAAAGAATTGACCCGAAATTGTCAGACTAACCCGGCAAGATGCAAAACTGAGGTACATAAAAGACAAAAACGAAGTTCCATTCACACAAAAGGAACCTGGAGACGCCTAACAACTTGAACTGCTAGACCTCACCAGCTTCGGGGACTAATGTCGGGGGGATAACCCCTGGTAGGGTCATGAGAGGGGAACATAACGCAGCTGGGTTGGCTCCGAGTAAAAAATGAACCAGGCCGGGTAAGAACGGCCGGTGTCGTGGGAATGGTCACGGCAGATGCTGCAATCGGCAGCGAGTAGTAGAACGAGGGGCAAGGGCGGCCAGCCATCTGCGGTGCGAGATGTGGACGGAGACACTGGGTTTTACCAAGGTTCGGCCCCCCGGAGGGTAAAGACCTACTCCTTCTAGATTGTATTATGAAGGTGGTACAATGGGCGAGCTCGGCGGCTAGGCGGCGAGTCGCTTGGGTATATGATGGAACGTCTCTCTACACGCCCTGCAGGGAGGTTTATATAGGCTCACCTTCCCTAGGGTTTACATATCTCAACCGAATCAGTTAAGGCTTGGGTACTTGTTTAACCTAATCCGACTGGACCTATCTACTCGCCTGGGCCTTCAACTTCCAGTCGCTTGGATCCACGCCGGGCCTTGATCCAGTCGCCGTCTTGCAGGCCCACTCGCCAGTTCTTGGGCCAGTCGGAAACATCCTGCTGGGTATACCCCGGTAGGCATATCCCCATCAGTAGTCCCAGAGGCCGTCGTCGATTGGGCGTAGGTGGCTGCTGGCAGTCGGAGTATACGGCTTCAGAGTAGACATCCATTCGAATCGTCGGCGGGCTCCTGTATAAAGGAGAGAACTAGTCATCCTGATTGCAGCTTTGGCGAGTCGAGTCGGCGAAACACTGTCATAGTGATCGGGTCGGCGAGCCGAGTGGCTGAAGTTGGACCGTTAAACGTGGTCAAACTAGCCGTTGGGGTAATCCAACGGTAACTTCTGGCATAATCACCGCGTAGTAACGCCTCCCTGATTTGGCGGGTAACAACCGCTATATAAGGGGAATGGCAGGCGATCAGAGAACCATCTTCTCGCCATTTCCTCTGGTTGCGCGCACTATCGCCTTCCTTCGCATCGCGATCCAGCCGACCCGAAATCCTCCGACCCCCCACAAATCCTTCCGCCATGGCCCTCTCCACCGAATCTTGGGGTAGATCTAAGTGTACGAGGGTGCAACTGGCTTCCTTTGAGGAGCCCGGATCCTGCGCGCCGGCTGCTGGCGCATCCCCGCGGCCGGAGAGGTGACCCCGAACCCGCGCGAGGGGGAATTCATCTGCTTCACCAGCCATCTAGAACGGGGGCTAGGATTCCCCACGTCCCTATTCTTCCGGCGCTTCTGCGCCTACTATGGGATCCAACCGTCGGATCTGGGTCCACACAGCATCGAGCAGCTCGCCATCTTCGTGGCGTTCTGCGAATGCTACTTGGGCTGCCGGCCGTACTTCCCTCTATGGCAAGATCTGTTCCACGGACGGATCAGCCGCGAGGAAGCGGGCGGCCCAATGCTTGCCATGGGCGGCCTAACATTCCAGCTGAAGTCGAAGGCTTCGTTCTTTGACTTGATGCTGCCCGCCAAGGCGGCGAGCGACTGGAAGAAGTCTTGGTTCTACGTTGCCGAGGCGACCCCGGAGGGCGAGATGGCGATCCCACAGTACTCCGCCAACCGGTCCGAACCGCGCTGGCTTCAAGTCGGCAAGCTCCCCAGCGACCAGCGGATGGTCGTGGACGAAATGCTTCAAACCATCCGCGGTCTAAAGAAGAAGGGCCTCCAGACGATCAACTTATACAACTGCTGGCTCGGGCGGCGGCTCGTCCCTCTGGCTCGGCGCGACCACTACATGTACCAGTACACGGGCCGGGAAGACTCGACGAAGTCCTGCCTCGCCGAGTGGAAGCTTGAGGACTACACCCCAGCACTGAAGAAGATCACCCAGGCCGTGTACCTGGACGCAAAGGCTGGGGTCGCCCCCTACACCGCAAAGCATCCAGCCCCAACGGTAAGTCACCTCGCATCATTCACAGTCGCAGTTTTTGCAGTCGCGGTCGGTCTAATTTCATTTTGTGTTCATCGCAGCTATTCCAAGTGGTGGAAGGATGGCTCCCGCCTTCTGACGACGAGAATTCGAGGTCGTCCGTCCAGGACATGGGCGAGTCGCCTCCCTCCAAGGGCGATACCGGGAGCGACGAGAGCAACGGCGACGGCGAGTCCGAGGAGGAGGTCGCCCCGCTGGTCCGTAAGACCCGCGGGCAGCGTCAGCGTGAACTTGAGGCGAGTAAAATCCTCGAGCGTCATGATGACGATGATGAACTTTCGGAGACCACCTCGCGCCGCCAGGCTACTCCGTAGAAGAAGAAGAAGAAGGAGAAGGAGGCAAAGGCTCCTCCTCCGAAGAAGACAAAGCCAGTGAGGCCGGCCTCACCATCGCATTCGGCGAGCAGCTCCGACGCCCCCAGCCCGGCCAAGGACGAGGCACCGCCAGCGGCAGCCGCGCTGGACACGGCCACTGTCGAGGTGCCACTGGCCTCGATGCCTCCGCCATTCGCCCCAGTTTCTGGGCTAGGGGCCGCTCCGGCCGCGGCGGCTTCACCTCGCAGGGAAGCCCCTACTGAAGATGTCCCAGAGGCTCCCATTGCAGCCTCGACCACGAAGAAGCCGTCCGTGTCTTAGGCACGCGATGTCCTAGAGATGGGCCTCAGCCGCCGACTGGGCCCCGAACTGGAGAAGCCGGCCAGCATCCGCACGGGGCTACGCTTCATTCCGGTCGCCAAGTGAGTTCGCTCACCTACTTTTGTCTTTCATAGAAGCTTGAATTATTTCGCTAACACGATCGATTTACAGGACCGGAGCGAAGAAGATAGGCCACCCGACCGTGTCTAAGGTGCCACCCGTCGTCAGCGAGGAGGATCCTTCCCGCAAGAGGAAGGCGGACGAAGTCATCGTTCCTGCAGATGGCGCCAAGAAGGCCAAGGGCGACGATGTCGTCACGATCTCCGACGACACGGCGGTCGCGCCGAATGAACCCGCAATGGAAGCGGCCGTACCCACGAAGGAGGGTGCTCCCTCGCCTGGGGTGACCGAGCCGGTCTCCTTTGGTGCCGGTGCCTCCATCGCCACGTTCCCGCGCTTCATGACCAAGGCGGCTGCAGCGAGTGGGACCTCGCCCTCGAGCCGTGCACCTGGGGTCGCCGACGTAGAGGTCGAGCAGCGTCGTGGGCACACGCCGGCTCTCCTCGCATCCGTGGATGCGATACAACTTCACGGCATGCTTGGCGCAGCTATCCAGGTATGTCCAGTCCCCGAGGATCAGGTCGGTGTGCAGCAGCGGTCTGATTCTTTTAGTGTCTTGTTGTTATTTTCGCGTCCAGTCCCCGAGTGCGCACTCGCTGAATTTCAGCGGGTGGGAACTTAGGATTTTTTGATTGCTAGTCCCCGAGTGCACACTCGCTGAATTTCAGCGGGTGGGCACTTAGGATTTTTTGATTGCCAGTCCCCGAGTGCACACTCGCTGAATTTCAGCGGGTGGGCACTTAGGATTTTTTGATTGCCAGTCCCCGAGTGCACACTCGCTGAATTTCAGCGGGTGGGCACTTAGGATTTTTTGATTGCCAGTCCCCGAGTGCACACTCTCTGAATTTCAGCGGGTGGGCACTTAGGATTTTTTGATTGCCAGTCCCCGAGTGCACACTCGCTGAATTTCAGCGGGTGGGCACTTAGGATTTTTTGATTGCCAGTCCCCGAGTGCACACTCGCTGAATTTCAGCGGGTGGGCACTTAGGATTTTTTGATTGCCAGTCCCCGAGTGCGTACTCGCTGAATTTCAGCGGGTGAACACTTAGGATTTCGCTTTGGTTAACTGTTTGAATTGTGTGCAGGGGCTGCAACGTGAGTCAGCTGACCGATTGGCAGCGAAGCACCGCGCGGAGAAGGAACTGGCCACCGTCCAAGAGGCGAATAAGGGGCTTCAGGCAGTTGCCGCGAAGGCAGAAGAGGCTCGCCAGGGACTTGTCCCTGCGGGTGAGTTGGCAACGGCTCAATCGGCGTTGAGCTCGGCTGAGAAGCGGATCGCCGAGCTCGAGCGCGAGCTGAGGGAGGCGAAATAGGAGGCGAGTTCGACGGATGGTGGAGCCAAGGCCGCCGTTACGGCCGCCGCGGAAGAGCGTAAAGTTTCTGACGCCCTTGTTGCTGGGCTTCAGGAAGACTATACTTCTCTTCAAAGCTTCATCACGGATCTCTCCCGTCCCTTGATTGGTGAGTTTGTCTGCCCTTGCCTATTGCATGTGTCTTTTCGTAATATCCGATGTACTCACTGTTATCTTCTATCCGCAGGTCGCATCCTTGATAGCGCGGAAGAGGCGAGCTTGTTCGACGCGCGGCAATGTGTGGCTACGCTCGTCGACTCGGCGACGCTGTCGGCGACATGCATCCGAGCCTACCTCCAAGAGATATCGCCCACGGAAGTAATTCCCAGCGACCTCGTCGAGGTGTGGAAGTACTTGGAGAAGGCGCCGTCGGTCGTTGAGTTCATGACGCGATCGGCGTTCCGGCGTGGAGCGGCGACGACGCTTAGCCTTGGGCTTGCTCATTTTCCAGAAGATTTCGATCTGGACGATGTGACGAGTGGCTACCCATCGTCGACTGGCGAGGTGGAGATCTCCGAGGTGCTCAAGTTGACTGGCCGCGCCGCGGTGTACTCCGAGAGCGTCTGGGTGATGGGCGACCTCCTTACTTACCAGGAGACGGTCGTCGCGCCCAACGACCCCGAGCCGCAGCACCGGGACTTCATGGTCGAGCAGCCTTTTCGTGCGGCGATGGCGGGTGAACTGACGACGTATTCGTCGAACCCGTACACTCCCTTCATCCGCAACCGCAAGGGTGCTGGCGAGTCGTCGTCGAAGCCTGCGGAATAAGCTAGGTTGCCCTGGGGCGTTAGTAGCAGTTCTGCCATTCGGCATACTATGTAATTTGAGACAATGCAACATGCTATTGAATGAGATATCGTGTCTGTTTTGTGATTTGTCATGTGTTTTGTGGTTGAACGAGTCCCCGAGCATGTTCGACCTTTTGTGGGGTTTACCTCGTGTGTGATTGGTTTGTGGTTTTTGAATGTTTTGTTATTGTGGTCGACTCGCCCGGACTCGAAGAGCCAGTCGCTAGGCGACTCCCTTGAGAGATCTGTACTTCGCCGTTTTCCCTTGCGCGAACGAGGTCGGGTGGCCGAGTCCCCGAGCGTGGTACTTGGTTGTTCTAGGCGCGACTCGAGAGTGGGTGAGGACTTGGCGCGTTAGTTTGAGCGCATCACTCCTGCCTGGCCCGTTGGGTCAGTCGCGTGGCGAGTCCTGGGCATGCTCTCATACTTGGCGTTTTCCCGAGCCGCTCGCGCTGAACTGGTCGTCAGTCCCCGAGCGTGGTACGTGGCCGTTCGAGTCGCTATGTCGAGGATGCGGAGGATCGTGGTCGCTGTGAGAAGCGAAGGCAGTTGTCTTGGCTCGTAGAGCCAGTCGGGCTAGGCGACTCCAATGGGGCTCCGGGTAGGCGTTTTTCGTGGATGATGCAAAACCTGAGGTTACCCAGTGCTCTTGCATCGCACTACTTAGCCGTGCCGATCGCTTTACCAAAGGTTGACTTCTGCGGTTAGCTTGACGCTGTTATTACGAGTGCGAGTGGCACAAGACACGGAGAGTAGGCGCAATTTGCGGTAACCGATTCTTTTTATTTCATAGCGACTGGAGAGTACATATGTGGAGTTCTAGGAATAGAACTTCCGTAGGAGGTTTACATTCCATGGTCGCTTGAAGTCGAGTTCGCCGTCCCCACGAACGTCGATGAGGTAGTAGGCGTTGTTGCCGAGTACACGCCCGATGGCGAATGGTCCCTCCCATGGGGGGGAAAGCTTGTGCATGCCCTTCTTGTCCTGGATGAGGCGCAGCACCAGGTCGCCTTCTTGGAAGGTGCAAGTTTTCACCCGCCGGCTGTGGTAGCGGCGGAGTCCTTGTTGGTAGATGGCGGTGCGCGAGCGAGCTAGGTCGTGTGCCTCGTCGAGTTGATCAACTCCATCCTGTCGTGCGAGTTCGTTCGCAGCCTCCGTGTAGTGGACGACCCGCGGCGAGTCGTGCTCAAGGTCGGTGGGCATGACTGCCTCGGCGTCATACACCATGAGAAGGGGGTGAATCCTGTCGACCTGTTGACCGAGGTGCGGATGCCCCAGACGACGGAGGGTATCTCCTCGACCCAGCACCCAGCGGTGCGCTCGAGTGGTACTTGGAGTCGCGGCTTCAGGCCGTGGAGGATGCTTTGATTGGCCCGTTCCGCCTGGCGGTTGGATTCCGGGTGGGCGACTGATGCGAGGTCGAGCCGGATGTGGTGTTCTTCGCAGAATTCGGCCATGGATCCTTTGGCGAAGTTGGTGCCGTTGTCCGTGATGATGCTATTTGGGAACCCGTAGCGATATATGAGCTCGCGTAGGAACTTAGTGGCGGTCTTCCCGTCGCATTTCCGGACTGGCTTGGCCTCCACCCACTTTGTGAATTTGTCGACTACGACCAGGAGGTGGGTGTAGCCGGAAGGGGCCTTTTTGAAGGGGCCTACCATATCCATGCCCCACACGGCGAATGGCCAGGTGATGGGGATTGTCTTCAGCGCCGAGCTCGGCACATGTGTCTGGTTGGCGTACTTCTGGCACCCGGCGCACCGCTGGACAATGTCGACGGCGTCGGTGTGGGCGGTGGGCCAGTAGAAGCCATGCCGCATAGCCTTGGCGACTAGAGAGCGGGCGCCGGCGTGGTGGCCCCAGTCGTCGGTGTGGATGTCGTGGAGGATCTTGCGTCCTTCGGCGGGTTGGACGCAGCGTTGGAACACACCGGTGACGCTGCGCTTATGGAGCTCGCCGTCGATGATGGTGTAGGACTTGCATTGGCGTGCGATCATCCTCGCGTCTGTCTCATTTGCCGGCAAGGTGCCGGCCTCTAGGTAGGCGACGTAGGGCTTGGTCCAGTCTTTTGGCTCGGTGACGAGTGCGACCAGGGCTGCGTCCGGCTGTAGCGGGACTCCAATGTCGATCTCCCTCGGGGGGGAGACTGATGGCTTGGTGATCGTGTCGAGGAAGACGCTGGCGGGTGGTGCGAGTCGAGCCAACCCGATGCGAGAGAGTGCGTCGGCCTCCTCGTTCTTCCACCTGTCAATCCACTCGACGGAGTAGCCTGCGAAGTGTCCGCCAAGCTTGTCCACTGCTTGGCGGTATGCCGCCATGGTGGGGGAGACGGCGTCGCAGGTGCCGGCGACTTGCCCGGCGACGAGGTCGGCGTCTCCGTAGCAGCGTAGGCGGTTGACGTTCATCTCCCTGGCAGCTCGCATGCCGTGGAGTAAGTCCTCGTACTCGGCCATGTTGTTGGTGCAGGGTGTGAAGTCGAGGCAGAGGACGTAGCGGAGCTTGTCGCCCTTCGGTGAAGTTAGCACGATCCCTGCGCCTGCGCCGTCCGCGTTCTTGGAGCCGTCGAAGTGCAGGCTCCAGTAGTGGAGGTATGGCAGCTTCTCTGGCTGCTGGGCCTCTTCCCAGTCGGCGATGAAGTCCGCTAGGGCTTGCGACTTGATCGCTTTTCGTGGCTCGTATTTGATGTTGTGGACGCCGATCTCGACGGCCCACTTGGTGACCCGCCCGGTTGCCTCGCGGTTGCGGATGATGTCCTGCAACGGTGCTGAGGAGACGACCGTGATCGGGTGCTCCTGGAAGTAGTGCGGCAGGCGCCGCTGAGCTCTGAAGACCGCGTATACCAGCTTCTGGTACTGTGGGTATCGCTGGCGCGACTCGGTGAGGACCTCGCTGATGTAGTACACCGGTCGCTGTACTGGGCGCTCCTTTCCTTCCTCCGGTCGCTCGACGACCATGACGGCGCTGACGACGCGCTCGGAAGCCGCGACGTAAACCCGCATGGGTTCTTTGTCGGCGGGGGCGGCGAGTAGCGGTGCGGCGAGTAGCACCTTCTTGAGGTCGCAAAGCGCGTCATCCGCCTCCTTGTCCCACTGGAAGGTGGGGTTTTTGCGCATTAGGCGGTATAGGGGCATCGCCTTTTCACCCAGGCGGGGGATGAAGCGACTGAGAGCCGCTACTCGCCCGGCCAGCTTCTGGACGTCGCGCAGGCACTCGGGTTTGCCGAGTCGGGCGATCGTGTCGATCTTGGTGGGGTTCGCCTCGATCCCTCGCTTGGAGACGAAGTACCCCAGTAGTTGTCCTGCTGGTACACCGAAGGTGCATTTGCCTGGGTTAAGCTTTATCTTGTATTTTCTCAAGTTGGCGAACGTCTCCGCCAGGTCGGCGAGTAGGTGACCCTGGCGAGCGGACTTTACGACCACGTCATCGATGTAGACGTGGATGTTGCGGCCAATTTGGCTCGCGAGGCACTCTTGCATGCACTGCTGGTAGGTCGCCCCGGCGTTCTTGAGGCCGAAGGTCATGGCGGTGTAGCAGAAGGCTCCGAATGGCGTGATGAACGCCGTCTTATCCTCGTCCTCGACAGCCATTTTGATCTGGTTGTACCCAGAGTAGGCGTCGAGGAAACATAGCGACTCCGAGCCCGCGGTGGAATCGATTATTTGGTCGATCCGCGGGAGGACGAACTGCTCCTTTGGGCAGGCGCTGTTCAAGTTTGTGTAGTCGATACACATCCTCCAGGTCCCGTTCTTCTTCTCGACCAGGACTGGGTTTGCCAGCCACTTGGAGTACTTGATTGGCGGATGAAGCCTGCAGCGAGTAGACGCTGCACTTCCTCGGCGATGGCTCGGTGGCGCTCTTCATTGAAGGGCCGCAGCGACTGTTTGACGGGTCGCACTTTGAAGTCGGCTTTAGCTTGTGCTCAGCGAGCTCCCTAGGGACACCAGGCATGTCAGAGGGATTCCATGCGAAGATGTCCCTGTTCTCACGGAGGAACTCGATGAGCGCGCCTTCTTAGGCTGGGCTCATGCCTGTCCTGATCGTCACCGTCTGGCTGGTGTCGCCTGGGACCAGCTCGACGGTGTGGGTGTGCGTCGTTGCCTCGAAGGTTGAGGTGTTTGCGCCCACCGAGTTGGGCTTCTTGAGTATGGTGGGGTCGTCGTTGTTGACCCCGCTCGCGTACTTGGCGAGCTCATCAGCGTGGTTGGTTTCTGCCGCGATGATGGCATCGGCGAGTTCGGATCCTTTGGCCTCGCACTCGGCGGCCATGTCGGGGTCGCCGTTGATGTTGATGACGCCGCATGGCCCGGGGAGCTTCATCGCGTTGTACGCGTAGTGTGGTGCTGCCATGAACTTGCCGAATGCCTGGCGCCCCAGGACGCAGTGGTAGGGGCTGTCGAAGGGCACCAGCTCGAAGACGATCCGCTCGGTGCGGAAGTTTGCTAGTGTGCCGAAGGTGACTGGCAGCGTGACCTTGCCGATCGGGTACGCCTTCCGACCGGGGACGATGCCATGAAACGTGGTGTGGGTTGTCTCGATCATAGACTCCGGGAGCCACAGTCGCCTGAAGGTGTCTAGGTACAGGATGTTGATGGAGCTGCCGCCGTCCATCAATGTCTTGGGGAGCCAGTAGTCGCCGACCTTGGGCTTGACCACCAGGGCGACTCGGCCTGGGTACTCGATGCGTGGCGAGTGGTCCTGGCGGCTCCATGTGATGGGCTGCTCCGACCAGTTGAGGAACTGGGGAACGTCCACCTGAGCCACCGCGTTTACGGCGACGGCACGGGCGATGACCTTCTTCTCGCGCTTCGTGTTGAAGCCTGTGAAGGTATGGAGCGAGCCGGCCACTTTGCCGAATTTTCCGCCGTTTGACGGGTCGTTGTCGGGGTCCTCCCGTGCTCGCTGTGCCTTCTCGATCTCCCTGAGGGTGTGGCAGTCGGCGGTTGTGTGTGTTGCGCGCTTCCCTTCCCTGCTATGAAATGCACAAGGTTGGTTAAGGAGGGCCGCAGGGTCGAACCTTGGCTTGGCCTTGTAGTTTCCGCCGTCGTGGCGTTGTCCTCCGTCGCGGCGTTGTCCTCCGTCGCGGCGGAAGCTCTTGGGCTCGCGTTGTGCATGCCCGGCGTTGGCGACGAAGTCGACTCGCCCGTCACTGCGGCGCTTGCCGGTGAGGCGAGTGTTGCGGTAGCGTAGGTCGGACCGTCGTCCGCTGTCGTTGCCGCTCGTGCGGCGTTGACCTCCCGACTCGTCGTCGGTTTCTTGGTTTGGATCTTCCTCCGCGTACCGTTTGGCGATCTCGAGGAGGTCCGGTATGTTGTCGAGTGTGCGAGAGTGTCGCTTGAGCTTGGCGACCAAAGGCTCGTAGCGACACGAGGTCTTGAAGCAATGGATCACGGTGTCCGGGTGGATGCCGACCGCGTTGTACCAGAGTTCTTGCCACCGTTGGACCCAGTTGCGGGTCGACTCGCGGGGTCCCTGGACGCATCGCTCCAGGTCCTCGATGGTGGTGGCGCGGGTGTAGGAGCACTCGAAGTGCCTAACGAAGGCATCACGCATCTCCTCCCAGGAGTCGATACTATCCTGGGGGAGCGTGTTAATCCACTGCCTGCACGTCCCCTCCATCATCAGGGAGAGGTAACGAGCGGCTAGCAGGTCGGTGTGGCCTGCGATCCCCATCGCCATGAGGTATGTATCGAGCCAGATGGCGGGGTCGTACGAGGGGTCGTACTTTTCTATCTCCTTCGGCGCCTTGAAGTTTGGCGGGTACTTCTCGCCTCTGATCATTGATCCGAAGCACTTGGGGCCGAGTCGACTGAGCGACCCCATGGGATCGCCGTCGCGGCGGTTGGTTAGGGTGTGTCGCAGGTCGTCAGGCTGGCGTGCGCGCCAGCTTTGGTGGTTGATGATGTGGGTGCGGGCGTCGATGGGTTGACCGTTGGCGGCGACGAAGTTGGTCACTGGCCTGGGTTCGTTGGTGGAGAGTGCCGCGTTCGTGGGTCGGTGTTGGAGCTGCAGTGGCTCTGGTGGCGGGCAGTTTAGGGTGTTTGCCGCCATTGGGCGGCCGCTTGAGGCCGCTCTGCTTCCCGAAGAACGCGAGTACACTCGACCCTGCGAGTCGGCGCCCGCGTTTTGCTGCTCGACGGCCTTTGAGAGCAGGGCCCTGACGTACTGGATCTGTAGGGCGCCGTCGCCGGTGGCTGTGATGTTGTTGGCTGCTGCTCGGCCTGCCACGAGGTTGTCCATCGGGGTGGAGAACAGTGGGAGGCCGTTTGCGTCTCGCTCCCGTGAGGAGACTACTATCCGCGGCTGGTCCCTGGGAGGTGTGCGGTTGGGTGGAGGTGGGGCGCCCATCGCCGTCGACCCTGGCGGGGGCCGGGCGCTTCCTCCCGGTGGCGCGTTCTCGCAGATCGCGCGCTCGGCGACGCGGGCCGGGTCGTTTTCGTCGTCGAAGTTCAGGGCGCGCCCCTGAACGGTGGGGTTCAGGCGCGACCTGATCCGCTGCTGGTGGTAGCGCGATAGGTCCTGCGCCGTCACCTGCTCGAGGCGAAATTTTTCGCGTTCGGCTTGCTCCTTGCGCACTGCCTCCGTCGCCGTGGCGTTGGGGGGGATTGGGGTGGAGAAGGGGTCCTCCGGCAGTTCGGTGCCGGTCGCCATGTAGGTCGCGGCGTGGCGACCGGTTCCGTCGCGGAGGTCGGCGGAATTTTCCGACCCGGAGTCGAAGTGGAAGATCCCGAGGATGGAGGGGTCCTCGAAGTCTCCTATGTTGGAGACCTGGGTGATGGAGCCCGCGGGTGAAGCCGCGGTGATGGATCCGGCGAGTGACGCCGGGGTCGCCGAGTCGGCGTCGTTGTTGAGGGCCGCGTCTTCTGCGGCCGCTTAGTTTTTGGCCACATTACTATGGGCCGAGTTGTACTCGGAGGCGAGGCGATGGATCGTGCGGATCTGGCTCTCGGAGAGCCGATCGCGTGGCGGCGACTCGCGGATGCGAGCCGAGTCCTCCGAGATGATGACGTCGGTGAGGCCGACTAAGCAGCTGATCGTGCCGACCGGCAGGATCACGCTGTGTGTGACGGGTCGCGCCGCCGGGACGTAGCTGCTCGACAAGATTTGGAGCATCTCGCCGATCGCTATCATGCGGCTAGTGGCAACCGTCTCGTTGATGGGAAGATTGGATCTCGCCGCAGAACACCGGCCAGACCGGCCAGGCCCCACGGTGGGCGCCACTGTCGTGGGAATGGTCACGGCAGATGCTGCAATCGGCAGCGAGTAGTAGAACGAGGGGCAAGGGCGGCCAGCCATCTGCGGTGCGAGATGTGGACGGAGACACAGGGTTTTACCCAGGTTCGGCCCCCCGGAGGGTAAAGACCTACTCCTGCTAGATTGTATTATGAAGGTGGTACAATGGGCGAGCTCGGCGGCTAGGCGGCGAGTCGCTTGGGTATATGATGGAACGTCTCTCTACACACCCTGCAGGGAGGTTTATATAGGCTCACCTCCCCTAGGGTTTACATATCTCAACGGAATCAGTTAAGGCTTCGGTACTTGTTTAACCTAATCCGACTGGGCCTATCTACTCGCCTGGGCCTTCAGCTTCCAGTCGCTTGGATCCACGCGGGGCCTTGATCCAGTCGCCGTCTTGCAGGCCCACTCGCCAGTTCTTGGGCCAGTCGAAAACGTCCTGCTGGGTATACCCCGGTAGGTATATCCCCATCAGCCGGATAAGATAAGCAAGAAAACCGAGATACAAACTATCTCGGCCCGTATAGGACAAAGTTGTAACCCTTGCAGGTACCAACGAGCCGAGTCAATCGAGGAAGGGCCGAGTTAAGAAGGACGCGTGACACCTTTTTGAGTAAGGTTCGGGAAGGACCATGGTAAAGCATGGTCAAAAGAGAAGGGCGACACCGGGTGACACAAAAGGAGCCGGGTGACGCCCAAAGCAAGCGCTGACGTACAAAGTAACTGCGTGACGCCAAAAAGAACAAGAAGCAGTGTACCAGAAGACCGTTAGCTGTCAAGCTTTATGGACTGGGCCTATGGGATAAAGGCAAGCCCATAACCCAGCCCATATTGTAGGGACCAAGATCCAAACAGTAAACCCTAGAACCTAAAGGGGTATTAGCTAGCTAGCGCTGCCTATATAAGGGAGAGCATAGAAGTAGTAGAAGGAGGTTGGACCAAGTAGAGAATAGGTGCTGCGTACTCAAGCCAATACAGCTCTAGGAGCACTTGTAATCTTCGGGGTATCAATCAAATTGTCAAGTGTGGAGAGTTCTTCTTGTTCTTCGTGCATGGCTCGACCGTGCACTCCCTCCCCGGTGACCACAAGCACCCATTCGGCCCCCAACTTAAGCCTACCCATGGAATCTGCTGTGCCACCACCACGACAGACGAGGAGAACAATAGGATCTCGGAAGAAGAGGTCAAAAAATTCTTTGCACCTAGACGGGCCGAGCCAAAAGAGAAATTAGATCCGGCGGTGGTGGAGAAGTTTTACAATAATCTTTTGAAACCCGAAACCCCATTTGTGCCAGACTACGAGCGCCAGATTATGAAGGGGGATGCAAGGCGGAGGGAGACTGAAAGTAGCAGTCGTGCGGCACCCCAGAAAATAGTTCCCATGCTCGGAGAGCAGAAAACCAATCATGCGCCCCGCTCCAAGTGTTCGACACACGGATAGCTCCTCCTATAAATGATTCCGAGGCAGAGCTACAAAGAAAGGCCAATGAGATGGGGATGACTGACATTGCATACTTGAACATCATGGGAGACAACTTGCCCAAAGGCGATGTCAACCCCATACAGCCATGGAAGTATGGGAAGAATCTCGTCATGAAAGAGGAGCTTAAGAATCTACCAACAAAGATGCGAAGATTACACAAGTGGTACCTTGATTTATGCAAGACGAGAAAGGAAGAATTGATCACGACACATATAAGAGATGAGATTTTCTTGTGCGGAGACGATGAGATCGCCTTCAACATTCAAGACTTGCATTTTCTATTCAATCAGAAGGAACTCGACAAAGCTGCCATCAGCCTTTATTGTGTGTAAGTAATATTTCTAAAATTTCTATCTCATCTCATTCAATTCATTAATTGCATGTATATATGCTCACCATATATGTATATACTATTATGCAGGAAAAAGGTTATGGAATGCATGAAAGGAGGCCCTTTTGACATTGGGTTTGTTGACCCAAATAGAGTTCATGAACAAGTGGTAAAACACAGACCCGAACAAACATAAGATTTCTTGCTAAGGTCTTTACTGAGACAACAAACTAAAAGGGAAATACTATTGCCTTACAACTTCTCGTGAGTATTGTTACCCTCTCTTGTACACATTCTGTTTCGGCTTACTCGATGTTAAGTGTAACTGATGATGAGTTATGCTTGCGCATATTCCACTTTATTCTGCTAGTCATTCAACCTGACTAAGGAAAATTCCTTGTCATGGACTCGTTACGAAAAGTCCAAGAGCTATGGGCAGACTTCAAAGATATCTCCAGAGGTAATTTCAATCATATTATCACACTAGATCGGCAACTTTCGTGACAACAAGTAATTAATTACTCCTTTATCCATATTTTTGCCGGACAGGGTTTGGAAAACGTTCACGGGCAGGGCCGTGGGTGAATGGTCAGAAGAACTAAAATTTGTAGACCAAAATGTAAGTAATACTAGCTAGCTAGGTATGCGTATCTCTTTGATTCTGCTTCCAATTCCATTATATCATGCTTTATTAATTATTATTTTGATTGGACTCTCTATTCTCGTAAAGTGCGCGCATCAGGGACCCGACAATAACTTATGTGGATACTATGTTTGCGAGTTCATTCGCAACGCGATATGTGCGACGGGCCAAGGCGCACTAGAACAACTTAGAGTAAGTAAACAAAGTACACAACATTATTTTATTACCATCAATTGTGTTGAGTTTTATTCTTATATATATTGACCCCATTCTTCATATATATTTAGATCGAACGGATGCGGGACCAACTCCTACCATTTGACCGCATACGAGCCATTCAAGAGGAATTGGCGGGGTTCATACTTGATAAGGTCGTCCCGCCTGGCGGAGAACTCTTTAGATATCCACCAAAATGAACGTGTACGGAGATGTTATATTGTATATATGCTTGAACGTGTTTGTCTTGTACTTGATGCTTCAACGTTTACGGAGAATACCACAATGACGATGTTTGTGTATAATAATAGTTGCTTAATTATTCATGTACTCGTATGTACCGATGATGTATGTGTATACCTCTCCTGATCGATTCCCCCTCCCCCCTCCCCGTCCCCACCGTGCCACAAAAATACGCCCAGAACGGGGCGGCGACAGAACTCTGCCGTGACAGAGATTTATGCCGTTTTCCTGCCGCGGCAGAGATTTATGCCTTTTTCCTGCCGCGGTAGAGAACATTTAACACTTGTTAGTGTTATGAACCGGTGTTAAAGGGGGGGCCCTGAGCGCTGCGGCAGCCCCACATGCGCCACTCTTTAACAGCAGTTCGTATAAGAACCGCTGTTAAAGGGGGGGCTCTAACACTGAACCGCCAATAGCGGTTCTACAACCGCTGTTAGAGGCTGGTCCGAACCGGTGTTAGAGGCCTGTGTGTGCACTAGTGCCCCGATCGCACAGTCGAGATGCTTATTTTAGAGAGCATGACCAAGCGAGAGATCCAGTGAGCCGTGCTTACGGCGGCGTGACCTGCATAGGAGACGCGGCTGAAGAAGATGTGCGGCGCATTCTCCGGCGGGCAGCTCTGATTCCTATCATTGTTAGAATACAAGTATTGTTAGGTTTAAGAGTCCTAATAGGTTTTTTATAGGGCTAGGCTGGTAGACCTCTTGTAATTGCCATAATATTGTCATCGATTATTATTCTATACAATTCTACATGGTATCAGACTTCCGATCCTAGGATATGGCTCACCCGCCGACTCCGCCGCCGCCCGGCTACATCGAGCGGCGCGCCGCCATCGTCGCCACCAAGGTCGCCACGGCCACGGGACCCTCCACCTCTATCTCTACTTTAGCTCTACCTCTACTAATAGCACATTCAATCTCCTTCACCGACACCATATCCTATATTAGTTCCTACATACCCGTAACCCTAGACCTCGCTGCTCACAAATACTACCATTGGCGTCACCTCTTCGACGTCCATCTCGGGTGATGCAACCTTCGCTCTCACGTCGCCGATGACGCTCGCCCTCAACCTCATGATCCTCAATGGGTTAAGGATGATCTCGCCATTATTCAATGGATCTACATGCGAGTCTCCACAGAAATTTTCAATCTCGTACACGGTGATGGTGTCTCCGCCAACGATCTGTGGGCAGCCCTCCGTCAGCTCTTCCAGGACAACATCGACGCTCACGCCAAAAATCTCCACACCAAGGTTCAGAACACGGTGCAAGGTGATGCACCCATCGGCGTCTACTGCCAATGCCTTAAGGCGATCGCGGATGAACTCCGCGAACTCGGTGATACGATCGACGATCGACACCTCATCAACGTCCTCCTCGTCAGCCTCAGCGAGCGGTTTGAGAAATAGGCCTCCTTCATCCCTATGATGTGTCCGCGCCCCTACTTCGCCGAGGTTCGCTCGATGCTGCAATGGGCCGATCGTCCTCAAACCAACAAGGACTCTCGTCCTCAGGTCTTCACTGTTGCTCCTCGACCGGCTACACCACTACCGCCACCACCACCTCCTCCAATGTCTCCTCCTCAACCATCGGGATGGCGTCCAAGTCCAAACTACTAGGATCAAAACCCTAAACCGCCATAGTTTTGTACGACGCCTGCTCCTCCTCCGCCCTCGGCTCTGGCTCCACCGTCTGCACCACCGACTGCATCACCGCCGCCCCCCGGCTGGCATCCTTCTCCTGATCCGTGGACCGAGCTAGTATAGGCGTGGCCAATGCCCTGGTCTACCCCGCCTGCCTACACTGGTGGCTGGCAGGCCGGTGCCCGCCCCCACACTGGCGTTCCCGTTCTCGCGCCGCGACAGCCGACGGCCGCGTACCACGCCACCCCCGCCTACGCGCCAACAATCTACAACGCTGCTCCCGATGCTTCATATGGTGCTATAACCTCACCCTACATGCCGCAGTACAATATGTCGCAGTACAATGATGGTGGTTCTATCTATACGCCGATGTCGGCCCTACCGTCGACGCCGCCACACCCGCCAGTTCCCATGTCTACACCGGCCTCTACTTCGACTCCGAGATGGGACCAAGCTGCTTTTTTACAAGCCATGAACAAGTTTGCTGCACAAGGAAACTCAGGTACGGATTGTATTTTCGATTCTGGTGCTTCTAGGAATATTTTTGCATCAAGTAATTTGCTGTCTTCTTGCACACCGTCGCCTTTTCCATCTATTACTCTCGGTGACGGATCATCTATTACTATTTACTATGTCGGTCAAGCCCAAATCCAATCCCCAATCAAACCTTTGCTTCTTCGCGATGTTCTTGTAGCTCCTGCACTAATTAAAAAAAATCTAATTTCTGTTCACCAATTCACCAATGACAATCACGTTTTTGTCGAATTTGACCCCTTTGGTCTGTCTGTGAAGGATTACCGGACCAAGGCCAAAATCGCTCGATTCAATAGCTCCGGTGATTTGTATTCCCTCCATGGTGTTCTGGCCGCTGCCCCTCCATCGTCTATCGTGGCCTCTGTTGATCTGTGGCACCAACATCTCGGCCATCTCAATAATAATGTATTATCTACTCTTCTTAGTGAATTTTCAGTACCTTGTAATAGAGATTCTCATAATTCTTCTATTTTCAGTTATGTTAATTAGGCAAACATGTTCGTCTCCCCTTTAGCTCCTCTCTATCCTCACTCTTAATGAAATCACTCACATCCTTCTTATTCAATATTCTATGCCTCTGAAGTTCTAGGCTGAAGCTCTCTACACGGCCACATATCTACTTAACATTCAACCATCTAAAGTTAATCCTCAAACCACACCCTACTTCTCTCTATTTCTTTCTCACCCAAACTACTCCGACGTTCGTGTCTTCGGTTGTCTTTGTTTTCCTAACTCCTACTCTACTTCTCCTAACAAACTTTCACCCTGTTCTATCCCGTGCGTCCATCTAGGTTTTTCTGACGAACAGAAAGGCTATCGTTGTCTAGATCTTGTTAGTGGTCGCGTACATGCATGTGTATCGTCATGTAAATTTTGCTAAAAATAGTTTTCCCTTTTCTGAGCGTCAATCTCTCGATCCTAAAACATTCGCACCATATACTAGTCCTCCTCGTCCAAATAATTTTCCCTTCTTTCATCAGCCACCTCGTGCCGTTGCTCCTGTCGCGGCAGCAAAAACGCCCGAATTCTCTTCCACGGCAGCCGGTCCTGTCGCGCCTTTGATGACCCACAAGTATAGGGGATCGTAACAGTCTTCGAGGGTAGTATTACCCTATTTATTGATTCGACACAAGGGGAGCCAAAGAATACTTGGAAGCCTTAACAACTGAGTTGTCAATTCAGCTGCACCTGGAAATAGTTCTTTCTCACATAATTTTATCAGTAGCAACAGCTTCTAGTGGCAACAGCAACAGTAAAACAGGAGCAATAGTAACAGTAGTAGAAAACAGTAGGATATGAGTGCGGTAGGCATAGGGATGGATGGACGGGCGTTGCATGGAAGAGTCTAAACATATAACTTCAAGATCTAGGGAATTACAGATAAATAATAATAAGCATCCAAGTACTAAACAATCATAGGCATGTGCTCCATATATAGTCATGCGTGCTCGCAATGAGAACTTGCACAACATCTTTTGTCCTCCCAGCCCGTGGCAGCGGGGCCTCTAGGGAACTACTGGCAATTAAGGTGCTCCTTTTAATAGAGCACCGGAGCAAAGCATTAACACTCCGTGAACACATGTGATCCTCACATCACAGCCATCCCCTCCGGTTGTCCCAATTTCTATCACTTCAGGGCCTTTGGATCCAGACAATGATATGTGTACACAACTTGCAGATAATATCACAAACAATACTATCATAATGATTCAATAATAAGTTCAGATCTGAGATCATGGCACTCGGGCCCTAGTGACAAGCATTAAGCATAACAAGTTGCAACAAAGTCAAATAGCACTAATAGAGATACTAGGCAACATGCCCTAACAATCTTATTCGATTACATGATAGAACTCGTCCAATCACTACTATCCCCATAGCCTACAGCGGGTGATTACTCACTCATGGATGAGGGAAACATTGATGGTTGATGGAGAGGCATTGGTGATGATGATGGCGATGATATTCCCCAAATTCCCCGTCCCGGCAGGGTGCCAGAACAGAGTTTCTGGATCCGAATCACGGCTATTGGGTGGCGGCGCAGCGGAACTCTTTCTAAAAAACGTCGAACCCCCCTCGGTTTTTAGGTAAAGAGGTAACTTATAGGCGAAGAGGGAGCCCGAGGGAGTGCCTGGGGTGGCCGCACCCCCCTAGGCGCTGCCAGGCAAGGCCCGCACATGGAAGGGGTGTGGGCCCCCCAGGCCTCCATTCCGTCTCGTACTCTGGGTCCGTGGATCTTCTGGTGAAATAGGATTTTTGGCATATTTTCTGGGATTTTTCCTGATAGTTGATTTTTTGCACAAAAACTAGACACCATGGTAATTCTGCTGAAAACAGCGTCAGTCTGTGTTAGTTGTATCCAAATCACACAAGTTTAGAGGAGAAACAATAGCAAAAGTGGTCGAGAAAGTAGATATGTTTTGGACGTATCAACTCCCCCAAGCTTAGCTTATTGCTTGTCCTCAAGCAATTCAGTTGAAAACTGAGTGCGATAAAAGAACTTTCATGAACACATTTGCTTCATATGATGTATATATTCTCAGCATAGGAGTAGATACTTAAACCATTCATAATAAGAAGTATGCAAACAAGTCTACTCAATAGTCATTGCAAGCTGTGAAGATGATGGGGATATGCCTACCGGGGTATACCCAGCAGGACGTTTCCTACTGGCCCAAGCGCCAGCGAGTGGGCCTGTAGGACGACGACTGGATCAAGACTTGGCGTGGACTCAAGTGACTGGAAGCTAAAGGCCCAGAAGCATAGCTAGGCCCAGTCGAACTAGGTCATAGAATCTCCGAATCCTTAACTAATTCGGTTGAGATGTGTAAACCCTAGGGAGGTGAGTCTATATAAACCTCCCCGGAGGACGCATAGAGGATACGTTCCATCATACACCCTAGCGACTCGCCGCCTAGCCGTCGAGCTCGCCCCATTGTACCGTCACCATAATACAATCAAGCAGGAGTAGGTCTTTACCCTCCGGGGGGCCGAACCTGGGTAAACCCTTCTGTCTCAACCCTAATCTCGCACCGCAGATGGCTGGCCGCCCTTGCCCCATGTTCTACTACTCGCTGCCGATTGCAGCATCTGCCGTGGTCATTCCCTGACAGTGGCTCCCACCGTGGGGCCTGGCCGGTCAGGCCGGTGTTCTGTGGCGAGATCCAATCTGCCCATCAACGAGTCAATCGCCACCGGCCGCATGATTGCGATCGGCGAGATCCTCTAGATCTTGCCGAGCAGCTACGTCCCGGCGGCGCGACCCGTCACGCATAGCATGATCCTACCGGTCGGCACGATCAGCCTCTTCATCGGCCTCACCGACTTCGTCATCTCGGAGGATTCGGCTCGCATCCGCGAGTCGCCGCCACGCGACCAGCTCTCTGAGAGTCAGGTCCGCACGATCCACCGCCTCGCCTCCGGGTACGACTCGGCCCACAGCAACGCGGCCGGAACCACCGCGGCCACAGACGACGCGTCCCTCAACGACGACGCCGACTTGGCGACCCCGGCGTCACTCGCCGGATCCATTGTCGCCGCGTCACCCGCAGGCTCCATCACCCAGGTCTCCAACGTCGGAGACTTCGAGGATCCCTCCATCCTCGGGATCTTCGACTTTGATTCCGGGTCGGAGAACTCCACCGACCTCCACGACGGAACCGGCCGCCATGCCACGACCTACATGGCAACTGGCGCCGACCCACCGGAAGACCCATTCTCCATGCCGATCCCTCCAAACGCGACGGCGGCGAAGGTCGAGGAACTCCGCCTGAAGCTGGCGGAGGCAGTCCGCAAGGAACAAGCCGAGCGCGAAAAATTTCGCCTCAAGCAGGTGACAGCGCAGGAGCTGTCGTGGTACCACCAACTCTGAATCAGGTCGTGCCTGATCCCCACCGTCCAGGGTCACGCCCTGAATTTCGACGACGAGAACGACCCGGACCGCACGGCCGAGCGCGCGATCTGCGAGAACGTGCCGCCAGGAGGAAGCACTTGGCCCCCACCAGGAGCAACGACCAATGGCGCCCCGCCACCACCTAACCACGCACCCCCTAGGGACCAGCCAACGATCATGGTCTCCTCACGGGAACGAGACGCAAACGACCTGCCGTTGTTCTCCACCCCAATGGACAACCTCGTCGTGGGCCGAGCAGCAGTCGACAACATTGCAGCCACTAGGGAAGGCGCCCTGCGGATCCAATATGCCAAGGCTCTGCTCGCCAAAGCGGTCAAGCAACAAAACGCAGGCGTCGACTCACAGGGTCGGATGTACTCGCATTCATTGGGCAGCAGAGCGGCCTCAAGCGGCTGCCCCATGGCGGCGAACACTCTCAACTACCCGCCACCCGAACCCCTACAGCTCCAACACCGACCCGCGAACGCGACACTCTCCACCAACGACCCTAGGCCGGCGACCAACTTCGTCGCCGCCAACGGACAACCCGTCGACGCCCGCACCCACATCATCAACAACCAGAGCTGGCGCGCACGCCAGCCTGACGACCTGCGACACACCCTCACCAACCGCCGCGACAGTGAGCCGAGGGGGTCGCTGAGCCGCATCGGGCCCTAGTGCTTCGGACCGATGATCCGAGGTGAAAGATACCCGGCGAACTTCAAAGCGCCGAAGGAAATAGAGAAGTACGACCCTTCGTACGACCCCTCCGTGTAGCTGGATACCTACCTCATGGCGATGGGGATCGCCGGCCACACCGATCTACTAGCCGCCCGCTACCTCCCCCTGATGATGGAGGGGGTGTGCAGGCAATGGATTAACACCCTTCCCGCGGATAGCATCGACTCCTGGGAAGAGATGCGCGACGCCTTCGTCAGGCACTTCGAGGGTTCATACACCCGCGCCACCACCATTGAGGACCTGGAACGATGCGTCCAGGGACCCCGCGAGTCGACCCACAGCTGGGTCCAATGGTGGCAAGATCTGTGGTACAACGCGGTCGGCATCCACCCAGACACCGTGATCCACTTCTTCAAGACCTCGTGCCGCTACGAGCCCCTGGTCGCCAAGCTCAAACGAGCGTACCGCACACTCGACAACATACCGGATCTCCTGGAGATCGCAAAAAGGTACGCGGAGGAGGACCCAAACCAAGAAACCGACGACGAGTCGGGAGGACACCGCTGCACGAGCGGCCACGACAACGGTAGACGACCCGACTTACGCTACAGCAACACTCGCCTCATCGGCAAGCGCCACAGTGACGGGCGAGTCGACTTCGTCGCCAACGCTGGATACGCGCAGCGTGAGCCCAAGAGCTTCCGCCACGACGGGGGACAACGCCGCGACGGTGGCAACTACAAGGCGAAGCCGAGGTTCGACCCCGCGGCCCTTCTTAACCAACCTTGTGTATTTCACAGCAGGGAAGGAAAACCCGCCACGCACACGACCGCCGACTGCCACTCTCTCAAGGAGATCGAGAAGGCACGACGCGCGCGGGAAGACCCCGACAACAACCCGCCAAATGGCGGAAAATTCGGCAGCATCGCCGGCTCGCTCCACACCTTCACATGCTTCAACACGAAGCGCGAGAAGAAGGTCATCGCCTGCGTCGTCGCCGTCAACGCGGTGGCCCAGATAGATATCCCCCAGTTCCTCAACTGGTCTGAGCAACAAATCACTTGGAGCCGCGCGGACCACTCGCCACAGATCGAGTATCCGGGCCGAGTCGCCCTGGTGGTCAAGCCCAAGGTGGGAGACTACTGGCTCCCCAAAACATTGATGGACGGCGGCAGCTCCATCAACATCCTGTACCTAGACACCTTCAGGCGACTATGGCTCCCGCAGTCGATGATCGAGTCGAACTGCACCACGTTCCACGACATCGTCCCCGGTCGGAAGGCGTACCCGATCGGCAAGGTGACGCTGCCAGTCAGCTTCGGCACACCGGAAAACTTCCGCACCGAGCGGATCGTCTTCGAGCTGGTGCCCTTCGACAACCCCTACCACTGCGTCCTGGGGTGCCAGGCATTCGCCAAGTTCATGGCAGCACCCCACTACGTGTACAACGCGATGAAGCTACCCGGGCCGTGCGGCGTCATCACCATCCACGGCGACCCCGACATGGCCGCCGAGTGCGAGGCCAAAGGAGCCGAACTCGCCGACGCCGTCATCACGGCAGAGGACAACGACGCCGATGAGCTCTCCAAGTACGCGAGTGGTGTCAACAACGACGACCCCACCATACTCAAGAAGCCCAACTCGGAGGGCAGCAACTCCACTGCCTTCGAGGCAATGACGCATACCCGCACCGTCGAGCTGGTTCCAGGCGAGTCCAGCCAGACGGTGACGATCAGGACGGCCATGAGCCCAACATAGGAAGGCGCGCTCATCGAGTTCCTCCGTGAGAACAGGGACATCTTCGCGTGGAAGCCCTCTGACATACCTGGTGTCCCGAGGGAACTCGCTGAGCACAAACTCAACGCCGACCCCAAAGTGCGAACTATTAAGCAGTCGCTGCGGCCCTTCAATGAAGAGCGCCGGAGGCGAACTCGCCGACGCCGTCATCACGGCAGAGGCCAACCACGCCGATGAGCTCGCCAAGTACGCGAGTGGGGTCAACAACGACGACCCCACCATACTCAAGAAGCCCAACTCGGAGGGCGGAAACTCCACTGCCTTCGAGGCAACGACGCATACCCGCACCGTCGAGCTGGTTCCAGGCGAGTCTAGCCTGACAGTGACGATCGGGACGGGCATGAGCCCAACATAGGAAGGCGCGCTCATCGAGTTCCTCTGTGAGAACAGGGACATATTCGCGTGGAAGCCCTCTGACATGCCTGGTGTCCCGAGGGAACTCGCTGAGCACAAACTCAACGCCGACCCCGAAGTGCGACCTATTAAGCAGTCGCTGCGGCCCTTCAATGAAGAGCGCCGCCGAGCCAACGCCGAGGAAGTGCAGCGTCTACTCGCCGCAGGCTTCATCCGGCCAATCAAGTACTTCAAGTGGCTGGCAAACCCAGTCCTGGTCGAGAAGAAAAATAGGACCTGGAGGATGTGTATCGATTACACAAACTTAAACAGCGCCTGCCCTAAGGAGCAATTCGTCCTCCCGCGGATCGACCAAATCATCGATTCCACCACGGGCTCGGAGTTGCTATGCTTCCTCGACGCCTACTCTGGGTACAACCAGATCAAAATGGCCGTCGAGGACGAAGAGAAGACGGCATTCATCACGCCATTCAGAGCCTTCTGCTACACTACCATGACCTTCAGCCTCAAGAACGCCGGAGCGACCTACCAGCGGTGCATGCAGGAGTGCCTTGCGAGCCAAATTGGCCGCAATATCCACGTCTACATCGACGACGTGGTGGTAAAGTCCGCTCGCCAGAATGACCTACTCGACGACCTGCCGGAAACATTCGCCAACCTGTGGAAATACAAGATAAAGCTAAACCCAGGGAAGTGCACCTTCGGTGTGCCAACTGGACGGCTACTGGGATACGTCGTCTCCAAGCGCGGGATCGAAACGAACCCCGCCAAGATCAACACGATCGATCGCCTCGGCAGACCCAACTGCCTGCGCGACGTCCAGAAGCTGACCGGGCGAGTCGCGGCTCTCAGTCGCTTCATCCCCCGGCTAGGCAAAAAGGTGATGCCCCTCTACCGCCTAATGCGCAAGAACCCCACCTTCCAGTGGGACAAGGAGGCAGACGACGCGCTCCGCGATCTCAAGGAGGTGCTACTCGCAGCACCGCTACTCGCCGCCCCCGTCAACAAGGAACCCATGCTGGTCTATGTCGCGGCTTCCGAGCGCGTCGTCAGTGTCGTCATGGTCGTCGAACGGCCGGAGGAAGGAAAGGAGCGGCCGGTGCAGCGACCAGTGTACTACATTAGCGAAGTCCTCACCGAGTCGCGCCAGCGCTACCCGCAATACCAGAAATTGGTATACGCGATCTTCAGAGCACAGCGGTGACTACCGCACTACTTCCAGGAGCACCCAATAACGGTCGTCTCCTTGGCACCGCTGTAGGATATCATCCGCAACCGCGAGGCGACCGGGCGAGTCGCCAAGTGGGCCGTCGAGATCGGCGTCCACAACATCAAGTACGAGCCGCGCAAGGCGATCAAGTCACAGGCTCTCGCAGACTTCCTCACCGACTGGGAGGAGGCCCAGCAGCCAGAGAAGCTGCCATACCTCCATTACTAGAACCTACACTTTGACGGCTCCAAGAACGCGGACGGAGCAGGCGCAGAGATCGTGCTAACATCCCCGAAGGACGACAAGCTTCGCTACGTCCTCTACCTCGACTTCACCCCCTGCACCAACAACATGGCCGAGTACGAGGCGCTACTCCACGGCATGCGAGCTGCCAAGGAGATGAACGTCCACCGTCTGCGCTGCTACGGAGATTCCGACCTAGTCGTTGGGTAAGTCGCCAGCACCTGTGATGCCGTCTCCCCCACCATGGCAGCATACCATCAAGCAGTGGACCAGCTGGGTGGCCACTTCGCAGGCTAATCCGTCGAGTGGATCGACAGGCAGAAGAACGAGGAGGCCGACGCACTTTCTCGCATCGGCTCGGCTCGCCTCACGCCACCCGCCGGCGTCTTCCTCGACACCATCACCAAGCCTTCCGTCTCTCCCCCCAGGGAGATCGACATCGGAATCCCGCTGCAACCAGAAGCAGCCCTGGTCGCACTAATCGTCGAGCCAGACGACTGGACCGCGCCATACATCGCCTACTTGGAGGGGGGCACCCTGCCAGCGGATGAAACGGACGCCCGGATGATAGCACGCCACTGCAAATCCTTCGTCATCATCAACGGCGAGCTCCACAATCACAGCGTGACCAGCGTGTTCCAACGCTCCGTTCAGCCCGCCGAAGGACGCAAAGTCCTGCAAGACATTCACTCCAGCGACTGCGGCCACCACGCCGGCGCCCGTTCTCTGGTCGCAAAGGCTATGCAGCACGGCTTCTACTGGCTGACCGCACACGCAGACGCTGTCGACATTGTCTAGCGGTGCGTCGGATGCCAGAAATACGCCAATCAAACCCATGTGCCAAGCTCGGCGCTCAAGACAATCCCCATCACCTGGCTGTTCGCCGTATGGGGCATGGACATGGTAGGCCCCTTCAAAAAGGCCCCCTCCGGCTTCACGCACCTCCTAGTCGCAGTCGACAAATTCACAAAATGTGTGGAGGCCAAGCCAGTCCGCAAATGCAACGGGAAGACCGCCACCAAGTTCCTACGTGAGCTCATCTATCGCTACGGGTTCCCAAACAACATCATCACAGACAACAGCACCAACTTTGCCAAATGAGCCATGGCCCAGTTCTGCGAGGAACACCACATTCGACTTGACCTTGCCTCAGTCGACCACCCGGAGTCCAACGGCTAGGTGGAACGCGCCAATCAGAGCATCCTCCACGGCCTGAAGCCACGGCTCCAAGTACCACTTGAGCGCACCGCCGGGTGTTGGGTCGAGGAGCTACCCTCCGTCATCTGGGGAATCCGCACCTCCGCCAACAGGTCAACAGGGTTTACCCCCTTCTTCATGGTGTACGGCGCCGAGGCAGTCATGCCCACTGACCTCGAGCACGACTCGCCAAGGGTGGTCAACTACACGGAGGCTGCAAACGAACTCGCACGCCAAGACGGAGTCGACCAGCTCGACGAGGCACGCGACCTAGCTCGCTCCCGCACCGCCATCTACCAGCAAGGGCTCCGCCGCTACCACAGCCGCCGAGTAAGGACTCGCACATTCCAGGAAGGCGACCTGGTACTGCGTCTAATCCAGGACAAGAAAGGCATGCACAAGCTCTCCCCCCCTTGGGAGGGACCATTCGCCATCGGGCGAGTCCTAGGCAACGACGCCTACTACCTCACCGACGTCTGAGGCGACGGAAAACTCGACACCAAGCGGCCATGGAATGTAAACCTCCTACGGAAGTTCTACTCCTAGAACTCCATACATGTACTCTCCCCCGCTATGAAATAAAGCTGACCGGTCACCAAAAATTGTGTTTACTCTCCGTGTCTTGTGCCACTCGCACTCGTAATAACAGCGTTATTCTACTCGCAGAAGTCAACCTCTGGTAAAGCGACCAGCGCGGCCAAGTAGTGCGGTACGAGGGCACCGGGAAACTCCAGGCCTCATAACGTCCACGAAAAATGCCAACCCGGAGCCCCATTGGAGTCGCCTAGCCCGACTGGCTCGACGAGCCAAGACAACTGCACTCGCTCCCCACAGCGACCAAGGTCCTCCGCATCCTCGGCACAACGACTCGAACGGCCAAATACCATGCCCGGGGACTAACGTCCAGTCAAATACGAGCGACTAGGGAAAAACGCCCAGTATGAGAGCATGACCAGGACTCGCCATGCGACTGACCCTTCGGGTCAGGCAGGAGTGACGCACTTACTTTAACGCGCTTAGTCCTCACCTACCTTGGAGCTGCGACTAGAACCACCAAGTACCACGCTCGGGGACTCTGATACCCGACCTCGTTCGCGCATGGGAAAACGGTCAAGTAAAGAGCACCCATGGGATTCGCCCTGTGACTGGCTCTCCAAGCTCTGGCGAGTCGACCTTAATCCATTAAAAATTCGCAAACAGATAACAAACGAGGTAAACCCCATAAAAAGGGCGGACGCGCTCGGGGACTCGTTCAATCAAAATCCAAATCGCAAAACAAATGACAAAACAACACGAATTTCCTTCATAGCAGCACAAGTTGTTCCAAAATACAAGGAAAGTTCAATAGTTCTCTTGTACTAACGCCCAAAGGCACAACGCTTCTACTCCGCAGGTTTTGACGCAGACTCGCTGCCACCCCTGCGGTTACGAATGAAGGGCATGTACGGGTTCGACGGGTATGTCGTTAGCTCACCCGCCATCGCTGCACGGAACGGCTGCTCAACCTTGAAGTCCCGATGCTTCGGCTCAGGATCGTTGGGGGCGACAACCGTCTCCTGATAGGGGAGGAGGTCGCCCATCGCCCAAACGCGGTCGGAGTACACCGCGGCACGGTCCGTCAGCTTCAGCACCTCGGCAATCTCCACCGAGCCCGTTGACGAGGGGTAGCCGCTCGTGACATCGTCGAGGTCGAAGTCCTCCGGGAAATGGGCAAGCCCAAGGCTGAGCGCCGTCGCCGCCCCACGCCGGAAGGCCGACCGCGTCATGAACTCGACCACCGACGGAGCCTTCTCCAGATAGCGCCATACCTCGACAAGGTCACTAGGGATCACCTCCGTGGGCGATATCTCTTGCAGATATGCTCGAAGGCAAGTCGCAGAAAACGCGGCCGAGTCGACCAGAGTGGCCACGCACTGCCGCGCGTCATACGACTGCGCTTCTTCCACGTTGTCAGTAATCCGTCCTGCAGCACATCAATAAATAGTAAGCGACTCATCGACATCACAATAAATTCAGCGCCATCGAGTATTGGGTAAAGGAGAACTTACCAATCAGCGGGCGGCAGAGGTCCGTGATGAAACATTGAAGAGAAGTAAGGTCATCTTGCAGCCCAGCAACGAGCGCATCAGACAATTTCCGCTCTTCAGCGGCAGAAGTAACAGCAGCTTTCGCACTCCCTTCCGCTGAACTCGCTTCCGCCCTCGCCTCCTTGAGCTCACGCTCCAGGTCGGCGACTCGCTTTTCCGCCACGCTCAAAGCAGATTGAGCCGCCGTCAAGTCACCCACTGGGACAAGGCCCCGGCGGACCTCCTCCGCCTCGGCTGCAATTGCTTGAAGCCCATTGTTCGCCTCCTGGACGCAGTGGCGGAGCCAGGATTTCCAAATTGGGTATGCGAAGTTACAATAGGATATAAAAATTACACAATAATCAATAAAACTAGAAATTCCCATTGAATGTAGTACTCGTAACAATGATCAAATTATTTAGTTACAATGCAAGAAGGGTAAAAATAGAATTTATATATTGCTTTTTACACCTACAAATCAACAATATACATAAAAAAGGTTTTTGTTTAAATTCCCATTGAATACTATGCTAGAATTAATCTACATATACAATCTATTGATCATCTATTCCCAACTGGAAGAATCAGAAATTACATAGTTTTTTTTAGTAAAATACAAAATTACAAAGTTGACGAAGAGGTAGAGCTTGTTCTATGCACTTGGGCCAGATTTTTTTAGAAAATAATCGACGTGTCTAACTAGGATAGCAGCCGAAAGTACAGAAAAGTCCAGATTTAGACACAAAAAGTGGGAGAAAGGGGTATGTCCGTCTCAATTTTTTCAGTGTTCTACGCGCAAGAAATCTACTAATACATATATACCTTTGTATATAAATTTATGCACTGATTTATTTTCACAAAAAATATTGGGTATTCATTGCATACCCTTGAATAAGGCTAGCTATGCCCATGCCTGGATGGCAACGAGTTCCTTTTCCAAACGACATTTTGTCGCAAGCCGATCGGCCGATTCACGCTGCAGGCCCTGCGCACAAACTGCAACGTCAACAAAAACGAAATTCCTAAATGCCCACCCGCTGAGATTCAGCGACTAGGCACTCGGGGACTGGACATTGAAAATCCTAAGTGCCTACCCGCTGAAATTCAGCGACTAGGCACTCGGGGACTGGACATTGAAAATCCTAAGTGCCCACCCGCTGAAATTCAGCAACTAGACACTCGAAGACTGGACGATATAAAAACTCCAGCGTGATCCTCGGGACTGGACATACCTAGATGGCAGCGCCTAGCATGCCGTGAAGCTCCAGCGCATCCACAGATGCAAGCACAACCGGAGTGTGGCCGCGACGCTGTTCGACCTACACCTCGGCGAGCCCAGGCATCCGGCTAGTTGGCGCCAAGCCACTCGCTGCGGCTGCCCTCGCCATGAACCGAGGGAAGGTCGCTGCAGATGCCGCGGCGCCACTCGGAGCCGGCTCGGCCAGGTCGGGTGAGGCAACAGCCTCCTTGGTCTTCGAGGCCACTTCCGCCGCAGTCGGAGGTTCACTAGGAGCAGCCGCCGGGTCATCAGAGACCGTGACAACATCATCGCTTTTCACCCTCTTGGCACCTTCGGCGGGAGCAGCGACTTCGTCGGTTTTCCTCTTCCGCGAGGAGTCCGCCTCGACGACGACTGGCGGAACCTTGGCCATAGAAGGATGGCCGATCTTTTTAACACCAGTCCTGTGAAACAATATTATGAATAAGACTATCCGACTACAATGAAAAACAAGTAGATGAACAACACTCACTTGGCGACTGGTATGAACGGCAAAACGGTGCGGATGCTAGCCGGCTTTTCCAACTCGGGCCCCAACCTCCGAGTAAGGCCCGTATCGAACACATCGTGTGCCCAAGACACTGACGGCTTCTTTGAAGATGAAGCCACGGCAGGAGCCTCCGCGATAACTGCCGCGGGAGCCTCCCTTGGAGGCGAGGCCCCTGCGGCTGGAGCATCGCCCAAACCAGCGATTGGGGCGAATGGAGGTGGTAACGACGCCAGCGGCGCCTCGTCCCTGGGGGCGGTAACGTCCGGAGCCACGGTCGCGTGTGCCGCCGCGTCCCTGGCCGAGCTGGTGGCATCGGAACTGGTCGCAGAACCGGGCAGAGATATCCACTTCGTCGGCTTCGCCTTCTTCTTCGACGGAGCTGCCTTCTTCTTCTTTTTATTCAACGGCGTGGCCTCACGATGTGAGGTGTGCTCGGGAAGCTCGTCGTCATCATCATCATGAGGCTCGAGGCTTTTACTCGCCTCGAGCTCACGCTGGGGTTGCCCGCGGGTCTTGCGAACTATGGGGGCAGCGACTTCCACGGGCTCGTCTTCGTCATCGTCATCGTCATCACCCTCGTCGGTATCGGTGTCGCTTTTGACGGGTGACGACTCGCTCCCGTCTTGGACGGACGAGCTCGAGTTCTCATCGTCTGCGGGTGGAAGCCACCCTTCTACCACTTGGAACAACTGCAATAAAAACAGGACAACGTCAGCACAACCACGAATGCATCATCTGTGACTGCGAGTGGTGACGAAATGACGGCTTACCGTCGGAGCCGGGAGCCTTGCAGTATAGGGGGCGACCCCGGCCTTCGCGTCAAGATACACCGCCTGGGTGATCTTCTTCAGGGCCAGGGTGTAGTCTTCGAGCCTCCACTTGGCAAAGGAGGACTTCGTCGGATCGTCCTTACCTGTATACTCGTACATGTAGTGGTCGCGACGGGCCAAGGGTACGAACCGCCGCACGAACCAGCTGTTGTAGAGGTTGATGGTCTAGAGGCCCTTCTTCTTTAGGCCGCGGATGGTCTGCAACATTTCTTCGACGACCATCCGTTGGTCCAGCGGGAGCTTGACGACCTGGAGCCGACGCGGTTCTGGCCGATCGGCGGAGTACCTTGGAAGCGCCACTTCGCCGTATGGAGTTGCCTCGGTGACGTAGAACCAGGACTTCTTCCATTCGTTCACCGCCTTGGCGGGAAGCATCAGGTCGAAAAACGACGCCTTCGACTTCAGTTGGAATGTCAGGCCGCCCGCAGCTAGCATCAGGCCGCCTAACTCTTCGCGGATGATTCTCCCATGGAACAGATCCTGCCACAGGGGGAAGTAGGGCCTGCAGCCTAGGTAGCACTCGCAGAACGCCATGAAGATGGCGAGCTACTCGATACTGTGCGGACCTAGATCCGATGGCTGGATCACGTAGTAGGCGCAGAAACGCCGGAAGAAGAGGGAAGTTGGGAATCCCAGCCCCCGCTCCAGGTGGCTGGTGAAGTAGATGAAATCTCCCTCGCGCGGGTCCGGAGTCACTTCTCCGGCCGTAGGGATGCGCCATCTGCCGGCGCGGAGGATCCCGGCCTCCTCGAAGGATGCCAGTACCTCCTTGGCGCATTTGGATCTTCCCCATGGCTCGGTGGAGGGGGCCATCGGTTGGATATTCGTGGGGGTCGGAGATCTCTGGATTGTTCAGATCGCAGTGCGGAGTGGGGAAACGGAGACGAGCGAGATCGGAGGAGGAAAGAAGAACCGTTTCCCTACCCGCCTATCATTTTCCTTATATAGCGGTTGCTACCCGCCAGTTTTGGGAGCCGTTACTACGCGTTAATTATGCCGAAGTTACCGTTGGATTACCCAACGGCTAGTTTGACCCCAATTGACGGTCCATCTTCATTCATTCGACTCGTCGTTCCTAGCGACTCGACGACTCGCCGACCCGATCACTATGACAGTGACTAAGTATTCGCCGACCCGCTCGCCGATCTGCGATTTGATTGGTCACCGTTATTGCGACTGAAATGACTAGTTCTTCCCTTTGTTCAGGAGTCCGCCGCCGATTCGACTGGACGTCCGCTTTGGACCTGCATACTCCGACTGCCAGCAAACGCCTGCGACAAATCAACGACGACCTCGGGGACTACTGTTGGGGATATGCCTACCGGGGTATACCCAGCAGGACATTTCCTACTGGCCCAAGCGCTAGCGAGTGGGCCTGCAGGACGGCGACTGGATCAAGACTTGGTGTGGACTCAAGCGACTGGAAGCTGAAGGCCCATAAGCATAGCTAGGCCCAGTCGGACTAGGTCATAGAATCTCCGAATCCTTAACTAATTCGGTTGAGATCTATAAAACCTAGGGAGGTGAGTCTATATAAATCTCCCTGGAGGACGAATAGAGGATACCTTCCATCATACACCCTAGCGACTCGCCGCCTAGCCGTCGAGCTCGCCCCATTGTACTCTCACCATAATACAATCTAGCAGGAGTAGGTCTTTACCCTCCGGGGGGCCGAACCTGGGTAAACCCTTGTGTCTCAGCCCTCATCTCGCACCGCAGATGGCTGGCCGCCCTTGCCCCATGTTCTACTACTCGCTGCCGATTGCAGCATCTGCCGTGGTCATTCCCACGACAGAAGAGAAACCAACTCAATAATAATAAGTAGCATAAAACATAAACATAAGCAACATTGCAATGCTCATAAAAATGTATGATAGAGTGGTATCTCACTTGCCTTTGTTTGTAGAGATCAATTTAAATGCCAAGGCACCTCCGAAGTTCAAGTGAATACTAGAAGTAAAGATATCAGAGATACAAGCATCAAATTCATGACATAATTAACCAAGTTTTGGAATAAACACAAGAATGAAAACTATGCTCTCAAGAAGGTGCTCATAGAATAAGTGGTGACTCAACAAGAAAGTGAAAAGGTTTTGAAAAGTTTGAAAGGCTTCCTAATGCTGAAAGGAAGGTACTCATTAGATTCGAGTTCTCATTGCTCCTATCATAGGCATCTTCATATGGTTAAGGTGAAAGTGAGGTCCAATCTGATTTATATGCTTGACAGACCATAAACTGAAAATCCCAAGTCCCTTGAGTACGAGGGCCGCTCCTCGTGCTACTCAAATTTAGTTACCTGTAAGTTCTTGTCATTGTAAATACATGCATATCATAGAGAACCGCCAACGGGCTACCCCTTGCACATGATCCAGGAGCTATCCCATAATCAAAATGACAAGGCAAGCAGACAATAAGATGTAGGGTTCGCAGCATAGAAAACAAAAAATTCCTACGATGGGAACAACTATGTACCAAGATCTATCTACTAGATACAAACAACGGGTGGATGTATATCCGTAGAGAACATACCCTTGAAGACTGACAAAGCTTAACAAGTTAAACTCGTGGTTGATGTAGACGATCTCTTGCCGATCTCAAGATCGAGAGGAAGTCCTTAGCACCGCAACTTAGCGGCACATCCGTGCTCGCACACACGTCCGAGGCACCGAGCAACCTCCGCATCCTCGCTCCAGCGACGCAGCGGAAGCACAAATCTTTCTTGCCGAATAGCCACCGGGAACATGTATCTCGCTAGTCCGAGACCATGGGGGATAAATACTAGAGGGGTGAGAGATCCTTCACAAGGAGGTGTGAGTGAGAGAGAGGAGAGGGGGCTCCTTTTATAGGAGGAGGAGGGGCACCCAAGGGGGTGGCCGCCGGCCATGGGGGATGCCCCCTCCCTCCTTCATTCATGTGGGTGGACACTCCACTCACTCAAATGCCTTTCAATTCCCTACACTCAAAAACCCACTCAAATTCCCATTAAATTTCCACCAAATTTAATGCAAACTATCATTAAATAAAATACCTTTTACTTATTCAGAATTTTGTTGATTACTTTAAGGAAAAACATTCACATATAACCCCTTGCTAGTATTTCATTTAACATGAAAAACACTTTCTACAATTTCACCCGAAAACCTGTTTCGGTATCTAGTGAAATAAATTCCTGCGCTTGTTATTCTTTCTGGCATAAAACTTTTGCTCCAAATGGATGTCGGTGTCTCTTAAGTGTGTCACCCTATGGTTCGCGAATAATGTGGACATGATCGAGACCCCTCTCCGATCAATAATCAGAAGATGGATCTGGAGACCCATACTGACTCCCACACATTCAACGATGACTTTATTGTGATCATCAGAACCTTTTACGCTAGTATCTTAATCCCTTTGTTTCGCGATATATTACATGTCTGAGATTCGATCATCGGTATCTCCATACCTAGTTTTATCTCGTTACCGACATGTACTCTTTTCTTGTTCCCGTGATATAAAATTCTAGTGATCAAATCACTTTCTTGCAAGCTAACCAATGTGAGATCATCGAGAGGTCCCAGAGCATATTTATCTGTCATCGGGATGAAAAAATTCCACTCTCGATCCATGGGCCTCAACATAACACTTTAGTAGTACTGAACCCATCTTTATAATCACCCTATTACGGTGTGATGTTTGATGTTATCAAGATACTCTTCCTGTGTTAGTGATTGACATGATCTCATGGTCTAAGGATTAGGATCACTTCGTATGCTGTTGTAGCAATATAAACTCAATGACTTTGATCGTAATGCTATACTTCGGATGAATGTTCATCACACCATTACACTAATGTTGTGACCTCATTATTAACAACATCCAATGTCTATGATTAGGAAACCTTGATCATCTTGTTAATCAACGAGATAGTTTATGAGAGAGGCATAACTAGGAACTTTCTGTTTGTTTATTAAACACACATGTATTAATGTTTCCGTATTAATACAATTATAGCATGCAAAATAAACATCTATCATATACTTGGAATATACATAATAAACACTTTATTATTGCCTCTCAGGGCATATTCCCTTCAGTCTCCCACTTGCACTAGAGACAATAATCTAGTTACATAGTGATGAATCTAACACCCATGGATTTATGGTGTTGATCATCTTTTGCTCTAGGGAGAGTTTTAGTCAATAGATCTGCTACATTGAGATTCGTGTGTACTTTACAGATCTTTATATCTCCATCCTTAACATGCTCACGGATGGAGTGAAACCGGCGCTTAATATGCTTGGAATTCTTGTGAGACCTTGGTTCTTTGGCATTGAAAATGGCACCATTGTTGTCACAATAGAACACCATTGGGTCCAACGCACTCGCAACCACACCTAGTTTGGATATGAACTCCTTCATCCAAACTGCTTCCTGAGCCGCTTCCGAAGCAGCAACATATTCGGCCTCCGTTGTTGATCCCGCCACCACAGGTTGTTTGGAACTCCTCCAACTAACCTCTCCGCCATTCATGATCAATACGTATCCGGATTGAGGCTTAGAGTCATCCATATCGGTGTCAAAGTTTGCATCAACATAACACTTAGCGACGAGCTCTTCTTCACCTCCGTACACAAGAAACACATCCTTAGTTCTTCGCAAGTACTTAAGTATATTCTTGACCGCTATCCAGTGTTCCGAACCTAGATTCGATTGGTACCTACTAGTCAAAGTAATAGCATGTGCCACATCCGGTCTAGTACATAGCATGGCGTACATTATAGACCCTATGACTGAAGCATTGGGGACTTTGTCCATTATCTCTCTTTCTTCCGCCGTAGCCGGACTTTGAGTCTTATTCAATGTCTTGCCTTGCAACATAGGTAAGAACCCCTTCTTACTTCCGTCCATTTTAAACTTCTTTAAAATCTTATCAAGGTATGTACTTTACGTAGCCCTATTAGGCGCCTAGATCTATCTCTATAGATCTTTATGCCTTAAATGTATGACGCTTCACCTAGGTCCTTCATTGAAAATTTGCTGTTTAGATAACTTTTAACAATGTTTAAAAGATCTATACCATTTCCGATCAATAATATGTCATCCACATATAATATCAGAAATGCCACATTGCTCCCACTCACTTTCTTGTAAATACAAGCCTCTCCATAAGTTTGGACAAATCCAAACTCTTTGATCACCTCATCAAAGCGGAGATTCCAACTCCGTGATGCTTGTTTTAGTCCATAGATGGATCGATGAAGCTTGCACACCTTGTTAGCATCCTTAGGATCGACAAAACCATTTGGTTGTATCATATACAACTCTTCTTCAATATTACCATTGAGGAACGCGTTTTGACATCCATCTGCCATATCTCATAATCGAAATATGCAGCAATTGCTAACATAATCCTAACTGAATTTAGCATCGCTACAGGAGGGAATGTCTCATCGTAGTCAACTCCTTGAATTTGTCGAAACCCCTTTGCGACAAGTCGAGCTTTATAGATGGTCACATTACCATCAGCATCAGTTTTTCTTTTGAAAATCCATTTATTCTCCACGGCCTTTCGGTCATGAGGTAAGTCCACCAAGTTCTAAACTTGGTTTTCGTACATGGATTCCATATCGGATTTCATGGATTCTAACCATTTTTGGTATCCGGGCTCATCATCGCTTCTTCATACATCGCAGGGTCATCAATTTCATCAACCATGAAATTCATAACAGGGTTCCCATATAGCTCGGGAGCTGCACGCGTCCTGCTAGACCTGCGAGGTTCGGTAGTACTCTCTTTCATAGTTTCATGTTCATTATCATTAGTTCCCTCTTCAATCGGTGAAGCCAACTCCGAAACGACTTCCGGCGCTGTGCTACTCGCCATACTTTGAAGAGAAGGTTCAACAACCTCTTCGAGTTCTACCTTCCGACTACTCACACCTTTCGCGAGAAACTCTTTCTCTAGAAAGGATCCATTCTTTGCAACAAAAACCTTGCCCTCGGATCTGTGATAGAAGGAATACCCAATAGTTTCCTTAGAGTATCCTATGAAGATGCATTTTTCTGCTTTGGGTTCGAGTTTATCCGGTTGAAGTTTCTTCACATAAACATCACATCCCCAAACTTTTAGAAATGACAGCTTAGGTTTGTTTCCAAACCACAATTCATACGGTGTCTTTTCAACGGATTTAGATGGTGCCCGATTTAAAGTGAATGCAGCAGTTTCTAGTGCATAACCCCAAAATGACAGTGGCAAGTCCGTCAGAGACATCATAGATCGAACCATATCCAATAAAGTATGATTACGACGTTCTGACACACCATTTCGCTGTGGTGTTCCGGCAGGTGTGATTTGTGAAACAATTCTACACTCTTTCATATGAGTGCTAAACTCGTAACTTAGATACTCACCTCCACGGTCGGACCGTAGAAATTTGATCTTTCTATTACGATGATTTTCCACTTCACTCTGAAATTCATTGAACTTTTCAAAGGTTTCAGACTTGTGTTTCAACAAGTAGATATAACTGTATCTACTCAAATCATCCGTGAAAGTAACAAAATAACGATATCCACCTCGCGCCGACACACTCATGGGACCACATACATCAGAATGTATGATTGCCAATAAATCTGTCGCCCGTACCATTGAACCGAAAAACGGCGTTCTAGTCATCTTGCCCATAAGGCATGGCTCACATGTATGAAATGATTCAAAATCAAGCGATTCCAAAAGTCCACCCGAATGGAGCTTTTTCATGCATTTAACGCCAATATGACCTAGACGGCAGTGCCACATATATGCGGATATATCATCATTAAGTTTAATCCTTTTAGCATCAACATTATGAATATGTGTAACACTATTAACGAGATCCAACCGAAATAAACCATTCATCATCGGTGCATGACCATAAAAAATTTCATTCATATAAATAGAACAACCATTGTTCTCGGATTTAAATGAATAACGACTTCGCATAAAACACGATCCATATACAATGTTCATGCTCAGTGCTGGCACCAGATAACAATTATTCAAGTTTATTACTAATATTGACGGTAAGTGGAGAGGTAGCATTCCAATGGCGATCACATCAACACTTGATCCATTGTCGACACGCATCTTGACCTCACCCCTTACTAGTGGTCGCTTGTTCCGCAGCCCCTAATTCGAATTACAAATATTAGCAACTGAACCGGTATCAAATACCCAGGTTCTACTGCGAGTACTAGTCAAGTACACATCAATAACATGTATATCATATATAACTTTGTTTGCCTTGCCGACCTTCTTTTCTGCCAAATACTTGGGGCAGTTGCGCTTCCAGTGGCCAGTCCCCTTACAATAATAACACTTGGTATTAGACTTAGGGCCAACTCGGGGTTTCTTTTCAGGCACGGCAACCGGCTTTCCGCCCTTACTTCCCTTCCGTTTTCCCTTCTTGTCTTTATTGAAACCAGTGTTCGTATTGATCATCAACACTTGATGTTCTTTCTTGATCTCCACTTCTGCAGTTTTAAGCATTGATAGAAGCTCGGGGAGAGACTTCTTCATGCCTTGCATATTATAGTTCATCATGAAGCTCTTATAGCTAGGTGACAGAGACTGCAGAACACGATGGATGCCTAAGTCAATGGGAATCGATATTCCCAAGGACACAAGCTTATCGGCGTAACCCGACATCTTGAGTACATGCTCACTTACGGAGTTGTGCTCTTCCATCATGCAGCTAAAGAACTTGTCTGAAGCATTGTAGCTCTCTACAGGAGCATGTGTGTCTAAAATCATTTTCAACTCACCCATTGTATCAAATGCATTGCCGTTTTCGAAACGCTTTCAGAGTTCTGGCTCTAGCCCATACAATATGCCGCAATGAACTAAGTTGTGGTCCTCCTGACGTGTCTGATAGACATTCTTCTCCTCGTCAGGGGAATCATTGAACGGTGGGGGGCCTAGCGGCGCTCCTAGCACATATTGCTTTTGTGCAGCAGAGAGGAGAATCCTCAAATTCATGGCCCATTCGATAAAGTTGCTACCATTCGTTGCAAGTTTCTCTTTCTCCATGAACACATTGAAATTAAAAGAAGGTTGTGCCATCTACAACAGAATTTGTAAATTTTAGACTAAGTTTATGATAGATTGAGTTCAACTAATCCACATTAAGAATGAACTCCCACTCAAAAACGACATCCCTCATGCATTTTTGGTGATTACATGAACCAAATCCACTACACCAAGTCCGATCATCACGTGAGTCGGTGTAGCTTCAAAGGCGAGCATCAAATGGGTATCATATCTACCATATGACTCATGCTTAAACTTTCGGTCCGTGTTCCGAGGACATGTCTGTACATGCTAGGCTCGCCAAGTAAGAACCTTAGTATTTGCGTGTGTAACTGTCTTACACCCGAAATATGGTCGTGGATCCAAGAACACCCGATCATCACGTGATGTCTTGGAGCGACGAAACATAATTGGTGCATACTTAAGGAAGAACACATTCTTATCTTGATATTTAAATGAGGGATCATCTTATTATGCTAATAAAACGTCAAACAAGCAATATAAGATGCAATCAAACATCACATGTTTATAAGTGAAATGATATGGTTCCCGCACTTGATCTCCATCATGTGCATCGTGATATGATCACTATCATACCTCTATGTGTAAGGCCAAGGTCTATGGAACCTACACGTTATGTGTGTTGTAAGAGTATCATCTTATAATTCTACTTACAACATCATCATATCATGACACTAGCCTAGCAACAATCTAACTAGATGCCTCTAATTTATCCATTGCAAGTTTTACGTGGCTTAGGGCTTTCGAAGATAGAACCGTTCTTACCTACAAAAATGAACCACAACGAGGGTAACCAAATTGTTGACAACTCGTTGCAAATTAGATATTGACTATAGTAGGAGAGACAGACACCCGCTAGCTACTTATGCAAACTAGTTTACATGTCAAGCGTGGGACATGTCTCATGTGCGAGGACATGTAAAGTTTTTCCGGTCCGCTTCATCCCACTATGCCACCAATATCCAAAATACAACTAAGAAGCAATAACATGATCATCATCGCCCACATACTCATATGTGTACTACCCGTGTAAAGCATCTACGCATAGATCCGGCTCTGATACCACTGTAGGGTTCGTAGCATAGAAAACAAAAAAATTCCAACGATGGGAACAACTATGTACCAAGATCTATCTACTAGATACAAACAACGAGAAGATGTATATACGTAGAGAACATACCCTTGAAGACCGACAAAGCTTAACGAGTTAAACTCGTGGTTGATGTAGACGATCTCTTGCCGATCTCAAGATCGAGAGGAAGTCCTTAGCACCGCAACTTAGCGGCGCATCCGTGCTCGCACAAACGTCCGAGGCACCGAGCAAGCTCCGCCTCCTCGCTGCAGCGATGCAGCGGAAGCACAAATCTTTCTTGCCGAATAGCCACCGGGAACATGTATCTCGCTAGTCCGAGACCATGGGGGATAAATACTAGAGGGGGAGAGAGATCCTTCACGAGGAGGTGTGAGTGAGAGAGGAGAGGGTGCTCCTTTTATAGGAGGAGGGGGCACCCAAGGGGGTGGCCTACGGCCATGGGGGCTCACCCTTCCCCTCCTTCATTCATGTGAGTGGACACTCCACTCACTCAAATGCCTTTCAATTCCTTACACTCAAAAACCCACTCAAATTCCCATTAAATTTCCATGAAATTTAATGCAAACTCTCATTCAATAAAACTCCTTTTATTTATTCAGAATTTTGTCAATTACTTTCATGAAAAACATTCACATATAACCCCTTGCTAGTATTTCATTTCACATGCAAAAACACTTTCTGCAATTTCACCCGAAAACCTGTTTCGGTATCTAGTGAAATAAATTCCTTCCGGCATGAAACTTTTGCTCCAAATGGATGTCGGTGTCTCTTAAGTGTGTCACCCTACTGTTTGCGATCATCAGAACCTTTTACGCTAGTATATTAATCACTTTGTTTCGAGATATATTACATGTCTGAGATTCGATCATCGGTATCTGCATACCTAGTTTGACCTCGTTACCGACATGTACTCTTTTCTCGTTCCCGTGATATAACATTCTAGTGATCAAATCACTTGCGTGCAAGCTAACCAATGTGATATCACCGAGAGGGACCAGAGCATATCTATCCATCATCGCGATGAACAAATTCCGCTCTCAATCCATGGGCCTCAACATAACACTTTAGTAGTACTGAACCCATCTTTATAACCACCCTGTTACGGTGTGACGTTTGATGTTATCAAGATACTCTTTGGTGTTAGTGATTGACATAATCTCATTGTCTAAGGATTAGGATCACTTCGTATGATGTTATAGCAATATAAACTCAATGACTTTGATCGTAATGCTATACTTCGGATGAATGTTCATCACACCATTAAACTAATGTTGTGACCTCGTTATTAACAACATACAATGTCTATGATCAGGAAACCTTTAATGTTTCCGTATTAATACAATTATAGAATAACGTTTGCTAGTTATGAGAGAGGCATAACTAGGAACTTTATGTTTGTTTATTAAACACACATGTATTAACATTTTCGTATTAATACAATTATAGCATGCAAAATAAACATCTATCATATACCTGGAATATACATAATAAACACTTTATTATTGCCTCTCAGGGCATATCCCTTCATGAGCATCTCAGCGATCTTTTTATTTACTATGTGCATAGATTTTTATTGAGTATGCTTCACAGAATGCTCACTATGGTGATGCTGCAAGTTTCCACTATGATTAGGCATGGCTTAGACTAGCGGCCCATGCATTTCTCTAAGACATATATATATACTCCATGAACTCACAAGCTCCCCTTTTATTTCACACCGCCGACATCCACAAACAAAAGAGCATGGTAGCAACTGGATATGTATCCATAAGTGTTGAAAGCGTTCCACGTGACAGCACGGTTCTGCTAACTCCTAGCCTATAATTTGTAAGCATATAACTTTCATGGACAGGTCACAATGGTTCAGGATTATTAAGTGCAAGGAACAAAGTGTGCCATCAAGTTCATGAGAGCTTTACTAACTACCTTTCCCAAAACAGACAAACATTTTATTTGGAAGAAAACAAGGCATAATGAATATGCACTGAAATAGCGAATGATGCTAATAGGTAGGTATGGTGGACACTATTGGCAATATTGGTTTTGGGGATTTGGAAGCACAAGTAGAGCTCATACTCAGTGCAAGTGAAGGCTAGCAATAGAGACGGAGCGACAAACGAGAGAGCAATAACTATCATAATTATGCTTGCAACAAAACAGGACTAATTATGGCATGAAAGTGATACAAGAACTCTAAGGCAAAATAAATCACCTATCGTGGTATTGCCGACGAGTACGCCATGGAGGGGTCCTCACAGTGCGTGTTTAGAGACGTGGGGTAAGGCGGACAGTTGACGGGTACGAGGTAACACAGCTTACCCAGGTTCAGATCCCACAACGGTGGCGAAATCCTACTCCTGCTATAAATCACTATAAGGGCAATACGCCGAGTTACAGAGATAGGTTTGCTGTGCGAGGTGTGTGTAAAACGATGCCCTGAAGGCTCCCATAGGCCCGACTTATATAGTCGCTAGGTCCTAGGGTTACAGGGAAAAGTCCTGGCCGGACAGGTTATAGAGTCCTTTACCGTCTATCACTAGTCTTGTGTATCTTGTACTCCAAGGCTTCGGGTACGCTGGTGACTCCACCGTAGCCTTCATTTATATGGCATGGGCCTCCCTTCTGGATCCACCTAACTGGGCCGCCCAGCAGGCCACAGGCCATGCTACCGACTATGGGCCACCCGGGTTAGTCGGATAAGAGATATGCTATGAGGATACCCATATAGCATATCCCCAATAGTAGCCCTCGGAGAACTCCGAGATCTTGCGCCGTCTTGCCTCTTCCCGTGGAATGCTCCGTCTAGATGGATGTCGGCAAATCGTCAAGCAATATCTTGTAGTCCTCCCAAAGAACCCTACAAAGGTTTCTCCGTCTTCTATGAGTAAGTCGGAGAAATGCTGAATCTTCCATCGTATGCTTCCGTAGTCGGATAAATCCGTCCATGCCGGAATCTTCGTTGGGACGGCTCATCTACCATGTCAGTTATGACGATGTAGGCTGTAGATCAGCGACGCCTCGTAACTCACACATGCAGAGAACGCAATCATATCCGATTTTCCCGTGCGAGCGATACGAACCGTTGGCGGCGACGGTTGGAGACATGGCAAAATTACCGCGCACGTTCACGAACACGTCGTCTACGCGGCAACCGTCCGATTAGCTGCACGAATCTTGACGCAGAGTAAGATAAATAGTAACCGTGGGACACTTGCCACTTTTTCACCCCATTCTCTCGCGTCATCATCTTCTTCCTCCAGCCGCACGCCTCCTCGAGCCCTCCGTGTCCTCCCAGTCCTTCATGGCCGGCAGCAGCTCCTCCCCTTTGATGGCGGCATCGAGCGAAGCCACGGCGAAGCCGGCGAGCACCGTCGTCGTGCCCCCTGAGGGCCTGGTCATCCCCGCGTCGGTGGTGATTGAAACCACCGGTGGTGACCATAATCTGGCGGCGCTGGAGCCTCTGGAAGAGGAGCCAGACTCGCTCAAAGGCGACTGGCGCGGCTCGGACATCACCGGCCGCGACATCCAAGAGATGGTCGCCGAGGGCTACCTCCCCGCGACGGAGGGGCTCGCCTGGCGGGCGACGCCGGCCGGCGAGGTGACACCTTCTCCCCAAGCCGAAGAAAAGGTGTACCTCAAGGCTCAGCTGGTACGCTGCGTTTCTCTGCCCATCTCCCACTTCTTTCTGTCCGTCTTGAACCACTTCAAAGTCCAACCCCATAACCTCTCCCCCAATAGTATCTTAGTGCTTAGCAACTTCGCGACACTTTGTGAGGGTTACCTAGGGATTAAGCCTAGGTTAGACTTGTTCGTGTATTTCTTCGCCGTCAAACGTGAAGCCGGACATGGTAGGGAGGAGCTTAGGAACTGCGGCACCATAAGCTTCAAGATCCGACCTGGCCGGCGGTTCCCCGTCATCGTCTGCCACGAGTCGTGCAAAAACTGGCGGTAGACGTACTTCTATGGCCCCGACATTCCTTTGGCGGGCCGAGAAGTAACGTACCCGGACTTCGTGGACGGAGCCGCCGCTGAAGTTTCCAGATGGAGATCCCATGCCTCCCTTCCCTCCGACCTCAACGCTTCTCGTGCAATAAGGCGGATCGAGTGGTTCGTAGAGGCGGGTTTGACCGGCTTGGACCTAGCCATGTGCTGGTTCATCAGGCGAATCCAACCCCTGCAGCACCGCGCGAAGTTCATGCACGAGTACACGGGTGATCGAAAGGATTCCCTTCGGATCTCCGTGGATAACTTCTCGAGCGACTCCGTCAAGCTCCGTCTGAAGGACATCGTCAAGGTGAAGGATAAGAAGCGCGGCTTCACCATCACCTGCGACATGTACGTAGACGGCAAGTGCCCAAAGGTAGGTATTTATTTTCCGTGTATGACATTGCTCCATTTTCTCCGTCTTGCCGGTGCCATCTTATCTAACATGGTGATTTCTTACTTAACAGCTTACCAATCTAGATGAGGACAACCTGGCTGCCCAAATCTACGATCCAAAGATGAAGGAAGTCACGGTCGTGTCCGACAATGACGCCCCATTGGCGCGAAAGCGGAAGAGCTCCACCTCTGACGCTGCCGACGGAGGAAAGAAGAAGAAGACGGAGGGTGGAGCCTCCAAAAAGAGTACTGCCGCCCTGGAGGCGGAAAAGAAGAAAGCCACCGAGATGTTTGCCAAAGCGCCCCCCCCTAGTGTAAGCCTCTCATTCTACGACATTGTCTTATTCATCTGTCTTATTCCTGTACTTATGCATTTTGCACGTTTCACGAAGAAAGCCACAACCAGCCTCAAGAAGTCCTCCAAGACTCTTGGGGCTTCTAGAAATATCAAAGATATGCTGCATCGTGACTCCTCTCCCGCCATCGCCCCTGCTACTCCTACCGTCAAGCCCTCCTCCGGTCCGACAAGCTCCCAAGTCCAGGAGGCACTAGGCCCTTCCGCCATGGAAGTGGATTCTGGCGCCTCTACCGAACTCGCTGTTGTCGGCGAGAAGGCGACGGAGGAGAGCGCTGCTCTTCAAATGGCTGAAGCTCCGGCTAAGGATGCCATCGGTAGCGGCAAGGCGGTGGTGGGAGCTGGTACTTCTGCCGAAGGAGGCGCCTCTGCTCCCTAGAAACCCTTCGAGTTCCCGAAGATTATTTACCCAGAGCTCATGCCGAGTAACACAACTATGGTTCCTAGAGGAGTGCCGTCATCTCCGACGTGCGGTCTTGAGGAGCTACTCCGACAAGCAGACATCTTGCGAGGAAACAGAATTTCCTTTAGCAAGCTGCTGGCCAAGAGTGCTACAAACCTCAAGATCATCGCACTTTTAAGTTTTTAATTTACCTTTTGCATTTCGTATGAGTATCCCACTGTAGCCCCCGAGGATGTAGACGGAAAACCATAGGTTTTGCATCTATATGCTCTAAGAGTGACTAGTGAGAAAAAACTCTCACTGTAGCCCCCAAGCATTTAGATGGAAGAAATTATTCCGACTAGATGCTTTAAGAGTAGCAGACACAGTGTTCATAATTCAGTGATGTAGCCCCCAAGACTCTAGTTGTAACTGAATTAGTTTCGACTAGATGCTTACAGAAAAGCTAAGCATTTTCCGAGCTAAAAACTTTATATTGTAGCCCCCAAGCTTCTAATCGAGAACTGAATTAGCTCCGACTAGATGCTTTAAAGAAAATCTAAGCATATTGATAGGTTTAAAAACTCTCGCTGTAGCCCCCGAGCACCTAGATGGAGAATCTCCGACTAGGGGCTCCAAGCAGACCAAACAACGACTTAACTTTGTATTTGCTTCCACAGAACGAGAATGCTCGGAGGGGCATGGACAATGACAAGTATCAGAAGATGCGCGCAGATCTTGAAGCCGAAAAGGGTAAAACTGCCATCTTGAAGGAACAGATCATCAAAACAAGAGTCTGTTTTCTTTTTGCGCATTTCCGTCTTACTTTTGTGCCCATAATCTCCGAGTACTCAATGTGTACTTTGTGTTCTCCGACTTGCAGAGCATGTTGCCAAGGCCAAGGATATTGTCGAGCAGTCTAAGCACATCCAGCAGCTGGACAGCGAGAACAAGATCCTTAAGAAGGAGAGGGAAGAAATGCTGAAGATGCACGAGGATTCCATGAAAGCCCTGCAGGACTCCGCCTCCGCGGAGATCAATCGCTTGAAGGAGGAGCTTGCGATCCTAAAGGATCAGAAGCAAGCTGCTGATGAGCAAAACCTTCGCCATAACAAAGCGTTTAAGCTCCTCCAACAAGAGAAGGAATCCTTGGCGGACACCATCTAGCAGGCTAAGGCCAACATCTTCAGTAAGTGTCCTCCTCCTTGTAGTTCTGTAGTCTGGATACTTAGAATTTTTTGAACTCATGCAATCCTTGTCGGAATTTTCAGCGCCCATGGGTTTAACCCGCTCGCCTCCGTTTCTTTGGAACCTTACCATTGAAGGAATAATTAGCAATCAAAGTAGAAATTTCCTCATTAGGAATCTTCCTTTTAATAGAGACAATATCCTTCATATACTTTGAATAACGAGGGAACTTAATAGCATCAGTCAAAGGAATTTGCAAAAATAAAGGTTTCATCCACTCACAAAACTTGTTGTAGTGTTCTTCCTCCTTTGACTTGTGTTTCTTACCTGGAAAAGGCATAGGTTTCTGCACCCAAGGTTCTCTTTCTTTACCATGTTTATTAGCAATAAAATCTTCCTTAGTGTACCTACTGTTCTTAGTGTGCTTCTCAGGTTCTTCCTCAACTTCCTCCTTATCAGGAGCATCAATTTTATCATTACCACTTTCAGTTTCAGCATCAGAGACAGATATACTATTAGGATCTACAGCAGGTTCAAGTGGTTCCTCAACTACCTTATGTTTCTTTTTCTTTCTCTTACGAGGGCTACCACTACTTTCACCTTGTTGAGAATCCGTCTCAATTCTTTTAGGGTGTCCTTCAGGATATAAAGGATCTTGAGTAGCTATACCACTCCTAGTTCTAATTCCATAAGCATGTTTATCTCCTGAGGTATTAACTAGCATATCCTTTTGTATCTTAGAAAGTTGATCAAGTTGGCTTTGAACCATTTGAAAGTGTTTACAAAGCATTTTAATATCATTAGAAGTTCTTTCCACAATATATTTCAACTCATTAATAGCTCTAGAGTTTTCCAATAAATGATTCTGAACTTGTTTATTAGAATTACCTTGTTTAACAATAAATGTCAAGTTCCTCTAAGCATTGATCAGGAGGCTTACCATAAGGAATATCACCTTCATCAAACTAGAGAGAGTGTACATCAATATTAGATGAGTGGGGAATTGTCTTACATAATTCTTCTATAGGAGGTAGATTCTTCACATCTTTAGCTCCAATACCTTTCTCCTTTAGACATTTCTTAGCTTCCTTCACCAGTTCATCATTTAATGCAATTACTCCTCTCTTCTTTGGTGTTGGTATTGGAACTGGTTCAGGCACAGTTGGTTTAGGAGTAATAGGATCAGGTGTATTTAGCTCAGTTGAAGTCCAATCATCAGAATTCTTGCTTATTTTAGCCATTTATTCTTCAGCATCTGTAGGAGTTGTTTTCCTGAAAACACAATAAGCAAAACTATCTAGGTATGTCCTAGAATCATTAGTTAGTCCATTATAATAAATATCAAATAGCTCATTTTTAGGTAATGGACATCCAGGATGTGCACGAATCAAGGCACAGAACCTTGTCCATGACTCAGGCAATTTCTCTTCTTCTCCCTGTTTAAAATCAAAAAGTCTCTACAAAGCAGCATGTCTAGCACTGGGAGGAAAATATTTCTGGAAGAAAGAAGCAATCAAGCAATTAGGGCTATCAATGGAACCAGGAGGCAATCTATTAAACGAAGCCCTAGCTTCTCCTTTTAGTGAAAAAGGGAAGATCTTAGTAACAAAGTACTTGCGCATCTTAAAATCATCAGAGAACAAAGCACTCATAGTAGAGAGCTCATTCATATGAGCTACAACACTCTCATTTTAAGTCCCAATAAAAGGTTCTTTCTCAACAATGTCTAAATAGGATAAATCAAGAGAGTAATCATAATCTCTATCTTTAATATCTATGGGAGAGGTGGCAAACTTAGGATCATAGGACATTTTAGGAATAATGGTACGTCTTGCAAGGAGACTCTTAATAGCACTAGCACCATGTGTGTTTCGTCACTCTTCAACAAATTCATCAGTGAACTCAATGTAACCATCATTAATATCATAACTCTCTCTAGACTCAGGTGAGCTAACAGGTGTAACAGTGTCTTCACTAGGAGTTTCAGTATTTCCTAGACTAGCCATAGTAGCATCTAGGAAAGTACCTAATGAACCACTCGCATCAAGCACAATAGAAGTAACATCATGAGTATCAAAAGCAGTTTCAGATTCAGCAGTAGTAGCAGTTTGTGTAGCATGAGTATGTGGTGGTGGTGTGACAAGCTTACTTATAAAAGACAGTGAATCAAGAGCAACAGAGATGTTTAGGACTGTACCTCTTCTTGTAGTGGATGGTAAAATAGGAAAATTTCCATCACGAGACTTCCCCATGATGAAAGGAGTAGCAGTGAACAATAGTAGATCCAAGTGAACTTACAAATCTATGCTCCCCGGCAATAGCGCAAGAAAATAGTCTTGATGACCCACAAGTATAGTGGATCGCAACAGTCTTCGAGGGTAGTATTACCCAATTTATTGATTCGACACAAGGGGAGACAAAGAATACTTGCAAGCCTTAACAACTGAGTTGTCAATTCAGCTGCACCTGGAAATAGTTCTTGCTTAGAGAAGTTTATCAGTAGCAATAGTTTGTAGTGGCAACAACAAAGCAACAGCAGCAGTAAAACATGAGAAATAGTAACCGTAGTAGCAAACAATAGGATATGAGTGCGGTAGATATAGGGATGGATGGACGGGCATTGCATGGACGAGTCTAAACATATAACTGTAGGGGTTCGTAGCATGGAAAACAAAAAAAATTCTACCGCATGCACACAAACAAGCCAAGATCTTTCTACTAGATTGTAGCAACGAGTCGATTAGAGTACTCACCCTCGAAGATTCCAAAGCGGTTAATGAGAGCATATTCTCGTGGGTGATGTAGTCGTACACTTGCCGATCTCAAGATCGCGTAGACGATCCTTCCGACGCTATGTTTCAGCAGCGCTTCCGCATTCGGTCACACGTTCGGTACTCGATTAAGACCTTCCTCTACCTTGTTCTAGCAGGCAGCGGAGGTTGTAGTTCTCCCCTCGCGATTCCGGTAACACGACGACGTGGTGTCGGAAGTAGAGGGAAAATCCTGCAGGGCTTCGCTTAAGCCGGAGCAGGTTATGGTGGATCTAGGGTTTCCAGCGATCTAGGTTTAGAGGGCCGGCGAGAAGGAGGTGGAATCGGCGGTGGCTAGGGTGACGGTGACGACCCGGCGGCGGCAAGCGGCGGCGGCGGCGACGATGCTGGTGTGGCGACGGCTGCGCAGTTTGGTGGGGAGGGCTGGTTGTGTGGCCTTGGGGCACCCCTTCTCCTCTATTTATGAGAGGGAGGGCTGCTTGGGAGAGGGGAGTTTGAATCATTCCCCAACTCCCTCTCCTAGTTGGCTTGTGGTGGAGGGAAAGAAGGATTCTTTCCTTCCGCCACTAGGATACATTGTCCCAGTTTGACATTTCAAACTTGCCTTTTGACTTTCAATTTGGAGCTTGATTTCTTTCTTGATAATGCCCAACCAAGTGACCTAGGACATGATTCAATCATTCCACTTATCCATGACACATTCATGTACCCTTCCCCTTCCGGTCCGGTGAACCTACTAGACCCTTCTAGAACCTCTCCGATGAAATCATCGGAATCATTCCCGAACTCCAGAATTGGACTTTCCTTATATGAATATTATTATCCGGACCATTCCGGATCTCCTCGTGATATCCTGGATCCCATCCGAGACTCCGAACAACATTCGGTCTCCCTACTTACATTCCATATCTACTAAAAAACATCGAATCCTTAAGTGTGTCTCCCTACGGTTTCTGAATTATGCGGACATGACCGAGACACTTCTCCGATAAATAACCAATAGAGGAATCTGGAAATTCATATGGCTCCCACATATTTCTACGATTACTTTGCGATCGAATGAACCACTTACATACGATACCAATTTCCCAGTGTCTCGCGATAGTTTACTTTTCCGAGGATTGATCGTCGGTATCTCTGCATACCTAGTTCAACCTCGTTACTGATAAGTACTCTTTCTCGTTCCCGTGATATGTGATCCCTTGTGAGTCAGTCACATGCTTGCGAGCTAATTGGATGACATTCCACCGAGAGGGCCTAGAGTATATCTATCTGTCATATGGATGGACAAATCCCACTCTTGATCCATGTGCCTCAACACATACTTTCCGAACACTCAATGCCACCTTTATAGCCACCTAGTTACGGTGTGGTGTTTGATGTCATCAAAGCATCCTTCCGGTGATGGTGATTAGCATGATCTCATGGTCGAAGGAATTAGGTTACTATGTATCAGAAAGCTTATAGCAAACAAACTATTTAAATTTGATATTTATGCTATGCTTATCTATAGGAGTATGTCCATCACACCATTATCCTAATGATATGATCTTTTTGTTAATAACATCTCAATGTTCATGATCAGGAAACCACGATCATGTATCAACCAACAAGCTAGTATTACAAAGAGGCTTTACTAGGGACTCTAATTTAGTTTACAAATCACACAAGTATTAATGTTTCCGGTTAATACTATTATAGCATGAATGTAAACATTTATCATAAACACAAAGATATAATAATAACCACTTTTATTATTGCCTCTAGGGCATATCTCCAACAATCTCCCACTTGCACTAGAATCAACTAATCTAGATTACATGGTAATATACCGAACACGCATGGCGGTCTGGTCCTGGTCATGTTTTGCCCTCTGGAGAGATTTAGTGAACGGATCCACCACATTCAAATCTGTGTGTACTTTGCAAATCTTTATGTCACCATCTTGTACATGCTCTCGAATAGCGTGAAAACGCAGCTTGATATGCTTCAGCTTCTTGTGTGACCTTGGTTCTTGCGCATTGGCTATGGAACACATGTTATCACAATAGATAGACATTTGGTCCAGCGCACTGGGAACCACACCGAGCTCTGTAAAGAACTCCTTCATCCATATCGCCTCTTGTGAAGCCTCCGAAGCAGCTATGTATTCTGATTCAGTTGAAGATCTTGCCATAACACTTTGCTTTGCACTCCTCCAGCTAACTGCTTTACCATTTAAAGTAAATACGTATCCAGATTGATATTTAGAATCATCTAGATCGGTGTTCCAACTAGCATCGGTGTAACCATTAACAAAGATCTGTTCATCACCTCCATAAGAAATAATCATCTCCTTTGTTCTTCACAAGTACTTAGGGATGTTTTTGACCGATGTCCAATGATCCACTCCTGGATCACTTTGATATCTGCTAGTCAAACTAATAGCATATGCAATGTCGGGTCTAGTACATATCATGGCATACATGATAGATCCTATGGCTGAGGCATAGGGAGTCGTACTTATCCTTTCTCTATCTTCTTCCGTGGCAGGACTTTGAGTTTTACTCAAGGTCGTATTGGGCAACATGGGCAAGAACCCTTTCTTGTTATCTTCCATTCCAAACCTCTTTAGAACTTTGTCCAAATATGTACTCTGTAACAATGATATTAGGCGTCTCGATCTATCTCTATAGATCTTTATGCCTAATATGTAAGCTGCTTCGCCAAGATATTTCATTGAAAAACTATTATTCAAATAATCCTTGACACTATTAAGAAGGTCTACATCATTCGCAATCAACAATAGGTCATCCACATATAGTACTATGAATGCTACAGAGCTCCCACTGACTTTCTTGTAAATACAAGCATCTCCATAAGTTTGTATAAATCTAAATTTTTTGATTACCTTATCAAAATGTTGATTCCAACTTTGGGATGCTTGCTTCAATCCATAAATGGACCGTTGAAGTTTGCATACCATGTTAGCATCTGTAGGATCGACAAAACCTTTGGGTTGTACCATATACAACTCCATCAATGTCTCCATTGAGGAACGCCGTTTTGACATCCATCAGCCATATCTCATAATCATAATATGCAGCAATTGCTAACAAAATCCTCACAGACTTTAGCTTCACTACCGGTGATAAAGTCTCATCGTAGTCAACTCCTTGAATTTGTCGAAACCCTTTTGCGACAAGTCGAGCTTTATAGACAGTAACATTACCATCAACATCTGTTTTCTTCATGAAAATCCATTTATTCTCGAGAGCCTTCCGGCCATCCGGTAAGTCCACCAAAGTCCACACTTGGTTTTCGTACATGGATCCAATCTCGGATTTCATGGCTTCTTGCCATTTATTGGAATTTGGGCTCATCATCGCTTACTCATATGTCGCAGGGTCATCGGTGTTGTCCACCAACATGACACTCATAACAGGATCATACCAATCAGGAGTGGTACGAGTTCTCGTTGACCTGCGAGGTTCCGTAGTAACTTCAATTGAAGTTTCATGATCAACATCATTAGCTTCCTCTCTTATTGGTGTAGGAGCCACATGAACTACTTCCGGTGTTGCGCTACTCTCAAGTCCGAGACAAGGTTCAACAACCTCGTCGAGTTCTACTTTCCTTCCAGTCACTTCTTTCGAGAGAAACTCCTTCTCTAGAAAGGATCCATTCTTGGCAACAAAGATTTTGCCCTCGGATCTATGATAGAAGGTATACCCAATAGTTTCCTTCGGGTATCCAATGAAGATGCATTTTTCCGCTTTGGGTTCAAGCTTGTCGGGCTCTAACTTCTTTACATAAGCTTCGCAACCCCAAACTTTAAGGAACGACAATTTAGGTTTCTTCCCAAAACATAATTCCTACGGTGTCATTTCAACGGATTTAGATGGTGCTCTAATTAAAGTGAATGTGGTTGTTTCTAATGCATAACCCCAAAACGGTAGCGGTAAATCTATAAGTGACATCATAGAACGAACCATACCTAAGAGAGTTCGATTACGATGTTCGGACACACCATTACGTTGTGGTGTTCCCGGCGGTGTCAATTGTGAAAGTATTCCGCATTTCTTCAAATGCTCGACAAACTCATAACTAAGATATTCACCTCCACGATCAGATCGTAGAAACTTAATCTTCTTGTTACGTTGATTCTCTACTTCACTTTGAAATTCCTTAAACTTCTCGAAAGTTCCGGACTTATGTTTCATGAAATAGATATACCCATATCTACTCAAGTCATCTGTGAAAGTAAGAACATAATGTTAACCACCGCGCGATGCTACACTCATTGAGCCACACACATCGGTATGTATGATTTCCATCATACCAGAAAATGGAGTCTTAGTTATTTTAACCATCAGACATGCTTCGCATCTTTCAAGTGATTCGAAATCAAGTGATTCAAGAAGTCCATCGGAATGGAGTTTCTTCATACGCTTCACTCCAATGTGACCAAGACGACAGTGCCACATATAGGTCGAGTTATCGTTCAATTTCAAACATTTAGCTTCAATGTTATTAATATGTGTATTACTATAATCGAGACTCAATAAAAATAGATCATCTATCAAAGGTGCATGTGCATAAAACATATTACACATATAAATCAAAGAACCATTATTCTCGGACTTAAGCAAGTAATCGTCTCGCAATAAACATGATCCATATATAATGTTCATGCTCAACGCAGGCACCAAATAACAATTATTTAAGTATAAAACTAATCTCGATGGTATATGAAGAGGTAGCGTGCCGACCGCGATCACATCAACCTTTGATCCGTTTTCAATGCGCATCATCACCTTGTTCTTTGCTAGTTTCCGTCTATTCTGCAGCACCTGTTTCGAGTTACATATATGAGCAACTGAACTAGTATCAAATAATCAGGCACTACTACGACTACTAGTGAGATACACATCAATAACATGTATATCGGATATACCTTTCTTCTTGATGTTGTCGTTCTTCAAATCCGCCAAGTACTTAGGGCAATTTCGCTACAAGTGACCTTCTCGCTTGCAGTAAAAGCACTCAGTATCAGGCTTAGGCCCAGCCTTGGTCTTCTTCGCCGGCGCGGTAACTTTCTTACCACCCTTCTTGAAGTTTCCCTTTTTCTTAGACTTGCCTTGCTTCTTGAATTTGGTGGTCTTATTGACCATCAACACTTGGTGCTCTTTCTTGATCTCCACTTTCGCAGACTTTAACATGGAGAAGAGTTCGGGCAACGACTTGTCCATGTTTTGCATATTGTAGTTCATACGATACCAATTTCCCTTTGTATCGCGATAGTTTAATTATCCAAGGTCTGATCGTCGGTATCTCTGCATACCTAGTTCAACCTCGTTACTGATAAGTACTCTTTTCTCGTTCCCATGATATGTGATCCCTTGTGAGCTAGTCACATGCTTGCAAGCTAATTGGATGATATTCCACCGAGAGGGCCCAGAGTATATCTATCCATTATATGAATGGACAAATCCCACTCTTGATCCATGTGCCTCAACACATACTTTCCGAACACTCAATGTCACCTTTATAGCCACCCAGTAACGGTATGGTGTTTGATGTCATCAAAGCATCCTTCCGGTGATGGTGATTAGCATGATATCATGGTCGAAGGAATTTGGTTACTATCTATAGGAGTATGTCCATCACATCATTCTCCTAATGATATGACCTTGTTGTTAATAACATCTCAATGTTCATGATCAGGAAACCATGATCATATATTAACCAACAAGCTAGTTTAACAAGAGGCTTTACTAGGGACTCTTTTATGTTTACAGATCACACAAGTATTAATGTTTCCGGTTAATACAATTATAGCATGGTATGTAAACATTTATCATAAGTATGAAGATATGATAATAACCTCTTTATTATTGCCTCTAGGGCATATCTCCAACACTTTGCTTAAACCAGTTATCCGTTGCTTCCAACTTAATACTGGAGCTGGTTCGGATGATAACCTGAAGGTGGATTACTAGTCATAGATGCAGTTGGATGATGGTCTATGTATCTTGTTGTCTTGCCCAATTGAATCTCATAGGATCATGAATGTCTAGTATTGCATTGTTATGCTTTGCTCAGTCCTATCAATTGCCCTGCTGTAATTTGTTTACCCTGCATATCATGTTTGTTTATCTTAAGGAGAATACCTCTAGTGAACTATGGACCCTGGTCCAATCTTTACCATTGATACACCTTCCACTACTACTGTTTACTTTCTGCAAACCACTATTACCTTCCACACCATACAGTTAATCCTTTGTTTTCAGCAAACCGGTGAGATTGACAACCTCACCACTACTGGAAAAACCATCTTCGGTTCGATCACTAGAAGCCCAGCAGTCCCGGCCCGTCACGAACCGCGACTAGTGCTAGCACTAGTCCCGGTCCGTGAGGCCTCCAACGGCTAGAAATGGCCATAAGCATTAGTCCCGGGCCGTACCAGAGCATTAGTCCCGGTCCGTTATACGGCCTGGGACTAATAAGATGGAGCGGGTCAACAGCTCTTTTCGGGGACTATTAGTCCCGGGTTGTATCACGGCCCGGGACTAATTGTCCATCACTATATATACAGCTCCCTGGCCAGCTGCCTTAAAGCATATGGTGGCCATTTTTCTCAAAGAAAGCAAGAGAGTTCATGCCATTTTTTTTCTCAAGATTTGTCAAGATTTAGTTTGCAACACCTAAATCCAAAGCTTTAAAAGGTTAGAACTTCATTCTTTCATCTCTTATTGCTACTTTAGCTCTATATAATGCTCTAGAAGTATAGAGATATGGATCAAATGCATGCATGCTCTAGAAGTAGCTAGAAGGATTTTGATATATATGTGTAACAAATTTTGATTAGGCACATAGTTACCGAAAATTGAAATGTGTAATTTTAGAGTTTCAGAGCTTAGAATGGAATGAGGTTTTCACTGATGGAACAATAATAAAAAACTCCACATTTATCATGTTGATTGTTTTCTCCAATTCACAAATTGGTGCATGTAAATTTTTCAAAATTCAAAATTAATGCTCTAGAAGCTCTCAATATAACCTGTAATAATTTTATCATGTTGTGTAATGGTTTTTGATATACTTTTACTATAATGCAGATGGTCCGGGAATGGATGTACGGTACTGACCGACGCTCTGGCGAGTTCATTAATGGCGTGCATGAATTCATCCGTGTTGCTGATGCAAACAAGCACAATGGTTTTGTATTCTGTCCATGTAATGGATGTAGGAATCAGAAGGATTATTCTGACTCAAAAACCCTTCACAGCCACCTGTTGAAGTCCGGCTTCATGCCCAGTTATAATTGTTGGACCAAGCACGGAGAGAGAGGGGTTATAATGGAAGACAATGAAGAAGAGGAGGAGGATGACAACTATCATGGATTCCCTGAGTACGGAGATACTTCCATGGGGAATGCTGAAGGGGAGGATGAACAAGAGACACATGATGAACCCGATGATGATCTTGGTCGGACCATTGCGGATGCACGAAGAGATTGTGAAACTGAAAAGGATAGGGAGAAGTTCAATCACATGCTAGAGGATCACAAAAAGTTGTTGTACCCAAATTGCGAAAATGGTTTGAAAAAGCTGGGCAGCACACTGGAATTGCTGCGATGGAAGGCTGAGTGTTCTATACCTGACTCCTCATTTGAAAAGTTGCTGAAAATGATGAAGAATATGCTTCCAAAAGATAATGTATTGCCCGCCAGTACATACGAAGCAAAAAAGGTTGTCTGCCCTCTAGGTTTAGAGGTTCAGAAGATACATGCATGCCCTAATGACTGCATCCTCTACCACGGTGAGGAGTATGAGAATTTAGATGCATGCCCGGTATGCACTTCACTTCGGTATAAGATTAGATGAGATGACCCTGGTGACGTTGAGGGCGAAATAAACCATTCATCATCGGTGCATGACCATAAAAAATTTCATTCATATAAATAGAACAACCATTGTTCTCGGATTTAAATGAATAACGACTTCGCATAAAACACGATCCATATACAATGTTCATGCTCAGTGCTGGCACCAGATAACAATTATTCAAGTTTATTACTAATATCGACGGTAAGTGGAGAGGTAGCGTTCCAATGGCGATCACATCAACACTTGATCCATTGCCGACACGCATCTTGACCTCACCCCTTACTAGTGGTCGCTTGTTCCGCAGCCCCTAATTCGAATTACAAATATTAGCAACTGAACCGGTATCAAATACCCAGGTTCTACTGCGAGTACTAGTCAAGTACACATCAATAACATGTATATCATATATAACTTTGTTTGCCTTGCCGACCTTCTTTTCTGCCAAATACTTGGGGCAGTTGCGCTTCCAGTGGCTAGTCCCCTTACAATAATAGCACTTGGTATTAGACTTAGGGCCAACTCGGGGTTTCTTTTCAGGCACGGCAACCGGCTTGCCGCCTATACTTCCCTTCCGTTTTCCCTTCTTGTCTTTATTGAAACCAGTGTTCGTATTGATCATCAACACTTGATGTTCTTTCTTGATCTCCGCTTCTGCAGTTTTAAGCATTGATAGAAGCTCGGGGAGAGACTTCTTCATGCCTTGCATATTATAGTTCATCATGAAGCTCTTATAGCTAGGTGACAAAGACTGTAGAACACGATGGATGCCTAAGTCAATGGGAATCGATATTCCCAAGGACACATGCTTATCGGCGTAACCCGACATCTTGAGTACATGCTCACTTACGGAGTTGTGCTCTTCCATCATGCAGCTAAAGAACTTGTCTGAAGCATTGTAGCTCTCTACAGGAGCATGTGTGTCTAAAATCATTTTCAACTCACCCATTGTATCAAATGCATTGCCGTTTTCGAAACGCTTTCAAAGTTCTGGCTCTAGCCCATACAATATGCCACAATGAACTAAGTTGTGGTCCTCCTGACGAGTCTGATAGACATTCTTCTCCTCGTCAGGGGAATCATCGAACGGTGGGGGGTCTAGCGGCGCTCCTAGCACATATTGCTTTTGTGCAGCAGAGAGGAGAATCCTCAAATTCATGGCCCATTCGATAAAGTTGCTACCATTCGTTGCAAGTTTCTCTTTCTCCATGAACACATTGAAATTAAAAGCAGGTTGTGCCAACTACAACAGAATTTGTAAATTTTAGACTAAGTTTATGATAGATTGAGTTCAACTAATCCACATTAAGAATGAACTCCCACTCAAAAACGACATCCCTCATGCCTTTTTGGTGATTACATGGACCAAATCCACTACACCAAGTCCGATCATCACGTGAGTCGGTGTAGCTTCAAAGGCGAGCATCAAATGGGCATCATATCTACCATATGACTCATGCTTAAACTTTCGGTCCGTGTTCCGAGGACATGTCTGTACATGCTAGGCTCTCCAAGTAAGAACCTTAGTATTTGCGTGTGTAACTGTCTTACACCCGAAATATGGTCGTGGATCCAAGAACACCCGATCATCACGTGATGTCTTGGAGCGACGAAACATAATTGGTGCATACTTAAGGAAGAACGCATTCTTATCTTGATATTTAAATGAGGGATCATCTTATTATGCTAATAAAACGCCAAAACAAGCAATATAAGATGCAATCAAACATCACATGTTTATAAGTGAAATGATATGGTTCCCGCACTTGATCTCCATCATGTGCATCGTGATATGATCACTATCATACCTCTATGTGTAAGGCCAAGGTCTATGGAACCTACACATTATGTGTGTTGTAAGAGTATCATCTTATAATTCTACTTACAACATCATCATATCATGACACTAGACCAGCAACAATCTAACTAGATGCCTCTAATTTATCCATTGCAAGTTTTACGTGGCTTAGGGCTTTCGAAGATAGAACCGTTCTTACCTACAAAAATGAACCACAACGAGGGTAACCAAATTGTTGACAACTCATTGCAAATTAGATATTGACTATAGTAGGAGAGACAGACACCCGCTAGCTACTTATGCAAACTAGTTTACATGTCAAGCGTGGGACATGTCTCATGTGCGAGGACATGTACAGTTTTTCCGGGCCGCTTCATCCCACTATGCCACCAATATCCAAAATACAACTAAGAAGCAATAACATGATCATCATCGCCCACATACTCATATGTGTACTACCCGTGTAAAGCATCTACGCATAGATCCGGATCTGATACCACTGTAGGGTTCGCAGCATAGAAAACAAAAAAATTCCAACGATGGGAACAACTATGTACCAAGATCTATCTACTAGATACAAATACCGAGAAGATGTATATACGTAGAGAACATACCCTTGAAGACCGACAAAGCTTAACGAGTTAAACTCGTGGTTGATGTAGACGATCTCTTGCCGATCTCAAGATCGAGAGGAAGTCCTTAGCACCGCAACTTAGCGGCACCGAGCAAGCTCCGCCTCCTCACTGCAGCGATGCAGTGGAAGCACAAATCTTTCTTGCCGAATAGCCACCGGGAACATGTATCTCGCTAGTCCGAGACCATGGGGGATAAATACTAGAGGGGGAGAGAGATCCTTCACGAGGAGGTGTGAGTGAGAGAGGAGAGGGGGCTCCTTTTATAGGAGGAGGGGGCACCCAAGGGGGTGGCCTACGGCCATGGGGGCTCACCCTTCCCCTCCTTCATTCATGTGGGTGGACACTCCACTCACTCAAATGCCTTCCAATTCCCTACACTCAAAAACCCACTCAAATTCCCATTAAATTTCCATGAAATTTAATGCAAACTCTCATTAAATAAAACTCCTTTTATTTCTTCAGAATTTTGTCAATTACTTTAATGACAAACATTCACATATAACCCCTTGCTAGTATTTCATTTCACATGCAAAAACACTTTCGGCAATTTCACCCGAAAACCTGTTTCGGTATCTAGTGAAATAAATTCCTACGCTTGTTATTCCTTACGGCATGAAACTTTTGTTCCAAATGGGTGTCGGTGTCTCTTAAGTGTGTCACCCTACTGTTTGCGAATAATGTGGACATGATCGAGACCCTCTCCGATCAATAATCAGAAGCGGGATCTGGAGACCCATACTGACTCCCACACATTCAACGATGACTTTCTTGTGATCGTCAGAACCTTTTACGCTAGTATATTAATCACTTTGTTTCGTGATATATTACATGTCTGAGATTCGATCATCGGTATCTCCATACCTAGTTTGACCTCGTTACCGACATGTACTCTTTTCTTGTTCCCGTGATATAACATTCTAGTGATCAAATCACTTGCGTGCAAGCTAACCAATGTGATATCACTGTCGGGGGGTTGACCTCGAGTAGGTCAGAGACGGGGAAAGACAGAGGTAAAGTCCCCGTCTGGTTTCCGAGTTACGGTCTAGGTTGGCCGAATCATGAATATGTCGGCCGAGGTACGGAGGCGAGAAGCCCGTGTATGTGTATCAAGTAGTTACCCGGCCGAGTTACTGCGAGGGTCGGCCGGGTTAGCCCGAGTGATCTCGATGCAGGTGAAGGACAAGCCGAGTTACGCAAGGTAAGGTAAGGCCGAGTGATACAAAGCTTGCAGGAGAAGGAGAAACCCAAGGTCAAACTACAGCTGCAGGCTAGAAGGAATCAGAGCGGAGCCAAGCACAAGAGACAAAGATGCAGAGCGTCAGAGGGGCAGAAGGAGGTCACGGAGGTGACAGTCCTGGAGCCCGAGGCACGCAGGAGGGGTCCTCTGGAGCCTTGTCGTCGTTAGAAGGGCGACAGGGAAAGGAGGCCGCCGAACTACTATTTTGGGACAAGCATATTCCTAGAATATGCTTGCCTCGTCAGCCCTAAGGGCACCCAAGGCACTCCTTTATAAGGGGAGGCTTGGACCCTGAGGAGGGCATCGACTCTTTTCAGTACCGTTAGGCTGGTGAGATTCATCTTGTCTCCCTGTATACAGCTCAAGGAGCACTTGTAACCCAAAAGAAGAGAAATAAAGATCTTAGCCTTAACCACTTGAGTGTAAAATCAGTTGCATCTTCCCTCCCCAGATCCCACTAGCACCCATTGGCCCCATACTTTAGCCTACCCATGGCATCTGCCGTGCCACCACCACGACAGTTGGCGCCCACCGTGGGGCCAGCAGCGGTGCTAGCTGGAGTTATGATCCGGACGGGAAACTTCATCGACACGGGCGAGCGCGTTGTTTCTGGCTTGGTCCGGAGATTTGGTCTCTGCGACTATGTCAGCGACAATGCAGGAAGCTTCAAGGGGAAAACTCCCCCGCGCAATGGCGTCTTCATCAGCCTGGGCGAGCACAAGGTTTACGTCGGCGTCGACATCACCGGCATTTATCCCCACCAGGTTGTTGTTGCAGGAGAGCCACCTCTAAACGCAGCAAGCCGTCCGTTCAAGGCACATCCTACAGGCAGCGTCGAGGTGATGGTCGCTGCAGGAGCACAAGCTGGAGCAGCAGTAGCCGGGTCAAGCAGAGAACCCGCCGCAGGCGCACAAGGCGCACCCAAGCAGACCGCGCCACAACCCACTGAGGTAATCCCGCCAGTGACAAACCCGACCGAGCTACATGACACCACCCCAAAGGCACCAAGAGTGAGAGGGCCACCTCTGGAAAGGCCAGAGAACATTCTTCAGGCGACAATAGAAAACTTAACCACACCTGTAGCGCCGATACTTGATCCGGCAAATGCTCAGGCAGAGTTAGAAGAAACCAGGCAAAAGGTGCTGGTAGAGGCCAAAAAATTATCGGCCCTGCGGGAGTCCTTGAACAGGACCCTGAGAGAATATGCAAAAGCTAATAAGCTTGATATCGCACCCGAGCGGGTGGACGAATTAAGATTAAGAGGGAAGAACCTCATGGATGACATTAACAAAGAGCATGAAGCTCACAGAGCAGAATCAGGTGATTTGGGTTTGCCGAGGTACAGCACCCCGGCGAAGAACCTGAGAGCGGCAAATGCCGCAGCGTTGGAGTTAGAGGGGTTGACCGGGGAAGCTCGGCAGAAACAACAAGAAAGAGTGAATGAGCTGGTGCGCATCGCGAACCAGCAAAATGAGGAAATACTCAGAACAAACCCAGCAAGGCCAGGGGCCTCGCGGATGGTTCATTCGGCAGGGGAAGCGCCTGCCTTATCCGCGGCAGCAGCATCTTCACCCGGAAATAACGCTCGAAGAGACAAAGCAGTAACCTCAGGGAAGAGGAACAAGCAAATTGTTCCATATGATCCGGCAATGGCTGGAAAGGCAAATGAGAACAGAGGCAATGCAAGCCGAGGTAACAGTGGGGAGAGAAACCACGGCCGTGTGGAAAAAGACGGCGGAGGCCGAGGCAATGGGGGTCTCGGCAGAGGAGAACCCGCGAGAGGTAATCATGAAAACCAGACCCCGGCCGAAGTAAGGAGAGAGATGCCGCTCAACCCACAACCAAGGCATGAGCCTCGACAGGAAAGAGAAGCGAGACCAGCTCGCCACAATCAAGTGAATGAAAGGTATAATGATGGTTATTCCGAGGTGGAATACGCAATCCAGGGTGGAAACAACCACTATGGGATGCAGGACAGAATCCTGTACAGAGATTTGCCAGCAAGTGATGCAAGAGTAAAGCTGGACCGGCTATACCGGTCCGAATTGTTGGAAGAACAGGGTCCACCAGGTCCGACATGTTTTGGACCACGGATCATGGGCGAACCACCAGTGCCGAATTTTCAGTTAGCAAGAGGCACAAAAACATACAATGGAAGTACCAAGCCACAAGACTGGTTGATTGATTATGCCACTGCTGTGAAGATAGCGGGTGGGAACTTAAGATGGGCAGTGCGGTATGTCCCACAGATGTTGGAAGGACCAGCCAGGGTATGGCTGAATAATCTACCAGCAGGCAGTATCAACTGTTGGTTAGATTTCGAAGAAATGTTCGTCAGCAACTTTACCAGCACATACAAGAGGCCAAACAGGCCACAACAGTTAGCCATGTGCAAGTAGAGGCCGAATGAAACAGATAGAGAGTTTTTAACTCGATGGTGCAACCTGAGAAACTCATGTGAAGGAGTTATCGAATCGCAAGCAATCGCTTGGTTCGCGCAAGGCTGCCGTTACGCCAGCGTGTTGTGGCAACGCCTGCAAAGAGATATGTCAACCACACTTGCAGAGACTATCAGAATAGCAGACTCCTATGCATTAGGCGACCCAACCCAACCGAAATTAATGTCGGCAGATCATCGCGAGCAACAGGACCATTATGCGAGAGAATTGGCCGGGTCATCCAGGCGAGATTTCAGAGGAAGAAGAAGAGAGGAGAGGCCGGATTATAGATATAATTCGGCCCAAGTGGCAGCAGTAGCACACGATCAGCCGAATCATGGAGCAACTCAACGGCAGAAGAATGGACCTCAACAGTGGACATCAAGAAATGAGGGAAAAAGGCAATGGACCCCAGAGCAAAAGAAGCAATGGCAAGAGAGGCCGAAATACACGTTCGAATCCATGTTAGATCAGTCGTGCAAATTTCACACATCAAACCCATCCAGACCAGCCAATCATACGACCCGCCAATGTGCATGGATGAAAAATGCAATGGGGAGCCCCGCAGGAGTTCAGGCGCCCCATCAAGTGCAACAGCAGCATCAGCCGCAATTAACTGGAGCAAATACACAGCAACTGATGCTACCGCCCCCTCCCCCGAGGGATGATAACTCGGATCAGAGAGATGCAGTGCATCAAGTAATAAATCAGGTCCAGGATGGAAGGATGAATCCGGCAAATACCGGACGTAATGATTACAGAGAACATCACCAGTCTTATTGTGTGTTCACAACGGAACAGCAAGACAAGCAGAGTGTGCAGCGCCGACATATGGAAGTGAATGCAGTTATGCCGGCAGTACCAAGATACGTGCCATGGTCTGATCAGGAGGTGACCTGGAGCATGAAGGACCACCCCAGAATAATGCCAAGTCCAGGAGCATATGCACTTGTGTTGGATCCGACGTTCGTTGGACCAAGCATCAACGTGAAATTTTCAAAAGTACTCATTGACAATGGAAGCAGTATCAACATCATGTACAAAGATACCATGCATAAACTCGGAATATCGCAGAACATGCTGCAATCCACGAGGACCACTTTCCATGGGATAGTGCCAGGGCTTTCATGTGAGCCCATCGGTAAAGTCCGAGTGGACGTGTTATTCGGTACAAGAGATAACTGCAGGGCAGAAAATTTAGAATTTGAAGTGGTGGATCTAGAAAGTTGTTATCATGCTCTACTCGGACGGCCCGCACTGGCCAAATTCATGAGCAGCTGTCATATAAATTATCTGAAGATGAAGCTACCCGGACCACAGGGAGTGATAACAGTTGCAGGGGATTACAAGAAGTCAATGGAGTGTGCTTCGGCCGGGTCTAATTTGGCCGAGTCATTGGTTATAGCAAGAGAAAAGAGAAGGATTCAAGAAGTAGCAGCCCTCGCTCAGTCGGCACAACTGAACATGCCGGCGCTGGCCAACCCTCATGGCAGTGTCTCTTTTCAGCCGACTAAAGAGACGAAGAAATTTCAGATTGATGAGCAATTCCCAGAGCGTACTGTTACTATTGGTGCAGGCCTGGATGCTAAATAGGAAGGCGAGCTCACCAACTTCCTCCGTGAGAATCGGGACATATTTGCATGGTCAACTCAAGATCTGCAAGGTGTTCCGAGGGAGTTGGCTGAGCACTCTTTAAACGTCAGGCCAGGAGCAAGGCCGGTGAAGCAACCTCTCCGCCGCTTCGCCGAAGACAGGAGAAAAGTAATAGGAGATGAAATAGCTCGGCTCCTTGCAGCCAGGTTCATCATGGAGGTGCTATACCCCGATTGGTTATCAAATCCGGTGCTAGTAGAAAAGAAGAAAGATGACCCCAATGTAGCCATTGTATGGCGAATGTGTATCGATTACACCAACCTGAACAAGGCATGTCCGAAAGATCCTTTTCCATTGCCTAGAATAGACCAAGTCATTGACTCGACCGCTGGTTGTGAGCTGTTATCGTTTGTAGACGCGTATTCTGGTTTCCACCAGATACCGTTAAATCCGGCCGATCAAATAAAGACTGCATTTATTACCCCGTACGGGGCTTATTGTTATCGCACAATGCCATTTGGCCTGCGAAATGCAGGAGCGACATATCAGAGAATCATGCAAAAATGCCTGCATGATCAGATAGGAAAAAATGTACAAGTGTATGTGGATGACGTGGTCATCAAAACTAAAGAAAGCAAAACATTACTAGAAGATATACGGCAGACTTTTGCGAACCTGAGAAGGTTCTGAATGAAGCTTAATCCAGAGAAATGCACATTTGGCGTGCCGGCAGGAAAATTACTCGGTTTCCTTGTATCTAGCCGAGGTATCGAGGCTAATCCAACAAAGATAAGAGCAGTAGAAAGAATGGAATTGCCAAAATGTTTGAATGATGTACAAAAATTCACGGGCTGCCTGGCCTCGCTTAGTCGATTTGTATGTCGGCTAGGAGAGAAGGTGCTGCCACTCTATCAGCTGATGAGAAAATCGGATAAATTCATTTGGACTCCACAGGCGGACCTCGCATTTCGTGAGTTGAAAAAGATGTTAGTTACGGCACCCATTTTGGCTTCTCCATTATCAAAAGAGCCTATGTTACTCTATGTAGCAGCTACCAATAGAGTAGTTAGTACTGTAGTCGTAGTGGAACGACTTGAAAATGGTAAGTCGATTCAGAGGCCGGTCTATTATTTGAGTGAGGTGTTATCCACTTCAAAGCAGAATTACCCGCATTATCAGAAGATGGCTTATGGAGTATATATGTCAGCGAAAAAGCTTAAACATTACTTCGAAGAGCATCCCATCAAAGTAGTCTGTGAGGCACCCATAGCCGACATATTGAGCAACAAAGACGCAAGTGGCCGAATAGCAAAATGGGCGATCGAGTTATCACCATACGCTCCACAGTTTGATAGAAGAGATGCAATCAAATCTCAGGCTATCGCCGACTTTCTTGTGGACTGGGCCGAGGTGCAGTATGAGCCACCATTGCCAGATCCAAATTACTGGACAATGCATTTCGATGGTTCCAAACTAAGGAATGGTTTGGGAGCGGGAATAGTGTTAACCTCGCCTAAAAAAGACCAATTGAAATATGTATTGCAAATACATTTTGCTGCGTCCAACAATGTAGCCGAGTATGAAGCGCTAGTCCATGGATTGAAAGTAGCAAAAGAAATTGGTATACGCCGAATCTTATGCTATGGTGACTCGGATCTAGTAGTACAGCAAGTATCGGGCAGTTGGGACGCATTAGATGCTAATATGGCTTTATACAGGTTCCATGTGCAAAAAATCAGTGGATACTTTGAAGGATGTGAATTTCACCACATACCTCGGGCAGAAAATGATGCCGCCGACACATTGTCAAAATTAGGATCAACCCGGCAATCAATTCCTCCAGGAATTGCCCTGGAACACCTCAGGAAACCATCAATAATCCCATCACCAGAATCCGAATCTATCTTTATCCCAGCAAATTCTGCAGAAGATCACACGCCAATGGAGGTAGATCCGCAGAATGACTCGGAACCCCTAAAGAGGAGGACAACCGAGGTAAGTGCAATCATGGAGAAAGCCGAGATATGTATGTCGGCAGAGAACATGGAGATAGACAGTGAGATCAAATCAGAAAAAGTAACACCGTTATGGGCGCAACCCATATTTTCTTACCTAAAAGACGCGATGTTGCCGAGTAATGAGGTATTAGCTAGACAAACCGTAAGAAGAGCAAAAGCTTATACGATCATAAACACTGAGCTGTATAAAAGAAGCGTCACAAACGTATTGCAGAAGTGCGTAAGTTCGGCAGAAGGTCAGGAAATCCTTCTAGACATACACCAAGGAGAATGTGGGCACCATGCCTCATCTCGCGCCTTAGTAGCCAAGGCATTCAGGCATGGATTTTATTGGCCAACGGCATTGAAAGAAGCAAAAGAATTAGTTAAGAAATGCAATGGATGTCAGAGATACGCAACCAGAATACATATGCCATCGGCCGAGTTAAAAACAAGACCCATCACTTGGCCATTTTCAGTATGGGGTTTAGATATGGTGGGACCATTCAAGCCGGCACGAGGAGGAATGACCCACATATTGGTTATGGTGGACAAGTTCACAAAATGGATTGAAGTAAAACCAATTAAAAAGTGTGATGGACCCACGGCAGTGAAATTTCTCAAGGATATCATCTTAAGATATGGGTACCCACACAGTATTATTACGGACAATGGCACAAACTTTGTAGAAGGAGCCTTCGCTAGATTTTGCCGAGAGAAGCACATAAGACTAGATATTGCTTCTGTGGCTCACCCAGCATCCAATGGGCAAGTGGAAATGTCTAATGGACTGGTGCTATCAGGAATAAAACCACGGCTTGTCGAACCATTGCAAAGGTCGGCAGGATGTTGGATCGAAGAAATCCCAGCCGTACTATGGAGCCTCCGGACTACTCCGAATAGATCAACAGGCTATACACCATTCTTTCTGGTGTACGGGGCAGAGGCCGTACTTCCAGCCGATATAATATATGACTCGCCAAGAGTTGCTCAGTACACAACCTCAGAGACAAATGAGATAGCTCGGCAAGATGCCGTAGATCTGCTGGAAGAAGCCAGAGAGTTGACATTATCACGATCAGCTATTTATCAACAGAACTTGCGGCAATATCACAGCAAGAAAGTGAATCCAAGAGTATTCAAAGAAGGAGATTTGGTCCTCCGACTCGTGCAACGCACGGCCGGCATGCACAAGTTGTCGCCCCCATGGGAAGGACCATTTATTGTGAGCAAAGCGTTGCACAATGATGCCTATTATCTAATCGACGCTCAGTCCCCCGGAGGGAACAAGGCAGACAAAGCTGGCGAAGAAACGAAGCGTCCCTAGAATGTGGCTTTACTTCGGTCATTCTACTCGTAGCATTATATCTCAAAGTCAAGATCCAATGATGTATCTGAACCTCGGCACCCGGAGCAGTAACTCGGGGACTGCCATATGCTATATCTATTTCGTGTTATGTATTTGAACCTCGGCGCCCAGAGCAGTGACTCGGGGACTGCCATATTTTATATCAATTTCATGTTATGTATTTGAACCTCGGCGCCCGGAGCAGTAACTCGGGGACTGCCATATGTTATATCTACTTCATGTTATGTATCTGAACCTCATCGCCCAGAGCAGTAACTCGGGGACTGCCATATGATATATCAATTTCATATTAATATCTAAACCTCGGCATCTAAAGCAGCGACTCGGGGAATACCGTACGCTACCTCAATCTTATGCTGAGCGCACCCGTATTAGTCTTATACTACCTCTGAAATTTGATTTACATATCGAAGTTTCGCACAATAAACAATGATTCAGCGATTGCTATATATTTTCACAACAAAGTAGTCAATCTCTGTTTAGAACAAATCAATATTATATGATATTCAGAGCTCACGCCTGGATAAAACCATAAAGAATAGAGGCAAAGATAAATCCTAAAAGGTCAGGAAGTTGAGGGCCAACAAAGCAAGAATTCGGGCGAACACCCACTTAACCGAATGTCACAGCAGTTCACAGCAAAAGAAATTTGAATCATACAGAGAGTTGACAAATATTTCGCCTACATCATACGCCCGGCATGCCAGGGATCGGAAATAACTTAGGCGTTGTTCGTTGGGGAGGCAGCAGCTTGCTCAGGTGCGGGGCACTCCGAGGTAGGAGGAACTTCGACTGAGGTTGCCTCGCCCTCCGCCGACCCAGGTGCAACTTCAGCGGAAGTCCGAGGTTGCTCAGGAGCATCAGTCCGTGCGGTAGAATGCCCGGTACCTTTGGAAGAGGACCGCGCGTCGCCGTTGCTGTCTGAGCTTGAGCTGGAGCTATCAGATGCGGCCGAATCATTTTCACCCTCCCCCTGCTCAGCCGAATTATCATCCGAAGCATCCTCAGCTACAACCTCCTCATCCGAGTCTGGAAGAAAACTCGGCCCTTCATTCCAAGTGTGCACGTCGGCGTACTCGACGAGTTGGAAGGCCCGAGCTTGCCAAAGAGCAACAAAAGTGGGATCCTCAACCCAGCGGGAACCAGTGCGCAAATTTCTCAGGATGTCAAGAGAGATGTCTTCATACCATGACAGGATAACAGTAAGGGCCATATCGGCACCAGCACGCCCAGCAGATTCCCTCCAAAGACTTAACTGCCTCTCAGATGCCATTCTTCTTTTCACCAATAACTTGACTTCGTTGATATCAGGAGTCCCCGAGGTATACAGCCAGAGTACATGGTAAGCTCGGATAGCAGCTTGCACCAAGTCCCGGCCCATAATTTTCATCGGACCAACTGCGGCACCAACGGCAACCAAGTAATCCTCCATTGAATACTCCAAATAAACGGTAACAGGTTCACCTCGGCGCACGCGAGCTGCAAGAACCGCTTTAGAACTCACGGGCTTGGCCTCGGGGAAATGATCTGCGCAAAGCATGAACGTGTCAGATGGTCGCGAGAACGAAAAAGAAAAATATAATTCGGCTGTGCTAAATATCTTACGATGAATGTATCTCATCATTATCTGAAGGTCTTTGGCCCAATCGACCTTGCTCTTCTCGAAACGAGCAATTTCCTCGCTCAAACCGTGGGTTTTCAGTTCGGCAGCCTCAAGGAGTTCTTTGCTCTTCTGCAGCTCCAAAGTCAGCCGATTCTTCTCCTCGGAAAATTCTTGGTCGACCTTTTCTAGTTCGGACTTCTGAGAGAGCTTAAGGATATCCAATTCGGCTCGTAGGCGAGCTATTTCATCATCTTTTTCTTGTAATTGCGCCGAATGAATAGCGTTTTGCTCTAAAAAATGCAGCATCACGTCAGGCATGGGCATGCAATCTTGGTGCGACGCTGCAAAGGTTTGCAACTCGGCTTTACCAGAGCCAAACGCGATAAGGAACCTTAGCACACATGGTAAAAGAGAAAAGATGTAAGATAAAAGGGAAACTAACCTTCAAAGCTCTTGACCTTCTTCTCAAGGCGAATATTGAGGTTATTAATGTTACCTGTTTACCAAGAAAGTAAGCCGACATCTCGCGGGCAAGTAATTAAGAACATGGAAAGTAACAAGGAGGAATCATCGACGTACCAGCTTTCTTTACTACCGGAAGGATTTTCTCATACTTTTCTTCAAGCTTACGGTGCGAAAAAAGGAACCTCTGGAACTCGGCAGTCCTCCGATCATGTGCAACCTGAGCAATGGGGAAAAACGGTAAATGGATATTCAAAGCTAAATCAGATCCAGGTGGCTGGATATTCAAAGCTAAATTAGATCCGAATCAAGTAGAACTTAGTTCGGATCTAGGTGGCTGGATATCCAAAGGTGATTCAGATCCGAGTCACGCAGGACTTAGCTCAGATCTAGGTGGCTGGATATTCAAAGCTAAATCAGATCCGAATCAAGCAGAACTTAGTTCGGATCTAGGTGGCTGGATATTCAAAGCTAAATCAGACCCGAGTCAAGCAGGACTTAGCTCAGATCTAAGTGGCTGGATATTCAAAGCTGACTCAGATCCGAATCAAACAGAACTTAGTTTGGATCTAGGTGGCTGGATATTCAAAGCTAAAGCACATCCGAGTCAAGCAAAACTTAACTCGGATCTAGATGGCCGGATTAACGAACCCTAGAAATAAAATTAAGTCAAAGATCATTAAACTTCCAAGTATATAACAAGTTATTTCCTTGCCAGTTTCGGGGACTAGAGCATATAGTAACATCTGAGGAATAATTTGAAACTCAGAGAAACAGTAATTACCTCATTCATCTTGTTGGTATCAACGATGAACTTGGCAGCATGGTCAAAACGGCCGCTGATGTCAGAAAGCTGAAACGGCTGGTTCATAGGATTACCCTCAAACTGATCAGCAGCGTTCCAATTATTGGCATACTCCACTAGCGCTCCGAGGCTGTTCCCACTGGCTGTCCGAGTTAAGACCTTACCCCGGACAGGCTGTTCGACCACGGCGGTCGCAGGGCTCTTATGAAGAGCAAGCTGGGTGCCGGCGGCCGAGGCAACGGGGACTTTAGTAGGCGCAGCTCCCTTACGCAGCACGTCGGCAATACTCGGCTGAGAAGAGCCGACAAGACCTTTCTGAGAAGAGGAAGTCTTGGCGGCAACATCTTTTCTCGCCTTAGAGGAGGCATCAGCAGGAAGTGATGCCTCGGAAGTGGGGATGGCGTCTTTAGGAGCAGCAGGGGTTATGGTCGCAGAGGGCGCCGAGATAACGACCTTTTCGACCGAGGTTGGAATGGCTGTAGAAACTGCCGGAGTAGATAGAGGCTCAGTAGCAGCGCTGGGACCCATAGAAGGGGCGGCGGGTTCGACGAAAACTTCGGAGGGCCGATTCGAATCCATGTCAATGGAAGGGGTCTCAGGCACATCGCGACGAAGAGGCGACGTATTCGGAGCTGGAGGAGAAGTAGGACGAATAGGACTAGGAATCCTGGTATCATCAGCGGGCGGAGGAGACGGCTGCCGAATTGGGCGGCTAGTCATACTAGGACCGCCGGGTTTAACAGAAAGAGGAGCACTGCAAAAATAAGAAAGAAGAATCGTCAGTATGAAAAACAGAAAGAGAGAAACAAGAAATATAAGCAAAAGGAACTTACCCGGCGACCCCAGGCATAGTCTTGTGCCTGTGAGGGTTCGGTGCGGATTTCTTCATTCGTTTCTTGGGAACCGCTTCCGAGGCACTAGCGGGAGCCCCGCGTTTCCCCGAGGTAACAGGGGGTCGAGAAGCAATAGGCTCGGCGTCGTGAACCCGACCGGCCGGATTAGCTGGGAAAGTAGAAGCCGGAAATGCATAAGAAATAGGCATGGCGGCAACTACCTCAAGAATTTGGACCTCGTCCGAATCACCTTCCTCCTCGTGCGCCGAAGTCTTGCCACGAGCTCGAGCCGGGGCAGGATCCGACTTAGGGACGAACTCCTCGGAGTCCGGCTCACCAGTATCCGGGGTACTCCTGTCCGCGGGCCAAGGGAGCAGCAGAACTTCGGCGTCCTCGTTTTTCTGCTCTGCGAACCTCTGCAAGACGAGGAAAAAGAGAGTTAGATAAACCCGTTACAAAAACAATGGAATAGCAGAGCGTTGTTGATTAAGATCACCTCGGGAGGCGGATGATCGCGGGTGAACGGTTTTAATCCCCAAGCCCAGTCCTCAGGCATCTCTGTCTTAAAGATAGCTCGGACGCGCTTATAGATAAGGTAGTTGTCCAGCTCCACGGTCGAGACTCGATTAGGGTTAAGGGGACCACTCATGTAGCACAGCTTGTGAGTCCGCTTCTGGAATGGGCAGATCCGGCTACTAATGAAAGTAGCCATCAGGTCTTCGCCGCATAACCCGGCCCGGATCAACTCTTTAAGCCGAATCTCGAAGGCCTCGGCCAAGGCATGAGTTTTCCTCGGATTGTAGAGCCAGTTCACTTTAGAAGGCGGGCCAATTGAGAATGCAGGGAGCCGAATCTTGTCCTCTGCCCCTCTGTTCTTGACATAAAAGAATGATTTGTGCCACTTCTTGCACGACTCCAACCCGGTGACACGAGGAAACACGGACTTCCTCCGAGGAGTAATAGACGCTGCCCCACATTGGGTAAGCAACTTCTCGGAAGGGTGCAGAGATTTGTCAGGGACTACGTTGGAACGAATCTGGAAGAACTTCGACCAGACATGCACTGACGGCCACAGGCCGAAGTATCCCTCCGATGCAGAGATGAAGCAGAAAGAGAGGCGATAGCGTTCGCAGGAAGATGATGCGGCTGAAGGCCGAAGTAGTCGAGGAATTCTCTAGCGAAATCGCTAAGAGGGAGACCGAAGCCACGCGCGAAGTGCGACATAAAAACCACATACTCGCCCTCCCTAACATCCGGAGAGGATTCGCTGCCGGGTAAACGGCAAGAGACCTCGGCGGGAATTCTTCGAGTCCGGATGAGCCACTCGATCTCATGGCGTGTAACAGAAGAGCCCTGCCACGAGCCTCGCTCAGGCCCAGAGCCAGCGTCGTCATCCTCAACCAGAGCGCCGCTAAACGAACTAGACATATGTGCGCCGGAGGAAAAACTGGCGGCGGAGGGGAGTGTAGAGCTGCAAGGCCCCGTCGGGACTTTGCACGAGAACAATGGCGAAGAACCAGAGGAACCGTCGCACGAGCACGAAATCGAAACAAATGAGTCTAGGGAAAAATCCAGGCAATGCGACCGGAGAGCACTCACCGGCGACGGAGCCAAAGCCGCAGAGCGCAGGCAAGGCAGGCAGAACGGCGCGGCGGAGTCTTCACCGACGGAGGCTCTGGCAAGCGCGCGGCAGCGGAGCTGCGAGAGGACGCGCCGGAGGAAGAGAGGAGGAGGACGGAGACGAGCGAGAAGGGGAAAAGTAAATTCCCCAAACGCCGTCCCCCTCTTTATAATCGAGCCACGAACAAGGTAGTGGGATCGTAGGTGTAGCGGTTGACCGTGTAGATCGTGGGTGCGGCACGAACGCACGACGATAAGTGGAGCCACACCAACGGCCACACAGGAAGGAAGAGCGTAACGATCCGGGAACGGCACCCGAGGCGTCGCAGCGGCGGCGCAGCAGGTACAAAGTTAACTGTAGCCTGTCAGTGAGTACTGTAGAGGGACCAAAAAACTAGAAGAACGATGATGGGGGTGACACGTAGGACATGGTGTACGAGGGAAGGAACGAGGAAACCTCGGATGAAGAAGATATAACTCGGAAACAAAACTGAAGAATATAATGAAGCTGATACGACCCGGCCGAAGCTATCGACGGGGCCACACCAGCTTCGGGGACTAATGTCGGGGGGTTGACCTCGGGTAGGTCAGAGACGGGGAAAGACAGAGGTAAAGTCCCCGTCTGGTTTCCGAGTTACGGTCTAGGTTGGCCGAATCATGAATATGTCGGCCGAGGTACGGAGGTGAGAAGCCCGTGTATGTGTATCAAGTAGTTATATTACCCGGCCGAGTTACTGCGAGGGTCAGCCGGGTTAGCCCGAGTGATCTCGATGCAGGTGAAGGACAAGCCGAGTTACGCAAGGTAAGGTAAGGCCGAGTGATACGAAGCTTGCAGGAGAAGGAGAAACCCAAGGTCAAACTACAGCTGCAGGCTAGAAGGAATCAGAGCGGAGCCAAGCACAAGAGACAAAGATGCAGAGCGTCAGAGGGGCAGAAGGAGGTCACGGAGGTGACAGTCCTGGAGCCCGAGGCACGCAGGAGGGGTCCTCTGGAGCCTTGCCGTCGTTAGAAGGGCGACAGGGAAAGGAGGCCGCCGAACTACTATTTTGGACAAGCATATTCCTCGAATATGCTTGCCTCGTCAGCCCTAAGGGCACCCAAGGCACTCCTTTATAAGGGGAGGCTTGGACCCTGAGGAGGGCATCGACTCTTTTCAGTACCGTTAGGCTGGTGAGATTCATCTTGTCTCCCTGTATACAGCTCAAGGAGCACTTGTAACCCAAAAGAAGAGAAATAAAGATCTTAGCCTTAACCACTTGAGTGTAAAATCAGTTGCATCTTCCCTCCCCAGATCCCACTAGCACCCATTGGCCCCATACTTTAGCCTACCCATGGCATCTGCCATGCCACCACCACGACAATCACCGAGAGGGACCAGAGCATATCTATCCATCATCGCGATGAACAAATTCCGCTCTCAATCCATGGGCCTCAACATAACACTTTAGTAGTACTGAACCCATCTTTATAATCACCCTGTTATGGTGTGACGTTTGATGTTATCAAGATACTCTTTGGTGTTAGTGATTGACATAATCTCATTGTCTAAGGATTAGGATCACTTCGTATGATGTTATAGCAATATAAACTCAATGACTTTGATCGTAATGCTATACTTCGGATGAATGTTCATCACACCATTACACTAATGTTGTGACCTCGTTATTAACAACATACAATGTCTATGATCAGGAAACCTTTAATGTTTCCGTATTAATACAATTATAGCATAATGTTTGCTAGTTATGAGAGAGGCATAACTAGGAACTTTCTGTTTGTTTATTAAACACACATGTATTAACATTTCTGTATTAATACAATTATAGCATGCAAAATAAACATCTATCATATACTTGGAATATACATAATAAACACTTTATTATTGCCTCTCAGGGCATATCCCTTCATGAGCATCTCATCGATCTTTTTATTTACTATGTGCATAGATTTTTATTGAGGATGCTTCACAGAATGCTCACTATGGTGATGCTACAAGTTTCCACTATGATTAGGCATGGCTTAGAATAGCGGCCCATGCGTTTCTCTAAGACATATATATATACTCCATGAACTCACAAGCTCCCCTTTTATTTCACACCGCCGACATCCGCAAACAAAAGAGCATGGTAGCAACTGGATATGTATCCGTGTTGAAAGCGTTCCACGTTGACAGCACGGTTCTGCTAACTCCTAGCCTATAATTTGTAAGCATATAACTTTCATGGACAGGTCACAATGGTTCAGGATTATTAAGTGCAAGGAACAAAGTGTGCCATCAAGTTCATGAGAGCTTTACTAACTACCTTTCCCAAAACAGACAAACATTTTATTTGGAAGAAAACAAGGCATAATGAATATGCACTGAAATAGCGAATGATGCTAATAGGTAGGTATGGTGGACACTATTGGCAATATTGGTTTTGGGGATTTGGAAGCACAAGTAGAGCTCATACTCAGTGCAAGTGAAGGCTAGCAATAGAGAGGGAGCGACAAACGAGAGAGCAATAACTATCATAATTATGCTTGCAACAAAACAGGACTAATTATGGCATGAAAGTGATACAAGAACTCTAAGGCAAAATAAATCACTTGTCGTGGTATTGCCGACGAGTACGCCATGGAGGGGTCCTCACAGTGCGTGTTTAGAGACGTGGGGTAAGGCGGACGGTTGACGGGTACGAGGTAACACAGCTTACCCAGGTTCAGATCCCACAACGGTGGAGGAATCCTACTCCTGCTATAAATCACTATAAGGGCAATACGCCGAGTTACAGAGATAGGTTCGCTGTGCGAGGTGTGTGTAAAACGATGCCCTGAAGGCTCCCATAGGCCCGACTTATATAGTCGCCAGGTCCTAGGGTTACAGGGAAAAGTCCTAGCCGGACAGGTTACAGAGTCCTTTACCGTCTATCACTAGTCTTGTGTATCTTGTACTCCAAGGCTTTGGGTACGCTGGTGACTCCACCGTAGCCTTCCTTTATACGGCATGGGCCTCCCTTCTGGATCCACCTAACTGGGCCGCCCAGCAGGCCACAGGCCATGCTACCGACTATGGGCCACCCGGGTTAGTCGGATAAGAGATATGCTATGAGGATACCCATATAGCATATCCCCAATTGTAGCCCTCGGAGAACTCCGAGATCTTGCGCCGTCTTGCCTCTTCCCGTGGAATGCTCCGTCTAGATGGATGTCGGCAAATCGTCAAGCAATATCTTGTAGTCCTCCCAAAGAACCCTACAAAGGTTTCTCCGTCTTCTATGAGTAAGTCGGAGAAATGCTGAATCTTCCATCGTATGCTTCCGTAGTCGGATTAAATCCGTCCATGCCGGAATCTTCGATGGGACGGCTCATCTATCATGTCAGTTATGACGATGTAGGCTCTAGGTCAGCGACGCCTCGTAACTCACACATGCAGAGAACGCAATCATATCCGATTTTCCCGCGCGAGCGATACGAACCGTTGGCGGCGACGGTTGGAGACATGGCAAAATTACCGTGCATGTTCACGAACACGTCGTCTACGCGGAAACCGTCCGATTAGCTGCACGAATCTTGACGCAGAGTAAGATAAATAGTAACCGTGGGACACTTGCCACTTTTTCACCCCATTCTCTCGCGTCATCATCTTCTTCCTCTAGCCGCACGCCTCCTCGAGCCCTCCGTGGAAAACCTCGAAGAAACCCTAGCCTCTCTCTCTGCACCAGTTGTGTCCTCCCAGTCCTTCATGGCCGGCAGCAGCTCCTCCCCTTTGATGGCGGCGTCGAGCGAAGCCACGGCGAAGCCGGCGAGCACCGTCGTCGTGCCCCCTGAGGGCCTGGTCATCCCCGCGTCAGTGGTGATTGAAACCACTGGTGGTGACCATAATCTGGCAGGGCTGGAGCCTCTGGAAGAAAAGCCAGACTCGCTCAAAGGCGACTGGCGCGGCTCGGACATCACCGGCCGCGACATCCAAGAGATGGTCGCCGAGGGCTACCTCTTCGCGACGGAGGGGCTCGCCTGGCGGGCGACGCCGGCCGGCGAGGTGACACCTTCTCCCCAAGCCGGAGAAAAGGTGTACCTCAAGGCTCAGCTGGTACGCGGCGTTTCTCTGCCCATCTCCCACTTCTTTTTGTCCGTCTTGAACCACTTCAAAGTCCAACCCCATAACCTCTCCCCCAATAGTATCTTAGTGCTTAGCAACTTCGCGACACTTTGTGAGGGTTACCTAGGGATTAAGCCTAGGTTAGACTTGTTCGTGTATTTCTTCACCGTCAAACGTGAAGCCGGACATGGTAGGGAGGAGCTTAGGAACTGCGGCACCATAAGCTTCAAGATCCGACCTGGCCGGCGGTTCCCCGACATCGTCTGCCACGAGTCGTGCAAAAACTGGCAGCAGACGTACTTCTATGGCCCCGACATTCCTTTGGCGGGCCGAGAAGTAACGTACCCGGACTTCGTGGACGGAGCCGCCGCTGAAGTTTCCACATGGAGATCCCATGCCTCCCTTCCCTCCGACCTCAACGCTTCTCGTGCAATAAGGCGGATCGAGTGGTTCGTAGAGGCGGGTTTGACCGGCTTGGACCTAGCCATGTGCTGGTTCATCAGGCGAATCCAACCCTTGCAGCACCGCGCGAAGTTCATGCACGAGTACACGGGTGATCGAAAGGATTCCCTTCAGATCTCCGTGGATAACTTCTCGAGCGAATCCGTCAAGCTCCGTCTGAAGGACATCGTCAAGGTGAAGGATAAGAAGCGCGGCTTCACCATCACCTGCGACATGTACGTAGATGGCAAGTGCCCAAAGGTAGGTATTTATTTTCCGTGTATGACATTGCTCCAGTTTCTCCGTCTTGCCGGTGCCATCTTATCTAACACGGTGATTTCTTACTTAACAGCTTACCAATCTAGATGAGGACAACCTGGCTGCCCAAATCTACGATCCAAAGATGAAGGAAGTCACGGTCGTGTCCGACAATGACGCCCCGTTGGCGTGAAAGCGGAAGAGCTCCACCTCTGACGCTGCCGACGGAGGAAAGAAGAAGACGGAGGGTGGAGCCTCCAAAAAGAGTACTGCCGCCCTGGAGGCGGAAAAGAAGAAAGCCACCGAGATGTTTGCCAAAGCGCCCCCCCCCTAGTGTAAGCCTCTTATTCTACGACATTGTCTTATTCATCTGTCTTATTCCTGTACTTATGCATTTTGCACGTTTCACAAAGAAAGCCACAACCAGCCTCAAGAAGTCCTCCAAGACTCTTGGGGCTTCTAGAAATATCAAAGATATGCTGCATCGCGACTCCTCTCCCGCCATCGCCCCTGCTACTCCTGCCGTCAAGCCCTCCTCCGCTCCGACAAGCTCCCAAGTCCAGGAGGCACTAGGCCCTTCCGCCATGGAAGTGGATTCTGGCGCCTCTACCGAACTCGCTGTTGTCGGCGAGAAGGCGACGGAGGAGAGCGCTGCTCTTCAAATGGCTGAAGCTCCGGCTAAGGATTCCATCGGTAGCGGCAAGGCGGTGGTGGGAGATGGTACTTCTGCCGAAGGCGGCGCCTCTGCTGCCTAGAAACCCTTCGAGTTCCCAAAGATTATTTACCCGGAGCTCATGCCGAGTAACACAACTATGGTTCCTAGAGGAGTGCCGTCATCTCCGACGTGCGGTCTTGAGGAGCTACTCCGACAAGCAGGCATCTTGCAAGGAAACAGAATTTCCTTTGGCAAGCTGCTGGCCGAGAGCGCTACAAACCTCAAGATCATCGCACTTGTAAGTTTTTAATTTACCTTTTGCATTTCGTATGAGTATCCCACTGTAGCCCCCGAGGATGTAGACGGAAAAGCATAGGTTTTGCATCTATATGCTCTAAGAGTGACTAGTGAGAAAAACCTCTCACTATAGACCCCAAGCATTTAGATGGAAGAAATTATTCCGACTAGATGCTTTAAGAGTAGCAGACACAGTGTTCATAATTTTCAGTGATGTAGCCCCCAAGACTCTAGTTGTAACTGAATTAGTTCCGACTAGATGCTTAAAGAAAAGCTAAGCATTTTCCGAGCTAAAAACTTTATACTGTAGCCCCCAAGCTTCTAATCGAGAACTGAATTAGCTCCGACTAGATGCTTTAAAGAAAATCTAAGCATATTGATAGGTTTAAAAACTCTCGCTGTAGCCCCCGAGCACCTAGATGGAGAATCTCCGACTAGGGGCTCCAAGCAGACCAAACAGCGACTTAACTTTGTATTTGCTTCCACAGAACGAGAATGCTTGGAGGGGCATGGCCAATGACAAGTATCAGAAGATGCGCGCAGATCTTGAAGCCGAAAAGGGTAAAACTGCCATCTTGAAGGAACAGATCATCAAAAACAAGAGTCTGTTTTCTTTTTGCGTATTTCCGTCTTACTTTTGTGCCCTTAATCTCCGAGTACTCAATGTGTACTTTGTGTTCTCCGACTTGCAGAGCATGTTGCCAAGGCCAAGGATATTGTCGAGCAGTCTAAGCACATCCAGCAGCTGGACAGCGAGAACAAGATCCTTAAGAAGGAGAGGGAAGAAATGCTGAAGATGCACGAGGATTCCATGAAAGCCCTGCAGGACTCCGCCTCCGCGGAGATCAATCGCTTGAAGGAGGAGCTTGCGATCCTAAAGGATCAGAAGCAAGCTGCTGATGAGCAAAACCTTCGCCATAACGAAGCGTTTAAGCTCCTCCAACAAGAGAAGGAATCCTTGGCGGACACCATCTAGCAGGCTAAGGCCAACATCTCCAGTAAGTGTCCTCCTCCTTGTAGTTTTGTAGTCTGGATACTTAGAATTTTTTGAACTCATGCAATCCTTGTCGGAATTTTCAGCGCCCATGGGTTTAACCCGCTCGCCTCCGTCGGATAAGGAATGCATGGTTCTTGCCGGCAAATTCACCAATACCTCCATCGCCCAAGCCAAGGAGATTGCCAAGCCCCTTCAGATCTATATCACGGCCTCGGACTCCGTGACGAAGTACTCGGAGATTCTGCGCCGAGCCCCCGAGCGTGTCGCGAGCTGGAAATCTTCATGCACACGGGCTGGTGCAAGGATGGCGCTGTCTATGGTGAAGGCATACTATGAAGATGCCGACATCGACACGGTGACATCTGGCATCCCCGATGTGGATGATGACGGAAAGGAGATTGATCACGAAGCCATCATGTCATCACTCACGGGTTATGACACCAGGGTTGCCGAGTTGGTGGATGTTGACGTCTTCGTGCCCAGGAACTTCATCGACAACGTCAACCAGGACTCCTCCGAGTCTCATCACAGCGCCGACGTCGAGGGTGATTCTCCGGCTGGCGATGATGTGGCCTCCAAGTCTCCTGCGCCCAAATAATGAAAAACTTTGTAATTTCTGTTTCACCTCTGGAGTGTGCACGGGAAAAAACTTGTTGATGTAATCTTAAGGCGAAAAACAATGGTTGTCGTATCCTGCTACTTAAGAATTCAGTTTCAGCATGTATATTTTTTTAAGCAAGTGCTGGCTTATCCATTACTCTGGTTCTTATGTTTGACTTTTCGTGAGTCGGAAGACTCGTTGTCGGAACCATGCGCTTAGGTGATGATGCCCAATGGCACCATCAATAACCTGAGCACAAAATAGCCGACAATAAGTGCCAAAAGTCACTACTCCAGAATCCACATAAAAACGACAAAGAATGTGTAGACCAGAAAACTTAAGTTAACGCCCGTAGGCGGAATTTTCACAAGTGCAATCGCAAGACTTGTGCATAAAGGTTTTATATGATCCAAAAATGAACACTAAAGGAGGTAAAAGACTCAGTAATATGAGTGAACCAAAGAGCTTTATTTCATTGATCATATAAGAGGTACATAATTAGATAAAAAATGCTAAGTGTAGAAAGGACGTAGCTGTGCTATGTTCCATGGCCGATCAAGCTCCGGGTAGTCATCATTCGGGTCACGTCGCTTACGCTTATGATCCTTGTTGGGTCTATCCTTGAGTTCACGATTGTCGACAAGGTAGTAAGACCCATTGAGCAGCGCCTTGCTTATGATGAACAGTCCTTCCCATGGCGGGGATAATTTGTGTGACTTCTTCTGCTTAAGTCGGAGCACCAAATGCCCCTCTTTAAATGAGCAATGCCGAACGCGGCGACTATGGTAGCTGCGTAGCTTCTGCTGGTAGATGGCGGATCTTTGGCATGCCAAAACACGCTCCTCCTCGAGAAGGTCCACATCTAGGCGCCTGGATTCTTCAGCGTCATCTTCGTCGTAGGCGGCAACTCTTGGTGCATCGTGGAGGATGTCGGAAGGTAGGATGGCTTCTGCTCCATATACCATGAAATAAGGGGTGTAGCCGGTGGATCTGTTGGGTGTAGTTCGTAAACTCCACAACACAGATGGTAATTCTTCCGCCCAGGCTCCAGCTGCTCTATGTAGAGGTGCCTCAAGACGTGGCTTGATTCCCTGCAGAATTAATCCGTTGGCTTGCGCAGGATTTCTATACCTTCTAGCTGGGAAACGCACTTTAGGTATACACCAGTAGTGCTCCTTTTATAGAGTTGCCCATTAATTATGGTATAACCCTTTGCTCGCCGTACTATTTGCCGTCTTTCGACCTCGTCGTCGGGCAAAGTTCCGTGTTCGAGATACTCCATGAACAGTTTTGTCCAAGCCAGAGGGATCTTTGTCACCATGTTGACGAAAGAGTCAGCTCTATCCGGGTTGTCGATGTCGGCGCCCTTCACAGATGGTGTGCGTAGATGCTCTAGGAAAACTCCTGGCGAAATTTGTTTGCGCCCTGATCCAAGCTTAGATAGTAGATCAGCCGCCTCGTTTTGCTCCCTAGGCACATACTTGACTTCGTAGCCCAAGAAGCTCTTGGCTATCTCGTCCACTTCATCGCGATATGCCGCCATCATAGGGTTCCGCGCATTCCAGGTGCCAGCCACCTGCTGGGCAACCAAGTCGGAATCTCCACAGCAAACTATGCGCTTGATGCCAATATCCTTGGCTACACGCAGTCCGTGAATGAGTGCTTCATACTCCGCCGTGTTGTTTGTAGCCTCGAAGTGGATCTACAGAACGTAGTGCAGCTTGTCTCCTTTTGGTGACTGTAGTAGTACACCAGCCCCCAAGCCGTTGAGCAACTTTGATCCGTCAAAGTGAATCACCCAGTACTCTGGTTCTGGCAGTGGAGTAGTATCTGGCATCTCTGTCCAATATGCAATAAAATCCGCCAAAGCTTGTGACTTGATAGCGTCGCGTCTCTTGTAGGTGATCTCGAAGGCGGCAAGTTCAATGCCCCACTTCGCGACCCTTCCTATAGCGTCGCTGTTGTTGATAATGTCGGACAGTGGAGTCTTGCTCACTACTGTGATTGGGTGCTCCTAAAAGTAATGCCTCAGCTTCTGAGAAGCGAGGAATACTCCATAAGCTATCTTTTGGTAGTGCGGGTAACGCTGCTTGGACTCCGTCAAGACCTCGCTTACATAGTAAACTGGCCGTTGAACTCCGTGCTCATAGCCTGGTTCCTTCCGCTCTACCACGATGACGATGCTAATAACCCGGTTGGTTGCCGCCATGTAAATTAACAGGGGCTCTCCAGGCTTGGGTGCTGCAAGGATGGGCACTGAGGAAAGAATCTCCTTGAGCTGCTTCAATGCTGCATCTGCTTCGTCTGTCCATGTGAATTTGTCCGCCTTCTTCAGCAACTTGTACAGTGGCAAAGCCTTCTCTCCAAGTCGGCTAACGAACCGACTAACTGCTGCAACACAACCTGTTAGTCGTTGAATGTCCTTTAGGCATGTCGGACGGTTTATGTTTAGGATGGCCTTGATTTTCTCTGGGTTGACCTTGATTACTCGCTGGGAAATGATGAAGCCCAACAATTTGCCGGCTGGAACCCCGAAGACGCACTTCTTAGGGGTGAGCATCATGTTGTATTTCCGGAGATTATCAAAGGTTTCTTTTAAGTCGGAGATTAAGTCGTTTGACTTTTTAGACATCACCGCGATATCGTCCACGTAGGCGTGAACGTTCCGACCAATTTGGTCGTGGAGGCAACGTTGCATTGTCCGCTGGTAGGTAGCACCTGTGTTTTTCAGCCCAAAGGGCATCGTGACATAGCAAAACGTGTCGTATGGGGTAGTGAATGAAGTGGCCAATTGGTCCGACTTCCTCATCTTGATCTGGTGGTATCCTGATTATGCATCGAGAAAACACAAAAGTTCCGAGCCAGCCGTCGAGTCAATGACTTGGTCAATGCGAGGCAAAGCAAACGGATCTTTGGGACATGCTTTGTTCAAGCCGGTGTAATCAACGCACATTCTTAATTCATTGGTTCCCTTTTTGGGGACAAGTACAGGATTGGCCACCCATCGGGTGTGAAGGACTTCTCGGATAAACCCAGCCTTAAGTAACCTAGCTATCTCTTTGCCAATGGCGCGTCTCTTCTCATCTCCGAAGCGTCGTAGAGGTTGTTTCACTGGTTTACATTTTGGATCTATGTTTAAGCTGTGCTCGGCAAGTTCCCTAGGTACACCTTTCATGTCGTCAGGTTGCCAGGCAAAGATGTCCCTATTCTCATAGAGGAACTCGACGAGCGCGCTTTCCTATTTGGGATCCAGATTCGTCCTAATGGCGACGGTCTTGGAGGCATCGCCTACCACAAATTCCACCAGCTTGGTCTCGATGGCGGCCTTGAACACAGGAGCGGAGTCGGAGATTTGCTTCTTCGACGCGGGCATCTCTGAGTCATTGACCTTGCTCTGGATCTCCTTGAATTCTTCGCTGTAGAGGACAGCTTCTGCAACGGCTGCTTCATTGATCTTGCAGTCCCTTGCCTTGGTAAAGCTTCCGGATACGGTGATGACGTCGTTTGGTCCGGGTATCTTGAGTTTGTTGTAGACGAAGAATGGCTTGGCCATGAACGTGTGGAATATGTCGCGGCCGAATATGACGTGGTACACACTCTTGAAGGGGACCACCTCAAAGGTCATGCGCTCTTGGCGGTAATTATTAACGTCGCCGAAGGCTACCTGAAGCGTAATGCACCCAAGGGACCGAGCCTCCCGACCAGGAACTACGCCATGGAACACGGTGTTGGTCTGCCTTAGGTTTGCCTCTGTCAAGTTCATCTTCTGCAGTGTATCCAGGTACATGATGTTGATGCTACTTCCACTATACACCATGCACTTGGTGAAATCCACGCCGTCAATCAATGGGTTGATGACCATGGCATACTGGTTCTCCGTGGGCACAAGGTCTGGGTGGTCCATCCTGTCCCAAGTGATTGGAACCTCCAACCAGCGCAGGTATTGGGGAACTGGGGGGAGAGTGGCCATCAGGATCCTTAGAGAGGTCTTCTGTTGTTGGACGGTGGGGGTGCCAAGGAAAGTGTGGTAGACTGGGGCCTTCTTTGCGAAGGGGTTCTTGCCCTTGTCGTCGCTCTTGGCGGCGTGCTTGGGGTCAACGTCCTCGTCCATGTCACTTGAATCCTTGGACTCCTCCTCCATCTTCTTCCCCTTGCCCTTGCCTCGCGGTCTGTTCTTCCGACTTCACTTGTAGCCGGACTCCGGGTCTTCCTTGAGGTCGTTGACGAACTTGCAGTGTCGATTGGTATGGGTGGCCTTGTCGTTGACATCGAGGTGTACGAGGAACGGCATATCGCGGTACTCCTCGTATGTTTGGGGAACGCGGAGCAGCGCCGAGTTGGTTTCACTTCCTCGTTGATGCCCGCGGCCTGCTCCCTGTCCTCGGCCACGCTTTCCGCCTTCTCCTCGTCCTGTAAAAGTCATAGCGACCATGTCGGTAGATTGCTTTTCTTCTAGAGAGGTTTTCCGCTTTGTACTGCTGTTCCTCCGAGCTTGGGTTGGAACGGCCGTTGCCGGCAAAGAGCCACGAGCATCGTCGTCGGCAGCTGCGAACTCACTAGCTAACTGAATCATCTGATTCAAGTCAAGCTGATGATTGTCCTGCAAGCGCTTTAGCTTATGTCGGAGTAACGTGCCCCTTTCCAACCCATCAATGAAGGCAGCCATAGCGGTCTGAGCGTGCACTCCTGCGCAGGAATTCTTCATGTCCAGCCAGCGGGAGAGGTAGGCGTGAGATGTCTCGTCTTTCTCTTGCACGCACCGCTGTAGATCGCCCATAGTGTGCAGGGACGCTTGTTTGTACCCTCAAAGTTCTTGGTGAATGCCTTTTGCATATCCAACCAGTTGTAGATAGATTTCTCCGGCAAGTCGTCCATCCATTAACGGGCCGTACCCGCCAACATTAACGGGAGGTACTTAACGGCGACGTTGGGGTTGCCTCCGGCAATCTCCACCGCGTTGCCGTAGTCCTGCAACCATGTGGCGGGCTTGGCGGTGCCGTCATAGGGCTTGATGGTCTTGTCAATCCGGAAACCTTTGGGGTAAGTTGCGGACCGTATTGCAGGTCCAAAGCAACGTGGTCCCAGGTATGGTCCTTCCCGGGCCTCGTGGATCTTATCGATCCGCGAACGTGCATCGTACGGCTCCGGGTTCTTCTTCTTGTTGTCAACAGGGGATGGGCTGCGTGAACGACGTGGGCCTCTTCCGCCATGGTGACTGCTTGGCGGTGACAGAGGCGGAGGTGGCGGTGGCTTAGCCTTCTTGTTGTTACCCTCCTGCGACGCCTCACGCCTGTTACGGTTGCTTGTCGGACACAGAGGGTCGTGGTGCGACCTGCTTTTGTGTCCTTGGTGGCGCTCTTCATCATGAAGGGTCTGTGCCGCGTTATCGCGGATGACGATGCCACACTGCTTTGGAGGGGGCATATCCGTACGATGGTGAGCCTTGTAATCTTCCTGACGTCGGGGGGATCGGGGAGGTGGCGATGGGCGGCGAGATCGGGCTTTTTCTCCGTGGTCAGAGGATATGGGGATAGCATCCTTCCTGTTGCGCGCATCCCTCCGTCTTCGTTCTGATGAACCCGTCTGTGATCCGACGTCTTGAGGAGATCTGTCCCTTGGCGGTTTATACTGGCTAGATCGGCAGAGCGCTGGGTTAGACTCAAGCCTCTGGGAGGTGGCCTTTTCCTGCTGCTCTACCTCCTTGGTCACTAGGTCATAGACCTGTTCTACTGCCTCAGGCGATCTATCCTGCTCCAGAAGGGTCTTGGCGACGACGAGGTTAAGGAGTGGGGTGGGCATCACCTGCTTGCCTTCACTATCAATGTATGGCTTGGCCTGTGCCGGCTTCGAGGGAGCCCATCCTAGGTTGCGCGGTACACCAGGATCGTTGATGACGCGAGCCGGAGCCTTCTTAGCCTTCTACTGCTGCAACAGAGTCTTGTACTCAGCCTCCATTGCTCTAGCTTTCTCTATGGACTTCTGCGCATTGACCAGGTCTCGATCTAGTTTAGCGCCTTGCTCCGTGATGGCTTGCGCCTCCTCCAGCAGCTGCTGGCGCTTCTCGTCAAGCTGAGTCACGTTCCGGATATGATCAACGGTTAGTAGCTCAACGAGGAGATTTCCGTACATCACTCTATCAGCTGGAGTAACATGGGCTGTTGCCGACCTGGACGCTGGAGGCGGCAAGTTTGCGGTGTTGTTGTTGCTCGGACCGGTGCCGAGTTCCTGCGGCTGCTGCACTGGTTTAGGCGGAGGAGGCATGACCTTTGCGCGATCATCGTCAGCAGCAATTAGTGGCCCCTTCCCCTTTTCCAGCGCCGTAGGCGGAGCTTGCCCGGGTTGATCTTCATCCGGCGCTGTCCCAATGGTTACGAACACCCCTCGAGACATGACGGTGTTATTATCTTGCTCGTCGCGCGAGTACTCCTCCTCCATCTCCTGCATAGCGGAGTCTAGCTCTTCTGGACTGAAGTCTATTTCCTCTGAATCTGCACTGAAATCAGCATAAAGCGCGTCAACGACAGAGTCGGAGGGTGCCAGGACTTCCTCGATGATGGGTGGTGGAGGTGCAATGGCCTCGACGATGACTGGAGGTGGTGGTGCTGCTACGAAGATGGTGGCTGGAGGCGGTGGTGGTGGTGGCTGAAACGGAGGGGCTCTATGAGCGCAAGAGCTGTTTGAGCCGCCGCTTCAGCCTCCACGTAGTTGCTGACGGTGTTCACCATGTCTTCGAAGGTAAGGCGTCCTGACGCCTTTTGCCATCTTAGAGAATGTCGGAGAAGCGTGCCATGGTCCAGTCCTTCCACAAAGTGATAGATAGCATCATCATTGGGGTAGTGGGCCAGATCGGCTCGTATGCGGAGCCACCTGGCCAGGTAATCGTGGGGGTTTTCGCCCTCTCTCTGAAAGCAGCGCGCCAGATCGAAGATGGTAACCACGCCGACGAACTTGGATCTCTGCTGTCCAGACGCACGGACAAAGCCGGCAGACTTGCAGTGATCTTCTACCTTTATATCCTACACAGGGGCGGTTTGGGTGGGTCTTGAATTTTTCCGATCTTTGCCGGCAAACTCCGAGGAGAGATCCGACATCGATCCTTCCGCGAACATATCCTGCCCGTAGGCGGTCCGTGGGGGTCTTGATGCTTTCCGATCTTTGCCGACAAACTCTGAAGAGAGATCCGACATCGATCTTCGGCGAACGTATCCTGCCCATAGGCGGTCCGTGCGGGTCTTGATGATTTCCGATCTTTGTCGGCAAACTCCGAAGAGAGATCCGACATCGATCCTTCCGCGAACGTATCCTGCCCATAGGCGGTCCGTGCGGGTCTTGATGCTCCTCCGTCTTCCAGGGGACTAGTGCCCGAGTCGGTTTCGCCGATGAAAAGGTGGATGTCTCCGATAGGAACGATCGAACACCGCGTAGGGTTCGTCTTCGCCGGGATCCAGAACTCGTCGGGAGGGACGATTGGAACGTTGCCGGTAAAGAGAACGCTACCGATGGCTACGGTTTCGCCGATTCCCCCGAAGATCTTGGTCCTCGCCCGCTGAAGAGCCTGAAGCGCCTCTTGCCCCACGGTGGGCGCCAACTGTCGTGGTATTGCCGACGAGTACGCCATGGAGGGGTACTCACAGTGCGTGTTTAGAGACGTGGGGTAAGGCGGACGGTTGATGGGTACGAGGTAAAACAGCTTACCCAGGTTCAGATCCCACAACGGTGGCAGAATCCTACTCCTGCTATAAATCACTATAAGGGCAATACGCCGAGTTACAGAGATACGTTCGCTGTGCGAGGTGTGTGTAAAACGATGCCCTAAAGGCTCCCATAGTCCCGACTTATATAGTCGCCAGGTCCTAGGGTTACAGGGCAAAGTCCTAGCCGTACAGGTTACAGAGTCCTACACCGTCTATCACTAGTCTTATGTATCTTGTACTCCAAGGCTCCGGGTACGCTGGTGACTCCACTGTAGCCTTCCTTTATCTGGCATGGGCCTCCCTTCTGAATCCACCTAACTGGGCCGCCCAGCAGGCCACAGGCCATGCTACCGACTATGGGCCACCCGGGTTAGTCGGATAAGAGACATGCTATGAGGATACCCATATAGCATATCCCCAACATCACCGAGGCTTACTAACTATTGTTTAGTCATATCTATGCGTGAGCATGTGCCAAGTCGATTCACATGAAACATTTAGAGGAGGATACCACAATATCATACCAAGTTATGAATAGAGCAATGCAAGCAAACATTCATATGACATGCTACAAACTATTAGCAAGCTGGAGCTAATCACAAGAAACCAAGAACTACTAAGCATCTATCAAAAATATACACCTTACATGAACAGACTAAGCATGCTCACAATGATGACTATATGTACAAATATGAAAACAAATAGAGTTTGTTACCAGCCTCTTACCACACCTCAAGTTGTCTTAATCTTCATTATTGCCCTTCACTTGTGTGACTTGAATAATAAAATAAAACCAAAATCCACTAAGGATGGCTGAACCCTGCAAAGAACTCACAAAACCAAAGAAGAATGTCACATCCCAAGATTTTCCAAATCTTGTAATGTGAAAATAAATTAATAAAATAAAATTTTGTTTGATTTTCAAGGCCAGAAGAAACTTTTTGAATTTAAATGGAACCCCAAACCCATTTGAATCAAATAAAGTCCTAAAGGGATTTAAAAAGATAAACATTTTAAATAAAGGAAAACAAAATATTTTGGAAATACTATTTTTGATCATTAAAATAAAAGGATTTGGTTTTCAATTGAAATAAAAGTTTTATAGATAAAGATTATTTTATAGAGCCAAATTAAACCTTGGCCAAGTCTTTGATTAAAACAATTTGTTTTGATAAAAATAGTAAAGGTTTATTTAAATAAAAAAATGAGGATTTAATATCCAATTTTTATTTAAGTAAAGGCTTTTTCCATTTTAAATAAACACCAAAACTTATTATTTTGTTTTAAATAAGTTTTCTAAGTATTTTATATTCACAAACAAAACCTACTAGAGTGTTTTGGCTTTATTTTAGATTTCAAAATAAATATTTTAAATAAAATAAATCCTAATTGATTTAATAATGAAAGTCTATTATATTTAATTAATAATGGACTCTAAAATAAAAGGGTATTTTGTTTTAAAACAAATTTCCAAATATTATATACTTCCCAAATAAAACCTACTGATTTGGTTTTGAAAATATTTAGGTTTCAAATAAAGATTTTATTAATAAAATCAAACTCTATTTGATTTAATAACTAAGACCCATTTTATTTAATTATTAATGGACCCTAAAGTAAAAGGATTATATTATTTTAAACAAGTTTTCCAAATATTCTTTATTTCCAAATAAAACCTACTGATTGGGTTTTGAAAACATTTGGATTTTAAATGAAAATTTTATTAATTAAAACAAACCTTATTTTATTAAATAACTAATGATCCATTTATTTAATTAATAAATGGAACATAAAAAGATTTAAAATAATATTTTATTTTAGAATGTGAATTATGATGTTAAACAGAACCAAAAATCAATTACAATAGTTTGAATTGTTTGAATGGTTTGAATGTTTGAAATGTTGATTGAAAATCAAATCAGCAAATAGAAAAAGAAAAGGAAACTGTTTCTGTACAAAAAAAAGAGAGAAACAACAGCGGCCCAATTACCCCGGCCCAAACAGCCCACCTAGCCCAATCCCCACCCCACCGCAGCGAAGCGTTTTCCACCGTAGAAAGAACCCTCGGAGCAACCGACAAGTGGACCCCTCCCCTTCTTCTTTCCTTTCACTGCCAGCGGACCCCACACCCTACTGCTCTTCTTCCCCACCCGCGAACCACACCTTTCCCCCTCGCCGGCCGTTGCAGGTGAGTTAAACCCGACGTAATTCACATTGAAGGATAGATTAAACCCGCCATTGACCATGCGCGTTAAAACCCCAGCGTCTCCTCCTCCTTTCCCCTCTGCCTCCTTCCCCGAGCACGCCCCCAGGCTGCCGTATTTCGCCAGCCACTCTCCCTGTCTCCGACGAGGTCCATTGACGATTCCATCCAAACCAGACCACCCCATGCCACACTGAGCACACGAACAAGTTCCCCACTCCCAGACCTTCCTCCCCGTACCACCCATTTGACCGCGGGCGCCCCAGAGCCTCGGCTACGACAAACTTCCGAACGCCGCCGTGTCTGCAACCTCTCCGACGATCTTCCTCGGTAAGCACTGACCGCCCCGCGTCTTTCCGATCACACCAACGTATTCGCCTTGGTCTTGCGTACCTAACTATGCCCTCGGTTTGCCTCCGCATGATCTGCAACGTCGACTTCAACCTTAGACAGAGCCTCCCGACGTTGTCTTCAACTCCGGCGAGCAATCAAGCCCGACCCAGTGCGCCCCTTCACCAACCCGTACCACGTTGAGCATCAGCGAGCGTCAACGAACCCGGTGAGCACACTCCCCCTCTTCTTCGCTTCCTATATCGCCGGCGCCGCCGTGAAACAGAGTCGCCGCCGCCAGCAGCCGCCGCAGCGCCGCCCGTCTATGGTCGAACACTCTACAGCCGTCCGATCTAGATTGAGCGAGCAGGATTAGAATCACTTAACGCGAAGGGGTATGCGTTCAGGGCCGCACGATTAGACTTAATCCAACGCACCACAGCCGCGATCCAACCGAACCGGTATCGACCAATGAAACAGCGCCGCGTGTCACCTATTTGGTTTAAAACAGAATTTGAAAACAGAAACTTTTGCAAACTTCAAACCCTTATATCTTTGGATCCACACGTCCAAATTTTGCAAATTTTATATCAATGAATTCGGGAGAACAAGACCTAGCCAACCATGCCCTTAGTTTAGCAAATAGTAGCTGTTAGCTTGTTCGAAATTGCAGAAACATTTGTATGCTTGTTATGAATGTAAAAATTGTTTAAAAATGATTTTTGGATTAAAACCTTTGAAAAATGGTTTGTTGTGACCTTACTGACCCTAGGAAACAACCCTTGGTATGAAAAATGATTCCAGTAAGATTTAGGTTAGATTACTTGACTTAGTCATTTTCTAGCCAAATAAAAAGAATTAATTTTATTATGGAAATGTTTATGGGAAGAAAACTTTGAGTAGATGGTTTGGACCAAACCTACTGACCAAAACACCAAGTTTTGCAATAGCAACTCATTTGGTGAACCCTATGGGCTAATGCCTTAGTAAAAATATTTCTACACCACATAAAATAACACTTTGTTTTGAAAATGGTTTTGAAGTGAAACCTTTTGCAAATGACTTGGCCACTTTAGGAAATGACCATTAGATGTACCCAAATGACTATGACCCACTAGGAACCACTTTTTAAAACAAAACAAAGCTTGGCATGCTTGCATGCATTTCTTTGACTATGTTATTTATGTGTGTTGTTTTGCTTGATTGGTAGATTGAGTTTGTGCCTTGCTTGATTGATTTGTAGTGACTTGAAGAGTGTGATTGTTGCAAAGATCAAGAAGTGAACCTATACTCTACCAAAAAGGCAAGTGATGCTTCATACTTTCTATCCTATTACTTTCACTATGCATTAGTGATTTTGCTAAGTAAAACTTGCATGGATTTTGCTAAGTATAGATCTTGCTATAGGAAAACCTAGTAGATGAATCCTTAGTAGGATTTTTCCTAAGTTAGAGATTCCTACTACTACCAAGCTTAGCCTAGCTAATAGAAAACATGGGTGGAATATATATTCACACTATGGAAAAATATTCTAAGTCTAAGGACTTGTGATTTTGTCTAATAAAACAACTAAACTAATAAATCACCTGGGTGGAATGGGCTTGCTTGGTGGAGAATGGTTGAGTGGTTCACAATGCCATAGGCTTGGCTTGTGTATCTCACTTGTGGATGGCCACCCAGGAAACAAAGGGATTTGAGATGTCAAATGTTGAGAAGCTTCAAGTGCAACCACTTGGCAATATGGGCTCTGCCATGATCATATAGGTTGCAATAACTTAGCCATATGGACAGTGGGTGGTAGTGTTTGTTAGGTTGGAGCGCGTCCATTTTGGTCTAAGGGAAGGCTTCTGAAAGATTTTGTCTTGGGAAACCAAGTCTTGTGGGTAAAGTGCACCACCTCTGCAGAGTGTAAAATCTAAGTACTTAGCCATGTCCCTGGTAAAGGACAATTTGAGCATCAAGACATGGAAACAATCAAGAATCTCATCATTCAAATTTCTAAATTAAAATCTTGTGGTTTGAACAAGGGTTGTTTGAATTCTTCAATCATTGATGGAGAGATGGCTTGGTACAAGGATCTTGAAATCTTTGATTGTGGAAGAATGTTTTTGTCAAGCAAAAACTTAGTATTTTCAAATGTTAAGGAAAAATCTATTTTGAGCAATGCAAGCCTCAACTCCACTTAGCCAAATGCATATAGATGATAGATTCCACTATACAAATATAGTATCACTTGCCAATACAATTCAAATGTATTGACCCTTTGTGGCTGTAACTTGTATGTTGCAGGTTTGATTGATTTTAGTGAAGATTGATTGTTTAGGATTACAAAGTCTACAACCAACATCTGCCTGTGGCACTTTGAAGATGAAGGACCCAAGACTATATTTATTCCGCTGCAATGTAATGTAATAGCCTAACGAGCTATGTTTGATGTAATAAAATTATGTTATTCCTGGTTATAAATTTATATTATGACCTTTGTATCTTGATATTACATCTTAACTGTGGATGCTAGCTATTGATCCAGGGACTAGCATTGTAAAACACAGGAGGAACCTACCTTATTAGGTTGGGATCCCTACAGATGGTATCAGAGCATTGTGTTGCCTGTAGGATTTGTAAACCTAGGATCGGACAAAAACCCTTAGAAAAAAATAGGAGTTGTATTTTGTTCCAAAACTTATTTACAAAACAAACTTGTATACTCTTTCCTCAACCATTTTGGTTTTTAACTCTACACCTCTTCTACTTCAACTTGATGGAAAAACCTACCCATGACCAAAGACTACACCATGTACAAAGGACTTCAACATCTTCAACTCTAGTGACTTCAACATCTTCAGCATATTCACCAAGGACTTCCAATATGGATATCACCAAGGAATACAAGTGAAACAAGGAAATCTTGCTTAAGATTTAGAGACTGAGGGAATGCAAAATAAGAAAGAGCCATCAACAACTTTGAAGTATTGTGACCAAGAGTTTTTCTCAAAGAAACCAAGATCTCATACAAGAAGAATCAAGAAGGAAGGAAAGATCACAAGTAAACCATGTAGATGGACCACCATTTATAATTAAGTCAAACACACCAACTTATGTGGTGTAACAAAAATATTTTGTTGCCTAAAAATGTGCTTGAACTTTGTTGATTGAATGAATTGTTTGTTTGTGATTGCATGCACATTGTTTGTGTGAATTGTGATGTGTGTGATTAGAAATATTTCCTTAGAAATATCTTGCCTATTCTAATCTCCTATCAAACCCAAACAGATGACTACTCCAAGAGACACCAACACCAACCAAGAAGACAACATGAAAGAGATTATAGCAACCCAAAACCAGTTAAGCCAAGAGACAAGTCAGCTTTTAGCCAACAACAATGGACTAGACCCAGCCATACAAAGAATTTTTAAACTTCAATCTCAATTGTTGCAAGGATTAGTTACTCAAATGATCAACATGGGAGAAAACTTTTCCCAAAGAGCTAATGACAACAAGGATGACAAAGATGCTAATCTAGAAGGAACCCAAGCTAGCAATATTTTTAGATACAAGGATCATGCATCCAAGGAACAAGAAGATCAATACCCCAAGAAGAGAGAAAGATCTCCCACCTATGAAGAACATGAACTAGAAGAACTCCTAGCTTTGGAGAGACCCAAGAAGAAGAAGAAATTTCCCAACACTATCAAGAAGGATATTACACAAGTGCAATGTTTCAAATGCAAAGAGATGGGACACTATGCCAATGAATGCCCAGAAAAAGAAGAAGAATCAAAGAAACAAACAAGAGGTAATGGTACCCAAGAAAAAGAAAGATATCAGCCAAGTGATGTGTTTCAAATGCAAGGAACTAGTCCACTATGCAAACAATTGTCCAGAAAGGATGGAGAACAAGTTAAACAAGTCTATGAAGGATCTCAACCTTGGCCCATGAGTCAAGTATGGAAACCAAGGATTCAAAACAAAAGTTTGCTCAAGAGAAGTTTTCCCAGGATCCCAAAATGGACAATGTGTAATTTTGGTTGAAAATTTTTAAGGGTGGTAGTACCCTAGTTGTTTTGAATTTGCTTATGACCCTAGCCTCCCCAAATCTCGGGACGAGATTTATTTTAAGGGTGGTAGCCTGTCACATCCCAAGATTTTCCAAATCTTGTAATGTGAAAATAAATTAATAAAATAAAATTTTGTTTGATTTTCAAGGCCAGAAGAAACTTTTTGAATTTAAATGGAACCCCAAACCCATTTGAATCAAATAAAGTCCTAAAGGGATTTAAAAAGATAAACATTTTAAATAAAGGAAAACAAAATATTTTGGAAATACTATTTTTGATCATTAAAATAAAAGGATTTGGTTTTCAATTGAAATAAAAGTTTTATAGATAAAGATTATTTTATAGAGCCAAATTAAACCTTGGCCAAGTCTTTGATTAAAACAATTTGTTTTGATAAAAATAGTAAAGGTTTATTTAAATAAAAAAATGAGGATTTAATATCCAATTTTTATTTAAGTAAAGGCTTTTTCCATTTTAAATAAACACCAAAACTTATTATTTTGTTTTAAATAAGTTTTCTAAGTATTTTATATTCACAAATAAAACCTACTAGAGTGTTTTGGCTTTATTTTAGATTTCAAAATAAATATTTTAAATAAAATAAATCCTAATTGATTTAATAATGAAAGTCTATTATATTTAATTAATAATGGACTCTAAAATAAAAGGGTATTTTGTTTTAAAACAAATTTCCAAATATTATATACTTCCCAAATAAAACCTACTGATTTGGTTTTGAAAATATTTAGGTTTCAAATAAAGATTTTATTAATAAAATCAAACTCTATTTGATTTAATAACTAAGACCCATTTTATTTAATTATTAATGGACCCTAAAGTAAAAGGATTATATTATTTTAAACAAGTTTTCCAAATATTCTTTATTTCCAAATAAAACCTACTGATTGGGTTTTGAAAACATTTGGATTTTAAATGAAAATTTTATTAATTAAAACAAACCTTATTTTATTAAATAACTAATGATCCATTTATTTAATTAATAAATGGAACATAAAAAGATTTAAAATAATATTTTATTTTAGAATGTGAATTATGATGTTAAACAGAACCAAAAATCAATTACAATAGTTTGAATTGTTTGAATGGTTTGAATGTTTGAAATGTTGATTGAAAATCAAATCAGCAAATAGAAAAAGAAAAGGAAAATGTTTCTGTACAAAAAAAAGAGAGAAACAACAGCGGCCCAACTACCCCGGCCCAAACAGCCCACCTAGCCCAATCCCCACCCCACCGCAGCGAAGCGTTTTCCACCGTAGAAAGAACCCTCGGAGCAACCGACAAGTGGACCCCTCCCCTTCTTCTTTCCTTTCACTGCCAGCGGACCCCACACCCTACTGCTCTTCTTCCCCACCCGCGAACCACACCTTTCCTCCTCGCCGGCCGTTGCAGGTGAGTTAAACCCGACGTAATTCACATTGAAGGATAGATTAAACCCGCCATTGACCATGCGCGTTAAAACCCCAGCGTCTCCTCCTCCTTTCCCCTCTGCCTCCTTCCCCGAGCACGCCCCCAGGCTGCCGTATTTCGCCAGCCACTCTCCCTGTCTCCGACGAGGTCCATTGAAGATTCCATCCAAACCGGACCACCCCATGCCACACTGAGCACACGAACAAGTTCCCCACTCCCAGACCTTCCTCCCCGTACCACCCATTTGACCGCGGGCGCCCCAGAGCCTCGGCTACGACAAACTTCCGAACGCCGCCGCGTCTGCAACCTCTCCGACGATCTTCCTCGGTAAGCACTGACCGCCCCGCGTCTTTCCGATCACACCAACGTATTCGCCTTGGTCTTGCGTACCTAACTACGCCCTCGGTTTGCCTCCGCATGATCTGCAACGTCGACTTCAACCTTAGACAGAGCCGCCCGACGTTGTCTTCAACTCCGGCGAGCAATCAAGCCCGACCCAGTGCGCCCCTTCACCAACCCGTACCACGTTGAGCATCAGCGAGCGTCAACGAACCCGGTGAGCACACTCCCCCTCTTCTTCGCTTCCTATATCGTCGGCGCCGCCGTGAAACAGAGTCGCCGCCGCCAGCAGCCGCCGCAGCGTCGCCCGTCTATGGTCGAACACTCTACAGCCGTCCGATCTAGATTGAGCGAGCAGGATTAGAATCACTTAACGCGAAGGGGTATGCGTTCAGGGCCGCACGATTAGACTTAATCCAACGCACCACAGCCGCTATCCAACCGAACCGGTATCGACCAATGAAACAGCGCCGCGTGTCACCTATTTGGTTTAAAACAGAATTTGAAAACAGAAACTTTTGCAAACTTCAAACCCTTATATCTTTGGATCCACACGTCCAAATTTTGCAAATTTTATATCAATGAATTCGGGAGAACAAGACCTAGCCAACCATGCCCTTAGTTTAGCAAATAGTAGCTGTTAGCTTGTTTGAAATTGCAGAAACATTTGTATGCTTGTTATGAATGTAAAAATTGTTTAAAAATGATTTTTGGATTAAAACCTTTGAAAAATGGTTTGTTGTGACCTTACTGACCCTAGGAAACAACCCTTGGTATTAAAAATGATTCCAGTAAGATTTAGGTTAGATTACTTGACTTAGTCATTTTCTAGCCAAATAAAAAGAATTAATTTTATTATGGAAATGTTTATGGGAAGAAAACTTTGAGTAGATGGTTTGGACCAAACCTACTGACCAAAACACCAAGTTTTGCAATAGCAACTCATTTGGTGAACCCTATGGGCTAATGCCTTAGTAAAAATATTTCTACACCACATAAAATAACACTTTGTTTTGAAAATGGTTTTGAAGTGAAACCTTTTGCAAATGACTTGGCCACTTTAGAAAATGACCATTAGATGTACCCAAATGACTATGACCCACTAGGAACCACTTTTTAAAACAAAACAAAGCTTGGCATGCTTGCATGCATTTCTTTGACTATGTTATTTATGTGTGTTGTTTTGCTTGATTGGTAGATTGAGTTTGTGCCTTGCTTGATTGATTTGTAGTGACTTGAAGAGTGTGATTGTTGCAAAGATCAAGAAGTGAACCTATACTCTACCAAAAAGGCAAGTGATGCTTCATACTTTCTATCCTATTACTTTCACTATGCATTAGTGATTTTGCTAAGTAAAACTTGCATGGATTTTGCTAAGTATAGATCTTGCTATAGGAAAACCTAGTAGATGAATCCTTAGTAGGATTTTTCCTAAGTTAGAGATTCCTACTACTACCAAGCTTAGCCTAGCTAATAGAAAACATGGGTGGAATATATATTCACACTATGGAAAAATATTCTAAGTCTAAGGACTTGTGATTTTGTCTAATAAAACAACTAAACTAATAAATCACCTGGGTGGAATGGGCTTGCTTGGTGGAGAATGGTTGAGTGGTTCACAATGCCATAGGCTTGGCTTGTGTATCTCACTTGTGGATGGCCACCCAGGAAACAAAGGGATTTGAGATGTCAAATGTTGAGAAGCTTCAAGTGCAACCACTTGGCAATATGGGCTCTGCCATGATCATATAGGTTGCAATAACTTAGCCATATGGACAGTGGGTGGTAGTGTTTGTTAGGTTGGAGCGCGTCCATTTTGGGCTAAGGGAAGGCTTCTGAAAGATTTTGTCTTGGGAAACCAAGTCTTGTGGGTAAAGTGCACCACCTCTGCAGAGTGTAAAATCTAAGTACTTAGCCATGTCCCTGGTAAAGGACAATTTGAGCATCAAGACATGGAAACAATCAAGAATCTCATCATTCAAATTTCTAAATTAAAATCTTGTGGTTTGAACAAGGGTTGTTTGAATTCTTCAATCATTGATGGAGAGATGGCTTGGTACAAGGATCTTGAAATCTTTGATTGTGGAAGAATGTTTTTGTCAAGCAAAAACTTAGTATTTTCAAATGTTAAGGAAAAATCTATTTTGAGCAATGCAAGCCTCAACTCCACTTAGCCAAATGCATATAGATGATAGATTCCACTATACAAATATAGTATCACTTGCCAATACAATTCAAATGTATTGACCCTTTGTGGCTGTAACTTGTATGTTGCAAGTTTGATTGATTTTAGTGAAGATTGATTGTTTAGGATTACAAAGTCTACAACCAACATCTGCCTGTGGCACTTTGAAGATGAAGGACCCATGACTATATTTATTCCGCTGCAATGTAATGTAATAGCCTAACGAGCTATGTTTGATGTAATAAAATTATGTTATTCCTGGTTATAAATTTATATTATGACCTTTGTATCTTGATATTACATCTTAACTGTGGATGCTAGCTATTGATCCAGGGACTAGCATTGTAAAACACAGGAGGAACCTACCTTATTAGGTTGGGATCCCTACAGATGGTATCAGAGCATTGTGTTGCCTGTAGGATTTGTAAACCTAGGATCGGACAAAAACCCTTAGAAAAAAATAGGAGTTGTATTTTGTTCCAAAACTTATTTACAAAACAAACTTGTATACTCTTTCCTCAACCATTTTGGTTTTTAACTCTACACCTCTTCTACTTCAACTTCATGGAAAAACCTACCCATGACCAAAGACTACACCATGTACAAAGGACTTCAACATCTTCAACTCTAATGACTTCAACATCTTCAGCATATTCACCAAGGACTTCCAATATGGATATCACCAAGGAATACAAGTGAAACAAGGAAATCTTGCTTAAGATTTAGAGACTGAGGGAATGCAAAATAAGAAAGAGCCATCAACAACTTTGAAGTATTGTGACCAAGAGTTTTTCTCAAAGAAACCAAGATCTCATACAAGAAGAATCAAGAAGGAAGGAAAGATCACAAGTAAACCATGTAGATGGACCACCATTTATAATTAAGTCAAACACACCAACTTATGTGGTGTAACAAAAATATTTTGTTGCCTAAAAATGTGCTTGAACTTTGTTGATTGAATGAATTGTTTGTTTGTGATTGCATGCACATTGTTTGTGTGAATTGTGATGTGTGTGATTAGAAATATTTCCTTAGAAATATCTTGCCTATTCTAATCTCCTATCAAACCCAAACAGATGACTACTCCAAGAGACACCAACACCAACCAAGAAGACAACATGAAAGAGATTATAGCAACCCAAAACCAGTTGAGCCAAGAGACAACTCAGCTTTTAGCCAACAACAATGGACTAGACCCAGCCATACAAAGAATTTTTAAACTTCAATCTCAATTGTTGCAAGGATTAGTTACTCAAATGATCAACATGGGAGAAAACTTTTCCCAAAGAGCTAATGACAACAAGGATGACAAAGATGCTAATCTAGAAGGAACCCAAGCTAGCAATATTTTTAGATACAAGGATCATGCATCCAAGGAACAAGAAGATCAATACCCCAAGAAGAGAGAAAGATCTCCCACCTATGAAGAACATGAACTAGAAGAACTCCTAGCTTTGGAGAGACCCAAGAAGAAGAAGAAATTTCCCAACACTATCAAGAAGGATGTTACACAAGTGCAATGTTTCAAATGCAAAGAGATGGGACACTATGCCAACGAATGCCCAGAAAAGAAGAAGAATCAAAGAAACAAACAAGAGGTAATGGTACCCAAGAAAAAGAAAGATATCAGCCAAGTGATGTGTTTCAAATGCAAGGAACTAGGCCACTATGCAAACAATTGTCCAGAAAGGATGGAGAACAAGTTAAACAAGTCTATGAAGGATCTCAACCTTGGCCCATGAGTCAAGTATGGAAACCAAGGATTCAAAACAAAAGTTTGCTCAAGAGAAGTTTTCCCAGGATCCCAAAATGGACAATGTGTAATTTTGGTTGAAAATTTTTAAGGGTGGTAGTACCCTAGTTGTTTTGAATTTGCTTATGACCCTAGCCTCCCCAAATCTCGGGACGAGATTTATTTTAAGGGTGGTAGCCTGTCACATCCCAAGATTTTCCAAATCTTGTAATGTGAAAATAAATTAATAAAATAAAATTTTGTTTGATTTTCAAGGCCAGAAGAAACTTTTTGAATTTAAATGGAACCCCAAACCCATTTGAATCAAATAAAGTCCTAAAGGGATTTAAAAAGATAAACATTTTAAATAAAGGAAAACAAAATATTTTGGAAATACTATTTTTGATCATTAAAATAAAAGGATTTGGTTTTCAATTGAAATAAAAGTTTTATAGATAAAGATTATTTTATAGAGCCAAATTAAACCTTGGCCAAGTCTTTGATTAAAACAATTTGTTTTGATAAAAATAGTAAAGGTTTATTTAAATAAAAAAATGAGGATTTAATATCCAATTTTTATTTAAGTAAAGGCTTTTTCCATTTTAAATAAACACCAAAACTTATTATTTTGTTTTAAATAAGTTTTCTAAGTATTTTATATTCACAAATAAAACCTACTAGAGTGTTTTGGCTTTATTTTAGATTTCAAAATAAATATTTTAAATAAAATAAATCCTAATTGATTTAATAATGAAAGTCTATTATATTTAATTAATAATGGACTCTAAAATAAAAGGGTATTTTGTTTTAAAACAAATTTCCAAATATTATATACTTCCCAAATAAAACCTACTGATTTGGTTTTGAAAATATTTAGGTTTCAAATAAAGATTTTATTAATAAAATCAAACTCTATTTGATTTAATAACTAAGACCCATTTTATTTAATTATTAATGGACCCTAAAGTAAAAGGATTATATTATTTTAAACAAGTTTTCCAAATATTCTTTATTTCCAAATAAAACCTACTGATTGGGTTTTGAAAACATTTGGATTTTAAATGAAAATTTTATTAATTAAAACAAACCTTATTTTATTAAATAACTAATGATCCATTTATTTAATTAATAAATGGAACATAAAAAGATTTAAAATAATATTTTATTTTAGAATGTGAATTATGATGTTAAACAGAACCAAAAATCAATTACAATAGTTTGAATTGTTTGAATGGTTTGAATGTTTGAAATGTTGATTGAAAATCAAATCAGCAAATAGAAAAAGAAAAGGAAAATGTTTCTGTACAAAAAAAAGAGAGAAACAACAGCGGCCCAACTACCCCGGCCCAAACAGCCCACCTAGCCCAATCCCCACCCCACCGCAGCGAAGCGTTTTCCACCGTAGAAAGAACCCTCGGAGCAACCGACAAGTGGACCCCTCCCCTTCTTCTTTCCTTTCACTGCCAGCGGACCCCACACCCTACTGCTCTTCTTCCCCACCCGCGAACCACACCTTTCCCCCTCGCCGGCCGTTGCAGGTGAGTTAAACCCGACGTAATTCACATTGAAGGATAGATTAAACCCGCCATTGACCATGCGCGTTAAAACCCCAGCGTCTCCTCCTCCTTTCCCCTCTGCCTCCTTCCCCGAGCACGCCCCCAGGCTGCCGTATTTCGCCAGCCACTCTCCCTGTCTCCGACGAGGTCCATTGACGATTCCATCCAAACCGGACCACCCCATGCCACACTGAGCACACGAACAAGTTCCCCACTCCCAGACCTTCCTCCCCGTACCACCCATTTCACCGCGGGCGCCCCAGAGCCTCGGCTACGACAAACTTCCGAACGCCGCCGCGTCTGCAACCTCTCCGACGATCTTCCTCGGTAAGCACTGACCGCCCCGCGTCTTTCCGATCACACCAACGTATTCGCCTTGGTCTTGCGTACCTAACTACGCCCTCGGTTTGCCTCCGCATGATCTGCAACGTCGACTTCAACCTTAGACAGAGCCGCCCGACGTTGTCTTCAACTCCGGCGAGCAATCAAGCCCGACCCAGTGCGCCCCTTCACCAACCCGTACCACGTTGAGCATCAGCGAGCGTCAACGAACCCGGTGAGCACACTCCCCCTCTTCTTCGCTTCCTATATCGCCGGCGCCGCCGTGAAACAGAGTCGCCGCCGCCAGCAGCCGCCGCAGCGCCGCCCGTCTATGGTCGAACACTCTACAGCTGTCCGATCTAGATTGAGCGAGCAGGATTAGAATCACTTAACGCGAAGGGGTATGCGTTCAGGGCCGCACGATTAGACTTAATCCAACGCACCACAGCCGCGATCCAACCGAACCGGTATCGACCAATGAAACAGCGCCGCGTGTCACCTATTTGGTTTAAAACAGAATTTGAAAACAGAAACTTTTGCAAACTTCAAACCCTTATATCTTTGGATCCACACGTCCAAATTTTGCAAATTTTATATCAATGAATTCGGGAGAACAAGACCTAGCCAACCATGCCCTTAGTTTAGCAAATAGTAGCTGTTAGCTTGTTTGAAATTGCAGAAACATTTGTATGCTTGTTATGAATGTAAAAATTGTTTAAAAATGATTTTTGGATTAAAACCTTTGAAAAATGGTTTGTTGTGACCTTACTGACCCTAGGAAACAACCCTTGGTATTAAAAATGATTCTAGTAAGATTTAGGTTAGATTACTTGACTTAGTCATTTTCTAGCCAAATAAAAAGAATTAATTTTATTATGGAAATGTTTATGGGAAGAAAACTTTGAGTAGATGGTTTGGACCAAACCTACTGACCAAAACACCAAGTTTTGCAATAGCAACTCATTTGGTGAACCCTATGGGCTAATGCCTTAGTAAAAATATTTCTACACCACATAAAATAACACTTTGTTTTGAAAATGGTTTTGAAGTGAAACCTTTTGCAAATGACTTGGCCACTTTAGGAAATGACCATTAGATGTACCCAAATGACTATGACCCACTAGGAACCACTTTTTCAAACAAAACAAAGCTTGGCATGCTTGCATGCATTTCTTTGACTATGTTATTTATGTGTGTTGTTTTGCTTGATTGGTAGATTGAGTTTGTGCCTTGCTTGATTGATTTGTAGTGACTTGAAGAGTGTGATTGTTGCAAAGATCAAGAAGTGAACCTATACTCTACAAAAAAGGCAAGTGATGCTTCATACTTTCTATCCTATTACTTTCACTATGCATTAGTGATTTTGCTAAGTAAAACTTGCATGGATTTTGCTAAGTATAGATCTTGCTATAGGAAAACCTAGTAGATGAATCCTTAGTAGGATTTTTCCTAAGTTAGAGATTCCTACTACTACCAAGCTTAGACTAGCTAATAGAAAACATGGGTGGAATATATATTCACACTATGGAAAAATATTCTAAGTCTAAGGACTTGTGATTTTGTCTAATAAAACAACTAAACTAATAAATCACCTGGGTGGAATGGGCTTGCTTGGTGGAGAATGGTTGAGTGGTTCACAATGCCATAGGCTTGGCTTGTGTATCTCACTTGTGGATGGCCACCCAGGAAACAAAGGGATTTGAGATGTCAAATGTTGAGAAGCTTCAAGTGCAACCACTTGGCAATATGGGCTCTGCCATGATCATATAGGTTGCAAGAACTTAGCCATATGGACAGTGGGTGGTAGTGTTTGTTAGGTTGGAGCGCGTCCATTTTGGTCTAAGGGAAGGCTTCTGAAAGATTTTGTCTTGGGAAACCAAGTCTTGTGGGTAAAGTGCACCACCTCTGCAGAGTGTAAAATCTAAGTACTTAGCCATGTCCCTGGTAAAGGACAATTTGAGCATCAAGACATGGAAACAATCAAGAATCTCATCATTCAAATTTCTAAATTAAAATCTTGTGGTTTGAACAAGGGTTGTTTGAATTCTTCAATCATTGATGGAGAGATGGCTTGGTACAAGGATCTTGAAATCTTTGATTGTGGAAGAATGTTTTTGTCAAGCAAAAACTTAGTATTTTCAAATGTTAAGGAAAAATCTATTTTGAGCAATGCAAGCCTCAACTCCACTTAGCCAAATGCATATAGATGATAGATTCCACTATACAAATATAGTATCACTTGCCAGTACAATTCAAATGTATTGACCCTTTGTGGCTGTAACTTGTATGTTGCAGGTTTGATTGATTTTAGTGAAGATTGATTGTTTAGGATTACAAAGTCTACAACCAACATCTGCCTGTGGCACTTTGAAGATGAAGGACCCATGACTATATTTATTCCGCTGCAATGTAATGTAATAGCCTAACGAGCTATGTTTGATGTAATAAAATTATGTTATTCCTGGTTATAAATTTATATTATGACCTTTGTATCTTGATATTACATCTTAACTGTGGATGCTAGCTATTGATCCAGGGACTAGCATTGTAAAACACAGGAGGAACCTACCTTATTAGGTTGGGATCCCTACAGATGGTATCAGAGCATTGTGTTGCCTGTAGGATTTGTAAACCTAGGATCGGACAAAAACCCTTAGAAAAAAATAGGAGTTGTATTTTGTTCCAAAACTTATTTACAAAACAAACTTGTATACTCTTTCCTCAACCATTTTGGTTTTTAACTCTACACCTCTTCTACTTCAACTTGATGGAAAAACCTACCCATGACCAAAGACTACACCATGTACAAAGGACTTCAACATCTTCAACTCTAATGACTTCAACATCTTCAGCATATTCACCAAGGACTTCCAATATGGATATCACCAAGGAATACAAGTGAAACAAGGAAATCTTGCTTAAGATTTAGAGACTGAGGGAATGCAAAATAAGAAAGAGCCATCAACAACTTTGAAGTATTGTGACCAAAAGTTTTTCTCAAAGAAACCAAGATCTCATACAAGAAGAATCAAGAAGGAAGGAAAGATCACAAGTAAACCATGTAGATGTACCACCATTTATAATTAAGTCAAACACACCAACTTATGTGGTGTAACAAAAATATTTTGTTGCCTAAAAATGTGCTTGAACTTTGTTGATTGAATGAATTGTTTGTTTGTGATTGCATGCACATTGTTTGTGTGAATTGTGATGTGTGTGATTAGAAATATTTCCTTAGAAATATCTTGCCTATTCTAATCTCCTATCAAACCCAAACAGATGACTACTCCAAGAGACACCAACACCAACCAAGAAGACAACATGAAAGAGATTATAGCAACCCAAAACCAGTTGAGCCAAGAGACAACTCAGCTTTTAGCCAACAACAATGGACTAGACCCAGCCATACAAAGAATTTTTAAACTTCAATCTCAATTGTTGCAAGGATTAGTTACTCAAATGATCAACATGGGAGAAAACTTTTCCCAAAGAGCTAATGACAACAAGGATGACAAAGATGCTAATCTAGAAGGAACCCAAGCTAGCAATATTTTTAGATACAAGGATCATGCATCCAAGGAACAAGAAGATCAATACCCCAAGAAGAGAGAAAGATCTCCCACCTATGAAGAACATGAACTAGAAGAACTCCTAGCTTTGGAGAGACCCAAGAAGAAGAAGAAATTTCCCAACACTATCAAGAAGGATGTTACACAAGTGCAATGTTTCAAATGCAAAGAGATGGGACACTATGCCAACGAATGCCCAGAAAAGAAGAAGAATCAAAGAAACAAACAAGAGGTAATGGTACCCAAGAAAAAGAAAGATATCAGCCAAGTGATGTGTTTCAAATGCAAGGAACTAGGCCACTATGCAAACAATTGTCCAGAAAGGATGGAGAACAAGTTAAACAAGTCTCTGAAGGATCTCAACCTTGGCCCATGAGTCAAGTATGGAAACCAAGGATTCAAAACAAAAGTTTGCTCAAGAGAAGTTTTCCCAGGATCCCAAAATGGACAATGTGTAATTTTGGTTGAAAATTTTTAAGGGTGGTAGTACCCTAGTTGTTTTGAATTTGCTTATGACCCTAGCCTCCCCAAATCTCGGGACGAGATTTATTTTAAGGGTGGTAGCCTGTCACATCCCAAGATTTTCCAAATCTTGTAATGTGAAAATAAATTAATAAAATAAAATTTTGTTTGATTTTCAAGGCCAGAAGAAACTTTTTGAATTTAAATGGAACCCCAAACCCATTTGAATCAAATAAAGTCCTAAAGGGATTTAAAAAGATAAACATTTTAAATAAAGGAAAACAAAATATTTTGGAAATACTATTTTTGATCATTAAAATAAAAGGATTTGGTTTTCAATTGATATAAAAGTTTTATAGATAAAGATTATTTTATAGAGCCAAATTAAACCTTGGCCAAGTCTTTGATTAAAACAATTTGTTTTGATAAAAATAGTAAAGGTTTATTTAAATAAAAAAATGAGGATTTAATATCCAATTTTTATTTAAGTAAAGGCTTTTTCCATTTTAAATAAACACCAAAACTTATTATTTTGTTTTAAATAAGTTTTCTAAGTATTTATATTCACAAATAAAACCTACTAGAGTGTTTTGGCTTTATTTTAGATTTCAAAATAAATATTTTAAATAAAATAAATCCTAATTGATTTAATAATGAAAGTCTATTATATTTAATTAATAACGGACTCTAAAATAAAAGGGTATTTTGTTTTAAAACAAATTTCCAAATATTATATACTTCCCAAATAAAACCTACTGATTTGGTTTTGAAAATATTTAGGTTTCAAATAAAGATTTTATTAATAAAATCAAACTCTATTTGATTTAATAACTAAGACCCATTTTATTTAATTATTAATGGACCCTAAAGTAAAAGGATTATATTATTTTAAACAAGTTTTCCAAATATTCTTTATTTCCAAATAAAACCTACTGATTGGGTTTTGAAAACATTTGGATTTTAAATGAAAATTTTACTAATTAAAACAAACCTTATTTTATTAAATAACTAATGATCCATTTATTTAATTAATAAATGGAACATAAAAAGATTTAAAATAATATTTTATTTTAGAATATGAATTATGATGTTAAACAGAACCAAAAATCAATTACAATAGTTTGAATTGTTTGAATGGTTTGAATGTTTGAAATGTTGATTGAAAATCAAATTAGCAAATAGAAAAAGAAAAGGAAAATGTTTCTGTACAAAAAAAAGAGAGAAACAACAGCGGCCCAACTACCCCGGCCCAAACAGCCCACCTAGCCCAATCCCCACCCCACCGCAGCGAAGCGTTTTCCACCGTAGAAAGAACCCTCGGAGCAACCGACAAGTGGACCCCTCCCCTTCTTCTTTCCTTTCACTGCCAGTGGACCCCACACCCTACTGCTCTTCTTCCCCACCCGCGAACCACACCTTTCCCCCTCGCCGGCCGTTGCAGGTGAGTTAAACCCGACGTAATTCACATTGAAGGATAGATTAAACCCGCCATTGACCATGCGCGTTAAAACCCCAGCGTCTCCTCCTCCTTTCCCCTCTGCCTCCTTCCCCGAGCACGCCCCCAGGCTGCCGTATTTCGCCAGCCACTCTCCCTGTCTCCGACGAGGTCCATTGACGATTCCATCCAAACCGGACCACCCCATGCCACACTGAGCACACGAACAAGTTCCCCACTCCCAGACCTTCCTCCCCGTACCACCCATTTCACCGCGGGCGCCCCAGAGCCTCGGCTACGACAAACTTCCGAACGCCGCCGCGTCTGCAACCTCTCCGACGATCTTCCTCGGTAAGCACTGACCGCCCCGCGTCTTTCCGATCACACCAACGTATTCGCCTTGGTCTTGCGTACCTAACTACGCCCTCGGTTTGCCTCCGCATGATCTGCAACGTCGACTTCAACCTTAGACAGAGCCGCCCGACGTTGTCTTCAACTCCGGCGAGCAATCAAGCCCGACCCAGTGCGCCCCTTCACCAACCCGTACCACGTTGAGCATCAGCGAGCGTCAACGAACCCGGTGAGCACACTCCCCCTCTTCTTCGCTTCCTATATCGCCGGCGCCGCCGTGAAACAGAGTCGCCGCCGCCAGCAGCCGCCGCAGCGCCGCCCGTCTATGGTCGAACACTCTACAGCTGTCCGATCTAGATTGAGCGAGCAGGATTAGAATCACTTAACGCGAAGGGGTATGCGTTCAGGGCCGCACGATTAGACTTAATCCAACGCACCACAGCCGCGATCCAACCGAACCGGTATCGACCAATGAAACAGCGCCGCGTGTCACCTATTTGGTTTAAAACAGAATTTGAAAACAGAAACTTTTGCAAACTTCAAACCCTTATATCTTTGGATCCACACGTCCAAATTTTGCAAATTTTATATCAATGAATTCGGGAGAACAAGACCTAGCCAACCATGCCCTTAGTTTAGCAAATAGTAGCTGTTAGCTTGTTTGAAATTGCAGAAACATTTGTATGCTTGTTATGAATGTAAAAATTGTTTAAAAATGATTTTTGGATTAAAACCTTTGAAAAATGGTTTGTTGTGACCTTACTGACCCTAGGAAACAACCCTTGGTATTAAAAATGATTCTAGTAAGATTTAGGTTAGATTACTTGACTTAGTCATTTTCTAGCCAAATAAAAAGAATTAATTTTATTATGGAAATGTTTATGGGAAGAAAACTTTGAGTAGATGGTTTGGACCAAACCTACTGACCAAAACACCAAGTTTTGCAATAGCAACTCATTTGGTGAACCCTATGGGCTAATGCCTTAGTAAAAATATTTCTACACCACATAAAATAACACTTTGTTTTGAAAATGGTTTTGAAGTGAAACCTTTTGCAAATGACTTGGCCACTTTAGGAAATGACCATTAGATGTACCCAAATGACTATGACCCACTAGGAACCACTTTTTCAAACAAAACAAAGCTTGGCATGCTTGCATGCATTTCTTTGACTATGTTATTTATGTGTGTTGTTTTGCTTGATTGGTAGATTGAGTTTGTGCCTTGCTTGATTGATTTGTAGTGACTTGAAGAGTGTGATTGTTGCAAAGATCAAGAAGTGAACCTATACTCTACAAAAAAGGCAAGTGATGCTTCATACTTTCTATCCTATTACTTTCACTATGCATTAGTGATTTTGCTAAGTAAAACTTGCATGGATTTTGCTAAGTATAGATCTTGCTATAGGAAAACCTAGTAGATGAATCCTTAGTAGGATTTTTCCTAAGTTAGAGATTCCTACTACTACCAAGCTTAGACTAGCTAATAGAAAACATGGGTGGAATATATATTCACACTATGGAAAAATATTCTAAGTCTAAGGACTTGTGATTTTGTCTAATAAAACAACTAAACTAAAAAATCACCTGGGTGGAATGGGCTTGCTTGGTGGAGAATGGTTGAGTGGTTCACAATGCCATAGGCTTGGCTTGTGTATCTCACTTGTGGATGGCCACCCAGGAAACAAAGGGATTTGAGATGTCAAATGTTGAGAAGCTTCAAGTGCAACCACTTGGCAATATGGGCTCTGCCATGATCATATAGGTTGCAAGAACTTAGCCATATGGACAGTGGGTGGTAGTGTTTGTTAGGTTGGAGCGCGTCCATTTTGGTCTAAGGGAAGGCTTCTGAAAGATTTTGTCTTGGGAAACCAAGTCTTGTGGGTAAAGTGCACCACCTCTGCAGAGTGTAAAATCTAAGTACTTAGCCATGTCCCTGGTAAAGGACAATTTGAGCATCAAGACATGGAAACAATCAAGAATCTCATCATTCAAATTTCTAAATTAAAATCTTGTGGTTTGAACAAGGGTTGTTTGAATTCTTCAATCATTGATGGAGAGATGGCTTGGTACAAGGATCTTGAAATCTTTGATTGTGGAAGAATGTTTTTGTCAAGCAAAAACTTAGTATTTTCAAATGTTAAGGAAAAATCTATTTTGAGCAATGCAAGCCTCAACTCCACTTAGCCAAATGCATATAGATGATAGATTTCACTATACAAATATAGTATCACTTGCCAATACAATTCAAATGTATTGACCCTTTGTGGCTGTAACTTGTATGTTGCAGGTTTGATTGATTTTAGTGAAGATTGATTGTTTAGGATTACAAAGTCTACAACCAACATCTGCCTGTGGCACTTTGAAGATGAAGGACCCATGACTATATTTATTCCGCTGCAATGTAATGTAATAGCCTAACGAGCTATGTTTGATGTAATAAAATTATGTTATTCCTGGTTATAAACTTATATTATGACCTTTGTATCTTGATATTACATCTTAACTGTGGATGCTAGCTATTGATCCAGGGACTAGCATTGTAAAACACAGGAGGAACCTACCTTATTAGGTTGGGATCCCTACAAAGAACAACAAATATTTTTGGTGTTTTCGATTTTTCAAAGCAAGCAAACAAAGCAAAACCAAACAAAGCAAAATATTTTTGGATTTTTCTTGAAGGAAAACCAAAGCTAAAAAGCAAAGAAACAAACCAAGAGAAACAACGAAAATATTTTTGGTATTTTTGTGTTTTGGGAAAGAAGAAACAAAAACCAAAAAGAAAGCGAAAGAATGGATATACAAAGAACCGACGAACATGATATATAGATGAGTGTGATGTCGGTATACGTCCCCCCAAGCTTAGGCTTTTGGCCTAAGTGGGGCTCAATAGCGCGGGTAGTAACCCCAAGCTGGTGGGTCATCATAGGAATGATCATAGTCTGGCACTTGCGATGAAGAAGAAGGCGCGCCCCAATCAAATGAGGGATGCTGGTATGAAGACTCTCCCAAGTTGTAGGGCTGAACCGAATCGCCTTTGGCATCCTCTCCAACATTCTCCTGCTGGGAGAGCTCCGCCACGTGTGTGTCAAACTCCTCCTCCGTGAGCGACCATCATTGCCTGTTATCAAAATGAAACAAAGCAGGTGCAGGAAAATAAACTATTTTCTCAGTCCTACCCCCTATCCAACCACTCTTGGCAAAAGATAGTTCATACGGTAAACTTCTCACAGTAGCCCGCAAGGAAACAAAATTATGCTGAACCATGGAATCAGGACCAAGCCTTTCTATGGGGAACCGATAATCTGAATGGTGAGGCTCTAAACCATGGAAAGCTAGCAACCTAGAGGCAATGAGACCTCCACAAATTCCACCCTTTTCGCGGTTGGTGGGAAGACAGTAAGCTATCAAAGCACCCAAGTTATAAGTTCTATCCCTATTCAAAGCAGCTACGATAAAAGCTAGATCAAAAGAAGATAACTTTCTAGCAATATTTCTAGCAAGAACACACTTGGTAATGAAATAGGCAAAATATCTAATGGATGGGAACTGAATGTTCCGAATTTTACCACTTTCCTTCGAGAAGTCGAAACCTTGGCAAATTTCAGCATATAAATCCATAAGTGACTTGGGCCTCTCTTTTATCTTCTCACAAGATCCCCAATGAGGTACTCTAATTGCTGCACATAAATTAGCAAAAGGTAGGTCGACAGCTAGATTGTATATGTTATAATGGACCATGGAATTAGATGAAGACCAAGTAAACCGGAAGTCCTGCACCACAGCCATGGTTAGCTTAACATACTGAAATGGTTCAACTTCTACAAAGTGTTCCAACCCTGCATTGGTAATCATAGTTTGGAAATCCTAGAAGATTCCCGTGGCTCTCATAAATTTAGGACATGAATATATGGAAGGAAAGACTCCTTCCTCACAATGAACTTTCATTGGCTGAGGCACCATCAAGTCATATTTTGAATATATGGAAGGAAATCCTAGAGGAAAAATTTATTTTGAATTTTCTAGGATTTTTCGGGAAACTTTATTTTTGGCCAATTTTCAGGGTATGAAAATTGATTTTCTCGCAGAAAATATTTTTTTAGAAAAAACAAAAGCAAACCAAAAACCAAACTTAAGAAGTTCTAAGACACTCCAACAAGCAAACAACTAACAAAACCAAAGCTACCAAAATAAAAGGGCAAAGACTATGAAGGACAAAAGTAAAAGAAAGCAAGTAAACCGCCGTGGAAACATTATTTTGTTCATTAAAATCCGTTTGTTTACAAAGTTAATCAAGTCTTGTTACCAAAACAATCTTATATGAAACAAAACTTTGCATTCCACAAGGTGATTATGTTACCTCAAACTTGATAGCAATGGTCCCAATCATAACAGTTTCAAAATTTTCTTGTGGAATGGGACAATAAATTTCTCCAACCTTGATGCGCTCAATATTTTCAATGGAATTCTAGCAATAGCTCTTAGGAACCTTCTTGGGGAAATAAACAGTATGCTCTTTGTCATTAATATTGAATGTTACTTTTCCTCGATTACAATTGATGACAGCACCTGCAGTAGTAACAAAAGGTCTCCGAAGAATAATAGACATATTATCATCTTCAAGCATCTCAAGCACAACAAAATCAGTTAAAACCAAGCAATTATGAGCCACTTGAACAGGAACATCCTCACATATACCAACAGGAATAGTAGTTGACTTATCAGCCATTTGCAAAGATATATCAGTTGGTATCAACTTTTCTAGATGGAGTCTCTTATAGAGAGAAAAAGGCATAACACTAACTCCAGGCCCCAAATCACATAAAGCAGTTCTAACATAATTATTATTAATAGAGCAGGGAATAGTTGGTATACCTGGATCACCAAGTTTCTTTGGAACCTTACCATTGAAGGAATAATTAGCAAGCAAAGTAGAAATTTCCTCATTAGGAATCTTCCTTTTATTAGAGACAATATCCTTCATATACTTTGAATAAGGAGGGAACTTAATAGCATCAGTCAAAGGAATTTGCAAAAATAAAGGTTTCATCCACTCACAAAACTTGTTGTAGTGTTCTTCCTCCTTTGACTTGTGTTTCTTACCTGGAAAAGGCATAGGTTTCTGCACCCAAGGTTCTCTCTCTTTACCATGTTTATTAGCAATAAAATCTTCCTTAGTGTACCTAATGTTCTTAGTGTGCTTCTCAGGTTCTTCCTCAACTTCCTCCTTATCAGGAGCATCAATTTTATCATTACCACTTTCAGTTTCAACATCAGAGACAGATATACTATTAGGATCTACAGCAGGTTCAAGTGGTTCCTCAACTACCTTATGTTTCTTTTTCTTTCTCTTACGAGGGCTACCACTACTTTCACCTTGTTGAGAATCCGTCTCAATTCTTTTAGGGTGTCCTTCAGGATATAAAGGATCTTGAGTAGCTATACCACTCCTAGTTCTAATTCCATAAGCATGTTTATCTCCTGAGGTATTAACTAGCATATCCTTTTGTATCTTAGCAAGTTGATCAAGTTGGCTTTGAACCATTTGAAAGTGTTTACAAAGCATTTTAATATCATTAGAAGTTCTTTCCACAATATATTTCAACTCATTAATAGCTCTAGAGTTTTCCAATAAATGATTCTGAACTTGTTTATTAGAATTACCTTGTTTAACAATAAATGTGTCAAGTTCCTCTAAGCATTGATCAGGAGGCTTACCATAAGGAATATCACCTTCATCAAACTAGAGAGAGTGTACATCAATATTAGATGAGTGGGGAATTGTCTTACATAATTCTTCTATAGGAGGTAGATTCTTCACATTTTTAGCTCTAATACCTTTCTCCTTTAGACATTTCTTAGCTTCCTTCACCACTTCATCATTTAATGCAATTACTCCTCTCTTCTTTGGTGTTGGTATTGGAACTGGTTCAGGCACAGTTGGTTTAGGAGTAATAGGATCAGGTGTATTTAGCTCAGTTGAAGTCCAATCATCAGAATTCTTGCTTATTTTAGCCATTTATTCTTCAGCATCTGTAGGAGTTGTTTTCCTGAAAACACAATAAGCAAAACTATCTAGGTATGTCCTAGAATCATTAGTTAGTCCATTATAATAAATATCAAATAGCTCATTTTTAGGTAATGGACATCCAGGATGTGCACGAATCAAGGCACAGAACCTTGTCCATGACTCAGGCAATTTCTCTTCTTCTCCCTGTTTAAAATCAAAAAGTCTCTGCAAAGCAGCATGTCTAGCACTAGGAGGAAAATATTTCTGGAAGAAAGAAGCAATCAAGCAATTAGGGCTATCAATGGAACCAGGAGGCAATCTATTAAACGAAGCCCTAGCTTCTCCTTTTAGTGAAAAAGGGAAGATCTTAGTAACAAAGTACTTGCGCATCTTAAAATCATCAGAGAACAAAGCACTCATAGTAGAGAGCTCATTCATATGAGCTACAACACTCTCATTTTCAGTCCCACAAAAAGGTTCTTTCTCAACAATGTCTAAATAGGATAAATCAAGAGAGTAATCATAATCTCTATCTTTAATATCTATGGGAGAGGTGGCAAACTTAGGATCATAGGACATTTTAGGAATAATGGTACGTCTTGCAAGGAGACTCTTAATAGCACTAGAACCATGTGTGTTTCGGCACTCTTCAACAAATTCATCAGTGAACTCAATGTAACCATCATTAATATCATAACTCTCTCTAGACTCAGGTGATCTAACAGGTGTAACAGTGTCTTCACTAGGGGTTTCAGTATTTCCTAGACTAGCCATAGTAGCATCTAGGAAAGTACCTAATGAACCACTCGCATCAAGCACAATAGAAGTAACATCATGAGTATCAAAAGCAGTTTCAGATTCAGCAGTAGTAGCAGTTTGTGTAGCATGAGTATGTGGTGGTGGTGTGACAAGCTTACTTATAAAAGACGGTGAATCAAGAGCAACAGAGATGTTTAGGACTGTACCTCTTCTTGTAGTGGAATGTAAAATAGGAAAATTTCCATCACGAGACTTCCCCATGATGAAAGGAGTAGCAGTGAACAATAGTAGATCCAAGTGAACTTACAAATCTATGCTCCCCGGCAATAGCGCAAGAAAATAGTCTTGATGACCCACAAGTATAGTGGATCGCAACAGTCTTCGAGGGTAGTATTACCCAATTTATTGATTCGACACAAGGGGAGACAAAGAATACTTGCAAGCCTTACCAACTGAGTTGTCAATTCAGCTGCACCTGGAAATAGTTCTTGCTCAGAGAAGTTTATCAGTAGCAACAGTTTGTAGTGGCAACAACAAAGCAACATCAGCAGTAAAGCATGAGAAATAGTAACCGTAGTAGCAAACAATAGGATATGAGTGTGGTAGGCATAGGGATGGATGGACGGGCATTGCATGGACGAGTCTAAACATATAACTGTAGGGGTTCATAGCATGGAAAACAAAAAAATTCTACCGCATGCACACAAACAAGCCAAGATCTATCTACTAGATTGTAGCAACGAGTCGATTAGAGTACTCACCCTCGAAGATTCCAAAGCGGTTAACGAGAGCATATTCTCGTGGGTGATGTAGTCGTACACTTGCCGATCTCAAGATCGCGTTGACGATCCTTCCGACGCTATGTTTCAGCAGCGCTTCCGCATTCGGTCACACGTTCGGTACTCGATTAAGACCTTCCTCTACCTTGTTCCAGCAGGCAGCGGAGGTTGTAGTTCTCCCCTCGCGATTCCGGTAACACGAAGCATGGTGTCGGAAGTAGAGGGAAAATCCTGCAGGGCTTCGCTTAAGCCGGAGCAGGTTATGGTGGATCTAGGGTTTCCAATGATCTAGGTTTAGAGGGCCGGCGAGAAAGAGGTGGAATCGGCGGTGGCTAGGGTGACGGTGACGACCCGGCGGCGGCAAGCGGCGGCGGCGGCGACGGTGCTGGGGTGGCGACGGCTGCGCAGTTTGGTTGGGAGGGCTGGTTGTGTGGCCTTGGGGCACCCCTTCTCCTCTATTTATGAGAGGGAGGGATGCTTGGGAGAGGGGAGTTTGAATCATTCCCCAACTCCCTCTCCTAGTTGGCTTGTGGTGGAGGGAAAGAAGGATTCTTTCCTTCCGCCACTAGGATACATTGTCCCAGTTTGACTTTTCAAACTTGCCTTTTGACTTTCAATTTGGAGCTTGATTTCTTTCTTGATAATGCCCAACCAAGTGACCTAGGACATGATTCAATCATTCCACTTATCCATGACACATTCATGTACCCTTCCCCTTCCGGTCTGGTGAACCTACTAGACCCTTCTAGAACCTCTCCGATGAAATCATCGGAATCATTCCCGAACTCCAGAATTGGACTTTCCTTATATGAATCTTATTCTCCGGACCATTCCGGATCTCCTTGTGATATCCTGGATCCCATCCGAGACTCCGAACAACATTCGGTCTCCCTACTAACATTCCATATCTACTAAAAAACATCGAATCCTTAAGTGTGTCTCCCTATGGTTTCTGAATTATGCGGACATGACCGAGACACTTCTCCGATAAATAACCAATAGAGGAATATGGAAATTCATATGGCTCCCACATATTTCTACGATTACTTTTTGATCGAATGAACCACTTACATACGATACCAATTTCCCATTGTCTCGCGATAGTTTACTTTTCCGAGGATTGATCGCCGGTATCTCTGCATACCTAGTTCAACCTCGTTACTGATAAGTACTCTTTCTCGTTCCCGTGATATGTGATCCCTTGTGAGTCAGTCACATGCTTGCGAGCTAATTGGATGACATTCCACCGAGAGGTCCTAGAGTATATCTATCTGTCATATGGATGGACAAATCCCACTCTTGATCCATGTGCCTCAACACATACTTTCCGAACACTCAATGCCACCTTTATAGCCACCTAGTTACGGTGTGGTGTTTGATGTCATCAAAGCATCCTTCCGGTGATGGTGATTAGCATGATCTCATGGTCGAAGGAATTAGGTTACTATGTATCAGAAAGCTTATAGCAAACAAACTATTTAAATTTGATATTTATGCTATGCTTATCTATAGGAGTATGTCCATCACACCATTATCCTAATGATATGATCTTTTTGTTAATAACATCTCAATGTTCATGATCAGGAAACCACGATCATGTATCAACCAACAATCTAGTATTACAAAGAGGCTTTACTAGGGACTCTAATTTAGTTTACAAATCACACAAGTATTAATGTTTCCGGTTAATACTATTATAGCATGAACGTAAACATTTATCATAAACACAAAGATATAATAATAACCACTTTTATTATTGCCTCTAGGGTATATCTCCAACAATCTCCCACTTGCACTAGAATCAACTAATCTAGATTACATGGTAATATACCGAACACGCATGGCGGTCTGGTCCTGGTCATGTTTTGCCCTCTGGAGAGATTTAGTGAACGGATCCACCACATTCAAATCTGTGTGTACTTTGAAAATCTTTATGTCACCATCTTGTACATGCTCTCGAATAGCGTGAAAACGCAGCTTGATATGCTTCAGCTTCTTGTGTGACCTTGGTTCTTGCGCATTGGCTATGGAACACATGTTATCACAATAGATAGACATTTGGTCCAGCGCACTGGGAACCACACCGAGCTCTGTAATGAACTCCTTCATCCATATCGCCTCTTGTGAAGCCTCCGAAGCAGCTATGTATTCTGATTCAGTTGAAGATCTTGCCATAACACTTTGCTTTGCACTCCTCCAGCTAACTGCTTTACCATTTAAAGTAAATACGTATCCAGATTGATATTTAGAATCATCTAGATCGGTGTTCCAACTAGCATCGGTGTAACCATTAACAAAGAGCTGTTCATCACCTCCATAAGAAAGAATCATCTCCTTTGTTCTTCACAAGTACTTAGGGATGTTTTTGACCGCTGTCCAATGATCCACTCCTGGATCACTTTGATATCTGCTAGTAAAACTAATAGCATATGCAATGTCGGGTCTAGTACATATCATGGCATAAATGATAGATCCTATGGCTGAGGCATAGGGAGTCGTACTTATCATTTCTCTATCTTCTTCCGTGGCAGGACTTTGAGTTTTACTCAAGGTCGTATTGGGCAACATGGGCAAGAACCCTTTCTTGTTGTCTTCCATTCCAAACCTCTTTAGAACTTTGTCCAAATATGTACTCTGTGACAATGATATTAGGCGTCTCGATCTATCTCTATAGATCTTTATGCCTAATATGTAAGCTGCTTCGCCAAGATCTTTCATTGAAAAACTATTATTCAAATAATCCTTGACACTATTAAGAAGGTCTACATCATTCGCAATCAACAATAGGTCATCCACATATAGTACTATGAATGCTACAGAGCTCCCACTGACTTTATTGTAAATACAAGCATCTCCATAAGTTTGTATAAATCTAAATTTTTTGATTACCTTATCAAAATGTTGATTCCAACTTTGGGATGCTTGCTTCAATCCATAAATGGACCGTTGAAGTTTGCATACCATGTTAGCATCTGTAGGATCGACAAAACCTTTGGGTTGTACCATATACAACTCCATCAATGTCTCCATTGAGGAACGCCGTTTTGACATCCATCAGCCATATCTCATAATCATAATATGCAGCAATTGCTAACAAAATCCTCGCAGACTTTAGCTTCGCTACCGGTGATAAAGTCTCATCGTAGTCAACTCCTTGAATTTGTCGAAACCCTTCTGCGACAAGTCGAGCTTTATAGATAGTAACATTACCATCAGCATCTGTTTTCTTCATGAAAATCCATTTGTTCTCGACAGCCTTCCGGCCATCCGGTAAGTCCACCAAAGTCCACACTTGGTTTTCGTACATGGATCCTATCTCGGATTTCATGGCTTCTTGCCATTTATTGGAATCTGGGCTCATCATCGCTTACTCATATGTCGCAGGGTCATCGGTGTTGTCCACCAACATGACACTCATAACAGGATCATACCAATCAGGAGTGGTACGAGTTCTCGTTGACCTGCGAGGTTCCGTAGTAACTTCAATTGAAGTTTCATGATCAACATCATTAGCTTCCTCTCTTATTGGTGTAGGAGCCACATGAACTACTTCCGGTGTTGCGCTACTCTCAAGTCCGAGACAAGGTTCAACAACCTCGTCGAGTTCTACTTTCCTTCCAGTCACTTCTTTCGAGAGAAACTCCTTCTCTAGAAAGGATCCATTCTTGGCAACAAAGATTTTGCCCTCGGATCTATGATAGAAGGTATACCCAATAGTTTCCTTCGGGTATCCAATGAAGATGCATTTTTCCGCTTTGGGTTCAAGCTTGTCGGGCTCTAACTTCTTTACATAAGCTTCGCAACCCCAAACTTTAAGGAACGACAATTTAGGTTTCTTCCCAAAACATAATTCCTACGGTGTCATTTCAACGGATTTAGATGGTGCTCTAATTAAAGTGAATGTGGCTGTTTCTAATGCATAACCCCAAAACGGTAGCGGTAAATCTATAAGTGACATCATAGAACGAACCATATCTAAGAGAGTTCGATTACGATGTTCGGACACACCATTACGTTGTGGTGTTCCCGGCGGTGTCAATTGTGAAAGTATTTCGCATTTCTTCAAATGCTCGCCAAACTCATAACTAAGATATTCACCTCCACGATCAGATCGTAGAAACTTAATCTTCTTGTTACGTTGATTCTCTACTTCACATTGAAATTCCTTAAACTTCTCGAAAGTTCCGGACTTATGTTTCATGAAATAGATATACCCATATCTACTCAAGTCATCTGTGAAAGTAAGAACATAATGTTAACCACCGCGTGATGCTACACTCATTGAGCCACACACATCGGTATGTATGATTTCCAATAAGTCCGTAGCTTGCTCCATCATACCAGAAAATGAAGTCTTGGTTATTTTAACCATCAGACATGCTTCGCATCTTTCAAGTGATTCGAAATCAAGTGATTCAAGAAGTCCATCGGAATGGAGTTTCTTCATACGCTTCACTCCAATGTGACCAAGACGACAGTGCCACATATAGGTCGAGTTATCGTTCAATTTCAAACATTTAGCTTCAATGTTATTAATATGTGTATTACTATAATCGAGACTCAATAAAAATAGATCATCTATCAAAGGTCCATGTGCATAAAACATATTACACATATAAATCAAAGAACCATTATTCTCGGACTTAAGCAAGTAACCGTCTCGCAATAAACATGATCCATATATAATGTTCATGCTCAACGCAGGCACCAAATAAAAATTATTTAAGTATAAAACTAATCTCGATGGTAGATGAAGAGGTAGCGTGCCGGCCGCGATCACATCAACCTTTGATCCGTTTTCAACGCGCATCATCACCTTGTTCTTTGCTAGTTTCCGTCTATTCTGCAGCACCTGTTTCGAGTTACATATATGAGCAACTGAACTAGTATCAAATACTCAGGCACTACTACGACTACTAGTGAGATACACATCAATAACATGTATATCGGATATACCTTTCTTCTTGATGTTGTCGTTCTTCAAATCCGCCAAGTACTTAGGGCAATTTCGCTTCCAGTGACCTTCTCGCTTGCAGTAAAAGCACTCAGTATCAGGCTTAGGCCCAGCCTTGGTCTTCTTCGCCGGCGCGGTAACTTTCTTACCACCCTTCTTGAAGTTTCCCTTTTTCTTAGACTTGCCTTGCTTCTTGAATTTGGTGGTCTTATTGACCATCAACACTTGGTGCTCTTTCTTGATCTCCACTTTCGCAGACTTTAACATGGAGAAGAGTTCGGGCAACGACTTGTCCATGTTTTGCATATTGTAGTTCATATGATACCAATTTCCCTTTGTATCGCGATAGTTTAATTATCCAAGGTCTGATCGTCGGTATCTCTGCATACCTAGTTCAACCTCGTTACTGATAAGTACTCTTTTCTCGTTCCCATGATATGTGATCCCTTGTGAGCTAGTCACATGCTTGCAAGCTAATTGGATGATATTCCACCCAGAGGGCCCAGAGTATATCTATCCGTCATATGAATGGAAAAATCCCACTCTTGATCCATGTGCCTCAACACATACTTTCCGAACACTCAATGTCACCTTTATAGCCACCCAGTAACGGTATGGTGTTTGATGTCATCAAAGCATCCTTCCGGTGATGGTGATTAGCATGATCTCATGGTCGAAGGAATTTGGTTACTATGTATCAGAAAGCTTATAGCAAATGAACTATTGAAATGACTTGATCTGTATGCTACGCTTATCTATAGGAGTATGTCCATCACATCATTATCCTAATGATATGACCTTGTTGTTAATAACATCTCAATGTTCATGATCAGGAAACCATGATCATATATTAACCAACAAGCTAGTTTAACAAGAGGCTTTACTAGGGACTCTTTTATGTTTACAGATCACACAAGTATTAATGTTTCCGGTTAATACAATTATAGCATGGTATGTAAACATTTATCATAAGTATGAAGATATGATAATAACCTCTTTATTATTGCCTCTAGGGCATATCTCCAACACTTTGCTTAAAACAGTTATCCGTTGCTTCCAACTTAATACTGGAGCTGGTTCGGATGATAACCTGAAGGTGGATTACTAGTCATAGATGCAGTTGGATGATGGTCTATGTATCTTGTTGTCTTGCCCAATTGAATCTCATAGGATCATGAATGTCTAGTATTGCATTGTTATGCTTTGCTCAGTCCTATCAATTGCCCTGCTGTAATTTGTTTACCCTGCATATCATGTTTGTTTATCTTAAGGAGAATACCTCTAGTGAACTATGGACCCTGGTCCAATCTTTACCATTGATACACCTTCCACCACTACTGTTTACTTTCTACAAACCACTATTACCTTCCACACCATACAGTTAATCCTTTGTTTTCAGCAAACCGGTGAGATTGACAACCTCACCACTACTGGAAAAACCATCTTCGGTTTGATCACTAGAAGCCCAGTAGTCCCGGCCCGTCACGAACCGCGACTAGTGCTAGCACTAGTCCCGGTCCGTGAGGCCTCCAACGGCTAGAAATGGCCATAAGCATTAGTCCCAGGCCGGACCAGAGCATTAGTCCCGGTCCGTAATACGGCCTGGGACTAATAAGATGGAGCGGGTCAACAGCTCTTTTCGGGGACTATTAGTCCCGGGTCGTATCACGGCCCGGGACTAATTGTCCATCACTATATATACAGCTCGCTGGCCAGCTGCCCTAAAGCATATGGTGGCCATTTTTCTCAAAGAAAGCAAGAGAGTTCATGCCATTTTTTTTCTCAAGATTTGTCAAGATTTAGTTTGCAACACCTAAATCCAAAGCTTTAAAAGGTTAGAACTTCATTCTTTCATCTCTTATTGCTACTTTAGCTCTATATAATGCTCTAGAAGTATAGAGATATGGATCAAATGCATGCATGCTCTAGAAGTAGCTATAAGAATTTTGATATATATGTGTAACAAATTTTGATTAGGCACATAGTTACTGAAAATTGAAATGTGTAATTTTAGAGTTTCAGAGCTTAGAATGGAATGAGGTTTTCACTGATGGAACAATAATAAAAAACTCCACATTTATCATGTTGACTGTTTTCTCCAATTCACAAATTGGTGCATGTAAATTTTTCAAAATTCAAAATTAATGCTCTAGAAGCTCTCAATATAACCTGTAATAATTTTATCATGTTGTGTAATGGTTTTTGATATACTTTTACTATAATGCAGATGGTCCGTGAATGGATGTACGGTACTGACCGACGCTCTGGCGAGTTCATTAATGGTGTGCATGAATTCATCTGTGTTGCTGATGCAAACAAGCACAATGGTTTTGTATTCTGTCCATGTAATGGATGTAGGAATCAGAAGGATTATTCTGACTCAAAAACCCTTCACAGCCACCTGTTGAAGTCCGGCTTCATGCCCAGTTATAATTGTTGGACCAAGCACGAAGAGAGAGGGGTTATAATGGAAGACAATGAAGAAGAGGAGGAGGATGACAACTATCATGGATTCCCTGAGTACGGAGATACTTCCATGGGGGATGCTGAAGGGGAGGATGAAGAAGAGACACATGATGAACCCGATGATGATCTTGGTCGGACCATTGCGGATGCACGAAGAGATTGTGAAACTGAAAAGGATAGGGAGAAGTTCAATCACATGCTAGAGGATCACAAAAAGTTGTTGTACCCAAATTGCGAAAATGGTTCGAAACAGCTGGGCAGCACACTGGAATTGCTGCGATGGAAGGCTGAGTGTGCTATACCTGACTCCTCATTTGAAAAGTTGCTGAAAATGATGAAGAATATGCTTCCAAAAGATAATGTATTGCCCGCCAGTACATACGAAGCAGAAAAGGTTGTCTGCCCTCTAGGTTTAGAGGTTCAGAAGATACATGCATGCCCTAATGACTGCATCCTCTACCACGTTGAGGAGTATGAGAATTTAGATGCATGCCCGGTATGCACTTCACTTCGGTATAAGATTATACGAGATGACCCTGGTGACGCTGAGGGCGAGCCCCCCCAGAAGAGGGTTCCTGCGAAGGTGATGTGGTATGCTCCTATAATACCACGGTTGAAATGCTTATTCAGAAACAAAGAGCACGCCAAGTTGTTGCGATGGTATAAAGAGGAACGTAAGTCAGACGGGATGTTGAGACACCCCGCTGATGGGTCGCAATGGAGAAAAATCGATAGAAAGTACCCGGACTTTGCAGATGACGCAAGGAGTTTAAGGTTTGGTCTAAGTACAGATGGCATCAATCCCTTTGGGGAGCAGAGCTCCAGTCAGAGCACCTGGCCCGTGACTCTATGCATCTATAACCTTCCTCCTTGGTTGTGCATGAAGCGGAAGTTCATTATGATGCCAGTGTTGATCCAAGGTCCGAAGCAACCCGGCAACGACATTGATGTGTAACTAAGGCCATTAGTGGAAGAACTTTTACAGTTGTGGCACGAACCCGTGATATGCGTGTGGGATGAGCACAAGCAGGAAGAATTTAACCTCCGAGCATTACTTTTCGTAACAATCAATGATTGGCCTGCTCTTAGTAACCTTTCAGGACAGTCAAACAAGGGATACAATGCATGCACACACTGTTTAGATGAGACTGCAAATATATATTTGGAACATTGTAAGAAGAATGTATGCAATGAGCATCGTCGATTTCTTTTGGCCAAGCATCCCTTAAGAAAGAAAGGCAAGCATTTCAATGGTCTGGCATGTCACCAGACGAAGCCTAAGGAGCGTACTGGTGCTGATATATTTGATATGGTCAAAGATTTGGATCAACTGGTAACCTTTGGAAAGGGTCCTGGAGGAAAATCTGTTCCGAAAGACGCTGAAGGACATGCACCCATGTGGAAGAAGAAATCTATATTTTGGGAGCTACCATATTGGAAATTCTTAGAGGTCCACTCTGCAATCGATGTGATGCATGTGACGAAGAATCTTTGCGTGAACGTGCTAGGCTTCTTGGGCGTGTATGGGCAGACAAAAGATACACCGGAAGCACGAAAGGACCATCAACGTATGGAAGACCTAGATGGCCTGCATCCAGAATGGTTTCAAGGTCATGCCAGCTACGCTCTTACCAAACAAGAGAAGGAAATATTTTTTGAATGCCTAAGCAGTATTAAGGTCCCGTCTGGATTCTCGTCGAATATAAAGGGGATAATAAATATGGCAGAAAAAAAGTTCCAAAACCTAAAGTCTCATGACTGCCACGTGATTATGACGCAAATGCTTCCGATTGCATGCATTGAGGGGGCTTCTACCAGATAATGTTCGAGTACCCATTGTGAAGCTATGTGCATTTCTCAATGCAATCTCTCAGAAGATAATCAATCCTGAAGATCTACCACGGTTACAGAATGATGTGGTCCAATGTCTTGTCAGTTTTGAGTTGGTGTTCCCACCATCCTTCTTCAATATTATGACGCACCTGCTGGTTCACCTAGTCGAAGAGATTTCCATTCTTGGTCCTGTATTTCTACACAATATGTTTACCTTTGAGAGGTTCATGGGAATCTTAAAGAAATATGTTCGTAACCGTGCTAGGCCAGAAGGAAGCATCTCCAAGGGATATGGAATAGAGGAGGTCATTGAATTTTGTGTTGACTTTGTTCCCGACCTTAAGCCGATTGGTCTTCCTCAATCGCGTTATGAGGGGAGACTGAGTGGAAAGGGTACTCTAGGAAGGAAATCAATAATATGTAGAGACAGACATTCTTACACCGAAGCACATTACACCGTTCTACAGAATTCTATCTTGGCAGCCCCATATATCGAGGAACACAAGAAAATCTTACGCTCCAACAACCCTGGAAAGCATGACTCTTGGATTAGAGATGAACACATGAAGAGTTTCGGCGGTTGGTTGCAACATCTCATCAAAAACAACACTCTTGGAGATCAGCTATACTTGTTGACTAGGTCACCATCTTCGACTATATCGACTTTCCAAGGGTACGAGATAAATGGGTATACATTTTACACGATAGCCCAAGATAAAAAGAGCACCAACCAAAACAGTGGTGTCCGCTTTGATGCAACATACAACAATGGGTCAAAGACCACATATTATGGTTACATAGAGGAGATATGGGAACTTGACTATGGACCTACTTTTAAGGTCCCCTTGTTTCGGTGCAAATGGCTCAAGCTGACGGGAGGAGGGGCTGAGGTAGACAAGAAATACGGAATGACATCGTTGGATCTCAACAATCTTGGGTACTTAGACGAACCATTCGTCCTAGCCAATGATGTGGCCCAGGTTTTCTATGTGAAGGACATGTCTACCAAACCTAGAAAACGAAAAAATAAGAAAAAGAATACATCAGACGATGAGCCAAAGCGCCACATAGTTCTTTCAGGAAAAAGAAACATCGTGGGAGTGGAGGACAAGACAGACATGTCAGAAGATTGTGATAAGTTCCATGAAATTCCGCCCTTCGCGGTGAAGGATGACCCAACCATCATGTTAATGAATGAAGATGCTCCATGGATACGACGGGATCAGAAAGGAACACAAGCGAAGAAATGATATGTAATAATTGTAACATTTTATGAGTTAAGATGTTCCATGCATGTGTCCATTTTTATAGTGTTGTCTGCAAACAATATTGAGTGTGTTAGTCCCATTTTGTGGCTAGACCGGGACTAAAGTAGGGCCTTTAGTACCGATTCATACTTACCATTAAGATCTGATCTCCAAATGCGTGATGTCACATATTAGGGAGTGCCTCTATGACCAGTTTCTCGGAGATGCCGGAGGACTGGGCTCCGTCGGCATCTCCAAACACGTGATGTCACATATTAGGGATCTCCCTTTCCCGCCTATTAGCAAAGAAGGCATTCCAGGTGTCGTAGTTGTCGGGATCCCACTGGGGATCCATCCGCTGCTCCGGCGTGAGCTCGTGGTAGAAGTGGTTTGTGATGGCCGCCTGGCATGCGGAACCTTGAGGGACAGGAGGGACAGGAACCCCTCCAGCGCTCAGCATCCAGCCGGCGGGCGGCCGGTAGCCCGGAGGACAAGGGTAGTTGGAGGCGCACAGCGCCTCGGTCTCCTCGAGGGTCAGAATGGCCCAGTAGGCGTTGTCCATTGTTCTAAGAGAGGAAGGTGTGGATGTGTGGATAGCCATGGCACGATCACCCTAAATATAGAGGGAAAGGGCGGGAAAACTTGGCGTGAAGCTTTGGGAAATGGCGGGAAATATCTTTAGTCCTAGTTAGTGACTACATCCGGGACTAAAAGCTCTCGTAGAAAGGAAAGGGCTGGAAAACTTGGCGGGAAGAGGTGGGAAATGGCGGAAAATATCTTTAGTCCCGGTTTGTGACTACATCCAGGACTAAATGGATATTATATTAAGATTCATGATATTTTTCTGATAATAATAGACGTATTATTTGTTTTATTTGGATTATTACAATAAAAGATATGATTTTCCAAAGTTTTTATATTAGTTTTGAATTAAAAAAGAAAATTTACAAATGAAATAATTTATAAATGATGCAAACAGATAAATGGATATTATATTAAAATTCTTTATATTTTTCTGATAATAATAGACATATTATTTGTTTTATTTGGATTATTACAATAAAAGATATGATTTTCAAAGTTTTTATATTAGTTTTGAATTAAAAAAGAAAATTTACAAATGAAATAACTTATAAATGATGCAAACAGATAAATGGATATTATATTAAAATTCTTTATATTTTTCTGATAATAATAGACATATTATTTGTTTTATTTGGATTATTACAATAAAAGATATGATTTTCAAAGTTTTTATATTAGTTTTGAATTAAAAAAGAAAATTTACAAATGAAATAATTTATAAATGATGCAAACAGATAAATGGATATTATATTAAAATTCTTTATATTTTCCTGATAATAATAGACATATTATTTGTTTTATTTGGATTATTACAATAAAAGATATGATTTTTCAAAGTTTTTATATTAGTTTTGAATTAGAAAAGAAAATTTACAAATGAAATAATTTATAAATGATGCAAACAGATAAATGGATATTATATTAAAATTCTTTATATTTTTCTGATAATAATAGACATATTATTTGTTTTATTTGGATTATTACAATAAAAGATATGATTTTTCAAAGTTTTTATATTAGTTTTGAATTAAAAAAGAAAATTTACAAAAAACAAATAGTCGCGGGTCGTGGATGGACCCGGGACTAAAGGGTCAGTGCGCGCGCGAAAACGAAACGGCCGAAAAAGACCTTTAGTCTCGGGCCGTGGCTTAGCCCGCGACTAAAGGGGGGGTCTTTAGTCGCGGGTTAAGCCACGGCCCGCGACTAAAGACCCTTTAGTCGTGGGCGGTGGCTTAGCCCGGGACTAAAGGGGTGGGGGTATAAGTAACTTGCGCCCACCCCTGGCCTCCCCCACCCAGCACTTGGCGAAATCGACGAGGAGACGCGCGCAGACGACGGCGAGAGCTCGACGCAGGGGAGGTGCTGCCGGATTCCACCGCGCCGCCGCCCTCGTCTCTGGCCACCACCCCGCCGTGCCTCCACGTGCCGTACCGCAGAGCCTCACCGAAGGAATCGAAGCCCCGCACCCCCAGTCGAGCTCCCCGTCCGCTCCTTCCCCGTCTCCGGCCGCCGCGTCCGTCGCCTATTCCGGCCACTTCACCCTCGACCTCCCTCGGCCTCGCTGACCTCAGGCACCCTCCTGCTTCCTTCCTCTTCCCAGGCCAGTTCTCCATCCCGCGCCGCCGTCAATCGCCGTCCCGCGCGCGCCGCCGTCACTGGCTCGTGAAAATAATCAACCCCCCCGGTCCCTCTTCCTTGCGTGGCATGCTGAGGTGGCCAGTACCCCGGCCCACTGGTCAGTCATAGTGGCTAGGCTTAGTAGCGGTACAAAAAGTTTAACCCCCTCTGCTGATGTCATAATGATGAAATAACCCTTTTTAGTAATTCCAGAATTTGATTAAATATTGTAAATTCAATAACTTTTAATTTATAAGCCAAAAAATACAAATAATATATCAAAATGTTCAGAAAATTGAAACCTATCTATTTAACCTATAATCATGAATTGTTCAACAACTTAAATGACAAGTATAATTAGAAGAACAAATGCACCCCTCTCATATGTTTCGGAGTTTTCCAGAGTTAGGGTTTTCACCCCTCGGAACCCCGATTAATTTGCCGAGCATGTTTTAGGGTTTCAATTCAATGCAATTCAACTTGTCATATAATCATACTTGCTTGAGGATTGCATCGATGCCATGTGTTGATTGTTTCCCCTTTATTTTTTTCTGGTGTTTGGTGCTTCTCGGTAGAATACGATATCGAGATCGAGATCGAGATCGAAGCCCTTTAGGATTAGGGTTATTTTTTTGTTTAAGTTATTACAATTAGTATTATATTGTTTTAGTTATTAGGATTATTGTTTTTTCTAACCTGTTTAACTCTCTTTTTGTTATAGATAATTTAGTTATTAGGATCGGTGAAGGTTTTCTTCAGGGCATGATAAGAGGTGAAATTCCTCTTATTACGGGCACGGCCGAAGATATTTTGCTCGAGGAAGAGATATCCTCATATCTGAATCCATCCGGTGATGGACTAGAGGAAAACCAAGGGGAAGACCAGATGGACGAAGGGCAAACAAATGACAACAATAATGATGGCCCCTCGACAGGATCCGGCGAGGTACATATATATATAAAGTCTCGTGTTACCTCTATTCATTAACTGATCTAGATATATGTTAATCACTCTCTCTTCTTCTTTTATCCCACCGGATCGAAGCAATCGACAGCTCGAACGAAACGAGGGCCAAACAAAAAGTTGGATGGTAATCAGAGGTTCACCATCGAAGAAATAGCTGATGATGGTGAACCGATTGCTCCAGAGAAGCACCGGAGGATGTTTATAAATCAATGCGGGGTGTTGGTTAGGGACAACCTGCCGATCACCATCCAAGAATGGAATAAGTCAAAGAAACCCGGTGAAGAATCCAACAGCTATGTCACCGATGATGCCAAAGATGACCTTTGGCAGAAGCTCATAGCGCATTTCATACTACCTCCAGAGTATGAGGAATTTGAGGTAGATGGTATTACCCCAAGGCCGGTTGGGCTTGAAAATAGAGCGAAAGTCAAGGAGTGGGAACTAAGCAAGATGGCTGAAATGTACCGGAACCACAAGAAAAATTTATACGTGAAATATGTCGCGAAAAAGAAAACTCCAGACTTCACAGGAGTAAACGAGAAGTTGAGAGAACAGTGGCCCGATTTTGTACAGTACAAGAAATCTGATAAAGCAAAGGCAAAGTCTGCAAAGAACGTGTTAAATGCTGCCAACAAGAAATACCATCATAAAATGGGGACAGGTGGCTACAAGAGTGCCATCCATAAGTGGGAAACTATGGAGAAGGATATGAGGGCTAGAGGCATCACTCCTGGTACAGATGGATGTCCCGAGAGGTCAAAGAACTGGTGGTACGGGCACGGGGGATCCTTGGACCCAGAAACAGGGAAGACATTATTTCATGATAAAATTCTAAAACCCTCCCAAGACCTTATTCAAGCAATGAACGATGCTCAATTGGGATTGTTCCGTCCCGAGAGAGAGAACGACGAGTTGACACGCGCCCTAGGGAATCCTGAAAAGGGAGGACGAACACGAGGCAAAGGCGCCGGTGTCTCGTGGAAGAAAGGGTTTCCTCTGTACGATGCCAGTTACAAAAGCCGTCAGAGAAAGAAGGACCGGGAGGCAGACCGGATCTCCAGGGTAGAGCAGGACCTAGCTGATCTGAAGAACCTCATGCATGAAATTAGCCAAAGGCCGTCGTCGTCAACTCACCCGCGGTCTGATGATCCTGCATTGGATCTTAGCCAACGGAGAAGCAGCGTGGCTTCCACGGAGGTCCGTGCTGATGATCAAGCACTGCTGGATGATGCACTGGCTCCTCAATACCCCGAGGATGATGTCAGAGAGATGGCATAATGTGAGCTACATTAGCCAATGAACAACCTGTCCTTCAAGGTGGCGATCGGCACTGCTTTACCTTGTCTACCTGGAGCACTCCACCATTCACTTCCGATTCCACCAGGCTATGCTCGTGTCACGGTGGATGACATAGTGGAGGATTTTGCAGACCTAGAGATTGAAATCGCTACGCCTGAAGGCCTTACAAAACTAGGAGATGTCAAGCGCAACATCATTCTATGGAATAAGAAGTACATCAAGTTTCCAGGCTCGGCGCCAAGGCCACCGACTCCAAGGAATCCAAATCCACCCCGCATCGAATATCGTCAACCTCCAAGTCCACCCCAACCCGATTATCGCCAACCTCCAAGTCCACCCCAACCCGATTATCGCCAACCTCCAAGTCCACCCCGCCCCGCTGACGATCGCCGCAGCAAGAGTACATCAACTCGATCTCTGCCTCCGCCTCCATGCAATACTACTACCTCATCGAAGAAACGGAAGTTCGACGGTCCCCCGCGCCCCCACATCGAAGAAAGGTCAAACGCCGAAGATAGTCGATATCCCGCCGGCTCTTCCAAAGAGACCTTATGACAAGACCGACGAGGAAACTAACGCGGATGTGGCTGCCCAAGTTAAGGCGCATTTTGCACCCAAAAAGCCTGAGCCAAAGCCGATATATAACGAAAAAACAAAAAGTGGGCTAAGTCCTTTCTTGAGCAACCATCCCAGATATCGATGAATCTAGAATCATACTATGACCCGGAGATTATTAAGCAAGCACAGAAGAAAAAAATCACAAGTGCAAAAAGCGGGAAGCAAGTTGCCCAGCTCGGAGCACAGAAGAATCAATCGGTCGCCCCGCTCAAAGTCATTTCAGACCTCGACAAGGCCTTCAGAGCTGAAATGGATATGGACATGCAAATAATGGACCCTAGAGCCCGTAATAATGCTGAACTTATGGGAATCACTGTATCGGAGGCCAAAGCACTTGCTAACGAAGCAAATATGTCTCTTGGTCAATATTTAGGCTATGAAGATACGCCAGTGGGTTAGATAGTACGGCAGTATGTCCAAGGGCAGCCTCTAGTTAGTAATGAGGAGCTCGCGCGTCTATCCAGACATATGCGAAATCTGCATGAATGGTACATGTCGCAAGAAGAAAAAAAGCATCATAAAGATTGGTTTCCGGTGGATGTTAGAAAGGAGCATCACTTCAAACCATACTCGATACAGGTTCAAATGACCGAACTGTTTCAGTTATACAACTAGCGCGCCCTCGACAAATCTATCATTGGTTGCTACTGTCTGTAAGTTATTTATTTCTATAACTAAGTTTGTAGCTTTAGCTCGTTCATTGCATTTAATATATTATCCTAACTATATATCCTTTTGTATGATGATATTATATTCCGCAGAATGAAGATGCTTGAATGCAAAAGAGCTATAAGATACGACGTTGGGTTCATTGACCCATATATCATTAATGAATATACATTAAAGAATCACCCCAAAGACGTGGAGGAAGACCTGTCCAGGTTCTTAACCGAGCATAATTTTGTTAAGGAAATACTATTTCCTTACAACTTCAAGTGAGTGTTTATATCTTGTACACATTTTATTTTTGCTTACTGGATGAGCTATGCATGTATGCTTATGTAAATGTCCGCAGATTCCACTGGATCTTGATAAACATTCAAGTTGACAAGTCCCTAGTCGAAGTCCACGACTCATTAAGTTGGGACCAAGAGAAGTGGAGCGACATGAAAGCAATGCTCCATAAGTAATTTCAATCATTATCGCATTATATCGTCCTCTTTCATTCATTTCCTGATATCAAGTAACTAATAACTCCTTTGTTCATTTTCTTTGCCGAGCAGGTGTTGGACACGGTTCAGACAGAAAATACCAGGTCCATTCAAAGAGGAGCTAACTTATAAAATGGCGAAGAGTTTACAGCAGCCACCGGGAACTCATTTATGTGGATACTATGTCTGCGAGTACATCCGCGAGTTGACCAGTGAGCAGAAAGTTGACTCACATTATATTTATGATTTGCGGGAGACACTAGAGCCAGACCAGCGCATAAGAGCAATTCAAGACGAGCTGGGGATTTATGATGAAGGAAGTCCTTGATGTACATGGAGAGCATTATGCGGATGACGTGGAACTCGATTTGCCTTAGTCATCTCCATGTAGCTCATATGATATATATATTCATCAATGACCATGTAATTTTCAAAACATTTCTTCCTTTTGATATGATTAATTATATGTATGCTTGCAAGGGATCGATCTTATATAAATGCATCGACATGTAGTGTGTATGTAGTAGCGTATAATATGTCTACTGAAATATATGTTTGTTATAGTGAAACACAAAACGAAAAAGGAACAAAATGGCAAAAAAAAGGAAATACACAATCTCTGCCGCGGCAGAGAAATGTGGTGTTTCTCTGCCGCGGCAGGAAACCTTTTAGTCCCGGGTGGTGTTACAGCCCGGGACTAGAGGGTTCCGCCCCCCGCGGCGCTGAAACAACCACGTGGCTGTTATCAGTCACGGGCCTTTGCGAGCCGGGACTAGAGGGGGGCTCTAGTCCCGTTTTCACAGTCCCGGGCCCAAAACCGGGACTAGAGCCCGTTGCGGCCCGGGACTAGAGCCCCTTTTTCCACCAGTGCACTGTTTGTTGGGGCAAAGTCTTGAGTTTGTGTTGTGCAGATTTCCAAGTTGCTACAACACCTTTGAGTCGTTTCCTTCCTCCTACTGGTTCGATAACCTTGATTTCTTACTGAGGTAAAACTTGCTGCTGTGCTCATCACACCTTCCTCTTGGGGTCTTCCAACAAAGCTCTGTAATCATCTGATCCATCATCAAGCGCGATCGAGAAGAAGGACACATACGCCTTTACAAGGACTACTTCCATCCAACTGATACAGTCTTCAAAGAGAAGGCATTCTGTCGCCGCTATCGGATGTCAAGGAACCTGTTCTTGCAAATTCTCAATGGGGTGACGAAGTACGATAATTACTTCGAGGCCCAAGTACGATTGTACCGGTAAGATTGGCTTCTCCTCTTACCAAAAATGTTCTGATGCCATTCGGCAGCTTGCATATGGAGTGCCTGGTGACCTCCTCGACGACTACATGCGCATGAATGAGTCCACATGCCATGAGGCTATGTACCAGTTTTGCAGCGCGGTTATTGCAGTGTTTGGCAAAGTTTATCTAAGAGAGCCAAACACCAAATACACTGCCCGCCTTTTGTCCATCAATGAGAGAAGGGGGTTTCCTGGTATGCTTGGCAGCATTGACTGCATGCATTAGCAGTGGAAGAACGGTCCCTTTGGTTGACAAGGGAAGTTCAAAGGACATGCAGAGGGGCGCACCATCATACTAGAGGCTGTTGCATCACAAGATCTCTGGATTTGGCACTCCTTTTTTGAGCATGGCTGGATCAAACAATGCCATCAATGTGCTGCAGCGGTCTCCGGTGTTTGCTAGGCTGGCAGAAGGCAATGCTCCACAGATTTCTTATCAGATCAATGGCAATCCATATAATATGGGTTACTATCTTGCTATAGGTATCTGCACCTCCTGGGCCACCTTTGTGAAGAAAATCCACAATCCTGGAGATGAGAAGTGCAAGAGGTTAACGAAAGAGAAAGATGCCTATAGGAAGAATGTGGAGCGAGCATTTGGTGTGCTTCAGAGCACCGAGAGGATGTGGGATGTGATGACAGCTTGTGTCATCATGCATAACATGATCGTCGAGGACGAGCGTGATGACGGCATCATGGACCAAGGCTGGGACTTTCAGGGTCAGTTGGTTGAGCCAGAGCCAGGTCTAGTGTCTTGGAAGATTTCATGCAAGTGCATGAAAATTTGTGTCACAGGCAAACCTACAAACGGCTTTAACTGGATTTGGTTGAGCATATACGGGCTCGTGCGGGAAATCTCAATGTTTAATCTTTTATTTATTTGGTATAATTTGAATGAAAATTTAGTTGTTTTCTATCGAACCATGTAAGCCTAAACTATTTATATGTAAGCACTATTTCAATTTGATTATCTAGTCTATTTTATTTGTATCCCAAAAATTAATTATATGACAACATTTGCAAACATATGAAATTCCTCGCCAGCGCTAGCCAAGCGCGGAAAAATGTGTCGCGCCGCTGGCGCGGCTCACCGAACAGGCCGGATCCCTCCCCATATCAACCGCGGCATGACCCAAACTGATAAAAACGGACTGTTTGAGTCGATCGGATGGGTCGACCTGGTGAAGATGACCTTGGCGACCGTGTATGGCCGTGTATCGGAAGCCCTTGCTCTTGGCGCTGATATACATGTGAGTAAACTGCTCGTAGCATCCGATTGCCTGAATGGGGTCAAGAAGATCAATGAAAGAGCCCGTTATGGTCAGCGTTGCATGATTGTTCAGGGTATCATGACAAGGAAGCAAGATTTTGTTGAGGCTACGTTTAGCCAAGAACGACCAGAAGCTAACATGAAAACACATCGCTCGGCACGCTCATCGACTGCTCTAGATGTTGGTAGGTGGTTTCTTAATCCCCCTAGCAATTTGGGAATTTCTGTAAACATTATGATTAATGAATAAAAGGTCCCGTCGTTCCGCTAAAAAATGTCTGGACATCAGGCCATCTGCCCATATACGAGGTGACGATTAACGCACCTGCAGCATTGCATGGATCCGGTCATGTTTATGAACAAATCAGAGGCCAACTTGTTGCGGGATCACGTGTCGCCGTGTCCACTATATTCACTCTCTCAACAAGGTCACATGCATGTTCTGCCAATGGACTGACAAGATCTGGAAGCAAGTTGTGTGACATGATAAGACTATGTATACTCAGTAGTACTTTTATGATCCCACTGCCATAATATGGTCCGATGTTGTTTAATAAGTATGTGGTTTATTGCTTTGGTTTTCCAATATACCAATTTTCCAGCATAGTTCAAACAACGAGACCAGCAATGCGTATTTCTACGCAGAATCAACACCACTAATACATAGTATGAGAGATGCATTGTCTTGTATACTTTTATTATACTACATAGTATAAAGCAGGAATTTGCTCTCCTGACACACAAAAAGAAAATGGACACGTCGAACTAGCATGAACGTACATGTACATTTTTCTGACTGCTCCAGTAGTACATGCGTCAACATTAAAATATGCTGTACAAATTATTGGGCAAAAATAATCAAGACAAAATAATTTCTTCAATATAAGTTGCGGACATTGTTTTCCAAACAAATGGTAGACACCGGCTATATCCAAACTATCCGAGCGTGTCCGAATAGGTTTGTGTGAATGCACGGGACATGCGCGGTGCCCAGCGACAATACCCATTCAAACTAATCATGACGGACCGATCTATTCATGATCCAGATCTGATGCATGGATGGGTCTGTTCGGACGGACACGGACACAAACTGGCCCAGATACAGACACACAATGGGCCTTCTTCTCTTGATCTGGCCTGTCCGTCTTTGCTTATTTATTTGAGTCAGGCTGCTGTGCGCGGCTGGCCGGACCATGACCCAAAAACGCCAGTGAGTCAATCTAAACGGACTAAAACGGACAGTTTAAATCGTTCGTTTGGGTCTCGCCGATGAAAATGCCGGCCCTAATGGCCATAAAGAACCTGCAGATGCAGCCACCCTATATCCCACCCTCTATTCAGCACCAACGTCCATTGATTATCTCCGAGTACATTCATTGCACTGTTTCCGTTAGTAGTACTCCCTCCGTCCCAAGGAATAGGGCGTATAAATTTTTTCGGTTTTTTATCACAGCATAAGGCGCAGGGTGTAGTTTGCCCGTTTTCTTCCAAAACTGCCCCTCCCAGCGTTTACATCGACCTAAAGATATCACGAGTGAAGCAGTTATTAGTTGCGCTGTTATTGGCCCTTTCATCGCGCATGCAGGGAGAGGACCGTATTACTGGGCTGCTATTGGGCATGCATGTGCATGCGGTGAAAGAAGAAGTTATTGCAAAGTTTTGGGCGTGCTTCCGTTGCATGCAGGACCAAAGAACGAAACACCTCATGAATTAATAGGGGTATCATTTGGAAAGATTTTTTTCTCTCTAGACTCCTTAATAAACGCGCCCAGAAATTTACGCCCTAAGCTATGGGATGGAGGGAGTATGAATCTGTATTCTGCATGTATCCTCATTCACTCCATAATATTTATATAGATATGATCAATACTCACTTAGTTTGTCAACATACCATCCAAAGGCGAGAGGCTTCTCTCAGTGCTAAGTGGACGCCGCCGCCGGAAGGTAATCTGATGATCAACGTTGATGCTGCTATTTTCTCTTCATCTTGCAGCATGGGTGCAGGGGTGGTGATCCGTGCTGACCTTCGCCCGCGAGGAGGGTCTAGACAGTCTGGTTCTTTCTTCTGACTGCCTGTCCCTGGTCAACCGGGTGAATTCTTCTACTCGTGATAGATCAAAGTATGCCCCTATTGTTGAGGATATCAAATCTCTGATGGCATCGTTCACCACCTGTTCCATAGCTCATGTTTTTCGTTCTCAAAACAATGTTGCGCACTGTTTAGCGTGTTCGTGTGAGTCCTCTGTTAGGAAGATTTGGCGTTGTGTGCCACCGGAGTGCATCCGGCTGGCTATCTGTAATGAAATTGTTGTTGTTTGATCAATGAAGCTCACACGATTCTCTCAAAAAAAAATGTGTAGGGTCCAAATTGTTATGCAGCAGGAGACCCGTACCGGTGCATTTACCCTAGCAACGGCCACATGTGCCAGGCATCCATTACGGCATCTGATTGCGCTGCTCTATCCCAAAAATTGTCCTTCGTTCCCAAACTTCCATAGTTCGTCTTTCTTATTTTGATCCGCTACTGAAAAAAGGGCTTCTAGTCCCGGTTTGCAAGGGCCTTTAGTCCCGGTTTTGCACCCGGGACTACGAAATCGGGACTAAAGGTCCCGATTTGTTACAACCCGAGACTAGAGGGCCACCGCATGGGCGTTTTTTGCTACAGGGGATGAAGGACCTTTAGTCTCGGGTTGTAATACGGCCCTGAACTAAAGATTTTTTTAAAATTTTTTTTTTCGAATTTTTTTAATTTTTTTCGAATTTTTTCTTAAACTTTTGAATTGTTTGACTCGTAATTACACTTGGAACATTTTTAGCACTAAGTATATTTAATCTTAGGTCAAAATTACACTTGTGGTCAAAACTTCCCATTCGGTCACTCATTCTAGCACTACTTCACCCTCAGCACGCTTAACATCTCTGTTCCATCCGGATGTCCTTGCGCAAAGCTCTTTTGTACCTTGTTGTCAACATTATCATATCAATCCTATTAGCCCATATCAATATGTCATACATCTTTATTTATTAAAACTACAAACAACTATTTTAGTAAACAACAATAAATAAGTAATAATAATATTTTAATATAATGAAAGTAAGAAACTAAATAAAATAATATTTTATTCATTTTTTGCCATGATTCATTTAATATGGTATAAATAATATCTTTAAATCTGTAAATCAAAATTCGACAAATAATATATTCATTATTATCAAAAAAATGTGAGGAATCAAAATATGGAATAAAAACTTGCTAAATAAAAAAATAATTTTTTCCCTTTTCAAATTTTAAAAATGTAAAAGAATCAGAAAAATGTGAGGAATCCATTATTTATAATTTTAAAAATCTAAAAATGTGAGGAATCCAAATAAGGCTGTTAAAATCAAACTCAAATTTTTTTCCACACATTTTGATAAGTTGTACATTTTTTTTGACATCGTACGCAAAAGTTATAGCAATTTTAAGTTGCCTGCGTCACACCCCTTTAGTCCAGGGCCGTATCACGACCCCTTTAGTCCCGGGCTGTATCATGGCCCGGGACTAAAGGGTGTTGCCCACGCCTGCACACCTTTAGTCCCGGACCGTATCACGACCCGGGACTAAAGGTCCGAAATGACCCGGGACTAGAGTTTTCTCGGTCTCCTGGCCACGAAAAACGGTACGAACCGGGACTAGTGTTCATACTAGTCCCGGCCGGTAATAAATCGGGACTAGTGTCAGACTCTAAATCGAACCGAAGCCTCTTTTTCTACTAGTGATCTTTGTTCCGACACACTCAGTTAAGTTGTTTCACGCACCGAAATGGGCGATGAAGAACTACTCCCTCCATTCATGTGTAGATTGTATTCTAGCTTTTTCAAAAATTTCCCATTTAGACCTTGTTTTGTTCCCGTGTTTTTAGTGGATTAGCTATGTTAATCCCCTGGGGATTGGGTGAAACGATTCCCCTCACCCAATCCCCGTCAAAGCTTTGCACCGAGAGAAGGTTTTAAAAAAGCGAGGAGAAGTTAGCGTTTCAGTTTATAGGCCAATCGGAGTGTTTTGGCAAGGATATTTGGGATTAAGCCCGTTCAAATTTCGTCTACAAAACAGGCTAGCTAGGATTTCTAGAAATCCCAGGATGGCCCAGAAAATACACTCTAAAACCTCACAAAACAGGCCTACAAAACAAGGCCTTAGAGTGTGTTATATAGTTGATTCCCTATTATGCCCCCACGTTTAGGCGCGGATCCAGGCCCAGGGCAATTTGGGCCATGGCCCGAGACGCAGCGGAAATTAGTACTTACCATCTAAGAAAAAATAAATCTGTCCCGTGGTGCAGCCCAACGCTGGCCTATTAGATGTGACTCGTTGGAAACCCAATCGTGATTCCTAAAGTATCCCTTATCCTTTTTTGCGTTCGCCCTTATTCCGTCGTTCATCCTCATGGCCGTAGGAAACGCTCTGCCACCGCTCACCGGCCAGGACCAAGCCGATGCCGGCGACGCGCCATGCCAGCAGTGTGTTTGACGCCCTTACCCTGGCCTCCCGTGCTCCCCAGACCGGCGGACCGCGACTCCCCATGACGGCCTGACAGGTTGCGCCGCCCGTTAGTCCCCTGCCCCCGTAGCCGTTGCCGCCTTCCTATCGCCGAGTCGCTCTGCCTCCTTTGCTTGGTTTTATCTAATTGGAATTCGAAACTTAGTATATCACCTGCCTGTATACGACCTCTAATCTGAATTCAGCTAGGAGTAATTGAATTGGACTGGATATACTCATACGGTCATACACTAATCCAATTTCAGCAATTGGATACACTAGTAAGTAAAACCGATTGGAACTTCAATAATTGGATTTATTTGTTTGTAATTGATTTGAACTCATCCTTTTCTAATGAAATATTCTTCCTCTCTTGAAGGTATTGGTTCTTCTTCTACTTATTTGATGAGGTTATGGGAGGTTCGGAGGAAGTAAACCAGTGATTTGGTACTATCTTTTGTATCTCGAACAACTATTTCTAGTTTGATGTCATCTAGTATTACTATTTTTTTTATGTTATTTAGCATGTATGTTCTTGGATCATTGACAATTAATTTGAAAACATATGCGCTACCGCACCAAATTTTCTATGCTGTTAGAATAGTTTTTTAGTATATTTTTGTGTGTTTAGTCTTTGGCCCGAGGCTTGCTTTAATCCTGGCTCCGCCACTCCACGTTGGTCTCCTGATGCATTAAAAGGTCTCCTCAAATCCCATGACGTCCTCCCTTTCGCGAGTTGAAACGAGAAAGAGTGGGTTAGCAGCTGGCCATGCAATCAATTGCAAAGAAGGCAAGGCATCGATAACCAATGGATGCATGCATTGATTTATGGTAGCGCAGGCGGATGTGAGACAACAACAATGGCAAATTAGTCCAATTTCTCTCTAATCTAGCTCACAAGTGGTTTTTCTTGGTATCTATGTTTTGTGTAGAACGCAAACTATATGTGAACTAAGGGAGTAATCTTATTCGCGAATCCTGCTATCGTTTGTGCCCTCTTTCATTTCTGCTAGGACAGCCCGGTAGATTTGTGCGCGAAGGCACTGAATGTTAGAGTCAAAGGTAAGCCTACGGGAGTTAGTTCATGATCTATAGGTAATTGTATTTTGATTGCTCCTCGGGGTTCATGTTACCACCGGTAGACTTTCGTTATTAGTCACTAAAGCTATTGCAGCGCTAAGCCTTTTCCTAGTAGTGAATCTGCGAAGCCACAAGCACACCTGTGAAGACGCCGGTGTGACCCGAGCTCCAGAGAAGAAGTAAAGGTAGAAACAAGGCCCAATGACATGCATTTATTAATCAGAAAGATTCATCTGTAGGGGCAGCCAGTGAAAGTAGCATAAAGTATGTGAAACCAACCAGCCCACCTAGTGGCATACCTTGTAAATATGGTCCTACTCCCACCCAACTCCATATAAAGGCCACCCACTCCCAAGGTGGACATACTAGATGTCTCCCCCCTCATCCCTCTTAGGAGAGAGCAAAGAGACGAGAGCTCCTCCCCCACCAGCCAACTTGCCTATAATAGTTGCACCCTCTCCGTCTTCCCCCCTATAGGAGAGGAACGATGGACTCTGACGAGGGTTCGACTCACCAATGCCCATTGTTATGGACTTGGGTTTTGGAGAAGGAGGGGATGCTGGAGATCATGGAACGGCTAACAGACAAGCAACGCAAGACACAGTGTTTACCCAGGTTCAGGCCCCCGGAGGGAAAACCCTACTCCTGCTTGTCTGCTCTCGATTAATGGCGAAGCCGAAGGTTACAGGGGTGTGCAGATTGGATCTAGCGGTGTGTATGCTAGGGTTGTCGATCGTCTAGATTTGTTGTCTATTGTGGCTGTAGAGATCGTAGATCTGTCTATTGGGGGGTTTATGGCGTTCCCTTCTTGTTGGACCCTCCTAGCATTTATATATGGGGCAGGCTAGGTCTTAGGTACCAATACGGGTTGGCTACAAGTTAGATTCCAACTCTAGTCTTTAGATTTCCTTGCCTTGCGTGTTTGGGAGTCCGTGTTCATATGGCTTCATACCAGCCGAACCGTCATAGGCTTCATGGACCTTGACAGTTCGTCGAGTGGGCCTTCCATTGAGCCGCACCAGGTAGGCTATAAGCAGGTTCCCGTTAGGCATAAGCATGTTAGTAGCCACCGAGTGTCCATCCGAATCAAAGATTCGCGTCGAGACTCAGTTGTCTTGAATCTTGTATTAGGATGTCGGAGTCGAAAGTTGTGTCGAGTGCGAAGCACTTCACCCGGAAGTTCATCGGGTCAACCAAATTTATAGATGTTCATAGGGATGATGGTAAACATTCCTAGTGCGCTTGACGGATCGAGACTGATTAATTGTGTAGGGGTTCGTACCATATAAACAAAAAATTTCTATCGCATGAACACACACAAACCAAGATCTATCTACTAGATTGTAGCAATTTTTTGATAGAGTACTAACCCTCGAAGATCCAAAGCGGTTAACGAGAGCAGATTCTCATGGGTGATGTACTCGTTCACTTGCCGATCTCAAGATCGCGTAGACGATCCTTTCGGTGCCGCGTTCTGGCAGCGCTCCCGCAGTCGGTCACACGTACGGTACTCGATGAAGGCCTACCTCTCCCTTGTTCCAGTAGGGAGCGGAGGTTGTAGCTCTCTCCTCACGATTCCGGCTGCACAACAGCGTGGTGTCGGAAGTAGAGGGGAGATCCCGCAAGGCTTCACCTAAGCCAGAGCGAGTATGGTGGAGTAGAAAAGGGCCTTGGCGATCTAGGTTTTAGATGTCGAGGGAAGACTGCAGCCGGAGGCTAGGGTTTAGGCTAGACGACAGCGGCGGTTTAGAGGGGATCTAGGGCACCGGCGGCTTGGGGGGCAGCGGTGGCCTATGGATTGGGTCTTGGGCGCCTAGGGCAAGGGGGATACCTCAGGGATGTCCAAGGGTGTTACTAGCCCAGGTGGAAACCCTCCCTAACTCAGAAACCATGTTGGGATTTGACTTTTTCAAACTGCCTTTTTTGACTTTCAAATTAGAGTTTGATTTCTCTCTTCCAAGTGTCCAACCAAGTGACCTAGGACATGATGAAACCATTCCACTTCGTCATGACACATCCATGTACCCTCCCCCTTCTGGTTCGTTGGACCTTCTAGACCCTTCTAGAACATTCCGGTGAAAACACCGAAACCATTCCCGAACTCCGGAATTGGACTTTCCTTATATGAATATTATTCTACGGACCATTCCGGATCTCCTCGTGATATCCCGGATCTCATCCAAGACTCTGAACAACATTCGATCTTCTTACTCACATTCCATATCTACTAAACAACATCGAATCCTTAAGTGTGTCTCCCTACAGTTCGTGAATTATGCAGACATGACCGAGACTCTTCTCCGATCAATAACCAATAGAGGAATCTGGAAATTCATATGGCTCCCACATATTTCTATGATTACTTCGTGATCGAATAAACCATTTACATATGATACCAATTTCCCTTTGTCTCGCGATACTTTACTTATCCGAGGTTTGATCGTCGGTATCTCTGCATACCTAGTTCTACCTCGATACCGATAAGTACTCTTTACTCGTTCCTATGATATTTGATCCCTCGTGAGCCATTCACATGCTTGCAAGCCAATTGGATGACATTCCACCGAGAGGGCCCAGAGTATATCTATCCGTCATATGGATGGACAAATCCCAATATTGATCCATGTGCCTCAACACATACTTTTCGAACACTCAATGCCACCTTTATAACCACCTAGTTATGAAGTGGTGTTTGATGTCATCAAAGCATCCATCCGGTGATGGTCATCAGCATGATCTCATGGTCGAAGGATTTAGGTTAATATGTATTTGAAACCTTATAGCAAGTGAACTATTTAAATGACTTGATCTTATGCTATGCTTAACTATAGGAGTATGTCCATCACATCATTCTCCTAATGATATGACCTTGTTGTTAATAACGTCTCAATGTTCATGATCAGGAAACCATGATCATATATTAACCAATAAGCTAGTTTAACAAGATGCTTTACTAGGGACTCTTTATGTTTATAAACCTCACGAGTATTAATGTTTCCGGTTAATACAATTATAGCATTGTATGTAAACATTTATCATAAGTACGAAGATATGATAATAACCATTTTATTATTGCTTCTTAGCCATATCTCCAACAAATTGCACTTGGGAAAAACATCATCACCTACTCAAACTCGAGTCCCCAGACTCGAATTCGGAAATTCCTAGCATAGTTAGACTCATGCCGCGGAGGCCTTACCGAGCCGAACTCTAGTTGATAAGTATGTACCCAATGCGTCCGTCGGGATTTTCTTCATGTCATAGACACTGTATTAAACTAGTAGAGCGCAACGGATGCGGTTGCCAGGCCATCAGATTATATCTGTAGGTCTTATATTGACATTGTAGACTGATACGTCGGAAACATATCTATAATTTTTGATGTTCCATGCTTGTTTAGTATCTACTTTGCTTTGCTTTGTCCACACTTTGAGGTGCTTTTCATATGTTTTCTGGTACTAACCTATTAACAAGTTTGGGATGCTTACTTCAATCCATAAATGGACCGTTGAAGTTTGCATACCATGTTAGCATCTGTAGGATCGACAAAACCTTTGGGTTGTACCATATACAACTCCATCAATGTCTCCATTGAGGAACGCCGTTTTGAAATCCATCAGCCATATCTCATAATCATAATATGCAGCGATTGCTAACAAAATCCTCACAGACTTTAGCTTCGCTACCGGTAAGAAAGTCTCATCGTAGTCAACTCCTTGAATTTGTCGAAACCCTTTTGCGACAAGTCGAGCTTTATAGACAGTAACATTACCATCAACATCTGTTTTCTTCATGAAAATCCATTTGTTCTCGACAGCCTTCCGGCCATCCGGTAAGTCCACCAAAGTCCACACTTGGTTTTCGTGCATGGATCCAATCTCGGATTTCATGGCTTCTTGCCATTTATTGGAATCTGGGCTCATCATCGCTTCCTCATATGTCGCAGGCTTATCGGTGTTGTCCACCAACATGACACTCATAACAGGATCATACCAATCAGGAGTGGTGTGAGTTCTCGTTGACCTGCGAGGTTCCGTAGAAACTTCAATCAAAGTTTCATGATCAACATCATTAGCTTCCTCTCTTATTGGTGTAGGAGCCACATGAACTACTTCCGGTGCTGCGCTACTCTCAAGTCCGAGACAAGGTTCAACAACCTCGTCGAGTTCTACTTTTATTCTAGTCACTTCTTTCGAGAGAAACTCCTTCTCTAGAAAGGATCCATTCTTGGCAACAAAGATTTTTCCCTCGGATCTATGATAGAAGGTATACCCAATAGTTTCCTTCGGGTATCCAATGAAGACGCATTTTTCCGCTTTGGGTTCAAGCTTGTTGGGCTGTAACTTCTTTACATAAGCTTCGCAACCCCAAACTTTAAGGAACGACAATTTAGGTTTCTTCCCAAAACATAATTCCTATGGTGTCATTTCAACGGATTTAAATGGTGCTCTAATTAAAGTGAATGTGGCTGTTTCTAATGCATAACCCCAAAATGGTAGCGGTAAATCTGTAAGTGACATCATAGAACGAACCATATCTAAGAGAGTTCGATTACGATGTTCGGACACACCATTACGTTGTGGTGTTCCCGGCGGTGTCAATTGTGAAAGTATTCCGCATTTCTTAAAATGCTCGCCAAACTCATAACTAAGATATTCACCTCCACGATCAGATCGTAGAAACTTAATCTTCTTGTTACGTTGATTCTCTACTTCACTTTGAAATTCCTTAAACTTCTCGAAAGTTCCGGACTTATGTTTCATGAAATAGATATACCCATATCTACTCAAGTCATCTGTGAAAGTAAGAACATAACGTTAACCACCGCGCGATGCTACACTCATTGAGCCACACACATCAGTATGTATGATTTCCAATAAGTCCGTATCTTGCTCCATCATACCAGAAAATGGAGTCTTAGTTATTTTAACCATCAGACATGCTTCGCATCTTTCAAGTGATTCGAAATCAAGTGATTCAAGAAGTCCATCGGAATGGAGTTTCTTCATACGCTTCACTCCAATGTGACCAAGACGATAGTGCCACATATAGGTCGAGTTATCGTTCAATTTCAAACATTTAGCTTCAATGTTATTAATATGTGTATTACTATAATCGAGACTCAATAAAAATAGACCATCTATCAAAGGTGCATGTGCATAAAACATATTACACATATAAATCAAAGAACCATTATTCTCGGACTTAAACAAGTAACCGTCTCGCAATAAACATGATCCATATATAATGTTCATGTTCAACGCAGGCACCAAATAACAATTATTTAAGTATAAAACTAATCTCGATGGTAGATGAAGAGGTAGCGTGCTGACCGCGATCACATCAACCTTTGATCCATTTTCAACGCGCATCATCACCTTGTTCTTCGCTAGTTTCCGTCTATTCTGTAGCACCTGTTTCGAGTTACATATATGAGCAACTGAACTAGTATCAAATACTCAGGCACTACTACGACTACTAGTGAGATACACATCAATAACATGTATATCGGATATACCTTTCTTCTTGATGTTGTCGTTCTTCAAATCCACCAAGTACTTAGGGCAATTTCGCTTCCAGTGACCTTCTCGCTTGCAGTAAAAGCACTCAGTATCAGGCTTAGGCCCAGCCTTGGTCTTCTTCGCCGGCGCGGTAACTTTCTTACCACCCTTCTTGAAGTTTCCCTTTTTCTTAGACTTGCCTTGCTTCTTGAATTTGGTGGTCTTATTGACCATCAACACTTGGTGCTCTTTCTTGATCTCCACTTCCGCAGACTTTAACATGGAGAAGAGTTCGGGCAACGACTTGTCCATGTTTTGTATATTGTAGTTCATACGATAACAATTTCCCTTTGTATCGCGACAGTTTACTTATCCAAGGTCTGATCGTCGGTATCTCTGCATACCTAGTTCAACCTCGTTACTGATAAGTACTCTTTTCTCGTTCCCATGATATGTGATACCTTGTGAGCTAGTCACATGCTTGCAAGCTAATTGGATGATATTCCACCGAGAGGGCCCAGAGTATATCTATCTGTCATATGAATGGACAAATCCGACTCTTGATCCATGTGCCTCAACACATACTTTCCGAACACTCAATGTCACCTTTATAGCCACCCAGTAACGGTATGGTGTTTGATGTCATCAAAGCATCCTTCCGGTGATGGTGATTAGCATGATCTCATGGTCAAATGAATTTGGTTACTATGTATCAGAAAGCTTATAGCAAATGAACTATTGAAATGACTTGATCTGTATGCTACGCTTATCTATAGGAGTATGTCCATCACATCATTCTCCTAATGATATGACCTTGTTGTTAATAACATCTCAATGTTCATGATCAGGAAACCATGATCATATATTAACCAACAAGATAGTTTAACAAGAGGCTTTACTAGGGACTCTTTTATGTTTACAGATCACACAAGTATTAATGTTTCCGGTTAATACAATTATAGCATGGTATGTAAACATTTATCATAAGTATGAAGATATGATAATAACCTCTTTATTATTGCCTCTAGGGCATATCTCCAACACTTTGCTTAAAGCAGTTATCCGTTGCTTCCAACTTAATACTGGAGCTGGTTCGGATGATAACCTGAAGGTGGATTACTAGTCATAGATGCAGTTGGATGATGGTCTATGTATCTTGTTGTCTTGCCCAATTGAATCTCATAGGATCATGAATGTCTAGTATTGCATTGTTATGCTTTGCTCAGTCCTATCAATTGCCCTGCTGTAATTTGTTTACCCTGCATGTCATGTTTGTTTATCTTAAGGAGAACACCTCTAGTGAACTATGGACCCTGGTCCAATCATTACCATTGATACACCTTCCACTACTACTGTTTACTTTCTGCAAACCACTATTACTTTCCACACCATATAGTTAATCCTTTGTTTTCAGCAAACCGGTGAGATTGACAACCTCACTGTTTGTTGGGGCAAAGTCTTGAGTTTGTGTTGTGCAGATTTCCAAGTTGCTACAACACCTTTGTGTCGTTTCCTTCCTCCTACTGGTTCGATAACCTTGATTTCTTACTGAGGGAAAACTTGCTGCTGTGCTCATCACACCTTCCTCTTGGGGTCTCCCAGCGAAGCTCTGTAATCATCTGATCGATCATCAAGCGCGATCGAGAAGAAGGACACATACGCCTTTACAAGGACTACTTCCATCCAACTGATCCAGTCTTCAAAGAGAAGGCATTCTGTCGCCGCTATCGGATGTCAAGGAACCTGTTCTTGCAAATTCTCAATGGGGTGACGAAGTACGATAATTACTTCGAGGCCCATGTACGATTGTACCGGTAAGATTGGCTTCTCCTCTTACCAAAAATGTTCTGATGCCATTCGGCAGCTTGCATATGGAGTGCTTGGTGACCTCCTCGACGACTACATGCGCATGAATGAGTCCACATGCCAAGAGGCTATGTACCAGTTTTGCAGCGCGGTTATTGTAGTGTTTGGCAAAGTTTATCTAAGAGAGCCAAACACCAAATACACTGCCCGCCTTTTTCCATCAATGAGAGAAGGGGGTTTCCTGGTATGCTTGGCAGCATCGACTGCATGCATTAGCAGTGGAAGAACGGTCCCTTTGGTTGACAAGGGAAGTTCAAAGGACATGCAGAGGGGCGCACCGTCATACTAGAGGCTGTTGCATCACAAGATCTCTGGATTTGGCACTCCTTTTTTGAGCATGGCTGGATCAAACAATGCCATCAATGTGCTGCAGCGGTCTCCGGTGTTTGCTAGGCTGGCAGAAGGCAATGCTCCACAGATTTCTTATCAGATCAATGGCAATCCATATAATATGGGTTACTATCTTGCTATCGGTATCTACACCTCCTGGGCCACCTTTGTGAAGAAAATCCATAATCCTGGAGATGAGAAGTGCAAGAGGTTAACGAAAGAGCAAGATGCCTATAGGAAGAATGTGGAGCGAGCATTTGGTGTGCTTCAGAGCACCGAGAGGATGTGGGATGTGATGACAGTTTGTGTCATCATGCATAACATGATCGTCGAGGACGAGCGTGATGACGGCATCATGGACCAAGGCTGGGACTTTCAGGGTCAGTTGGTTGAGCCAGAGCCAGGTCTAGTGTCTTGGAAGATTTCATGCAAGTGCATGACAATTTGTGTCACAGGCAAACCTACAAACGGCTTTAACTGGATTTGGTTGAGCATATACGGGCTCGTGCGGGAAATCTCAATGTTTAATCTTTTATTTATTTGGTATAATTTGAATGAAAATTTAGTTGTTTTCTATCGAACCATGTAAGCCTAAACTATTTATATGTAAGCACTATTTCAATTTGATTATCTAGTCTATTTTATTTGTATCCCAAAAATTAATTATATGACAACATTTGCAAACATATGAAATTCCTCGCCAGCGCTAGCCAAGCGCGGAAAAATGTGTCGCGCCGCTGGCGCGGCTCACCGAACAGGCCGGATCCCTCCCCATATCAACCGCGGCATGACCCAAACTGATAAAAACGGACTGTTTGAGTCGATCGGATGGGTCGACCTGGTGAAGATGACCTTGGCGACCGTGTATGGCCGTGTATCGGAAGCCCTTGCTCTTGGCGCTGATATACATGTGAGTAAACTGCTCGTAGCATCCGATTGCCTGAATGGGGTCAAGAAGATCAATGAAAGAGCCCGTTATGGTCAGCGTTGCATGATTGTTCAGGGTATCATGACAAGGAAGCAAGATTTTGTTGAGGCTACGTTTAGCCAAGAACGACCAGAAGCTAACAGGAAAACACATCGCTCGGCACGCTCATCGACTGCTCTAGATGTTGGTAGGTGGTTTCTTAATCCCCCTAGCAATTTGGGAATTTCTGTAAACATTATGATTAATGAATAAAAGGTCCCGTCGTTCCGCTAAAAAATGTCTGGACATCAGGCCATCTGCCCATATACGAGGTGACGATTAACGCACCTGCAGCATTGCATGGATCCGGTCATGTTTATGAACAAATCAGAGGCCAACTTGTTGCGGGATCACGTGTCGCCGTGTCCACTATATTCACTCTCTCAACAAGGTCACATGCATGTTCTGCCAATGGACTGACAAGATCTGGAAGCAAGTTGTGTGACATGATAAGACTATGTATACTCAGTAGTACTTTTATGATCCCACTGCCATAATATGGTCCGATGTTGTTTAATAAGTATGTGGTTTATTGCTTTGGTTTTCCAATATACCAATTTTCCAGCATAGTTCAAACAACGAGACCAGCAATGCGTATTTCTACGCAGAATCAACACCACTAATACATAGTATGAGAGATGCATTGTCTTGTATACTTTTATTATACTACATAGTATAAAGCAGGAATTTGCTCTCCTGACACACAAAAAGAAAATGGACACGTCGAACTAGCATGAACGTACATGTACATTTTTCTGACTGCTCCAGTAGTACATGCGTCAACATTAAAATATGCTGTACAAATTATTGGGCAAAAATAATCAAGACAAAATAATTTCTTCAATATAAGTTGCGGACATTGTTTTCCAAACAAATGGTAGCCACCGGCTATATCCAAACTATCCAAGCGTGTCCGAATAGGTTCGTGTGAATGCACGGGACATGCGCGGTGCCCAGCGACAATACCCATTCAAACTAATCATGACGGACCGATCTATTCATGATCCAGATCTGATGCATGGATGGGTCTGTTCGGACGGACACGAACACAAACTGGCCCAGATACAGACACACAATGGGCCTTCTTCTCTTGATCTGGCCTGTCCGTCTTTGCTTATTTATTTGAGTCAGGCTGCTGTGCGCGGCTGGCCGGACCATGACCCAAAAACGCCAGTGAGTCAATCTAAACGGACTAAAACAGACAGTTTAAATCGTTCGTTTGGGTCTCGCCGATGAAAATGCCGGCCCTAATGGCCATAAAGAACCTGCAGATGCAGCCACCCTATATCCCACCCTCTATTCAGCACCAACGTCCATTGATTATCTCTGAGTACATTCATTGCACTGTTTCCGTTAGTAGTATGAATCTGTATTCTGCATGTATCCTCATTTACTCCATAATGTGTAGGGTCCAAAATGTTATGCAGCAGGAGACCCGCGGTGCATTTACCCTAACAACGGCCACATGTGCCAGGCATCCATTACGGCATCTGATTGCGCACTATTCAGCTGCTCTATCCCAAAAATTGTCCTTCGTTCCCAAACTTCCATAGTTCGTCTTTCTTATTTTGATCTTTGTTCCCACACACTCAGTTAAGTTGTTTCACGCACCGAATGGGCGATGAAGAACTACTCCCTCCGTTCATGTGTAGATTGTATTCTAGCTTTTTCAAAAATTTCCCATTTAGACCTTGTTTTGTTCCCGTGTTTTTAGTGGATTAGCTATGTTAATCCCCTGAGGATTGGGTGAAACGATTCCCCTCACCCAATCCCCGTCAAAGCTTTGCATCCAGAGAAGGTTTTAAAAAAGCGAGGAGAAGTTAGCGTTTCAGTTTATAGGCCAATCGGAGTGTTTTGGCAAGGATATTTGGGGTTAAGCCCGTTCAAACTTGGGCTACAAAACAGGCTAGCTAGGATTTCTAGAAATCCCAGGGTGGCCCAGAAAATACACTCTAAAACCTCACAAAACAGGCCTACAAAACAAGGCCTTAGAGTGTGTTACGTAGTTGATTCCCTATTATGCTCCCACGTTTAGGCGCCGATCCAGGCTCAGGGCAACTTGGGCCATGGCCCGGGACACAGCGAAAATTAGTACTTACCATCTAAGAAAAAATAAATCTGTCCCGGGGTGCAGCCCAACGCTGGCCCATTAGATGTGACTCGTTGGAAACCCAATCGTGATTCCTGAAGTATCCCTTATCCTTTTTTGCGTCCGCCCTTATTCCGTCGTTCGTCCTCATGGCCGTAGGAAACGCTCTGCCACCGCTCACCGGCCAGGACCAAGCCGGCGGACCGCGACTCCCCCTAACGGCCTGACAGGTTGCGCCGCCCGATAGTCCCCTGCTCCTGTAGCCGTTGCCGCCCTCCTATCGCTGATTCACTCTGCCTCCTATGCTCGGTTGTATCTAATTGGAATTCGAAACTTAGTATATCACCTGGCTGTATACGACCTCTAATCTGAATTCAGCTAGGAGTAATTGAATTGGACTGGATACACTCATACGGTCATACACTAATCCAATTTCAGCAATTGGATACACTAGTAAGTAAAACCGATTGGAACTTCAATAATTGGATTTATTTGTTTGTAATTGATTTGAACTCATCCTTTTCCAATGAAATATTCTTCCTCTCTTGAAGGTATTGGTTCTTCTTCTACTTATTTGATGAGGTTATGGGAGGTTCGGAGGAAGTAAACCAGTGATTTGGTACTATCTTTTGTATCTCGAACTACTATTTCTAGTTTGATGTCATCTAGTATTACTAATTTTTTAATGTTATTTAGCATGTATGTTCTTGGATCATTGACAATTAATTTGAAAACATATGCGCTACCGCACCAAATTTTCTATGCTGTTAGAATAGTTGAGTATATTTTTGTGTGTTTAGTCTTTGGCCCGAGGCTTGCTTTAATCCTGGCTCCGCCACTCCACGTTGGTCTCCTGATGCATTAAAAGGTCTCCTCAAATCCCATGACGTCCTCCCTTTCGCGAGTTGAAACGAGAAAGAGTGGGTTAGCAGCTGGCCATGCAATCAATTGCAAAGAAGGCAAGGCATCGATAACCAATGGATGCATGCATTGATTTATGGTAGCGCAGGCGGATGTGAGACAACAACAATGGCAAATTAGTCAAATGTCTCTCTAATCTAGCTCACAAGTGGCTTTTCTTGGTATCTATGTTTTGTGTAGAACGCAAACTATATGTGAACTATGGGAGTAATCTTATTCGCGAATCCTGCTATCGTTTGTGCCCTCTTTCATTTCTGCTAGGACAGCCCGGTAGATTTGTGCGCGAAGGCACTGAATGTTAGAGTCAAAGGAAAGCCTATGGGAGTTAGTTCATGATCTATAGGTAATTGTATTTTGATTGCTCCTCGGGGTTCATGTTACCACCGGTAGACTTTCGTTTTTAGTCACTAAGGCTATTGCAGCGCTAAGCCTTTTCCTAGTAGTGAATCTGCGAAGCCACAAGCACACCTGTTAAGACGCCGGTGTGACCCGAGCTCCAGAGAAGAAGTAAAGGTAGAAACAAGGCCCAATGACATACATTTATTAATCAGAAAGATTCATCCGTAGGGGCAGCCAGTGAAAGTAGCATAAAGTATGTGAAACCAACCAGCCCACCTAGTGGCATACCTTGTAAATATGGTCCTACTCCCACCCAAATCCATATAAAGGCCGCCCACTCCCAAGGTGGACATACTAGATGTCTCCCCCCTCATCCCTCTTAGGAGAGAGCAAAGAGACGAGAGCTCCTCCCCCACCAGCCAACTCCCCTATAATAATTGCACCCTCCCCGTCTTCCCCCCTACAGGAGAGGAACGATGGACTCTGACGAGGCTTCGACTCATCAATGCCCATTGTTATAGACTTGGGTTTTGGAGAAGGCGGGGACGCTGGAGATCATGGAACGGCTAACTGACAAGCAACGCAGGACACAGTGTTTACCCAGGTTCAGGCCCCCGGAGGGAAAACCCTACTCCTGCTTGTCTGCTCTCGATTAATGGCGAAGCCGAAGGTTACAGGGGTGTGCAGATTGGATCTAGCGGTGTGTATGCTAGGGTTGTCGATCGTCTAGATCTGTTGTCTATTGTGGATGTAGAGATCGTAGATCTGTCTATTGGGGGGTTTATGGCGTTCCCTCCTTGTTGGACCCTCCTAGCATTTATATATGGGGCAGGCTAGGTCTTAGGTACCAATACGGGTTGGCTACAAGTTAGATTCAAACTCTAGTCTTTAGATTTCCTTGCCTTGCGCGTTTGGGAGTCCGTGTCCATATGGCTTCATACCAGCCGAACCGTCATAGGCTTCATGGACCTTGACAGGTCGTCGAGTGGGCCTTCCATTGAGCCGCACCAGGTAGGCTATAAGCAGGTGCCCGTTAGGAATACCCATGTTAGTAGCCATCGAGTGTCCATCTGAATCAAAGATTCGTGTGGAGACTCAGTTGTCTTGAATCTTGTATTAGGATGTCGGAGTCGAAAGTTGTGTCGAGTGCGAAGCACTTCACCCGGAAGTTCATCGGGTCAACCGAATTTGTAGATGTTCATAGGGATGATGGTAAACATTCCTGGTGCGCTTGACGGACCGAGACCGATTAATTGTGTAGGAGTTCGTAGCATGTAAACAAAAATTTCTATCGCATGAACACACACAAGCCAAGATCTATCTACTAGATTGTAGCAATTTTTCGATAGAGTACTAACCCTCGAAGATCCAAAGCGGTTAACGAGAGCAGATTCTCATGGGTGATGTAGTCGTTCACTTGCCGATCTTAAGATCGCGTAGACGATCCTTTCGGCGCCACGTTATGGTAGCGCTCCCGTAGTCGGTCACACGTACGGTACTCGATGAAGGCCTACCTCTCCCTTGTTCCAGTAGGGAGCGGAGGTTGTAGCTCTCTCCTCACGATTCCGGCTGCACAATAGCGTGGTGTCGGAAGTAGAGGGGAGATCCCACAAGGCTTCACCTAAGCCAGAGCGAGTATGGTGGAGTAGAAGAGGGCCTTGGCGATCTAGGTTTTAGGTGCCGAGGGAAGACTGCAGCCGGAGGCTAGGGTTTAGGCTAGACGACAGCGGCGGTTTAGAGGGGATCTATGGCGCCGACGGCTTGGGGGGCAGCGGTGGCCTATGGATTGGGTCTTGGGCGCCTAGGGCAAGGGGGATACCTCGGGGATGTCCAAGGGTGTTCCTAGCCCAGGTGGAAACCCTCCCTAACTCAGAAACCCTCCCTAACTCAGAAACCATGTTGGGATTTGACCTTTTCAAACTGCCTTTTTTGACTTTCAAATTAGAGTTTGATTTCTCTCTTCCAAGTGTCCAACCAAGTGACCTAGGACATGATGAAACCATTCCACTTCGTCATGACACATCCATGTACCCTCCCCCTTCTGGTTCGTTGGACCTTCTAGACCCTTCTAGAACATTCCGGTGAAAACACCGAAACCATTTTCGAACTCCGGAATTGGACTTTACTTATATGAATATTATTCTACGGACCATTTCGGATCTCCTCGTGATATCCCGGATCTCATCCAAGACTCTGAACAACATTCGGTCTTCTTACTCACATTCCATATCTACTAAACAACATCGAATCCTTAAGTGTGTCTCCCTACGGTTCGTGAATTATGCAGACATGACCGAGACTCTTCTCCGATCAATAACCAATAGAGGAATCTGGAAATTCATATGGCTCCCACATATTTCTATGATTACTTCGTGATCGAATAAACAATTTACATATGATACCAATTTCCCATTGTCTCGCGATACTTTACTTATCCGAGGTTTGATCGTCGGTATCTCTACATACCTAGTTCTACCTCGTTACCGATAAGTACTCTTTACTCGTTCCTATGATATTTGATCCCTCGTGAGCCATTCACATGCTTGCAAGCCAATTGGATGACATTCCACCGAGAGGGCCTAGAGTATATCTATCCGTCATATGGATGGACAAATCCCACTCTTGATCCATGTGCCTCAACACATACTTTTCGAACACTCAATGCCACCTTTATAACCACCTAGTTATGAAGTGGTGTTTGATGTCATCAAAGCATCCATCCGGTGATGGTCATTAGCATGATCTCATGGTCGAAGGATTTAGGTTAATATGTATTTGAAACCTTATAGCAAGTGAACTATTTAAATGACTTGATCTTATGCTATGCTTAACTATAGGAGTATGTCCGTCAAATCATTCTCCTAATGATATGACCTTGTTGTTAATAACGTCTCAATGTTCATGATCAGGAAACCATGATCATATATTAACCAACAAGCTAGTTTAATAAGAGGCTTTACTAGGGACTCTTTTATGTTTACAAACCTCACGAGTATTAATGTTTCCGGTTAATACAATTATAGCATTGTATGTAAACATTTATCATAAGTATGAAGATATGATAATAACCATTTTATTATTGCTTCTTAGGCATATCTCCAACAAATTGCACTTGGGAAAAACATCATCACCTACTCAAACTTGAGTCCCCAGATTCGAATTCGGAAATTGCTGGCATAGTTAGACTCATGCCGCGGAGGCCATACTGAGCCGAACTCTAGTTGATAAGTATGTACCCAATGCGTCCGTCAGGATTTTCTTCATGTCATAGACACTGTATTAAACTAGTAGAGCGCAACGGATGCGGTTGCCAGGCCATCAGATTGTATCTGTAGGTCTTATATTTACATTGCAGACTGATACGTCGGAAACATATCTATAATTTTTGATGTTCCATGCATGTTTAGTATCTAATTTGTTTTGCTTTGTCCACACTTTGAGGTGCTTTTCATATGTTTTCTGGTACTAACCTATTAACAAGTTGCCACAGTGCTAGTTGCCTGTTTTCTGCTATTTTTGGTTCCATAAAATCTAGTAAGTAAATATTCTCGGAATTGGATGGGACAAAAGAAAAAGTCAATATTTCACCGAGGAGAACACGGAGTCCAGAGGAGAGACGGAGGGGCGCACAGGGCGGCTGCACCCCCCAGGCGCGCCCTAGGGTGGGCCCGCGCCTAGGCAGGGTATAGGCCCCACTGGCCGCCTCCCAGCCTCACCTCTTCGCCTATAAGAAGCCCCCAATGCCTAAACCCTAAGTACCCGATCAATATCCCACGAAACCGTCTGTAGCCGCCACCACCATCGTCCCTAGATCGGGGGGATCTGAAGCTCTTCCCGACACCCTGCCGGAGGGGAGATCATCCGGGAGGCCTTCTTCTTCATCATGTCATCCTCCGGTATGAAGTGTGAGTAGTTCCACCTTGGACTATGGGTCCATGAAGTAGCTAGATGGTTGTATCTCCTCCCTTGTGATTTCATGTCTAGATCTTGTGAGCTCCGTTCATGATCAAGATCTCATCTATTTGTAATCATGCATGTTGTGTTTGCGGGGATTCGATGGATATTGAGATTACTATGTCAGATTGATTAATGGTTTTGTCTTAATGATTCTATCATGTTTGTGTTGTTTGTGATCTTGCATGCTCTCCGTTGTTAGTAGCTACCTTGGCCAAGTAGTGACTAGTGACTCCAAGAGGGTTATTTATGATCGATAGTGGGTTCATGCCTCTATTTAATCAAGGGAAGTGACAGAAATCTCTAAGGTTGTAGATGTGCTATTGCCAATAGGGAGAAAACAATGGTCTGTTGTTCATGGAACAAGTGGATTGTTTACCTTACACACTTTGCTTAAAGCAGTTGTCTGTTGCTTGCAACTTAATACTGGAGGGGGTTCGGATGATAACCCAAAGGTGGACTTCTAGTCATAAATGCAGTTGGATGGCGGTCTATGTATCTTGTTGTATTGCCCAATCGAATCTAATAGGATCTTTATGTCTAGTATTGCATTGTTATGCCTTGCTCAGTCCTGTCAATTGCCCTACTGTAATTTGTTTACCCAGCATGCCAGTTTGTTTATCTAAGGAGAACGCCTCTAGTTAACTATGGACCCCGGTCCAATCTTTACCATTGATACATCTTCTACTGTTACTGTTTACTTGCTGCAATCCATCATCACCTTCCGCACCATATAGTTAATCCTTTGTTACAGCAAACCAGCGAGATTGAAAACCTCGCTGTTAGTTGGGGCAAAGTCTTGAGTTTGTGTTGTCCAGGTTTCCACATTGCTTGCAACACCTTTGAGACATTTCTTTCCTTCTACTGGTTCGATAACCTTGGTTTCTTACTGAGGGAAATCTTGCTGCTGTGCTCATCATACCTTGCTCTTGGGGTCTCCCAACGAGGCGTTGAACACGCCATCAAGCTTATTTCTGGCGCCGTTGCCGGGAGGCTAAGGACGTCTTCACAAGGGGAGTCCTCCTCAACCTTTCTTTTTATTTTGTTTTTGGTTTGCTTAGTTTCTTTTGCTTGGTTTTGTTTTCCTATTTTTATCAAAAACTCCAAAAAAATAGTTTAGTTTGGTTTTCTTTCTCTATCAAAAACACAAAAAAATTTAGTTCCTACTCTAGCTGCTGATGCTGCTGTTTTTGGCTTGCTCCACTGTTGCCAAAATGAACTCTGCTGAGAACACCAAGTTGTGTGACTTCACTAGCACAAACAACAATGATTTCCTAAGCACTACTATTGCTCCACATGCTCCTAATGCTACCTTTTATGAAATTAAGCCTTCTTTGTTGAATCTTGTGATGAGAGAGCAATTTTCTGGTGCTAGTTCTGATGATGCTGCTGCCCATCTCAATAGCTTTGTTGAACTTTGTGAGATGCATAAGTATAAGGATGTAGATGGAGATATTATTAAGCTTAAGATGTTTCCTGTCTCCTTGAGAAGAAAAGCTAAATAATGGTTACTATCCTTGCCTAGGAATAGTATTAATTCTTGGAATAAGTGCAAAGATGCTTTTATTGGAAAGTACTATCCTCCTGCTAAGATTATATCTATCAGAAGTGACATTATGAAATTTAAACAACTTTATAATGAACATGTTGCTCAAGATTGGGAAAGAATGAAATCTTTGGTTAAGAATTGTCCCGCTGATGGACTTACTGCTTGGATGATTATCCAGACTTTTTATGTAGGTTTGAACTTCTCTTCAAGAAACTTGTTGGATTAAGCTGCTGGAGGTACCTTTATGACCATCACCTTGGGTGCTGCAACAAAACTCCTTGATAATATGATGGTTAATTATTATGAATGGCAAACTGAGAGAGCTCCACATGGTAAGAAGTTAAATTCTGTTGAAGTAACCTCTTCTTTGAGTGATAAGATTGATGTTATTATGGCTATGCTTGTTAATGGGAAAGTTCCTTTAGATCCAAACAATGTTCCCTTAGCCTCTTTGGTTGCTCAAGAAGAGCAAGTTGATGTGAACTTCATTAGAAACAATAATTTCAACAACAATGCCTATACGAATAATTTTGGTAGTAACAACAATTATAGGCCTTATCCTCCTAATAATGGCAATACCTATGGAAACTCCTACAACAATGCTAAAAGTGCCCCCTCTGAACTTGAAGTTATGCTCCAGGACTTTATTAGTAAACAAACCACTTTCAACAAGACTGTGGAGGAAAAGCTTTTGAGTGCCGAGGAAAATATTTCCTCTTTGTCTGAAGCGCAGTCCTCCTTGATTAATAAAATGGCTGCTAAACCTGAAACCATGGAAAGTACCTTTGCTGCTACTCATGCCATACAAGTTACTATTGATGAAAATGTTAGACTGTTAGCCCAACTTCATGCTAAGTGGGAAAGGGAAGCTGAAATTTATAGAAACAATAGTGTGTCCACCATCACCAAAATGGATGCCACTAAACCAAAATAAATCCCTATTCCTCCTCCTACAATGCCTAAGCCTAATGAGTCTACTACTAGTGATGCTAAGTTTGATTTTGATCTTGATGGTTGAAATATTTCTGAAGTGATTTTGTTCCTGCAAAAACTTGCTAGAAGTCCTGATGCTAGTGATATGCATGTTTCTTTCACCAAACACATTATAGATGCTCTTGTTAAGATTAAGGAAGAGAAGTTAAAACACAAATATTTTATTCCAAGGAAAGTAGAATATAGTTGGGAACCCATTATTATTATGCAAGTGAATGACTTTGATTGCAAAGCTTCATGTGATCTTGGTTCTAGTGTCTCTATTATGCCTAGGAAGATTTATGAAATGCTTGATTTGCCACCTTTGGAAGATTGTTATTTGGATGTCCCACTTAATGATAATGCTAAGAAGAAACTCATGGGGAGTATTAATGATGTTCTCATTATGGTTAACAATGCTTATGTCCCTGTTGATTTCTATGTTTTGGATGTTGAATACAATGCTTCTTGTCCTATTACTTTGGAAAGACCTTTTCTTAGAACTGTTGGTGCCATCATTGATATGAAAGAAGGCACCATTAAATATAAATTTCCATTCAATAAAGGTATTGAAAACTTCCCTATGAGGAGATAGAAGTTGATTTTTTCTCCTCCTTTGAAAGCAAGGTTTGATGTTAATGCTTCTTCATTTGAAAATACTTGATTTCTTGCTTCTTGTGCCTAACTTAAAGGCGTTAAAGAAAAGTACTTGTTGGAAGATAACCCAAGAGTTTCCTCGAGTGTTGGAAGTTATTACTTCAGTAATAACCTCTAATTATCCTTTTGGTTTGCTTTTTGTGCCAAGAATGACCTCTAATAAGAGGGAAGTAAGATTTGGGGAGTTGCTGTCCCGAAACAGATTTCTGTCCTCCACTATAAACATTCTTGAGGAGTGTCTGTAAGTCATATTGATCTGAATATTTATGAATAAATCCCCCAGTATGTTAGCTAACTTTCGTTAGTTCAACACTTTTTGATTTGAGAAAAATAAGGTCTTCGAAAAAATCGGTTTCTACCTGCTGTTCTGTTTTGACAGATTTCTGCTATTATTTGCATTTGCTTCTTATTGATTCCTTTTTGGGTTCTTTTTGAGAAATTGAGCTTTTTTGAAGGAGTTGGTATAGTAGCTTGTGTCTTTAGTGAAAAGTTTTGCTGTTCTAAATATAAACCCAAGGGTCTATTATCTTTTGAATACACTAATGTTGCTAATGAAGATTGTGTGAAGTTTTGTATGAAGGAGAAATTTCAGGTGTAGAGAGAGAATGATGTAATGAGATGAAGAATAGACAAAAGCTCAAGCTTGGGGATGCCACCCCGGTGTCACCCTAAGAAATATCCAAGAGGTACAAGCGTCAAAGCTTGGGGATGCCCAAGGCATCCCCTTCTTCGTCAATAAAAAGCCCAGGTCTTTCTAGACACTTCGTTTTTATTGTTTCATGCATTGTTGTGTTGTTCTTGGAGCATCTTAGTTTTTGTTTGATTTTCTTAGTTTGTTTAGTTTCTTGAATAAGGTAGTTTGGACCCCCGTTCTCGCTGTGTTGTTTCAAATAAGTTGATTGGTGTTGGAAAGGAGTAGAAAGTTCTTGCTTGAAAGTGCAAGAGGAGCTTGCTTTGAATCTGTATTAGACTTTAACATGTCATGCTAGGTGTTGTTTTGACCATATGCTTAGTGATTATTGCTATAGCATGGCTTGTTCCAAACAATTGGGATTGCTTAGTGTGCCTTGAAGGAATCATGCGTTCTTTTAGCATGCAAAAGCATGGTATTGTTGTATTCTCCTTTGATGTTTTGTTTGGGTTGACTTGGCACATGCTCACACCATGTTATGACTATGAACAAGTCACCATAGACTCTATGATCATTTAGTCCTTGACTTGTAGTACCACTATATGCTTTGATTAGTAATGTTTTGTCGCTCTGCATGATTATGGCCATTATTGCTCTCTTAGTTGGTTGCTGCCAGTCTTTTGCTAGCCTCCACTTGTATGAGTAAGATCTACTCATGATTCCAACTTCCAAGAAACCAAGTTATTCCAAAGTGTCCACTATAAATTCCTATGCATGGCGTGTTACACCATTCCAAGTATATTCTTGTTTTCATCTATCTTCCAATTTAAAAAGTAGTTTTTTATGTGAAAACTTAGTGATTAAAGCTCTCACAAACTTGATGGCACACTTTATATTCCTTGCCCCTAATAAACTTGAACCATTGTGTCATCTATGTTGTTTATGCTTGCACTTATACATTGGAATTATTAGAACCATGTTTTCATGGGTAATGTTTTCAACATTGCACTTATACTTTGTACACAGTTGATATCATGCTCTTTTGTCTATGGATGTAACCGTTGTGAAATAAAAAGGGAGCTTGTAAGTCCATGGAGTTATGTATTTTGTGTTAGAGAAACACCTAGGACGCTAGCCTAAGCCATGCCTAATCATGGTGGAAACTTGCAGCATCACCATAATGAGCAATCTGTGAAGCATCCTCAATAAAAACCTATGCAAATAGCAAATAAAAAGATCGCTGAGATGCTCATTGTCTGCTTGCCTTGTCATTTTGGTTATGGGAAAGCTCCTGTACCATGTGCAAGGGGTACCCGTTGGCGGTTCTCTATGATGCACATGTACTTACTATGACAAGAACTTACAAGTGACCAAAGTTGAGTAGCATGAGGTGCGGCCTCGTATTCAAGGGACATGAGATTGCCAACTTATACTTTGTCAAGCATATACACCATATTTTGTTCACTTTAACCTTAATCACTTCAAGATGCTTATTCTAGGGGCAATGAGGGCTGAAAACTAACAAGTACCATAATTTTTGGAAGCTCTTTTTGAGACTTGAAATCCCTGCTTCCCTTTATGAAGGGCCTTACTTCCACTATTTCATTGAGTCTCCACCTTCTACCTTTAGGCACTAGTTAAGAGAGCATAGTTGCCATTCTTAGTTCTATGTGCAGTGTCCCAAAACATATTGATTGATGCATATTGTTGATATTGCTTGTTCTTGAACTATTTGTATCTAGTCACTCTTATGAACTTTGAAGGTGTCCTATGCATATATTTGCTACTCTATGAGGGACAAGCTGAATGCTACTATGCTATGTTTTATGTATGTGAAATAAACAAACGTTTTTCAATGCATGTTATTCATGATCTTTGTTTGTCGCATTTCATGTTGCATGAATAGTTACTTTGTCTTATTGTTAGAACTCCATCTTTCATGAACATGTTTAGAGTTCTTTGATCCCAGCTTTCAATGCTTGCAAATGGTTTGATCTTGGTTTTGATGGGGCATGTCACCTCAAAATTTATTATTTTATCACTTACCTACTCGAGGACGAGCAGGAGTTAAGCTTGGGGATGCTTGACGTCGGAAACATATCTATAATTTTTGATGTTCCATGCTTATTTAGTATCTACTTTGCTTTGCTTTGTCCACACTTTGAGGTGCTTTTCATATGTTTTCTGGTACTAACCTATTAACAAGTTGCCACAGTGCCAGTTTCCTGTTTTCTGCTGTTTTTGGTTCCAGAAAAGCTAGTAAGGAAATATTCTCGGAATTGGGCGGGACAAAAGCAAAAGTCAATATTTCACCGAGGAGAACACGGAGTCCAGAGGAGAGACGGAGGGGTGCCATAGGGCGGTTGCACCCCCCAGGCGCGACCTAGGGTAGGCCTGTCACATCCCAAGATTTTCCAAATCTTGTAATGTGAAAATAAATGAATAAAATAAAACTTTGTTTGATTTTCAACGCCAGAAGAAACTTTTTGAATCCAATTGGAAACTTTCAAAACCTATTTGGATCAAATGAAATCCTAAAGGGATTTCAAAAGTTAAATAAACAATAAACTTCAAAATATTTAGACTTACTATTTTGGATCTTTTAAATAAAAGGTTTTGGCTTTCAAAAGAAAAAGTGCATTTATAAATAAAGATTATTTTACAGAGCCAAATTAAACCTTGGCCAAGTATTTAAAATAAAATGTTTTGTTTTGATTAAAAATAGTAAAGGTTTATTTAAATAAAATAATAAGGAATTAATATCCAAATTTTATTTAAATAAAAGGTTTTACCATTTTAATTAAAACATCAAAACTTATTAAATTATTTTAAATAAGTTTTCTAAGTATTTTATTTTCTTAATTAAAACCTACTGAAGTGTTTTGGTTTTATTTTAGATTTCAAAATAAATATTTTAATAAAACAAATCCTATTTGGTTTAATAACTAAGGTCCATTCTATTTAATTATTAATGGACCCTAAAATAAAAGTGTAACATCCCAAAAATCATAGTTTCAAAACTCATTCATATCATCTTTGCATCATTCATCCATCTAGGGTTTTCTTAAAAATCATTTAGAAACAGAAGTTGGAGCTATGATTTCATGTGGGCAATTTATCCCAAATGACCATCACCCTTTGAAGTTTGAAAGTTTAAATACTTGTTTGCTTGTCTCTATTGATGGATAGATTAGGTGAAGCTTTTAACCCAAGATTAAAAATTTAGAAATGGTTTCAAAACCCTATTTCAAATATTTGCAAACTAGAGCAAATCTCTGTTTACTTTGAAAACCAAGCTTGACCAAGCCTTGCAGGGTAAACACTTAGTTAGAATGAATGTTTTTGAACCCACAAAACCTTGCAGAAGTTCCCAAAGCAGTTGAATTCAAAAGGATTTGAATTCATATCAAATTCATACCAGAAAATGAATTTAGAAAAAGAAAAGGCTTAAACAATAGAAAAGGGCCGCGCGGCCAGAATCTGGCCCAGCAGCGGATCAAGCCCAGCAAGCCCACCCGGGATCTTTTATTTCTTCTCTCACGCGCGAGCGCACGCGCTGAGCCGCTGACAAGCAGACCCCACCTGCACTCCGCGCACCTCGCTGACAAGCGGGCCATCTCCACGCCAGCGTCGTCTCCACCCGCACGACCCGTTCGTCCCCAAATCAACGGGGCGTTTCTGGTTTTAATTCGCGGCGTCAATTCGAGTTATTGGCAGAGTGATTCTCGCTCGCGACCAGGCTATAAGAAACCCCTCTGTACCCTCTCTCTTTTCCCCCAAACCCCAAGCTCAGAACGCCCCCAGGCTGCGCGCATTTCTCTCTGCAACCCCGCCGTCTCCGACGACTGCGCCGGCGAATTCCGGTGAGCCTCGAGTTCCCCTCGGTCTCGCATTCACGCTATCTTGTTCAGTGAACCTCTGTGCATCTTCTGACACTCTCCGTTTGCCTTCGCATGACCCATAGCTTCGGCAACATCGACGACTGGACCGCCACCGTCTTCTGCACGAACTCCGGCGACCTCCCTCCGTAAGTAGCCACCGCCCCTTGCCCTCTGACTGATACGCCTAGAATCCTCATCGTCTTGCGCATCTGACAGTATCCCTATTTTGGCTTAGCGCGACGAGGAACCTCGCCAACGTCGACGACTGACCGTGGCTGACGCATTCGCGAACTCCGGCGAGGAATCCCCGACGACCCCGTGCGCCCCTTCCCAAGCCATTGCCACCTTGAGCATCAGCAGCCTCCTGCGGTTCTGGTAAGCATCTCCTCCCTTCCCCGGGCGACCTAGAACGCCGGCACCGCCATCGACTGACGCGCCGCCGCCTGTCACCGCCGGTAGCGCCGCTCGATTTTGGTTAGGAGATTTTTAGCCGTTAGATCTGAATCCTACGCGTAGAAACACTTCACTTAACGAAGGGGTATGGACAGATCTGAGACGTGCAGCGTTAGTTAGATCCAACGGCACAGAAGGGTGATCCGGTGCGAACCGGTACGCGCCAGTAATAACGCGACGCGTGGCAAGGTTTAAACTAAAAACAGAATTTAAAACCAGATTTAGATTCAAACTTCAAATGCTTATAACTTTTGAATGCCACGTTAGATTTTTGCAAATTTTATACCGTTGGATTCAGTGAAACAAGGCCGTTCTGAATATCCAATTTATTTAGCATATAGTAACAGTTAAAAATGATTTTATTTGTGGAACAAGTTTTAGGCTATTTTAGATATAGATTTAATTTGGTAAATTATAATGGGGCCAAATAAGTTTAGTTGGCAAACTTGTGACATGTGAAGCTTCTGTACTCATGAGCATACTTGGTATAATTTTCAAAAATCACCACCTAGTAGATTCTTGCATGCATGCATTCATATTATTTTTGGTTGTATATATTTGTGAGTAATTGTATATTTTAATTTCTTGTGTAGATTTTGCTAGTGATTGTGATTGTGAAGAGTGCTACTCTCCCCACTACCAAGGCAAGTGATATTTTCATAAATATTTCTGTCCTATATTTTGTACTAGCATTAGATATTTTGCTAAAGTGATGCATGATATTTTTGCCTAATGCTAAGATGGGAAATCCTAAGTAGAATGGAATAGTAGAATTGCTAGGGAAATTATCCTAAGATAGATTATCATATTCTGCTTAGTCTAGCTACTTAGCAAACAAGGGTGGTGAACATCTATATGGTTATGATGAAAATATACTAAGTCAAGAGACTTATGTTTTCTTAATAAAACAACTAAGTCAAATGAACCTCCTGGGTGGAATGGAAAGTATGGGTTATGTTGAGTGGTTACACAAGGCCATGGACTTGGGTTGTGTATCTCACTTGTGGTAAGCCACCCAGGCACAAAGGGATTTGGAGGCCAAGTGTTGAGAAAGCTTACAGTGCAACCACTTGGCAATATGGGCTCTGCCATGATCATATAGGTTGCTAGAACTTAGTCACTTGGACAGTTGGTGGTAGTTGGGTTGATAGGTTGGAGCGCGTCCATTTGACTAAGGAAAGGCTTCTGAAAGGTCCTGTCTTGGGAAACCAAGTCTGGTGGGGAAAGTGCACAACCTCTGCAGATGGAAAACCTAAGTACTTAGCCTTGTCCAAGGAAATGGACACTTTTGAGCATCAAGACATGGAAGCTACAAGAATCTCATCACTCCAACTTCTAAATAAAAATTGATGGGTGAACAAAGGGTGAAGGACCCCAATGTCTATTGGTGGTTCCTTGGGAATGTTTTTGACAAAGAAAAACTTAGTGATTTCAACTAATAGGAAAAACCTATTTTCAAGCAAAGCAAGCCAAGCTACACTTAGCCAAAATGCATATAGTAGTATAGTCCACCTAAAATATACTAAGGTATCACTTGCCAATACTATTCCAAAGTATTGACCCTCTGTGGCTGTAACTTGTGATGTTGCAGGTTACTCCGATGATGAATAGGAGTCATGAGTCTACACTCAACATGCTTGCCTGTGGCACATGAAGATGAAGACTTATGTTTATTTACTTATTCCTTAAACTCTTGTATTAGGCCTATGGCCCTGAGTTGTAAAAGACTATGTTTTATCTCTGGAATGAATGTAATAAACGACCTTTGTATCTGTGTACTTCATCTTAAACTGTGGATGCTAGCATTGATCCAGGGACTAGCATTGCAATCACAGGGATCCTTTCCTTCATAAAGGAGGGGTCTAACAGATGGTATCAGAGCCAGGTTGCCTGTAGGATTATGACCCTAGGATTGGAAAACCACTAAGGAAAAAGTTTTTCAAATATTTCTACACTTGTCTATTCTTCTCGTAAAACTTTTCTAATCTCTTTCAACTTCCTTTGTAGATGAACTCCATCAACGAAGCCGTGAAGAAGGGACCACTCATGACCATGACCTTGGAGTGTGAAACTGAGTTTCCCAATGTTCTCAAGGATCTCATGGAGGCAATGGATGCACATGGTGAAGCCGTGTACAAGGGCTTTCCAGTGATGGATGAAGGAGTGGAATATTGGTGGGTGCAACTTCACTTGTACAAAAACAAGGAAGACAACCACAAAGAAAGGGGATTCTGCATGTACACCAACACTACAATGCACACCACATTCTTTGAGTCAGCCAGGGATGCAGCTTGGAGGACTATCAAAGAACTAAGTGCTAGAGTCAAGTGCAGAATGCTCAACCTCCAAAAGGACTTAGAGAAAGAGAAGGAACTTACTCAAGAGTTGGAATACACCAACCAAGAGATAAGGGGAGATGTTATAGACTTAGTGATAGAGTCAAGAGAGCAAGATTGGTGGATTGCATCTAGGAACATAGTGTTTAATAATAGGTCCCGTGAGATTGGATTGTAAGAACACTTCGTTAGTTGGACCACCACTTATCACCTTATTTTCCAAAATGATACCTTAAATAAGTTGGACCTTGTTTGATGTAATGGATTTGTGTAAGCATGACTTGTGTGAAATTGTGTTCCATGGTTATGTATGAGATGATTGTTTTGTGTTCATTTTAAATAAGTGTTGTTCTAACTTTTCAATTTTATAAATAGATGCCTATTGCCGTCAGCACTGTTGAGGAGTTCCAGGTTACTCGTTTCGGACCCCGTATCATTGAGCTTACCACTTTGCTCGATCTCCCTCTTCCCACCATCACAGTGTACCCACTCACCAAGTTCGAGAGGAAGGACCTCTGGGGCTTCAAGGTGAACCAGCCCGGACGCCAGACTGAGCCTACTATGGAGGCCATCGTCTTCAAGCTGATGCACGACGACAGGGAGAAAGGCATGGAGGTAGTCATGCAGGACTTGATAGGACGACTGTTAGGCCGTCACTCCCGACAGGTTAGGGGCACTCACTTCCACGCCTTCGGAAGGCGTGACGTTGATGGAGATTCTATCGACTTTGAGGACGACTCGAGGAGCACTGCAGAGCCGATACGTCTCTATCTTCAGGAGTTAGAGACTCTTCTCAGGCACGTAGATACGGATAGGACGAACGTCATGCTTGGCAATGACGAGCTTCAGGTGCAGCTACGCGAGAAGGACAAGCTTTTCGCACAGCAGGATGAGATGATCAAGGAAATGGAGACGAAGTTCGAGGCTCAGGATCGCAAGTTCAAGAGTCAGGAGAAACGCGTCCAGGATAGGAACAAGAAAATCCGGGACATGACCGAGGAACTGAAGTCCAAGGACTTCGAGCTTGAGCAGCAGCAGATGGTCATTGAGAGGCTTCGCTCCCAGAAGAGGGCTCTCAAGGCCAAGGTCGATTCCTTGACCACTACGATTGAGGAGAACAAGACCGCGATGGAGAACGCAGGTCTTACCTTCGTTGAGGAGGAGATTGACGCTGATGAGTAGACTTGACTACTCGTTTACCTTTCATATTCATACTCGTTATTGTGAACTTATTATTGGACCATCCGACATGTGGATGGCTTGCCACTTGTGTGTTTACCTCATGAGCTTGTTATGTGGTTGTTGAACTTTTATTCTTATGTTGCTTGTTATGTGTTTGCTTATGATGTATTGTGCATGAAACATCTATGGGTATCTCATTCTTATCTATTTGAACAAACCACAGATGCCTCCCCGACGCGCAAACCCCAACCCCAACAACATCACCCCGGAAATGCAACAAATGATGAATGCGCAAACACAGCTTATGCAAATGATGACAACGTTCATCCAAAACCAGAATAACAACAACAACAACAACAACGACCCCAACAACAACAACAACAACAACAACAACAACAACAACCCTCCGGGTTTCGATATGCTCACCAGATTTCTGCGTCTGAGGCCAGCAAAGTTTTCGGGAACAACTGATCCCATGGTAGCCAATGACTGGTTATGTTCTGTGAACAAAGACTTAGTGACTGTGGGCTGCACGGATGCTGAAAAGGTCAGGTTTGCAGCACATCTGTTGGAAGGACCAGCCGCCACATGGTGGGACAACTTCCAAATCACCACTCCTATTGATGAGGTGACTTGGGCTATCTTTGAAGATGGTTTTCGCACGGCTCATATCTCGTCAGGGATAATGAGTCTGAAAAAGAAGGAGTTTCACAACCTGAAACAGCGCCACCGCAGCGTGGCAGAATACATAGAAGAGTTCAACAATCTGGCGTGCTATGCACCGGATGAGGTTGACACAGATGCCAAAAGAAAGGAAAAATTTCTGGAAGGCTTAAATGATGAGCTGAATCTGCAGTTGTCTGTGGCATATGTTCCAACTTACCAGTCTTTATGTGACAAAGCTGCTATTTTGGAAAGTAAAATGAAGCAAGTCGAGAGTAGAAAGAGGAAACACTCCGACAAACACAGCTCGGGATCGTCTCATAAACGATCTCACTATGATGACAGTGGCAACTCAGGATCCCATAAACATGGGAAATTCAGCAAGCACAACCGTCATGACAATAAGCACCACCGCAGTCATGACAAGGACAAGTACAAGAACCACAAGGGTGGACATAAGAGCCACTATGGTGGAAATGGTAGTGGAAGTGGAGGCCAACCTCCTAAAAAGGACATCAGTCAGGTTGAATGCTTCAAATGCAAGAAGATGGGACACTATGCAAATGAGTGCCCCGAAAAGAAGGTGGAAGGACCTAACAAGCCGAATCCTTTCCAGAAAGGACAGGTTAACCACATCAATGTGGAAGAGGTCTATGAGGAACCTGATGCCGTGGCTGGTAAGTTCAGACTCAATTCAATTTCAGCATTTGTACTCTTTGATACCGGTGCATCTCATTCATTCATATCAAAGGCATTTGTGGATAGAAATGGGTTTGCATCAGAAAACATTGGGTGTCCAATAAAGGTTAGTTCTCCGGGGGGAGATATGATAGTAAGCCTTGGATGCCGGGATCTCATGATAGAGTTTGGTAAACATAAGTTACCTGTAAGCCTGATAATCCTAGATTCCCAAGGACTAGATGTAATTTTGGGAATGGATTGGATGGCTAAACATGAAGGAGTACTAGATTGTGCCAATCGTACAGTTACACTCACAACCCCAGAAGGAAAAAGAATAAAATTTAAGTCAAACTTTGAGTCCAAAGGAAGTAAGATGAATTCTCTTAAGGGGGTTAGCATGGATAGTGTACCAATTGTGTGTGAGTATCCGGATGTGTTTCCGGAAGAATTACCAGGAATGCCACCAGATAGAGTTGTGGAGTTTCTGATAGATTTGGTGCCAGGATCAGGACCAATAGCTAAGAGACCATACAAAATGTCAGTTGATGAATTGAAAGAGCTCAAGAAACAGCTAGGAGAACAGTTACAGAAAGGGTTTATTCAACCAAGTTCATCATCTTGGGGAGCCCCGGTATTGTTCGTGGAGAAAAAGGATAGAACACAAAGATTATGTATTGACTACCGTTCTCTCAACGAGGTTACCATCAAGAACAAGTATCCTTTGCCAAGAATCAACGACTTATTTGATCAGCTAGAAGGAGCATGTGTATTCTCGAAGATTGATCTTCGGTCAGGTTATTTTCAACTCAAGATACGAGAGCAAGACATACCAAAAACAGCATTCACCACAAGGTATGGATTGTATGAATATACTGTGATGCCTTTTGGATTAACCAACGCTCCAGCATACTTCATGAATATGATGAACAAGGTGTTCATGGAATTTCTTGACAAGTTTGTTGTCATTTTCATCGATGACATCTTGGTCTACTCCAAAAGCAAGGAAGAGCATGAAAGACACTTGCGCTTGATACTCGAAAAGTTAAGAGAGCATAAACTTTATGCCAAATTCAGCAAGTGTGAGTTCTGGTTAGAGAAAGTTGGATTTCTTGGTCATGTGATGACAAAAGATGGTGTGGCAGTTGCTCCTGCTAAGGTTTCAGCTGTGACAGAATGGGAATCACCCAAGAATGTGAAAGAAGTTCGTAGTTTCCTCGGCTGAGCAGGTTATTACAGAAGGTTCATTGAAAATTTCTCGAAAGTTGCTAAGCCTATGACAGAATTGCTAAAGAAGGACAAGAAATTTGCTTGGTCTGAAGGTTGCGAAGTCAGTTTCCAAGAATTGAAGAAGAGACTTGTAACAGCACCAGTTCTATGTCTACCAGATTTGGAAAAGGATTTCCAAGTGTATTGTGATGCTTCTCATCAAGGTTTGGGTGCCGTACTTATGCAAGATGGTAAAGTCGTAGCCTATGCTTCAAGACAACTCAAAACTCATGAAGTAAACTATCCTACTCATGATTTGGAGTTAGCCTCTGTCGTCCATGCACTCAAAACATGGAGACATTACCTTTTGGGAAAGCGTTGTGAAGTGTTCACCGATCATAAGAGTTTGAAGTATATCTTCACCCAGAAGGAAATCAACATGAGACAAAGGAGATGGTTAGAACTTATCAAAGATTACGACTTAAGTTTGCAATACCACCCCGGTAAAGCGAACGTAGTAGCCGATGCTCTAAGTCGTAAGACATTTGTAAATGGCCTTACTAAAGGGGAATTGCCAGATGACTTGTGTAAGCAATTCAAAGAACTCAGATTGGAGATTGTACCAGAAGGACATCTCATGTCCTTAGATGTTCAACCCACTCTATTGGACAAGATCCGAGAAGTCCAGAAGACTGATGAGGAAATTGAAAAGATTAAAGTAAATATTAGTCTAGGGAAGGCTAAGAGTTTTCATGTTGACGAACAGGGTACTTTATGGCACGGGAAACGTATATGTGTTCCACAAGACCCAGAATTGCGGAAACTGATTTTACAGGAAGGTCACAACTCTCCGTATTCTATCCACCCGGGAAATACCAAGATGTACATGGACATGAAGGAAAGGTTTTGGTGGAACAATCTCAAAAGGGACATCGCCGAACATATTGCTTTGTGTGATGTGTGTAGCAGAGTCAAAGCGGAGCACCAGAAACCAGCAGGTTTGCTTCAACCACTGCCGATTCCTGAATGGAAGTGGGAAAATATTGGTATGGATTTCATTACCGGATTACCAAGGACCAGGTCAGGATGTGATTCCATATGGGTGGTAGTGGATCGCCTAACTAAAGTGGCTCATTTTATACCAGTGAAGACAACTTATACAAGTGCCAAGTTAGCTAAAATTTACATGAGCAGGATTGTATGCCTTCACGGTGTGCCAAAGAGTATTGTGTCAGATAGAGGAACCCAGTTCACATCTCACTTTTGGAGACAGCTTCATGAATCCTTAGGAACGAGATTGGAATTTAGCACTGCTTTTCATCCTCAAACGGATGGACAAACAGAAAGGACCAACCAAATTCTTGAGGACATGTTGAGGGCCTGTGCTTTAGATTATGGAGCAAGTTGGGATGAAAGTTTGCCTTACGCGGAGTTCTCTTACAATAACAGCCATCAATCTAGTATTGGAATGGCACCGTTTGAGTTACTCTACGGAAGGAAATGTACCACCCCATTATTATGGAATGGTGTGGGAGAAACAAGCTTATTTGGACCTGATCTTATCAAGGACGCCGAAGAGAAAGTCAAATTGGTTAAAGACAGATTGAAGATAGCACAGTCCCGACAGAAAAGCTACGCGGATTCTAAGCGTAGAGAGGTCACCTACGAAGTTGGAGATAGAGCTTATCTCAGAGTATCACCACTCCGTGGGGTGAAAAGATTTGGAGTCAAAGGAAAATTGGCACCCAGATATGTTGGGCCATTCAAGATTCTAAGTCGCAAGGGAGAAGTTGCATATGAAGTTGAATTGCCAGAATCTCTATCAGCAGTCCATAACGTATTTCATGTGAGTCAGCTTAAGAAATGTCACCCATACATTTGGAAGAAGTTCAGCTAGAAAGTGATCTCACTTATGAGGAAAAACCTGTCAAGATACTTGAGACCGCAGAAAGAGTCACAAGGACTAAAACCATCAAGTTTTGTAAAGTGCAATGGAACCATCACTCTAAAGAGGAAGCAACATGGGAAAGAGAAGATGATCTTCGGAAAGACCACCCTCACCTATTTGCTAGCCAAACCGAATCTCGAGGGCGAGATTCATCTTAAGGGGGTTAGATTTGTAACATCCCAAAAATCATAGTTTCAAAACTCATTCATATCATCTTTGCATCATTCATCCATCTAGGGTTTTCTTAAAAATCATTTAGAAACAGAAGTTGGAGCTATGATTTCATGTGGGCAATTTATCCCAAATGACCATCACCCTTTGAAGTTTGAAAGTTTAAATACTTGTTTGCTTGTCTCTATTGATGGATAGATTAGGTGAAGCTTTTAACCCAAGATTAAAAATTTAGAAATGGTTTCAAAACCCTATTTCAAATATTTGCAAACTAGAGCAAATCTCTGTTTACTTTGAAAACCAAGCTTGACCAAGCCTTGCAGGGTAAACACTTAGTTAGAATGAATGTTTTTGAACCCACAAAACCTTGCAAAAGTTCCCAAAGCAGTTGAATTCAAAAGGATTTGAATTCATATCAAATTCATACCAGAAAATGAATTTAGAAAAAGAAAAGGCTTAAACAATAGAAAAGGGCCGCGCGGCCAGAATCTGGCCCAGCAGCGGATCAAGCCCAGCAAGCCCACTCGGGATCTTTTATTTCTTCTCTCACGCGCGAGCGCACGCGCTGAGCCGCTGACAAGCAGACCCCACCTGCACTCCGCGCACCTCGCTGACAAGCGGGCCATCTCCACGCCAGCGTCGTCTCCACCCGCACGACCCGTTCGTCCCCAAATCAACGGGGCGTTTCTGGTTTTAATTCGCGGCGTCAATTCGAGTTATTGGCAGAGTGATTCTCGCTCGCGACCAGGCTATAAGAAACCCCTCTGTCCCCTCTCTCTTTTCCCCCAAACCCCAAGCTCAGAACGCCCCCAGGCTGCGCGCATTTCTCTCTGCAACCCCGCCGTCTCCGACGACTGCGCCGGCGAATTCCGGTGAGCCTCGAGTTCCCCTCGGTCTCGCATTCACGCTATCTTGTTCAGTGAACCTCTGTGCATCTTCTGACACTCTCCGTTTGCCTTCGCATGACCCATAGCTTCGGCAACGTCGACGACTGGACCGCCACCGTCTTCTGCACGAACTCCGGCGACCTCCCTCCGTAAGTAGCCACCGCCCCTTGCCCTCTGACTGATACGCCTAGAATCCTCATCGTCTTGCGCATCTGACAGTATCCCTATTTTGGCTTAGCGCGACGAGGAACCTCGCCAACGTCGACGACTGACCGTGGCTGACGCATTCGCGAACTCCGGCGAGGAATCCCCGACGACCCCGTGCGCCCCTTCCCAAGCCATTGCCACCTTGAGCATCAGCAGCCTCCTGCGGTTCTGGTAAGCATCTCCTCCCTTCCCCGGGCGACCTAGAACGCCGGCACCGCCATGGACTGACGCGCCGCCGCCTGTCACCGCCGGTAGCGCCGCTCGATTTTGGTTAGGAGATTTTTAGCCGTTAGATCTGAATCCTACGCGTAGAAACACTTCACTTAACGAAGGGGTATGGACAGATCTGAGCCGTGCAGCGTTAGTTAGATCCAACGGCACAGAAGGGTGATCCGGTGCGAACCGGTACGCGCCAGTAATAACGCGACGCGTGGCAAGGTTTAAACTAAAAACAGAATTTAAAACCAGATTTAGATTCAAACTTCAAATGCTTATAACTTTTGAATGCCACGTTAGAGTTTTGCAAATTTTATACCGTTGGATTCAGTGAAACAAGGCCTTTCTGAATATCCAATTTATTTAGCATATAGTAACAGTTGAAAATGATTTTATTTGTGGAACAAGTTTTAGGCTATTTTAGATATAGATTTAATTTGGTAAATTATAATGGGGCCAAATAAGTTTAGTTGGCAAACTTGTGACATGTGAAGCTTCTGTACTCATGAGCATACTTGGTATAATTTTCAAAAATCACCACCTAGTAGATTCTTGCATGCATGCATTCATATTATTTTTGGTTGTATATATTTGTGAGTAATTGTATATTTTAATTTCTTGTGTAGATTTTGCTAGTGATTGTGATTGTGAAGAGTGCTACTCTCCCCACTACCAAGGCAAGTGATATTTTCATAAATATTTCTGTCCTATATTTTGTACTAGCATTAGATATTTTGCTAAAGTGATGCATGATATTTTTGCCTAATGCTAAGATGGGAAATCCTAAGTAGAATGGAATAGTAGAATTGCTAGGGAAATTATCCTAAGATAGATTATCATATTCTGCTTAGTCTAGCTACTTAGCAAACAAGGGTGGTGAACATCTATATGGTTATGATGAAAATATACTAAGTCAAGAGACTTATGTTTTCTTAATAAAACAACTAAGTCAAATGAACCTCCTGGGTGGAATGGAAAGTATGGGTTATGTTGAGTGGTTACACAAGGCCATGGACTTGGGTTGTGTATCTCACTTGTGGTAAGCCACCCAGGCACAAAGGGATTTGGAGGCCAAGTGTTGAGAAAGCTTACAGTGCAACCACTTGGCAATATGGGCTCTGCCATGATCATATAGGTTGCTAGAACTTAGTCACTTGGACAGTTGGTGGTAGTTGGGTTGATAGGTTGGAGCGCGTCCATTTGACTAAGGAAAGGCTTCTGAAAGGTCCTGTCTTGGGAAACCAAGTCTGGTGGGGAAAGTGCACAACCTCTGCAGATGGAAAACCTAAGTACTTAGCCTTGTCCAAGGAAATGGACACTTTTGAGCATCAAGACATGGAAGCTACAAGAATCTCATCACTCCAACTTCTAAATAAAAATTGATGGGTGAACAAAGGGTGAAGGACCCCAATGTCTATTGGTGGTTCCTTGGGAATGTTTTTGACAAAGAAAAACTTAGTGATTTCAACTAATAGGAAAAACCTATTTTCAAGCAAAGCAAGCCAAGCTACACTTAGCCAAAATGCATATAGTAGTATAGTCCACCTAAAATATACTAAGGTATCACTTGCCAATACTATTCCAAAGTATTGACCCTCTGTGGCTGTAACTTGTGATGTTGCAGGTTACTCCGATGATGAATAGGAGTCATGAGTCTACACTCAACATGCTTGCCTGTGGCACATGAAGATGAAGACTTATGTTTATTTACTTATTCCTTAAACTCTTGTATTAGGCCTATGGCCCTGAGTTGTAAAAGACTATGTTTTATATCTGGAATGAATGTAATAAACGACCTTTGTATCTGTGTACTTCATCTTAAACTGTGGATGCTAGCATTGATCCAGGGACTAGCATTGCAATCACAGGGATCCTTTCCTTCATAAAGGAGGGGTCTAACAAAAAGGTTATTTTGTTTTAAACAAGTTTCCAAGTATTCTTTATTTCCAAATAAAACCTACTGATTTGGTTTTGAAAATATTTGGATTTCAAATGGAGATTTTATTAAATAAATCAAACCCTATTTGATTAAATAACTATGGTCTATTATATTAATAGATCCTAAAGAGAATAAAAATATTATTTTATTTTAGGATTTGGTTTATGTTGATAAATAGAACCAAAAACTCATTACAAGTTTGTTTTGTTTGAATTGTTGATTGAATGTTGTTTGAAATTTCAAAACAGGAAAATAGAAATAGAAATTGATAAAACAATCAGACAGAAAAAAATGTGATTTGGACCTGACCCAACTGAGCCAGCCCAATAAGCCCACTCGCAGCCCACCTCCTCTTTTCCCCGAAACGTTTTCCTTACCGCAAAACAAACCCGCGCAGTGAATGACCACTGGAGCCCACCTGAAACTTTCCTCTCTCGCTGACAAGTATGCCCCACCCTCCTGTTCATCGTCCTCACCGCAGCGACCAATTCATCCCCGTTTTCTGCTTTGATTTCGCGGCTTGAAATCGTCATAACGCGGCCACCATTACTCGCAGTAACCATGCCCCTTTAAACGCCAACGAATCTGCTCCGTTTCTCCTCTGTCACCTTCCCCAAGCACGCCCCCAGGCCGCCCCAATTTCTCCCCGAGCAGCTCTGTCTCCGACGAGCTTCCACCTTCGATTTCGGCCGAGCCACACCACCTCCTGCCTCCCGAGCACACGAGCACGCTCACCACATCCAGGCGCATCCACCTGTGCCCTTCGTACGACCGCGGGCGCTCCAGAGCAACGTCTGCAACAAGCTCGAAACGACGCCGCCGTCCGCTCCAACTCCGACGAGCCCCACAGGTAGTTTCCGGCCGCCCCTCTACCTCTCGTTCACACACACAACTTTGTTTTGAACCTGCGCGTCTAACCGCGTCATCAATTTTTCTCGAGGTGATCCTCAGCACCGTCCCCAACCACAACCAGAGCACGCCGTCGCCAGAACGAACTCCGGCGAGCGATTACTCCTACGACCGTGCGCCCCTTGCCCCGTCGACCACACGACGAGCTTCCCCAGCCTCCTGCGATCTCGGTGAGAACCTTCCCATCCTCTCCCGTTTCCTGTTTTGCCAGCACCGCCACCGCCTGGCCGTACGCCGCCGCTAGCCACCGTCGGCGCCGCTCACTTTTGGTCAAGCATGCTAGCACCGTAGGATCTTAATCTGACGAACACGACAGATCCACTTAATCATCGAAGGGGTACGCAATCAGGACCGCACGATATGTTTAGATCCAACGCACCGTAGAGCCGATCCGGCCGAACCGGTACCAGCGAATAGCGATGCGCCGCGTGTCACCAGTTCTGTTTAAAAACAAATTTGAAATCAGATTAGAATGTGATTTTCAAACTCTTGTAACTTTTGATCCACACGTCCAAAAATTAAAAACTTTATATCGTTGGAATCAGTGGAACAAACCCTAGCCAACTATGTAATTTGTTTAGCAAATAGTATCTGTTAGATTGTTTGTTTTTGCATAAACTTTTGTATGCTTGTTAAGGATGTGAAAATGGTTTAAAAATGAATTTGGGGATAAAATCTTTGGCAAATGGTGTGATTTGAACCTACTAACATTAGGAAACACTTTGTGGATTCAAAAATGAATTTGGTGAAACAAAAGAATGATTCTTTGATTTAAAACCATTTCTAGTCAAATAGAAATGTGGTTTATTTATTAAAAATGATTTTGAAGGAAAACCTTTGGAAAATGTTTTGTTTTAAACTCTCTGACCCCAAACACCAAGTTTTATAGTTTTAAAACATATTTGGTGAACCCTATAGGTTAATGCCTTAGTAAAAATATTTTTACACCACATAAAATGATACTTTGTTTTGAAAATGGTATTTGAGGTGAAACCTTTTGCAAATGACTTTGCCACTTTAAAAAAAATGACCAATAGGTGTTTTCAAAATGTTCAGGACCCATTAGGAACCACTTTTTCAAACAAAACAAAGCTTGGCATGCTTGCATGCATTACTTTGACTTTGTCATTTTATGTGATGTTTTGCTTGATTGGTAGATTGAGTTTGTGCCTTTCTTGATTGAATTGTAGTGACTTGAAGAGTGTGATTGTTGCAAGGACAAGGAGTGAACCCATACTCTACCAAAAAGGCAAGTGATGCTTCATACTTTTTGTCCCATTACTTTCACTATGCGCTAGTGATTTTCTCTAAGTAAAACTTGCATGGATTTTTGGTAATTAATGAAAATCTCTACGGACTAATGTTTGCATTGAGTTACACTTATAGGAATTGTCCATAGGCAATGCTTAAACCATATGTTGGCTTCACTGTTGGGAGAAGAAGAAAGTGAAGAAGATCAAGTGATGACAAAGGTGTTGTCACATCCCAAGATTTTCCAAATCTTGTAATGTGAAAAATAAAATAAACAAAATAAATTTTTGTTGAAAATCAGGATGAAAAGAAACTTTTGTTTCTAAATGCAAACTAAAAATCCCATCTTGAACAAACTTTGGTAAAAGTTTGAATCCAACAAAAATCCAAATCAAGGGAAATGCATTCCTCAATGAATGTATCTGGAAATTTAAACACTTGGAAAATAAATCCAAACCCTAAACCCATATGGAATAAAATCATTTCCAAGTTATCTCCAAATCCATGGATGAGATCCATATAAAAATTGATCAACAAACATTCACAAAGGATCAAGAAAGACAAACAGAAATATTATAAAACCATATAAATTGGTTTCACTTAATTGGAACCATAAATAAAATCTTATGAATTTAATAAGATAAGAAATTGAATTCCCAAAGTTAATAAAGCATCTATCAAGAAACCCATACCAAATGGTGAGCAAATAACCCTAAAGATATTTAAAAGGATAAATAAATATCAAATAAGACTTCACAAATTGGAATCACCAAGTTTGGATCTCTAAATAAAAAGATATGGATTTTATAAGATAAAGAAAGAAATTTTAAATAAAGAATATTTTAAGACCAAATCAAATCTTGGACCAAACCCATAAACAAGTGGAATAGGTTATAATCCAAATCCAAATAAAGATATTGGTTAAAGAATTGCCAAAATAAAATAAAAAGGCTTAGACCAAATCCTATTAGAATAGAGACAAATCCAAATTTTAAATGATTAATAAATCTCCAAATAATTCAAGATGAATTATTTGACACCCTTTTTAAATAAACAAAACCTACTGAAAAGATTTGGAAGGTTTAAAAGAATTTAATGGTGTTTGAAACATTATTAAAACCTATTTGATTTAAAACAAGGGCCCTTTTTATTAATTAAAAGACCTCAAAAAGAATAAAATAAATTCCAAAAATTATCATCAGAATGTTTTACTAATCAGTATTTGAACCTACTCAAATTTTGGCAAGGTTTTGAATTTAAATGAATGATTGAATTGACCAAACAAATCAAAACAGAATAAAATAAAGAGAAATAGAAAAGCATTCAGAACAAAAAAAAAAGGGAACAAGCCAGCCCAGCCGGCCAGCCCAACCTAGCCCACTGCTCCTCTCCCGCAGAAAAACGATTCGAACCAACGATCAAACCCGCAGCGACACTGACGCGTGGACCCCGCACTCCTTCTCTCTCTTTCACTGCCAAGCGACCCCACTCTCCCCAGTCATCGTCCTCACCCACCCCGCTGACCACGCCCCCTCTCGCCGGCCGTTGCTGCCAAATCAAAGCCAGCGTAATACGCAGTAACGCCGCGATTAATCGGCCCCTCGATCACGCGTACTAAAGCGCCTGCCCCTCCTCTCAATTTTCCCTCCCTCGCACGCACCAGCACGCCACCGGGATGCGCTAATTTCACCAGAGACCCCGCTCTGCTCCGACGAACTCGCGAGCAAATTCCGGCCAGCCCGCGCCACCCCTTGCCTCCCCAAGCACACAGGCACGTTACCCAGACTCTGGCGCACCTCCCTGCACCCTCATCTCTCTCGCGCGTGCTCTGCAGCATCGACCGCAACGACGAACGGTAGAGCCACCGCCTGCCATTTCCTTCGGCGAGACTTCCTGGTAAGCTCGGACCGCCCCGATGCCATTCATTGATGCTCACATGTTCCCTGGTATCGTGCGCGTCTAACGCACCTCTTATTTTACTTTGGCACGCCTTGTAGCCCCGCCCCCGTCGACGACCGTACGAACCCGAGGCGCAGCTCCACTCCGGCGAGCGATTCTGATCACCTCCGTGCGCCCCTTCGCCAGCCAGTACCACCTTGAGCTTCCCCAAGCTTCGGCGAACACGGTGAGCCTTCTCCTCCTCTCCCTTGCGTCCTGTATCACCGGCGACGACCTCGTCTGAGCACTGCCACCTGAGCGCCGCCGCCAGCGCCGCTATTAAATGGTCAAACGCGTAATGACCGTAGGATCTTGATATGACGAACGCGATAGAACGAGAGCAAAGGGGTAAGTAGCACCTGCGCGCCGTGCGATGTAACTTGATCTAACGTTTCACAGCGCGTGATCCAGACGAATCGGTACCAGCTTATTAGATCAAGACACGTGTCCCTGCTGATTTGTTTAAAAACAGAATAGTTCTATTAGATGTTCCATTTTATAAATTCCATAACTTTAAATCTACACGTCCAAATTTTGCAAACTTTATATCATTGGATTCATAAAAACAAGCCCTAGCCAACCATGTACTTTGTTTAGTAAAAAGCTTCTGGTAAAATGTTTGTTTTTGCAGAAACTTGTGTATGCATGTTTAGGATATAAAATTTATTCCAAAATGTTTTTGCAAATGGAGTGTTTTGAACCTACTGACCATAGGAAACAAATTGTGGATTCAAAAATGTATTTGGTGAAGCAAAAGAATAAATCTTTGATTTAAACCATTTCTAGTCAAATGAAAATATGATTTAATTATTAAAAATGGTTTTGGAAGAAAACCTTTGAGAAATGTTTTGGAAATAAACTCTCTGACCCTAAACACAAGGTTTTGTGATTTGAAAACATATTTTGTGAAACCTATAGATTAATGCCTTATTAAAAACATTTCTACACCACATAAAATGATACCTTGTTCTAAAAATGGTTTATGAAGTAAAACCTCTAAAAAATGATTTTGCCACCTTGTAAAATGACCATTAGGTGTTTTCAAATGTTTATGAACCATTGGAAACCACTTTTACAAATAAAACAACCTTTTGCATGCTTGCATGCATTACTTTGATTTTATTATTTTATGTGATGAATTGCTTGAATGGTAGTTTGAAATATTGTTTGCTTGATTGAATTGTAGTGATTTGAAGTGAGTGAACATTGCAAAGAACAAGGAAGTGAACTTATACTCTCTACCAAAAAGGCAAGTGATGCTTCATACTTTTGTCCCATTATTTTCACTATGCACTAGTGATGTTTCTAAGTAGGACTTGCATGGAATTTTGCTAAGTATAAACTATGCTATGGGAAATCCTAGTAGATGAAACCTTAGTAGAAATTTCCTAAGTTAAGTTTCCTACTACTATCATGCTTAGCTTAGCTAGTAGAAAACAAGGGTGGAATATATATTCATACTATGGAAAAATTTCTAAGTCTGAGGACTTGTGGTTTGTTTAATAAAACAACTAAGTGAATGAAACACCTGGGTGGAATGGAAGGAATGATTTGTGTTGAGTGGTTCACAAGGCCCATTTCTATGGTTTACCGTGTGTATCTCACTTGTGGATGGCCACCCAGGAACAAAGAGATTTGAGATGTCAAATGTTGAGAAGCTTCAAGTGCAGCCACTTGGCATTATGGGCTCTGCCTGGATCATATAGGTTGCAAGAACTTAGCCAAATGGACAGTTGGTGGTAGTGGGAATGATAGGTTGGAGCGCGTCCATTTTGGTCTAAGGGAAGGCTTCTGAAAGATCTTGTCGTGGTGAAACCAAGTCTTGTGGGGAAAGTGCACCACCTCTGCAGAGTGTAAAATCTAAGTACTTAGCCATGTCCCTAGCAAAGGACAATTTGAGCATCAAGACATGGAAGCTATCAAGAATCTCATCATCCCAATTTTCTAAGTTAAAAACTTGTGGGTGAACAAGGGTTGAAAGGATCACCAATTTCTATTGGGAGATGCCTTGGGAATATTTTGTCAAAGCAAAAACTTAGTGTTTTCAAATGATAAGGAAAATATATTTTGAGAAAAGCAAGCCTAAGATCCACTTAGCCAAATGCATATAGATGATAGACTCCACCATACTACCATAGTATCACTTGCCAAAACAATTCAAATGTATTGACACTTTGTGGCTGTAACTTGTTATGTTGCAGGTTTGATTGATATTAGTGAAGTTTAATGATTAGGATTACAAGTCTACAACCAACATGTCTGCCTGTGGCACTTTGAAGATGAAGGACCCCATGCTATTGTTATATTCTGCTGCAATGTAATGTAATAGCCAAATGAGCTATGTAAGATGTAATAAATTATGTTATTCCTGGTTATAAAGTTGTATTATGACCTTTGTTTCTTGATATTACATCTTAACTGTGGATGCTAGCTATTGATCCAGGGACTAGCATTGTAAACACAGGGATCTCTACCTTATTTAAAGGTTGGGAACCTTACAGGTGTTCAAGGAGTGATCCAAAGATTGGTCATGTGAGAGTTAAGCCTATAGCAAGTGTGTCTTGAAGAATATATGGAGTGATACCTCTTGTGTATCTTCAAGACACCAACATAATAAAAAAAGAAATGAAGGAGAAGAATAAAGAAATTATGATTAAGGGTGTCTTGAAGAAAAAAGATAGAGTTTCTCATGTGTATCTTCAAGACATCATCCAAATGGAGTTGTGCAAAATAAAGATGTGCCATATCTAGAAGATCTCATTCTTGATTCTTGCCTCCTTGGTGACCATGGATCGATGAAGTCAAGGTCAAAGTAAAGGTTTCCCCATGTTGTATGGGGGAGAAACTTGCAAGTCTTCATCAAGCGATTGCGTACAAGAGCAATCAAGAAAGGTATTCCATCTTGAGAAGGACAAGATCGTCTACATCAAAATCAAGTGGACTACGCGCAAGGCAAAGGTATGATCTTGATAGGGTTTCCTTCTTACCGGTCTCGTGGTGTTAGTTCGGGAGACCGGTTTATAGGTTAGATAACCGTATTATCAAGAGGGGATCTCAAGTGAGTAACTCGATCATATATTTCGGAGAGAGCTCAAACCTTTGCATACTTAGCATCGTCCTTTCTTAGTTTTTATTTGGATATTATCCATGTGAGGTTATAGAGCTTGTGGTAATATTCATAACAAGCTCTAGTTCATGAAAAACAGATCTCCCTTTCATATCTTATTGCGTTTTTGATCTTTGAGGTTTTCCTGTTTCTCACCAAGGGATGTATCTCACATTATAATACATGAAATGTTCTCACTTGGTGGTATCCAATATTTGGTTTTGGGTCAATCCCCTTTCCAACAAAATTGGTTTCGGGTCAATTGGAGTTTCTAATCTCTAGATATCACCATTTGAAGTTTGCCTCTTATTTGGTTCTATCGTCCCTGGCTGAAACAAAAGGTTGATGGAATATCCAGACTAGAATCTTCGGTGTGCAAGCACCGGAGTCTCCGATGTGGACTGGAGAGAGACCGGATTCTCCGGTGCGTTCATGCAGACCGGAGTCTCCGGTGTGGACAGACCAGAGTCTCCGGTGTACAAGAGACCGAAGTCTTTGAAGAATTTCCGAAGGAGGTTTCCCCAAGTCAGCTGGTTGTACGGAGACGGACCGGAGATGGTCCGGAGTCTTCAGTGTAGACTGGAGTCTCCGATCTCCAGACCGGAGTCTCCAGTGTGGAAATTCCCCAATGGGCAGAAAACGGTCAGGAATCAGTGGGCCTATATAAAGGGCCCTTCTTCCCCAATAGACCAAGTTCGAGTTCCTCAAGCTTTCCCTTCCATTTTGACCCTCTTGAGCTTGATTCTGTTCAATCCCTCCTTTGATTATTGCATATACTTTAGGGATTTGAAAGAGGAGATCTAGATCGGTTTTGGGACTAAAGGTCCCCGTTCTAGTCCCGGTCCCTCCCTGAACCGGGACAAAAGAAGCTCCACGTGGCTGCGGTGCAGAGGGGGGGGGTGGAGGAAAATTAGTCCCGATTCGTATTATGAACCGGGACAATGTGAGCTCTGCCAGGGCAGCTTTTTGCGTGTTTCGGCTGCCGCGACAGTGGGTGGCTGTGCGGCAGCAGGTTCTGCCGCGACAGAGTTTTGGGGCGTTTTACTGCCACGGTAGAGGAGGGAGAGCGAGCGAGGTTTGGCGTTTGTGATAGGAACCATTACAGAACATTAGGTTTCTGTAAATCTCCCTTGAACCATAAAACTGTGGGCAATAGCTCATGAAAACATCCATAAAACACGAAATTTACGAGTTTCAGGTCATATCTCTCCAACATGTATCGGGTCTTAAGGTTGCTGTAAATCTCCCTAACCCCAAAACAGTGGGCAATAGCTCATTAAAACGGCTATAAAACGCAAAAACGACGAGTTTTTAGTCATATATCTAAAACATGTAATGGATCTTACAGGCCTAGCAAATCCAATTGGAACCCAAAAATTGTGGGCAATAACTCATGAAAATGGCCATAAACACGAAAACAGCAAGTTTTTGGTCATAACTCTCAAACATGTATCGGGTCTTAAGGTTGTTGAAAATCGTCCTTGAACCCCAAAACTATGGGCAATAGGTCGTGAAATAGGCCATAAAACACGAAAGCGACGAGTTTTCATCATAACTCTCATACATGTATCGGGTCTTAAGATTGCTATAAATTGCACTGGAATCATAAAACTGTGGGCAATAGCTCATGAAAACAGCCATTAAATGCGAAAACTGCGAGTTTCGGGTCATATCTCTCCAACATGTTTTGGTTCTTAAGGTCGATGTAAATCGCCCTAGAACCCCAAAACAGTGGGCAATAGCTCATGAAAACGGCCATAAAACGCAAAAACGACGAGTTGTTAGTCATATATCTAAAACATGTAACGGGTCTTACAGGCCATGCAAATCCAATTGGAACCCAAAAACTGTGGGCAATAACTCATGAAAATGGACATAAACATGAAAACAACGAGTTTTGGTCATAACTCTCAAACATGTATCGGGTCTTAAGGTCGTTAAAAATCGGCCTTGAACCACTACTCGGAAATAGGTCATTTGTGGCGCACCTGTAAATACCATCCGTGGCGCACTAGGTGTGTGCCACTAGCCGCACACTATGGCTAAAAAGTGCTGGTAGCACACTACCCTGGTGCGGTACGGTTATATGGGGTTAGGCGTAGCGCACTACCAGGTGCACCACGGGTATTGGAACAGGTGCGCCACGGCTGTGTTTTAAAAAAAACAAAAAAAATATTCAAAAAACACCCTCATTTTGAATTGCAAAAGAAATCAGGTCTGCGCATCGCCGCCGTCGTGTCTCCTCGCCGGAGCATGGTGGTCGTGGCCACGACCTGCAACCGCAGGGTGGTGCGGGAGGCCGTGGACGCGCTAGTCCTTGCCGGTATCAAGGAAGAGAGGGAGGAGGAGGTGTGGCTGGAGAAAGGAAGGTAAGAAGAGAGGGAGGAAGAGAACAAGAGAGGGAGGAAGGAAGGTAGGAGAGGAGAAGGAGCTCGCCGTCGCTCGTCGTCACTGCAAGGAGGAGGAGAAGGCCTCCGTCGCCGTCGTCACTACAAGGAGAGGAGGAGGCCGGAGCAAGGACGAGGAGAATGCTGCCGTCGCCATGGTCACTGCAAGGTGAGGAGGTCGGAGAGAGGAGAAGGAGAAGGAGGAGATGGAGAAGGAGGAAAAAAGAGAAGGAAAAGGAGGAGGGAGGATAATGAAAAGGGGAAGGGGGAAGCAATAATATTGGGGTAGGTGGGAGGGGTGGGGATTCAAATATCGAATCCTGACCAACTTACTCGTAGCGCACTAGGTGGTGGTGCGCTATGGGTAAGTTGCCCTCTATTTTTTCTGTAGAAAAAACAGTCTTTTGACCGTAACTTTTTACTCTTTTCGAATTTAGAAAATATAAAAATCGCTAAACGACCGGAAGTGGTTGCGAGCGGATGCGAAATCTCCTTCTTGTCATTTTGGTATATTAAATGTATTTTTTCGATATTGTATGCAAAATTTACGGCCGTTTTACCGTGGCATAACTATTTTTTGCAGAAAAATCGAAATTCTTGTTTGTTAATTTTTCTACAAACTAGACCACATCATCTACCTAAATATGAAAGGATTTTATTTTTTGAAGTGTTTTTCATTTTATTTTTTGCAAGGCTAAAAAGCGGATCCAAGGGGGGTGGAGTTGGTACAGGCCACTTAGCCGCAGGGCACTAGGGAAGAGTGCCTTATGGCTAAGTTGACCCAGCTGCTGCAACACACATACCCGTAGCACACAAGGGCAGAGTGCCCTACGTCTAAGTTTCACAACCGTTGCGCACCTTGACCAAGTGCGCTACGGGTATGTGGTATGTGGCCACCTGTGCCATGGCCCACACATAGCCGTGGCACACCACCTTCATGTGCGCCACGCTTATGGCAGTTAGCTGTAGGGCACCTGTGGGAAGTGCGCCACGCTTATTTTACCCGTGGGGCACCACAAGCACGTGCGCCACGGAAGTATGGATTACCTATAGCCGTTTTCCTAGTAGTGAACCCCAAAACTATGGGCAATAGCTCATGAAAACGGCCATAAAACACAAAAGCGACGAGTCTTCGTCATAACTCTCAAACATGTATCGGGTCTTAAGGTTACTATAAAACTTTGGGCAATAGCTAATGAAATTAGCCATAAAACGAGAAAACTGCGAGTTTTGGGTCATAACTCTCCAACATGTATCGGGTCTTAAGGTCGCTATAAATCGCCCTCAAACCCCAAAACAGTGGACAATAGCTCATGAAAACGTCCATAAAAAGCAAGAACAACGCGTTTTTAGTCATATATCTAAAACATGTAACGGGTCTTATAGGCCTTGCAAAACTAGAACCCAAAAACTGTGGGCAATAACTCATGAAAATGGCCATAAACACGAAAACAACGAGTTTTTGGTCATAACTCTCAAACATTTATTGGGTCTTAAGGTCGTTGAAAATCGGCATAGAACCCCAAAACTACGGGCAATAGCTCATGAAAACGGCCATAAAACGCAAAAACGACGAGTTTCTAGTCATATCACTCAAACATGTATCGGGTCCTAAGGTCGCTGCAAATCGCCCTAGAACCCCAAAACTGTTGGCAATAACTCATGAAAACGACCATAAAATGCAAAAACGACGAGTTTCTGGTCATATCTATCAAACATGTATCGTGTCTTACGGTCGTTGTAAATCGCTCTGGAATCCCCAAACTGTGGGCAATACCTCATGAAAACGGCCATAAAAAGCGAAAACAATGATTTTTTAGTCATATGTCTCTAACATGTAAAGGGTCTTATAGGCCTTGCAAATCCGCTTGGAATCCAAAAACCGTGGGAAATAACTTTTGAAATGGCCAAAAAACATGAATACGACGAGTTTTTGGTCATAACTCTCCAACATGTATCGGGTCTTAAGGTCGTTGCAAATAACCCTATAACCCCAAAAGAATGGGCAATAGCTCATAACTCATGAAAATGGCCATAAAACGCGAAAATGACGAGTTTCTTGTCATATCTCTCAAACATGTAAGGGGTCTTATGAGGCATGCAAATCCACCTAAACCAGAAACTATGAGCAATAGCTCATGAAAACGGCCATAAAACACAAAAGCGACGACTTTTTGGTCATAACTCTCAAACATGTATCGGGTCTTAAGGTTACTGTCAATTGCCCTGGAACCATAAAACTATGGGCAACACCTCATGAAAATAGCCATAAAACGCGAAAATTGCGAGTTTTTGGGTCAAATCTATCCAACATGTACCAGGTCTTAAGGTCGTTGTAAATCTCCCTGGAACCCCAAACAGTGGGCAATAACTCATGAAAACGGCCTTAAAATGCGAAAACAACGAGTTTTTAGTCATTTCCGTCAAACATGTAATGGGTCTTACAGGCCTTGCAAATCTGCTTGGAACGCAAAAACCGTGGGAAATAACTCATGAAAATGGCCAAAAACACGAGAACAGTGAGTTTTTCGTCATAACTCTCAAACATGTATCAGGTCTTAAGGTCGTTGTAAATAACCCTATTAACCCAAAACAGTGGGCAATAACTCATGAAAATGGCCATAAATCTCAAACATGTAACAGGTCTTAGAGGCCTTGCAAATCCAATTGGAACCCAAAAATTGTGGGCAATAACTCATGAAAATGGCGATAAACACGAAAACAATGAGTTTTTGATCATAACTCTCAAACATTTAATAGGTCTTAAGGTCGTTTAAAATAGCACTGGCACCCTAAAACTATGGGCAATACGTCATGAAAACGACCATAAAAAGGAAAACGACGAGTTTTTAGTCATATCTCTCTAACATGTAACGAGTCTTACATGCCTTGCAAATCCGCTTGGAAGCCAATAACCATGGGAAAAGACTCATGAAATGGCCAAAAAACACGAATACGACGAGGTTTTGGTCATAACTCTCAAACATGTATCGGGTCTTAAGGTCGTTGCAAATCACCCTATAACCCCAAAACAATGGGCAATAGCTCATGAAAATGGCCATAAAATGCAAAAATGATGAGTTTCTTGTCATATCTCTCAAACATGTAAGGGGTCTTACGAGGCATGCAAATCCACCTAAACCTGAAACTGTGACTTTTTGGTCATAACTCTCAAACATGTATCGGGTCTTAAGGTTATTGTCAATTGACCTAGAACCACAAAAATATGGGCAACATCTCATGAAAACTGTCATAAAACGCGAAAAATGTGAGTTTTGGGTCATATCTATCCAACCTGTACTAGGTCTTAAGGTCGTTGTAAATCGCCTTGGAACCCCAAAACAGTGGGCAATAGCTCATGAAAACCGCCATAAAACGCGACATCAACGAGTTTTCAATAATTTCTCTCAAACATGTAATGGTCCTACAGTCCTCGCAAATCCGCTTGGAACGCAAAATCGTGGGAAATAAATCATGAAAATGGCCAAAAATCACGAGAACGATGAGTTTTCGTCATAACTCTCAAACTTGTATCGGGTCTTAAGGTCGTCGTAAATAACCCTATAACCCCAAAATAGTGGGCAATAACTCATGAAAATGGCATAAATCTCAAACATGCAACGGGTCTTACAGGCCTTGCAAATCCAACTGGAACCTAGAAATTGTGGGCAATAATTCATGAAAACAGCCATAAACACGAAAACAACGAGTTTTTGGTCATAACTCTCAAACATTAATGAGGTCTTAAGGTCATTTTAAATCTCCCTAGAACCACAAAACTATGGGCAATAGCTCGTGAAAACGGCCATAAAATGCAAAAACGACAAGTTTTTGGTCATATGTCTCAAACATGTAAGCGTTCTTACGAGGCATGCAAATCCGCCTGGAACCCGAAAACTATGGGAAAAGACTTATGAAAATAGCCATAAACACGAGAACAACGAGTTGTTGGTCATAAATCACAAACATGTAGTGGGTCTTAAGGTCGTTGAAAATCGGCCTAGAACCCCAAAACTACGGGCAATAGCTCATGAAAACGGCCATAAAACGCAAAAACAACGAGTTTCTAGTCATATCACTCAAACATGTATCGGGTCCTAAGGTCGCTGTAAATCGCATTATAACCCCAAAACTGTTGGCAATAACTCATGAAAACGACCATAAAACGCGAAAACGATAAGTTTCTGGTCATATCTCTCGAACATGTATCGGGTCTTAAGGTCGTTGTAAATCGCACTGGAACCCCAAAATGTGGGCAATACGTCATGAAAACGGCCATAAAAAGCGAAAACGACGAGTTTTTAGTCATATCTCTCTAACATGTAACGAGTCTTACAGGCCTTGCAAATCCGATTGGAAGAAAAAACCATGGGAAATAACTCATGAAATGGCCAAAAAACACGAATACGACGAGTTTTTGGTCATAACTCTCAAACATGTATCGGGTCTTAAGGTCGTTGCAAATCACCCTATAACCCCAAAACAATGGGCAATAGCTCATGAAAATGGCCATAAAACGCGAAAATGACGAGTTTCTTGTCATATCTCTCAAACATGTAAGGGGTCTTACGAGGCATGCAAATCCACCTAAACCTGAAACTGTGGGCAATAACTCATGAAAAAGGCCAAAAAACACAAAAGCGACGACTTTTTGGTCATAACTCTCAAACATGTATCGGGTCTTAAGGTTACTGTTAATTTCCCTGAAACCACAAAAATATGGGCAACAGCTCATGAAAACTTTCATAAACGCGAAAATTGTGAGTTCTGGGTCATATCTATCCAACATGTACCAGGTCTTAAGGTCGTTGTAAATCGCCTTGGAAACTCAAAACAGTGTGAAATAGCTCATGAAAACCGCCATAAAATGCGACAACAAAGAGTTTTCAATCATTTCTCTCAAACATGTAATGGTCCTACAGGCCTTGCAAATCCGCTTGGAACGCAAAATTGTGGGAAATAAATCATGAAAATGGCCAAAAATCACGAGAACGATGAGTTTTTCGTCATAACTCTCAAACTTGTATCGGGTCTTAAGGTCGTTGTAAATAACCGTATAAACCCAAAACAGTGGGAAATAACTCATGAAAATGGCATAAATCTCAAACATGTCACGGGTCTTATAGGCCTTGCAAATCCAACTAGAACCCAAATATTGTGGGCAATAACTCATGAAAATAGCCATAAACACGAAAACAACGAGTTTTTGGTCATAACTCTCAAACATTTATGAGGTCTTAAGGTCGTTTTAAATCGCCCTAGAACCCCAAAACCTTGGACAATAGCTCGTGAAAACGGCCATAAAACGCAAAAACGACAAGTTTTTGGTCATATCTCTCAAACATGTAAGCGTTCTTACGAGGCATGCGAATCCGCCTGGAACCCGAAAACTATGTGAAACGACTCATGAAAATAGCCATAAACACGAAAACGACGAGTTCTTGGTCATAAATCACAAACATGTAGTGGGTCTTAAGGTCGTTGAAAATCGGCCTAGAACCCCAAAACTATGGGCAATATCTCATGAAAACGGCCATAAAACGCAAAAACGACGAGTTTCTAGACTTATCACTCAAACATGTATCGGGTCCTAAGGTTGCTGTAAGTCGCCCTGTATCCCCAAAACTGTTGGCAATAACTCATGAAAACGACCATAAAACGCGAAAACGAGAAGTTTCTGGTCATATCTCTCAAACATGTATCGTGTCTTACGGTCGTTGTAAATCGCACTGGAACCCCAAAATGTGGGCAATACGTCATGAAAACGCCCATAAAAAGCGAAAACGACGAGTTTTTAGTCACATCTCTCTAACATGTAACGAGTCTTACAGGCCTTGCAAATCCGCTTGGAAGCAAAATCCCATGGGAAATAACTTATGAAATGGACAAAAAATAAGAATACGACGAGTTTTTGGTCATAACTATTAAACATGTATCGGGTCTTAAGGTCATTGCAAATCACCATATAACCCCAAAACAATGGGCAATAGCTCATGAAAATGGCCATAAAACGCGAAAATGACGAGTTTCTTGTCATATCTCTCAAACATGTAAGGGGTCTTACATGGCATGCAAATCCACCTAAACCTGAAACTATGGGCAATAGCTCATGAAAACAGCCATAAAACACAAAAGCGACTACTTTTTGGTCATAACTCTCAAACATGTATCCGGTCTTAAGGTTACCGTCAATTGACCTAGAACCACAAAAATATGGGCAACAGCTCATGAAAACTTTCATAAAACGAGAAAATTGTGAGTTTTGGGTCATATCTATCCAACATGTACCAGGTCTTAAGGTCATTGTAAATCGCCTTGGAACCCCAAAACAGTGGTCAATAGCTCATAAAAACCGTTATAAAACGCGACAACAACGAGTTTTCAATCATTTCTCTCAAACATGTAATGGTCCTACATGCCTTGCAAATCCGCTTGGAACGCAAAAACGTCTGAAATAAATCATGAAAATGGCCAAAAATCTCGAGAACAATGAGTTTTTCGTCATAACTCTCAAACTTGTATCGGGTCTGAAGGTCGTTGTAAATAACCCTATAACCCCAAAATAGTGGGCAATAACTCATGACAATGGCATAAATCTCACACATGTAACGGGTCTTACATGCCTTGCATATCCAACTAGAACCCAAAAATTATGGGCAAAAACTCATGAAAACAGCCATAAACACAAAAACAACAAGTTTTTGGTCATAACTCTCAAACATTTATGAGGTCTTAAGGTCGTTTTAAATTGCCATAGAACCACAAAACTGTGGGCAATAGCTCGTGAAAACGGCCATAAAAAGCAAAAACAACAAGTTTTTGGTCATATCTCTCAAACATGTAAGCGTTCTTACGAGGCATGTAAATCCGCCTGGAACCCGAAAACTATGGGAAAAGACTAATGAAAATAGCCATAAACACGAAAAAGACGAGTTCTTGGTCATAAATCACAAACATGTAGTGGGTCTTAAGGTCGTTGAAAATCGGTCTTGAACACCAAAACTATGGGCAATAGCTCATGAAAACGGCCATAAAACACAAAAACGACGAGTTTCTAGTCATATCACTCAAACATGTATCGGGTCCTAAGGTCGCTGTAAATCGCCCTATAACCCCAAAACTGTTGGCAATAACTCATGAAAACGACCATAAAACGCGAAAACGTTAAGTTTCTGGTCATATCTCTCAAACATGTATCGTGTCTTACAGTCGTTGTAAATCGCACTGGAACCCCAAAACTATGGGCAATACGTCATGAAAACGCCCATAAAAAGCGAAAACGACGAGTTTTTAGTCACAACTCTCTAACATGTAACGAGTCTTATAGGCCTTGCATATCCGCTTGGAAGAAAAAAACCATGGGAAATAACTCATGAAATGGACAAAAAACACAAATACGGCGAGTTTTTGGTCATAACTCTTAAACATGTATCGGGTCTTATGATCATTGCAAATCAAATATAACCCCAAAATAATGGGCAATTGCTCATGAAAATGGCCATAAAACGCGAAAATGAAGAGTTTCTTGTCATATCTCTCAAACATGTAAGGGGTCTTACGAGCCATGCAAATCCACCTAAACCTGAAAATGTGGGCAATAACTCATGAAAAAAGCCATAAAACACAAAAGCGTCGACTTTTTGGTCATAACTCTAAAACATGTATCGGGTCTTAAGGTTACCGTCAATTGACCTAGAACCACCAAAATATGGGCAACAACTCATGAAAACTGTCATAAAACGCGAAAATTGTGAGTTTTGGGTCATATCTATCCAACATGTACCAGGTCTTAAGGTCGTTGAAAATTGCCTTGGAACCCCAAAACAGTGGTCAATAGCTCATGAAAACCGCCATAAAACGCGACAACAACGAGTTTTCAATCATTTCTCTCAAACATGTAATGGTCCTACAGGCCTTTGAAATCCGCTTGGAACGCAAAAACGTGTGAAATAAATCATGAAAATGGCCAAAAATCACGAGAACAATGAGTTTTTCGTCATAACTCTCAAACTTGTATCAGGTCTTAAGGTCGTTGTAAATAACCCTATAACCCCAAAATAGTGGGCAATAACTCATGAAAATGGCATAAATCTCAAACATGTAACGGGTCTTACATGCCTTGCAAATCCAACTGGAACCCAAAAATTATGGGCAATAACTCTTGAAAACAGCCATAAACACAAAAACAACAAGTTTTTGGTCATAACTCTCAAATATTTATGAGGTCTTAAGGTCGTTTTAAATCGCCCTAGAAGCACAAAAATGTGGGAAATACCTCGTGAAAACGGCCATAAAATGAAAAAACGACGAGTTTTTGGTCATATCTCTCAAACATGTAAGCGTTCTTACGAGGCATGCAAATCCGCATAGAACCCGAAAACTATGTGAAAAGACTCATGAAAATAGCCATAAACACGAAAACGACGAGTTCTTGGTCATAAATCACAAACATGTAGTGGGTCTTAAGGTCGTTGAAAATCGGCCTCGAACCCCAAAACTATGGGCAATAGCTCATGAAAACGGCCATAAAACGCAAAAACGACGAGTTTCTAGTCATATCACTCAAACATGTATCGGGTCCTAAGGTCGCTGTAAATCGCACTATAACCCCAAAACTGTTGGCAATAACTCATGAAAACACGGAAACGGTAAGTTTCTGGTCATATCTCTCAAACATGTATCGTGTCTTACGGTCGTTGTAAATCGCACTGGAACCCCAAAATGTGGGCAATACGTCATGAAAACGCCCATAAAACCCGAAACGACGAGTTTTTAATCACATCTCTCTAACATGTAACGAGTCTTACAGGCCTTGCAAATCCGCTTGGAATCATAAAAACCATGGTATATAACTCATGAAATGGCCAAAAAACATGAATACGACGAGTTTTTTGTCATAACTCTTAAACATGTATCGGGTCTTAAGGTCATTGCAAATCACCCTATAACCCCAAAACAATGGGCAATAGCTCATGAAAATGGCCATAAAACGCAAAAATGATGAGTTTCTTGTCATATCTCTCAAACATGTGAGGGGTCTTACGAGGCATGCAAATCCACCTAAACCTAAAACTGTGGGTAATAACTCATGAAAACGGCCATAAAACACAACGAATTTTTGGCCATACCTCTCAAACATGTATCGGGTCTTGTGGTTACTGTCAATTGACCTGTAACCACAAAAATATCGGCAACATCTAAAGAAAACGGTCATAAAACGCGAAAAATGTGAGTTTTGGGTCATATCTATCCAACATGTACCAGGTCTTAAGGTCGTTGTAAATCGCCTTGGAACCCCAGAACTGTGGGCAATAGCTCATGAAAACCGCCATAAAACGCGACAACAACGAGTTTTCAATCATTTCTCTCAAACATGTAATGGTCCTACAGGCCTTGCAAATCCGCTTGGAACACAAAATCGTGGGAAATAAATCATGAAAATGGCCAAAAATCACGAGAACGATGAGTTTTTCATCATAACTCTCAAACTTGTATCGGGTCTTAAGGTCGTTGTAAATAACCCTATAACCCCAAAACAGTGGGCAATAACTCATGAAAATGGCATAAATCTCAAACATGTAACGGGTCTTACAGGCCTTGCTGTAGGGGTTCGTAGCATGGAAAACAAAAATTTTCTATCGCATACAAACAAACAAGCCAAGATCTATCTACTAGATTGTAGCAACGAGTCGATGGAATAACTTACCCTCGCAGATTCCAAAGCGGTTAACGAGAGCAGATTCTCGTGGGTGATGTAGTCGTACTCTTTCCGATCTCAAGATCGCGTAGACGATCCTTCCGGCGCTGCGTTCCGGCAGCGCTCCCGCAGTCGGTCACACGTTCGGTACTCGACGAAGACCTTCCTCTCCCTTGTTCCAGCAGGCAGCGGAGGTTGTAGCACTCTCCTCGCGATTCCGGCAGCACAACGGCGTGGTACCGGAAGTAGAGGGGAAATCCCGCAGGGCTTCGCCTTAAGCCGGAGCGAGTATGGTGGATTATGAGAGAGGGCTATTAGTGGTCTAGAGATTAGACACACCAATTAGAAGGCTCTAAACCGCAGGCTAAAGCAATTAGAAGCTCTAAACCAGAACGGCTCTAAACCGGAGATTAGAGGTAGAAACTTGTGTGTCTCAAGGAGGAGCCCTGCCCCTCCTTTTATAGGTGGAGGGGCTGGGCGCGCCAGGGAGGGAGGGAGTCCCTCCCCAACTCGGCCTAGGGCTGGGCGCCGGCCAAGGAGGAGAGGAACTCCTCCTCCAAGTTGGTTTCAACCTCCTCTTGCTTGTTTCCCACAGTTTCCTGTTTCCCACAGTTTCCTGTTTTCCACAGTTTCCTGTTTTAGCCGTTTGACTTTCAAACTGGCAATTTGACTTTCATGTTTTTGGAACAGCAAGAACACTTAGTACATGATGCAATCATTCAATGACACACTCATGTATCCTCCCCCCCCAGAGTGCCGGACAATCCAGAACCTTCTAGAACATTCCCGATGAGAACACCGGAATCATTCCCGAACTCCGAAACGGGACTTTCCTTATATGAATCTTATTCTCCGGACCATTCCGGATCACCTCGTGATATCCCGGATCCCATCCGAGACTCCGAACAACATTCGGTATCTTTCTCATAATACCATAACTACTCAAAACAACGTCGAATCCTTAAGTGTGTCTCCCTACGGTTCGTGAATTATGCGGACATGATCGAGACACTTCTCCAAACAATAACCAATAGAGGAATCTGGAAATTCATATGGCTCCCACATATTTCTACGATTACTTTGCGATCGAATGAACCACTTACATACGATACCAATTTCCCTTTGTCTCACGATATGTTACTTATCCGAGGTTATGATCGTCGGTATCTCTGCATACCTAGTTCAACCTCGTTACTGATAAGTACTCTTTTCTCGTTCCCGTGATATGTGATCCCTTGTGAGCCAGTCACATGCTTGCAAGCTAATTGGATGACATTTCACCGAGAGGGCCCAGAGAATATCTATCCGTCATATGGATGGACAAATCCCACTCTTGATCCATGTGTCTCAACCAATACTTTCCGAACACTCAATGCCATCTTTATAGCCACCCAATTACGGTGTGGTGTTTGATGTCATCAAAGCATCCATCCGGTAAAGGTGATATGCATGATCTCATGGTCGAAGGAATTAGGTTACTATGTATCAGAAAGCATATAGCAATTGAACTATTAAAATGACTTGATCTTTATGCTACGCTTATCTCTAGGAGTATGTCCACCATATCATTCTCCTAATGATATGACCCTGTTGTTAAAAACATCTCTATGTTCATGATCAGGAAACCATGATCATATATTAACCAACAAGCTAGTTTAACAAGAGGCTTTACTAGGGACTCTTATTTTAGTTTACAAATCACACAAGTATTAATGTTTCCGGTTAATACAATTATAGCATGGTATGTAAACATTTATCATAAGTATGAAGATATGATAATAACCACTTTATTATTGCCTCTTGGGCATATCTCCAATAGTCTCCCACTTGCACTAGAGTCAATAATCTAGTTTCAAACCTTTGTGTATTCAACACCTATGGCTTTCCGGTGTTGTATGTACATGATTGCTAGTGGTCAACTGATCTCCGGATCTGACACTTCTAGGTCCGTGTGTAATTGGATGTTTTTGCGTCTCTACGCATCACTCATTCTCTAATGAGATGGCTTTGTATAAATTTGGTCTTTCGGTGTGACCTTTAGCTCTTTGGGGTTAAAACATGTTGATAATATTGTCGCACAATATATCTTCATAGTATTATCCCACTGTGAACTACACCTAGTTTGATAACAAACTACTTGACACAAATGCCCTCTTTAGCTGCTATTATAGCAGTCATATACTTAGCCTTTTGTCGTAGTATCTGTCACAATGTCTTAACTTTGGAACTCATCCAAATCCATTATGGAACTCACTTTCCATTATATTGTGCCACCCTTAGTTTAGATTGAGATAAACTTAATTTGTACTTTGTGACAAAACTAGTATCAATGTAGTACTTTTACAATGAACTAACCATCTATTTGTCACTTCTACAAATATTATACTCTTAGTTCTTCCAAAAGATCATAAGAATATCCTTACTATTGTCCAATGATTATCTTACGAATCATTCTGGTATTTGCTCACAACATTTAGAGCATAGGACATATCTGGATTTGTACATATCACAGTATGATTGATATAAATACTCTTTGTGATTTCATACATCAAGTATCAATCTATACTTGATTATTTGTTTCACTTTACCAAATGTCAATACACTTGAATATATCATCAACATTGAACTCATTCAATCCTTTCTGTGCGACAAGAACCTCTCTTGTAGTTTCTATATTGAACTCATTCAATATCTTGTCTATGTACTTCTGGCACAACCATATTAGCGTCTATTGATGCCAAATATTTGGGTTTTGCCTAAGTCTTTCATCGGGTTGAAATTCTTAATATGTGTTAATAAAAGATACATTATTTCAAATCAACAATATGTCTTCCACATAATGTATTAGAAACATGTCTTAGCGCTCCCACTTAATTTCTTGCAAATGCAAGCATCTTCATCGTCTCTAATGAACTTTTAAACTCTTTTAACAGTTTCATCAGAGTGAAGATTCCAACTCCGCAATGCTCACTTTAACCATTGAAGTTTGCATATGCTTTTAGCATCCTTTTGAATTAACAAAACCCTATGGACCGTGTTATGCACATGTCCTAGGTAACGATTCTATTAGAAGAACTTGTTTTGTTTATTCAACTACCATATAACAAATTATATGTAGTGGCTGCTACATTAATCCGTCTAGACTAAATATCACTATGAAAGATCAAATCTTGTCATATACAACTTTTGAACATTGTTGTGAACTTTTTCCCAACATGTCTATAATTTCATAGATGTAAAACATCCATGTCTATTTCTTTATAGATCTAGACACAACTGTAAGGTCTTACACCTTTCTCGAGGGTCCTTCAAGTTGAAAACTTGATTTCTCGTGTATGGAACTATCACGGATTTTATGGCTTCAAGCCATTTGACGGAGTCAGGGCCCATCATCGCTTCTTTGCATGTAGTCGGTTCATTATTCTCAAATAATGATTCAACCCTCAAATCTTGGTATTTGATTGTTCATCCGACCTACTTGTTTCAATAGGAACTTGGATCTCCGTGACCACAACCTTTGAGGTACGTGAGCCATGAGCTTTGTTGCTGCCTCCGGAACACTTTTCGGTGCTGCGCAACTTTGCACATATAGCTAAGGTTATTTTAACCTTATCAAAGTTCTATTGTCCTCCCACTTAACTTTTCACGAAAAATTCCTTCTCAAAGAAACTTGACGTTTTAAGTGACAAACACTTTTGTCTCCGATGTTATGGAGGATTACTTAACAGTTATTCGAAATAACATACAAAGACAGGTTCATCCGACTTTGGTTGCAAACATCTTTCTTATGCATAGCATACCAATGTTTAAGAAAGGACAACTTGGGTTTTATCCCAAACCATAACTTTATATGGTGTCATTTCAACGGATTATGATGGAGCTCTTTTCAGTGGAAAAACGGTAATCTCTAAAGCTTTTAATCTTTAAAATATAATGGCAGTTTTATGAATTATACCTTTGATCTTACCATGTCAAACAAGGTTTAATTACATACCTCGAACGCCCCATACCCTTATGGTGTTTCGGGAAATGCAAATCCACGGAACAATTCCTTAAATCTTAGGTATTATGCTAAACTCTGTAACTCAAATATCTTCCTTTATGATCTTTATCATAAACTATTTATATTCTTGTTACTATGATTTTGCACTTCATCTTGAAAGTCTTTGAACTTTTCAAGTGTTTCATACTTTATCCTTATTAAGTAAATATTCATATATTCACTCAAATTTTTGGAGAAAGCATATGAAGTTGAAATTCATCGTACTTGACTACACATAATGGACTTCGTACAACAATATGTACAAGTTCAAATAAGCTAGTCATTCGTTCCCTTTTGGCCTATGAACGAAGTTTCAATTATCTCTAGGAAAGTTTCACAAGCGTCATTTGATCAAAATCAAATAGACTCCAAAATTCCATCCATATGGATTTTCTTCATGTTTTCTTTCCAATATAATTTAAACGGCGATGTCACTTCCTAAGTGATCTTTCAATCAATTTGTCTTTCGACATTTTTAGCACTAGTTTTATGGATGTGATTTCTCCAACGAGATTTGTGAATCATCCATCTTTTATGAATTACGGAAATTATTTGAACAACCCTTTTGCTCTCATAATACCTGATAAAACAAATCTTTGAAGGCAAGCTTTGATGTTTAACGAGCAACACAATAACCCTTTATTTGTTCTCGATGAACATCATCACATATTCTTTTGCTAATTACTTAGGCCACTGTAGTTCATGAATTCTGTTGTTTCGTATGACGATTCATACCAACAAATTCAGTATTAAATACTTAAGAACCACATTGTTTAATAAGCAAAGAATATAGCCATAACATATATATCATCTATATACTTAAACTGAACAATTCTAGTCTTTTCCTTTCTGCCATATATTTATGAGATTTTCTTTCAATATTTCCTTTTCTGTTTGAAAGAATCTATCAACATCAATAGTGGAGTCATACATATGACATATAGTCCAAAAGCGTGTATAGTTAAATACCAATGTCTTTGGACTTGCACTTTGAAGTAGATCACCATCATCAAATGTTTGGTGTTCTTTCAAATTCCTTTCTTTAGTAATCACTTGGTGTAGTAAACATTTTACCTACATTAAATATTCACCCTTATCATGGAATCGTCCATGATCAAGCTACTTTTAACTTATAACGATGAATTATGAGTATAATGTTGCTATCCAAAACCATTTGGAGGATTAGGACAACAAGTGTCTCCAACCTTTTGCAAATTCTCATCAAATATGAGAACATGACTTTAGCCATATTATACTCTATCATGTTGCAACCAAAACTTCGTTTCAGATATCACAATATCTTCCACACATCATGGTTTCTGAAACAACTCTTTCAGATCCTAGATAACCTTGATATTAAGACAATCCTTTGAATATCAAGAATCATGGAAACAAACATGATACTTATATACTAACACTTGGAATTGTTACTCTTGATTTAATACTAATTATTAAACTTCATGGAGTAACCGGAACTTACTGAAAGTTTGCAATAGGACTTTTAAACTTTAGATTAACACTTCAAAACAATACGATACCAGTTCGTAAAGTAACTAACCAGAATTCTATAGTTCTATCATCTCAATTATAACTAAGCGCAAGGTGGTAAATGGATGCCAATGACTACAACAACTATGCAAATTCACTTTGATTTAGTTTATGATAAATTGAGTTCTAATTAATAATTAAATTAATCTAGGTGAACTCCCACTCAAAACAATATCCCTCACATTGTTTTAGTGATCACACGAACCAAATCCACTATATCAACACCGATCATCACGAGAGTTGGTATAGTTTCAATGGCGAACAATCGTCATGTTCATCATATCTACTATATGATTCATGCTTTACCTTTCGGTGATCCGTTTTCCTGAGACCATGTCTGTACATGCTAGGCTCGTCAAGATCAAACCTTAGCTACCGCATAAGCAAATCTGGCTTGCTTACGTTGTATACACTTGCGGAATCTAACACACCCGATCATCACGTGGTGCTTCGAAACAACAAGCATTAGCAACGGTGCATACTAAGGGTGAACACTTTAGAACTTGAAATTGTGTGCTTGAGGGATCATCTTATAATGCTACCGTCGTCTACTAAGCAATACAAGATGCATAAAGGATTAACATCACATGGAATTCATAATATGTGATATGATATGGCCTTTCTTCTTTGTGCTTCCGATATCCATCTTCAAGCACGAACATGATCTCCATCATCACCGGCATTGCATCAAGGTCAATGACGCTACTCCATGGTTATCGTCCACCGGCTTCAACTATTACAACTACTTTGAATAGACACGCGGGTCTTAACATAAATCAAAGACAACCATATGGCTCCTGCCGGTTGCCAACTTACAATAAGGAACATTGCATACATCAAATATAATCACAATCATGGCCATATCACATCACTGCACACCCCTGCAAAACAAAGTTAGACGCCTCTACTTTCTTTGCATGTTTTACGTGGTTTGGGGCTTTCAATAAGTGTCGTTCTAACTTACGAACATGAACCACAACATTGATACTAGCATTGTTGATTACCCGTTGTAAATTGGATCTTAACTATGCTAGGAGAAACAGGCACCCGCAAAGCCACTTATGCAATACAAGTTGCATGTCAAGCGTGGAGCAAGTCTCATGAACGATGTCATGTAAGGTTAGCCCGGGCCGCTTCATCCCAACATACCGCAAGATGCAAAGTACACAAGAAGCAATCGACAATAAAAGCATCAACGCCCACAATGACCATTGTGTTCTACTCGTGCAACAGATCTACATATAGACACGGCTCTGATACCACTGTAGGGGTTCGTAGCATGGAAAACAAAAATTTTCTATCGCATACAAACAAACAAGCCAAGATCTATCTACTAGATTGTAGCAACGAGTCGATGGAATAACTTACCCTCGAAGATTCCAAAGCGGTTAACGAGAGCAGATTCTCGTGGGTGATGTAGTCGTACTCTTTCCGATCTCAAGATCGCGTAGACGATCCTTCCGGCGCTGCGTTCCGGCAACGCTCCCGCAGTCGGTCACACGTTCGGTACTCAACGAAGACCTTCCTCTCCCTTGTTCCAGCAGGCAGCGGAGGTTGTAGCACTCTCCTCGCGATTCCGGCAGCACAACGGCGTGGTACCGGAAGTAGAGGGGAAATCCCGCAGGGCTTCGCCTTAAGCCGGAGCGAGTATGGTGGATTATGAGAGAGGGATATTAGTGGTCTAGAGATTAGACACACCAATTAGAAGGCTCTAAACCGCAGGCTAAAGCAATTAGAAGCTCTAAACCAGAACGGCTCTAAACCGGAGATTAGAGGTAGAAACTTGTGTGTCTCAAGGAGGAGCCCTGCCCCTCCTTTTATAGGTGGAGGGGCTAGGCGCGCCAGGGAGGGAGGGAGTCCCTCCCCAACTCAGCCTAGGGCTGGGCGCCGGCCAAGGAGGAGAGGAACTCCTCCTCCAAGTTGGTTTCAACCTCCTCTTGCTTGTTTCCCACAGTTTCCTGTTTCCCACAGTTTCCTGTTTTCCACAGTTTCCTGTTTTAGCCGTTTGACTTTCAAACTGGCAATTTGACTTTCATGTTTTTGGAACAGCAAGAATACTTAGTACATGATGCAATCATTCAATGACACACTCATGTACCCTCCCCCCCAGAGTGCCGGACAATCCGGAACCTTCTAGAACATTCCCGATGAAAACACCGGAATCATTCCCGAACTCCGAAACGGGACTTTCCTTATATGAATCTTATTCTCCGGACCATTCCGGATCACCTCGTGATATCCCGGATCCCATCCGAGACTCCGAACAACATTCGGTCTCTTTCTCATAATACCATAACTACTCAAAACAACGTCGAATACTTAAGTGTGTCTCCCTACGGTTCGTGAATTATGCGGACATGATCGAGACACTTCTCCAAACAATAACCAATAGAGGAATCTGGAAATTCATATGGCTCCCACATATTTCTACGATTACTTTGCGATCGAATGAACCACTTACATACGATACCAATTTCCCTTTGTCTCACGATATGTTACTTATCCGAGGTTATGATCGTCGGTATCTCTGCATACCTAGTTCAACCTCGTTACTGATAAGTACTCTTTTCTCGTTCCCGTGATATGTGATCCCTTGTGAGCCAGTCACATGCTTGCAAGCTAATTGGATGACATTTCACCGAGAGGGCCCAGAGAATATCTATCCGTCATATGGATGGACAAATCCCACTCTTGATCCATGTGTCTCAACCAATACTTTCCGAACACTCAATGCCATCTTTATAGCCACCCAATTACGGTGTGGTGTTTGATGTCATCAAAGCATCCATCCGGTAAAGGTGATATGCATGATCTCATGGTCGAAGGAATTAGGTTACTATGTATCAGAAAGCATATAGCAATTGAACTATTAAAATGACTTGATCTTTATGCTACGCTTATCTCTAGGAGTATGTCCACCATATCATTCTCCTAATGATATGACCCTGTTGTTAATAACATCTCTATGTTCATGATCAGGAAACCATGATCATATATTAACCAACAAGCTAGTTTAACAAGAGGCTTTACTAGGGACTCTTATTTTAGTTTACAAATCACAAAAGTATTAATGTTTCCGGTTAATACAATTACAGCATGGTATGTAAACATTAATCATAAGTATGAAGATATGATAATAACCACTTTATTATTGCCTCTTGGGCATATCTCCAACACTTGCAAATCCAACTGGAACCCAAAACCTATGGGCAAAGACTCAAGAAAATAGCCATAAACACGAAAACGACGAGTTTTTGGTCATAAACTCAAATTTGTATCGGGTCTTAAGGTTGTTGTAAATCGCCCTAGAACCCCAAAACAGTTGGCAATAAATCATGAAAACGACCATAAAACGCGAAAACGATGAGTTTCTAGTCATATCTCTGAAACGTGTAAGGGTTCTTACGAGGTATGCAAATCCGCCTGCAACCCAAAAACTATGGGCACAAACTCATGAAAATGGCCATCAACATAAAAATGACGAGTTTTTGGTCATAACTCTCAAATATGTATCGAGTCTTAAGGTTGCTGTAAATTGCCCTGGAACTATAAAACTGTGGGCAATAGATCATGAAAACAGCCATAAAACGCGAAAATTGCGAGTTTTGGGTCATACATCTCCAACATGTACCAGGTCTTAGGGCATTTTAAATCGCATTGGAAACCCAAAATAGTGGGAAATAGCTCATGAAAACAGCCGTAAAACGCGACAACAATGAGTTTTAGCCATTTACCTCAAACATGTAATGGTCCTACATGCCTTACAAATTCGTTTGGAACGTAAAAACCGTGGGAAATAACTCATGAAAATGGCCAAAAAACACGAGAACGATGAGTTTTTCATCACAAATATCAAACATATATCGGGTCTTAAGGTTTATGTAAATCTCCCTTGAACCATAAAACTGTGGATAATAGCTCATGAAAATAGCCATAAAACGCGAAAACTGCGAGTTTCAGGTCATATGTAGAGGTCCCAACCTGATAAGGTAGAGATTCCTGTGTTTACAATGCTAGTCGCTGGATCAATAGCTAGCATCCACAGTTTAAGATGTAATATCAAGGAACAAAGGTCATAATACAACTTATAATCAGGAATAAAATAATACATTACATCTTACATAGCTCATTTGGCTATCTCATTACAATGCAGCAGAAATATCTATATAGCATGGGGTCCTTCATCTTCAAATGCCACAGGAAATCATGTTGGTTGTAGACTTGTAATCCTATTCAACACACTTCACTAACATCAAAAAAACCTGCAACATAATAAGTTATAGCCACAAGGGTCAATACATTTGAATTGTATTGGCAAGTGATACTATGGTAGAGTAGTGATATCTAACATCTATATGCATTTGGATAAGTGTAGATGAGGCTTGCTTTGCTCAAAATAAGTTTTATTATTAGTAAAAAACACTAAGTTTTTGTTTGTGAAATCACCCAAGGAATCTACCAATTGAAAACTGGAATCCTTTAACACTTGTTCAACCACAAGTTTTTAACTTAGAAATTGGGATGAGGAGATCCTTAATAGCTTCCATGTCTTGATGCTCAAATTTTCCATTGCCAAGGACACGAGTAAGTACTTAGATTTTACTCTATCGAGAGGTGGTGCACTTTCCCAAAAAGACTGGACAAGCATCGAGACAAGATCTTTCAGAAGCCTTCCTTAGACCAAATGGACGCGTTCTAAGCTATCACCCCTACCATCTTCTGTCCATCTGGCTAAGTTATTGCAACCTATATGATCCAGGAAGAGCCCATATTTCCATGTGGCTGCACTAGAAGCTTCTCAACACTTAACATCTCAAATATCTTTGTTCCTGGGTGGCTTTCCACAAGTGTGATACACAAGTTTTCACCAGTCCCTAGCCTTGTGTAACCACTCAACATATCCCATTCATACCATTCCACCCAAGTGATTCATTCACTTAATAGTTTTATTAGGAAAAAACATAAGTCAAAAGACTTAGAAATATTTCATAGCATGAATAATCCACCCTTGGTTTCTACTAGCTAAGCAAAGCATGATAGTAGTAAGGATCTTAACTTAGGGGAAATTATACTAAGGCATCATCTACAAGGATTTCCCAAGGGATAGTTAACACATAGAAATTTCCATGCAAGGCCTACTTAAAAATATCACTAATGCATAGTCAAAATAATAGGACAAAATGTATGAAGCACCACTTGCCTTTTTGGTAGAGAAACTAGGTTCACTACTTGATCTTGCTATTGTCACACTCTTCAAATTTCACTACAAATCAATCAAGCAAGGCACAATTCAAAACTAGCATTCAAACAATTCACCACATAAAATAATAAAGACAAGGAAATGCATGCAAGCAGGCAAAGGTTTTTTTAATTGGAAAAGTGGTTTCTAATAAGGTTATAAACATTTTAAAACACCTATTGGTCATTTATAAAAGTGGCAAGATCATTTGAAAACAAGTTAGTGAAAATAGGCCATTTAAATCATTTTTGTTTTGATAGAAATGATTTTATTAAAGGAATAATTTCTAGTGTTTGCCAAATATATTTTTAACCATAAATGTTAGTGTTTATGGTCAAAGTGTTTAAAACTAATCTATTTGCAAAAGGTTTCACCAAAAAATCATTTTTAAATCATAGCAACATTTTTGTTTTACTAAAAATTCTTTTATTCAAAATAATTCCTTGTGTTAGTCAAAAATATTTTTAAATCCAAAAGTTAGTTCTTAGAGTCAGAGGGTTCAAATTAAACCATTTGCAAAAGATTTTACTCAAAAATCATTTTTTAGAATACATTTTACACTCAAAATAGACCTAATAATGTTTCTGCAAAAACACTCAATTTTACAGAAGGAAAATACTAAACTAAGTGCACTTTGTAAAGGTTACATTTTTCTGAATCCATTGATATAAAATTTGTAAATTTTGGATGTGTAGAACAAAAGTTATGAATTTTTCAAAATCATTCATCTAATAGAGCCTTTTCTGTTTTTAAAACCTGAACTAGGTCCCGCGTCACAATATCATTGGCTGGTACCGGTTCATGAGGATCGCGCTAAACAGAGCGTTGGATCTAACTAGAATCGTACAACATAAATCAGCTGATACCCTTTCGACTAGGATCTAATCTTAGCCAACAGATCAGCATCTAGTGGCTCACAACGATTCGACCAAACATGGGCGGCGCTGGGCAATGGTGAGCGGCAGCACGGCAATGTCAGTGATGGTCTGGGCAACCAAGAAGCAAGGGAGAAAGGGGAGAGGCTCACCAGTTTTGCAGCGATGTGCTGATGCTCGAGGAGGTCGTGTGAAGGCCAGGGGTGCTCGGACATGACATCAATTCCTCACTGGAGTTGCTACTGGCGAGAGCGTGCACGGGGCGTCGTTGTTGGCGAAGCTACGGACTATGCTAAGGCAAAAAAGTAGTGTCGTTAGATGCGTGAGGCAAAGACGAGTACGTGAGCGTCAATGAGAGTCAAGGGGGCGGTTAGGGTTTACCGGGGTAGGTCGCCGGAGTCGAAGTAGTCCGCGGTGGCACTTAGACGAAGACGAAGCCGAGCTTCTAGGGCGCGCACGAACAAGCAGTGAGTGCCCATAGGTGCGGGATACGGTGGCGAGCAAGCTCGTGTGAGCCATGGGTAGTGGGGGTGGTTGTGCTCGCCGAATCGATGTTGAGGCTCGCCGGAGGCAGTGAGGTTTGAGCAAGAAATTCGGGCAGCCTAGGGGCGATCTGGCAGCGTGGTCTGAGGGGAACGGGAGAGGGGAGGAAGAATCTTAAGAGATCAAGGTCGCGGGCGAGAATTAAACTGGCAATAACGAGAATTTATGCGAGGCATTGAACGGCAGAAAACGGTAGAGGGATTTGGGGGAAGAAATGGTCGTGGGGACGATGATGATGTGGTTGGTGGGACCTGGTTGTCAGCAAGGTGAGGGGGTACGGTGGGGTCTTGCGGTCAGTGAGATTAGGGCTAATTCGCGGGTGAGAAAACATTTCGTGGGGGAGAAGAGAGGGGCTCCCGGGTGGGCTGCGCTGTTGGGCCAGAGTTGGGCTAGCTCGCTAGGCTGGTTTGTTTTCTTATTTTTTTCTTTCTGTTTTCTTTTTCTATTTGTGTTTCCTGTTTTCAATTCAAACCTTTTTATTTATGTTTCAGTTTGAATTCAAATTTGACCAAACCTTTTCAGTAAGTTTGTACTGTTTATTGTTGTGTTTAAATTGTCCACCTTGAATTAATTCAAATATTTTATTATGGCTTTAATATTTATTTACAAGAGGCTTGTGTCTTTATTCAAATAATATTTAATATGATTCATAAACTCACTTTGAATTCAGATTTTTATCAAACCTTTTCTAAACCTTTTCAGTAGGTTTTTACTGTTTGTTAATGTGTTTAAATAATCCATTTTAGAATAATTCTTAGATTCTTTTATGCTTTATTATTTATTTAAATGAGGCACTTGTCTTTATTCAAATAAAATCAAATATGGTCTAATCCCATATAATTTTATTCAAATATTTCCTTTATTCTTTTTAAGTTAATTAGATAACTTTTAAATCCACTTTGGCAATTTCAAATATTTTTCTTATGATTTAATTAATCATTTATATTAGGATTTTGTCTATATTGAAACCAAATATGGTTCAAGTACATATAAGTTTTATTCAAACAATATTTATTCCTTTATTTTATTTGGATTATCTTTATTCCATTTTCTTATGGATTTAATTCATGTTTTAAATTGTCTTCTAAATAATTTTCTTGTGATTTATTATTTAGTTTAGGCAATTTGTCTTTATTTAAATAAAATTGAATATGGTTTAGTCCATATGATTTTATTTATATAATATTTTACTCCTTTTTATTATTTAGTAAACTTTTATTTGTTTAAGGGTTTGGCCAAGATTTAATTTAACCTTTAAATATTCTTATTTATTTATTTCTTTCTTTATCTTATAAAATCCATATCTTTTTATTTAGAGATCCAGAATTAGTGATTCCAATTTGTATGATTTTATTGAATATTTGTTTATCTTTTTAAATCCTTTTGGAATTATTTTGCTCACAATTTGGTATTGATTTTTGTTAGGAGCTTTATTAGCTTTGGAAATTAATTCCTTTTATCTTATTAAATTCATAAGTTTTTATCCATGGTTCCAAATTGTGTGAAACCAATTTCTATGGTTTTATAATATTTTTGTTTATCATTTTGATCATTTATAAATGTTCTTTGCTGAATTTTTATATGGATCAAATCCATAGTCTTAGAGATGTCTTGGAAATAATTTTCTTCCATTAGGGTTTTAGGGTTTTGGTTTATTTTTCCCAAGTGTTTAAATTCAAGATTCTTTCCATGCATAAAATGCATTTGATCTTTGGAAATGATTTCTTTCATTAAGATTTGGGGTTTTGGTTTAACTTTTCCAAATGTTTGAATTTCAAGATACATTCATTGATGAATGCATTTCACTTGATTGAAATTTTGTTGGATTCCATTTTCATTCAAATTTTGTTCAAGTAGGGTTTTGATGTTTCCATTTAGAAGAAAAAAAGTTTCTTTTTACCCTAAATTTCAACAATTGTTTCTTTTGTTTATTTAATTTTCACATTTCAAAACTTGGAAAATTTTGGGATATGACAGGCTACCACCCTTAAAAGAAATCTCGTCCCAAGATTTGGGAAGGCTAGAGGTTACAAGTTGGCTTCAAGATAACTAGGGTACTACCACCCTTAAACGATTTTTTGACTAGATTACATCTTGGCTTTCTTGAGATCTTGATGAAACTTCTCTGGACATTTATTTGCATAATGTCCTTTGTTTCCACACTTGAAACATGTGACAAGGTTGAGATCTTCATGTATCTTCTCTGGACAGTTGTTTGCATAGTGTACTTTGTTTCCACAATTGAAACATGTGACAAGGTTGAGATCTTCATGTATCTTCTCTAGACAGTTGTTTGCATAGTGTCCTTTGTTTCCACATTTGAAACATGTGACAAGGATGATATCTTGAGGTGTCTTCTCTAGACAATATGATGCATAATGGCCTAGCTCTTTGCAGTGGTTGCACATCACTTGGCTAATATCCTTCCTCATCTTTGGTTTCACTATTGCTTGTTTGTTTCATTGGCTCTTCTTCTTCTTGGGTCTCTCCAAAGCTAGGTGTTTTTTAGTTCATGTTCTTCATACTTCACCTCAAAGGTGGGAAAGCTTCCTCGGTTCCTTGAACAATTCCTTGGATAATGTCCATGTTTCCTGTTTTGTCCACCATGGTGAGTCATAATGTATGGAGGTGCATACTGAGATTTGACTTTGTCTTCATCCTTCTTGGTATGGACGTTTCCAAACATTTGATGTTTTCCATCTTGTTTCATCTGTTGAACTATAGGATAGATGGGGCATTGGATAGGAACATGGTCATTTCCTTCACATAGGAAACAAGTAACTTGAGATGTGGGGCATTGTCTAGTTCGATGTTTCTCTTCACAATTAGGGCATTGGTCCATATGCTCTTTATAAGTTTGTCCTATGTCTCCACAAATTTTGCAAGCTTGAGTTCCTTCTATGATATCATCCTTGATATAATTATTCTCACAATCATTTTGGGAAAGATTGCTTCTCATGTTGATCATTTGATTGGTCATCCTTTGCAATAATTGAGATTGGGTTTCGAAGAATTTTTGCATGGTTGGGTCTAACCCATTGTTGTTGGTTAAAAACTGAGTTGTCACTTGATTCAATTGGGCTTGGGTTGCTAGTAGTTGTTCTCTCATGTGCATTTCTTGGTTGTTGTTGTCACCATCCTTGATGTTGGAGTCTCTTGGAGAAGTCATCTATTTGGGTTGGATTGGGATTATAATAGGCAAAAGATTTCTAGAGGAAGAATTCTACTCACACACAACAAATCACACAAGCAATGTGCAAGCAATCACAAACATGCATTCCACCCAAACAACAAGATTAAAGCATGTTTTTAGGCAACAAAATAATTTTGTTACACCAATTAAGTTGGTGTGATCAATATATGATCTAAACTAAACACTAGTATGGTGGTCCAACTATGGTTACACTTGAGATCATTCCATTCTTCTTAGTAGCTTCTTCATGAACTAGATCATTGTTTCCTTGGAAAAATTCTTGTATTTTGGTCACAAAACTCAAAGGTGACGATGGTTACTTCTAGGTTGTGTTTCCTTAATCTTCAAGTCTTGAGTAACATTCTTGTCTCACTTGTAGTCCTTAGTGATGTCCAAGTTGAAGTCCTTGGTGAAACTGAAGTTTAAATTTTCCAAATGTTTAAATTTCAAGACACATTCATTGATGAATGCATTTCACTTGAATGAAATTTTGTTGGATTCGCTTTTCATTCAAATTTTGTTCAAGTAGGGTTTTGATGTTTCCATTTAGAAGCAAAAACTTGGAAAATTTCAACAATTGTTTCTTTTGTTTATTTAATTTTCACATTTCAAAACTTGGAAAATTTTGGGATGTGACATCATATATCTCCAACATGTATCGTGTCTTAAGGTCGCTGTAAATCGCCCTACAACCCCAAAATAGTGGGCAATAGATCATGAAAACGGCCATAAAACGCAACAACGACGAGTTTTTAGTCATATATCTAAAACATGTAACGGGTATTACAATCCTTGGAAATACAATTGGAACACAAAAACTATGGGCAATAACTCATGAAAATGGCCATAAACACGAAAACAACGAGTTTTTAGTCATAACTCTCAAACATGTATCGGGTCTTAAGGTCGTTGAAAATTGGCCTTGAACCCCAAAACTGTGGGGAATAGCTCATGAAAGCAACCATAAAACACGAAAGCGACGAGTTTTCATCATAACTCTCAAACATGTATCGGGTGTTAAGGTTGCTATAAATTGCCCTGGAACCACAAAACTATGGGCAATAGCTCATGAAAACAGCCATAAAACACGAAAATTCTGGGTCTTACGAGGCATGCAAATCCACCTAAACCTGAAACTGTGGGCAATAACACATGAAAACAGCCATAAAACAAAAAGCGATGACTTTTTGGTGATAACTCTCAAACATGTATCGGGTCTTAATGTTACTGTCAATTGCCCTGGAACCATAAAACCACGGGCAATATCTCATGAAAATAGCCATAAAACGCAAAAATGCGAGTTTTGGGTCAAATCTCTCCAACATGTACCAAGTCTTAAGGTCATTGTAAATCGCCCTAGAACCCTAAAACAATGGGAAATAGCTCATGAAATTGGCTTAAAATGCGAAAACAACGAGTTTTTAGTCATTTCCCTCAAACATGTAATGGGACTTACAGGCCATGCTAATCCTCTTGGAACGCAAAAACCGTGGGAAATAACTCATGAAAATGGCCAAAAGACACGAGAACGGCGAGTTTTTCATCATAACTCTCAAACATGTATCAGGTCTTAAGGTCATTGTAAATAACCCTATAACCCCAAAACAGTGGGCAATAACTCATGAAAATGGCCATAAATCTCAAACGTGTAACGGGTTTTACAGGCCTTGCAAATCCAACTGAAACCCAAAAATTGTGGGCAATAACTCATGGAAATGGCCATAAACACGAAAACAACGAGTTTTTGATCATAACACTCAAACATTTATCAGATCTTCAGGTTGTTTTAAATCGCCCTAAAACCCCAAAACTGTGGGCAATAGCTCATGAAAACGGCCATATAACACAAAAACGACGAGTTTCTGGTCATATCTCTCAAACATGTAAGCGTTCTTATGAGGCATTCAAATCCGCCTGGAACCCAAAAACTTTGGGCAAATACTCAAGAAAATAGCCATAAATACGAAAACGACGAGTTTTTGGTCATAAGTGTCAAACATGTATCGGGTCTTAAGGTTGTTGTAAATCTCCCTAGAACCCCAAAAGAGTTGGCAATAAATCATGAAAACGGCCATAAAACGCGAAAACGATGAGTTTCTAGTCATATCTCTCAAACGTGTAAGGGTTCTTACGAGGCATGCAAATCCGCTTGGAACCCAAAAATTATGGGCAAAAACTCATGAAAATGGCCATAAACATGAAAACGACGAGTTTTTGGTCATAACTCTCAAATATGTATCGGGTCTTAGGGTTGCTGTAAATTGCCCTGGAACCATACAGTGGGCAATAACTCATGAAAACAGCCATAAAACGTGAAAATTGCGAGTTTTGGGTCATATCTCTCCAACATGTACCAGGTCTTAAGGTCGTTTTAAATCGCCTTGGAACCCCAAAACAGTGGGAAATAGCTTATGAAAATGGCCGTAAAATGCGACAACAACGAGTTTTTAGTCATTTCCCTCAAACATGTAATGGTCCTACAGGCCTTGCAAATTCGCTTGGAACGCAAAAACCGTGGGAAATAACACATGAAAATGGCCAAAAAACTAGAGAACGATGAGTTTTTAGTCACAAATATCAAACATATATCGGGTCTTAAGGTTTATGTAAATCGCCATTGAACCATAAAACTATGGGCAATAGCTCATGAAAACAGCCATAAAACGCGAAAACTATGAGTTTCGGGTCATATCTCTCCAACATGTATCGGGACTTAAGGTCACTATAAATCGCCCTAGAACCCCAAAATAGTGGGCAATAGCTCATGAAAACGGCCATAAAACGCAATAACGTCGAGTTTTTAGTCATATATCTAAAACATGTAACGTGTCTTACATGCCTTGCAAATCCAATTGGAACCCAAAAACCGTGGGCAATAACTCATGAAAATGGCCATAAACACGAAAACGAGTTTTTAGTCATAACCCTCAAACATGTATCGGGTCTTAAGGTCATTGAAAATCGGCCTTGAACCCCAAAACTATGGGCAATAGATCATGAAAACGGCCATAAAACACAAAAGCGACGAGTTTTTGTCATAACTCTCAAACATGTATCGGGTGTTAGGGTTGCTATAAATTGCCCTGGAACCATAAAATTGTGGGCAATAGCTCATGAAAACAGGCATAAAACGCGAAACTGGAGTTTCGGGTCATAACTCTCCAACATGTATCGGGTCTTAAGGTCCCTGAAAATCACCCTCAAACCCAGAAACAGTGGACAAAAGCTCATCAAAACGGCCATAAAATGCAAAAACGACGAGCTTTTAGTCATATATCTAAAACATGTAACGGGTCTTACAGGCCTTGCAAATCGAGTTGGAACTCAAAAAATATGGGCAATAACTCATGAAAATGGCCATAAGAATGAAAACTATGAGTTTTTGGTCATAACTCTCAAACATGTATCGGGTCTTAAGGTTGTTGAAAATCGTCCTTGCACCCCAAAACTATGGGAAATAGCTCATGAAAACGACCATAAAACGCGAAAACGAAGAGTTTGTAGTCATATCACTCAAACACTTATCGAGTCCTATGGTCGCTGTAAATCGCCCTGAACCATAAAACTGTTGGCAATAGCTCATGAAAATAGCCATAAAAAACAAAAACGTCGAGTTTTTGGTCATATCTCTCAAACATGAATCGTATCTTACGGTCGTTGTAAATCGCACTGGAACCCCAAAGCTGTGGGCAATACCGCGTGAAAACGGCCATAAAAAGCGAAAACGACGAGTTTTTAGTCATATCTCTCTAACATGTAACGAGTCTTACAGGCCTTGCAAATCCGCTTGGAAGCCAAAAACCGTGGGAAATAATGAAATGGCCAAAAAACACGAATACGACGAGTTTTTGGTCATAACTCTCAAACATGTATCAGGTCTTAAAGTTGTTGCAAATCACCCTATAACTCGAAAACAATGGGCAACAACTCATGAAAATGGCCATAAAACGTGAAAATGACGAGTTTCTTGTCATTTCTCTCTCAAACATGTAAGGGGTCTTACCAGGCATGCAAATCAACCTAAACATGAAACTGTGGGCAATAACTCATGAAAACGGCCATAAAACACAAAAGCGACGACTTTTTGGTCATAACTGTCAAACATGTATCGGGTCTTAAGGTTACAGTCAATTGCCCTCGAACCATAAAACTACGGGAAATAGCTCATGAAAACAGCCATAAAACACAAAAAATGTGAGTTTTGGGTCAAATCTCTCCAACATGTACCAGGTCTTATGGTCATTGTAAATCGCACTATAACCCAAAACAGTGGTCAATAGCTCATCAAATTGGCTTAAAATGTGAAAACAACGAGATTTTAGTCATTTCCCTCAAACATTTAATGGGTCTTAAAGGCCTTGCAAATCCGCTTGGAACGCAAAAGCCATGGGAAATAACTCATGAAAATGGCCAAAAAACACGAGAACGGCGAGTTTTTCGTCATAACTCTCAAACATGTATCAGGTCTTAAGGTCATTGTAAATAACCCTACAACCCCAAAACAGTGGGCAATAACACATGAAAATGGCCATTAATCTCAAACATGTAACGGGTCTTACAGGCCTTGCAAATCCAATTGGAACCCAAAAGTTGTGGGCAATAACTCACGAAAATGGCCATAAACACGAAAACAATAAGTTTTTGATCATAACTCTCAAACATTTATCAGGTCTTAAGGTCGTTTTAAATCTCCATAAAACCCCAAAACTGTGGGCAATTGCTCATGAAAACGACCATAAAACACAAAAACGACGAGTTTCTGGTCATATCTCTCAAACATGTAAGCGTTCTTATGAGGCATGCAAATCCGCCTGGAACCCATAAACTATGGGCAAAGACTCAAGAAAACAGCCATAAACATGTAAACGACGAGTTTTTGGTCATAAGTCTCAAACATGTATCGGGTCTTAAGGTTGTTGTAAATCGCCCAAGAACCCCAAAACTGTTGGCAATAAATCATGAAAAAGGCCATAAAACGCGAAAACGATGAGTTTATCGTCATATCTCTCAAACATGTAAAGGTTCTTACGAGGCATGAAAATCCGCCTAGAACCCAAAAACTATGGAAAAAACTCATGAAAATGGCCATAAAGGTGAAAACGGCAAGTTTTGTCGTCATAACTCTCAAATATGTATCAGGTCTTAGGGTTGCTGTAAATTTCCCTAGAAGCATAAAACTGTAGGCAATTGATCATGAAAACAGCCATAAAACACGAAAGCGACGAGTTTTCGTCATAACTCTCAAACATGTATCGGGTGTTAAGGTTGCTATAAATTGCCCTTGAACCATAAAACTGTGGGCAATAGCTCATGAAAACAACCATAAAACGCAAAAACATGTATCGGGTCTTAAGGTGGCTGTAAATCGCCCTCGAACCCAAAAACAGTTAACAAAAGCTCATGAAAACGGCCATAAAACGCAAAAACGATGAGTTTTTAGTCATATATCTAACACATGTAACGGGTCTTACAGGCCTTGCAAATCCAGTTGGAACCCAAAAACTATTGGAAATAACTCATGAAAATGGCCATCAGAATGAAAACAACGAGTTTTTGGTCATAACTCTCAAACATGTATGGGGTCTTAAGGTCGTTGAAAATCGGCCTTGAACTCCAAAACTATGGGCAATAGGTCATGAAAACGGCCATAAAACGCAAAAAACGACGAGTTTGTAGTCATATCACTCAAACACATATCGTGTCCTAACGTCGTTGTAAATCGCCCTATAACCCCAAAACTGCTGGCAATAACTCATGAAAACGACCATAAAACGCGAAAACGATGAGTTTCTGGTCATATCTATCAAACATGTATCGTATCTTACGGTCATTGTAAATCGTACTGGACCCCCAAAACTGTGGGCAATACCGCATGAAAACGGCCATATAAAGCGAAAACAACGAGTTTTTTGTCAAATCTCTCTAACATGTAACGAGTCTTATAGGCCTTGCAAATCCGCTTAGAAGCCAAAAACCATGGGGAATAACTCATGAAATGGACAAAAAACACGAATACGACGAGTTTTTGGTCATAACTCTCAAACATGTATCAGGTGTTAAGGTCATTGTAAATAACCCTATCACCCCAAACAGTGCGCAATAACTCATGAAAATGGCCATAAATCTCAAACATGTAACGGGTCTTACAAGCCTTGCAAATCCAACTGGAACCCAAAAATTATGGGCAATAACTCATGAAAATGGCCATAAACACGAAAACAATGGGTTTTTGATCATAACTGTCAAACATTTATCAGGTATTAAGGTCGTTTTAAATCTCCCTAAAACCCCAAAACTATGGGCACTAGCTCATGAAAACGGACATAAAACACAAAAACGACGAGTTTCTGGTGATATCTCTCAAACATGTAAGCATTCTTATGAGGCATGTAAATCCGCTTGGAACCCAAAAACTATGGGCAAAGACTCAAGAAAATAGCCATAAACATGAGAACGACGAGTTTTTGGTCATAATTCTCAAATATGTATTGGATCTTAAGGTTGTTGTAAATCGCCCTGGAACCCCAAAACGGTTGGTAATAAATCATGAAAACGGCCATAAAACGCGAAAAAGATGAGTTTCTAGTCATATCTCTCAAACATGTAAGGGTTCTTTCGAGGCATGAAAATCCGCCTGGAACCCAAAAATTATGGGCAAAAACTCATGAAAATGGCCATAAACCTGAAAACGACGAGTTTTTGGTCATAACTCTCAAATATGTATCGGGTCTTAGGGTTGCTGTAAATTTCCCTAGAACGATAAAATTGTAGGTAATAGATCATGGAAACGTCCATAAAACACGAAAGCGACGAGTTTTAGTCATAACTCTCAAACATGTATCGGGTGTTAAGGTTGCTATAAATTGCCCTGGAACCATAAAACTGTGGGCAATACCTCATGAAAACAGCCATAAAACACGAAAACTGCGAGTTTCGGGTCATAACTCTCCAACATGTATTGGGTCTTAAGGTTGCTGTAAATCGCCCTCGAACCCAAAAATAGCGGACAAAAGCTCATGAAAATGGCCATAAAACGCAAAAACGACGAATTTTTAGTCATATATCTAACACATGTAACAGGTCTTACAGGCCTTGCAAATCCAGTTGGAACCCAAAAACTATGGAAAATAACTCATGAAAATGGCCATAAGAATGAAAACAACGAGTGTTGGTCATAACTCTCAAACATGTATGGGGTCTTAAGGTCATTGAAAATCGGCCTTGAACCCCAAAACTATGGGCAATATCTCATGAAAACGGCCATAAAACGCAAAAACGACGAGTTTGTAGTCATATCACTCAAACATGTATCGGGTCCTAATGTCGCTGTAAATCGCCCTATAACCCCAAAACTGTTGGCAATAACTCATGAAAACGACCATAAAACGCGAAAAGGATGAGTTTCTGGTCATATCTCTCAAACATGTATCGTATCTTATGGTCGTTGTAAATCGTACTGGAACCCCAAAACGGTTGGCTATACCTCATGAAAACGGCCATAAAAAGCGAAAACGATGAGCTTTTAGTCATATCTCTCTAACATGTAACGAGTCTTACAGTCCTTGCAAATCCGCTTGGAAGGCAAAAAAACGTGGGAAATAACTCATGAAATGGACAAAAAACACGAATACGACGAGTTTTTGGTCATAACTCTCAAACATGTATCAGGTGTTAAGGTCATTGTAAATAACCCTATAACCCCAAAACAGTGGGCAATAACTCATGAAAATGGCCATAAATCGCAAACATGCAACAAGTCTTACAAGCCTTGCAAATCCAACTGGAACCCAAAAATTGTGGGCAATAACTCATGAAAATGGCCATAAACACGAAAAAATGGGTTTTTGATCATAATTGTCAAACATTTATTAGGTATTAAGGTCGTTTTAACTCGCCCTAAAACCCCAAAACTATGGGCACTAGCTCCTGAAAAAAGACATAAAACACAAAAACGACGAGTTTCTGGTGATATCTCTCAAACATGCAAGCATTCTTATGAGGCATGTAAATTCGCTTGGAACCCAAAAACTATGGGCAAAGACTCAAGAAAATAGCCATAAACATGAGAACGACGAGTTTTTGGTCATAATTCTCAAATATGTATTGGATCTTAAGGTTGTTGTAAATCGCCCTAGAACCCCAAAACGGTTGGAAATAAATCATGAAAACGGCCATAAAACGCGAAAACGACGAGTTTCTAGTCATATCTCTCAAACATGTAAGGGTTCTTTCGAGGCATGAAAATACGCCTGGAACCCAAAAACTATGGGCCAAAACTCATGAAAATGGCCATAAACCTGAAAACGACGAGTTTTTGGTCATAACTCTCAAATATGTATCGGGTCTTAGGGTTGCTGTAAATTGCCCTACAACCATAAAACTGTAGGTAATAGATCATGAAAACGTCCATAAAACATGAAAGCGGCGAGTTTTCGTCATAACTCTGAAACATGTATCGGGTGTTAAGGTTGCTACAAATTACCCTGGAACCATAAAACTGTGGGCAATACCTCATGAAAACAGCCATAAAACACGGAAACTGCGAGTTTCGGGTCATAACTCTCCAACATGTATCGGGTCTTAAGGTCGCTGTAAATCGCCCTCAAACCCAAAAAACAGTGGACAAAAGCTCATGAAAATGGCCATAAAACGCAAAAACGACGAGTTTTTAGTCATATATCTAACACATGTAACGGGTCTTACAGGCCTTGCAAATCCAGTTGGAACCCAAAATCTATGGAAAATAACTCATGAAAATGGCCATAAGAATGAAAACAACGAGTTTTGGTCATATCTCTCAAACATGTATGGGGTCTTAAGGTCGTTGAAAATCGGCCTTGAACCCCAAAACTATGGGCAATAGCTCATGAAAACGGTAATAAAACGCAAAAACGACTAGTTTGTAGTCATATCACTCAAACATGTATCGGGTCCTAAGTTCGATGTAAATCGCCCTATAACCCCAAAACCGTTGGCAATAACTCATGAAAACGACCATAAAACACGAAAATGATGAGTTTCTGGTCATATCTCTCAAACATGTATCGTATCTTACGGTCGTTGTAAATCGTACTAGAACCCAAAACGGTGGGCAATACCGCATGAAAACGGCCATAAAAAGCGAAAACGACGATTTTTTAGTCATATCTCTCTAACATGTAACGATTCTTACAGGCCTTGCAAATCCGCTTGGAAGCCAAAAAAAACGTGGGGAATAAATCATGAAATGGACAAAAAACACGAATACGACGAGTTTTTGGTCATAACTCTCAAACATGTATCAGGTCTTAAGGTCATTGTAAATAACCATATAACCCCAAAACAGTGGGCAATAACTCATGAAAATGGCCATAAATCTCAAACATGTAACGGGTCTTACAAGCCTTGCAAATCCAACTTGAACCCAAAAATTGTGGGCAATAACTCATGAAAATGGCCATAAACACGAAAACAATGGGTTTTTGATCATAATTATCAAACTGTGGGCAATAGCTCATGAAAACGGCCATAAAACACAAAAACGACGAGTTTCTGGTGATATCTCTCAAACATGTAAGCATTCTTATGAGGCATGTAAATGCGCCTGGAACTCAAAAACTATGGGCAAAGACTCAAGAAAATAGCCATAAACATGAAAACGATGAGTTTTTGGTCATAATTCTCAAACATGTATTGGATCTTAAGGTTGTTGTAAATCGCCCTAGAACCCCAAAACCGTTGGCAATAAATCATGAAAACGGCCATAAAACGCGAAAACGACAAGTTTCTAGTCATATCTCTCAAACATGTAAGGGTTCTTACGAGGCATGAAAATCCGCCTGGAACCCAAAAACTATGGGCAAAAACTCATGAAACTAGCCATAAACCTGAAAACGACGAGTTTTTGGTCATAACTCTCAAATTTGTATCGGGTCTTAGGGTTGCTGTAAATTGCCCTAGAACCATAAAATTGTAGGTAATAGATCATGAAAACGTCCATAAAACACGAAAGCGACGAGTTTTCGTCATAACTCTCAAACATGTATAGGGTGTTAAGGTTGCTATAAATTTCCCTGGAACCATAAAACTGTGGGCAATAGCTCATGAAAACATCCATAAAACACGAAAACTGCGAATTTCGGGTCATAACTCTCCAACATGTATCGGGTCTTAAGGTCGCTATAAATCGCCACTACAAGAAATGTGTTTACTTGTGACCTTCTCATAGTGACGGGGAATGAAATCGTCATAGATCTATGATGATTTCGCACAAGATGGTCGTAGATTGTTTGGAGAGGTCAAAACCCTATAAAATTACGATGATTTCTGAAAAATCGTCGTAATTTTTTCATACGAAAACGTCATAATTTACATGACACAGCTGGGAGACTTATTTATAGCAGATTATGACGAATTTAAATCGTCGTAATGTCTGAATCGGAATGCATTTAAATGATTAGAAGACCACATCAGCAATTCCGCCTACGTGTCACGTCTATGTGTCAATGTTTGCTTTTTCCAAGTGTCAGCACCAAGCGTTGCATGCATGTAATAAAATGCAAAAATAAGTTGGGGTGAAGATTCGAACCCGCAACCTCTTGAATACATAACGCTGCAACCACTGCACCAAAGATTCTTTCATGTCCGACTATTGAGCTGCCACTATTTAATTAGACCAAAGTATGTTGGTCTTTCACAAAATAACCAATAAAAGGTGAAGAAATGGGGGCACGCAGGGGTCGAACCCGCGACCACGCGTCAAGCTAAACCGACAGAGTTCAGAACCACCACATCACACAATCATTCATGTTATATTTTTGAAGTTTTTTTATATTAACATACCAATAGGATGTTGGGCTTTTACAAATTAGCGAATAAAAAGTGCAAAAATGGGGCAGGCGGGGGTTGAACCCGCGACCTACAGCATGTAGGAAGCAACCGTTGCCACTAGTCCATGCACCGGTTCATGTTAAACATACAAGTCGCGGCCTTATATCCTTTGTTCATCTGTTGGGCTGGCTTAATATATCACTAGAATAGGCCTCGGTGGGAAGTGATATGGGCCGCGGTGGGAGGGACTAGGCCTTGCACGCACTAGGCCATCTTGGCTGGTATAGTTAGGTAGTTTTCTTCTTCTTTTGTTTTCTCATTTTCTTAATTCTTTTGTATCTTTTTCATAACTATTCCAAAAGAATTGATTTTTGTCTCAAACTTTTTATAAAATTCTGTACATCGTCTTAAGATATTAATTAAAAATACTTTGACTATTTTAAAATAGTGTATTTACTAATCTCATATTAGTCCATAGTAGGGATAATATCATATTTTAAAATATGATTTTGAAACTAGAGCTTCAAATTCAACATTTTGGATGAGCTAGGGGATGAGTCTCTCTAAACTAGCATTGGATCTCTGATGAAACATCATATTGTGAGTCTAAAAATGATTTTTGCCAAAAATCATGAGCATCGAATCATGTACCTGCAGTTCAAATCGGACCCACTTCCTACCGATTCGGCAGGAATTTGTCTTTTTTGCCAGGGGCAAACAGAAAGGTTTGAGATACCCTGGTTGGGACATTGTCCATGTAAGGTGGTCTAATAATTTTACAAAATGTGACGGTACCATTCTAAAACTGTCGTTTGGTGGTTGCTTCACAAAACGGCTCGTTTTTTGCGCTCGGAAAATGGAAAATGGATTCTCCGTGTAACGAAAAGGAAAACTTCCTCCTGCAACATTGTTCTCCATCCCAATATGCACACGCGTGCACACTACAGGCACATTATCACAAACTATGCCACGATTTTAGCCATAACACTGGTCGTTTGGCCCGAAAGACATGAAACCTCATACATGATAGGTCATTTCTGAGAAGGTTTTTTCGATACACTTGCAATACACCAAGTTTGGTATTTTTACTTGCAAATATGTCACATAATAAGACAACACGCGAAGGATTTGCATTGATCGGGCCGTTTTTGAATTTTTTATGCCCGTTTCAAACTATGGTCAAAACCGCGGACAAGAAGGCTCTTAGCTAGGGGATGAGTCTCTCTAAACTCGCATCGGATCTCTGATGAAATATCATATTGTGAGTCTAAAAATGATTTTTTTACAAAAATCATGAGCATCGGATCATGTACCTGCAGTTCAAATTGGACCCACTTCCTACCGATTCAGCAGGAATTTGTCTTTTTTGCCAGGGGCGAAAGGAAAGGTTTGAGATACCCCGGTTGGGATATTGTCCATGTAAGGTGGTCTAATATTTTTACAAAATGTGACGGTACCATTCTAAAATTGTCGTTTGGTGGTTGCTTCACAAAACAGCCCATTTTTTGCGCTCGGAAAATGGAAAATGGATTCTCCGTGTGACAAAAAGGAAAAATTCCTCCTGCAACATTGTTCTCCATCCCAATATGCACACGCGTGCACACTACAGGCACATTATCACAAACTATGCCACGATTCTAGCCATAACACTGGTCGTTTGGCCCGAAAGACATGAAACCTCATACATGATAGGTCATTTCTGAGAAGGTTTTTTCGATACACTTGCAATACACCAAGTTTGGTATTTTTACTTGCAAATATGTCACATAATAAGACAACACGCGAAGGATTTGCATTGATCGGGCCGTTTTTGAATTTTTTATGCCCGTTTCAAACTATGGTCAAAACCGCGGACAAGAAGGCTCTTAGCTAGGGGATGAGTCTCTCTAAACTCGCATCGGATCTCTGATGAAATATCATATTGTGAGTCTAAAAATGATTTTTTAAAAAAATCATGAGCATCGGATCATGTACCTGCAGTTCAAATCGGACCCACTTCCTACCGATTCAGCAGGAATTTGTCTTTTTCGCCAGGGCGAAAGGAAAGGTTTGAGATACCCCGGTTGGGATATTGTCCATGTAAGGTGGTCTAATATTTTTACAAAATGTGACGGTACCATTCTAAAACTGTCGTTTGGTGGTTGCTTCACAAAACAGCCCATTTTTTGCGCTCGGAAAATGGAAAATGGATTCTCCGTGTGACGAAAAGGAAAAATTCCTCCTGCAACATTGTTCTCCATCCCAATATGCACACGCGTGCACAATACAGGCACATTATCACAAACTATGCCACGATTCTGGCCATAACACTAGTCGTTTGGCCCGAAATATATGAAACCTCATACATGATAGGTCATTTTTTAGAAGGTTTTTTCGAGACACTTGCAATATACCAAGTTTGGTATTTTTCCTTGCAACTATGTCACATAATAAGACATCACGCGAAGGATTTGCATTGATAGGACCTTTTTGAATTTTTTACACCCGTTTCAAACTATGGTCAAAACCGCGGACAAGAAGGCTCTTAGCTAGGGGATGAGTCTCTCTAAACTCGCATTGGATCTCTGATGAAACATCATATTGTGAGTCTAAAAATGATTTTTGCCAAAAATCATGAGCATCGAATCATGTACCTGCAGTTCAAATCGGACCCACTTCCTACCGATTCAGCAGGAATTTGTCTTTTTTGCCAGGGGCAAACAGAAAGGTTTGAGATACCCTGGTTGGGACATTGTCCATGTAAGGTAGTCTAATAATTTTACAAAATGTGACGGTACCATTCTAAAACTGTCGTTTGGTGGTTGCTTCACAAAACGGCTCGTTTTTTGCGCTCGGAAAATGGAAAATGGATTCTCCGTGTGTCGAAAAGGAATACTTCCTCCTGCAACATTGTTCTCCATCCCAATATGCACACGCGTGCACAATACGGGAACATTATCACAAACCATGCCGCGATTCTACTCATAACATTGGTCGTTTGAGTTGTAAGACATGAAATTTCATACTCGGAAGCTAATTTTAAAAGCACTTTTTTAAAATATTTGTACTATTGCAAGTTTGTTATTTTACATGGATACAAGGTCATATAAAATGACACAATGCAAAGATTTTCCCTATATTTTTTATCTAGTTATTATGCCGATTTCATACCATGGACACTTCTTCAGCCAATCAGAATGCAAAAAGAGGGTACCCACGGATCACCCCACTGAATAGGATCCTAACCGTCCACGAGCGCTCGATCCAACGTTGTGGAACTCATCCTCAGTCCCTCACCCACCGAAAATTTGGCGCTGGAAAGGTTCAATTTTGCTGCGTGCCGCAACCGCAAACCCTAGTACCGTAACCAGTCGTCCACCCCATCGCGTAGACCCACCCGCACCGCCTCCACTCCTCTCCCCACCTCGTCTCCTCTCCCACTGCTCCAGATCCCTCACCGCATGCCGCAACCGCAAACCCTAGTACCTCACCGAGATCCCTCCCCCACTGCTCCAGATCCCTCCGTGTCGGCGTCGGCGGACTGCTCCAGATCCCTCTTCCCCCGCACCAAAGACTTCTCTAGTACATCTATAACCCTAGAGGGACTGTCCTCCCGAGGCGGCTGGCAGCACGGAGCTCGGCGCCTTCCTCCACCGCATTGCCCACGGCCCGCAAATACGAGTCTGCGGCTGCCATGGGTCTTCGGCCGGCTGTCGTGATTCCTCGCCTCCTCCCGACGACCCTCGAGCAACAGGTGTGGGCTGACGACGATGTCCGTGTTCGGGTGGCGTGGTGCAGTAGGCGCGCCAGTGGCGGAATCAACATCGGCATCTAGATCCTAGGGTTCGAGTCTTCTTCTATCGTCATCGCCGGGATAGCTACTAGTTGCTGATTAAATTCGTCTGTGCCTTGTCGCTCTCCTGCATCTGTTGCTGCTGCTGTCAAGGGATTTTAGTTCTCAGGTATGCAGTATTTCCCGTTTTGTAGAAAACACGATGCCATCCTAATTCGCAAAAGTGGATTGTCAATCAGCCACCGTAAACTACCCATGTACTAGAGGGTGTGTTCTCGATCCAAATCTAGTACTAGTAGATGTGGTAGCTGGAGTAGATGTGAATGTGTAGAGCTACCTGAGCTTTTACTCTTATTTAATTCCAGTCGATGGCTTATGGATGTGGGAATTCAAATGCATACCTAGGGACAAGGACAAATAAATAGGATCTATACCTTTTATTACCCATATAAAAGATCGGGAACCATGCTTTGAAGAGGTTAATATGGAGGGTGTATCCCGGGAATCTAAAGGTCAATCACCTAACGCAAACTAGAAATATAGATTCTGGTGTAGAAGCCTTTGCAGGTTCATTTTTCTAAACATATACATAATGGAGCTACCTTGTTTTAGAAAATATTCTAATTTGGATACAGGAGTTGCTTATGAATTCTACAGTTTTTTTCCTTTAGTTTGGTCAAATTTAGATAGGTGTGGTAGCATATTCCTAGGCTCAGAGAAAATCAGAGTCTAAATTGTTTGAATTGTTGGCATGCATATATTGGAAGTTCTGTAATCACATTTAAATTTCTTACCTTTGTCCATCTTAACTGTCTATAAACATGTGTTAGAAATACATCTATAAAATAACATTTGCTTAACATAGTTGGTCTGGTAGCCTCCTGATATCACATTTGAATTTACCAATGCATGGATCTCATTGGTTTCTTGTTGATGTGCAACTGATCCACTGTTTTGGCTTATGTTTATTTGCATAGCATGCGTATAATTCTTTGCTGCTGCAGGGAGCTTTTGATGGTGGTCTTGATATTTTGCACAGTGATAAGGTCTTTGCGGGTTTAAAGAAGGACGAGAAGCAGCTAGATGTAGAGGTTCCGCACAGTTTGACTACTCTACTCCTCTATGGTTTCTGCCTACTGTCATAATCACAAATTTAGTACATCTGTCTGTGCATGGCATGTATATGATACTAGTCTGTTTTTAATATCAAACTGGGATACATGGATGGTCACACTATCTGTTCTAGTTTAATGGCATGCCCTATTCAGTAGCTTTATCAAGAGATTACTAGAAAGCTGCAGTAGATAGAAACTTATAGTGCTTTTTGAGATCATGAATGTACCATGTTATGTTCACCTGTAACTAAAACTTGCAATTACTAGCATTGATATATCTATTGCTTCATTTACCTTGATTTCACACCAAAAAGGATATGGCCAAGAATTTTTAATAATCTTTGAACTGTTCTTTTATATTTATTAGCATTACTAGTTGTTCATGTTCCTATAACATCTCATATATGATCATTACTGTTGTTATAATGTTGTTGCTTGATTTGATACAAGCATAGTTCTTAACCATTGTTAGATTTTTGCATACTAGCTAATTTTTTACCAACTATTGTTTGCTCAATATGTGTAGATGCTAATTAGTAGTCATGAATCCTTCTATTTTCCACTTTTTGTTTGTCAAGTTTCCATCTGTTCCTATGATGAACATTTTAGTAATAGGAGCATGCATTTGTTTGTATGTTCTTCTGCTTTGTATTTTTTGTTTCCTTTTGCTCTATGCGAAACAATTTCTATGCAACTGATGATAGCCCCGGTAATAACTGAACATGCTAATAATAGTGTCTTTTTTGTTTGTTATGTGTAGGTTCTGCCGCTTGGGTTCTTGTCTCTACACATTCCTCACCGGAGTTCGGGATCACACAATCCACACTCGACAGGCTTTAGTCAGTGAATGAAATAACCAAGATGGATTCAAATACACCTTTACATTTGATTCTTTTTTGGAATAAGTACTACCTTTGATTCACCATTTGACATGAAGCAAGACCAAGATGTTCACGCATGAAGCTAGAGAACTTCGAGGACAAGATGAAGCTCAACCTAGTGGCTGCGGGATGGTACTTAGTGGCTTTGTGATCTTATTGTGTACTTGGTTACTGTCACCTATTGTGTACTTGGTGGCCGTGTGATCTTATTGTGTACTTGGTGGCTGTCACCTATTGTTTACTTGGTGGATCTAAACTAGGTGCTGCTTGTCAGCTTAATTGCTCATAATGCTGGAATTACTGTAAATTTGAAGTTTTTCTAATGTATATGTTTTGCTGAATTACTTATTTCAAATGTTGATTCCTGTGTATATTTACCTTCCGTGTTGAGTATGGGATTATTGAAATAGGTCCCTGAAGAGGATGTGGCCCAAAGTAATATGGACTGCAGTGGAAGGCCATGGCCTGAAGTAGTATAGCCAAAAATTGTGAATGAACAATATATATTACAAGCAAAAGGCTAAGGCCCATTATTAAAATGGACTGTGAAAAGAACCGAGGCCCATTATTAAAATAGATTGTGGAATGAACTGGGTCAAAGAGAATGGATCGTAAAAGCCATAGACTTGAAAAGAAGAAAGGCCAAATTTTTGGGCTCAGCCCAAATAAGAGACCAAAATGGACCAGGCTGAATCTGCATTACGACGTTCTCATTTCGGTCATAGTTTTGCCACGTTGGATTGGCCACGTAGGATCTGACATGGCTAGGCTAGACTGCCAGTGACGATATTGGATCGTCATAGAGGTTATGACGATCTAATATCGTCATAGACGATTACGATGATTTTACAAAAAAACGTCGTTGTATGCAATTGCTGACGCTCAGTTTTTGACGATATGTTTTTCGTCATAAGATTGTCATATATAGTACATAATGACGATTTAGTGACGAAAATAGAGGGTCATGTATCAGCAGATTCCTTGTAGTGCGCCCTCGAACCCAAAAACAGTGGACAAAAAGCTCATGAAAATGGTCATAAAACGCAAAAACGACGAGTTTTTAGTCATATATCTAACACATGTAACGGGTCTTACAGGCCTTGCAAATCCAGTTGGAAACCAAAAACTATGGAAAATAACTCATGAAAATGGCCATAAGAATGAAAACAACGAGCTTTGGTCATAACTCTCAAACATATATGGGGTATTAAGATCGTTGAAAATCGGCCTTGAACCCCAAAACTATGGGCAATAGCTCATGAAAACGGCCATAAAACACAAAAACGACGATTTTGTAGTCATATCACTCAAACATGTATCGGGTCCTAAGGTCGCTGTAAATCGCCCTATAACCCCAAAACTGTTGGCAATAACTCATGAAAACGACCATAAAACGCGAAAACGATGAGTTTCTAGTGATATCTCTCAAACATGTATCGTATCTTAAGATCGTTGTAAATCGTACTGGAACCCCAAAACACTGGGCAGTACCGCATGAAAACGGCCATAAAAAGTGAAAACGATGTGTTTTTAGTCATATCTCTCTAACATGTAACGAGTCTTACAGTCCTTGCAAATCCGCTTGGAAGGCAAAAAACATGGGAAATAACTCATGAAATGGACAAAAAACACGAATACGACGAGTTTTTGGTCATAACTCTCAAACATGTATCAGGTCTTGAGGTCATTGTAGATAACCCTATAACCCCAAAAGAGTGGGCAATAACTCATGAAAATGGCCATAAATCTCAAACATGTAAAGGGTCTTACAAGCCTTGCAAATCCAACTGGAACCCAAAAATTGTGGGCAATAACTCATGAAAATGTCCATAAACACGAAAACAATGAGTTTTTGATCATAACTGTCAAACATTTATCAGTTCTTAAGGTCGTTTTTAATCGCCCTAAAACCCCAAAACTGTGGGCAATAGCTCATGAAAACGGCCATAAAACACAAAAACGACGAGTTTCTGGTGATATCTCTCAAACATGTAAGCATTCTTATGAGGCATGTAAATCCGCCTGGAACCCAAAAACTATGGGCAAAGACTCAAGAAAATAGCCATAAACATGAGAACGACGAGTTTTTGGTCATAATTCTCAAACATGTATTGGATCTTAAGGTTGTTGTAAATCGCCGTAGAACCCCAAAACCGTTGGCAATAAATCATGAAAACGGCCATAATACGCGAAAACGACGAGTTTCTAGTCATATCTCTCAAACATGTAAGGGTTCTTATGAGGCATGAAAATCCGCCTGGAACCCAAAAACTATGGGCAAAAACTCACGAAAATGGCCAAAAACGTGAAAACAACGAGTTTTTGGTCATAACTCTCAAATATGTATCGGGTCTTAGGGTTGTTGTAAATTGCCCTAGAACCAAAAAATTGTAGGTAATAGATCATGAAAACGTCCATAAAACACGAAAGCGACGAGTTTTCGTCATAACTCTCAAACATGTATCGGGTGTTAAGGTTGCTATAAAATGCCGTAGAACCATAAAACTGTGGGCAATAGCTCATGAAAACAACCATAAAACATGAAAACTGCGAGTTTCGGGTCATAACTCTCCAACATGTATCGGGCTTAACGTCACTGTAAATCGCCCTCGAACCCAAAAACAGTGGACAAAAGCTCATGAAAACAACCATAAAAGTTGAAAACTACGAGTTTCGGGTCATAACTCTCCAACAAGTATCGGGTCTTAAGGTCGCTGTAAATCGCCCTCGAACAGAAAACAGTGGACAAAAGCTCATGAGAATGGCCATAAAACGCAAAAACGACGAGTTTTTAGTCATATATCTAACACATGTAATGGGTCTTACAGGCCTTGCAAAACCAGTTGGAACCCAAAAACTATGGAAAATAACTCATGAAAATGGCCATAAGAATGAAAACAACGAGTTTTGGTCATAACTCTCAAACATGTATGGGGTCTTAAGGTCGTTGAAAATCGGCCTTGAACCACAAAACTATGGGCAATAGCTCATGAAAACAGCCATAAAACGCAAAAACGACTAGTTTGTAGTCATATCACTCAAACATGTATCGGGTTCTAAGGTCGCTGTAAATCGCCCTATAACCCCATAATTGTTGGCAATAACTCATGAAAAAGACCATAAAACGCGAAAACGATGAGTTTCTGGTCATATCTCTCAAACATGTATTGTATCTTACGGTCGTTGTAAATCGTACTGGAACCCCAAAACGGTGGGCAATACCGCATGAAAACGGCCATAAAAAGAAAAAACGACAAGTTTTTAGTCATATCTCTCTAACATGTAACGAGTCTTACAGGCCTTGCAAATCCGCTTGGAAGCCAAAAAACGTGGGAAATATCTCATGAAATGGACAAAAAACACGAATACGACGAGTTCTTAGTCATAACTCTCAAACATGTATCAGGTCTTAAGGTCATTGTAAATAACCCTATAACCCCAAAAAAGTGGGCAATAACTCATTAAAATGGCCATAAATCTCAAACATGTAACGGGTCTTACAAGCCTTGCAAATCCAACTAGAACCCAAAAATTGTGGGCAATAACTCATGAAAATGGCCATAAACACGAAAACAATGGGTTTTTGATCATAATTGTCAAACATTTATCAGGTCTTAAGGTCGTTTTTAATCCCCCTAAAACCCCAAAACTGTGGGCAATAGCTCATGAAAGCGGACATAAATCAGAAAAACGATGAGTTTCTAGTCATATCTCTCAAACATGTAAGGGTTCTTACGAGGCATGAAAATCCGTCTGGAACCCAAAAACTATGGGCAAAGACTCAAGAAAATAGCCATAAACATGAGAACGATGAGTTTTTGGTCATAATTCTCAAATATGTATTGGATCTTAAGTTTGTTGTAAATCTCCCTAGAACCCCAAAACCGTTGGTAATAAATCATGAAAACGGCCATAAAACGCGAAAACGACGAGTTTCTAGTCACATCTCTCAAACATTTAAGGGTTCTTACGAGGCATGAAAATCCGCTTGGAACCCAAAAACTATGGGCAAAAACTCATGAAAATGACCATAAACCTGAAAACGATGAGTTTTTGGTCATAACCCTCAAATATGTATCGGGTCTTAGGGTTGCTATAAATTGCCCTAGAACCATAAAACTATAGGTAATAGATCATGAAAACGTCCATAAAACACGAAAGCGACGAGTTTTCGTCATAACTCTCAAACATGTATCGGGTGTTAAGGTTGCTATAAATTGCACTGGAACCATAATATTGTGGGCAATAGCTCATGAAAACAGCCATAAAACACGAAAACTACGAGTTTCGGGTCATACCTCTCCAACATGTATCGTGTCTTAAGGTCACTGTAAATCGCCCTCGAACCCAAAAACAGTGGACAAAAGCTCATGAAAATGGCCATAAAACTCAAAAACGACGAGTTTTTAGTCATATATCTAACACATGTAACGGGTCTTACAGGCCTTGCAAATCCAGTTGGAAACCAAAAACTATGGAAAATAACTCATGAAAATGGCCATAAGAATGAAAACAACGAGCTTTGGTCATAACTCTCAAACATGTATGGGGTCTTAAGATCGTTGGAAATCGGCCTTGAACCCCAAAACTATGGGCAATAGCTCATGAAAACGGCCATAGAACACAAAAACGACGAGTTTGTAGTCATATCACTCAAACATGTATCGGGTCCTAAGGTCATTGTAAATCGCCCTATAACCCCAAAACTGTTGGCAATAACTCATGAAAACGACCATAAAACGCGAAAATGATGAGTTTCTAGTCATATCTCTCAAACATGTATCGTATCTTACGGTTGTTGTAAATCGTACTGGAACCCCAAAACGGTGGGCAGTACCGCATGAAAACGGCCACAAAAAGCGAAAACGATGAGTTTTTAGTCATATCTCTCTAACATGTAACGAGTCTTACAGTCCTTGCAAATCCGCTTGGAAGGAAAAAACGTGGGAAATAACTCATGAAATGGACAAAAAACACGAATACGACGAGTTTTTTGTCATAACTCTCAAACATATATCAGGTCTTAAGGTCATTGTAAATAACCCTATAACCCCAAAACAGTGGGCAATAACTCATGAAAATGGCCATAAATCTCAAACATGTAACGGGTCTTGCAAGCCTTGCAAATCCAACTTGAACCCAAAAATTGTGGGCAATAACTCATGAAAATGGCCATAAACACGAAAACAATGGGTTTTTTATCATAACTGTCAAACATTTATCAGGAATTAAGGTCGTTTTAAATCGCCCTAAAACCCCAAAACTGTGGGCACTAGCTCATGAAAATGGACATAAAACACAAAAACGACGAGTTTCTGGTGATATCTCTCAAACATGTAAGCATTCTTTTAAGGCATGTAAATCCGCTTGGAACCCAAAAACTATGGGCAAACACTCAAGAAAATAGCTATAAACATGAGAACGACGAGTTTTTGGTCATAATTCTCAAACATGTATTCGATCTTAAGGTTGTTGTAAATAGCCCTAGAACCCCAAAACCGTTGGCAATAAATCATGAAAACGGCCATAAAAGCGAAAACGACGAGTTTCTAGTCATATCTCTCAAACATGTAAGGGTTCTTACGAGGCATGAAAATCCGTCTGGAACCCAAAAACTATGGGCAAAAACTCGTGAAAATGGCCATAAAGCTGAAAACGCCGAGTTTTTGGTCATAACTCTCAAATATATCTCGGGTCTTAGGGTTGCTGTAAATTGCCCTAGAACCATAAAACTGTAGGTAATAGATCATGAAAACGTCCATAAAACACGAAAGCGATGAGTTTTCGTCATAACTCTCAAACATGTATCGGGTGTTAAGGTTGCTATAAATTGCCCTGGAACCATAAAACTGTGGGCAATAGCTCATGAAAACAGCCATAAAACACGAAAACTGCGAGTTTCGGGTCATAACTCTCCAACATGTATCGGGTCTTAAGGTCGCTGTAAATCGCCCTCGAACCCAAAAACAGTGGACAAAAGCTCATGAAAATGGCCATAAAACACAGAAACGACGAGTTTTAGTCATATATCCAACACATGTAACAGGTCTTACAGGCCTTGCAAATCCAGTTGGAACCCAAAAACTATGGAAACTAACTCATGAAAATTGCCATAAGAATGAAAACAACGAGTTTTGGTCATAACTCTCAAACATGTATGGGGTCTTAAGGTCGTTGAAAATGGGCCTTGAACCCCAAAACTATGGGCAATAGCTCATGAAAACGGCCATAAAACGCAAAAACGACGAGTTTGTAGTCATATCACTCAAACATGTATCGGGTCCTAAGGTCGCTGTAAATCGCCCTATAACCCCAAAACTGTTGGCAATAACTCATGAAAACGACCATAAAACACGAAAACGATGAGTTTCTGGTCATATCTCTCAAACATGTATCGTATCTTACGGTTGTTGTAAATCGTAGTGGAACCCCAAAACGGTGGGCAATACCGCATGAAAACAGCCATAAAAAGCAAAAACGACGAGTTTTTAGTCATATCTCTCTAACATGTAACGAGTCTTACTGGCCTCGCAAATCCGCTTGGAAGCCAAATAACTCATGAAATGGACAAAAAACACAAATACGACGAGTTTTTGGTCATAACTGTGAAACATGTATCAGATCTTAAGGTCATTGTAAATAACCCTATAACCCCAAAAATTGGGCAATAACTCATGAAAATGGCCATAAATCTCAAACATGTAACGGGTCTTACAAGCCTTGCAAATCCAACTAGAACCCAAAAATTGTGGGCAATAACTCATGAAAATGGCCATAAACACGAAAATAATGGGTTTTTGATCATAACTGTCAAACATTTATCAGGTCTTAAGGTCATTTTAAATCGCCCTAAAACCCCAAAACTGTGGGCAATAGCTCATGAAAACGGACATAAAACACAAAAACGACGAGTTTCTGGTGATATCTCTCAAACATGTAAGCATTCTTATGAGGCATTTAAATCCGCCTGGAACCCAAAAACTATGGGCAAAGACTCAAGAAATTAGCCATAAACATGAAAAAGAGGAGTTTTTGGTCATAATTCTCAAACATGTATTGGATCTTAAGGTTGTTGTAAATCGCCCTAGAACCCCAAATCCATTGGCAATAAATCATGAAAACGGCCATAAAACACGAAAACGATGAGTTTCTAGTCATATCTCTCAAACATTTAAGGGTTCTTACGAGACATGAAAATCCGCCTGGAACCCAAAAACTATTGGCAAAAACTCATGAAAATGGCCATAAACCTGAAAACGATGAGTTTTTGGTCATAACTCTCAAATATGTATCGGGTCTTAGGGTTGCTGTAAATTGCCCTAGCACCATAAAACTGTAGGTAATAGATCATGAAAACGTCCATAAATCACAAAAGCGACAAGTTTTCGTCAAAACTCTCAAACATGTATCGGGTGTTAAGGTTGCTATAAATTGCTCTGGAACCATAAAACTGTGGGCAATAGCTCATGAAAACAGCGATAAAACACGAAAACTGCGAGTTTCGGGTCATAACTCTCCAACATGTATCGGGTCTTAAGGTCGTTGTAAATCGCCCTCGAACCCAAAAACAATGGACAAAAGCTCATGAAAATGGCCATAAAACGCAAAAATGACAATTTTTTAGTCATATATCTAACACATGTAACGGGTCTTACAGGCCTTGCAAATCCAGTTGGAACCCAAAAACTATGGAAAATAACTCATGAAAATGGCCATACGAATGAAAACAACGAGTTTTGGTCATAACTCTCAAACATGTATGGGGTCTTCAGGACGTTGAAAATCGGCCTTGAACCCCAAAACTATGGGCAATAGCTCATGAAAACGGCCATAAAACGCAAAAACGACTAGTTTGTAGTCATATAACTCAAACATGTATCGGGTCGTAAGGTCGCTGTAAATCGCCCTATAACCCCAAAACTGTTGGCAATAACTCATGAAAACGAACATAAAACGTGAAAATGTTGAGTTTCTGGTCATATCTCTCAAACATGTATCTGTAAGATCCCTCCTTTATAAAGGAAAAGGATCCCTGTGATTGCAATGCTAGTCCCTGGATCACTGCTAGCATCCACAGTTTAAGATGAAGTACACAGATACAAAGGTCTTTATTACAGTCATTCCAGAGATAAACATAGTCTTTACAACTCCAAGGCCACAGGCCTAGTACAAGAGTTTGAATAAGTAAATTAATAAAAGTCTTCATCTTCATGTGCCACAGGCAAACATGTTGAGTGTAGACTCATGACACCTAATCCTCATCAGAGTAACCTGCAACATCACAAGTTACAGCCACGGTGGGTCAATACTTTGGAATAGTATTGGCAAGTGATACCTTAGTATAATTTAGGTGGACTAGATACTACATGCATTTTTTGCTAAGTGTAGCTTGGCTTGCTTTGCTCAAAATAGGTTTTGCCTATTAGTTGAAAACACTAAGTTTTTCTTTGTCAAAACTTTTCCCAAGGAACCACCAATGTACATTGAGGTCCTTCACCCTTGTTCACCCACAAGTTTTTACTTAGAAATTGGGATGAGGAGATTCTTGATAGCTTCCATGTCTTGATGCTCAAGTTGTCCATTACCATGGACTTGGCTAAGTACTTAGATTTTTCCATCTGCAGAGGTTGTGCACTTTCCCCACCAGACTTGGTTTCACCAAGACAGGACCTTTCAGAAGCCTTCCCTTAGACCAAATGGACGCGCTCCAACCTATCATTCCCACTACCACCAACTGTCCAAATGGCTAAGTTCTAGCAACCTATGTGATCCAGGCAGAGCCCATATTGCCAAGTGGCTGCACTAGAAGCTTCTTAACACTTGGCCTCTAAAATCTCTTTGTTCCTGGGTGGCTTACCACAAGTGAGATACACAAGGTAAACCATAGAAATGGGCCTTGTGTAACCACTCAACATAAACCTTTCCTTCCATTCCACCCAGGTGTTTCATTAACTTAGTTGTTTTATTAGGCCAAACACAAGTCCAAAGACTTAGAAATATTTTTATCATAGCATGTATATTTCACCAACCCTTGTTTGCTACTAGCTAGGCTAAGCATGGCATAGATAGTAACTTAGCTTAGAGATTCCCTAGCAATTCTACAACTAATAGGATTTTCCAACATGGCATATAAGCAAAATATAGCATGCAAGTCTAACAAAATATTTCTAATGCTTAGTAGAAAACATAGGAATGATAATATTCATGAAGTACCACTTGCCTTGGCAGCTTGGAGAGTAGTTACACTCTTCACAATCACAATCACTAGCACCAAAATCTACACAAAGAATTGTAGCAACAAATTACACACAAAACATATACAATCAAAAATATATGCATGCATGCAAGATGATATGTGATGATTTTTAAAGCTCAACAAAGCAAGTAGCAAGTATATAGTACTGATTCACTAACAAGTTAAAAAACTTGCCGAACAACCATTAGTTAAACCCTAAATTATTTCCTAAACATTTCATATACTCAATTTAGTCCTACACAAGTTTCTGCAAATAAAACCCTTTTAACAGAAGCAAAACATTAAACACATTGCATATTTAGAAAGATCTTGCTCTCCTGATTCCAACGATATAAAATTTGTCAAATTCTAACGTGGGGATCAAAAGTTATAGCCAATTCAAATTCAAACATCAATCAGATTCAAATCCTGTTTTAAATCTAAACTCCAGCCACGCGTCTGTTTCTAATTGGTCCATACCGTTTCGCGTTGGATCGCGCTTCTGGGCCGTTGGATCTACTTAACCCGCCCGGCTCATATCTACTCATAACGGTTCGTTAAGTGAACTAATCATACGCGCCGGATCTAGATCTGACGGCTACGAATCAAGCGACCAAAACTGAGCGGCGCTAGCGGAGGCTACTGGCGGCGGCGAGCTCTGCCTACGGTGGCGTGGCGCTACAGGTCGTCCTAGGGTCATCGGAGGGGCTTACCAGAACCGTGGCGACGTGCTGATGCTCAACTTGGCGGCGACTTCGCAAGGGGCGCACAGAGTGGGCTGCTGGAGCTCGTCGGAGTTGTGGGCGGCATCGGGTTCGAGTAGACGGCGACGTTGGCGACGCTCCTGGTCTCCCTGGCAAAAACAAGCGGCACCAGATGATGCACAAGACAGTGGCGAACAACTTCGTGTGAGTCAGAGGTGAAGGGGCGCAAAGGGCTTAGGGAATTTGGTCGCCGGAGTCGAGGTTGTCGTCGGAAGCTTGCGGTGTTGAACGGAATCAATGACCTGGGGCAGTATAAAGGGAACCAGCGGTGTCAGTAGTTGCGCAAGAAAGTGGCGAGGCTGTTTGCAAGAACCAGAGGGAGAGGGGCGCACGGGACTCACCGGAATCGGTCGCCGGAGTGCTCTCTGACTGTGGCGGTGCGAGGTTGAATGCGGGCAGCCTGGGGGCGCTTTGTGCTTGGAGTTTGGGGGGAAATGGAGAGGGGGCAGAGGGGGTTTAAGTAGCATGGTCGCGAGCGAGAATTACTCCGGCATTCAACATGAATTGACGCCGCGAATCAATACAGGGAACAGCCGGCGCGAATCAATGTTTGACAGTTGTTGTTTGCGGGGTGGAGACGACGACGTCGTGTGGGCCGCGGCTGTCAGCGAGAGGAAAGGAGAGGGAGTGGGTCCTGCCTGTCAGTCACTCAGCGGGTGCGGAGGTGAGTGAAAGAAAACGGTTCGTAGGGTGGGGTGTTGGGCTTAGCTGGGCTGGTTGGGCCACATTCGGCTGAGTGATGTTTTTTTTCTCTTTATGCTTTTTCTTTTTCTGTTTGATTTTCTGAAATGGTTTTCAAACCTCAATTCAAATCTGTTTGAATCCAAAGCTTTTCATGACTTTTGTACAGACAAACTTGTACTCAATTAAGTGTCAAACACATGTGTTCACTCAAACTCACTTGGGTCTTTTGAAAATAAAAATAAAACCATGCCTTTATGAGGTGTGATAATAGGCATAGATTTGGTTTTATTTCATATTTTGCTTTGAGACTTTGCTCAAGTTTTTGAAATCATTTGAGTTTGGATTCTAAACAACACTGAATGGTTAACAGTATTTTTTTCTCAAAACAAGTAGCACAAGGCTTGAATAAACTTTATATAAAATAATAAGCACAAATGCTTCTGTTTTGAATTGACTTGTTTGAAATGAAAATCATATGCTTATGGATGCATGGATGCTATGCATAAGTTTAAAACATGATTTTGAGGATGTTACAGTATCATATCTTGCGGTCGTTGTAAATCATACTGGAACCCCAAAACGGTGGGCAATACCGCATGAAAACGGCCATAAAAAGCAAAAACGATGAGTTTTTAGTCATATCTCTCTAACATGTAACGAGTCTTACAGTCCTTGCAAATCCGCTTGGAAGGCAAAAAAGTGGGAAATAACTCATGAAATGGACAAAAAACACGAATACGACGAGTTTTTGGTCATAACTCTCAAACATGTATCAGGTCTTAAGGTCATTGTAAATAACCCTATAACCCCAAAACAGTGGGCAATAACTCATAAAAATGGCCATAAACCTCAAACATGTACCGGGTCTTACAAGCCTTGCAAATCCAACTGGAACCCAAAAATTGTGGGAAATAACTCATGAAAATGGCCATAAACACGAAAACAATGGGTTTTTGATCATAACTGTCAAACATTTATCAGGTCTTAAGGTCGTTTTAAATCGCCCTAAAACCCCAAAATTGTGGGCAATAGCTCATGAAAACGGACATAAAACACAAAAAACGACGAGTTTCTGGTGATACCTCTCAAACATGTAAGCATTCTTATGAGGCATGTAAATCCGCCTGGAACCCAAAAACTATGGGCAAAGACTCAAGAAAATAGCCATAAACATGAAAACGACGAGTTTTTGGTCATAATTCTCAAACATGTATTGGATCTTAAGGTTGTTGTAAATCGCCCTAGAACCCCAAATCCGTTGGCAATAAATCATGAAAACGGCCATAAAACGCGAAAACGACGAGTTTCTAGTCATATCTCTCAAACATGTAAGGGTTCTTACGAGGCATGAAAATCCGTCTGGAACCCAAAAACTATGGGCAAAAACTCATGAAAATGGCCATAAACGTGAAAACGACGAGTTTTTGGTCATAACTCTCAAATATGTATCGGGTCTTAGGGTTGCTGTTAATTTCCCTAGAACCATAAAACTGTAGATAATAGATCATAAAAACGTCCATAAAACACGAAAGCGATGAGTTTTCATCATAAATCTCAAACATGTATCGGGTGTTAAGGTTGCTTTTGTAGAACCATAAAACAGTTTCACAATAAGCTTTTGTAGAAGTTTTCACAACAGCAGCACTCTTTGCTCATTTTTTTTTTCACAATGACTGATTTCAAAGTAATACACAATAGATAAGAGTCTTGTGCACGTAAGAAAGATAAATAACATGATTGAATAAATCACTATATGAATTCTGGCAACACAACAACTCAAATTCTTGCTGGAGATAGATAGGAAGTGGTTTTACTGACTCAACTTAGCAATAGAAGAAAGGTCCCTTCATAGAGGGAAGCAGGGATTTCAAGTCATAAAGAGCTTCCAAAAGATTATGATACTTACTAGCTTTGAGCCCTGATTGCCCGTATCATAGGCATCTTGAGATGATTAAGGTTAAAGTGAACAAGGATGGAGTATATACGCTTGACGAAATATAAGTTGGCAATCTCATGTCCCTTGAGTATGAGGGCTGCTCCTCATGCTACTCAACTTTAGTCACTTGTAATTTCTTGTCATTGTAAGTACATGTGTATCATAAAGAACCGCCAACGGGTATCCCTTGCACATGATATAGGAGCTATCCCATAATCAAAATGTCAAGGCAAGCACATAGTGAGCATCTTAGCGATCTTTTTATTTACTATTTGCATATATTTTTATTGAGGATGCTTCACAGATTTCTCACTATGGTAATGCTGCAAGTTTCTACCATGATTAGGCATGGCTTAGGCTAGCGGCCCAGGGGTTTCTCTAACACACATACATCACTCCATGGACTTACAAGCTCCCTTTTTATTTCACACCGATTACATGCGCAAACAAAAGAGCATGATATCAACTGGATATGTATCCATAAGTGTTGAAAGCGTTCCCCGTGATAGTACGGTTTTGTTAATCCCAACGCATAGATGCAAGCATATACAACTTCGATGACACAATGGTTCAAATCTATTAGGGGCAAGAAAATGAGGTGTGCCATCAAGTTCGTGAGAGCTTTACTAACTAGTTTTCACATAACAAAATAGTTTTTAATTCGAAAGATAGATGAAGCTTGATAATTTGCTTGGAATAGAAATAATACTAATAGGTAGATATGGTGGATACAAATGGCACATGTTTTGGTTCAAAGGGGTTGGAAACATGAGAAGTATGCCTTCTCAAAACAGGTTTTTTGCTCGCAAGGCTGGGTAGCAAGCAAAAGAGTTGAAAGAAACAAGCAAACCTACAAGTGAAAAAGCCAAACATGCAATCTTCCTTGAAGACACAAAAGATCTTAAATAAAGAATACTAAGCTTATGAGCCAATCAAGAAAGAAAATAAATGATACAAAATACCTGTAAGGTTTTTCTCTTTTTTCTTTCAAACCTCAAAAAGTGTTGCTAGTAACCAGAGCTCGGTTTACCAAAACCAATTTAGATTTACTTGATGCTCCCAAAGTGATGCCAATCCTGACCAACAAGATCAAATATATAATAGAGGCACTCACACCAAGGGATGCATAGATAATAAACTAAAGTAGATATACTTCCACATGCAAACCAACATATAAGATTACCTATCTACCAAAGACATGAATCCACTAAAAAGGTAAAATATAAAAAGATAATGATGTGATACCGCAACACTACCCCAAGCTTGGAACAAGCCAAGAGGCCAAACCTGATAACGAATTACTCCTTAGGTGGTCGTGGTGTTCCCTTGATAATCTCCTCAATTAGTTTCCTCAAATCCTTAATCTCGAAGGTCAGAGTACAAATCAACTCCGAATTTTTCTCAATGCGGTTCATGATCATATCGGACCGAGAGTCCCAATCCTTTCTATTCTTTCCCCAATCTTCCTTCTTAGTGTGTTCCTCCCATGCATGGTTAGAACGAGGCAAATCCCATATCAAGGGAATGTTCGCTTTGGGCACCTGTTGGTATTGATGCTCATGTATAAGAGTATGGAAGGAATTCTTGGTATGTGGAGGAGATGATCGTCGAGCAAGGATATGAGGCGAGGTTTTCCCTCCTATAGACATCCATGATGTCCTCCAAAGCTTGGTAGGTTTTGCCACCACTCCAATGCTTGCGACGGTAGCATGGGTGTCTGTATGCTTGTCCTCCTCCATGTCTTCTTTATCCCCTACCAAAATCTTCTCCTTAGGGTTTCGAGGATCATCTTTCTCGGGCTTCTTGCCTTTGTCGTTGGCGGAGACCATGATGCTCTAATCTTGAGAAGATTTCCTGACAGAAACAGATCGAAACGAAAACACGACGAGAACACGATACACGAACCTCGGGGAACTGCGATGACCCAGCATACCACTACAAGATGTAGTACACTATAGTCGTTGACATAACACCAATTAAACACCGTTCACTAGTATTACATCCCTCAGAGTGGTACAACAGAAACACAGCAGGTCCAAGACATGACTATAGGTTACAACTCAACTCTTTACACAAGATCCAGAGAACACTCTAGGTTAAAGAGAGAGGAATAAATTTCTTACAAAGAAGAATCAAGAATAAATAACTCATAGCTACCATACTTATAAAACTAGTAGCTGAACTACTAGGCTTGCATTGATGCTATTGCAATACTCTACGGAAGTAGGTTCCATGGTTAGAAATTCTATTCTTATCTAATCAGCAACTTCGTCTTCACTTGAGTTGATGTATATGCTGACTTCCTTGACTTCATTGAAGATTTTTAGGTTTTAATGATGATTCCTGGATCATAACTTGATGTAGACGTCGTCTGTACTGGCTTTAGAACCTAGCAAGGGTTAAGAAGATACTTTGAGTACGAGCATACTCAGCAAGTTCACTAGAAAAGGAGTGTTGGATGCACTGTATCTATAGCCACAGACCATAGGTCGTAGGCAATGCAGGTTTTCGTAAACATTTCTTCAAAGGTTGCTTTTATTCTGAAAAACTATGTCCGTCAGCCTTCACGGGTTTACCAGAACTTTCATGGAGTTCCTTTCCCACCGCGTTCGCAGCTCCTTCCCGGAACAGGGAGTAACAAGTTACAGTTCTTACACTCTGTAGAGGTAGGTTACTTTACCCATGAGAGATCTTAGGTTTGTTGCACATCCGAATTGCAGGTTCGTTCACACTTCCTTGGTGTGAGGCCCAGACTAAGATCCAAGCCAATCACTGCCTTTTCCGCGACCCCGCATGTCTCCTTGGTGTACGCCAGCCCACCTATTGAATTGCGGCAATTGGCAGTATAGACCGTTCAGATGCCGGAACTATCGTGGGACATTGAGGCTCCCACCCCATATGATGCATATCCTCTACGAATTACCATATAATATGCACGCTACGAGTGATAACAGCCACGACCCGCACATCCAGATACATGCGAGAGGGAAAAGAAATAGCTGACTTCTCCGTCCCATTCCAAATCTCATGGTCAACGCGTGATATACGGCGCAAGAATCACTGGCGACATTGGTTGTTAAGTCCTAGGTAATATGTTCCTTTACCACCGGATGTCACATCCCAAAATTTTCCAAATTTTGAAATGTGAAAAATAAATAAACAAATTAAACAATTGTTGAAATTTAGGGTGAGAAGAAACTTTTTGATTCCAAATGGAAACATCAAAACCTATTTTGATCAAATAAAATCCTATAGGGATTTAAAAAGATAAACAATTAATAAATAAAGTTTTAAAAGTTGGAATCACCATTTTTGGATCTTTAAAATAAACAGATATGGATTTTATAAGTAAAGGTAGAAATGAATAAATAAGGACTATTTTAAAGAGTCAAATTAAATCTTGGCCAAGCAAATGAAAAAAAATATATTTCTATTTGATAAAAGAGTAAAGGTTTATTTAAATAAAATAATAAGGATTTATTAATATCCAATTTTATTTAAGTAAAGGCTTTTCCATTTTAAATAAACACTAAAACTTGTTAAAGTATTTTAAATAAAAATTTCCAAGTGTTTTGTTTTCCAAATAAAACCTACTGTAAAGGTTTTTGTATTATTTAGATTTCAAATAGAGTTTTAAAATATATTAAATCCTATTTGAAAGAAAGACTAATGTCTATTTATTTAATTATTAATAGATCCTAAAAGAATAAAAGAATTATTCTATTTTGGACTTTAGAATATGATAACAAACAGAATTAAAACATACCCAAAGTTTGGTGGTGGATTGAATTCAAATGGAGTTTGAATTGTTTGAATTAAAATCAAAAAAGAAATTCAAAATGGAAAAAGAAAAAAGTTCAGTATAGAAAAAAAGAATCAAACCCAACCCAGCCAACATGCCCAGTCCAGCCCAGCAACGCAGCCCACCTGCTCACCCCACACGCGAACCGTTTTCACCCAGGAACACACCCGCACAGTCGCTGAACAGTGGACCCCACTCCCACTCCCCCTCCCTCGCTAACGAACGGACCCCACACGGCAGTGCTTCGTTTCCACCCACGAAGAGTTCCTCGCTGCCGTTCCCAGCCGAGTAACTCCGGCGTTGAATTCGCATAATTGTCTATGTTAATCTCTCCAATAACCACGTGCCTTTAAATGCCACGCTCTCCTCTTCCATTCCCCCCAAGCCACACCTCCCTTCTGCCTCCAGGCTGCGAGAATCGCTTGCTCGAACCCTCTGCCCGGACGAACTTCTCTAGCAAATTCCGGCGCCGTCCAGCCGCCCCTCGCCTCCCACTGCACGCGAGCCTTCTTCCCATCTCCTAGTGCATCTCCAAGTGTCGCTCGTTAGCCCGCGCGAGCACCGTAGCCTCGGCAACCACAACACCCGAGCGCCACCGTCGTCTGCCATTGCTCCGGCAAGCCCCCCCGGTGAGTACAGACCGCCCCGAACCCTCCCGATGATGCTCCTGTAATCCCTAGTACCTTACGCATCTAACCACGAGCTCCGTTTGTCTTAGCGCGCCCTCAAACCCCGATCCCGACGATGAACCGAAGCACCCGACGCCGCCACTGACTCCGGCGAGCAATCCACTCTGCCCCATTGCGCCCCTCGTCAAACTGATCACGCCTTGAGCTTCACCGCAACCGCGCGAGCACGGTGAGCATCCTCACTCCCTCCCTCGCTTCCTGAATCATCGCCAACGCCACCGCCCGAGCGTGCGCCGCCGTCCGCCGCCGCCAGTCCTTGGTCAGATGCGCTGTGCCCGTTGGATCTTAATCTTGTGGCTGAGATTAGATTATAAATGAAGGGGTATCGTGTGCTCTGTGACGCACGATCTTATTTAGATCCAACGATCCACAGATCACAATCCGCACGAACCGGTATGCGCCAGTAAGAATAAGACACGTGGACAGACTCAGGATTTAAAATACAAATTTGATATATTAGATTTGCAAACTTGCAAAATTCATCAATTTAATTCTACACGTCCAAATTTTTCAAATTTTATATCAATGGAATCAGCAGAACTAGTCCTTTGCAACCATGCACTTTGTTTAATGTTTTGCTTCGGGAAAATTGGTTGAATTTGCAGAAACATGTGTAGGCATAATTTGAATATAAAAATTGTTCTCGATATATTTTTAAGGTGAAATCTTTGCTAAATGGATTGTTTTGAACCTACTGACCATAGGAACCAACTTATGGATTTTAAAAAAATGTATTTTGTGAGGTGAAGGAATAAATATTTGAATTAGCACATTTCTAGTCAAATAAAAATATTGTTTGTGGTTTAGAAATGATTTTTGAGTAAAGCCTTTGGGAAATGATGTGATTCAAACCTTCTGACCCTAAACACCAAGTTTTGAGATTAAGAACATATTTGATGAACCATATAAATTTATTACTTTGCTGAAAGATATTTTCAACAACATAAAATATCACCTTAGCATAATAATTTGTTTATGAGATGAAACCTTTTGCAAATGGTTTTACCACTTTACTAAATGACCACTTTGAGCTTTAAAATGTTTAAAGCCTAATGGAAACCACTTTTCTAAATAAAACCATCCTTTGCATGCTTGCATGCGTTGCCTTGTTTTTATTATTTTATGTGTGATAAATTGTTTGAATGCTAGTTGAATATGTGTTTGCTTGATTGGATTGTAGTAAAAATTGAAGAGTGTGATATTTGCAAGATCAAGAAGTGAACCAATATTCTCTACTAAAAAGGCAAGTGACACTATCATCCATGTCCTACTATTTTCATTACACTTAGTGGATTTTTGTAACATGCATGATAGGACTACTATATTTCTATGCTATGTTATATCCTATTAGGATATCCTTATATCTTCCTTAGTGAAAACATTGTAGTTGTAGTATGCTTAGCCCTGCTCTATATTGGGATGGGATACATGATATGATTATATAAAGTGTTGGAAAGATAAATGTTTTATATAATAAAACAAGTACTCAATGAACCACCTGGGTGGAAAAGGATACTCAAGATTTGGACAAGGTGGCAACAAAGGGAACCATGTTTATATGGCTATCTTTTTGGATGTGCACTAGAAGAAAACCATCCAGGGACTTAGAGATTGAACATGTTTCTCGTACAGTGGCTTCCGTGTACAGCCACATGCTAAATGGGCTCTGGCTTAGTCACCTACATAGTGGAAGACCCATGCATTGGCATCTTCAGGTTAACTAGAATTGTGTATTGGAAATATATCCTTACATTGGTGCCTGGTAGACAAGCTAGCATTGTGTATTAGGAGGACTTCTATGGAAAGACTTTGTCAGATTCTCGATCTGCCGGTACTCCATTTTGGTGAGTACTTATCCAGCGACCACTAGTGGCATCAAGACGAGATTGTGTCATGTGGGTAAAGTGTACAACTTCTGCAGAAGATCAAATTCTAAGTACTTAGCCGTTTCCCCGATTACGGACAACTCTGAGCAACTAAGGCCTGGAGCTATGGAAGATCTCGACATTCCAATTTCTCAAAGTAAAACTTGATGGTGACAACAAGGGATTTGAAGCACTTGGAAATTTCCAAGGAGTTCAGAAAGATTTTACAAAAGATCAAAACTATTTTCAAAAGATAGGATAAAACTATATTGCTTTCTGCAAATGAGCCTAAACCCTACTTAGCCAAATAAGCATGTAATGATAGGATCCATTTATTTCTACATAGTAGTGAAACTTGCCAATACAATTCAAATGTATTGACCCTTGTGGCTGTAACTTATTATGTTGCAGGTTTGTTTGATGTTAGTGAAGTGTGTTGAATAGGATTATAAGTCTACAACCAACATGATTGCCTGTGGCACTTTGAAGATGAAGGACCCCATGCTATTGTTATATTCTGCTGCATTGTAATGAGATAGCCAAATGAGCTATGTAAGATGTAATAAATTATTTTATTCCTGGTTATAAAGTTGTATTATGACCTTTGTATCTTGATATTACATCTTAACTATGGATTCTAGCTATTGATCCAGGGACTAGCATTGTAAACACACGGATATCTACCTTATTAAAGGTTGGGAATCTTACAGATGGTATCAGAGCACTGTGTTTCCTGTAGGATTGTAACCCTAGGATTGGACAAAACCCCTTAGAAAAATAGGAGTTTATTTTGTTCCAAAACTTATTTACAAACAATCTTGTAAACTCTTTCCTCAACCATTTGGATTTGATTCTACACCTCTCCCTTTTCAACTTGATGAACAAACCTTTACCATGACCAATGACTTCAAGTTTAGTTCCACCAAGGACTTCAACTTAGACATCACTAAGGACTACAAGTGAAAAACCAAGAGACATTAGATTGCCTACCAAAAACATTGATATCATGTTAGTGTATGGATCATATTGACCTATGAGGTATGACCATACCAAGTTAATTATTTCAAGAAAACTTGTTGTTTCCTTCAACTCATGAATTAAGCTCATAAGTTGTTAAGTGAATGGTTGCTTGTTGGATGCTTGATTGTTTGATTGAACTTGATTGATTTGGGTTGTGTGTTAGAACTCCCTTATGCCTATCTGTCATTACTTATCCCTATCAAACCAACAGATGCCTCCCCGTCGTGCCAACCCCAACCAAAACAACAACAACAATGTCACTCCTGAGATGCAGCAGATAATGACATCTCAAGCTCAACTGATGCAGATGATGACACAGTTTATGCAAAATCATAATCAGAACAACAATAACAACAACAACAACAATCAGAATAACCCTCCAGCACATGACATGCTCACCAGGTTTTTTAAACTAAGACCTGCAAGGTTCTCTGGAACAACTGATCCCATGGAAGCCAATGACTGGTTACGTTCAGTGAATAAGGACTTAGCGACTGTTGGTTGCACCGAGGAGGAAAAAGTTAGATTTCACTACTGGAAAACAGGCATTCGGTTCGATCAGAGCAACGTCACCAGTCCCGGCCCATCATGAACCGCGACTAGTGCTAGCACTAGTCCCGGTCCGTGAGGCCTCCAACGGCTAGAAATGGCCATAAGCACTAGTCCCGGGCCGGACCATAGCATTAGTCCAGGTCCGTAATACGTCTCGGGACTAATAAGCTGGAGCGGGCCAACAGATCTTTTCGGGGACTATTAGTCCTGGGTCATATCACAGCCCGGGACTAATTGTCCATCACTATATATACAGCTCCCTAGCCCGCTGCCCTAAAGCATATGGTGGCCATTTTTCTCAAAGAAGCAAGAGAGTTCATGCCATTTTTTTCTCAAGATTTGTCAAGATTTAGTTTGCAACACCTAAATCCAAAGCTTTAAAAGGTTAGAACTTCATTCTTTCATCTCTTATTGCTACTTTAGCTCTATAATGCTCTATAAGTATAGAGATATGGATCAAATGCATGCATGCTCTAGAAGTAGCTAGAAGGATTTTGATATATATGTGTAACAAATTTTGATTAGGCACATAGTTACTGAAAATTGAAATGTGTAATTTTAGAGTTTCAGAGCTTAGAATGGAATGAGGTTTTCACTGATAGAACAATAATAAAAAACTCCACATTTATCATGTTGATTGTTTTCTCCAATTCACAAATTGGTGCATGTAAATTTTTCAAAATTCAAAATTAATGCTCTAGAAACTCTCAGTATAACTTGTAATAATTCTATCATGTTGTGTAATGGTTTGTGATATACTTTTACTATAATCCAGATGGTCCGGGAATGGATGTACGGTAATGACCGACGCTCTGGCGAGTTCATTAATGGCGTGCATGAATTCATCCGTGTTGCTGATGCAAACAAGAACAATGGTTTTGTATTCTGTCCATGTAATGGATTTAGGAATCAGAAGGATTACTCTGACTCAAAAACCCTTCACAGCCACCTGTTGAAGTCCGGCTTCATGCCCAGTTATAATTGTTGGACCAAGCACGGAGAGAGAGTGGTTATAATGGAAGACAATGAAGAAGAGGAGGAGGATGACAACTATCATGGTTTCCCTGAGTACGGAGATACTTCCATGTGGGATGCTGAAGGGGAGGATGAAGAAGAGACACATGATGAACCCGCTGATGATCTTGGTCGGACCATTGTCGATGCACGAAGAGATTGTCAAACTGAAAAGGATAGGGAGAAGTTCAATCACATGCTAGAGGATCACAAAAAGTTGTTGTACCCAAATTGAGAAAATGGTCTGAAAAAGCTGGGCAGCACACTGGAATTGCTGCGATGTAAGGCTGAGTGTGCTATACCTGACTCCTCATTTGAAAAGTTGCTGAAAATGATGAAGAATATGCTTCCAAAAGATAAGGTATCGCCCGCCAGTACGTACGAAGCAAAGAAGGTTGTCTGCCCTCTAGGTTTAGAGGTTCAGAAGATACATGCATGCCCTAATGACTGCATCCTCTACCACGGTGAGGAGTATGAGAATTTAGATGCATGCCCGGTATGCACTTCACTTCGGTATAAGATTAGACGAGATGACCCTGGTGACGTTGAGGGCGAGCCCCCCGGAAGAGGGTTCCTGCGAAGGTGATGTGGTATGCTCCTATAATACCACGGTTGAAACGCTTATTCAGAAACAAAGAGCACGCCAAGTTGTTGCGATGGCATAAAGAGGAACGTAAGTCAGATGGGATGTTGAGACACCCCGCTGATGGGTCGCAATGGAGAAAAATCGATAGAAAGTACCCGGACTTTGCAGATGACGCAAGGAGTTTAAGGTTTGGTCTAAGTACAGATGGCATGAATCCCTTTGGGGAGCAGATCTCCAGTCACATCACCTGGCCCGTGACTCTATGCATCTATAACCTTCCTCCTTGGTTGTGCATGAAGCGGAAGTTCATTATGATGCCAGTGTTGATCCAAGGTCCGAAGCAACCCGGCAACGACATTGATGTGTACCTAAGGCCATTAGTGGAAGAACTTTTACAGTTGTGGCACGAACCCGGGATTCGCGTGTGGGATGAGCACAAGCAGGAAGAATTTAACCTCCGAGCATTGCTTTTCGTAACAATCAATGATTGGCCTGCTCTTAGTAACCTTTCAGGCAGTCAAACAAGGGATACAATGCATGCACACACTGTTTAGATGAGACTGAAAGTATATATTTGGAACATTGTAAGAAGAATGTATACAATGAGCATCATCGATTTCTTTTGGCCAAGCATCCCTTAAGAAAGAAAGGCAAGCATTTCAACGGTCTGGCATGTCACCAGGCGAAGCCTAAGGAGCTTACTGGTGCTGATATATTTGATATGGTCAAAGATTTGGATCAACTGGTAACCTTTGGAAAGGGTCCTGGAGGAAAATCTGTTCCGAAAGACGCTGAAGGACACGCACCCATGTGGAAGAAGAAATCTATATTTTGGGAGCTACCATATTGGAAATTCTTAGAGGTCTGCTCTACAATCGATGTGATGCATGTGACGAAGAATATTTGCGTGAACCTGCTAGGCTTCTTGGGCGTGTATGGTAAGACAAAAGATACACCGGAAGCACGAAAGTACCATCAACGTATGAAAGACCCAGATGGCCTGCATCCAGAATGGTTTCAAGGTCATGCCAGCTACGCTCTTACCAAACAAGAGAAGGAAATATTTTTTGAATGCCTAAGCAGTATTAAGGTCCCGTCTTGGCTTCTCGTCGAATATAACGGGGATAATAAATATGGCAGAAAAAAAGTTCCAAAACCTAAAGTCTCATGACTGCCACGTGATTATGACGCAAATGCTTCCGATTGCATTGAGGGGGCTTCTACCAGATAATGTTCGAGTACCCATTGTGAAGCTATGTGCATTTCTCAATGCAATCTCTCAGAAGATAATCAATCCTGAAGATCTACCATGGTTATAGAATGATGTGGTCCAATGTCTTGTTAGTTTTGAGTTGGTGTTCCCACCATCCTTCTTCAATATTATGACGCACCTGCTGGTTCACCTAGTCGAAGAGATTTCCATTCTCGGTCCTGTATTTCTACACAATATGTTTCCCTTTGAGAGGCTCATGGGAATATTAAAGAAATATGTCTGTAACCGTGCTAGGCCAGAAGGAAGCATCTCCAAGGGCTATGGAACAGAGGAGGTCATTGAATTTTGTGTTGACTTTGTTCCCGACCTTAAGCCGATTGGTCTTCCTCAATCGCGATATGAGGGGAGCCTGAGTGGAAAGGGTACTCTAGGAAGGAAATCAATAATATGTAGAGACGGACATTCTTACACCGAAGCACATTACACCGTTCTACAGAATTCTATCTTGGCAGCCCCATATATCAAGGAACACAAGAAAATCTTACGCTCCAACAACCCTGGAAAGCATGACTCTTGGATTAGCGATGAACACATGAAGAGTTTCGGCGGTTGGTTGCAACATGTCATCAAAAACAACACTCTTGGAGATCAGCTATACTTGTTGTCTAGGTCACCATCTTCGACTATATCGACTTTCCAAGGGTACGCGATAAATGGGTATACATTTTACACGATAGCCCAAGATAAAAAGAGCACCAACCAAAACAGTGGTGTCCGCTTTGATGCAACAGACAACAATGGGTCAAAGACCACATATTATGGTTACATAGAGGAGATATGGGAACTTGACTATGGACCTACTTTTAAGGTCCCCTTGTTTCGGTGCAAATGGGTCAAGCTGGCAGGAGGAGGGGTTGAGGTAGACAAGAAATACGGAATGACATCGTTGGATCTCAACAATCTTGGGTACTTAGACGAACCATTCGTCCTAGCCAATGAAGATGCTCCATGGATACGAAGGGATCAAAAAGGAACACACGCGAAGAAATGATATGTACTAATTGTAACATTTTATGAGTGAAGATGCTCCATGCATGTGTCCATTTTTATAGTGTTGTCTGCAAACAATCTTGAGTGTGTTAGTCCCGTTTTGTGGCTGGACCGGGACTAAAGGAGGGCCTTTAGTACCTATTCATACTTACCATTAAGATCTGATCTCCAAACGCGTGATGTCACATATTAGCGAGTGCCTCTATGACCAGTTTCTCGGAGATGCCGGAGGACTGGGCTCCGTCGGCATCTCCCTGAAACTGGCCGTAGTGGTGTCCCTGCTCTCAAAAACCATCTTGCAGCTGGTAACTTCTCTAACTAGATCAATACGCCTGGGAGATAACTAATTTCACATATTAGGGAGTGCATCTATGACCAGTTTCTCGGAGATGCCGGAGGACTGGGCTCCGTCGGCATCTCCCTGAAACTGGCCGTAGTGGTGTCCCTGCTCTCGAAAACCATCTTGGAGATGCCTCAAACTAGCTGGAGGACTGGACTCACAAGGATGCCTATTTATAGTACAAGCAGCTCGGCATAATGTCGACACTCACGACATAATGTCGACACTCACCCCTATTATTAGTGCTGCCTCATGTTTAGTCCCGGTTGGTGTCTCCAACCGGGACTAAAGGTTCATCTTTAGTCCTAGTTGGTGACACCAACCGGGACAAGGTACAAGCCGCACGACATAATGTCGACACTCACCCCTATTATTAGTGTTGCCTGGCCCAGTCTGCCGCAATCCCTTCAGTCGCGGTTGGTTTCTCCAACCGGGACTAAAGATGAACCCTCTCTTTATATAGGCATTTCCCTCTATTTATTAGGTAACACTCAAGACATTTATTAATATTAAAAACCGGGACAAACCGGGGCTAGCTAACACTCAGGACTAAAGCCGCCCCCTTTAGTCATAATCATGCCTAGTCCTAAAGTACGCAGCTTCAGGGTCTTCTTCGTCATCGTCATCATCATCATCATCGTCACCTGCCACTCCGGGGATCCTCAGCCCATCCATGGCATATACCAGGGGCCATTCCAGCCTCGGATTCACGGTGGGCGGGGAAGGGGTCTCCTGGAAGATGATGCCGCTACCGCCGGGCCGGTGTGGGGCCTTTTTGTGGCTCTGTGGCGGGTGGACTCGTGGGCACCGCAGGCGAGGATGGTCTCCCCTGGCGATGTAGCGCATCACTCCGATGATAGTACGGTTCGCCCACCACAGACGACGGCCGGCTTCGTTGTGGTTCACCGGTGGTGGGCCATCACCCTCGTACCTGGCGAGCTTCCTTTCCCGCCTATTAGCGAAGAAGCCATTCCAGGTGTCATAGTTGTCGGGATCCCACTGGGGATCCATCCGCTGCTCTGGCGTGAGCTCGTGGTAGAAGTGGTTTGTGATGGCCGCCTGGCGTGCGGAACCTTGAGGGACAGGAGGGACAGGAACCCCTCCAGCGCTCAGCATCTAGCCGGTGGGCGGCTGGTAGCCCGGCGGACAAGGGTAGTTGGAGGAGCACAACGCCTCGGTCTCCTCGAGGGTCAGAATGGCCTAGTAGGCGTTGTCCATTGTTCTAAGAGAGGGAGGTGTGGATGTGTGGATAGCCATGGCGCGATCGCCCTAAATATAGAGGGAAAGGGCGGGAAAACTTGGCGTGAAGCTTTGGTAAATGACGGGAAATATCTTTAGTCCCGGTTAGTGACTACATCCGGGACTAAAAGCTCTCATAGAAAGGAAAGGGCGGGAAAACTTGGCGGGAAGCGGTGGGAAATGGCGGGAAATATCTTTAGTCCCAGTTTGTGACTACAATCGGGACTAAATGGATATTATGTTAAGATTCTTTATATTTTTCTGATAATAATAGACATATTTTTTGTGTTATTTGGATTATTACAATAAAAGATATGATTTTCCAAAGTTTTTATATTTGATTTGAATTAAAAAATAAAATTTACAAATGAAATAATTTATAAATGATTCAAATAGATATGGATATTATATTAAGATTCTTTATATTTTTCTCATAATAATAGACATATTATTTGTGTTATTTGGATTATTACAATAAAAGATATGATTTTCCAAAGTTTTTATATTTGATTTGAATTAAAAAAGAAAATTTACAAATGAAATAATTTATAAATGATGCAAACAGAGAAATGGATATTATATTAAGATTCTTTATATTTTTCTGATAATAATTGGCATATTATTTGTGTTATTTGGATTATTACAATAAAAGATATGATTTTCCAAAGTTTTTATATTTGATTTGAATAAAAAAAAGAAAATTTACAAATGAAATAATTTATAAATGATGCAAACAGATAAATGGATATTATATTAAGATTCTTTATATTTTTCTGATAATAATAGACATATTATTTGTGTTATTTTGATTATTACAATAAAATATATGATTTTTCAAAGTTTTTATATTTGATTTGAATTAAAAAAAGAAAATTTACAAATGAAATAATTTATAAATGATGCAAATAGATAAATGGATATTATATTAAGATTCTTTATATTTTTCTGATAATAATAGACATATTATTTGTGTTATTTGGATTATTACAATAAAAGATATGATTTTCCAAAGTTTTTGAATTAAAAAAAGAAAATTTACAAAAAAACAATTAGTCGTGGGTCGTGGCTGGATGCAGGACTAAAGGGTGCCTGCGCACGCGAAAACGAAGCGGCCGAAAAAACCTTTAGTCCCGGGCCGTGGCTTAACCCGCGACTAAAGGGGGGTCTTTAGCCGCGGGTTAAGCCACGACCCGGGACTAAAGAACCTTTAGTCGCGGGCGGTGGCTTAGCCCGGGACTAAAGGTCCGTCTGTATATATTCCGCACGCCAGGGGGCTGCCCAACACTTAGCATTTCTCGACGAACGAAGCAGACGAAGACGAAGCATCGAAGACGCAGGGGAGATGCTGCCCAGACGCCGATTCCACCGCGCCGCCTCCCTCGTCTCCGATCGTGCGTGCTCCGCCGCTCCGCCGTGCCACCACGCCGCCACGCGCTGTCCCGCCGCCCCGCAACGCGCGCCGCCGCGCCGCCGTGCCGCCACGCTCCGACGCGCCGCCCGCAACACCGCCGCCTCGACATGCGTTTTTTAGCTAGGAATTTTTAGTTCCTTTTTTATATCTTAGTAGAATTTTTAGTAGCATTTTTAGTTTTTTTTTACAAATATATAATTGCTTTTAGTTTTTTTTAATATATATTTGTTTATATAATTGTTTTTAGTTGTTTTTAGGAATATATAATTGTTTATATAATTGTTTTTAGTTGTTTTTAGGAATATATAATTGTCTATATAATTTTTTAGGATTAGGATTATTGTTTTAGTATTTTTTGTTTTATTTATTAAGATTAGATTAAGTATTAGGATTAGGGTTATTTTTTTGTTTAAGTTATTATAATTAGGATTATATTGTTTTAGTTATTAGGATTATTGTTTTTTCTAACCTGTTTAACTCTCTTTTTGTTAAAGATAATTAAGTCATGGATCCATCCGAAGATCCTGGTCGCATCGGTGAAGGTTTTCTTCAGGGCATGATAAGAGGTGAAATTCCTCTTATTACTACCGCCGCCGAAGATATTTTGCTCGAGGAAGAGATATCCTCATATCTGAATCCATCCGGTGATGGACTAGAGGAAAACCTAATGTACCAAGGGGAAGACCAGGTGGACGAAGGGCAAACAAATAACAACAATAATGATGGCCCCTCGACAGGATCCGGCGAGGTACACACATGTATATATATGTATAAAGTCTCATGTTACCTCTATTCATTAACTGATCTAGATATATATTAATCGCTCTCTCTTCTTATTTTAGCCCACCGGATCGAAGCAATTGACAGCTCGAACGAAACGAGGGCCGAACAAAAAGTTGGATGGTAATCAGAGGTTCACCATCAAAGAAATAGATGATGATGGTGAGCTGATTGCTCTAGAGAAGCACCGGAGGATCTTTATAAATTAATGCGGGGTGCTTGTTAGGGACAACCTGCCGATCACCATCCAAGAATGGAATAAGTCAAAGAAAGCCGGTGAAGAATCCAACAGCTATGTCACCTATGATGCCAAAGATGACCTTTGGCAGAAGCTCATAGCGCATTTCATACTACCTCTAGAGTATGAGGAATTTGAGGTAGATGGTATTACCCCAAGTCCGGGTGGGATTGAAAATAGAGCGAAAGTCAAGGAGTGGGCACTATGCAAGATGGCTGAACTGTACCGGAACCACAAGAAAAGTTTATACGCGAAATATGTCGCGAAAAAGAAAAGTCCAGACTTCAAAGGAGTAAACGAGAAGTTGAGAGAACAGTGGCCCGATTTTGTACAGTACAAGCAATCTGATAAAGCAAAGGCAAAGTTGGCAAAGGACGCGTTAAATGCTGCCAACAAGAAATACCATCATAAAATGGGGACAGGTGGCTACAAGAGTGCCATCCCTAAGTGGGAAACTATGGAGAAGGATATGAGGGCTAGAGGCGTCACTCCTGGTACAGATGGATGGCCCGAGAGGTCAAAGCACTGGTGGTACGGGCACGGGGGATCCTTGGACCCAGAAACAGGGAAGACATTATTTCATGATAAAATTCTAAAACCCTCCCAAGACCTTATTCAAGCAATGAACAATGCTCAATTGGGATTGTTCCGTCCCGAGAGAGAGAACGACGAGCTGACACGTGCCCTAGGGAATCCTGAAAAGGGAAAATGGCCATAAAACGCAAAAATGATGAGTTTCTAGTCATATCTCTCAAACATGTACGGGTTCTTACGAGGCATGCAAATCTGCCTGGAACACAAAAACTGTGGGCAAAGACTCATGAAAATAGCCATAAACTCGAAAACGACGAGTTTTTGGTCATAAATCTCCAACATGTATCGGGTCTTAAGGTTGTTGTAAATCGTCCTAGAACCCCAAAACTGTTGGCAATAACTCACGAAAATGGCCATAAAACACGAAAACGACGAGTTTCTAGTCATATCTCTCAAACGTTTAAGGGTTCTTATGTGGCATGCAAATCCGCTTGGAACCCAAAAACTATTGGCAAAAACTCATGAAAATGGCCATAAACATGAAAACAATGAGTTTTTGTTCATAACTCTCAAATATGTATCGGGTCTTAGGGTTGCTGTAAATTGCCCTGGAACCATAAAACTGTGGGCAATAGCTCATGAAAACAGCCATAAAACGCGAAAATTGCGAGTTTTGGGTCATATCTCTCCAACATGTATTAGGTCTTAAGGTCGTTGTAAATCGTCTTGGAACCCCAAAACAGTGGGCAATAGGTCATGAAAACGGCCGTAAAATGCGACTACAACGAGTTTTTAGTCATTTCCCTCAAACGTGTAATGGGTCTTACAGGCCTTGCAAATCCTCTTGGAACACAAAAACCATGGGAATTAACTCATGAAAATGGCCAAAAAACATGAGAATGACGAGTTTTTTGTCACAAATATCAAACATATATATATCGGGTCTTAAGGTTTCTGTAAATCGCCCTTGAACCATAAAACTGTGGGCAATAGCTCATGAAAACAGCCATAAAACGCGAAAACTGCGAGCTTCGGGTCATATCTCTCCAACATGTATCTGGTCTTAAGGTCGCTGTAAATCGCCCTAGAACCCTAAAACAGTGGGCAATAGCTCATGAAAACGGCCATAAAACACAAAAACGACGAGTTTTTAGTCATATATCTAAAACATGTAACGGGTCTTACAGGCCTTGCAAATCCAGTTGGCACCCAAAATGGTGGGCACTAAGTCATGAAAATGGCCATAAACACGAAAACAACGAGTTTTTATTCATAACTCTCTAACATGTATCGAGTCTTAAGGTCGTTGAAAATCGGCCTAGAACCCCCAACCTATGGGCAATAGCTTATGAAAACGGCCATAAAACACGAAAGCGACGAGTTATTGTCATAACTCTCAAACATGTATCGGGTCTTAAGGTTGCTATAAATTGTCCTAGAACCAAAAAACTATGGGCAATAGCTCATGAAAACAGCCATAAAATGCGAAAATTGTGTGTTTAAGCATACCACCGCTACTCTACGGAGTGGTAAGCAATCGCCGGCACGTAAACAGGAGACACTAAGGTTCCTCTCAAGAGATCTTACGTGTAAGACCCCACCTTTATAAGGTAAAGGTCCCTATGATTGCAATGCTAGTCCCTGGATCAAATGCTAGCATCCACAGTTTAAGATAAAGTACACAGATACAAAGGTCTTTATTACATTGTCATTCCAGAGATAAACATAGTCTTGTACAACTCCATAGCCAAAGGATACTACAAGAGTCCATAACATAAGTAAATAAAGTAAAATATTCATCTTCATATGCCGTAGGCAAGCATGTTGAGTGTAGACTCATAACCGTAATCCTCATTAGAGTAACCTGCAACATCATAAGTTACAGCCATAGTGGGTCAATACATTTGGAATTGTATTGGCAAGTGATACCATGGTAGAATAGTAGTTTCTAACTTCTATATGAATTTGGCTAAGTGTAGCTTAGGCTTGCGTTGCTCAAAATAGGTTTTCCTTATCAGTTAAAAGACACTAAGTTTTTGTTTGATGAAAATCACCCAAGGAACCACCAATAGACATTGGTGAACCATTAACTTTTGGTTCAACCACAAGTTTTTAACTTAGAAATTGGGATGACGATATCCTTGATAGATTCGATGTCTTTATCCTCAAATTGTCCATTGCCAGGGACACGGCTAAGTACTTAGGTTTTACTCTCGAGAGAGGAGGTGCACTTTCCCCACAAGACTCAACATGCATCGATACAAGATCTTTCAGAAGCCTTCACTTAGACCAAATGGACGCGTTCCATCCTATCACCCTACCACCATCTGTCCATCTGGCTAAGTTATTGCAACCTATATGATCAAGGCAGAGCCCATATGCCATGTGGTTGCACTATAAGCTTCTAAACACTAAGTATCTCAAATCCCTTTGTTCCTGGGTGGATTTCCACAAGTGTGATACACAAGGTATACCATAGATATGTGCCTTGTGTAACCACTCAACATAACCCATTCATACCATCCCACCCAGGTGATTCATTCACTTAGTTGTTTTATTAAGCAAAAACATAAGTCAAAGACTTAGCAAAATTTCCATAGCATGTATATAATCCACCCTTGTTTGATATTATCTAGGCTAAGCATGATAACATATCAAGTATCTTAACTTAGAGAAAATCCTATCAAGACTACAACTACTAGGATTTCCCATGTCATAGCATATAGATACTTAGCAAAATTTCATGCAAGCCCTATACAAAATATCACTAGTGCATTGTGAAAATAACAGGACAAATACATGAAGCACCACTTGCCTTGGTAGTTGGGGCAGTAGCAACAATCTTCACAATCACCACTAGCACCAAAATCTACACGTAAAATGATAGCACCAAATTTACATTCAAATAATCAAGAAAAAATATATGAATGCATGCAAATGCAATGAAATGAATTCTACACTAAACCAATCAAGTCAAACAGTACTGAACACCAAAACTAACTAATTATAGTCTAAATAAACTTTAATTTGCTTTAAAATCATTTTCTAAATATTTTATATAGTTAAAATAGGCCTATAATTGATTCTGTAAATAAATAAAATTTTACAGAAGCAAAATACATATTAAAGCCCACAGTAGTGTAGGATTTATTTTTCTGATTCCAATGATATATTATTTGCAAAATTTGGCCAAAAAGAACTAAAGTTATGAATTTTACAAGTTTGGATCTTTCAAATTCCTTTTCTGGATTTTTTAACTGACAGAACCGCCACGCGTCTCAATTCTATTGGATGATACCGTTTTGTGAGGATCCCGCTATGCAGTCAGTAGGATCTAAGTGGATCTGTGCGGCTCAGATCACGCGTACCGCTTCAGTTAAGTTATCTAATCTTACCCGTAGGATTTAGATCTAACGGTTCATGATGCAATGACCAAGGGTGGGCGGCTCTTGGCGACGGTGAGCGGAGGTGGCACTCGGGTGGTGGAGTTTCGGCTAATACAGGAAGCAAGGGAGGGAACGGAGGGCATTAACATATTCGTAGCGACGTGCTGATGCTCAACGTGGTCGTCGTTGGTCGAGGGATGCACGGGGTTGTCCTAAATCGCTCGCCAGAGTCGCGGTCACCGTCGGGCGTGCTCCGGCGTTGTCGAAGGCGAACCTACAGAGCGTGCTAAGGAAAACCAGAGGTGGCGTTAGATGCGCGAAGGAACGGCGAGTGCAGGAGTATCATCCAGAGAGAGAGGGGAGGACAGAACCTACCGGCAAAAGCTCGCCGGAGTGGATGCAGACGACGGCGACGCTCAGACGAGGAAGAAGCCGACGCTCTGGGGCACGCGCTGGCAAGTAGAGGGTGCTGGCAGGTGCGAGTATCGATGGGTAGCAGGCTAGCCTGCACTAGGGGGTAGGGAAGGGCCGAGCTCGCCGGAATTCGAGCTGGAGCTCGCCGGAGATAGTGAGGGTTCGAGCGAAGTTAGGGGCAGCCTGGGGGGAAAGAGAGAAGAGATAGGGGAGATTAAGAAGGCACGGTTGTGGGGCGGAATTACTGGCGCATTCAAACGAATTGAAGTGAGGAATCAACGGATGAAACGACCGGGGAAGGGGGAAAAGAACTGGTCACGCGAGGGGGTGAGGACGACGATGTCATCTTGGCGTGGGTCCACGGGGTGAGTGACTACGGGGTAGAGTGGTGCAGGTGAGAGAGAGGGTGGAGGGGGAAACAGCCAGGTGGGCTCGTGGGCTGTTTCTAGCACTGGGCCAAAAGGGTAGCGCCGGCCTTTTTATTTTTCCTTTCTCTTTTTCTTTTTCTATTTTGATTTTCAGGAATCAATTTCAAACCCTATTTCAAATAAGTTGGAATTCAAACTACCTCTAAATTTTTGTAGTGTAAACCTTGTACTTATTTGTGTATAAAACACTACTGTTTATTCAAATGCACTTTGACACTTTGAAAAATAAAATAAAACCATGCCTTATTGGTATATAGATAATATGCATAAAAATGGTTTTATTTGCAATTTTGTTTTGAAAATTTTTGTGCAAGCCAAGGATGCTATGAATGCATGAATGATATGAAAGATTTTGTAATTCATGATTTTTTTTTGATGTTACATTACGACTGTACTCCAAAAGAGACTGCGGCGATCGTCGAGGCGGAAACGACGGAGTTTTTCGCTAAACTGAGGCAGCCGAAAGAGCTAGAGTTCCCCAGCACCGAACAAGATAAAGCCCGAGTGCTCAAAATGCTAAAGGCCCTTCACCAACCCGAGCAAAAACGATCATCAGACTATGAGCGCTCTATTTTCAAGTCACATGCGGCACAGAATATGGAGAGAGCACTTGGAGAAAAAAACAATCGTTCCCCTTCTCAGGGTGATTTCCCATACTAATGTGGGGTTGAGCAAATATGCGGTCGAAGAGCAGTATGATCCAGAGGTAGTTATGCTATACGGAGAAGCGGCCGCTGCTCAAGATATGAGTATATTGGGATGGTGAACAATGTTGCAGGAGGAAGTTTTCCTTTTCGTCGCTCGGAAAAGCCATTTTCCATTTTCCGAGCGTAAAAAGACGGGTCGTTTTGTGAAGCAGCCACCAAAATGCAGTTACAGAATGCTACCATCCCATTTTTCTAAAATAGTAGACCTCCTTAAATGAACTATATCCCAACCGGGGGATCTCAAACCTTTCTGTCCTTCCCGGGTGAAAAAGACAAATGTCTGCCGAAGCGGTAGGAAGTGGGTTCGGTTTGAACTACAGGTACATGATCTAACGTCCGTGATTTTTTTGAAAAAATCATTTTTAGACTCACAATATGTTGTTTTTTTAGAGATCCAATGCAAGTTCTAATATTCTCATCTCCTATCTTCACGCACGCCGTTTTGACCTAAGCTAGAAATGGCAAAAAATTCAAAACGGGCATAAAAAATTCAAAAAAGATCCGAATAATATAAATCCTTCGCGTGGTGTGAGATTATGTGACATAGTTGCAAGGAAAAATATCAAACTTGGTATACTGATTATGTCTCGAAAAAACCTTCACAAAATGACCTATCATGTTCGAGGTTTCATGCATTTCGGTCCAAGAGACGGATGTTATGTGTTAAATCGTGGCATAGTTTGTGATACGGTGCCCATATTGTGCATGTATGTGTATATTGACATGGAGAACAATGTTGCAGGAGGAAGTTTTCCTTTTCGTCGCTCGAAAAAGGCATTTTCCATTTTCCGAGCGCAAAAAGACGGGTCGTTTTGTGAAGCAATTACAGAATGCTAACATCCCATTTTCTAAAATACTATACCACCTTATATGAACTATATCCCAACCGAGGGATCTCAAACCTTTCTATCTTTCCCGGGTGAAAAATACAAATGTCTGCCGAAGCGGTAGGAAGTGGGTCCGGTTTGAAATACAGGTACATTATCTAACGTCCGTGATTTTTTGAAAAAAATCATTTTTAGACTCAAAATATGTTGTTTTTTCAGAGATCCAATGCAAGTTCTAATATTCTCATCCCCTATCTTCACGCACGCCGTTTTGACCTAAGTTCGAAACGGCAAAAAATTCAAAACGGGCATAAAAATTCAAAACAGGTCTGAACAATGTAAATCCTTCGATGGTGTGATATTATGTGACATAGTTGCAAGGAAAAATATCAAACATGGTATACTGATTATGTCTCGAAAAAACCTTCATAAAATGACCTATCATGTAATACAAACCGGGACTAAAGGTCCCCCTTTAGTCCTGGTTTGAATTAAAAACCGGGGCTAAAGGGTGGTGGGTATAAATACCCACCCCGTGCGCCCCGGTTCGTGCACCGAACCGGAGCACGCAGATCCCCCCGCGCCTCCGTCTTCCTCCTCGCGCAGAGCCACCGTGCCACCGCGCCGTTAACCACCGCGTCGCGCCCGTGCCCCTCCTCGCGTCGCCCCTCCCCGCGCCGCCCGAGCCCGTGCCGCCCATCCCCCGTGCGCGCCTCTACCGCCCCGGCGACCGCCACCGCCCCTCTACCGTACCGCCCCGCGCCTCTCTCCGACCGTCGCGCCACCCCTCTCCGGCCAGGTGAGCCTCCCCCCTCCCCCGCACCCGTGCGCCGCCCCTCTCGGCCACGTAGCTTAGTTAGGGTTAATTAGTGTAATTTTTATTTATAAATAGTGTAAATAATTTAGTTAGTGTATTTGTTACTGTAATTTAGTTAGTGTTATTAGTTGTTAATATAGTGCTATTAGTGTTAATATATATAGTTTTAGTTAATGTAATTTTGTTAGTGCTATTAGTGTTAATATAGTTTAATTAGTTAGTGTAATTTAGTTAGTGTTTAATATAGTTTATTTTAGTGGTACTATTTATTTTCGTCATGGTTAAAGTATATAGGTTTAATTTTAGTGTTTAGGAATATGCCCTTCCTCATCCTCGTTCACTCGGCGTGAATAACGGAGCGCTACTAGACAATGTCGTCGGGCATCCACGGGGCTGGGCTCCGCCGGGCTGGCACTGGGAGGTGCTACCAGCCGAGGGATATTGTCTGGTGAGGAATTCGGGTGTCGTCGTCGACCCGGATCTTCTGTGGTGGCGGCCGAGTGGTCCAGGTGCGTTGTAGAGGGAGCCGACCCCCGACGAGGTGGTATAGCATCGTGTCAGGGAGGAGGACGAGCACGTCCGACGCTACATGTACATTTTAGAAGTTCGGGTGATGGTTCCGAGCTTCTTCAGGCACCTTACCCGAGATATTCTCCGGTGATGGTTCCTACACTTTGGGTGCACACCTCCCGCGGCTCAGTAGCCGGGGCTCGACATCTTCACTGAGCTAGCTAGATGTGTAATAGGGTACCATCTTATATTCGAGATGTATTATTGTTTAATTGGTACTTTATCTTTCTTTATCGCATTATTTAAGCTGGATTACTTTATCTTCCTTTATTTTATCGCTGATGGGGATATGCCTGCCGGGGTATACCCAGCAGGACGTTTCCGACTGGCCCAATGAACTGGCGAGTGGGCCTGCAAAACGGCGACTGGATTAAAGCCCAGCAAGGAGCCAAGCGACTGGAAGCTGAAGGCCCAGGCGAGTGGATAGGCCCAGTCGGATTAGGTTAAACGAGTACCGAAGCTCTAACTGAATCGGTTGAGATATGTAAACCCTAGGGGAGGTGAGCCTATATAAACCTCCCTATAGGGCGAGTAGAGAGAAGTTCCATCATACACCCAAGCGACTCGCCGCCTAGCCGCCGAGCTCGCCCATTGTACCTCCTCCATAATACAATCTAGCAGGAGTAGGTCTTTACCCTCCGGGGGGCCAAACCTGGGTAAACCCTGTGTCTTTGCCCTCATCTCGCACCACAGATGGCTGGCCGCCCTTGCCCCTCGTTCTACTACTCGCTGCCAATTGCAGCATCTGCCCTGACCATTCCCACGACAGTGGCGCCCACCTTGGGGCCTGGCCGGTCTGGCCGATGTTCTGCGGCGAGATCCAATCTGCCCATCAACGAGACGGTCGCCACCGGCCGCATGATAGCGATCGGCGAGATGCTCCAAATCTTGCCGAGCAGCTACGGCCCGGCGGCGCGGCCCGTCACGCACAGCGTGATCCTACCCATCGGCACGATCAGCCTCTTCGTCGGCCTCACCGACGTCATCGTCTCGGAGGATTCGACTCGCATCCGCGAGTCGCCGCCACGCGATCGGCTCTCCGAGAGCCAGATCCGCACGATCCATCGCCTCGCCTCCGAGTACAACTCAGCCCACAGCGACGTGGCCGAAAACTCAGCGGCCGCAGAAGACGCGGCCCTCAACGACGACGCCGACTCGGCGACCCCAGCGTCACTCGCCGGATCCATCACCGCGGCTTCATCCGCGGGCTCCATCGCCCAGGTCTCCAACGTGGGAGACTTCGAGGACCCCTCCATCCTCGGGATCTTCGAATTCGACTCCGGGTCGGAGAACTCCGCCGACCTCCGCGACGGAACCGGTCGCCACGCCGCTACCTACATGGCGACCGGCACCGATCCGCCGGAGGATCCATTCTCCACCCCAATCCCTCCTAACGCCACGACAACGGAGGTCGAGGAACTCCGCCTGAAACTGGCGGAGGCGGTGCGCAAGGAGCAAGCCGAGCGCGAAAAATTTCGCCTCGAGCAGGTGACGGCGCAGGAACTATCACGCTACCACCAGCAGCGGATCAGGTCGCGCCTGAACCCCACCGTTCAGGGGCGTTCCCTGAACTTCGACGATGAAAACGACCCGGCCCGCGTGGCCGAGCGCGCAATCTGCGAGAACGCGCCACCAGGAGGAAGCGCCCGGCCCCCGCCAGGATCAACGGCGATGGGCGCCCCACCTCCACCCAACCGCACCCCTCCCAGGGACCAGCCGCGGACAGTAGTCTCCTCACGGGAGCGAGACGCCAACGGCCTCCCACTGTTCTCCACCCCGATGGACAACCTCGTGGCAGGCCGAGCAGCAGCCGACAGCATCACGGCCACCGGCGACGGCGCCCTACAGATCCAATACGTCAAGGCGCTGCTCGCGAAGGCCGTCGAGCAGCAAAGAGCGGGCGCCGACTCGCAAGGTCGAGTATACTCGCGTTCCTCGGGAAGCAGAGCGGCCTCCAGCGGCCGCCCAGCGGCAGCAAACACCCTCAACTGCCCTCCACCAGAGAAACTGCAGCTCCAACACCGACCCGCGAACGCGGCACTCTCCACCAACGACCCCAGGCCGGCGACCAACTTCGTCGCCGCCAACGGGCAACCCATCGATGCCCGCACCCACATCATCAACAACCAAAGTTGGCGCGCACGCCAGCCCGATGACCTGCGACATACCCTAACCAATCGCCGCGACGGCGAGCCCATGGGGTCGCTCAGTCGACTCGGACCCAAGTGCTTCGGACCAATGATCCGAGGCGATAAGTACCCGCCAAACTTCAAGGCGCCAAAGGATATAGAAAAGTACGACTCCTCGTACGACCCCGCCGTCTGGCTCGACACATACCTCATGGCGATGGGGATCGCATGCCACACCGACCTGCTAGCCGCCCGTTACCTCCCCCTGATGATGGAGGGGACGTGCAGGCAGTGGATCAACACCGTCCCCCAGGACAGTATCGACTCCTGGGAGGAGATGCGCGACGCCTTCGTTAGGCACTTCGAGTGCTCCTACACCCGCGCCACCACTATCGAGGACCTGGAGCGATGCGTCCAGGGACCCCGCGAGTCGACCCGCAACTGGGTCCAACGGTGGCAAGAACTCTGGTACAACGCGGTCGGCATCCACCCGGACACCGCGATCCATTGCTTCAAGACCTCGTGCCGCTACGAGCCCCTGGTCGCCAAGCTCAAGCGACACTCTCGCACACTCGACAACATCCCCGACCTCCTCGAAATCGCCAAACGGTACGCGGAGGAAGATCCAAACCAGGAAACTGACGACGAGTCAGGAGGTCAACGCCGCACGAGCGGCAACGACAGCGGACGACGGTCCGACCTACGCTACAGCAACACTCGCCTCACCGGCAAGCGCCGCAGTGACGGGCGAGTCGACTTCGTTGCCAACGCCGGGCACGTGCAACGCGAGCCCAAGAGCTTCCGCCGTGACGGAGGACAACGCCGCGACGGCGGCAACTACAAGGCCAAGCCAAGGTTCGACCCCGCGGCTCTCCTTAACCAACCATGTGTGTGTCATAGCAGGGAAGGGAAGCCCGCAACGCACACCACCGCCGACTGCCACACCCTCAGGGAAAACGAGAAGGCACGGCGAGCGCGGGAGGACCCCGACAACGACCCGCCAAACGGCGGAAAATTCGGCAAAGTGGCCGGCTCGCTCCATACCTTCACAGGCTTCAACACGAAGCGCGAGAAGAAGGTCATCGCCCGCGCTGTCGCCGTCAACACGGTGGCCTAGGTAGACGTTCCCCAATTCCTAAACTGGTCAGAGCAGCCCATCACCTAGAGCCGCCAAGACCACTCGCCACGCATCGAGTACCCAGGACGAGTCGCCCTGGTGGTCAAGCCCAAGGTCGGCGACTACTGGCTCCCCAAGACATTGATGGACGGCGGCAGCTCCATCAACATCCTGTACCTCGACACCTTCAGGCGGCTGCGGCTCCCGCAGTCGATGATCGAGACGACCCACACCACATTCCACGGCATCGTCCCCGGTCGGAAGGCGTACCCGATCGGCAAGGTCACGCTGCCAGTCACCTTCGGCACACCGGCAAACTTCCGCACCGAGCGGATCGTCTTCGAGCTGGTGCCCTTCGACAGCCCCTACCACTGCGTCCTGGGGCGCCAGGCATTCGCTAAGTTCATGGCAGCGCCCCACTACGCGTACAACGCGATGAAGCTCCCCGGGCCGTGCGGCGTCATCACCATCAACGGCGACCCCGACATGGCCGCCGAGTGCGAGGCCAAAGGAGCCGAGCTCGCTGACGCCCTCATCGCGGCGGAGACCAACCACGCTTATGAGCTCGCCAAGTATGCGAGCGGGGTCAACAACGACGACCCCACCATACTCAAGAAGCCCAACTCAGAGGGCGCAAACACCTCAACCTTTGAGGCCACGACACACACCCGCACCGTCGAGCTGGTCCCAGGCGACTCCAGCCAGACGGTGACGATCGGGACGGGCATGAGCCCAGCATAGGAAGGCGCGCTCATCGAGTTCCTCCGTGAGAACAGGGACATCTTCGCATGGAAACCCTCTGACATGCCCGGTGTCCCTAGGGAGCTCGCTGAGCACAAGCTAAACGCCGACCCCAAAGTGCGACCTGTCAAGCAGTCGCTGCGGCCCTTCAATGAAGAACGCCGTCGAGCAATCGCCGAGGAGGTGCAGCGTCTACTCGCTTTCGGCTTCATCCGGCCAATCAAGTACTCCAAGTTGCTGGCAAACCCAGTCCTGGTCGAGAAGAAGAACGGGACCTGGAGAATGTGTATCGACTACACAAACCCGAACAGCGCCTGCCCAAAGGAGCAGTTCGTCCTCCCGCGGATCGACCAGATAATCGATTCAACCGCGGGCTTGGAGTCGCTATGTTTCCTCGACGCCTACTCTGGGTACAACCAGATCAAAATGGCTGTCGAAGACGAGGAGAAGACGGTGTTCATCACGCCATTCGGAGCCTTCTGCTACACTTCCATGACCTTCGGCCTCAAGAACGCCGGGGCGACCTACCAGCGGTGCATGCAAGAATGCCTCGCAAGCCAAATTGGCCGCAACATCCACGTCTACATCGACGACGTGGTCGTAAAGTCCGCTCGCCAGGGCGACCTACTGGCCGACCTGGCGGAAACATTCGCCAACCTGCGAAAATATAAGATAAAGCTCAACCCAGGCAAATGCACCTTCGGTGTACCTGCCGGACAACTACTGGGGTACGTCGTCTCCAAACGAGGGATCGAGGCGAACCCCACGAAGATCGACACGATCGCCCGGCTCGGCAAACCCGAGTGCCTGCGCGACGTCCAGAAGCTGGCCGGGCGAGTAGCGGCTCTCAGTCGCTTCATCCCCCGCCTGGGCGAAAAGGCGATGCCCCTATACCGCCTGATGCGCAAGAACCCCACCTTCCAGTGGGACAAGGAGGCGGACGACGCACTCCGCGATCTCAAAAAGGTGCTACTCGCCGCACCTCTACTCGCCACCCCCGCGACAAAGAACCCATGCTGGTCTACGTCACGGCTTTGGAGCGCGTCGTCAGCACCGTGATGGTCGTAGAGCGACCGGAGGAAGGAAAGGAGCGCCCAGTGCAGCGACCGGTGTACTACATCAGCGAGGTCCTCACCGAGTCGCACCAGCGGTACCCCCAGTACCAAAAGCTAGTATACGCGGTCTTCAGAGCTTAGCGGCGCCTGCCGCACTACTTCCAGGAGCACCCGATCACGGTCGTTTCCTCGGCACCGCTGCAGGACATCATCCGCAACCGTGAGGCGACCGGGCGGGTCGCCAAGTGGGCCGTCGAGATCAGCGTCCACAACATCAAATACGAGCCACGAAAAGCGATCAAGTCGCAGGCACTGGCAGACTTCATCGCCGACTGGGAAGAGGCCCAGCAGCCAGAGAAGCTGCCGTACCTCCATTACTAGAGCCTGCACTTCGACGTTCCAAGAACGCGGACGGCGCAGGCGCATGGATCGTGCTAACTTCACCAAAGGGCGACAAGCTCCGCTACATCCTCCGCCTCGACTTCACACCCTGCACCAACAACATGGCTGAGTATGAGGCCCTACTCCACGGCATGCGAGCCGCAAAGTAGATGAACGTCAATCGCCTCCGCTGCTACGGAGATTCCGACCTCGTCGCGGGGCAAGTCGCTGGAACCTGCGACGCCGTCTCCCCCACCATGGCGGCGTACCGCCAAGAAGTGGACAAGTTAGGCGGACACTTTACAGGCTACTCCGTCGAGTGGATCGACAGGCGGAAGAACGAGGAGGCCGACGCACTCTCTCGCATCGGGTCAGCTCGACTCGCCCCACCCGCCGGCGTCTTCCTCGACACGATCACCAAGCCATCAGTCTCTCCCCCGAGCGAGATCGACATCGGAGTCCCGCTCCAACCAGAGGCAGCCTTGGTCGCACTCGTCAACGAGCCAGACGACTGGACCAAGCCCTACATCGCCTACCTGGAAGCTGGCACCTTGCCAGCAAACGAGACGGACGCCTGGATGATCGCCCGCCGCTGCAAGTCCTACACCATCATGGACGGCGAGCTCCACAAGCGCAGTGTCACCGGCGTGTTTAAACGCTGCGTCCAACCCTCCGAAGGACGCAAGATCCTCCACGATATCCACTCCGGCGACTGCGGCCACCACGCCGGCGCCCGCTCCCTGGTCGCCAAGGCTATGCGACATGGCTTTTACTGGCCCACCGCACACGCCGATGCCATCGACATTGTCCAGCAGTGCGCCGGGTGCCAGAAGTACGCCAACCAGACGCACGTGCCGAGCTCAGCGCTCAAGAAAATCCCCATCACCTGGCCATTCGCTGTGTGGGGCATGGATATGGTAGGCCCCTTCAAGAAGGCTCCCTCCGGCTACACCCACCTGCTAGTCGCAGTCGACAAATTCACAAAGTGGGTGGAGGCCAAGCCAGTTCGGAAATGCGACGGGAAGACCACCACTAAATTCCTACGCGAGCTCATATATCGCTATGGGTTCCCAAACAGCATCATCACGGACAACGGCACCAACTTCGCCAAGGGAGCCATGGCCGAATTCTGCGAAGAGCACCACATTCGGCTCGACCTCGCGTCAGTCGCCCACCCGGAATCCAACGGCCAGGCGGAACGGGCCAACCAAAGCATCCTCCACGGCCTGAAGCCGCGACTCCAAGTACCACTTGAGCGCACCGCCGGGTGCTGGGTCGAGGAGTTGCCCTCTGTCATCTGGGGGATCCGCACCTCAGTCAACAGTCGACAGGGTTCACCCCCTTCTTCATGGTCTACGGCGCCGAGGCAGTCATGCCCACCGACCTCGAGCACGACTCGCCGCGGGTCGTCCACTACACGGAGGCTGCGAACGAGCTCGCCCGCCAAGACGGGATCGACCAACTCGACGAAGCACGTGACCTCGCTCGGTCACGCACCGCCATCTACCAGCAGGGACTCCGCCGCTACCACAGCCGGCGGGTGAAAACTCGCACCTTCCAAGAAGGCGACCTGGTGTTACGCCTCATCCAGGACAAGAAGGGCATGCACAAGCTCTCCCCTCCGTGGGAAGGGCCATTCGCCATCGGGCGCGTACTCGGCAACGACGCCTACTACCTCATCGACGTCCGCGGGGACGGCGAACTCGACGTCAAGCGACCATGGAATGTAAACCTCCTACGAAAGTTCTACTCCTAGAACCCCACACATGTACTCTCCAGTCGCTATGAAATAAAAAGAAACGGTTACCGCAAATTGCGCCTACTCTCCATGACTTGTGCCACTCGCACTCGTAATAACAGCGTCAAGCTAACCGCAGAAGTCAACCTTTGGTACAGCGATCGGCACGGCTAAGTAGTGCGGTGCAAGAGCACTGATTCACCTCAGGTCTTGCATCGTCCATGAAAAACGCCTACCCGGAGCCCCATTGGAGTCGCCTAGCTCGACTGGTTCTACGAACCAAGACAACTGCCTTCGCTTCTCACAGCGACCTTGGTCCTCCGCATCCTCGGCATAGCGACTCGAACGGCTAAGTACCACGCTCGGGGACTGAAGACCAGTTCATCGCGAGCGGTCGGGGAAAACGCCAAGTAGGAGAGCATGCCCAGGACTCGCCACGCGACTGACCCCACAGGCCAGGCAGGAGCGACGCGCTCAAACCAACGCGCTAAGTCCTCAACCACCCTCGAGTCGCGCCTAGAACAACCAAGTACCACGCTCGGGGACTCGGCCACCCGACCTCGCTCGCGCAAGGGAAAACGGTGAAGTACAGAGCACTCAAGGGAGTCGCCTGGCGACTGGCTCTCCGAGCTCGGGCGAGTCAACCACAATAACAAAACACATAACAAAAACAAATATATCACATACGAGGTAAACCCCACAAAAAGGGCGGACACGCTCGGGGACTCGTTCAAACATCAATCACAAACACATGACAAATACCAAAATAGACACGATGTCTCATTCAATTGCATATCGCATTGTCTCATGTTACAAAATATGCCTGCATGGCAGACCTGCTGCTAACGCCACAAGGCAAACTATCCTACTCTGCAGGCTTTGATGACGACTCGCCAACATCCTGGCGATTGCAGATGAACGGCGTGTACGGGTTCGACGGATACGTCGTCAGTTCACCCTCCATCGCCGCGCGAAAAGGTTGCTTGACCTTGAAGTCACGATGCGGCGGCTCGGGGTCGTTCGGCACGACGACCGTCTCCTGGTACGGAAGGAGATCGCCCATTGCCCAGACACGTTCCGAGTACGTGGCGGCGTGGTCCTGCAACTTGAGAACCTCGGACAACTCCACCGCGCCAGTCGACGATGGGTATCCACTCGTCACATCGTCGATGTCGAAGTCCTCGGGGAAGTGGGCAAGTCCAAGACTAAGTGCCATCGACGCTCCTCGCCGAAACGCCGACCGCGTCATGAACTCAACGACCGCGGGCGCCTTCTCCAAATACTTCCAGACCTCAACGAGGTCGCTGGGAATCACCTCTGTGGGCGATATCTCTTGGAGATAGGCGCGGATGCACGTCGCCGACAACGTTGCCGAGTCGACAAGCATGCTTACACACTGCCTCGCGTCGAACGAGCTCGCCTCTTCCTCGCTATCGATGATGCGACCTGCGAGTAGAAGACAATAATGAATACGACAGACACCACAAAAGGAACAACCACCGGAAGGGGCAGATGCACTTACCAATCAACGGGCGGGCGAGTTCCGTGATGAAGCTTTGATGCGATGTATGGTCGTCCTGAAGCCCAACAACAAGGGCATCACACACTTTGCGATCCTCTTCGGCGGCTGCAATGGCGGCCTTGGCTCGCCCGTCAGCCGAGCTCGCTTCTTCTTTTGCCTCCCGCAGCTCGCGCTCGAGGTTGGCGACCCGTTGTTCAGCCGCACTCAAAGCCGATTGCGCCGCCACCAAATCACCAGCGGGGACAAGCCCCTGGCAAGCTTCCTCTGCCTTCGCGGCAACAGCCTGAAGCCCTTTGTTCGCCTCCTGGACGATGGCCAATTCTTTCTCCGCGCGCTGCTTCGCGGCCAATCGGTCAGCCGATTCAAGCTGTAGACCCTGCATATCATCAAAAAGGTTAATCAAAGCAAAATTCCTAAGTGCCCACCCGCTGAAATTCAGCGAGTGCGCACTCGGGGACTGGCAATCAAAAAATTCCTAAGTGCCCACCCGCTGCAAAGCACCGACCTGATCCTCGGGGACTGGATGTACCTGGATGGCTGCGCCAAGCATGCCGTGGAGTTGTATCGCGTCCACGGACGCGAGGAGAGCCGGCGTATGCCCACGACATTGGTCGACTTCAGCATCGACGGTCCCAGGAGCGTGGCTTGAGGGCGAAGTCCCACTCGCCGCGGCCGCCTTGGTCATGAAGCGTGGGAAGGTAGCGATAGAGGCACCCGCTCCAAAAGAGGTCGGCTCGGCCGTTCCAGGCAAGGGAGCGCCCTCCTTCGTAGACGCGGCTGCCTCCGTCACGGGTCCGGCTGGCGCAACCGCCGTGTCGTTAGAAATAGTGACGACGTCGTCACCCTTGGCCTTCTTGCTGCCATCCGCAGAGACGACGACCTCGTCCGCCTTCCTCTTGCGGGAAGGATCCTCCTCGCTAACGACGGGTGGCACCTTAGCCACGGTTGGATGGCCCATTCTCTTCACTCCGGTCCTGTGCATCAATCGTATAAGCAAAAATAATTCAAGTAATTATGAAAGACAAAGAAGGGTGAGTGTACTCACTTGGCGACTGGAATAAAGTGTAGCCCCATACGGAGGCCGGCTGGTTTTTCCAGTTCAGGGCCCAGTCGGCAACTGAGCCCCATCTCCAGGACGTCGCGTGCCCAAGACACGGACTGCTTCTTCGTCGTTGAGGCCGCAGCTGGAGCCTCTGGGATATCTTCGGCAGGAGCCTCCTTGCGAGGCGAAGCCGCTGCAGCCGGAGCATCCCCCAGCCCAGATACTGGGACAAATGGCGGAGGCATTGAAGCCAACGACACTTCCACGGTCGCCGTGACCAGCACGGCTGTCACTGGTGGCGCATCGTCCTTGGCCGGGCTGGGAGCGTCAGAGCTGCTCGCCGAGTGCGGCGGCGAGGCCGGCCTCGATGGCTTTGTCTTCTTCTTCGGAGGGGCCCTTGCCTCCTTCTCTTTCTTCTTCTTCTTCGACGGAGTGGCCTGACGGCGCGAGGTGGTCTCTGGGAGTTCGTCGTCGTCATCGTGACGCTCGAGGCTTCTGCTTGCCTCGAGCTCGCGCTGTCGTTGTCCGTGGGTCTTGTGAACCAGTGGGGCGACCTCCTCCTCGGACTCGTCGTCGTCGTCCTCGTCGCCCTTAGAACCACCTTTGGCGGGTGGCGACTCGCCTATGTCCTGGACGGACGAGCTCGAGTTCTCACCGTCCGAAGGTGGGAGCCATCCTTCCACCACTTGGAATAGCTGCGATGAATACAAAATGAAATTAGAATTACCGCGACTGCATAAACTGCGACTGCGAGCGAAGTGAAACGATTACCGTTGGAGCTGGACGCTTTGCGGTATAGGGGGCGACCCCAGCCTGCGCATCCAGGTACACCGCCTGGGTAATTTTCTTCAGTGCTGGGAGATAGTCCTCCAGCTTCCACTCGTCGAGGCAGGCCTTCGTCGAGTCTCCCCGGCCCGTGTACTGGTACATGTAGTGCTCGCGCTAAGCGAGCGGGACGAGCCCACTACTAGGAAAACGGCTATAGGTAATCCACACATCCGTGGCGCATGTGCTAGTGGTGCCCCACGGGTAAAATAGGCGTGGCGCACTGCCCACAGGTGCCCTACGGCTAACTGTCGTAAGCGTGGCGCACATGACCATAGTGCGCCACAGATATGTGTGGGCCAGGGCCCTGTTGGCCGCACGCCAAACATCCGTAGCGCACATAGGGTAGGTGCGCTACGGTTGTCAGTGTCAACCGTGGCGCACATGGAGGGGGTGCGCTACGCCTAAGCGCATGCCCCTCTCTGCTGTGAAACGGCCAGACACATCCGTGGCGCACTATGCCATATGCGCCACGGATGTATAAACTTAGTAGTAGGGCACCTTGCCCTAGTGCCCTACGCCTAACTATCCTGCACCAACTCCACCCCCCCCCCCCCCCCCCCCGCGGATCACCTTTTTAGACTTTGCAAAAAATAAAAGAAAATGATAAACACTTCAAAAAAATTAAATCCTTTCATATTTAGGTAGGTAATGTGGTATAGCTTCTAGTAAAATTAACAAACATGAGTTTCGACTTTATTTGCAAAAAAAAGTCATGCCACGGTAAAAAGGCCGTAACTTTTGCATACGATGTCGAAAAAAACGTATAATATACCAAAATGAATAGAACGAGATTCCAGATCCGCTTGCAACCCCTTTAGGTCGTTTAGCGATTTTTTAGAATCTCAAAATTCGAAAAGAGTAAAAAGTTATGGCAAAAACAAGATTTTTTGCTGCAGAAAAAAAAAATTGAGGCAACTTAGCCGTAGCGCACCACCACCTAGTGCGCCACGGATAATCTTGGGCGGGATTCAAATTTGAATCACCACCCCGCCCACCTACCCCTATTCCCTCCCTCTTCTCTTTTTCATTCTCCTCCCTCCTCCTTTTCCTTCTCTCTTCTCCTCCTCCTTTTCCTTCTCTCTTCTCCTCCTCCTCCTCCTTTACTTCTCCTCCTTCCTTTGCCGTGGCAGTGACGATGGCGATGGCGGCGGCGACCTTCTCCTCCTCCTTGCAGTCATGACGGCGACGACCTCCTTCCTTGCGGCCTCCTCCTCGCCTCCTCCTCCTTGCAGTCACGAAGAGCGACGACGAGCTCCGACGACCGCCAAAGACCTCCTTCTCCTTGCGGCAACCTCCTCCCTTCTCCAGCCACACCTCACTGCCTCTCTTCCTCGATGCCGGCGAGGAGTAGCAAGGCCATGGCCTCCCGCACCTCCCTGCAGTGGTAGGTCATGGCCACGGCCACCTCCCTGCCGGCGAGGCGACACGACGGCGGCGATGCGGACCCGATTGCTTTTGCAATTCAAAACGAGGGTGTTTTTTGCATTTTTTGATTTTTGAAAAAAACATCCGTGGCGCACCTGTACCCCTACCCGTGGCGCACCTGGTAGTGCGCCACGCCTATCTCGATATAACCGTGGCGCACCATGCAGTGCGCCATGGCTACGAGATAGCCGTAGCGCGAGGCCCGTGGCGCACTGCTAGTGCGCCACAGAAGGCCTTTTCAGGTGCGCCACGAATAGGCGTTTTTCTAGTAGTGGCCGCCGCCCGAGCTAGCAGTTGTACAGGTTTATCGTCTGGAGGCCCTTCTTTTTCAAACCGCGGATGGTCTGGAGCATCTCGTCGACGACCATCCGCTGATCGTTGGGGAGCTTGCCGACTTGGAGATGGCGCGGCTCGGACCGATTGGCGGAATACTGCGGGATCGCCGCCTCGCCCTCCGGGGTCGCCTCGGCCACGTAAAACCACGAATTCTTCCAGTCGCTCGCTACCTTGGCGGGCAGCATCAGATCGAAGAATAAAGCCTTTGACTTGAGCTGGAAGGTTAGGCTGCCCGCGGCTAGCATTGGGCCGCCTGCTTCCTCGCGGCTGATCCGTCCGTGGAACAGATCTTGCCACAAGGGGAAGTAGGGCCGGCAGCCCAAGTAGCATTAGCAGAACGCCACGAAGATGGCGAGTTGCTCGATGCTATGGGGACCCAGATCCGAAGGCTGGATCCCGTAGTAGGCGCAGAAGCGCCGGAAGAACAGGGACATGGGGAACCCTAGCCCCCGTTCGAGATGGCTGGTGAAGCAGATGAACTCCCTCTCTCGCGGATTCGGGGTCGTCTCTCCGGCTGCAGGAATACGCCAACAGCCGGCTCGCAAGATCCCGGCCTCCTCGAAGGAAGCCAGTTGCGCCCTCATGCACTTAGATCTACCCCACGGCTCGGTGGAAAGGGCCATGGCCGAGAGGTTTGCAGGGGGTCGGGGGATTTCGGGTCGGCTGGATCGCGATGCGAAGGGAGGCGGAAGGTGCGCGCAGTCAGAGGGAATGGTGAGAGGATGGTTCTCTGATTGCCTGCCATTCCTCTTATATAGCGGTTGTTACCCGCCAAATCAGGGAGCCGTTACTGCGCGGTGATTACGCCAAAAGTTACCGTTGGATTACCCCAACGGCTAGTTTGACCACGGTTAACGGTCCAACTTCGGCCGCTCGATTCGCCGACCCAATCACTATGACAGTGTTTCGCCGACTCGACTCGCCAAAGTTGCGATCAGGATGACTAGTTTTGTCCTTTATACAGGAGCCCGCCGACGATTCGACTGGATGTCTACTCTAAAGCCGTATACTCCGACTGCCAGCAGCCACCTACGCCTAATCGACGGCGGCCTCGGGGACTACTGATGGGGATATGCCTGCCGGGGTATACCCAGCAGGACGTTTCCGACTGGCCCAAAGAACTGGCGAGTGGGCCTGCAAAACGGCAACTGGATTAAAGCCCAGCAAGGAGCCAAGCGACTGGAAGCTGAAGGCCCAGGCGAGTGGATAGGCCCAGTCGGATTAGGTTAAACGAGTACCGAAGCTCTAACTGAATCAGTTGAGATATGTAAACCCTAGGGGAGGTGAGCCTATATAAACCTCCCTATAGGGCGAGTAGAGAGACGTTCCATCATACACCTAAGCGACTTGCCGCCTAGCCGCCGAGCTCGCCCATTGTACCTCCTCCATAATACAATCTAGCAGGAGTAGGTCTTTACCCTCCGGGGGGCCGAACCTGGGTAAACCCTGTGTCTTTTCCCTCATCTCGCACCGCAGATGGCTGGCCGCGCTTGCCCCTCGTTCTACTACTCGCTGCCAATTGCAGCATCTGCCGTGACCATTCCCACGACAATTGCATTAATCAAAATGGTTTTATCTTTGTTCTATATTAGTTAAGTTATGGACGGTAGAGACAATGAAGAGAACATCATGTACAACATGATAGATGAGGGTACAGGAGGTTATCATTATGATGGAGCAGACGACGATGGAGATGATGATGGCTCCCAATACCTCAACTTGGATGAAGCCGACAGAAGAGATGACTATGATGGCCCCTCTAAACACTTCTAGCTGGCGGAGATAATGTTGCCAAGGGACCAATAGCATGAAAATTTGTCTACGGGAGCCTCTGGTCAGCGACGTATTCGATGATCTGCCAACACATATGCGACTGTTGCATATCTGGTACTTGAAAGTCACAAAGGAAGGGAGACAATTTCTCGTATGTAAAGTTGGAGAGGAGTACTTTTGTCCAGATAAGATCTCCATTGAACTTTGTGAACTATTTCAGTTATTCAACCTAGACGTCGTCAACAAGTCTCTCCTCAGCTGCTATTGTCTGTAAGTAATTAAGTCACTAACTCAGCTCGTTCAATTCATTTCATGTCGTTATCATCACTATATCTCCTTCTGTATGCTATTATATATGCAGAATGAAGATTCAAGAATGTAGAAAATAGTCAATCTACAGCATTGGGTTCGTTGACCCAAACAGAGTTAATGGACATATGGTAATAAATAACCTCGAGGAAACGGAGGATAACTTGCTAATGTTTTTAATGGAGCAGCATTACAAGACACAAATTCTATTTCCTTACAACTATGGGTAAGAGTCTTACTGTCGTGTACACATTCAATTTTTGTTTACTAGATGTTAAGTGTATATAAACGTGCGCAGCTACCACTGGATTCTTCTAAACATTGACGTTGACCGTGCAAAAGTAGAAATCTCGGACTCGTTAAAGAAGCCGATGGAAGACTACCGCAGCATAATTGATTGCCTTTAAAAGTAATTTCAATCATTATCGCACTATATTTGTCTCTTTCGCTCATTCTCTTAGATGTAAACTAATTAATAACTCATTCATTTCTTTATTGCCGGACAGGGTTTGGAAAAGGTTCACGAAGGAGGTTCGGGGTGAATGGCGTGAGGAGATCACTTTTCATATGGTCCCGGTAAGTAGTACGAGAGCTAGGGGACTAATTTATGTGGATATTACAATTATCATTCATACAATTATCATGCTTGATTATTATTTGATTGAATTATATTCTCGATCAAAAAGTGTGCAACGCAGACATAGGGGACTAATTTATGTGGATATTACGTATGCGAGTTCATTCGTTGGTGTATGGAGCAGGGCACAGACTTTCTTCAAGTACGTAAACAATATATTCGTAATTTATTCTATACCATAGTTTTTGTTGAGTTCCATTCATAATGATCTACTTCTTTATATATAGTTGGATGCGATGCGGGATAAGCTCCTACCACATGAACGCCTACTAGCAATTCAAGAGGAGTTGTCAGGATTTTTGCTTAGGGACATCATAAACACAAAAGGAGAGTACAACATGGATATACCTTCGTGTAATCGTGAATAGACACAAAAGGACAGTATCCATTGTAATGATCTTCGTGTAAATCAGTTAGACGAGCTCTAGTCTCGGTTGTGTATATATTTATGTCTTTATGTAATCGTGAGAGTAATTATATTATATATGCATCAATGTATACACCATATAGTAGCGTAGAATAATATGTATATGAAAACACAAAATGAAAAATAATCAAACACAAAAAAAAACCTAAAAGCCTAAAACACCACCTCCTGCCGCGGCAGCAGTTTGGTGCAAAACGCTGCCGCGACAGAAAAACTTTAGTTCCGGTTCGTGTTACGAACCGGGACTAAAGATCCCCCAGCCCAGCGCGCGCAGCGGGGCCACGTGGAGACAATCTAATCTCGGTCAGAACCGGGACTAAAGGCCTAACCTTTAGTCCCGATACGTTAGTCCCGGATTGCAATTCGGGACTAAAACCTATTACAAACCGGGACTAGTGTCATATTTTCTACTAGTGGTTTGGAGTAAATCTATACACTAAAAGACGTCTAGATTCATTCGTATTACAAAGCTAAAATGTCTTATATTTCTAAACGGAGGGAGTACTAATTAAGTTTCATCATCGTCCACAAAATATGCATATGAGAAATCCTTTCTCGATGTAAAAAGAAGTCAGTGTGTGTGCGTGTGTATGTGAGAGAGATAGTGGGTACACGCAAATCACGGCTCGTGATTTTCTTGTCACATGTGGGCTCATTATGTCAGTTTGGATTATTACCCGATTGGTCCCGCGCGTGAGTTCATATCAAGCCATATGTTTTTAAGAACGCACACTACGTTCCGAAACGGAGGCACGAAAGTCCACCCGGCATGGCATGTGATCATCCCATCGCATCGTTAGACTTATTAGGAAGACGTCCGAATTAGTGGAAGCGACATTTTGTTTCGACACGTACTCGTTTTTCGCGTGCAAGCCGGTTGGTATATCTATCCAACCTTGCCTTGCCAAGTTGGTATTTTTACATGTACTGTCAGCGCACTTACACATGTGCTTCAAATGTTATTGGAGTCTGGCTGAATGTAAATATATAAGACTTGATTTTCGAAATAATATAACCGGACTAAAGGATTAAGTGTCAACTGCCCATCAACTTCAAAATGTTGAAAATTGTCCCACAAGAGCTAGAAGTTTTTTTCTTTTGAAATGGGCGCAAACGAATTGTTCCAATCTATTAATTAAGAAGAAGAGAATTGTCTAGTTAATTAATGGAGAATCAAGTGAAAACCGTTACAACAAAAGCACAAGCGAACTATCCCAAAGAAAGCAATTCTTTGATCACCTAGGCAGACCAACGAACTCTCCTAACATGCTAGAACGACAAACTCTCGACACAATGATCACGGCCACGTCGCCAAAGAAACCCCAGTGAAGACACATCAACAAATAACACAGACATGATACCCCGAAGAGATGAGAACCATCCATCAAGCAATGAAATGCCTTCCTTGTTACGCCACTCCTCTTACTTTTTCTTCTAAGAAACTCAGTCACCTTCTTAAATTTGCTCACATATCATTCACCAATAGGAGGCAACCAATATTTTTGCTAGATCCAGGGCTAACCACTCCAAACTGATAAGAAGGTCACAAAGCTCTTTTGTAAAAAGGGCATCAGAGCCAATGAAGGTAAGAGGCTTGCTCGGCTCCAATGATGGTGGTGTGGAAACCACCATCGAGGACCCAAGCGTTTACACCTCTAGATGTATCATTTATAGGGGAGGATTCGACTCCCTACACAACTACTATAGCTCTAGCATGATCAGCATTATCAAATCCATGACCTCACCCTTAGATGTAGCTGCCAAATGGGGCGGCGACAATGGGGAGGTCATGCCATCGGGGGGCTGCCATAGCATCCGTCTTCCTCAACATCAGTTCAACCGACATTGAGATCGACTAGAGGAGGGGCTTCAGCCGGAACTAGGGATGTGCCAAGAGAAGCCATTGCTCTCAGCAAGAAACTATCAACTACTGCGATGCAACTGTGACGCTCAGAGTGAAGCAACATGGCCTGCTTAGCAAGGATTGATTGCATATTTGCCAAGGCTGGGGGCGGAGGCTGGTGAGGTGGCTCCGGCTGCAGTTGAGGACTGGAGAAAACAACAGTGGGTGTATGCACAACATGATGAACTTGGACCGATGGAGTACGAAGAGCTGTTCACCCCATGCAGCAATTCTCCTTGTGACCGAATTGGCGACCATTGTCGCACCCGAGTGGCTCACAACACATCATAGCCCAATGCCAGTATTCATGGCAATGGTGGCATATCCCGTTTACCAAGCAGGAGGTTGTGGCGAGTCTTTGATACCAGAGGGTCAAAGGCTATGATGTGCTGGATGTGCCTAGTTTGTACTAGCACACAAGGCGTGTCCTTGTGCCCTACACCACTCGTCCCGTTAGCTCCAGGAAGCACCTCTGATTGTAGTAGAGAGAAACCAAGAACAATCATATTTGGTTGCGGATACTCTAGGGATATGGTCACGGGGACGAGCTCGACGAGGGCACCAGAGCAGGGAAGGGAACTCGATCATGTAGAGAGCATTACCAGAGGCGTTGGCAGCTGGCGGGAAACGTGCCATCGAGGGGACACAAGGCGGCGGGGCTAGAACGGTCGCCTTAAACCATGCACTAGTATCCATCCTTTTCCATATGTGTTATAAGTTGTCCATATAATATACAATGAAAAATATTTTGACCGCGTGCGTCGCCTGGTAAAAACCAAAGGCGGCTGGCTCCAGCCAGCCTCCTCCTCCTTTCTCCTTAGTTCTTTCTCTCTCCACCTCAAACCCTAATCACCTACAACCCTTGATTCTTCATTGATTTCGTGTTTTTGAGTGGGGGAATATTCACATCGGTACGTTTCTCATCCGATCCATGCTTTATTTTCTGGAATGCATGGTTGAATTCCTTACATTGACTATCTAGATGAGTTCATCATGTTTTGAAATAATTTTTGATTCCTCACGTTAGGATTGGTAACTACTGTCTATAATCGTTTGTTTATGTGATAGAAACTTGATACCCATGTTCTTCTTTTCTAATTTTGTAGCACAATGCATAACATTGGAAGAATCCTCCGCAAGGGAAAAGGAGCGACAGGGGCCTCGGGCTCCTCTGCGCCGCCGTGCTCAAAGAAGAGGCGTTCGGAGGCAGATAACTTGAGGGCCGACATGATCCGAGACTTTGAGAGGGTGAGCAGGCGCGATGTTGTACCCACCAAGTGGGCAAATCGCGAGTTTCTCTCCCACCAAGGGCTCTTGGATGACTGTGAGTGTATGGCTGAGTATGTAGGAATGGTCGTCTTCTCCCACATCACCGTCGACACCTTCGAGCTCGCCACGTTCGAGTTCTTGTCATCATTCCATGATCTCGAAACGCAGGAGAAAAAATGCACTGTAAGTTTTGTGCTCAATGGGCAACTCCGCACCCTCACTTTTTATGAATTTTGTGATTGTTTCGGGTTCTCCTATGAGGAAACACTTGGAATTAATGACAATGTGCATGTGGAGGAAATGCAATCGTGGGAAAGGATTTCTGTCCACAGGAACACTGACTTCTTGCGCAAAAAGAGTGCAACCATCCGGAATCTCACTATCCATTATTTTCACACTTTCTTAGTGAATTATATTTTTTGGGAAAGGAGATGTTGGGGCAATGGCAGGCTCCGAATGAGAGTAATTCATATGGCCCTGGACCTTGAGATGGAGCACAAGGTAAACTTGTAGGGGTTCGTAGCATGGAAAACAAAAAAATTCTACCGCATGCAAACAAACAAGCCAAGATCTATCTACTAGATTGTAGCAACGAGTCGATAGAGGAACTCACCCTCGAAGATTCCAAAACGGTTAACGAGAGCAGATTCTCGTGGGTGATGTAGTCGTACTCTTGCCGATCTCAAGATCGCGTAGATGATCCTTCCGGCGCTGCGTTCCGGCAGCGCTTCCGTAGTCGGTCACACATTCGGTACTCGATGAAGACCTTCCTCTCCCTTGGTCCAGCAGGCAGCGGAGGTTGTAGCACTCTCCTCGCAATTCCAGCAGCACGACGGCGTGGTGTCGGAAATAGAGGGGAGATCTCGCAGGGCTTCGCCTTAAGCCGGAGCGAGTATGGTGGACTATGAGAGAGGCCTTGGTGATCTAGGGTTTAGAGGCACCAAGGCGGGAGCTTGGCCGGCGGCTAGCGCTTGGGGAAGCCCCAACTCGCCGAGTTGGAGGGGAAACCCTAGGCGGCGGCGGCTGCACTTGGAGGTCAAGGCGCGCAGGAGCTAGGGTTTTAGGTGTGAGGGAGAGGGGCAGCCCTGCCCCTCCTTATATAGGTGGGAGGGCGTGGCTTGGGAGGAGGGAGTCCTCCCCCAATTCGGCCTCCTTGGCCGGCGGGTGGAGGGAGGAGACTTCCTCCCCAAGTAGGTTTCCTACTCTCCCTCCACCAAGCAAACTTGCCGTTTGACTTTTCAAATTGGCATTTGACTTTCAAACTAGGATTTGATTTCTCCCTTTATTTTGCCCAGCCAATTGACCTAGTACATGATGCAACCATTCAAGATTGTCATGACACATTCATGTACCATTCCCCTCCGGAGTGTCGGACCTTCTGGACCCTTCTAGAACATTCCTGGTGAAAACACTGGAATCATTCCCGAACTCCGAAACAGGACTTTCCTTATATGAATTTTATTCTCCGGACCATTCAGGATCTCCTCGTGATATCCCAGATCCCATCCGAGACTCCGAACAACATTCGGTCTCTTTATCATCTTTCCATAACTACTCAACAACATCGAATCCTTAAGTGTGTCTCCCTACGGTTCGTGAATTATGCGGACATGATCGAGACACTTCTCCAATCAATAACCAATAGAGGAATCTGGAAATTCATATGGCTCCCACATATTTCTACGATTACTTTGCGATCGAATGAACCACTTACATATGATACCAATTTCCCTTTGTCTCACGATAGTTTACTTATCCGAGGTTTTGATCGTCGGTATCTCTGCATACCTAGTTCAACCTCATTACCGATATGTACTCTTTTCTCGTTCCCGTGATATGTGATCCCTTGTGAGCCAGTCACATGCTTGCAAGCTAATTGGATGACATTCCACCGAGAGGGCCTAGAGTATATCTATTCGTCATATGGATGGAAAAATCCCACTCTTGATCCATGTGTCTCAACCCATACTTTCCGAACACTCAATGCCACCTTTATAGCCACCCAGTTACGGTGTGGTGTTTGATGTCATCAAAGCATAATTCCGGTGATGGTGATAAGCATGATCTCATGGTCGAAGGAATTAGGTTACTATGTATCAGAAAGCTTATAGCAATTGAACTATTAAAATGACTTGATCTTTATGCTACGCTTATCTATAGGAGTATGTCCATCATACCATTCTCCTAATGATATGACCTTGTTATTAACAACATCTCAAATGTTCATGATCAAGAAACCATGATCATCTATTAACCAACAAGCTAGTTTAACAAGAGGCTTTACTAGGGACTCTTTTATGTTTACAAATCACACAAGTATTAATGTTTCCGGTTAATACAATTATAGCATGGTATGTAAACATTTATCATAAGTATGAAGATATGATAATAACCACTTTATTATTGCCTCTTGGGCATATCTCCAACAGTCTCCCACTTGCACTAGAGTCAATAATCTAGTTTCAAACCTTTGTGTATTCAACACCTATGGCTTTCTGGTGTCGTATGTACATGATTGCTAGTGGTCAACTGATCTCCGGATCTGACACTTCCAGGTCCGTGTGTAATTGCATGTCTTTGCGTCTCTACACATCACTCATTCTCTAATGAGATGGCTTTGTATAAATTTGGTCCTTTGGTGAGACCTTTAGTTCTTTTGGGTTAAAACATGTTGATAATATTGTCGTACAATATATCTTCATAGTATTATCCCGCTGTGAACTACACCTAGTTTGATAACAAACTACTTGACACAAACGCCCTCTTTAGCTGCTATAATAGCAGTCATATACTCAGCCTTTTGTTGTAGTATCTGTCACAATGTCTTAACTTTGGAACTCATCCAAATCCATTATGGAACTTACTTTCCATTACATTTTGCCACACTTAGTTCAGATTGAGATAAACTTAATTTGTACTTTGTGACAAAACTAGTATGAGTGTAGTACTTTTACAATGAACTAACCATCTATTTGCCACTTCTACAAAATAATATACTCTTAGTTCTTCCAAAAGATCATAAGAATATCCTTACTATCGTCCAATGATCATCTTATAAATCATTCTGGTATTATAAAGAGGCTTTACTAGGGACTGTTATAGCATGAATGTAAACATTTATCATAAACACAAAGATATAATAATAACTACATTTATTATTGCCTCTAGGGCATATCTCCAACAGTCTCCCACTTGCACTAGAGTCAACTAATCTAGATTACATGGTAATATACTGAACACCCATGGCAGTTTGGTGTTGGTCATGTTTTAGTCAACGGATCCGCCACATTCAGATCTGTGTGTACTTTGCAAATCTTTATGTCACCATCTTGGACATGTTCTTGAATAGCGTGAAAACGTAGCTTGATGTGCTTCAGCTTCTTGTGTGACCTTGGTTCTTGCGCATTGGCTATGGAGCCCATGTTATCATAGTAGATAGACATTGGGTCCAGCGCACTTCGAACCACACCGAGCTCTGTAATGAACTCCTTCATCCATATCGCTTCTTGTGAAGCCTCCGAAGCAGCTATGTATTCCGATTCAGTTGAAGATCTCGCCACAACGCTTTGCTTTGCACTCCTCCAGCTAACTGCTGCATCATTCAAAGTAAATACGTATCCAGATTGTGATTTAGAATCATCTGGATCGGTGTTCCAACTAGCATCGGTGTAACCATTAACAACGAGTTTTTCATCACCTTGTAGGGGTTCATAGCATGGAAAACAAAAATTATCTACTGCATGAACACACAATCAAAATCTAATCTATGATCAAGCCAATATCTATCTACTAGATTGTAGCAACGAGTTGATAGAATACTAACCCTCGAAGATCCAAAGCGGTTAACGAGAGCAGATTCTCGTGGATGATGTAGTCGTACACTTCCGATCTCAATATCGCGTACACGATCCTTCCGGCGATGCGTTCCGGCAGAGCTTCCGCGGTCGGTCACACGTTCGGTACTCGATGAAGACCTTCCTCTCCCTTGTTCCAGCAGGCAGCGGAGGTTGTATCACTCTCCTCATGATTCCGGCAGCACGACGGCGTGGTACCGGAAGTAGAGGGGAGATCTCGCAGGGCTTCGCCTTAAGCCGGAGCGAGTATGTTGGAGTATGAGAGAGGCCTTGGCGATCTACGGTTTAGAGGGTATCAAGGGGAGGGCTTGGTCGGCGGCTAGGGTTTGGGTAAACCCTAACTCGCCAAGTTTAGAGGAGGCCCTAGGCGGCGGCTTGGAGGTGGCCGGCGACTTAGAGGCTAGGGTTTAGGTGTGTCAGGGTAGGGGGCGCCCTACCCCTTCTTTTATAGGTGGGAGGGAGGCGGCTAGGAGGAGGGAGTCCTCCTCCAACTCCTCCTCCTTGGCCGGCGGGTGGAGGGAGTGGGACTTCCTCCCCAAGTAGGTTTCCTACTCTCCCTCCACCAAGCAAACTTGCCGTTTGACTTTTCAAATTGGTGTTTGACTTTCAAACTAGGATTTGATTTCTCCCTTTATTTTGCCCAGCCAAGTGACCTAGTACATGATGCAACCATTCCACATTCTCATGACATATTCATGTACCCTTCCCCTCCGGAGTACCGGACCTTCCAGACCCTTCTAGAACATTCCTGGTGAAAACACCGGAATCATTCCCGAACTCCGAAATAGGACTTTACTTATATGAATATTATTCTCCGGACCATTCCGGATCTCCTTCTGATATCCTGGATCCCATCCGAGACTCCGAACAACATTTGGTCTCTTTACTCATCATTCCATAACCACAAAGATTCATGTGTCTCAACCAATACTTTCCGAACACTCAATGCCACCTTTATAGCCACCCAGTTATGGTGTGGTGTTTGATGTCATCAAAGCATCCTTCCGGTGATGGTGATAAGCATGATATCATGGTCGAAGGAATTAGGTTACTATGTATCAGAAAGCTTATAGCAATTGAACTATTAAAATGACTTGATCTTTATGCTACGCTTATCTATACGAGTATGTCCATCATACCATTCTCCTAATGATATGACCTTGTTATTAACAACATCTCAAATGTTCATGATCAAGAAACCATGATCATCTATTAACCAACAAGCTAGTTTAACAAGAGGCTTTACTAGGGACTCTTTTATGTTTACAAATCACAAGTATTAATGTTTCTGGTTAATACAATTATAGCATGTATGTAAACATTTATCATAAGTACGAAGATATGATAATAACCACTTTATTATTGCCTCTTAGGCATATCTCCAACAGTCTCCCACTTGCACTAGAGTCAATAATCTAGTTTCAAACCTTTGTGTATTCAACACCTATGGCTTTCTGGTGTCGTATGTACACGATTGCTAGTGGTCAACTGATCTCCGGATCTGACACTTCCAGGTCCGTGTGTAATTGCATGTCTTTGCGTCTCTACGCATCACTCATTCTCTAATGAGATGGCTTTGTATAAATTTGGTCCTTTGGTGAGACCTTTAGTTCTTTTGGGTTAAAACATGTTGATAATATTGTCGTACAATATATCTTCATAGTATTATCCCGCTGTGAACTCACCTAGTTTGATAAAAAACTACTTGACACAAATGCCCTCTTTAGCTGCTATAATAGCAGTCATATACTCAGCCTTTTGTTGTAGTATCTGTCACAATTTCTTAACTTTGGAACTCATCCAAATCCATTATGGAACTTACTTTCCATTACATTGTGCCACCCTTAGTTCAGATTGAGATAAACTTAATTTGTACTTTGTGACAAAACTAGTATGAGTGTAGTACTTTTACAATGAACTAACCATCTATTTGCCACTTCTACAAAATAATATACTCTTAGTTCTTCCAAAAGATCATAAGAATATCCTTACTATCGTCCAATGATCATCTTATAAATCATTGTGGTATATGCTCATAACATTTAGAGCATAGGACATATCTGGATTTGTACATATCACAGTATGATTGATATAAATACTCTTTGTGATTTCATACATCAAGTATCAATCTATACTTGAATCTTTGTTTCACTTACCAAGTGTCAATACACTTGAATATATCACCAATATTGAACTCATTCAATCCTTTCTGTGCGACAAGAACCTTTCTTGTAGTTTCTATATTGAACTCATTCAATACATCATCTATGTACTTTCGGCACAACCATACTAGCGTCTATTGATGCCAAATATTTGGGTTTTGCCTAAGTCTTTCATCGGGATGAAATTCATAATATGTGTTAATAAAAGATACATCATTTCCAATCAACAATATGTCTTCCACATAATGTATTAGAAACATGTCTTAGCGCTCCCACTTAATTTCTTGCAAATGCAAGCATCTTCATCATCTCCGACGAATTTAAACTCCTTTAACAGTTTCATCATAGTGAAGATTCCAACTCCGCGATGCTTACTTCAACCATTGAAGTTTGCATATGCTTTAGCATCCTTTTAATTAACAAAACCCTATGGACCGTGTTATGCACATGTCCTAGGTAACAATTCTATTAGAAGAACTTGTTTTGTTTATTCAACTACCACATAACAAAATTATATGTAGTGGTTGCTACATTAATCCGTCTAGACTAAATATCGCTATGAAAGATCAAATCTTGTCACAGTCAACCTTTGAACATTGTTGTGAACTCTTTCCCAACATGTCGAATATTTCATAGATGTGAAACATCCATGTCTATTTCTTTATAGATCCAAACACGACTATAAGGTCTTACACCTTTCTCGAGGGTCCTTCAAGTTCAAAACTTGATTTCTCATGTATGGAACTATCACGGATTTTATGGCTTCAAGCCATTTTATGGAGTCAGGGCCCATCATCGCTTCTTTGCATGTAGCCCGTTCATTATTTTCAAATAATGATTCAACCCTCAAATCTTGGTATTTGATTGTTTACCCGACCTACTTGGTTCAATAGAAACTTTGACCTCCGTAACCACAACTTTTGAGGCACGTGAGCCATGAGCATTGTTGCTGCCTCCGGAACACTTTTCGGTGCTGTGCAACTTTGCACATATAGCTAAGGTTCTTTTAACCTTATCAAAGTTCTATTGTCCTTCCACTTATCTTTTCACGAAAAATTCCTTCTCAAAGAAACTTGCCGTTCTAAGCAACAAACACTTTTGTCTCCGATGTTTATGGAGGAACAGTTATTCGAAATAACATACAAAGACAGGTTCATCCGACTTTGGCTGCAAACATCTTTATCATGCATAGCATACCAATGTTTAAGAAAGGACAACTTGGGTTTTATCCCAAACCATAACTTATATGGTGTCAATTCAACGGATTATGATGAAGCTCTTTTCAGTGGAAAAAACGATAGTCTCTAAAGCTTTTAATCTTTAAAATATAATGGCAGTTTTATGAATTACACCTTTGATCTTACCATGTCAAACAAGGTTTAATTACATATCTCGAACGCTCCATACTCTTATGGTGTTTCGGAAAATGCAAATCCACGGAACGATTCCTTAAATCTTGGGTGTTTTATGCTAAACTTGTAACTCAAATATCTTCCTTTATGATCTCATCATAAACTTTTTATATTCTTGTTACAATGATTTTGCACTTCATCTTGAAAGTCTTTGAACTTTTCAAATGTTTCATACTTCATCCTTATTAAGTAAATATTCATATATTCACTCAAATTTTCGGAGAAAGCATATGAAGTTGAAATCCATCGCTCTTGACTACACATAATGGACTTCATACAACCATATGTACAAATTCCAATAAGCTAGTCATTCGTTCCCTTTTGGCCTATGAACGAAGTTTTAATTATCTCTAGGAAATTTTTACAAGCGTCATTTGATCAAAATCAAAAGACTACAAAATTCCATCCACATGGAGTTTCTTCATGTTTTCTTTCCAATATAATTTAAACGGCGATTTCACTTCCTAAGTGATCTTTCAATCAATTTGCCGTTCAACATTTTTAGCACTAGTTTTATGGATGTGATTTCTCCAACGAGATATGTAAATCATCCATCTTTTATGGACTAAGACAATTATTTGAACAACCCTTTTGTTCTCATAATACCTGATAAAACAAATCTTGAAGCCAAGCTTTGATGTTTAACGAGCAACACAATAACCCTTTATTTGTTCTCGATGAACATCCTCACATATTCATTTGCTAGTTACTTAGGCCATTGTAGTTCATGAATTGTGTTGTTTCGTATGACGATTCATACCAACAAATTCAGTATCCAATACTCAAGAACTACATTGTTTAAGCAGCAAAGAATACAACCATAACATGTATATCCTCTATATACCTAAGCTGAAAACGTCTAGTCTTTTCTTTTCTGCCATATATTTATGAGATTCTCTTTCAGTATTTACTTTTCTGTTTAAAATAATCTATCATCAATAGTGGAGCCATACACATGACACATAGTCCAAAGTGCGTATAGTTAAATACAAATATCTTTGTACCATCATCAAATGTTTGGTGTTATTTCAAATTCCTTTCTTTAGTAATCTCTTGGTGTAGTAAACATTTTACCTACATCAAATATTCACCCTTATCATGGAATTATTCATGATCAAGCTACTTTTAGCTTATAACGGTGAATCACGAGTATAATGTTGCTCTCCAAAACCTTTTGGAGGATTAGGACAACTAGTGTCTCCAACCTTTTGTAAATTCTCATCAAATATGAGAACATAAACTTTGCAATACTATACTCTATCATGTTGTAAACAAAATATTGTTTCAGACATCGCAATATCTTCCACATATGATGGTTTCTGAAACAATTCTTTCAGCTCCTAGATAACCTTGATATTAAAACAATCTTTTGAATATCAAGAATCACGGAGATAAACATGATACTCATATACCAACACTGGAATTTATTACTCTTGATTTAATACCAATTATTAAACTTCATGGAGTAACCGGAACTTACTGAAAGTTTGCAATAGGACTTTTAAACTTTAGATTAACACTTCAAAATAATACGATACCAGTTCGTAAAGTAACTAACCAGAATTCTATAGTTCTATCATCTCAATTAAAACTAAGCGCAAGGTGGTAAACGGATGCCAATGACTACAACAACTATGCAAATTCACTTTGATTTAATTTATGATAAATAGTGTTCAACTTTTAATCATATTGCTGTCGAACTCCCACTCAAAACAATATCCCTCACATTGTTTTAGTGATCACACGAACCAAATCCACCACATCAAAACCGATCATCACGAGAGTTAATGTAGCTTCAATGGCGAACAATCAACATGTTCATCATATCTACTATATGACTCATGCTTTACCTTTCGGTGATCCGTGTTCCGAGGCCATGTCTGTACATGCTAGGCTCGTCAAGATCAAACCTTAGCTTCCGCATGAGCAAATCTGGCTTGTTCACGTTGTATACACTCGCAGAATCTAACACACCCGATCATCACGTGGTGCTTCGAAACAACGAGATTTAGCAACGGTGCTTACTAAGGATGAACACTTTAAAAACTTGAAATTGTGTGCTTGAGGGATCATCTTATAATGCTACCGTCGTGAACTAAACAATACAAGATGCATAAAAGGATTAACATCACATGCAATTCATAATATGTGATATGATATGGCCTTTCTTCTTGTGCTTCCGATCTCCATCTTCAAGCACGAACATGATCTCCATCATCACCGGTGTGGTGTCAAGTTCAATGGCGCCGCTTCATGGTTGTCTTCCACCAGCATCAACTATTACAACTACTTTGAATAATAGACACGCAGGACTTAATGGAAACAACCATATGGCTCCTGCCGGTTGCCAACTTACAATAAGGAACATTGCATACATCATATATAATCACAATCATGGCCATACTCATCATTCCATCATACCAACTCTAATTTTCTTTGCATGTTTTACGTGGTTTGGGGCTTTCAATAAGTGTCGTTCTAACTTACGAACAAGAACCACAACATTGATACTAGTATTGTCAATCACCCGTTGTAAATTTAATCTTAACTGTGTTGGGAGAAACAGGCACCCGCAAAGCCACTTATGCAATACAAGTTGCATGTCAAGCGTGGAGCAAGTCTCATGAACGATGTCATGTAAGGTTAGCCCGGACCGCTTCATCCCACCATCCCGCAAGATGCAAAGTACACAAGAAGCAATCGACAACAAAAGCATCAACGCCCACAATGACCATTGTGTTCTACTCGTGCAACAGATCTACATATAGACACGGCTCTGATACCACTGTAGGGGTTCGTAGCATGGAAAAAAAATTCTACCGCATGAACACACAATCAAGATCTATCTAATAGATTGTAGCAACGAGTTAATAGAATACTAACCCTCGAAGATCCAAAGCGGTTAACGAGAGCAGATTCTCGTGGATGATGTAGTCGTACACTTCCGATCTCAAGATCGCGTAGACAATCCTTCCGGCGATGCATTCTAGCAGCGCTTCCGCAGTCGGTCACACGTTTGGTACTCGATGAAGACCTTCCTCTCCCTTGTTCCAGCAGGCAGCGGAGGTTGTAGCACTCTCCTCACGATTCCGGCAGCATGACGGCGTGGTACCGGAAGTAGAGGCGAGATCTCGCAGGACTTCGCCTTAAGCCGGAGTGAGTATGGTGGAGTATGAGAGAGGCCTTGGCGATATACGGTTTAGAGGGCACCAAGGGGAGGGCTTGGTCGGCGGCTAGGGTTTGGGGAAACCCTAACTCACCGAGTTTAGAGGAGGCCCTAGGCGGCGGCTTGGAGGTGGCCGGTGACTTAGAGGCTAGGGTTTAGGTGTGTCAGGGTAGGCGGGAGCCCTACCCCTTCTTTTATAGGTGGGAGGGAGGCGGCTAGGAGGAGGGAGTCCTCCTCCAACTCCTCCTCCTTGGCCGGCGGGTGGAGGGAGTGGGACTTCCTCCCCAATTAGGTTTCCTACTTCCCTCCACCAAGCAAACGTGTCGTTTGACTTTTCAAATTGGCGTTTGACTTTCAAACTAGGATTTGATTTCTCCCTTTATTTTGCCCAGCCAAGTGACCTAGTACATGATGCAACCATTCCACATTGTCATGACACATTCATGTACCCTTCCCCTCCGGAGTGCCGGACCTTCCAGACTTTCTAGAACATTCCTGGTGAAAACACCGGAATCATTCCCGAACTCCGAAAGAGGACTTTCCTTATATGAATCTTATTCTCTGGACCATTCCGGATCTCTTCGTGATATCCCGGATCCCATCTGAGACTCCGAACAACATTCGGTCTCTTTACTCATCATTCCATAACTACGGTTCGTGAATTATGCGGACATGACCGAGACACTTCTCCGATCAATAACCAATAGAGGAATCTGGAAATTCATATGGCTCCCACATATTTCTACGATTACTTTGCGATTGAATGAACCACTTACATACGATACCAATTTCCCTTTGTCTCATGATAGTTTACTTATCCGAGGTTTTGATCGTCGGTATCTCTGCATACCTAGTTCAACCTCGTTACTGATAAGTACTCTTTTCTCGTTCCCATGATATGTGATCCCTTGTGAGCCAGTCACATGCTTGCAAGATAATTGGATGACATTCCACCGAGAGGGCCTAGAGTATATATATCCGTCATATGGATGGACAAATACCACTCTTGATCCATGTGCCTCAACACATACTTTCCAAACACTCAATGCCACCTTTATAGCCACCCAGTTACGGTGTGGTGTTTGATGTCATCAAAGCATCCTTCCGGTGATGGTGATTAGCATGATCTCATGGTCGAAGGAATTAGGTTACTATGTATCAGAAAGCATATAGCAAATGAACTATATTAAATGACTTGATCTTTATGCTACGCTTATCTATAGGAGTATGTCCATCACATCATTCTCCTAATGATATGATCCTGTTGTTAATAAAATCTCTATGTTCATGGTCAGGAAACCATGATCATATATTAACCAACAAGCTAGTTTAACAAGAGGCTTTACTAGGGACTCTTTTATGTTTACAAATCACACAAGTATTAATGTTTCCGGTTAATACAATTATAGCATGGTTTGTAAACATTTATCATAAGTATGAAGATATGATAATAACCACTTTATTATTGCCTCTTGGGCATATCTCCAACACACCTCCATAAGAAAGAACCATATCCTTATTTCTTCTCAAGTACTTAAGGATGTTTTTGACCGCCGTCCAATGATCCACTCCTGGATCACTTTGATATCTGCTAGTCAAACTAACAGCATATGCAATGTCGGGTCTAGTACATAGCATGGCATACATTAGAGTTCCTATGGCTGAGGCATAGGGAGTCTTACTCATCCTTTCTCTAACTTCTGTCGTTGCTGGACTTTGAGTTTTACTCAAGGTCGTATTGGGAAACATGAGCAAGAACCCTTTCTTGCTATCTTCCATTCCAAACCTCTTTAGAACTTTTTCCAAATATGTACTTTGTGGCAATGATATTAGGCGTCTCGATCTATCTCTATAAATCTTTATGCCTAGTATGTAAGCTGCCTCGCCAAGATCTTTAATTGAAAAACTATTATTCAAATATTCTTTGACACTATTAAGAAGGTCTACATCATTCCCAATCAACAATATGTTATCTACATATAGTATTAAGAATGCTACAGAGCTCCCACTCACTTTCTTGTAAATACAAGCTTCTCCATCAGTTCGTATAAAACCAAAACTTTTGATTACCTTATCAAAATGTTGATTCCAACTTCGGGATGCCTTCTTCAATCCATATATGGACCGTTGAAGTTTGCACACTTTGTTATCATCTTTAGGATCGACAAAACCTTTGGGTTGCATCATATACAACTCTTCATCAATGTCTCCATTGAGGAACGCTGTTTTGACATGCATCTGCCATATCTCATAATCATAATATGCAGCGATTGCTAACATAATCCTCACAGACTTTAGCTTCGCTACTAGTGAGAAAGTCTCATCGTAGTCAACTCCTTGAATTTGTCGAAACCCTTTTGCGACAAGTCGAGCTTTATAGACAGTAACATTACCATCAACATCTGTTTTATTCTTGAAAATCCATTTGTTCTCGACAGCCTTCTGGCCATCCGGTAAGTCCACCAAAGTCCATACTTGGTTTTCGTACATGGATCCAATCTTGGATTTCATGGCTTCTTTCTATTTATTGGAATCTGGGCTCATCATCGCTTCCTCATATGTCGCAGGGTCATCGGTGTTGTCCACCAACATGACACTCATAACGGGGTCATACCAATCAGGAGTGGTACGAGTTCTAGTTGACCTGCGAGGTTCTGTAGCAACTTCAACCGAAGTTTCATGATCATCATCATTAGCTTCCTCTCTTATTGGTGTAGGCGCCACAGGAACTACTTCCGGTGCTGCACTACTCGCAAGTTTGAGAGAAGGTTCAACAACCTCGTCGAGTTCTACTTTCCTTCTAGTCATTTCTTTCGAGAGAAATTCCTTCTGTAGAAAGGATCCATTCTTAGCAACGAAGATTTTTCCCTCGGATCTATGATAGAAGGTATACCCAATAGTTTCCTTCGGGTATCCTATGAAGACGCATTTTTCCGCTTTGGGTTCAAGCTTGTCCGGCTGTAACTTCTTTACATAGGCTTCGCAACCCCAAACTTTAAGGAACGACAATTTAGGTTTCTTCCCAAACCACAATTCATACGGTGTCGTTTCAACGGATTTAGATGGTGCCCTATTTAAAGTGAATGCGGCTGTTTCTAATGCATAACCCCAAAACGATAGCGGTAAATCTGTAAGTGACATCATAGAACGAACCATATCTAAGAGAGTTCAATTACGACGTTCGGACACACCATTACACTGTGGTGTTCCCGGCGGTGTTAATTGTGAAAGTACTCCGCATTTCCTTAAATGCTCGCCAAACTCGTAACTTAGATATTCACCTCCACGATCACAACGTAGAAATTTAATCTTCTTGTTATGTTGATTCTCCACCTCACTTTGAAATTCCTTAAACTTCTCGAAAGTTTCGGACTTATGTTTCATGAAATAGATATACCCATATCTACTCAAGTCATCCGTGAAGGTAAGAACATAACGATAACCACCGTGCGATGCTACACTCATTGGACCACACACATCGGTATGTATGATTTCCAACAAGTCCGTAGCTCGCTCCATCATACCAAAAAATGGAGTCTTAGTCATTTTACCCATCAGACATGCTTCGCATCTTTCAAGTGATTCGAAATCAAGTGATTCAAGAAGTCCATAGGAATGGAGTTTCTTCATACGCTTCACTCCAATGTGACCAAGACGATAGTGCCACATATAGGTCGAGTTATCGCTCAATTTCAAACGTTTAGCTTCAATGTTATTAATATGTGTATTTCCACTATCGAGATTCAATAAGAATAGACCATCTATCAAAGGTGCATGTGCATAAAACATATTACTCATATAAATCGAACAACCATTATTCTCGGACTTAAACAAGTAACCGTCTCGCAATAAACATGATCCCGATATAATGTTCATGCTCAACGCAGGCACCAAATAACAATTATTTAAGTATAAAACTAATCCCGATGGTAGATGAAGAGGTAGCGTGCCGACCGAGATCACATCAACCTTTGATCCATTTCCAACGCGCATCATCACCTCGTTCTTCGCTAGCTTCCGTTTATTCTGTAGCACCTGTTTCGAGTTACAAATATGAGCAACCGAACCAGTATCAAATACCTAGGAACTACTACGAGTACTAGTGAGATACACACCAATAACATGTATATCGGATATACCTTTCTTCTTGATGTTGCCGTTCTTCAAATCCGCCAAGTACTTTGGGCAATTCCGCTTCCAGTGACCCTCTCCCTTGCAGTAAAAGCACTCAGTATCAGGCTTAGGTCCAGCCTTGGTCTTCTTCGCCGGCGCAGCAACTTTCTTACCACCCTTCTTGAAGTTTCCCTTTTTCTTAGACTTGCCTTTCTTGAATTTGGTGGTCTTATTGAACAACAACACTTGATGCTCTTTCTTGATCTCCACTTCTGCAGATTTCAACATGGAGAAGAGTTCTGGCAACGTCTTGTTCATGCTTTGCATATTGTAGTTCATCACAAAGTTCTTATAACTTGGTGGCAGTGATTGAAGGACACGATAAATCCCCAAAGCATTAGGAATCACTATACCCAAACTTTGGAGTTTGTTTGCGTGCCCAGACATCTTAAGCACGTGCTCACTGACGGATCTGCCCTCTTCCATCTTGCAGTTAAAGAACTTTTCAGAAGCCTCATAACTCTCAACTGCCGCGTGAGCCACAAATATCATTTTGAGTTCACGAACAATATCATGTGGGTCATGGTTCTCAAACCTTTTCTGAAGCTCCGATTCCAAACCATACAATATAGCACACTGAACTGTGGAGTACTGATTCTTTCGAGTGAGGTAAACATTCTTTACTTCATCGGTAGCAGTAGCTGCAGGCGGTTCACCCAGCGGTGCATCCAGCACATAGGTCAAATTAACAGCATTGAGGACAATCCTCAAATTGCGGAACCAATCCGCGAAGTTGCTTCCATTGTTTTTCAACTTTTCTTTCTCTAGGAACGCATTAAAATTGATGGTAGGGGCCGCCATTGATCTACAACATATTTGCGATAGTTTAGACTAAGTTTATGACAAATTGAGTTCTAATTAATAGTTAAATTAATCTAGGTGAACTCCCACTCAAAACAATATCCCTCACATTGTTTTAGTGATCACACGAACCAAATCCACCATATCAAAACCGATCATCACGAGAGTTGATGTAGATTTAGTGGCGAACAATCAACATGTTCATCATATCTACTATATGACTCATGTTTTACCTTTTGGTGATCCGTGTTCCGAGACCATGTCTGTACATGCTAGGCTCGTCAAGATCGAACCTTAGCTTCCGCATGAGCAAATCTGGCTTGCTCACGTTGTATACACTTGCAGAATCTAACACACCCGATCATCACGTGGTGCTTCGAAACAACAAGCTTTAGCAACGGTGCTTACTAAGGATGAACACATTAAAACTTGAAATTTGTGTGCTTGAGGGATCATCTTATAATGCTATCGTCGTTAACTAAGCAATACAAGATGCATAAAGGATTAACATCACATGCAATTCATAATATGTGGTATGATATGGCATTTTCTTCTTGTGCTTCTGATCTCCATCTTCAAGCACGAACATGATCTCCATCATCACCGGTATGGCGTCAAGGCCAATGGGGCTGCTTCATGGTTGTCGTCCACCAGCTTCAACTATTACAACTACTTGAATAGACACGCGGGTCTTAACAAAATTTAAAGACAACCATATGGCTCCTGTCGGTTGCCAACTTACAATAAGGAACATTGCATACATCAAATATATCACAATCATGGCCATATCACATCACAGCACACCCCTGCAAAACAAAGTTAGACGCCTCTAATTTTCTTTGCATATTTTACGTGGTTTAGGGCTTTCAAAAAGTGTCGCTCTAACTTACGAACAAGAACCACAACGTTGATGTTTGAACTATCAAGTGCCCGTTGTAAATTGGATCTATACTATAATGGGAGAGACAGACACCCGCAAAGCCACTTATGCAATACAAGTTGCATGTTGAGCGTGGAGCAAGTCTCATGAACGATGTCATGTAAGGTTAGCCCGGGCCGCTTCATCCCATCATACCGCAAGATGCAAAGTACACAAAAAGCAATTGATAATAAAAGCACCACCGCCCACAATGACCATTGTGTTCAACTCGTGCAACAGATCTACATATAGACACGGCTCTGATACCACTGTAGGGGTTCGTAGCATGGAAAACAAAAAATTTCTACCGCATGTAAACAAACAATCCAAGATCTATCTACTAGATTGTAGCAACGAGTCGATAGAGGAACTCGCCCTCGAAGATTCCAAAGCGGTTAACGAGAGCAGATTCTCGTGGGTGATGTAGTCGTACTCTTGCCAATCTCAAGATCGCGTAGACGATCCTTCCGGCGCTGCGTTCCGGCAGCGCTTCCGCAGTCGGTCACACGTTCGGTACTCGATGAAGACCTTCCTCTCCCTTGTTCCAGCAGGCAGCAGAGGTTGTAGCACTCTCCTCGCGATTCCGGCAGCATGACGGCGTGGTGTCAGAAGTAGAGGAGAGATGTCGCTTGGCTTCGCCTTAAGCCGGAGCGAGTATGGTGGACTATGAGAGAGGCCTTGGTGATCTAGGGTTTAGAGGCACCAAGGGGGGAGCTTGGCCGGCGGCTAGGGCTTGGGGAAGCCCCAACTCGCCGAGTTGGAGGGGAAACCCTAGGCGGCGGCGGCTGCTGCACTTGGAGGTGAAGGCGCGCAGGAGCTAGGGTTTTAGGTGTGAGGGAGAGGGGCCGCCCTTCCCCTCCTTATATAGGTGGGAGGGCACGTCTTGGGAGGAGGGAGTTCTCCCCCAAGTCGGCTTCCTTGGCCGGCGGGTGGAGGGAGGAGACTTCCTCCCCAAGTAGGTTTCCTACTCTCCCTCCACCAAGCAAACTTGTCGTTTGACTTTTCAAATTGGCGTTTGACATTCAAACTAGGATTTGATTTCTCCCTTTATTTTGCCCAGCCAATTGACCTAGTATATGATGCAACCATTCCATATTGTCATGACACATTCATGTACCATTCCCCTCCAGAGTGTCGGACCTTCTGGACCCTTCTAGAACATTCCTGGTGAAAACACCGGAATCATTCCCGAACTCCGAAATAGGACTTTCCTTATATGAATCTTATTCTCCGGACCATTCCGGATCTCCTCGTGATATCCCGGATCCCATCCGAGACTCCGAACAACATTCGGTCTCTTTATCATCATTCCATAACTACTCAACAACATCGAATCCGTAAGTGTGTCTCCCTACGGTTTGTGAATTATGCGGACATGATCGAGACACTTCTCCGATCAACAACCAATAGAGGAATCTGGAAATTCATAAAGCTCCCACATATTTCTACGATTACTTTGCGATCGAATGAACCACTTACATACGATACCAATTTTCCTTTGTCTCACGATAGTTTACTTATCCGAGGTTTTGATCGTCGGTATCTCTGCATACCTAGTTCAACCTCGTCACATGCTTGCAAGCTAATTGGATGACATTCCATCGAGAGGGCCCAGAGTATATCTATCCGTCATATGGATGGACAAATCCCACTCTTGATCCATGTGTCTCAACCCATACTTTCCGAACACTCAATGCCACCTTTATAGCCACCCAGTTACGATGTGGTGTTTGATGTCATCAAAGCATCCTTCCGGTGATGGTGATAAGCATGATCTCATGGTCGAAGGAATTAGGTTACTATGTATCAGAAAGCTTATAGCAATTGAACTATTAAAATGACTTGATCTTTTTGCTACGCTTATCTATGGGAGTATGTCCATCATACCATTCTCCTAATGATATGACCTTGTTATTAACAACATCTCAAATGCTCATGATCAAGAAACCATGATCATCTATTAATCAACAAGCTAGTATTATAAAGAGGCTTTACTAGGGACTCTAATTTAGTTTACAAATCACACAAGTATTAATGTTTATGGTTAATACTGTTATAGCATGAATGTAACCATTTATCATAAACACAAAGATATAATAATAACTACATTTATTATTGCCTCTAGGGCATATCTCCAACAAAACTTTGGTGCTTAACTCATCCAACACTTTCGCCGCCAATGTGCTGCTTCCACTGGGGACATCCACGGTGGAGGCTTGATCACTCAGATCGCCTACACAAGTGGATTTATCATGCCACAGGAAAGGGTCGTAGCAGGAAGTAAGACGTTGGATGATATTCACATGGCTAGCACCAGATTCATGGTGGTCTATAGACCCCAACGCTCCCTTCGTGCTTATAAGTTTTATTTTGGACCTAATGGTGATCTCCACCAAGTTTTCTTCCTTTTTTCCAAGCTTTTGGTTTGACATATAAACAGAGTTGGGTCCTCACAGAAGAGGAGTTCCCGCATGCACTGATCCTCTTAGGGAGGATTACACCGCCAGGAGGTCATACCAACTGGGAAGAGGCATCAGCTGGCCAACGACAGCAAGGGCAAGGAGGAAAGGAATGGAACACAGGAGGATCGAACGATTATGGCCAGCAGCACCACCACAATCAGCCTTTACCTCAGTAGCAACAAGGTATTCCTCAACCATAGCCGGGATTCAACTATGTCCCGGGGAGTAATCTTGACCAGGTCGTACATCGCATAGACAACATTAAAAATACATTACATGATACGAATGCCAACATAGTTGATCACACCCAAAACTTCACTTCATTTTTGACTGGTTTTTCGAACCACTACCCGAAATTCCCGTACCAACAGCCGCCACCCAGAAACGATGGCAACTATTGATTCAGATAGGCCAAGATCCTAAGCTTGGGGAGGATTGATTCCTCCTACCTTTTTGCATTCATATTTTCCATTTTTCTTTTGATTTATTTTCATTCTTTTTCACGTTTATTTTCAGTTTTGCATCGAACAAAATAAAAAGAAAAATATTAGACTAGATTTTATCGTCACTTGTGCAAATTTCTCTCTGGTCTCACTCGTTCTTTTGCAGGTTATGCTTTCCTAGTGACTCAGCTATAAAGATCAACACGATGAGTCGGCTCAAGCAAGGGGCAAGCAAGCAAGAGGAGGTATCACATTCTCGTTTTCCCTTTTTATGTAAGTTTATTTTTGAACATTTTATGTTTGTTCGGTTGCACTTAAGTCCTACTCCACATGTAACTCGTTATCTTTTAAGGCTTGACCTCAAAAGTTTTTGTAACTGCTTTGGTTAAGACTTGCGACAATTGGTATCAGTTTGAAAAACAACCATCTGGATTAAAATCCAAAACTTTTGAGAACAATAAAAAGTGTTCATCGACAACTTTGGTGCCATGTTTTTATCTTAAGGGTTTAATCTTAGTAGTACTCAACCCCACATACCGATCGTTGACTTGATGATACCTTCTGAAAATGAATTGTTTGATGGAATGAACTTTTTATGTTGGGAGAGGGAGATGCTAAACTTGTTTTACCCTGATGAAAAATAGAGATAAGAAATAATTCTATGTTTCTCATACACACCTTTGGGAACAACTCTGCTGGCTTACGAACGATCTATGGTATAACCTCGGATTTCGGCTATGAGTTGATGACATGAGTGGCACATGTGTCGCTATATGGAAAAAAGTATTAGTATTCCCAAAAGGTTGTGTAAGCATTTTATAAAAATCAAATAATCATTGATCCTTGAAAAGGAGAAGAAATATATGAGCTAAAAATATTCTATACTTTGCTAGAGCTTTGGCATCACCTCACCACCTAAAATGAATAATTAGAGTTCTTGAAAAACAAGGAAAAGAAGAGGTCTTTGATATCCACAATTATTGAAGTGGGTGTTAATGAAAAAGTTCTAAGATTATCCTTCTTTTGACATCTACTTGTGCACCCTTAATTTTGACACAAAGCAACCTCGCTTAAAAACATTTTACTCTGATAACAAGAGAGGCACTAAAGAAAAATTGATCTACAAACCCAGCCAAAATTTTGACAATCTCATTTGGGTCTTTAAGAATTATTAGCTATCAAGTTATTTGCGTCTAGGGATTGAACTTAAGTGCAAATGTTTAGATATATTATGTTCATGATCAAGGTTGCAGGATTTCAGACAATGGAATATGATACAACCTCGAACTTGTAAGGCCTTTTTCCTTGATTCAATTCCTCACTATTATTCATTATAGCTTTGTCACTCGAGGGAGAGTAACAACTAAACTTGGGGATGTTGATACCTCCCAATTTTATGACTTTTTCAATTTATTTTCCTCTTGTTTATTGTCGGATTTCACTGAAGATTCCCTTTTCCACTAATGTTAATGTCATGATTAGCGAATCATTGGTTTCTTCTGATGGTTTTCAGGTAATAAGCATTTATTAAAGATCTAATGGAATTTATGAGCTAATTACATCAAAAGAAGCTAATCCTCAATTGGAGTCCCTTTCAATGTAGGCGTGTAGTGCGTGTAATGACCGGGGTATGGTGGGAACACTCCCGTACCGCCCTCCCGTACTACATGCCAGTGGATCAGCTATATCAATAGAATCAACTTTCGTGAAGGGGAGACGAAGAAAAAGATAACACAGCCGCTGCCAAACTTATCAGAGAGAAGAGATCAGATCTAGAAGAGGAGAACAACATCGCCTTGTTCCTTGACGATCTCCACCTCTCCAACATACACCCCATCATCATTTAGAGAGAGATAGAGATATTGGCAATTGTATGATTAGGGTTTGATACTTTGATCTACCTTTGGTTTGTATTTGATTTGATCTTTGAGTACTATTGTGGTTTGCTACAATAACTTTCAGATGATTTTCGTTTGCAATACAATTATACCTTTGATTTGTCTCCTTCTCACGTCTGAGTAAATCCCCATAGGCGTGGGAGATGTAGGGAATTTGTGATATATGTCATACCTCCTTTCTATCCATCCATTTGTGATTGTTGTAATGATTATTAATCTGTGAGAATGATTATCTATGTTTGCCTAATGCTTGTTATCTAATTTAAGGGCCTGGGTAACATGATCTAAAGATATCATAGGTATGAACTTGTGTGCTAACGAATTGGAGACGTCGAGTGACACGGCCGATATCAATGAGGAGTTAGCATCACTCGAGAACAACAAGGAACCATCAAGATTAAAGCCTTGATCTAGTTGCAAGACCTTAAATTAAATGATGTGCTAACCATTGCTGTGGTAACAGATAGAAGGATCATTGACAATGGAAATAATTGGCCATGAGGACTCCTAGTCGGTATACGGGGTTGCTTTCCTACTCACTTACAAATAAGAAATATCACAATTGCTTATTCTGCTTTATTCATTTGGCATGTTCACTATCATCATGAACCATTTCTCTCAGCGCCTATTTTCTCATCTGCAGGAACTCCACTCTCATTTCCGGTCTTTCCTTTTATGCAATTTATTCTTATTTATTCCCTATGCAAGTTTTCTCTATCTTTTACTCACAACCCTCCATCATAAACAACTGTGGTTAATTCACTCAAGACTTATGACACCTTGGGTGTGACAGAAACGCCGCCTAAAAGCACTTGCTGAAGCTCCTTGTTAGGATCGATATAAAAACTGAAATTAATACTTCCATGAAAACATTCTCTAACGAACATGTGCACTTGCAGGCCATCACTAACCAACGAATAGAAACCTCCGCCGGCGGGAGTCCGTGGTCCGCCACACCTCCATAGCCTCAAGGCCACCGGAGAAGGAGCGGACCGGCGGCGTCACAACATCAAATATACATAACTATATTTATAAACATGTACGCAAGTTCATATTGTCAAAACTCAACAAAACATTCAATTTCATGGTTTAAACATTCAAAAAAGATTTGGAATTGGGTGCTATCCTTGATTCCAACAACAAATTATATGCTCATCCAAACAGCGGAATTGAAATGGAGACCATTTCCTTTCCATCACTGATATAGAATTTCAGTCGATATATGTGGTTGATATATTAATATAGTTGGACGAGAGCCTCTTTCAAGAAGAGAACGGCTGCTACATTCTAACACGATACTTGGAATCCAAAGCTAATAAAACAGTACAAATATTAGAAGAGGTAAAAAAAAGGCACAACTTTAATTAAATATGGTGAACATTGTTAACTAGGGTAATTACTTGATGGGGATATGCCTACCGGGGTATACCCAGCAGGACGTTTCCGACTGGCCCAGGAACTGGCGAGTGGGCCTGCAAGACGGCGACTGGATCAAGGCCCGGTGTGGATCCAAGCGACTGGAAGCTGAAGGCCCAGGCAAGTAGATAGGCCCAGTCGGATTAGGTTAAACGAGTACCGAAGCCTTAACTGATTCGGTTGAGATATGTAAACCCTAGGGGGAGGTGAGTCTATATAAACCTCCCTACAGGGCGTGTAGAGGCACATTCCATCATACACCCAAGCGACTCGCCGCCTAGCCGCCGAGCTCGCCCCATTGTAACACCATCATAATACAATCTAGCAGGAGTAGGTCTTTACCCTCCGGGGGGCCGAACCTGGGTAAAACCCTGTGTCTCCGCCCTCATCTCGCACCGTAGATGGTTGTCCGCCCTTGCCCCTCGTTCTACTACTCGCTGCTGATTGCAGCATCTGCCGTGACCATTCCCACGACAGTGGCGCCCACCGTGGGGCCTGGCCGGTCTGGCCGGTGTTCTGCGGCGAGATCCAATCTGCCCATCAACGAGTCGGTCGCCACCGGACGCATGATAGCGATCGGTGATATGCTCCAGATCTTGCCGAGCAGCTACGTCCCGGCGGCGCGACCCATCACGCACAACATGATCTTGCCAGTAGGCACGATCATCCTCTTCGTCGGCCTCACCGACGTCATCGTCTCGGAGGACTCGGCTCTCATCCGCGAGTCGCCGCCACGCGACCGGCTCTCCGAGAGCCAGGTCCGCACGATCCATCGCCTCGCCTCCGAGTATAACTCGGCCCACAGCAACGTGGCCGAAAACTCCGCGGCCGCAGAAGACGCGGCCCTCAACGACGACGCCGATTCGGCGACCCCGGCATCACTCGCCGGATCCATCACCGCGGCTTCACCCGCGGGCTCCATTAACCAGGTCTCCAACATGGGAGACTTCGAGGATCCGTCCATCCTTGGGATCTTCGACTTCGACTCCGGGTCGGAAAACTCCGCCGATCTCCGCGACGGGACCGGTCGCCACGCCGCGACCTACATGGCGACTGGCACCGATCCGCTGGAGGATCCCTTCTCCACCCCGATCCCTCCCAACGCCACGGCAACGGAGGTCGAGGAACTCTGCCTGAAGCTGGCGGAGGCAGTCCGCAAAGAGCAAGCCGAGCGCGAAAAATTTCGCCACGAGCAGGTGACGGCGCAGGAGCTGTCACGCTACCACCAGCAGCGAATCAGGTCACGCCTGAACCCCACCGTCTAGGGGCACGCCCTGAACTTTGACAACGAGAATGACCCGACCCGCGTGGCTGAGCGCGCGATCTGCGAGAACGCGCCACCAGGAGGAAGCGCCCGGCTCCCACCAGGGTCGACAGCGATGGGCGCCCCACCTCCACCCAACCGCACACCCCCCAGGGATCAGCCGCGGATAGTGGTCTTCTCACGGGAGCGAGACGCGAATGGCCTACCACTGTTCTCCACCCCGATGGACAACCTCGTGGCGGGCCGAGCAGCGGCCGACATCACGGCCACTGGTGACGGCACCCTACAGATCCAGTACGTCAGGGCCCTGCTCGCAAAGGCGGTCGAGCAGCAAAACGCAGGCGCCGACTCACAGGGTCGGGTGTACTCGCGTTCTTCGGGCAGCAGAGCGGCCTCCCATTGGCGGCAAACAACCTCAACTGCCTGCCACCAGAGCCACTGCAGCTCCAACATCGACCCGCGAACGCGGCACTCTCCACCAACGACCCCAGGCTAGCGACCAACTTCGTCGCCGCCAACGGTCAGCCCATCGACGCCCGCACCCACATCATCAACAACCAAAGCTGGCGCGCACGCCAGCCCGATGAACTACGACACACCCTAACCAATCGCCGCGACGGCAAGCCGATGGGGTCGCTAAGCCGACTCGGGCCCAGGTGCTTCGGACCGATGATCCGAGGCGAAAAGTACCCGGCGAACTTCAAGGCGCCGAAGGAAATAGAGAAGTACGACCCTTCGTACGACCCTTCCATGTGGCTGGATACATACCTCATGGCGATGGAGATCGCTGGCCACACCGACCTGCTAGCCGCCCATTACCTCCCCTTGATGATGGAGGGGGCGTGCAGGCAGTGGATCAACACCCTCCCCCAGGACAGCATCGACTCCTGGGAGGAGATGGGCGACGCCTTCGTCAGGCACTTCGAGTGCTCCTACACCCGCGCCACCACCATCGAGGACCTGGAGCGATGCGTCCAGGGACCCCGCGAGTCGACCCGCAACTGGGTCCAGCGGTGGCAAGAACTATGGTACAACGCGGTCGGCATCCACCCGGACACCGCGATCCATTGTTTCAAGACCTCGTGCCGCTACGAGCCCTTGGTCGCCAAGCTCAAGCGACATTCTCGCACGCTCGACAACATACCGGACCTCCTCGAGATCGCCAAATGGTACGCGGAGGAAGATCCAAACCAGGAAACCGACGACGAGTCGGGAGGCCAACACCGCACGAGCGGCAACGACAACGGACGACGGTCCGACCTACGCTACAGCAACACTCGCCTCACTGGCAAGCGCCGCAATGACGGGCGAGTCAACTTCGTCGCCAACGCCGGGCACGTGCAGCGCGAGCCCAAGAGCTTCCGCCGCGACGGAGGGAAACGCCGCGACGGCGGCAACTACAAGGCGAAACCAAGGTTCGACCCCACGGCCCTCCTTAACCAACCTTGTGCGTTTCACAGCACGGAAGGGAAGCCTGCCACGCACACGACCACCGACTGCCACACTCTTAGGGAGATTGAGAAGGCACGGCGAGCGCAGGAGGACCCCGACAACAACCCGCCAAACGGCGGAAAATTCAGCAATGTGGCCGGCTCGCTCCATACCTTCATAGGCTTCAACACGAAGCGCGAGAAGAAAGTCATCGCCCGCGCCGTCGCCGTCAACGCGGTGGCCCAGGTGGACGTTCCCCAGTTCCTCAACTGGTCGGAGCAGCCCATCACCTGGAGCCGCCAGGACCACTCGCCACGCATCGAGTACCCAGGCCTAGTCGCCCTGGTGGTCAAGCCTAAGGTGGGCGACTACTGGCTCCCCAAGACATTGATGGACGGCGGCAGCTCCATCAACATCCTGTACCTGGACACCTTTAGGCGACTGCGGCTCCCGCAGTCGATGGTCGAGACGACCTACACCACCTTCCACGGCATCGTCCCCGGTCGTAAGGCGTACCCGATCGGCAAGGTCACGCTGCCAGTTACCTTCGGCACACCAGCAAACTTCCGCACCGAGCGGATCGTCTTCGATCTGGTACCCTTCGACAGCCCCTACCACTGCGTCCTGGGGCGCCAGGCGTTCGCCAAGTTCATGGCAGCGCCCCACTACGCGTACAACGCGATGAAGCTCCCCGGGCCATGCGGCGTCATCACCATCAACGGCGACCCCGACATGGCCGCCAAGTGCGAAGCCAAAGGAGCCGAACTCGCCGACACCGTCATCGCGGCAGAGAACAACCACGCCGACGAGCTCACCAAGTACGCGAGCGGGGTCAACAACGATGACCCCACCATACTCAAGAAGCCCAACTCGGAGGGCGCAAACACCTCAGCCTTCGAGGCAACGACGCACACCCGCACCGTCGAGCTGGTCCCAGGCGACTCCAGCCATACGGTGACGATCGGGACGGGCATGAGCCTAGCCTAGGAAGGCGCGCTCATCGAGTTCCTCCGTGAGAACAGGGACATCTTTGCATGGAAGCCCTCTGACATGCCTGGTGTCCCTAGGGAACTCGCTGAGCACAAACTAAACACCGACCCCAAAGTGTGACCCGTCAAGCAGTCGCTGCGGCCCTTCAATGAAGAGCACCGCCGAGCTATCGCCGAGGAGGTGCAGTGTCTACTCGCTGCAGGCTTCATCCGGCCAATCAAATACTCCAAGTGGCTGGCAAACCCAGTCTTGGTCGAGAAGAAGAACGGGACCTGGAGGATGTTTATCGACTACACAAACTTAAACAGCGCCTGCCCGAAGGAGCAGTTCGTCCTCCCGCGGATCGACCAAATAATCGAATCCATCGCGGGCTCGGAGTCGCTGTGTTTCCTCGACGCCTACTCTGGGTACAACCATATCAAAATGGCTGTTGAGGACGAGGAAAAGACGGCGTTCATCACGCCATTCGGAGCTTTCTGCTACACCGCCATGACTTTCGGCCTCAAGAACGCCGGGGCAACCTACCAGCGGTGCATGCAGGAGTGCCTCGCGAGCCAAATTGGCCGCAATATCCACGTCTACATCGACGACGTGGTAGTGAAGTCCGCTCGCCAGGGCGATCTACTCGCCGACCTGGCGGAAACATTCGCCAACCTGCGGAAATACAAGATAAAGCTCAACCCAGGCAAGTGCACCTTCGGTGTACCAGCAGGACAACTACTGGGGTACGTCGTCTCCAAGCGCGGGATCGAGGCGAACCCCATGAAGATCGACACGATCGCTCGACTCGGCAAACCCGAGTGCCTGCGCGACGTCCAGAAGCTGGCCGGGCGAGTACCGGCTCTCAGTCGCTTCATCCCCCGCCTGGGCGAAAAGGCGATGCCCCTATACAGCCTGATGCGCAAGAACCCCACCTTCCAGTGGGACAATGAGGCGGGCGACGCACTCCTCGACCTCACGAAGGTGCTACTCGCAGCACCACTACTCGCCGCCCCCATCGACAAAGAACCCATGCTGGTCTACGTCGCGGCTTCCGAGCGCGTCGTCAGCGCCGTCATGGTCGTCGAGCGGCCGGAGGAAGGAAAGGAGCGCCCAGTACAGCGACCGGTGTACTACATCAGCGAGGTCCTCACCGAGTCGCGCCAGCGATACCCGCAGTACTAGAAACTGGTATACGCGGTCTTCAGAGCACAGCGGCGCCTGCCGCACTACTTCCAGGAGCACCTGATCACGGTCGTCTCCTCAGCACCGTTGCAGGACATCATCCGCAACCGTGAGGCGACTGGGCGAGTCGCCAAGTGGGCCGTCGAAATTGGCATCCACAACATCAAGTATGAGCCACGAAAAGCGATCAAGTCGCAGGCTCTAGCGGACTTCATCGCCGACTGGGCAGAGGCCCAGCAGCCAGAAAAGCTGCCATACCTCCACTACTGGAGCCTGCACTTCGACGGCTCCAAGAACGCGGACGGCGCAGGAGCAGGGATCGTGCTGACTTCACCAAAGGGCGACAAGCTCCGCTACGTCCTCTGCCTCGACTTCACCCCCTGCACCAACAACATGACCGAGTACGAGGCACTACTCCACGGCATGCGAGCCGCCAAGGAGATGAACGTCAACCGCCTACGCTGCTACGGAGACTCCGACCTCGTCGCTGGGCAAGTCGTTGGCACTTGCGATGCCGTCTCCCCCACCATGGCGGCATACCGCCAAGCAGTAGACAAGTTGGGGGGACACTTCGCAGGCTACTCCGTCGAGTGGATCGATAGGCGGAAGAACGAGGAGGCCGACGCACTCTCTCGCATCGGGTCGGCTCGACTCGCACCACCCGCCGGCGTCTTCCTCGACACGATCACCAAGCCATCAGTCTCTTCCCCAAGGGAGATCGACATCGGAGTTCCGCTGCAGCCAGAAGCCGCCCTGGTCGCACTCATCGCCGAGCCAGACGACTGGACCAAGCCGTACATCGCCTACCTGGAGGCCGGCACCTTGCCGGCAGACGAGACAGACGCCCGGATGATTGTACGTCGATGCAAATCCTTCACCATCATCGACGGCGAGCTCCACAAACGCAGCGTGACCGGCGTGTTCCAACGCTGCGTCCAACCCGCCGAAGGATGCAAGATCCTCCACGACATCCACTCCGGCGACTGCGGCCACCACGCCGGCGCCCGCTCCCTGGTCGCCAAGGCTATGCGGCACGGCTTCTACTGGCCCACCGCACACGCCGACGCCGTCGACATTGTCCAGCGGTGTGCCGGGTGCCAGAAGTACGCCAACCAGACACACGTGCCGAGCTCAGCGCTCAAGACAATCCCCATCACCTGGCCATTCACCGTGTGGGGTATGGACATGGTAGGCCCCTTCAAAAAGGCCCCCTCCGGCTTCACCCACCTCCTGGTCGCGGTCGACAAATTCACAAAGTGGGTGGAGGCCAAGCCAGTCCGGAAATGCGACGGGAAGACCGCCACCAAATTCCTACGCGAGCTCATATATCGCTACAGGTTCCCAAACAGCATCATCACGGACAACGGCACAAACTTCGCCAAAGGAGCCATGGCCGAGTTCTGCGAGGAACACCACACCCGGCTCGACCTCGCGTCAGTCGCCCACCCGGAGTCCAACGGCCAGGCGGAACGGGCCAACCAGAGCATCCTCCACGGCCTGAAGCCACGGCTCCAAGTACCACTCGAGCGCACCGCCGGGTGCTGGGTCGAGGAGCTACCCTCCGTCATTGGGGCATCCCCACCTCAGTCAACAGGTCGACAGGGTTCACCCCCTTCTTCATGGTGTACGGCGCCGAGGCAGTCATGCCCACCGACCTCGAGCACGACTCGCCAAGGGTCGTCCACTACACGGAGGCGGCGAACGAACTCGCACGGCAGGACGGAATCGATCAACTCGACGAAGCACGCGACCTAGCTCGCTCTCGCACTGACCAGCAAGGACGCCGCCGCTACCATAGCCGGCGGGTGAAAACTCGCACCTTCCACAAAGGCGACCTGGTGCTACGACTCATCCAGGACAAGAAGGGCATGCACAAGCTATCCCCCCCGTGGGAGGGACCATTCGCCATAGGGCGAGTACTCGGCAACGACGCCTACTACCTCATCGACGTCCGGGGACGGCAAACTCGACGTCAAGCGACCATGGAATGTAAACCTCCTATGGAAGTTCTACTCCTAGAACTCCACATATGTATCCTCCAGTCGCTATGAAATAAAAAATATTGGTTACCGCAAATTGCCTCTACTCTCCATGTCTTGTGCCACTCGCACTCGTAATAACAGCGTCAAGCTAACTGCAGAAGTCAACCTCTGGTACAGCGATCGGCACGGCCAAGTAGTGCGCTACAAGGGCACTGGGTTACCCCAGGTCTTGTAACGTCCATGAAAAACGCCTACCCGGAGCCCCATTGGAGTCGCCTAGCTCGACTGGCTCAACGAGCCAAGACAACTGCCTTCGCTTCTCACAACGACAATGATCCTCCGCATCCTCGACATAGCGACTCGAACGGCCAAGTACCACGCTCGGGGACTGACGACCAGTTCAGCGCGAGTGGCTAGGGAAAATGCCAAGTATGAGAGCATGCCCAGGACTCGCCATGCGACTGACCCAACGGGCCAGGCAGGAGTGATGCGCTCAAACTAACGCGCCAAGTCCTCACCCACCCTCGAGCCACGCCTACAACAACCAAGTACCACGCTCAGGACTCGGCCACCCAACCTCGTTCGCGCAAGGGAAAACGGTGAAGTACAGAGCACTCATGGGAGTCGCCTTGCGACTGGCTTTCCGAGTTCGGGCGAGTCGACCTCAATAACAAAACATTCAAAACCGCAAACACATAACACACGAAGTGAACCCCATAAAAAAGGTCGGACGCGCTCGGGGACTCGTTCAACCCTCAATCAGAAACACATGACAATTCACAAAACAACACGATATCTCATTATAGCATGTCACAATTGTCACAAAATACAAAGTATGCCCAACGGCAGAACTGCTACTGACGCCCCAGGGCACAATATTTTACTCCGTAGGCTTCGATGACGACTCGCCACCACCGTTGCGACTGCGAATGAAGGGAGTGTACGGGTTTGACGGGTACGTCGTCAGCTCACCCGCCATCGCCGCACGGAAGGGTTGCTCGATCTTGAAGTCCCGGTGCTGCGGCTCGGGGTCGTTGGGTGCGACGACCGTTTCCTGGTAAGGAAGAAGGTCGCCCATCGCCCAGACGCGCTCAGAGTATACCGCGGCGCGGTCCGTCAACTTCAGCACCTCAGAGATCTCCACCGAGCCAGTCGACGACGCGTAGCCACTCGTCACGTCGTCCAGATCGAAGTCCTCCGGGAAGTGAGCGAGCCCAAGGCTAAGCGTCGTCGCCGCTCCGCGTCGGAACGCCGATCGCGTCATGAACTCGACGACCGATGGTGCCTTCTCCAAGTATCGCCACACCTCGACGAGCTCGCTAGGAATCACTTCCGTGGGCGACATCTCCTGAAGATACGCCCGTATACATGTCGCCGACAACGTGGCCGAGTCGACCAGCGTGGCTACACATTGCCGTGCGTCGAACGAATTCGCCTCTTCCGTGCTATCAATGATCCGACCTGCGGACAGAAGGTGACAGTGAATACATCAAAAATTACACAATGCATATGTTACAGGCAGAGGCAGGAACACTCACCAATCAAAGGGCGGGAGAGCTCCGTGATGAAGTTTTGAAGAGCGGAGTAATCATCTTGAAGCCCAGCAACAAGGGCGTCGGAAACCTTACGCTCCTCAGCGGCGGCCGTGACAGCAGCCTTGGCTTGCCCATCCGCCGAGGTCGCTTCCTCTTCCTTCAGCTCGCGCTCAAGGTCGGCGATCCGCTGTTCCGCCAAACTCAACGCCGATTGCGCCGCCGTCAGCTCACTCGCCGGGACAAGGTCCTGGCGAACCTCTTCTGCCTTCGCAGCAATCGCTTGGAGTCCCTTGTTCGCCTCTTGAACGGCGACAAGTTCCTTCTCCACGCGACACTTCGCAGCCAGCCGGTCGGCCGATTCACGCTGCAAACCCTGTGCAAAAGTGAAACAGTTAGCAAAAACGAAATCCTAAAGTGCCCACCCGCTGAAATTCAGCGACTAGACACTCGGGGACTGGCGATCAAAAACCTAAGTGCCTACCCGCTGAAATTCAGCGACTAGACACTCGGGGACTGGCGATCAAAAACCTAAGTGCCTACCCGCTGAAATTCAGCGACTAGACACTCGGGGACTGGCGATCAAAAATACTGAGCGCCCACCCGCTGAAACTCAGCGAATGCGCACTCGGTGACTGGGCGCAAGAAATAAAAGTACAACACTAAAAGAATCTAACCACTGCGATTCAGTGGCCCCATCCTCGGGGACTAGACATACCTGGATGGCCGCGCCCAGCATGCCATGAAGTTGTAGTGCGTTCACGGAGGTGAGAAGAGCCGGAGTATTCCTGCGACGTTGCCCGACCTCCGTCTCGGCGACCCCAGGTGCGCGGCTCGATGGCGTGGTACCACTCTCCGTGGCCGCTTTGGCCATGAAGCGCGGGAAGGTCGCGATGGACGCGCCGGCACCAAAAGAGGCCGGCTCGGTCACCCCTGGCGAGGGAGCACCCTCCTTGATTGCCGAGGCCGCCACCGCCGCAGGATCTCCCGGGGCCACCGTCGTGTCGTCAGACACCGTGACGACCTCGTCGCTCTTGGCCTTCTTGGCACTGCCTGTAGGGGCGGCGACCTCGTCAGCCTTCCTCTTCCGAGAGGGGTCTTCCTCCGCGACGACTGGCGGCACCTTGGCCACGGACGGATGGCCTATCTTTTTAACCCCAGTCCTACAAATCGAGAATATAAGCAAAGTCGTTCGACTACAAGGAAAAATAAAGCAGGTGAATAAAACTCACTTGGCAACTAGAATGAATCATAGCCTCGTGTGGATGCCGGCCGGCTTTTCCAGTTCGGGGCCCAGTCGTTGACTGAGGCCCATCTCCAGGACGTCGTGCGCCCAAGACACGGATGGCTTCTTTGTCGTCGAGGCCGCGACAGGAGCTTCCGAAACGTTTTCGGCGGGAGCTTCCCTGGGCGGCGAAGCTGCCGCGACCGGAGCAGCCCCCGACCCAGAGACTGGGGTGAACGGCGGAGGCATCGAGGCCAGAGGCACCTCGCTCAGGACGGCGGTGATATCTGGCGCCTCCATCGTCTGTGGCGCTTCACCCCTGGCCAGACTAGTGGCGTCAGAGCTGCTTGGCGAATGAGGCGGAGACGCCTGTCTCGCTGGCTTCGTCTTCTTCTTCGGAGGAGCCTTCACCTCCTTCTTCTTCTTCTTTTTCTTCGACGGAGTGGCCTCGCGACGCGAGGTATTCTCGGGGAGCTCGTCGTCATCATCGTCATGACGTTCGAGGCTTTTGCTCGCTTCGAGCTCATGCTGCCGTTGTCCGCGAGTTTTTCGAACCAGTGGGGCGACCTCTTCCTCGGATTCGTCGTCGTCGCCGCTCCTGTCGCTCTCGATGCCGCCCCTTGCTGGAGGCGATTCGCCCCCCTCCTGGACGGACGAGCTCGAATTCTCGTCGTCCGCGGGCGGAAGCCACCCTTCCACCACTTGAAATAACTGCAATAGGCATAAGACAATATCAGTATAACCGCGACAGCATTAACTGTGACTGCGAATGATAGAAACATGACTTACCGTCGGGGCTGGATGCTTCGTGGTGATGCACCCCAGCCTTCGCGTCGAGGTACTCCGCCTGGGTGATCTTCTTCAACGCCAGGAGGTAATCCTCGAGTTGCCACTCGGCGAGGCAGGATTTTGTCGAGTCCTCCCGGCCCGTGTACTCGTACATGTAGTGGTCACGGCGGGCCAGGGGGACGAGTCGCCGCCCGAGCCAGCAGTTGTATAGGTTGATGGTCTGGAGACCTTTCTTCTTCAGGCCGCGGATGGTCTGAAGCATTTCATCCACCACCATCCGCTGGTCTGTTGGAAGCTTGCCGACTTGGAGTCGGCGCGGTTCGGGCCGGTCGGCGGAGTATCTTGGGATCGCCACCTCGTCGTCAGGAGTCGCCTCGGTGACGTAGAACCAAGACTTCTTCCATTCACTCGCTGCCTTGGCGGGTAGCATCAGATCGAAAAAGGAGGCCTTCGACTTCAATTGAAACATCAGGGCCCCCGCGGCAAGCATCGGGCCGCCTGCTTCTTCGCGACTGATCCGCCGGTGGAACAGATCTTGCCACAGGGGAAAATAGGGCCTGCAGCCCAGGTAGCACTCACAGAACGCCACGAAAATGGCAAGCTACTCGATGATGTGCGGGCCTAGGTCTAACGGTTGGATCCCGTAGAAGGCGTAGAAGCGCCGGAAGAAAAGAGATGTTGGGAATCCCAGCCCCCGCTCTAGGTGGCTGGTGAAGCAGACGAACTCTCCCTCGCGCGGGTCCGGAGTCACCTCTCCGGCCGCAGGGATGCGCCACCTACCGGCACGCAGGATCCCGGCCTCCTCGAAGGACGCCAGTTGCGCTCTTGTGCACTTGGACCTGCCCCATGGTTCGGTGGAGGGGGCCATTGGCGGAAGAATTCGTGGGGGTCGAAGGATTTCGGTTCGGCTGGATCGTGATACGGAGGAAAACGAAGGTGCGCGCAATCGGAGGAAATGACGAGGAGGTGGTTCTCCGATCTCCTACCATTCCCTTTATATAGCGGTTGTTACCCGCCAAATCAGGGAGCCGTTACTACGCGGTGATTACGCCAAAAGTTACCGTTGGATTACCCCAACGGCTAGTTTGACTGCGTTGAACGGTCCAACTTCAGCCACTCGGCTCGCCGACCCGATCACTACAACAGTGGCTAAATATTTCGCCGACCCGATCGCCAAAGCTGCGACCAGAACGACTAGTTTACTCCTTTGTTCAGGATCCCTCCACCGATTCGACAGTGTGTCCGCGTTGAAGTCGTATGCTCCGACTGCCAGCGACCACCTGCGTCCAATCGACGACGGCCTCGGGGACTACTGATGGGGATATGCCTACCGGGGTATACCCAGCAGGACGTTTCCGACTGGCCCAGGAACTGGCGAGTGGGCCTGCAAGACGGCGACTGGATCATGGCCTGGTGTGGATCCAAGCGAGTGGAAGCTGAAGGCCCAGGCGAGTAGATAGGCCCAGTCGGATTAGGTTAAACGAGTACCGAAGCCTTAACTGATTCGGTTGAGATATGTAAACCCTAGGGGGAGGTGAGTCTATATAAACCTCCCTACAGGGCGTGTAGAGGCACGTTCCATCATACACCCAAGCGACTCGCCGCCGAGCTCGCCCCATTGTAACACCATCATAATACAATCTAGCAGGAGTAGGTGTTTACCCTTCGGGCGGTCGAACCTGGGTAAAACCCTGTGTCTCCGCCCTCATCTCGCATCGCAGATGGCTGGCCGCCCTTGTCCCTCGTTCTACTACTCGCTGCCGATTGCAGCATCTGCCGTGACCACTCCCACGACATTACTGCTAAAAATGTTAAACTTGGGGGAGGGGGGGGTTTAAAAATTCAAATTTATACTCTTAAGTACAAGAATGATCCAGAGCAAGTTACGATCGTACATTCATCTGTTGTGCACTGCACCGCGGTGCCGTACTGCGTCATTAGAAACTTCCAAGATCTGGCACCGACGCACGTTCACTCACTGTGGCGTCGCCAGACACGGACAAAAATGAGATCTGGCATTTGGCAGCCAAATTTTGGCATCATACTACATAAAACAAAGTGGCGAGATCTCGTTGCAATACTGTTCTTATCCGGTCTATGGAAGCTAGTGATCGAGGCTGGCTCCACGTACGGTGTTTGAAAATGAACTATTTTAGCACATACATGGTACAAACCCGTGACTACACGGGGGCAATTAGATTGTTTCGTCTGTTCCATGCATGGGCAGGCTAACCATCATTTATTATACACGCCGATGCATAATTATATATATATACTAGGAAAAATGACCGTGCGTGACACTGGAATGACAAAAATAAATTTTAGATAAAATTTGGCATGACCAAAAAAGTCTAGATTCATTTTTTTCACAAAGCTAAAACAACTTATATTTTAAAAAGGATTCAGTGAGAACAATAACAGCTTAATTTTATGCACGGCGTATGCAGGTACTGGTCACACGTCACGCGCAGTGCACGAGCTGTAGCGCAGCACTGAAGGCCATGAAGGTGATGGAGGTCAATCCCTTGCTTTGTCATGTCCCTCACGCGAGTTGCCTTGCCCGTTTCTCTAATCAAAGGCAAGCCAATCTGATCAACTGCATGCATGCGCCGTACCCTGGCCTGGACTTGGGTTTTCCGCTCGCAAGCATCGAGAAATCGCTCAGTTCGTGGGTGCAGACGTGCAGTTGGTTAGCACGTACTACCTGCAACAGATAGCAGAGCCAGAGCAGGAACCGGGCTTGATCAGGGATCGATCACATGATTCACATCACATATCTGCAATGCTTTGCTCGTGCGTCTAGAAGACCTCCTCCGTTAGTTCGTTAGTCAACTTAACACTTCCCTGGCTGGCACCCTGTTGTAATGACATGGTTAGCTTCGGTTCAGAGACGTCGTAGCTTCGTAGGGCAACTTGAGTATGCGCAGAGCGAGGGGATTAGGTCTCACGTCTTATAATTGTAGGTCTAAAAATGGCGATCGAATCGCAAAGGAGCTTGTTCGGGTAGAGTCTAAATTTAAGTTGGACTGCCCAGCGGTGGCGTGGATTGCGGTTGCCTTTTTTCTTTCGTAGAAATTTTTTACTTACGGTGGCATAGGGGATAATTGTTTGTAGCTTTATAAGAACAAAAACGTCGAAAAAAGCGTAGGTACACTACAAAAAACATCCCTTCTTTTATTGTTAGGTATAGATATGTTCCCCTTTATCCAAAGTAGTTAGAGTCCTATTTACACACGTCGTCTTAGCAATACTGATTATTTTTGTTTTTTTAGGCTAGTTCGGCACGGTAGTTCCCTTCTATATCAAACAGTTACGGTGTAAAAATGGATCACACTAACTTCTACTCCCTCTGTTTCAAAATATAAGATGTTTTAGCTTTGTGAAGCAAATGTATTTAGACTAGTTTTAGTATGTAGGTTCACTCATGTTTGGAGTGAATTTACACACTAAAACAAGTCTAGATATATTTTCTTCACAAACCTAAAACATCTTATATTTTGAAACGGAGGGAGTAATACAGATTTTGTTAAGTAAGTATCATGTCCTAGCCTACTGTTCGCCGCATGGGCACATCAACTAGAGTTTCGTGGGTATTAGGGAGTGGAGTGGTGATGGAGCTGCGATTAATTTTACAGGATTTGATGGTCTGATCGGGTCTGGATCTGCATAGTTGCATGGTGATGGATACATGCAAATCAGGGGGCCTCGTGATATCTGTTTGGATTATTAGCCGATTGGTCGTCCCGTGAGTTCATGTCAAGCCATATGTTTTTAAAAGCACACGCTACGTTCCGAAACGGAGGCACGAAGGTCCACGCGGCAAGATCGCATCGTTATTATAGACTTATTAGCAGCCGTCCGAGTCAGTGGAGCGAGGCGACATTTTGTTTCGACACGTACTCGATCGTTTTTACTGTCAAGTTGGTCATTTACACTGTCATAGTATTAAGCTTGAGCTCTGATGATTGTGGATGAGCGGGAAATATTTCTAGACGAAATTGTGAGGGAAAAATGATTGATAGTCATATAGAAGTCTGAATTAATGCGAAGATATTCCCTTACACGCTTCGTGATAATTTCAAGTGTCGTCGCTTTTTTCTTGTCTCCAAAGGATTGATCCCTCGCGAGCTATATATTATTAGATAGATGAGATCTTTCCAGTAAAGATTATACGCGTTTGCAAACCAACCTGTGGTTGGATGGCTAGGAGGGTGGTTGTATCCTAGCCCACCAGAGTTCAAACCCCAGCTTTGACACTCTGTATTGCATAAAAGACGGAATATTTTTTTCAGTGGGAGGCGACGTTCACGTCAACAACAAGGAGTCTGTGGTGACTTCGTCAATCTCAAGATCCGATCCGCCGACTCGGTCTCTCGGAGGTGCTCATAGGGGTAGGGTGTGTGTGTGTGCGTTCATAGGGGTGGGTGCATGTACGTGTTGTGAACGTCTATGGTTGTACTGTGTTTCTCAAAAAAAAAATTATACGCGTTTGGATAACACTCAAATTAATTTGGTCACAATAGGGAGACTCAGACGCAGGTGAACTAGCTATGTACTCGCTAGCCTTGCAACCAAGCCAACACTTGGTTCTCACACTTTGGAAAGTTTGAAACTCCAATTAGTAACAATAAGACTTCCTTCCTAGATACTATATCATTCGTTGGATTAGATATGTATTTCACTTTTAATATATGGCTGTGGATTTGTAAAAGTAACCCATAAACAGGCCGACCGGGTTGACATGTCAACTTCAAATGTTATTGGAGTCTGGCTAAATGTAAATATATAACACTTGATTTTTGAAATAATATAACCGGACTACTGCCTTATACCCATCAACTTCAAAATGTTAAAAATACACTAGTGCACAACGATGCCTCTAACACCGGTTCATAACACCCTTTAACACCGGTTATAGAACAGCTGTTGCGGGTTCGGTGTTAGAGCCCCCCTTAACACCGGTTCTTATACGAAGCGTTATTAAAGGGTGGTATACGTGGGGCCTTCCGCAGAGCGCGGGCCACGAACCGGTGTTAAAGGTTCTCTGCCGCAGCAGGAAAATGACCTAAATCTCTGCCGCGATAGAGTTCTGCCGCCGCCCCATTTTGGGCGGATTTCTGCGGCGGCGGGGACGGGGGAGGAGGGAGGGGAGGATCAATCGGGAGAGATATACACATATATCGTCGGTACATACGTACATTAATAATTAAGAAACTATTATTATACATAAACATCGTCATTATGGTATTATCCATACACGTTCAAGCATCAAGTACAAGATAAACACGTTCAAGCATATATACAATATAACATCTCTGTACACGTTCATTTTGGATATCTAAAGAGTTCTCCGCTGGGCGTGACGACCTCATCAACTATAAACCCCGCCAATTCCTCTTGAATGGCTCGTACGCGGTCAAATGGTAGGAGGTTGTTCCGCACCGTTCGATCTAAATATATATGAAGAATGGGGTCAATATACATATAAGAATGAAACTCAATACAACCGATGGTAATAAAATAATGTTGTGTACTTCGTTTACGTACTTTAAGTCATTCTAGTACGGCTTGGCCCGTCACACATATCGTGTTGCGAATAAACTCGCAAACATAGTATCCACATAAGTTATTGCCGGCTCCTGCTACGCGCACTTTACGAGAATAGAGTTCGATCAAAATAATAATCAATAAAGCATGATATAATGGAATTGAAAGCAGAATCAAAGATATATGCAGACCTAGCTGGCTAGTATTACTTATATTTTAATCTACAAATTGTAGTTCTTCTGACCATTCACCCACGACCCTGCTCGTGAACCTTTTCCAAACCCTGTCTGGCAAAGAAAATGAATAAAGGAGTAACTAATTACTTGTTGTCACGAAAGTTGCCGATCTAGTACGATAATATGATTGAAATTGCCTCTGGAGCATCTCTTTAAAGTCTTCCCATAGCTCTTTGTCTTTTCGTGCCGAGTCCATGACAAGGACTTTTCCTGCGTCAACTTGAATGACTAGCAGAATAAAGTGGAACCTGCGCATGCATAACTCATTATCAGTTACACTTAACATCGAGTAAGCCGAAACAGAATGTGTACAAGAGAGGGTAACACTCGCGAGATTGTAAGGCAATAGTATTTCCCGTTTGGTTTGTTGTCTCAGTAAAGACATTAGCAGGAAATCTTCTGTTCGCCCGGATTTGTATTTACCACTTGTTTATAAACACTATTTGGGTCAACGAACCCAATGTCGAAAGCGCCTCTTTTAATGCATTCCATAACCTTTTTCTACATAGGAGAATCCCCTTTAACGCCGGTTCGTAGAATAACTGGTGTTAAAACCCAATTTCAACCTCAACTAAAGGCCTCATTTCCACTAGTGATAAGAGGCAAGCAGTCTCTTTGCTAGATCCAGAGCTAACCGTCTTCAAATTGATAAGACGGTCACTCAGTTCTTTTATAAAAAGGGCATCAGAGCCAATTAAGATAAGCGGCTTCACTAGTGGAAACGAGGCCTTTTGTTGATCCAGAAAAAGGGCTTTAACACCGGTTCTTATACGAACCGGTGTTAAAGGGGGGGCCGTACCAACGTGGCCCCTGCGGCGAAAAAGGAGCCCCCCCTTTAACACCGGTTCGTGCCACGAACCGGTGTTAAAGGACCCTGCAACAGTGGCCCGCGCAGCCCCCCCCCCTTTAACACCGGTTCGTGGCATGAACCGGTGTTAAAGGGGGGCTATATAAGACACCACTGCAGCCCACACACACCCCACTCTTCCATTTTTTCACTATCTCATTTTGGAGCCTAGCAAGAGGGTGTGAAGAGTGCTAGTTTGTGTTTTTTTCATATGCTTCGGTGAAATGCCCGAGAGCTCAAAATAAGTTTTCTTGTTGCTCTTTCCGTCTCGGTCGAGGTCGGCAACTATCCTTTCATGTGTCATTGATGTACTATATATATAAATGGTCATCTCCCTATTAATTTTTGATATATACTACATATTAATGCAGATGAACCGGCAATGGATGTACGGTGACCGCCGCACTTCCGAGTACATTACGGGCCTCCAAAATTTCATCATTGTGGCTAATGCAAACCATGGTCACAATGGTTTTATGTGTTGTCCGTGTGTTCACTGTCAGAACAAGAAAGACTACTCAAATACCAGAACCATTCATGCCCACCTGCTTCGATCCGGTTTCATGCCCAGCTATGATTGTTGGACCAAGCACGGAGAAAAGGGGGTTGTGATGGAAGACAACGAAGAAGAAGAGGATGATGACAACTATCATAATATGTATCCTGAATATGATGATACTGCAACGGGGGTAGATAATGAAGATCAAGAGGGAGCAGATGGGCCCGCTGATGACGATCTTGGTCGGGCCATTACTGATGCAAAGGAAGAATGTGAAACTGAAAAGGAGAAGGAGAAGCTGGAGCAGATGTTAAAGGATCACAAAACATTGTTGTATCCAACTTGCGAAGATGGCCACAAAAAGCTAGGTACCACACTGGATTTGCTGCAATGGAAGGAAGAGAATCGTGTGACTGACAGCGCATTTTCAAAGATGTTGGTAAAAATGAAGAATCTTCTTCCAAGAAATAATGAGTTGCCCGACAGTACATACCAAGCAAAGAAGGTTGTCTGCCCTCTAGGATTAGACGTGCAGAAGATACATGCATGCATTAATGACTGCATCCTCTACCGCGATGAGAAGTACGAGAATTTGGATGCATGCCCGGTATGCACTGCACTGCGGTATAATATCAGACGAGACGATCCTGGCGATGTTGAGGGCGAGGCCCCTAGGAAGAAGGTTCCTGCCAAGGTTATGTGGTATGCTCCTATAATACCACGGTTAAAACGTCTCTTCAGAAATAAAGAGCATGCCAAGTTGTTGCGATGGCACATGGAAGACCGTAAGAAAGACGCGATGTTGAGACACCCCGCTGATGGGTCACAGTGGAGAAAAGTCGAGCGAGAGTACCCGGACTTCGCACGTGACGCAAGGAACTTAAGGTTTGGTCTAAGTACAGACGACATGAATCCTTTTGGTGAGCAGAGCTGCAGTCATAGCACCTGGCCTGTGACCCTATGTATCTATAACCTTCCTCCTTGGTTGTGTATGAAGAGGAAGTTCATTATGATGTCAGTGCTCATCCAAGGCCCGAGTCAACCCGGCAACGACATTGATGTGTACCTAGGGCCATTAGTTGAAGAACTTTTACAATTGTGGGCCAAACCAGGTGTACGTATGTGGGATGAGCACAAAGGGTAGCCATTTGACCTACGGGCATTGCTTTTCGTAACCATCAATGATTGGCCTGCTCTTAGTAACATTTCAGGGCAGACAAACAAGGGATACAATGCATGCACACACTGTTTAGATGAGACTGAAAGTGTATATTTGTATAAATGTAAGAAGGTTGTGTACCTAGGGTATCGCCGATTTCTTCCGAACCTGCATCCAGTAAGAAAGAAAGGCAAGCATTTCAAACGTCTGGCAGAACCCCGGAGGAAGCCTGTCCTCCGTACCGGTGAGGAGGTATTTGGTATGGTCAAGGACCTAGAAGTAATCTTTAGAAAAGGTCCTGGCAGTCTATCTGTTCCGAATGACAATGCCGGACACGCGCCCATGTGGAAGAAGCAATCTATATTTTGGGACCTACCCTATTGGAAAGTATTAGAGGTCCGCTCTTCAATCGACGTGATGCACGTGACGAAGAATGTTTGCGTGAACCTGCTAGGCTTTCTAGGAGTGTATGGGAACACAAAAGATACACCGGAAGAACGGAAGGACCAGCAACGTCTGAAAGCCCCTGAAGAGCCTATGCATCCTGAGAACGAGAAGGGTAAATGATGCCACTTAACTCCTGCCAGCTACGCTCTTACCAAAGCAGAGAAGGAAATCTTTTTTGGATGTCTGAGCAGTATCAAGGTCCCGTCTGGCTTCTCGTCGAATATAAAGGGAATAATAAATATGGCAGAGAAAAAATTCCAAAACCTGAAGACTCATGACTGCCACGTGATTATGACACAATTGCTTCCGATTACATTGAGGGGGCTTCTACCTGAAAATGTTCGAGTACCCATTGTGAAGCTATGTGCATTCCTCAATGCAATATCTCAGAAGGTAATCGATCCAGAAATCCTACCAGGGTTACAAACAGATGTGGCCCAATGTCTTGTCAGCTTTGAGTTGGTGTTCCCACCATCCTTCTTCAATATTATGACGCATCTCCTGGTTCACCTAGTAGAAGAGATTGCCATTCTCGGTCCTGTATTTCTACACAATATGTTCCCCTTTGAGAGGTACATGGGAGTCTTAAAGAAATATGTTCATAATCGTGCTAGGCCAGAAGGAAGCATCTCCAAGGGCTATGTAACAGAGGAGGTCATTGAGTTCTGTGTTGATTTTATTCCTGACCTTAAGGCGATTGGTGTTCCAGAATCACGACATGAGGGGAGACTGCGTGGAAAAGGCACCCTAGGATGTAAAGCAATGATATGTAGGGACGGGCATTCTCTCAATCAAGCACACTACACGGTTTTACAAAGAACTATCTTGGTTGCCCCGTATATCAATGAACACAAGAATTTAATACGCCTCAAACACCCGGGGCAGTCTGATGAATGGATTATAAGTGAACACATGGCGAGTTTTGGTGGCTGGCTGCAAAGACTTCTCACGAATAACACCACTGTTGGGGATCAGTTGTACTTGTTGGCCAGGACACCATCTTCGACTGTATGTACTTTCCAAGGGTACGAGATAAATGTGAATACATTTTACACGATAGGCCAAGATAAAAAGAGCACCAACCAAAATAGTGGTGTCCGCTTTGATGCAGCAGAAGACAATGGGCAGAAGACCACGTATTATGGGTTCATAGAGGAGATATGGGAACTTGACTATGGACCTAATTTTAAGGTCCCCTTGTTTCGATGCAAATGGGTCAAGCTAACAGGAGGAGGGGTTGAGGTAGACAAGAAGTACGGAATGACAACGGTGGATCTCAACAATCTTATGAAGGTAGACAAGAACTTAGACGAACCATTCGTCCTAGCCAATGATGTGGCTCAGGTTTTCTATGTGAAGGACATGTCCTCCAGACCAAAAAAAAGAAAAAATATGCAAACAAATACATCATATGATGAGCCACAGCGTCACATAGTTCTTTCAGGGAAAAGAAACATCGTGGGAATCAAGGACAAGACATACATGTCAGAAGATTATAATAAGTTTGATGAAATTCCGCTCTTCACAGTGAAAACTGACCCAAGCATTCCGTTAAGTAAAGAAGATGCTCCATGGTTACGTCTGAAGCGATCATAAGGAAGGACATATGCCAAGAAGTTCATGCTCATATTATGTAACTCTAGTTCATGTTTTTAATATTAATACATGTCTTGAGTGTTAGTCTTGTTTTGTGGATGGACCGGGACTATGAGAAGAAGTTGTCCCGATTCGTACTTACCATTAAGATCTGATCTCCAAACGCGCGCGGTCACATATTAGGGAGTGCCTCTATGGCCAGTTTCTTGGAGATGCCGGAGGACTGGGCTCCGTCGGCATCTCCCTGAAACTGGCCGTAGTTGTGTCCCTGCTCTCGAAAACCATCTTGCAGCTTTGTAACTTCTCTAACTAGATCAATACACCTGGGAGCTAACTAATTTCACATATTAGGGAGTGCCTCTATGACCAGTTTCTCGGAGATGCCGGAGGACTGGGCTCTGTCGGCATCTCCCTGAAACTGGCCGTAGTGGTGTCCCTGCTCTCGAAAACCATCTTGGAGATGCCTCAAACTGGCTGGAGGACTGGACTCACAAGGATGCCTATTTATAGTACAAGCAACTCGACATAGTGTCGACACTCACCCCTATTATTAGTGCTGACTCGTGTTTTGTCCCGGTTGGTGTCTCCAACCGGTACTAAAGGTTCATCTTTAGTCCCGGTTGGTGACACCATCCGGGACAAGGTACACGCCGCATGACATAATGTCGACACTCACCCCTATTATTAGTGTTGACTCGTGTTTTGTCCCGGTTGGTGTCTCCAACCGGGACTAAAGCTTCATCTTTAGTCCCGGTTGGTGTCTCCAACCGGGACTAAAGGTTCATCCCGCCATTTTTCTTCCCGCCATTTTTCTTCCCGCCAGTTCTTCCCTCCAGTTCTTCCCGCTAGTTCACTATATATATATGTAGGGTTGGCCTCCATTGTCATTGCACATCTCTAGACTCATATCTGCAACCTCATCACTCTTTCCCATGGCTTCCACCATAGCACTAACCCCCAGGGAGGCGGAGGAGCTTTGCGCCTCGAACTACCCCTGCCGTCCGGGCTACTGTGTCCCCGTCGGCTGGATGCTGAGCGTCGGAGGCGTGTCGGTTCCTCCTGTCCCTCTAGGTGTGGCGCGCCGGATGGCCATCACGAACCACTACTACTTCGAGCTCACGCCGGAGCAGCGGAGGAATCCCAGATGGCATCCCGACTATTTCCCTACTTGGGAAGCCTTCTTCGTGGATCGGCGTGAGAGGGCGCTCGCCAGGCACGAGGAGGACGGCCCACCTCCTCCTAAATTCAACGAGGCCGGCCGTCGGCTATGGTGGCGCAGTCGGACTCTCCAGAGCGTCATGGCCTATGACACTGCCGCCGACTCTAACCCCCGTCTGCGCTACCCTCAAGTCCAGCCCACGCGCTACCCTCAAGTCCAGCCCACGCGTACTCTCCAGAGGTTCAATTACGGCGACCCCGACGACGACAACGATGACTACAGTGGCGAGTATTACAGGTGTAGGCAGGAGCATGACTGAATCACTCCAACATTCCGAAACAAGTTCGGCCGATTGTTACTTCATCTGGCCATGTATCTTAATTTTCAGTTCTTTTATGTATCTTAATTTTCAGTTCCAGTTCGGCTTTATGTAACTTACTATTAGTTGCATTCTCATTCGAGGTTTCTTGGCTTTCGAGTCAAATGACCAATGTTATGAGCATAAAAAACGGACGGTTTTGTGAAGCAACCACCAAATGGCTAATTCAAAAAACCACCAACACATTTTACAAAAATACTAGACCACCTTATATGGACAATGTACCAACAGGGGGATCTGAAACCTTTCCGTCCACCTCTGGTGAAAAAGACAAATTCCTGCCGAATCGGTAGGAAGTGGGTCAGATATGAACTACAAGTACATGATACGATGCTCATGATTTTTTACAAAATTCATTTTTAGGTTCACAATATGCTATTTTATCAAAAAAAAACAATGCAAGTTGAGCGAGGCATGGTCAGATTCAAGTGTATACAAAAAGATGTGGCATTTAAATATCCAATCAATTCAAAAATGTTAATACAAAAGACGCGGCATTAAAATATGATTTGCTCTAATAAAATAGGTTTATATTCCTTTTTAGATGCTTAATATTTATTATGTTCAAAGTTTTAGGATTTAACAATTTATTTTTGTTTGAATTGAATAATCAAAATTTATATGTAAGTGTTTTAATCATTTTAAAAAAATTCATGTAAAGTAAATATAAAATGTTTTTACATGAATGGATAAATATTATTTTTCTGAAAATTATGATATATTATTCATATTTTTCCGAGTTGAAATGAAAAATAACACCGGTTCGTGTCTGGAACCGGTGTTAAAGGGGGGTGTTAATAAATGCGCGCGCGAAACGAATTCCCCTCCCCCCTTTAACACCGGTTCTAGCCCCGAACCGGTGTTAAAGGGGGGGTATTAAATGCGCCTCCCCTTCCTTTCTTCCCCCGAGTGCCAGATCGAACCGCCCGCCGTGCAGAAAGCAGAGAGCAGAGAGCGAGCAGCCGCGCCGCGTCTAGCCCTCGCCGTTGGAGCCGCCGCCCTCGCCGTCGAAGCCGCCCTCGTCCTCGCGCGCGCCAAGACCGCCACCGCCACCGCCACCGTGTGCGCGCCGCGCGCAGAGAGCAGCCGCGCCGGCGCCACATCCAGCCCTCGCCGTCGGAGCCGCCGCCCTCGCCCTCGCCGTCGGAGCCGTCGTCGCCGTACGTCGGAGCCGCCGCCCTCGCCCTTGCCGTACGTCGGAGCCGCCGCCCTCGACGTACGTCGGAGCCGCCGCCCTCGCCCTCGCCGTCGGAGCCCGTGTGAGGTCCTCCTCTCTGCAGCTCGTCTCGTTCGTCAAGTTCGGTGTCATGCCCGTGTTGGTTTTTTAGTGCTACTGCCATTGGCCTGCTGCCCACAATATCCTTGTCCCCGAGCTTACCCATAGTGTGCTCGGCTCAGTGGTCGTGTGTCATGTTATAGTGGAGAAGTTGGTGTGGAGGTAATAGTGTTGTTTCTGACCATACGAAGAATGTGTAGAAGTGTTGATGCGATTCCAGTGTCGTGTCCCCAAACAACAAGATCGAAACCGACCAAGATAACCTGGTGAACCATGGGCGCCGAATCCGAGCCGGCACCGGCACTAGAAAAATTCAACCCGGATCATCAAGATCTCCTTCCGGGACCGATGACCTGAGTTCGACAACATGGTTCCCATGATCAAGACCATGAGCCCAGTACTCGGAGGCGGGACTCAATCCCTTAAAACGCCAAGTTATTCAACCCGAACCCGAACCTTAGAAACCAATATCTTTGACCTTATGTGTGACCCCTATCCAAGGCCTCTATTTTTTTAAAATATGACATTATGACTTTTTACATATAAATTGTACATGTTTGCATGCATATTGTGGTTTTTTGGGGGGTATTATGCCGATTCACCTCATAATTAAACATGGAGACCATATGCGGGATATTCTAGGCTTATATTGGCTCCATTTAAATTTGTGTAGCAAACTGATGACATGTTTTGCCTTGTGAATACAACATATAAACTGTGGGTATCTAAACAACATGAACATACTAAATAATTGTTGGGACCCTGGTTCCGCTTTATATTGCCTTGTCGCATCGCATATTCCGCCCTCGCCCTCGTCGTCGGAGCCGCCGTCGCCCACCGCCACCGCGCCACTGAAGCCGTCGTGCTCGTGGTGAAACTTTGTTACTTATTTGTAGTGAAACTTTGTTACTTTTTTTACATGTCTTTGTTACTTATTTGTAGTGAAACTTTGTTACTTATTTGTAGTGAAACTTTGTTACTTTTTAATGTCTTTGTTACTTATTTGTAGTGAAACTTTGTAGAAAGAAATCAATAGACTTTGAATCAATCCGATTAGAAATAGAGAAATAAACCATGGACATATATTTATCTCAAATACTACATTTGTACTCCATCCGTCCACAAATATTGACCATCATTTGGTGAACAATGTGGGGAATATGTAAGATGTATAAAAGATATAGTCGTGTATTCATATTTGAGTAAAGTTTCTGATGTTGTAACATCGATAATATTGTTTACTTAGTGTTGGTGGTGAACTTGATGGTCAAAATTGGGAAACTCGAAACTAAGATGGCATGTAATTATGGAGGGAGTAGTAGTATGGAACTCGTTTAAAATGATCAAGCATACTTAGGGTTTTAATTTCATTTGTGTATTTATTTGTGTATTTTTGTATGAATATGAATCCAAGTCCGCTTGAATGTTTACACTCTTACTCTAGATAATATTATTGTTTTAGAAACTATGGATCCACTTAGTAGAAACCTTGAAGAAGAAGAAATAATGGAGAACATTATTGATGAGGACACCTCACAATATCTAAACTTGGAGGGACATGATGACAGCTCAAGTAGTCATGGAGAAGATGAAGACTCCGGTGAACGCAATTTAGTGATTACAAAGTCCGGCGAGGTATATGCATTGATTAAGCCTCTGCTGACTTCCACCAACAATCTTCTTCTACATGTATTAATTAACGCTTCTTTCTTCTTTTAGCCCTCTGGATCGACCAGCCAGCAATCATCTTCTTCTACGAAAAAGAGCAAGCGAGGCGCGAGCCATCGGTTGAAAGATCGTGCAAAGTTCACGATCTAAGCAGTCCGTGTTGATGGCAGGCCGATGGAGCCCAAGAAGGCCACAGACAAATTTGTACGTCAGGCTGGAGTTCTTGTTAGGGACCAAATCCCAATCATAATTGAAAATTTGAATAAGCCAAAGAAGGGAGACGGTACCTTTGTCGATGAAAGATCCAAAGAAACGCTTTGGAATTCGTTGTTGATAAATTTCACCCTTCCGCCAGAGGAGGATGAAAACAACCCGGTTATAAAGGAAAAGGTCAAAGAGTGGACTCTAAAGAAGTTGGCTGACGCTTTCCGCAACTGGAAGACAAAATTGAACAAATTTGTCAAAGCTGGCGAGACTCCAGATTTCGAAGACGCATATTAAGCGAAGATAAGACCTCACTGGCCCGAATTTGTGACATATAAAAAAGTGCTATAGCTAAAAAGAGGTCAGAAACCAATACGCTTAATGCCCAGAAGAAGGAATATCACCAGAGGACGGGGTCAGGTGGCTACATATCTCAGAGGCCTAAGTGGGAGGAAGTTGAGAAGGCCCTGCGCGCTAGAGGGATCACACCCCAGACAGATGGGTGGGACCTATGTGCAAAGACTTGGTTCTACGGAATCGGGGCAAGGTTGGACCCAGAAACAGGATTGTGTATCTTCCCAACCCTCCTTGCCAAACCCGTCACTGAACTCATCACGGCATACGAGGAAACATCCGCCAGGACCTTCCATCCCGACAGAGAGAATGACCAGCTCACACGCGCCACCGGTAAAAAAGAACACCCTGGACATGCACGAGGCACAGGGGGTATGACGTGGAAGGATGGGTTTGCCGAGTGGAGCGACTCTTATAGATGGCGCGGCAGAAAATAAAAAGAGCGTACAGAGCGGATGACACAGATAGAACATGCACTTGCGGCGCTGCAGGCGCAAGTGAATGCACAACAGAGCCATCAAGCTACCGGCCCATCTCAGCTGCACGAAGAGCCTGCATTGGAAGCTGCCGGCGGCCCAGACTCTGCGCGGAAAAGCAGTGTGGCTTCCACGGAGAACGTGCAGCCCACGCTAGAAATGGCGGGTCCTCGATACCCCGTGGATGAGATCACGGAGAGCGAACACGCTGAGTTGCATGTGAGATTAATGGGCTTATCCATTAAGGTGGCTGTCGGCTATGCCTTACCTCCTGTAGCTAGTGGAACTTACCACTGTTGACCGATTCCAGATGGCTATGCTATTGTCGGGGTGGATGAGGTTGAAGCACAACTTGACCATGCTACAGGTGAAGGGGAAACTCAACTCAAATTTGCAGTGAAAACAACCATTCTTTGGAAGAAGGAACACATCGTGCTTCCAAATTGGAGGCCACTGGAACCCCCGCCGTCTCCGCAGCGTCAGCAGTCTGAGCCGCTTCAGCTATCTCCTGCGCGCCGGCCATCTCCTGCGCGGCAGCCATCTCCGGCGCTTCAGCCATCTCTGGTGCGCCAGCTATCTCCGGCCCGTCAGCCATCTCCGGTGCTTCAGCCATCTCCTCAGCGTAAGCGGAAGAGCACTGCCACAAAGAGCATCACTAGCACTGCCACAAAGAAATCCGCAGGAAACCGTATGCCAAAGAGTTCAAAAAACTACGTCCGCAGCCTTCCACCAAGCCATTGCCGGTTTTACCGTGGAATCGCAGTGACGAGGAGACCAATAGGATCTCGGAAGAAGAGGTCAAGAAATTCTTTGCATCTAGACGAGCCGAGCCAAAGGAGAAAATAGATCCGGTGGTGGTGGAGAAGTTTTACAAAAATCTTTTGAAACCTGAAACCCCACTTGTGCCGGACTACGAGCGCCAGATTTTGAAGGCGGATGCAAGGCGCCGTAGGGAGACTGAAAGTAGCAGTCATGAGGCACCCCAGAAAACAGTTCCCATGCTCGGAGAGCAGGAAAACCAATCATGCGCACCGCTCCAAATGTTCGACACACGGGACGCTCCTCCCGTAAATGATTACGAGGCAGAGCTACAAAGAAAGGCCAATGAGATGGGGATGAGTTACATTGCATACTTGAACATCATGGGAGACAACTTGCCCAAATGCGATGCCAACCCCATACAGCCATGGAAGTATGGGAAGAATCTCGTCAAGAAAGAGGAGCTCAAGAATCTACCAACAAAGATGCGAAAATTGCACAAGTGGTACCTTGATTTCTGCAAGACAAGAAAGGAAGAATGGATCACGGCGCATATAAGAGATGAGATTTTCTTCTGCGGAGACGACGGGATCGACTTCAACATTCAAGACTTGCATTTTCTATTCAATCAGATGGAACTCGACAAAGCTGCCATCAGCCTTTATTGTGTGTAAGTACTATTTCTGTAATTTATACCTCATCTCATTCACTTCATTAATTGCATGTATATATATATGCTCACCATATATGTATATACTATTATGCATGAAAAAGGTTATGGAATGCAGGAAAGGAGGCCCTTTTGACATTGGGTTCGTTGACCCAAATAGAGTTCATGAAGAAGTGGTAAGAACCAAACCCGGGCAAACAGAGGATTACTTGCTAAGGTCTTTACTGAGACAACAAACCAAAAGGGAAATACTATTGCCTTACAACTTCTCGTGAGTACTGTTACCCTCTCTCTTGTACACATTCTATTTCGGCTTACTCGATGTTAAGTGTAACTGATGATCAGTTATGCGTGCGTAGGTTCCACTTTATTCTGCTAGTCATTCAACCCGACTTAGGAAAAGTCCTTGTCATGGACTCGTTACGAAATGAAAAAGAGATATGGGCAGACTTTAGAGAGATGCTCCAGAGGTAATTTCAATCATATTATCGCACTAGATCGGCAACTTTCGTGACAACAAGTAATTAATTACTCCTTTATCCATTTTCTTTGCCGGACAGGGTTTGGAAAAGTTTCACGGGCAGGGCCATGGGGGAATGGTCAGAAGAACTAAAATTTGTAGACCAAAATGTTTGGGTGCGTGATGGATTGGCCCCCATGCCGACTACCCCTTCTATTCTCTTTTGTACATTGAAGTGGATGAGAATGCATCGGTTCCCCCCCTTTCCCATCGAAGCTAGAGGTGGCTTTATTTGTGGATACTCTACCTTCGCCCTTTTGTTTCCGGAGTGTTCCCTCGACGATCACGGACAACGACCTCTTGTTAGTGGTGTCGCGAGGATCTACACGAAGCGAGAAGATTCAGATCGCCGACCTTCCTTCCGGTACCATGAGGCGGATCTCGAGGGCGAGATCCATTGTTCGTGGTGTCGAATTGTGGCATCCCGCAAAACCACTACTAGAAAATCGCGTTGATTTTTGTGCATTGCATCATCATGACCGCATGCTCATGTCATCATGCCACATTACATTTGAGCATAGTCATCGTCTTGCATTTGCTTGCATCAAATTATTTGCAGAAAAACCTGTTTGTGTTTTATAAACGCCCCATCTTTATTCAAAACCAAAACCGGGTCTCCGGAATATTTTGTTTTGACTAACTACGCTTTGCAACCGGTCCGTTTAACACAAACAAAATGTTAAATTATTTTAGTGGGGGCAGTCGAACGGGCCGATTCGACCCGAACGACCACCCCCAGAAATTAAAACGGCCCACCCATAATCCTAAAGCTACCCAACCTAATCTACCCACAACCCCTCCACCTCACCCCCACCAATCTCCTGCTGCCACCTCACCCTCTTTCTTCCCCCCAACCACTCTCCTACTGACACCTCACCCACTCCCTCTCTCTCCCCCTCACATGCCACCACACAACCCCACCCCTCTCTCACCGCCCCCGGGCCCCACCCCGCACGACCGCTGCCCCCACCCATCTTCTTCCTCCCTGGCCCCCTTCTCTCTCCCCGAACGCCTCCTCTCCACCGGCGCCCCGCTCGGCTCGGCCTCTCCCCGCGGCCACCGCTCTCCTCCCTCCTCCCCGCATCCTCCGCGCTCGCTCGCTGCCGCCTGCTCCCTCGGCCCGCCCCAGGCGCGCCGCCCCCGCAGCACGCCCCCTCTCCTCCAGCCCCGTCCGGCCGCGTCCCCGCCGGCTCCCGCCGGCCCAAGCTCCGGCCGCCCTCCGTCTGCTCGGCCCGCGCGTTGCCTCTCCGGCCGGCCCCCTCACCGCCCCCGAGCGCCCGCGTTCGCCCACCTCCGCCGCCGCGGCTCCAGCTCTCGCCGCCTCCCCGTCCCAGCGAGCCTGCGCCGCCCCGACCTCGTCTGCCCCGCCACGACCTCCTCCCGCCGGCCTCTGCGCTCGCCGACGCCGCGCCTCCTCCGCCCCTCCTTCCCCGTCTCCTCGCCACCATCTGCGACCGCGCCCTTCCGACCTTGCCGCGCCGCCAGGGGACGCCGTCACCACCTCTGGCCACTAGCACCAGGCCCATCCGCCGCCAGCGACCCGGGCCCAGCCCACGCGTTCGCCCGCCTCCATCTGCCTCCTTCCTCTGGTCCTTCGCCGCACGTCGCCGCCCGACCCTCGCGGCCAAGCTCTTCCAGCGCCGGTGGTTCGGACATGTTATCCTCTTGGAAGCTCCTGCCACCAAGTACCAGTCCGTGTATCGGTTCCTGCGCGTGTGTCTGAAAAGAAGCAAGGGCAGGATGTGTTCTTCCTCGTGTGACCCTCCAATCGCGTGCTCAGATCTCCTGTCGAACAAGACCGGCCGAGACGCTAAGTCGTACAAGGACCACCGACAACGAATCCGACGGAACCCCAAGATCATCAACGGAACCCGAGCTCGACACCGGCAAACTAAGATGACACCACAAGACCGTCGACAAGAAACCGCGAACCGGAACCGGAGATCTCCGTCACGAAACCACAAGGCCTTTGGGGGTGGAACCGACAAGATCTACATCACGGAGCACCGAGGATGCCCTCATGGGACGCCAAGACACCGTCGAACCCCGAAGGCTGGACCCCGTGGACCGACATGATCGTCTTCACGGATACGACAAGTGCTTCCCTCGGACGCCAAAACCCGAACCGGAAGGACGCCAAAATCGCCTCCCGGAATCCGAAGAGCGGACCCGACAAGACCTTCGCGACGACAAGAACGGCAACGACCCGGAAGAATCCGATGCGCCCCGACACCGACCCAAGTCCTGCACCCGGACGCGCCAAGATCTACTCTGCATCCGAGAACGATCCCGCCGAGACCGTCTCCGTCGAACCCCGGACCCTACCGAACCCTGGACCCTGTCGAACCCCGGACCCTGCCGATCCCGTCGAACTCTGAACCCCGAGACTGACCCCGAACCCCGGAACCCAAGATCTGCCGAACTCTAATGTGTGATTCCCCTCCCGAGCCCTATTTTTATAAATGTAATATAAAATTGTTGCATATTAATTGTCATTGTCGCATGCATATCATTGGTTTGGGGGCCTTATGCCGATTCACCTCTAATTAAATATGGGGCCCATATGCGGGCAAATCTAGTCTCATATTGGCCTCAGTTAAATTGGTGTAGCGAACCGGTGCTATCTTTTGCCATGTTATTACAACATTTAATTTGCGGGGTAGATAAATAACATGAACCACCTAATTAATTGCCGGGACCCCGGTTCCGCTTAATAAGACCTAATTGCATCGCATCTTTGCCATGCCATACAGCATACATGCATCATGCCGATCTTCTGCCGTTGTATTAAATATTGCATCCGGTGTTTCTTCTAGTGTTTTGGTTCTTCGCGGATAAGGCCGTTGAGTTGATGCGAGTGTCGACCCGATCTTCGGTTGAACCTTCGACAATGTTTTCAGGCGAGCATCTCCCCCTTTCTACCTATCTTACTTTTATAGTATTTATCCCCTCCTGTTGATCTACTGCTATCTGTGTTGCGATGCTCTAGTTTTCGTACCCGTGATATCCCTTGCAGCCTTATATTGCCTTGGACACATCCTATTACCTGTTGTTTGGTAGATAGTTGGACTTGCGCGTCGTAGTCGCTTGCTCAAGTGTTGTTGCGTGTCGTCCAGTGCCACAGTTGTTGATGTATTGCCGCATGTTCATGTTGGAGATGATCATGGCTTTACTTATCGTTCACTTTAATTCCTGTTTAACAACTAAAATTGAAGTAAGTAAGCAGAGGCATCGGTGGGTGATAGATAATATTTGGTTTCCGACCGCCCACTTGTGTCCCGTAGGACCCCGAGTACTTGATACCTGTTCCTGGATTTATCGCGCTATCCACATACGGGGAATTATGGGCCCCCCTTAGCCAGAACTTGATTCAGTCTTATTTCTTGGGGCCACAAACTAGTTTGAGGTTTTATTTACGATCCTGTACTTATGCCATGCTTTACTGCTTTATTTACGATTGTGCGAGGAGCACACTGTACTGTTTAGGATCGGGACACGTTTTCGCGGTGTCGACAAGCCCAGTTTTGGTTTCCCAGTCGTTCACAGCCGTCCACCCAAACCTCGGGTCCGTCTCGGAGCTAGCTTACTTCGTTGCGGGTGTACTCCAAGGGGTGGCCCCCTGAAATATTTCTGAATCCTGTGATTGCTTTGTCGTGAAAGCCTCGTTGGGTTTTGATTTGGTTTTTTCGAGGTTGATCGTGTGTGTGTTGCTATTTGTGCACCCCGGCCGGGTTAAAACTTTCTAAAAGCCGTGTCCGCGGTTATGGACGACTTGGAGCACAGTATCTCGATCATAGACAACTATAACTAAAGTAGTGCTATGAATTTGACTTTATATTGACTAGTAATCAGCTTCACTATAATGGAATGGCCAAATAAAACTGCCAACGATTGCTTGTTTGGGGGTCGCTCGCGACCGTTGTACCTGACTAGTAAGTATTGCAACTACAACGGAATGGCTAAATAAAAGTACCAACAACTGCTGGGTTTTGGGTTATCTCATGCTATCTGTATCTGATTAGTAAGTGTTGTAACTATAACGGAATGGTTAACTAAAAGTGCCCACTGCTTACTTTATCAGGATGACTATCTAAACCTGACTAGTAATTGCTGTAACGATAACTGAATAAATAAAACTGCCAACAGTGTGAGTTCCTCGGTTGACTTCCTCGTTTGGTCTCGAGGGGGAAATACCAGGATGGGATTGTTTGGTGTTAGTATCAGGTTGGTTCCGAATAGGTCTTTCTTATCCCTCTCTGATAACCGCCAGATGTATCGAGTCTCTATAGGTTGTTTAGTGCATGCTGCCACTGCCGCTCAGTCCACCATACCTATGTAGGCGAGGACCGCCGAATTCTAGTCTCGCCGTGTACTGGCCTCAGTACTGACGCTCCTCTTTTTCCTTTGCCCTTTGTCGGCACCCCTTTTGTTTAAGCAGGTTTTGAGATCGACGCCGTTAGCAGGGTTACCCTTCCGGCTTGGCCTGGGCAGGGTTATGGACGCCATTGGTTATTTCTTCAGGGCTCTTAGCCCCATTTGCATCTTGTCCGTAGTCGGACGCTTTCTCGTTTTCAAGGTGATTTGAATCTTTGTATATTATATCTGTATTCTTGACTCTTTGAGTCGCTGTTGTATAAATCTGTTCTGTGGGTCCCATCGAGGACTGTTGTGTAATGTTATTACTTCGTTTTCCACCCGCACGAAAGTTCCTGGTGGGCACCTTTGAATCGTTTCTATGCGGGTTTGGCGGGTTTCGCTAAAACTTGCATAGGTCCGATTCTGAGGGTGTTACAAAGAGCATGCCAAGTTGTTGCGATGGCACAAACACTACTAGGAAAATGGCCTTTAGTGGCGCACCATGAAACATCATCTGTGGCGCACTAGCAGTGCGCCACGTGCCTTGCGCTACAGAAGTTTAAACTTCTGTGGCGCACTGCCTAGTGCGCCACAGAAGTTTAGAGACAGGCGTGGCGCACATGCCAGTGCGCCACAGAAGTTTGGGCAGGTGCGCCACGCGTATGAAACGATAACCGTGGCGCACTAGGTGCTGTGCACCACGGATGTAAATTTCAAAATTCAAAAAAAAAAGCAGCAGATCTGGATCTCGTCGTCAGTGCGGCTGCGCGTCGGTGCAGGTCGCCATCGCCGTCAGTGCGGTCGCGCGTCGGTGTCGTCGTCGGAACTGCAAGGAGGAGGAAGAGGAGAATGGGAGGAAGAGGAGGAGAAGAAGAAGATGAGGCAGAGGAGGAGAAGAAGAGGAGGAGGAGGAGAAGAGGAGGAAGAGGAGGAGAAGAGGAGGAAGAGGAGGAGAAGAAGAAGAGGAGGCAGAGGAGGAAGAGGAGGAGAAGAACAGGAGGCAGAGGAGGAAGAGGAGGAGAAGGAGGCCGCCGTTGCACCGCCGTCGCGAGGAGGAGGAGAAGGAGGCCGCCGTTGCACCGCCGTCGCCCGTTGTCACTGCGAGGAGGAGGAGAAGGAGGTCGACGTCGTGCCATCACTGCAAGAAGAGGAGAAGGGGAAGGAGGAGAAGGGAGAAGGAAGAAGGAAGAAGGAAGAAGGAAGAAGGAGAAGGGAAAGGGAAAGGAAGAGGAAGAGGGAAAAGGGGAAGGGAAAAGTGGAAAGGGAAAGGGAGAGGAAGAGGGAAAAGGAGAAAGGGAGGAGGAGGGCAGGGTGGGGATTCAAATTTGAATCCCGCCCAAGCTTATCCGTGGCGCACTAGGTGTAGGTGCGCTACGGATAAGTCGCCCTTTATTTTTTTTTTCTGCAGGAAAAAACGGTTTTTTGACCGTAACTTTTTACTCTTTTCGAATTTTAAAAATCTAAAAAATCGCTAAACGACCATAGGTGGTTGCGAGCAGATGCGAAATCTCGTTCTCGTCATTTTGGTATATTATACGATTTTTTTTGATATCGTATGCAAAAGTTACGGCCTTTTTACCGTGGCATAACTTTTTTTTGCAAATAAAGTCGAAACTCATTTTTGTTAATTTTACTAGAAGCTATACCACATTACCTACCTAAATATGAAAGGATTTAATTTTTTGAAGTGTTTATCATTTTCTTTTATTTTTTGCAAACCCTAAAAAGGCGATCCACGGGGGGGGGTGTGGAGTTGGTGCATGCCACTACATCTGTGGCGCACATGCCATAGTGCGCCATAGAGAGTACAAACTTCTGTGGCGCACTATGCCATGTGCGCCACAGATGCTTGCGGATGGTTCACATCAGAGAGGGGCGTGCGCTTAGGCGTAGCGCACCCCCCCCATGTGCGCCACAGATGACACTAACAACCGTGGCGCACATGACTATAGTGCGCTACAGATGTTTGGCGTGCGGCCAACAGGGCCCTGGCCCACACACATCTGTGGCGCACTACAGTCATGTGCGCCACGGTTGTTCTAGTTACTAGTAGGGCACTGCCCACAGGTGAGCCACGCCTGTTTTAGCCGTGGGGCACTTCAACCATGTGAGCCACGGATGTGCTAATTACCTATAGCTGTTTTCCTAGTAGTGAAAGAAGAGCGCAGAAAAGACTCGATGTTGAGACACCCCGCTGATGGGTCGCAATGGAGAAAAATCGGTAGAGAGTACCCGAGATTTGCAGATGACGCAAGGAACTTAAGGTATGGTCTAAGTATAGATGGCATGAATCCTTTTGGAGAGAAGAGCTGCAGTCATAGCACCTGGCATGTAACTCTATGTATATATAACCTGCCTCCTTGGTTGTGCATGAAGTGGAAATTCATTATGATGTGAGTGCTCATCCAAGGCCCGAAGCAACCCGGCAATGACATTAATGTGTACCTAAGGCCATTAGTTGAAGAACTACTACAATTGTGGCTCGACGAAGGTGTTCGTATGTGGGATGAGCACAAACAGGAGACATTTGACCTACGGGCGTTGTTGTTCATAACCATCAATGATTGGCCTACTCTTAGTAACTTTTCAGGACAGTCAAACAAGGGATACACGCATTGTTTAGATGATACTGAAAGTATATATTTGGAAAAAGGTAAGAAGAATGTGTACCAGGGGCATTGTCGATTTATTTCGGCCAGGCATCCCGCAAGAAAGAAAGGCAAGCATTTCAATGGTGATGCAGGTCACCGGAAAAAGCCTATCCGCCGTACTGGTGATGATATATTTGGTATGGTCAAGGATCTAGAAGTAATCTTTAGAAAGGGCCCTGGCGGTCAATCTGTTCCAAATGACGCTGACGGACATGTTCCCATGTGGAAGAATAAATCTATATTTTGGGAGCTACCCTATTGGAAAGTTCTAGAGGTCCGCTCTGCAATCGACGTGATGCACGTGACGAAGAATCTTTGCGTGAACCTTCTATGCTTTATGAGAATGTATGGAAAGACAAAAGATATGCCAGAAGAACGACAGGACCAGCAAGGTATGAAAGACCGAGACGGCGTGCATCCAATGAAGATAGATAAAGGACGTCTAAGTGCTACGAGCTATGCTCTTACCAAAGAAGAGAAGGAAATTTTTTGAAGTCCTAAGCAGTATGAAGGTCTCTTCGGATATAAAGGGAATAATAAATATGGCAGAGAAAAAATTCCAGAACCTAAAGTCCCATGACTGCCACGTGCTTATGATGCAATTGCTTCCGGTTGCATTGAGGGGGATTCTACCGGAACATGTTCGACTGCCCATTGTGAAGCTATGTGCATTCCTCAATGCTATTTCTCAGAAGGTATTCAATTCAGAAATTCTACCGAGGTTAAAAAATGATGTGGTCTAGTGTCTCGTAAGTTTTGAGCTGGTGTTCCCACCATCCTTCCTTGATATTATGACGCATCTGCTGGTACACCTAGTAGACGAGATTACCATTTTGGGTCCTGTATTTCTACACAATATGTTCCCCTTTGAGAGGTTCATGAGAGTCTTGAAGAAATATGTCCATAACCGTGCTAGGCCAGAAGGAAGCATCTCGAAGGGCTATGGAACAGAGGAGGTCATTGAGTTTTGTGTTGAATTTATTCCTGACATTAAGTCGATTGTTGTTCCTGAATCACGTCATGAGGGGATACTGAGTGGAAAAGGCACACTAGGAACAAAATCAATAATATGTATCGACGGACATTCTTTCACTCAAGCATACTACACGGTTCTGCAAAATTCCACCTTGGCAGCTCCGTATATCAAGGAACACAAGAATATTGTACGCTCAAACAACCCGAGAAAGCATGAATCCTTGATTAGAGATGAACACATGAAGACTTTTGGCGGTTGGTTGCAAACACATCTCATGAATAACAAAACTGTTTGTGATGAGCTATACTTGTTGGCCATCTCACCATCTTCGACTATATGGACTTTCCAAGGGTACGAGATAAATGAGAATACATTTTACACAATCGCCCAAGATAAAAACAAACACCAACCAAAACAGTGGTGTCCTCTTTGATGCAACAAACAACAATGGGTCAAAGGACACATATTATGGTTACATAGAGGAGATATGGAACTTGACTATGGACCTGCTTTGAAGGTCCCTTTGTTTCGGTGCAAATGGGTCAAGCTAACAGGAGGCAGGGTTGAGGTAGACAAAAATTACGGAATAACAACAGTGGATCTCAACAATAATGCGTATAGAAACGAACCATTCGTCCTAGCCAATGATGTAGCTCAGGTTTTCTATGTGAAGAACATGTCTACCAAACCAAGAAAAATAAAATATAAGCAAAGGAATACATCATCAAACGATGAGACAAAGCGCCACATAGTTCTTCCAGGGAAAAGAAACATTGTAGGAGTGGAGGACATGGCAGAGATGTCAGAAGATTATGACAAGTTTCATGAAATTCCGCCGTTTGTAGTGAAGGATGACCCAGGCATCATGTTACTTGATGAATATGCTCCATGGTTAATGCCACACGGTCATAAGCAAGTCATATGATGTATTCTGAGGTTTTCCTTTGGCGGTTTTTTAGATGCAATCAATATGTATATATATGTATATCATGAAGGGAATATGCCCTGAGAGGCAATAATAAAGTGTTTATTATGTGTATTCCAAGTATATGATAGATGTTTATTTTGCATGCTATAATTGTATTAATACAAAAACGTTAATACATGTGTGTTTAATAAACAAACAAAGAGTTCCTAGTTATGCCTCTCTCATAAACTAGCTCGTTGATTAACAAGATGATCACAGTTTCCTGATCATAGACATTGGATGTTGTTAATAACGAGATCACAACATTAGTGTAATGATATGATGAACATTCATCTAAAGTATAGCATTACAATCAAAGTCATTGAGTTTATATTGCTATAAACAACTTACGAAGTGATCCTACAGTGGCTTCCGTGTACAGCCACATGCTAAATGGGCTCTGGCTTAGTCAATTACATAGTGGAAGACCCTTGCATTGGCACCTATTCAGGTTAACTAGAATTGTGTATTGGAATTATATCCTTACATTGGTGCCTAGTAGATGTGATAGTATAATGTATTGGGAGGACTTCTATGGAAAGACTTTGTCACATTCTCGATTTGCCAGTACTCCATTTGGTGTGTACTTATCCAGCGGCCACTGGTGGTGTCAAGACGAGATTGTGTCATGTGGGTAAAGTGTACAACTTCTGCAGAAGATCAAATTCTAAGTACTTAGTCGTGTCCCCGGTTACGGACAACTCTGAGCAACTAAGGCCTGAAGCTATGGAAGATCTCGACATTCCAATTTCTCAAAGTAAAACTTGATGGTGTCAATAAGGGATTAGAAGCACTTGGAGTTTGCCAAGGAGTTCAGAAAGATTGTTAAAAGATCAAAACTATTTTGAAAAGATAGGATAAAACCATATTGCTTTCTACAAATGAGCCTAAACTCTACTTAGCCAAATATGCATATATTGATAGGTTTCAACTTATTCCCACATAGTAGTAAAACTTGCCAATACATTTCAAATGTATTGACCCTTGTGGCTGTAACTTATTATGTTGCAGGTTTGTTTGATGTTAATAAAGTGTGTTGAATAGGATTACAAGTCTACAACCAACATGATTGCCTGTGGAAATTTGAGCATGACGGACTCCATGCTATATAGATATTTCTGCTGCATTGTAATGAGATAGCCAAATGAGCTATGTAAGATGTAATGAATTATTTTATTCCTGGTTATAAAGTTGTATTATGACCTTTGTTTCTTGATATTACATCTTAAACTATGGATGCTAGCTATTGATCCAGGGACTAGCATTGTAAACACAGGGTCTCTACCTTATCAGGTTTGGACCTTTACATTGAAGATGGAGATCGGAAGCACACGAATAAAGGCCATATCATATCACATATTTTGAATTGCATGTGATTTTAATCCTCTTATGCATCTTGTATTGCTTAGATTGCGACGGTAGCATTATAAGATGATCCTTGTCACAAAATTATCAAGTAAAGTGTTCACCCTAAGTTAGCACCGTTGCCAAGACTCATCGTTTTGAAGCACCACGTGATGATCGGGTGTGATAGAATCAACTTGTGCATACAACGGGAGCAAGCCAGATTTGCTCATGCAGAAACTAAGGTTAATCTTGCCGAGCCTAGCATGTACATACATGGTCTCGGAACACGGATCACCGAAAGGTAAAGCATGAGTCATATAGTAGATATGATGAACATGTTTATTGTTCTCCTTTGAAACTACATTATGTCTCGTGATGATCGGACTTGATGTAGTGGATTTGGTTCGTGTGATCACTAAAACAATGTGAGGGATATTGTTTTGAGTGGGAGTTCACCTAGATTAATTTAACTATTAATTAGAACTAAATTTATCATAAATTAAATAAAGGTGAATTTGCATAGTTGTTGTAGTCATTGGCATCCGTTTACCACCTTGCGCTTAGTTATAATTGAGATATTAGAACTACAAAATTCTGGCTAGTTACTTTACGAACTGGTATCGTATTGTTTTGAAGTGTTAATCTAAAGTTTAAAAGTCCACTTGCAAATTTTCAGTAAGTTCCGATTACTCCATGAAGTTTAATAATTGGTATTAAATCAAGAGTAACAATTCTAGTGTTAGTATATTAGTATCATGTTTGTCTCCATGATTCTTGATATTTAAAAGATCGTCTTAATATCAAGGTAATCTAGGAGCTGAAAGAGTTTTTCAGAAATCATCATGTGTGGAAGATATTGTGATATCTGAAACAAAGTTTTGGTTGCAACATGATGGAGTATAATATGGCAAGATTTTGTGTTCTCATATTTGATGAGAATTTACAAAAGGTTGGAGACATTAGTCGTCCTAATCCTCCAAAAGGTTTTGGAGAGCAACATTATACTCGCGATTCACCATTATAAGCTAAAGTAGCTTGATCATGAATAGTTCCATGATAAGGATGAATATTTGATGCAGGTAAAATGTTTACTACACTACAAGATAACTAAAGAATGGAATTTGAAATAATACCAAGCAATTGATGATGGTGATCTACTTCAAAGTGCAAGTCCAAAGACATTGGTATTTAACTATACACGCTTTGGACTATGTGTCATGAGTATGGCGCCACTGTTGATGTTGATAGATTCTTTTGAAAGGATAAAGAAATACTGGAAGGGAAATCAAAATAAATATTTGGCATAAGAGAAAAGACTAGAATTGTTCATCTTAGGTATATAGAAGATATAAATTTTATGGCTATATTCTTTGCTTGTTAAATAATATGGTTCTTAAGTATTGGATACTGAATTTGTTGGTGTGAATCATCATACGAAACAACACAATTCATGAAATGCAATGGCCTAAGTAACTAGCAAGAGAATATGTGATGATGTTCATCGAGAACAAATAAAGTGTTGATGTGTTTCTCGTTGACATCAAATCTTGCCTTCAAGATTTGTTTTATCAGGTATTATGAGAACAAAAGGGTTGTTCAAATAATTTCCGTAATCCATAAAATATGGATGATTTACAAATGTCGTTGGATAAATCACATCCGTAAAACAAGTGCCAAAAAAAGGTCGAAAGATAATTGATTGAAAAACCACTTAGGAAGTGACATCGCCGTTTAAATTATATTGTAAAGAAAACATGAAGAAGCTCCATATGGATGGAATTTTGGAGTCTTTTGATTTCGATCAAATGACGCTTGTGAAACTTTCCTATAGATAATTAAAAATCTATTCATAGACCAAAAGTGAACGAATGACTAGCTTATTGGAACTTGTACATATAGATGTATGAAGCCCATTATGTGTAGTCAAGAGCGATGGATTTCAACTTCATATGCTTTCTCCGAAAATTTGAGTGAATATATGAATATTTACTTAATGAGGATGAAGTGTGAAACATTTGAAAAAGTTCAAAGACTTTCAAGATGAAGTGCAAAATCAATGTAACAAGAAAATAAAGAATTTATGATAGGATCATAAAGGAACATATTTGAGTTACCAGTTTAGCATAACACCTAAGATTTGAGGAATCATTCCATGGATTTGCGTTTCCCGAAACACCATATAGTATGGAGTGTTCGAGATATGTAATAAAACCTTGTTTGACATGGTGAGATCAAAGATGTCATTAATAAAACTGCCATTATATTTTAAAGATTAAAAGCTTTAGAGACTACCTTTTTTACTTAAAAGAGCTCCATCATGATCCATTGAAGTGACACCATAAAAGGTTGTGGTTTGGGGTAAAACCCAAGTTGTCCTTTCTTAAAAATTGGTATGCCATGCATAAGTAAGATGTTTACAACCAAAGTCGGATAAACATGTCTTTGTATGTTATTTCGAATAACTGTTGAGTATTTCTCCATAACACCAAAGAAAAAAGTGTTTGTCGCTTAGAACGTCAAGTTTCTTAAGAAAGAATTTTTCGTGAAAAGTTAAGTGGGAGGACAATAGAACTTTTATAAGGTTAAAAGAACCTTAGCTATATGTGATGAGTTGCGCATCACCGATAAGTGTTTCAGAGGCATCAACAATTCTCATGGCTCACGTGCCTCAAAGGTTGTGATCATGGAGGTCTAAGTTCCTATTGAACTAAGTAGGTCGGGTAAACAATCAAATACCAAAATTTGAGAGTTAGATAATTATTTGAAAATGATGAACCGACTACATGCAAAGAAGCGATGATGGGACCTAACTCCGTCAAATGGCTTGAAGCCATAGAATCCATGATAGTTCCATACACGAGAAATCAAGTTTTGACCTTGAAAGACCCTCTGGAAAGGTGTAAGACCTTACAGTCATGTTCGGATCTATAAAGAAATAGACATGGATATTTTACATCTATGAAATAGTCGATATGTCAGGAAAGAGTTCACGACAATGTTCAAGCAGTTGACTATAACAAGATTTGATCTTTCATAGCGATATTTAGTCTAGACGAATTAATATAACAACCACTACATATAATTTGGTTATGTGGTAGTTGAATAAACAAAACAAGTTCTTCTAATAGAATGGTTACCTAGGACGTGTACATGACATGGTCCAAAGGGTTTGTTTAATTCAAAGGATGATAAAAGCGTATGCAAACCTCAATGGTTGAAGTAAGCATCGCGGAGTTGGAATCTTCACCATGATGAAACTTTTAAAAGAGTTTAAATTCACCAGAGACGATGAAGATGCTTGCATTTGTAAGAAATTAAGTGGGAGCGCTAAGACATATTTCTAATACATTTTGTGGAAGACATATTTTTGATTAGAAATGCATCTTTTATTAAAACAGGTTAAGAATTTCATCTCGATGAAAGACTTAGGCAAAACCGAATATTTGGCATCAATATCTATATAGATAGATTGAGATGCTAATATGGTTGTGCCAAACATACATAGATGAGATATTGAATGAGTTCAATATGGAAATGACAAGAAAGGTTCTTGCCACATAAAAAGGATTAAATCGAAATTCAAGTGTATCGATACTTGCTAAGTGAAACAAAGATTCAAGTATTGATTGATACTTGATGAATAAAATCACAAAGAGTATTTTTCAATCATACTATGATATGTACAAATCTAGATATGTCCTATGCTCTAAATGCTATGAGCATATATCAGAATGATTCATAAGTTGATCATTGGACGATAGTAAGGATATCCTTATGATCTTTTGGAAGAGCTAAGAATATATTATTTTGTAGAAGTGACAAATAGATGGTTATTTCATTGTAAAAGTACTACATTGATACTAGTTTGTCACAAAGTACAAATTAAGTTCATCTCAATCTAAACTAAGGGTGGCACAATATGATGGAAAGTAAGTTCCATAATGGATTTGGATGAGTTGCAAAGTTAAGACATTGTGACAGATACTACAACAAAAGGCTAAGTATATGACTGCTATTATAGCAGTAAAAGAGGGCATTTGTGTCAAGTAGTTTGTTATCAAACTAGGTGTGGTTCACAGTGGGGTAGTACTATAAAGATATATTGTACAACAATAGTATCAACATGTTTTAACCCCAAGGAACTAAAGGTCTAACCAAAGGACCAAATTTATACAAAGCCATCTCATTACAGAATGAGTGATGCGTGGAGACGCAAAGACATGCAATTACATACGGACCTGTAAGTGTCGGATCCAAAGATCAGTTGACCACTAGCAATCGTGTACATACAACACCGGAAAGCCATAGGTGTTGAATACACAAAGATTTGAAACTAGATTATTGTCTCTAGTGTAAGTGGGAGACTGTTGGAGATATGCCCAAGAGGCAATAATAAAGTGGTTATTATCATATCTTCATGCTTATGATAAGTGTTTACGTACCATGCTATAATTGTATTAACCGGAAACATTTATACTTGTGTGATTTGTAAACATAAAAGAGTCCCTAGTAAAGTCTCTTGTTAAACTAGCTTGTTGGTTAATATATGATCATGGTTTCCTGATCATGAACATTGAGATGTTATTAACAACAAGGTCATATCATTAGAAGAATGATGTGATGGACACACTCTTATAGTTAAGCATAGCATAAATATCGAGTCATTTTAATAGTTCACTTGCTATAAGATTTCAATACATAGTAACCTAAATCCTTCCACCATGAGATCATGCTAATCACCATCGCCGGATGGATGCTTTGATGACATCAAACACCACTTCGTAACTGGGTGGTTTTAAAGGTGGCATTGAGTGTTCAGAAAGTATGTGTTGAGGCACATGGATCAAGAGGGGGATTTGTCCATCCATATGATGGATAGATATACTCTGGGCCCTCTCGGTGGAATGTCATCCAATTATCTTGCAAGCATGTGACTGGCTCACAAGGGATCACATATACCAGGAACGAGTAAAGAGTACTTATCGGTAACGAGGTTGAACTAGGTATGCAGAGATACCGATATCAAACCTCAGATAAGTAAAGTATCGCGAGACAAAGGGAAATTGTTATCATATGTAAATGTTTCATTTGATCATGAAGTAATAATATAAATATGTGGGATCCATATGAATTTCTAGATTCCTCTATTGGTTATTGATCGAAGAAGAGTCTCGGTCATGTCTGCATAATTCACGGACTGTAGGGACACACACTTAAGGATTCGATGTTTTTTAGTAGATATGGAATGTGAGTAAAGAGACCGAATGTTGTTCAGAGTCTCGGATGGGATCCGGGATACCACGAGGAGATCTGGAATGGTCCGTATAATAAGATTCATATAAGGAAAGTGCAATTCTGAAGTTCGGAAATGATTCCGGTGTTTTCACCGGAATGATCTAGAAGGGTCTAGAAAGTTCACCGAACCGGAAGGGGAAGGGTACATGAATGAGTCATGACAAAGTGTAATGGTTGCATCATGTCCTAGGTCAAAGGGATGTGCAAATAAAAGAAACAAATCAAACTCCAAAATTGAAAGTCAAAAGGCAAGTTTGAAAAGTTAAACTGGGACAATGTATCCTGGTGGAGGGAGGAGAGGAAATATCCTCTCCCTCTACCACGCGCCAACGAGGAGAGGGATTTGGGGGAGGATTCGACCTCCCCTCCCTAGCTGCCCCTCCCTCTCATAAATATAGGGGAGGGGGCTTCCCCTCGAAGACAACAACACCACAACCCCACCCCGTGCCTCCGCGGCCACCCAAGCCGCCGCCAGCCCATGCCTCCTCCTCTCCGGCCTCTAAACCCTAGAACACCGGGGAACCCCCTCTACTCCATCCTACCCACTCCGGCTTAAGGAAAAGCCCAGCAGGATCTTTCCTCTAACTCCGACACCACGCTGTCGTGCTGTCGAAATCGCGAGGGGAGAACTACAACCTCTGCTGCCTGTTGGAACAAGGGAGAGGAAGGTCGTCATCGAGTACCGAATGTGTTACGGACTGCGGGAGCACTGCCGGAACGCGGCGCCGGAAGGATCTTCTACACGATCTTGAGATCGGCAAGTGAACGACTATATCACCCATGAGAATTTGCGCTCGTTAACCGCTTTGGAATCTTCGACTGTGAGTACTCTAATAGACTCGTTGCTATAATATAGTAGATAGATCTTGGCTTGTGTGTGTTCATGTGGTAGAATTTTTTTCCATGCTACGAACCCCTACAAAACCAACTCGGTATTTCTGATGACTTTAAATTACTTTGCAGTAGGGTTGGCCTGCAAAACTTTGTATTTTATGATGCACCAACCTATCGCCGGTTAACCATTGAATTTCTTATTTCTTTTAAAAGCACCGTTAAGGCATGGCATGGGGAGGGTAGAATTTCTTTCCGACTCATGAACAATAATTATTCTTTATCACTTGATGAATGGTGCAATTGTTTTGGATTACCCAACAATGATCCTAATCCTCTGCACGCATCTTTTACCAGCATAAAACCTTCCCCTAAACTCTGCTATAATAGAATAAGCTTTACTTCTAGAGTCAGTAAAGGGAAAAATATTCAACATCCCGCTATTCGCTATTTGTTCTATGTTATTGCTAACACCTTGCAGGCGCTCAATGAGTTCACAAGACTCAATGAGGAGGACATCTTAGTCCTTGCAAAAGATGCTTTCAACTATGACAACTTGTCACTCAACTTGGGCACACTTCTTGTGTGCTACTTGGAGTACCAATCCTCCCAAAGCCAATAACCAATCGCTTGTGGAGGCATCATCACCGTGCTTGCCAATGCCTTGGGCATCGACCTAGGTGAGTTACAGTCGGTGCTAGGTGAGTGACGTGTTGGTTTCTCTACTTTGAGCGCTTGTGGAATGCTCACTAGGAGAGGTGGTGTTTATTATCTGCATATTGCTGGAGCTAGGCGTCTCTACCCCGCTCCTTTGCCTACCTCACTAGGAAGGCCGCGTGCTTTATGACTTGCAGGTTGAGCAAAACCAACCCCAGGAGGAGATTCTGGAAGAGGATGAGGACCAAGAGGAGGAGCAAGAAGTCCCTCATCAGAGGATCATACACCAAGCCGGTTCGCTACATATCAAGATTTCCAAGAACTTGGAGGGAATGTGGAGGGAATACATATGAAGATTTACAAGAACTTGAAGAAACAACAAGTAACTTATCAACTCAATTTGTGGACTGGAGTTACAACTTTTTTCCCCCACCATAGTGATTTGAAGGGCTTGCAAAAGCCTAAGATTGGGGAGGTTTTCTATCTATTTTATTTTGGATTTCATTTGATTTATTTTATTTTCGAGGTTATGCTTTTATTTGAGTTTATAAGCACTCGTGTTGGTTTCCCCAACACTTTATCTTTAGTTACTTTATTTTGTTTGAGATTTTCAGGCTAAGCTTTGCCGCCAATTTTCTATTCTTTAATTCCCTTTCTCAAAAACCACAAAAATATTTCTCTGATTATCTTTATTTTCCCTCTCTCTTTTTCTTTACGCCTTGATGTTCTCATAAATTTGCAGGAGAGTGATTGACTTCGAGTTTCCAAGAAACAAATAAAAAGGGAAGAGAGGAGTGGAACCAAACATAAGAGGTATGCCTTATGACTCCCCACTTTTGAAGTTTGAGAAACTCATGCTAGTTAGCAGTAATGTTAAGATGTTGTATCGGTGGAGTGAGTCTCTATATTATAGTAAAATTTTGTATCCATGGGTATTTAATTCAGTATGTTTTGTTCCATCTCCTGTAGTTAACCAAGTCTTTCCTAAAAATTTGCTAAACAAATAAATAAGAAAAAGTCTTACAATTGAAGGCTTGGGTGTTGTAGTGTTTCGTCTTGAAAGCTTATTCCTAGAGACACTCAACACCACAGAAAATAATGATTGACTTGATAGCTCTCTTTGAAAGAATTTGTTCAATTGAATTAATGTTTAGCGGTTTTTTGAGCATGCCAAAGTTTGACTTATGAATCATAAGAATGATATAGATTTATGCGTGTCAAACTTCATGGGATGCCAACAACTCCGCTAGCCTACGAACGATCTTCATGGAGGAAACTCCTAGATTTCAGCTATGAGTTGATTAAACATATGTAGCAGCAATGCTATAATGGGTAAGATTCTTGGCACTCCCGGGTGGCCGTAACAAGATGGAATCACTCCTCTTGCTGATATGAGTAATAATTATGCAAAAGGAACAAAAACCTTAGTGATGCCACGAGTGTCTATCATAGCCCGATAAACTAATGAAATTTTTGGCATGCTCTCAATTACTTAAGAACTAAAATTCTTGAAGGGCAATGAATAGAAAAGTAGTGTTTGAAAAGTCTTGATTTATTGATGTGGGAGAACTGATATACTTTAGTATATGCTTTTCATGACAAACTCTCACACCCTCAATTTTATATGATTATACTTTATTGTTCAAAGGCAAGCTTATGAGTTGATTACATGACATGGAATAAAGTTTACTCTTTTGAATCATCCATGCTTACAATAATTTTGCTGCACTATAAGGATTCATGAAACCCGTATGATATGCTTGCCATTACTCTATCTATGTTTAAGTTTTTCATATTAATAAAGTGGAGGAAACATGAGACTACCAATCATGAGTAAGATCATCATCTCGTTATTTCAGTTTAGATGTTGATTTCTCTTTTGATTTTGGTTTTCTTGCTCTAGGACGATCAAGTTTAAGCTTGGGGAGGTTGATGGATGTGAAATATAATATTCCATAATGGCACTCACACCAAGGGATAAATATATAACCAACTAGAGGAGATATATTTCCAAAATTCAAACCATCCTATATGATAACTTCTCTATTCATGATATGACTCTACTAAAAAGGTAAAAAGATGAAATATAATGATGTGATACCACGGCACTCCCCCAATCTTGGAACAAACCAAGGGGATGCCAAAACCTGATGACGAATTACTCCTTCGTTGGTGGTGTTGTGATCATGATCGGAGTGAGTAAATCCTCCAGCATCTTCCGAAGCCTGTTTTTCTCCTCTTGAAGTATATCCACCTTTGTCCTCAGGACTTGGTACTTATCACAAAACTCATCAGTGGCTCGAAAGGCTTCTAGTGCCGCAGGGCAGGAACTAAGGTCTGGAACTGAGGTCACCATCCCCTGCATATTATGAGAAAAAGCACGTCCAATGTTAATTGCCCCTACAAGAGTAGGGTTTCTTGCCCTTGATCCTGCAGCAATCCCTCCCTTCATGCCTGCTGACATGTTCTTTACTTCCTCCTTGATGCTCCGATCCATGTCTTTGCGCCTAGCTGTGATCCTTTCTTCTTACACCCATCCAATGAAAGTTCCTTGCTCAAGATCGCGGAGGAGCTTCCGTCGGCGTCAGCTCATAGTCCTCCAAAAACGAACCCTGGAACGACATCTGAACAGAACAGAACAGATCGAAACGAAAACATGACGATAACATGATACACAGACCTCGGGGGTCCGGGGGATTATATATCACGAAGTTTAACGACAAAAGGAAGGTACTGGGAGAAAATAGGGCGGAGACGGGCTCCGTGGTGGTCACACCACCTGGTGGCGCGGCCAGGTGGGCCCCTGCCACAGGGTGGTGTGAGCCACCCGGGCTCCATTTCCTTCCCTATTTTGGCTCATTGTCTTCCATATTAAATAAAAACTGCAAAATTATAAATTGGAAAGTCTTTCGTGAACCTTTTCTTACCAGAACTGTTACCTATTCGAAAACGGACTCTTCAGATTCCTGAATTTGGTATTTTATAAATTCTTCCATAGTCACCACTTGAATAATATAAATATCTTCATTATAAGAATCTCCAGAAATACAATGTTTGAGCCTTTGACCATTATTCATCTCCTCACATCATACTCTCCCAACACTTGAAAATTTCTTTCATACAAAACTTCACACAATCTTCATTAGCAACATTAGTGTATGCAAGATAATAAACCTTTGGGTTCAATTTCAACTGAAGTCCATCAAAACATAAGCTACTGTAGCAACTCCTATGAAATCCCAAAAGAATTTAAAAGGAAATCAATTGAAGAGGCAAATGCAAAAATGGTAGAAATCTATCAAAGCAGACCTGCAGGTAAAGATCAATTTTTTAAAAAATCTTCTGTTGCTCAAATCTAAAAGTGCAAAAATAACGAAAGTTAAATAATAACTTAGGCCACATGCACAGAAAATTACAGCTCAATCTAACGTACTAGGATTTTTCACGATTTTTTTAGTGGAGCACAAAAATCTGTTCTGGGAGAGCAACTTCCCCACATCTCACCTCCCTCTCATTAGAGGCTAATCTTGACACAAAAACCAAACAAAAAGGATAAGGAGAGGTTATTACCGAGGCAATAACTTCCAAGACTCAAATAAACAAAAATAAACTGAAAGCAAACTATAAAGGGTTGTCTCCCAAAAGCTCTTTCTTTATAGCCATTAAGATATGCATGATAATTTCAATGATGTTCACATAGGAAATATGGATTTGAAGTAAAAGAGAGCATCAAGAAGCAAATATCCAACACATTTAAGTCTAACCCACTTCCTACGCCAAGGAATTTTGTAAGAAAACAAATTATTGAAACAAGATGCTACTAGCATAGGAAGACAAAACAAGTACAACTTAAAAACTTTCAACATAAAGCGGGGAAACTTAATATTATTGAGATGCATAAAACCATGTTTCCCTCTCTCAAAATAACTTTCAGTAGCATTATGAATAAAATTAACAATGTAAATATCACATAAAACATTCTTATCATCAAAATGAGCATATTTAAAATCATCAAATAGAGGTTTAAGATTGAAAATTTGATAAATAGAAGCAATTTGTTCAACTCTAAAATGCTCATTAGGCAATTAATTTTCATAAGGAGCTTTAGCAAATTTGGAAAAACTAAACTCATAAGATTCTGCATCATATTTAGTCAAAATTTTCTCCTTCCTACAATCTATAATAGCTCCACAAGTGTTCAAGAAAGGTCTACCAAAAATGATAGGACAAGTTTTACTAGCTGTTGAACCAAGTACTAGAAAATCAGCAGGATATTTAGTCTTACCACAAAGAACTTCTACATCTCTTACAATACCAATGGGAGAGACGATCTCTCTATTAGCAAGGTGAATAACCACATCAATTTCTTCAAGTTCACCAGGACCAATTTCATGCATAATTTCTTTGTAAAGCTCATAAGAAATAGCACTTGAACTTCCACCAATATCACATAAACCATAATAGCAATGATCACCTATTCTGACAGAAATCACAGGGACACTAGCTTTACTAGTTCTACTAGGATGTGAAAACAATATTAGAAGCATCTTCACAAAAGATAATGTGTCCATCTTCTATATTTTTAGTGACAAGGTCTTTCACAATTGCTGCTGCAGGTTCAACATTTATTTATTCATCAGGTTCTATAGCTCTCTTTGTACTTTTGTTAACCACACTAGCTATCATAGAATGTTCCTTTACCTTAGCAGGAAAAGGTGTTTTCTCAATATAAGGTTCAAGAAAAATACGATCAACAGTACAAACTTTAGTATTTCTAGAAGGAAAAAAATTAACAACATCATTATATGGCTCATGATACTTGTTCCATTCCCTTTTTGGAATTTCAATATAATAGGAAAAGGCCTTAAAACAATTTGCAATACTTTGAAAATCAAGACCATACTCAGTACTAATATTATGAAAGCCATCAGTTCCCATGAAAGATTTAATGCATTCATAATCATAATTTATAGCTGACTTTCTTCCTTTGTCATTCTCCCATGCTTCAGTATTTTCTTCAATACGGTCTAGAAGATCCCATTTAGCTTCTTCTTTCATACATGTAAATGATCCAGCACAAGAAGCATCTAATAAATCCTTATCATGAAGGGAAAGCCTTGCATAAAAGTTATTAATAATAATATTATTAGGGAGCTAATGAATAGGACACTTGAGCATTAGTAACTTCAATCTCCCCCAAGCTTGGGTTGTACTCTCTCCATCACGAGGCCAAAAATTATATATTTGATTCCGATCTCTATGAATCTCACTAGGAGGATAGAATTTAGAATAAAAGAGAGGTGCAATTTCTTCCCATTCAAGAGATTGGCCATTCTTTAGCAGCTTATACCATTCCTCGGCTCTGCCTTTCAGTGATACAAAGAATAACTTTTTCTTAACTTGTTCCGTTGTAATACCTACACACTTGAACAACCCGCATAATTCATGTATAAAAAGAAAACGATCACCAGGATGGACAGTTCCATATCCAACATAGTTGTTATCCATAACACGATCAACAATTTTTGTAGGTATTTTAAAAGGATCTAATTCAGCAGGTGGTGGTTCATCTACTACCTTAGCAGTGATAGTAGCTTTCCTAAACAGGAAACTAAGTGAATTATCCATATTGAAAACAAAGTAACAAACAGAAATAAAAACAATACTCGCGGTAGAAATTTCCTTTACCATTTCCACTCTTCAATAGCGCTTCACTCCCCGACAATGGCACCAGAAAATAGTCTTGATGATCCACAAGTATAGGGGGTGTATCGTAGTACTTTCGATAAATAAGAGTGTCGAACCCAACAAGGAGCAGAAGGTGTTGACAAGTGGTTTGGATCAAGAATTCACTGTAAATACTAGCAAACGGATTTTTACGGGTTTTTGATAATGCATATAAATAAAGTGCGAGTAAATAAAATACAATAATAATAATTGCATCAAGTGGCCCAATCCTTTCTTCAGCAAAGGACAAGTCGGTTGTATTACTTATGAGGACCAAACGTTCTCGAGGACACATGGGAATACTATCAAGTGCTTTCGCTTCATATAGTTAATTAATCTTCTTTGGTTGGAAAAGTGTTGTGTGGGTGAACCTATGCAATGTACCGACCTTACTTGGACTAATACATACTTGTGATTATACCCCTTGCAAGCATCCGCAACTACAACAAAGTAATTAATATAAAAACCTAACCACAGCATTAAACTTTGAGATCCTACACTCCCTTGTGCAAAGGTTTCCTTACGGGGTTTTAGGTTTCTGTCACTCCGGCAACACCATAATTAGTATCCAAATACACAATGCATTCCCCTAGGCCCATAAAGGTGAAGTATCATGTAGTCGACATTCACATGACACCACTAGAAGAACTAAATAAACTACTCACGAGACATGATATGGATCAAGATCAAAGATGAAACAATGATAAGTAACGATCTGAACATGAACAATAATTCAATGGTTCCACTCAATAGCATCAACTACAACAAGTAATAAACACCGGGAAAGTTTCCCCTAAGAACTATGCAAGATTCAACCCAATTGTTATAGCGGGATGGAGTGGTGGTGATGGTGAGATGATGGTGAGGATGATGATGATGATGATGATGATGATACGGATGAAGTCTAGCTTGATGACGGTGTTGATGGCGATGATCTCCCCTCTCCGGAATATTTCTGTGGTCGCTCCCCGAGTCTTAGGGTTTCGAGGGGGATGATATAGGCGAAAGAGCATTGCCAGAGGTGGGCCAGGGTGGCCACACCACCTGGTGGAGCGGCCCAGGGGGACGCACCGGGGGATGGTGTGGGCCTCCTGTGGCCCATCTCCACTTCCCCTTCTTGCTTTCTGGAAAAATAGGTATTTCCAAATATTTTCTGGAATTTTCTGATCTTCGCGAATATTACATCTGGACACCTGTTTTTCCACCAGAATCCTGACTCCGGTAGTTCATCCTCCAAAAGTCATCCAACATGCAAAATAGATGAAATAACATAAGTATCATCTCTTAATATGAAATATATCAATGAATAACAGTAAATTATGATATAAAATAGTGATGAAAAATGGATGTATATGTGTGGTTTGATGTCGTGTAGTGCGGTGGCGCTCTCTATGCCGCAAGGGGGTTGTGGTGGTGGTGTACAGTGAAGTCTTCCCTGTGGTGCGCCACCTCGGTCATGCGGGCCTTGCCTCACCACGTTGTTGTGGTTGTGCCATGGGCACTAGGTACACGCCGAGATCCTTCTCTCTCCACTTTCCTCTGTCTTACCCACTCACCACAATTGATCTAATTAGGATTTTCCTCTATCGGTTTATGCGTAGATCACAACAGCTTTTCTACTGATGTTTCTTAGTGAGTTTAATTCAAAGATTCCTATGCGTGGTGATTTATTATTTGACATGAACATTGATGCTATGTACTAATCTATGTGTCACTCCATTCAAACTTATATGTGTTTTTAGCTGGCTATTACTATGGATAACAATAGATTCAAACAATGGGTTTGGAGTCAAACACAGCAAGACATGTTTATAGAATTATGTTGGCCTATATAGTACTGAATCTTTGTATTCAGTAATTGTTTGTTCCCAAATACTGCACTAGTTTAATCTAGACCTAATTGGTGAGATGATGCTTCAATCTGGATGATGTATTTATCCCAAGCATGCATGGCTTGAGCTACTGGTTGTTTAATATAATCTGGCCCTAAAAGATTTGTTTAGTACCTTAAGCATTTATAGCTGTTAGAGATTGAGTTGGCTGGACCTAAATCATGAATTATGAGATGGACCTTGGTTTAGTGATATTCTTGGTTCCCTTTTAAACAAAATGGCATCCCTTTAAATGATTCCTAGCAAACAATGGCAAGGGAAATGATTTGGGCTCTTCTTTGGTGGCTTGTAAATGATTTGAAAGGAGGTATAGATGATTAGATCATCCACATGCATGATCTTTGACTAACATGAATTGAGATATGCAAAGTAAATTCTCTTTATCTACTGAAGAACCTGACATCTAGATAAATGATTCCTGTAACAAATTATCTAAGAAAATGATTTAGACATTTCTATGATTACCTTGCAGATGGTTTTGATTGAACCAAGGATTGGTTGATTATGCACATGTATGAACATGGACCTGGTGTGTTACTTTTGTATTTGACTGATTCTTTGATGCAGTGAAGTGATTACTGAATATGGATATAACTTGTAAGTGATATTAGTGGCTTCTGTTATTTGTAGAACTCTACTATGATGCCTCTATGGAGTGTGCATAGTAGGTACCTATGATAACATGATCTGCTTCTTTTGATCACTGCCAATGATGCTTGGTCTGAGGCTTTAAATAAGAGCAGATACTATTGCCTTTCTTTAACTCAATGATGATCTAGACATGCCACTCGCATGCTAGACTGAGAGTAAAACTACAGCTGCTCAATTCTTGCTTTTAAATTATAGAAACATATGCTAAATAAAGATCTTAAAGATCAACCTGCTGCTGGTCGTGTAGCTGTTATTGTTTACTACTCCTGATGTAGATCTTGATCACTTGATTGACTAGATCTTCTTGATGTCAGCTTGTCTCCTTTTTCTTCTGACATGTCTAATCCTCCTTGTGCATGACCTTCTTCTTATGCTCCTGGATGGCTTCCCCAAGCAACTAGGGCTGATGATGTGGTGGATTGATTAGTGTGGTGAAACTGGTACTGGTCTTGTGGAATGATCTAATATTCTTGTTGATGATAAGCAGCAAGATCTAGTTGTACCCTTGGTTTCCTATGATGGTCTGATGTGGATACGTATGTAATGTGGAAATGGTTGAGAAGTGAAATAAGAACTGGTGATAGAGAATAAGTTGAGAGTGAAGTGATTGTGTGGTAGTTTGCTATGATGTTGTCGTCCAGATGTCCTTTTCTCTTGTGCGCATTTGCTTCCCTTACTGTGTTGATAGCACATTACTGGCATGTTGTGACAGTGCTGCTGTCAAGTGGACCTGATGTGGGTGCATGTGTATCACTTCAACTGATTCAGATATTTTCTTGTTGTGGATTACCATTTTTCTAAAGATGGTGAAAATTTCCCCTAGCTTATGATACTAAGACTGAAGCCATTTTTGATGATAAAAACAGATTTTCACATTGGTGAAACTTGCCCCTTTAGAATTAGCTCAGTGATGAAATGATTACAGTGCATCACACTGTTCATGCTGAGAGCAATCCCATTTCAACACTTAGTGTTTTATCTTTGGTTTGTGTTTTGCAGGGACAAAAGAACAAAAAGGAAAGAAGATATAAGGAATGAATAGTAAATTGAGTTTAGAATCAACTTTTGGTTTTTTAATTTATTCTTTTGTAATTTACTTTTTCTTTTGTGAAGTGTAGACCACTGTAATAATGGTATAATTGTAATAAAGGAATTGTTTTTATTTATTCATTCTTCTTTTGTAAAGATATGTTGTATTTTTTAATTTAAGTAATAAAGTTAATGTTTTCCTTCAATTTCAATTTGTACATTTCCCTTATACCTTTATTATAAAGGATAATCTGGTGTATATTTTCTTTTATATTTAAACTTCTCTTTTAATTCATTATTTTAATCATTTCTTTTATTGAACTGTTTCCACTTACTCAATTGTAATCATGATTGTATTATCATATTATATTATATAATAATTCAATTCTTTTCTTTTGTATTTTAATATTTGTGATTATTTATATCTTATTCATAAATAATATCTCAATTATGTAGTTATAATTGTAACTCCATTTCCAGTTATAATTCTATTTTGAATTCTTTTGAAATTCAAATATATCTTTTGATATTCAAATTTGAATTGTTTTCCCCTCAAACACAGAAGTACAATAGAGGTCATGTCGAAATCTATCATACATGTCCTGATGTTTCTATCAGAATAAGGGAGATCTTGATCCTTCTACGGCTCTTTTAGTTTTGCGCGAAAATTCCCCGAATTTTCTTATGCATAAATGCAATGGACACACATGTGCCCTCTCTATTTCTAGGTGCTAAACCTGTGATGTTACAATACTATGGGTCAAGGTGGCTATAAGGATAACATGCCTAAGTGGGAGAAACTTGAGGACGACATGCATGCTAAAGGGATCATTCCAAAGCCATACAATTGGATCGAACAGGTAAGGAATTGGTTTTACGGGCATGTTGGCACGTTGGATTCATAAGGGAAGTGCATATATAACAAAATACATGATGAAAATCCCATACCCATCCAAGACATTAGAAATGCAGTAAAGTATGTTGAAGAGGGGACGTTCCTTCCCGATAGAGAGAATGACGAGTTCACATGCGCCCTTGGAATGATGAACACATAGGACGAACACGAGGCCCACTAGGCTCCAAACCATGGAAAATTGGGTTTCCCGTTGGCAGGAAGAAATATCCCGATAGAAGACATCGAAGGAGAAATGAGAAGGAGGAAATTGAAGCAAGGGATCAGGCATACCGGATGCATAACATAGAAAAACAATTAAAGCAGCAGTAGGATCAAATTGACACACTTAGCCAGCAAGGTACTACTGGCCCATCTCAGCGACACATGGTAGAAGATGCATTCAATGCTACCAGCCTATCTAATAACCGGAGAAGTAGTGTGGCTTCCACGGAGCTCTAGGGTGATGATGATGCACCAACGATGGATCCTCTTGGCTACCCAGAGGATGATATCACAGAGATGACACATTGTGAGCTACATGTGAAAGTTGTGAACATCACCATGAAGGTGGCGGTCAGTTATTGCCTTACCAATTGGACCTAAACCAACTTACCATTGTTGTCTGGTTCCATAGGGCTACACTATTGTTGGGGTGGATGAAGTTATGAACGGATTTGAGAAGATGAAGCTTGAGTACCTTGAAGGTGAAGGGGATATGACTGAACTGGGAGAAGCCAAAAATGTCACAATTCTATGGCGAAAGGAAAACATCATGCTTCCAAATCAGACGCCAAGGCCATCGACTTCTCAGAGAACTCCATCTTTGCCGCCGCCTCACTCGACTCTAGCGCAATAGTCGTCTTTGCCACCGTCTCGTCAGGCGCCATCTCTGCTGTCTCACCCGTCTCCAGCGCAGCCGTCTTGTCCGCCGCGTCAGCCGTCTCAGCCCACTATGGCTCAGGGCCAAAAGCGGAAGAGTACCACCACTACTCTCGGGAGTGGTAACCGATCAACGGAACATCGAATCGAGCCCCTCCCAAAAGTACCAAAGGTTCCTCCCATGAGACCTTATGACTATACTCCAGAGGAGAATGAGGTGATCGCAAAGGCCCAAACAAAATAGTGGTTTGATAACCTGAAGCAGCCAAAAGAGCCAGAGTTCCCTAGCACCAAAGAAGAAAAATCCCAAGTGCAAAAAATGCTAAAGACCCTTCATCAACCCGAGCCAAGGCTCTCCTTAAACTATGACCGCTCTATTCTCAAGTCACATGAGGCAAGGTGCGGTCGAAGAGTAGTAGTGCAAGCGAGAAATCAGTTCCCCGGCTCGGAGAACAAAAAAACAATCGTGCTCCCCGCTCAAGGTGATTTTAGATACCAAGGTGGGGTCGAGCAAAGGTGCGGTTGAGTAGTATGATCCAAAGTATGTGGCAATGTACGGAGAAGCGGTCAGTGCTCATGGTTTGACTATTGCTCAGTACTTATCCCAGTTAGAGTTCCCCGTGGGGGATGTAGCATACACATATCGGCACGGGAAACCTCTCGTGAAACCTGAGGATGTCAAGCATCATATCTACCAACAAAAATGCAAAGATTGCATAAGTGGTACATGCAAGCCTCAAAGGCAGGAAAAAACTGGATAGTGATGGGAGCTAGAAACGAGCATTATGGGTATGGAGATGCCGAGATAATAATTGAATTTGATAAACTATTTCAGTTATACAATCAAGACGCCATCGACAAAGCGGTCATTAGTGCCTATTATCTATAAGTATTATTTATGTAATTAAGTCTCTAGATATCTCACCTTGTTTATTTCATGTATAATCATACTCACTATATTATGCAGAATGAAGATTCTCGAATGCAAAAGAGGACAAATCTATGACATTGGGTTCATTGACCCATATTGGGTTCATCAACATAATCTCCAAGAATATCCCAATTATACAGAGAATAAAATTGTAAAGGCGTTAAGGTTTCAAGAAACCAAAAGGGAAACTCTATTTCCTTACAACTACGAGTGAGTGTTATTGTCTTGTACACAGTCTATTTCTCTTACTCGATGTTAAATGTATAATTGATGAGTTATGCGTGTGCAGCTTCCACTTTATTCTGCTAATCATTCAACCTTAAAAAGGAGTAGTACAAGTCATGGACTCGAAACATAAATCCTTTGAGACATGGGAGGACATGCAAAAAATGCTTCAGAAGTAATTTCAATCATTATGGCTCTATATCGGCAACTTTCATTCATTTCCTGATATCAAGTAATTAATAACTCTTTTTATTCATTTTCTTTGCCGGGCAGCGCTTGGAAACGGTTCACCAACAATACTAAGGGTGCCTGGAAAGAGGAGCTTACATTTGAATCACTAGATGTAAGTACTACTAGCTAGATTCGCGCATATCTTAGATTCTAGTTTTGATATCATTATCATGCTTGATTATTATTTTGATTCAACTATATTCTCGTAAAGTGCCTGACGAAGGAACACATAAATAATTTTATGTGGATGCTATGTTTGCGAGTTCATTCGTCAGACGACCTGTGGGACGGGCAAAAATTTAGACCAACTTTGAGTACGTAAATAATATTCACAATTTTATTTTATTACCAACAATTGTGTTTAATTTTATTCATATATGTTGATTTCTTCTTTAAATTAGATCGAACGGTTGCGGGACGGTCTTCTACCAAAGAATCCCGTACGAACAATTCAAGAGAAATTGGCGGGATTTTTAGATGCAGAGGTCCTACATCCAAAAGGAGAAGACTATCCGGAGATGTTGATAGTGGAATAGGGATCGTAAAAAGAGATTATATTATATAAATATGTATCAAAACTCGTATACCGTATGTATTATGTTCGACACTTCGATCTCTATATTCATGATAATGTTGTGTAATATACTGGATACTTCATTGCTGAGTGCAAAACATAAAATAAAAAAGAAAACAATAAATGGGAAATAAAAAATAAAAAAATAAAAAATAAATTCTCTGCCACGGCATAAAAAATGTCCAAAATGCAGCCGCGGCGGAGAAACATCGATCCCGGTTCGTAATACGAACCGAGATGAATGGTGCTCCCCCTCGCTCTAGAAAGCGACCACGTGGATTCCTTTTCATCCCGGCTCGTAGGACAACCAGGCTTTAGTCCGGATTGCCCCGTCCCGGTTGCGCAACCGGGACTAAAGCTCTTTACAAACCGGGACAATAGTCTTTTTCCACTAGTGATGGGGCATCTTTGCTCTGAGTAACACTGCTTGCATGTAGAGATGGAATCCCAAGCTGAACAAAAATACTTACAAGATGTGTGCATATATTTCTTGACCCAGGCAAGGGCTGGAAATCCATTGTAATTTAGCAAACTTACCCGTGGAGTACTGATCTTTGACGTTCTTTTTACTCTCGTGTGTTGGTGCGTGCGTTCGTGCGTGTGTTTTCATGTCAAGCCATATGTTACACTATATTTCTGTTTGGACTGACCGAGTGGTCACGTAAGTTCATAGCAAGCCATATATTACACTATATACGTACATAAGTCTCTAGTACTTGCTGGCACGAAGGTCCACCCGGCATGTGATCATCCGATCGCATCTATCGTTAAACTTAATTAGCAGACCGCATGTGATCTCGAAGTAGTACTTGCGTGTAGAGATGGAGCCCCCCAGCAAGCTGAACGCATTTTTTGATTTCTCTAGAAAGCAGAGCCATGCCCTTGGTCTAATGTTAGCCGAAGATAAAAATAGATTCCGTGATAGTTACAGCCTGCAGATTAGGCTAGAGATTTGGCCAGCTTTCGCCACTTCTCTCTTAGTGTGTCCAGATTTGGCATCCATGTCTCTATAAATAGACGCACCAGCCTACAAGGGCTTCTCACTACTCTAGCTGCTCACAACACTCTAGCCAACTAGCTAGCTAGAAATGGCTCTCCATTGTTCGTCCCTAAGTAACACCACCCATCCTGCCTTTAGAAGCCACATAGGAGCAAATAGCGAGAATTTATGGCACCTATCTGCTTACGCAGCACAAAGGAGTAAGAGAAGGTGCAACATTAGACTTAGTTCACGAGCAGCAAGAATAAGCAGTGCGCTTGAAAGTGGAAAGGTGAAGCCATGGCAAGTCCCTAAAAGGGACTGGTTCCCCCGTGAGTTTATGTTCGGTGCCGCCAGTGCAGCATACCAAGTAAATTTCTAGCACAGATGTATACATCTTTTTTGTTAATCTGTAGAAGATACTGTTTAAATACAATGATAGCTAGTTGCTAACAAAGATTATGATGTCAGAAAGCATGTTAATGCCTTGTTCGATTGCACAAAATTTTATGTATGTCATCTTTGTAGATTGAAGGTGCTTGGAATGAAGGTGGCAAGGGGCCAAGCTCTTGGGACAACTTCTGCCACAATCATCCTGGTAACATATACACAACCTTATACCAAACAATAAGATGTACTTTTCGATATTATTACAAACATATGATATTGTTCTTTCCTGAATCCTTCTCTCCTTCCATGTGCATATGAATAGAGCGGATAATGGACAAGAGCAATGCGGATGTTGCAGCAAACTCCTACTATATGTATAAAGTAAGTACCGAGATGTCAGCAACTAGCTATACATATGTATGTAAGTTTTCTCAAATGATTTTGGAGGAACACTTTTTTAAATGCGCTGCACAGCTCGTGACTGGGATTCTGGGAAGATTCAATACAACTACTATAATCACACTAATGGAACGCGAGATATTTTGAACAATTTATCATGAAATTTGGATGTGTGTGTGTGTGTATCTTTAAAAAATAATGCAAAATACTTGGGAACCACAAATAGATATATTAAAATATTTAATAAGGACGTGAATTATTTCCTACATAGGAATTAGGATTTCTAGTCTTGATTATACCGAATATTAAAATTGGGAAGATCAAAAAAATTGCAGGTGCCCTTTATACATTTATTGGAATTAGATGACCTTTTGGGTAACCATCTGATATAATGTTATATACATGTGCCTTACATATAACGAGTGTTGTGAAAGATACAATTTCATGTCGTGCAAAAAATATGCATCATAATATATTGTCTTCATTTATTTACGCAGGAAGATGTCAGAATGCTGAAGGAAATAGGCATGGACGCATATAGGTTCTCAATCTCTTGGCCGAGAATACTGCCAGGTAAATACAAAATAACCGAATATGTTTTGAACAACGAATAGGTTAGGAACAGTAACGATGTGTTCTACATACGCATCCGACCTGAATTATTATATTGTTGAGGTGCTAATTTCAGCAAATGCCTATTACCTCTTTCAGAGGGGACGCTCGAGGGAGGCATAAACCATGAAGGCATCCAATACTACAATGACCTTCTTGACTGCTTGATAGAGAACGGTGAAAAAAAATTCTTCTTTGTCTGATTAGTGCTTAAATGAGATAATCTCGAAAATGTTGTACAAATCATTATTTTTTGTTCCAATTCAGGCATAACGCCATATATTACGCTTTTCCACTGGGACACCCCTCAAGCACTGGCAGACAAGTACAACGACTTCTTAGATAGGAGGATTGTGTAAGTGTGCAGCAAGCAAAAGAATTAATATTTATTTCAAAGACGCTTAAGAAATACCAAAGCAACAACTCCCAATTATGTTATGTACAAAAACTATGAACTATAACATTGTTATATACGTTTTGAACAAATACTATATGTTGTGGCTCCGTATGCTATATCTATTATTAGAGAAAGATGAGTGAAAAGGTTAACTAATATTTATATTACAAATAATGTTCTATTTTCATTGGACAATGTGTTAGTAAACTACATAACTATTTATCATTGCGTCTGGTTTGAAATTTTCAGAAAAGATTACACGAACTATGCGACGGTGTGCTTTGAGCACTTCGGCGACAAGGTGAAAAACTGGTTCACCTTTAACGAGCCACACTCATTTTGTGGTTTGTCCTATGGAGAGGGGCTGCATGCCCCTGGACGGTTGCTCGCCAGGGATGGACTGTGCCGTCCCACAGGGAGACGCGCTGAGAGATCCATACATTGCTGGCCACAACCTCCTCCTAGCACATGCCGAGACTGTTGATGTTTACAACAAATTCTATAAGGTACAAACATAATTAAAGTGACACACACATAAGTATGTACACACACATGCACACACACTATCTAGTAGACAAGTAACAGCCACTGGTATACACATCATTTATATTGACAGATCATATGCTGTATTTAGGGTGATGATGGAAAAATAGGTATGGTTTTGGACGTGAAGTTTTACGAGCCACATGGAAACAACTTCCTCGATCAACAGGCCCAAGAAAGATCAATTGACTTCCAGATCGGATGGTTCCTGGAGCCAATGGTTCGTGGTGACTACCCCTTCTCTATGAGAGCACTAGTGGGAGATCGTTTACCCTTCTTCACTAAGTCTGAGCAAGAGAAGCTAGTTTCCTCATATGATTTCGTAGGGATGAACTACTACACTTCTAGGTTCGCCAAGCATATTGACATTTCACCGGAAATTATACCGAAGCTAAATACCGACGATGTTTACGCTAGTTTCGAAGGTAAGAAAATATTATCTAGGACTAACCTTGGTACTTCAGAGTTCCGTTGATAAATTTTATATTTTCATACTAATCCGGCACCTTTTTTTGTTCGACCAGTTAACGGGAGCAATGGAAATCTTATTGGTCCTGATGTATGTATCTTCCTAGCTACTACTTATTAATTAGGTCATTTTTTATACAAAATATATGATCATTGAAAAAATGCAGAGAAAAAGTACACTTAGTTGAACTTTTGCAAGAAAAAGGTTAAGCAACATAGACATGCTAATGCTTTTATTTCGCAATAAATCTTACGCAAATCCAAAAAATGTTTTGACTATTAATTACAAGTTTTTCATCAATATGCAGGTTGGAATGTATTATGTTTATTCTTACCCAAAAGGGCTAAAGAACATCCTTCTGCTCATGAAGGAAAAATATGGAAACCCACCAATATACATCACCGAGAATGGTAAGTAGTGATATGTGTGAGTATATATCAATGCCACATAATATTAATATATATCACTGAGAAAGGAAAGTAGTATTGGATTTTGTAAAATACAATGTGTTAACTTCCAACCATTGTATATTTTCCTCTCACCGGCTTTGATTCAAGGGGTAGATTAGGTAGCTTCTAATTAATAAAAAGTTCGCATATCTTCACAGGAACCTACTCAATAGACATGTTGACCGTTTATAAGATGTTTCTCTGACTTTTTTTCAAAACAAATTAATGTTTAGAGATGGCTTGTGATGAATTCCAATTGTGTGTACAGGGACCGCGGATATGGATGGCTGGGGAAACCCCCCCATGACAGACCCGTTGGATGACCCGATAAGGATAGAGTACCTCCAACAACACATGACAGCAATCAAAGAAGCAATAGAGTAACTATACCAATACTAAAAATCTCCCTTCTTGTTTACTTATTTTTGCACTTTTCCCTACGTACATACCCTAGTAGAATATTGATTACTCAATGCACCAGTTATTTTATATATATACACACACACTACATGCACATGGTTGAATGATAACAATTTTCTTCCAATCGTGCCTTCAGCTTAGGTGCGGACGTGCGGGGCCACTTCACATGGAGTCTAATAGACAACTTCGAGTGGTCTTTGGGATACTTATCACGTTTTGGCATCGTCTACATCGACCGCAATGACGGCTTCAAGCGCATCATGAAGAAGTCAGCCAAGTGGTTGAGAGAGTTCAACGGCGCCACGAAGAAAGTTAACAGAAAGATCTTGGTGCCAGCTCGTGTTGTAGTGGAGTAACGCATGGTGGTGGCACTGCATGATGAAGAACTAATGCCATGGTGTTTAGTTCAAAACCTACATGGAAAATAAAAGTAAAGAAACAATGGCATGGTGAGTGCATGCAGTGTGCCAGTTCGGTGTTCTAATGCATGCATGATTGCCAATTGCCATGTTTCTAGTTGTCACTTTTCTGCTGCAGAATAAAGGAAGGGATGTGTCAATTTTATTATTGGTGTATTCGTAGTATATATATGTATGCCACCAAGGCAATAATAAGAACCTTATTTCTTTTCTATTACGATAGTGATTACTATCTTGGAAAATATTGTACTACCAGTGGATGTGTCCGTGCATGACTGGCCTGATTATTTCTCCGCCGCCGTCAGTTTCATGATCCTGAACATGAACCTGAACCCTTCACCTCTGTATGTAGTCTCCTCACGTCACAGTGAACGATCCAAACGATACCAGGGATTTAAGCAAAACTTGGCCAGTGATAAACCAAAGCACAAATCCGACGTTCTCCTGGCAGGAAACCAAGTTTCTGCATATGATCCTACTATGCTCCCAACTCCTGTTATGATGCTGCAGTACATAGGGGTTGCCATGTACGGCATCCCAGCAACTGAACTTGCCACTGGCCAGCTCTTATCTCCTCGTGACGATCACGAGGAACTAGGGGAGAAAAACCAGACTTCATATGTTTAATCATGCTCATGAGTCCAATAAATTGTGTGACCTCATTTGTCTGTCTGTCCTGTCTTTTTATATTGTCAGACTTTATGGCTGCTTTTCCGTTATGCTGGTCTATAAGCCCCTTGAGCATCAAACTGAGTAATCTACTATATTGATGATATGGATCTTAGATGCTGGCTAATGCTATCATGGAATATTCGTGGTTTTAATTTGGAGGGAAAATGTTTAGCAGTCAGGCAAAAAGTGGATGAATCTGGTCGTTCCATAATTTGTCTACAAGAAACAAAAAAGGGGAGTTTGATCACTCTTTCATCAGAAAATTATGTCCACATCGATTCGATAAGTTTAAATTTGTACCTTATGTGGGTGCCTCGGGTGGACTTGTTATAATATGGAATAGCTCAATTTCTTCTGGACAAGTCATGCATATCGTGGAAGTCTTATGTTCCTAGTTCATTCCAAGCCTAGCCAATCATCGACCTCATTTTTTTTGAAAGGAGCATATATTAATATCAGAAGAACCAATTACACCCAGCCTCTGTAACAACGCATTGCCCTAGCGGCCACATGGATGCACACAGCCAAAAAAAGGAAAGAACAATTATAAAAAAGAAAAGTCCCGCTACAGTGACGCATTTATTGAAACAGCAGTATTACCACCACGAAGACAGCACCAGAAGTCCAGCTTCTCTAAAAACGATGCCTCCAAGAAGGGAACAGTGCACAAACACCGTCATCGACTGATCAAAGATCTAGATTTTCACCCTGAAGAAAGTCCGCGCTCTCAAAACAATACCTTCAACAAGGACATTCCTCATCACAACCCAGACTCGAACCACCATTGTCTGTCCTCAGATCTCGGTCTCCATGACTTTCTCCGTCAGCACCATGGAACGAGAACATGCCCCATGATAATAACAGCCAACAAAGCTTCGAAGCACACCCTCTGAAACCAAACGGTCAGGGTAAAACATGAGTGCGTGACTACCGAATTCAATCCTTCCAATAAACTCATGGCATGATAGCACTTATGGAGTTCGCCGGCGAAGCCTTCCGGAACACGACACAGAAACCAGATCAATGGAGACCAACACCGGCAGATCATCATCTTGGCTTGAGAGGGATCCAGGACCACCTCCTTTATTGATACCGAGCCAGCATCCCCCACGCCACTCGCCAGAAACTAGCAGAATCCGCCGCACGACGGCAAGACCACCCGGTCGACCATTCCGATGGAGAAGGAGGCCACCACCACCATGCCGGAGGCAGATGCCCCAAGCGCCCTAGTGTCACGGACAAGGCCCGGGTCGCCTGGGCGCCGGTGTCGAGGACAACGGACGGGACAGATCGCAACTAGGCCCAGATCCCCGCCGCCGCCTGTCGCCATCTGGGTAAAGGATCACCGGCCGCCGCTCGCCGCAACACCACCGTCAAACCATCCGGAACGGAAGCCGACGCCTTCCCGTCAGATCGCGAACAGGGACGCCGCCGCCGTTGCCACGCCCCTAGGTCTTTTCCTAGCAACGATCCGAACGGCGACGGCGGGGTGGAGAGACCATGGGAGTGTCACTTCTCTATCCACAAGTGGTAGGATACAGCGGGAAAGAAGACGGGCAAGCTCTCATTTTTTTGTGCTTCTATACTCATTAAGACTCTGTAGATAGTTGCAAAAGAGTGATATTTTGACTTCTACTTATAAGAGGTTATTGTCGAATTTACGGTCTTACTGGCTCTTATACAACTAAGAGATTCTAGATATATGTATCATTTTTTCTTCACGGTCGGTTGCATAACCTCTGTACTTTGGGAGGGGGGGGGGGGGTGCTCGAAAAAAAGAGAGGAAAATTAACTAGTACTTTTGTAGGCATTGCCTAAAAATTTTACTTTTTAAAGAAAATGCAACAAAAAAAATATTCTAGCACATGAGCTCTAGTGATCCCTCTATATTAAGAAAAATCAAAAAATCACATTTACAACTTATAAGTTACAAAAGAATTAAAAATAATTCTGGACTTTATCGATGATGATATGTCCTACACACATGCAAAATCACAATAAGATAATTTTTTTATTTTTGGCTAAATAAATGACGAAGTCTGATATTTTTGGCTAAATAAATGACGAACCAGATCTCCGGCCGGGAGGTGAGTGCGTCGCTGTGATTCTGGTTTTCTTCCGCTCGATCTCTGCTTGATCTATCACTATGATTCTGGTTTTCGGTTGGTTTATGTGGAGTACGGTAGCGATCGATCCACGTGAGTAGCGTTCATGCTAGTCTATTTCTGCTCTACTAGAAGTTGTTAGATTATTTGTACTTGCTCTGACGGGTAATTCACCAAAGAAGCTTGCCTGCAGCTTCCCTGTTGCAAATAATCCGGAATCTGGATATTGCATCTTGTCAATAGAAATATATTTAAGAAACGAATGACTTTAAGCATGCTATTACTACTCTCTTTAGCGTGGTACCTTGACATGGAGTCCTCATATCTAGTAGCATTACTTTCCAGGCATGGATGGGAAGAACTCCAACAGTGGCCAACAAGCTCAACAAGCTAGGCCAGATGAGCTGAAGCATACTGTGAATGGTCATGAACCTGTAGATTTGAACATGGAAGCCGCCATCTCCGCCGATGATGTCATGAGAGCCCGAGGCTTCGGTGCAAAAGACGACATCGGCAGCCTCCTCCCGACAGCTATGGACTACAAACAGGAACAACCGTCACACCCTGGACTGACGGTGGAGGCAAGCCGTCAGATGTCCCGCGGCAGCGATCCTGCTTCCTCGTGCAACTTTAACTTCGGGGAAAAAATGATATCCATGTTTCGTTGTCATTTCTGTAGTTTCCAACTTCTGAACTCTGTACTTCGGCGAGCAAAATCGATCATCTCGTGGAGTGCTGGATTGGACATGAGTCAGTAAGCCCATGGGTGGTTTACAGTTTTCTTTTGTCGTTGGATTATGGAGGTTTGCAGAAGTATGGTTTTTAGTGCTAGGGAATTACAAACAAGTGGTGCAATAGTTTTTTTTGGAACAGCGGAAAAATGTTCGCCATATTGCATTGAGTATGGAAAGTTGAATAGATTGCTCTGATGTGAACTCTGTACTCCAGCAGGCAACATTTGTTTCGGTGTGAGATGAACATGAGTTTTTTTGAGTTTTTTTTTGAAAGGAGCATATATTAATATCACGATAAAGACATTATCAAACACAACCAATTAAAGACATACCTTGGATTTCATAATCTGTTAAAACCTTAGAGCATCTTCGGCAGGCGCGCTATAATAGCGCAGCGCTAAAATAACTGCTTTTTTGCACAGCGCGTGCTATAAACCCCACCCCCAAGTAGGAGCTCTAAAATAGAGCGCGCGCCCAAAATTTAGTGCGGCGCTGGACTTTGCGCTATCCCGAGCCTCAAATTTACAGCTCCGGCTACAGCGCGCGCTATCCGCTGCGACGCGCGGATAGAGCACCAACCGCTCATTTCACTCCCGCGCTCCTCACTCTCTCCTCTTCCCCAGCTCGCGCTCACCAACCCCGCCACCGCCGCCAACTCCGAGCACGCGCTCCGCTCGCCTCCCAGCGCCGCCCCCTCGCCTGCCCGCGCTCTACCTACCCCTCCCCGGCCGAGCAGCGCGGCGCGGCCAGATTTCCGCGGCGCTCAAGCTCGTCGGCGCCCATGTCTTCCTCGAGCCGGGAGGCTACTTGGCGCATGCGCAAGGTTCGTTCCGCCGCGCCCGCGCTCAAATTTTTGTGAATTTTTAGTTGGTAGTTGCTTCAATTATTTTGCAAATGTGTAGATGAGTTCATCCTATGATGACTCCGATGATGAGGAGTTTGATATGGATGAAGATGAGGCCATTTCCATGGTATTGTCTTGGCGAGCCACCAAGAAGCCGAAGATAGGTGGCTCGTTTTTTGGTAGGCAGAAATTATGGAGAGAACGGATTGAAGGCCACAACAAATTGATGCGGATGTATTTCAATGACGATGCAAGATTTCCCGAGAGCTATTTTCGTCGTCGTTTCCGAATGAGCAGGGATTTGTTCAAGAAAATCGCCGAGGAGGTGGCCAAGTATGATACATACTTTGTGCAGAGGAGGAATGCCGCTGGAGAGCTCGGGCATAGCACCTATCAGAAGGTGACCGCCGCTTTGAGGATGTTGGCATATGGTATACCGGCGGATCTTGTTGATGACCACTTGGCCATGGGTGAGAGCACCGCTATCATGTGCGTCAAGCGGTTTGTTGTGGCCATTGTGCAAGTGTATGGCGCCAAATATTTGAGAGCCCCCAATGCCCAGGACACGGCTAGGCTCTTGGAGGCGAATGCGGCTCGAGGATTTCCCGGAATGCTTGGGTCCATGGATTGCATGCATTGGAGTTGGAATAATTGTCCTGCGGCATGGCATGGACAATTCAAAGTGCACAAAAAGGATGCCACTATATATAATCCTTGAAGCGGTGGCTGACCAGGAGACTTGGATTTGGCATGCATTTTTTGGTATGCCTGGCTCTTGCAATGACATCAATGTCATCCAACGGTCTCCTCTCATGACAAGGATCGCGTTGCGTGAAGGTCCACAAGTGGAGTTTGAAGCAAATGGCCGTAAGTACAACTATGGCTACTATCTTGCCGATGGCATCTACCCAAGGTGGCAAACATTTATGAAGCCGGTCCACAAGCCCAAAGGTAAGAAAGAAACCAACTTTCACGCAGCGCAAGCGGCAGCTAGGAAAGATGTGGAAAGAGCTTTTGGGATTTTGCAAGCCCAATTTGCTATTGTGAGAGGACCGGCTAGATTTTGGGACCAAGAGTGCCTTTGGTATATCATGAATGCTTGTGTCATCATGCATAACATGATTATAGAGGATGATCGTGGGAAAGATGTAGAACAAACCGCCAACTACGACTTGATGGGTGTGCCCGTACAAGTTCAACGATCACAACATAGGATTGCACGGTTCATGGCCTCTTATCATGCAATCCGGTCCAATGACGCACACGATGAACTCCAAAATGATCTCATGGAGGAGTGGTGGAAATGGTATGGAGGCCACTAGTGCCATTATTGTATTTGTCTACATTGTTGTATTGTTGTAAAACTATGTCTTGATGTAGTGTGTTGTCCTATCAAACTTTATATCGATCAAAACTGTTGTAATAAATTATGTAGACATTTTATTGTTCATTTTTTGGTGTTTGTTTGATCTTGTTGAATATGTGCAAGTGTTGGATTTGTGTTTGCGCGCGCTAAAATGCAGCGCCTGGTGGGGCCGCGAACGAGCGGCGCGCTGCATTTTAGAGCCTCCGGCGGAGGTCGCGCTAAAATGCAGCGCGCAAACAGGATAGCGCGCGCGCTATCCCACTTTTCCAGCGCTCTAAAATAGCGCGCCTGCTGGAGATGCTCTTAGATTTTCACCCTGAAAGATAAGACCATGTACTCTTCCTATGCTGCCACTCTCGCTTTCCATTGTTGCTGCTACAAGTCAAGAAGCAAGTAAGACCCTCGTCACCACCAAGACATAGCCCACCATCACTAGCCTCATATCCCAGCCGACTGACCTTCTTCGTCACTGTGTTCTCCATGGAAATCAAAGACCGACATGTCCCATGTTGGAAACAGTCAGCGCAGCTTCGTGTCGCTCCTTTGAAAAAGGAACACATGACTGAATCCCACCCGATTCAGCAATCTGCAGGCAACTTGTGCAAAGGACATCGTTGGGGGAGCTTTCTAGAACTCGTCATCGGCCAAAAAATGAGAGTCGGCATCAAGCAGACCATCTTCCAGGCGTGATAAGCCCCGAAGGATCGCTCCCTTTATTGGAAAGATCAGTAGCCCCCCATGCCACCGCATGTCGGCTGACCCCCTCCGTCGGAAGAGGAGGAAAGCCTGCGACCAAACCACGCGCACGTGTTGTCCCATTTGAAGCTAGAGAGGTCGACCGCGAGAATCGTGTCGCCTCCCCACACACCTCCGGGAGACCAAAGGCCGCACCGATGGCATGTCTAGGTGGGAACCTAGGCCTACGGCCGCCGCCTCCACCTCCAGCATGGATGCCCAAGGGCTCCATGACGGGGGCGCCGCCCCATCGCCATGAGCAAAAGAACTCCACCCTACGTGGACACCACACCCGAGGGAAAACCACCGACGTCGCATGATCGGGGTCGCCGCCCTAGATCCCGCATGCAGAAGATCACCAACACCGTCCCCAACCGCCACCGGAGATCTGTCGCCATGCCGCCGCCCCCAGCACCTTCGGCCCTAGGGCCCTCCGCCACCACGGCCGTCGTCGGCAACAGGGGAGGCCACCGGCCTTTGGTTTTTCGGCGGCTAGGGTTTCTTCCCGGTGCCGCCTAAGGGATGGCACCGGGAGCATGTTCATTTTCTTCAAGAGAGATAAAATATATCATGAGTTTCTCATGAGTGGTTTACTGGTTTTCATGTTTTTTGATGTTTTATCTTTGGATTATGGAGGTTTGCAGCAGTATGGTTCTATTTGGAGTTGTGCTGCCTGCTATTTCCAGTTCATGCTCTGATCGCGTGGCCAGGACTTTTTTCAGCCGGGGAATTCGTCTCCTGAACAACAATTGGTGCTATACTTTCTTTTGAAACAAGCGCAAAACGTTTTCCATATTTCATCAAATATGTTAATTATTCTGCACCGACTGACACTCTCAGCTGTGGGACTTGAGCTTATTCCTGCTCACTAGGGCGGCGGGGTACATAGGTATAGTGGTGACATTAAGACATGTGCTCCCTATACTGTATTGCTCGACTGACAGTGTGGGCAATGGTATTCTGACATGGGAATATCAGAGGAGCAGAGTCAGATGTAGTCGGTATGTTTTTTTTTTTGGAAATGGACGTTTTATTACTTAACAATAAGTTTAACCCGGCCTCTGCATAGCTAGGATGCACACACACAAACTCGGACCAAGGCAATAAAATAGGATTATAAAATAATGTAAATGAAGACACAGTTCTCCAAACTAGCTAAGGAAGATCTATCCGCAGCGATTGCTGCCATCCATGCTGGGAGAAGATATCTCGCGCCGTATCCTCCAGCCGCCTACAGCCCTCCGCAAACAAGTCGCGGAACTCCATTCGTTGTAGAGAAGTCCATGACCGGAGGACAGCCGTATCTCGATAGATAACCTGCAAGGGAGAAGATACAACATTATTAAAAATCTTGTCATTTCTACATAGCCAAAGCAACCAAATAATGGCAAGCGCTCCCACCCTAAATAAAGTTTCATATTTATTCTCAATCTCATTCATCCAGTTGCCAAATACATTGACTACCGATCGAGGAGGAGATAAACCAGAGGCTATTTGGATGATTGACCATATAGCACGAGCAAATTTACAATGAAAGAATAAATGATGTATTGTCTTATTATGATGACAAAATACGCATTCAGTGCTACCATGCCAATTCCTCCTAACAAGATTATCTTTTGTGAGAATCACCCATTTACGGAGATACCAAGCGAATATCTTCGTTTTAAGGGGTATCCTCATTTTTCAAATTTTACTATTGTCATCGACTGGAATATTAGGTTGGATCAAATCTCTATAAAATGAATCGACAGAAAATTTACCACTATGTAGTAATTTCTATTTGAATTCGTCCATTCCCTCAGATAGCTGTATCCTGAATAATCTCACTAAAAGATTATTCCAAGATATAACAGAGAAAGTCTCAATCAGGAGTCACCTAACAAAGGCTTGTTTGATCTGCTCGTCGTAGGTGCTTTGAACTCGAGCTCATGTTCCCTCTGCATCTCACTCCTAGAGCTGACCATCGTCTCCGCAGGCCAAGCTAGCACTACTTCTGGATCCACACGGTAGCAACAATAAAAAGGACTGGCAAGCTTACATTTTAGCTGTGCAGTCCTGAGTATATTCAGCTTATATAGAGGCTGTAGGCATGTGAAACATGTGTGATTCGATCTTGTCTTTATGTCTTACAACCTCACCAGCCGCATGTCTAACTACTTCAGTACATCTGGTTTAAAGCCAATACTCGTACCGACGGGTATGGACTCCACTGACATTGAGGTCTCGCTACGGGATGTCTGCGATTTTGAAGGAGACAAAGGACAACCATCACACCCTGATTTTGCCTCTAACTAAAGCTGACGCCGGAAGCAAGCCATCGGACGTGCCTCCGCAGTGATCCTTCTTCCAATGCATTTCCAACTTGCTATAGTTGCTAGCTTATATACTCTGTGTTTTGTGGGTAACATCTTCTTGTTTCAGTGTTGGGTGAACACTAGTCTAAGTTGCCAAGCATCCCATGGGGAGGGATTGGAGGAGCTCCATTTTACACCTTTTATTCATGTGTGAACAAATATTGCAATCTAGGCACACAACCGAACTAAAATTGTGGAATATTTTGATTGAACACTTTCAACAATTACATTTTAAGATTCCACACCATGTTGGCCACTACAAGCAAACTGGTATTATCCAATCTTGCATTCTTTGCATATCAGACAACAAAATATGGAACACAAAAATGACCCAGTCTGAAAGCCCACTATATAGATCAGCATCCTCAATATTTTTTCGAGAATCATGGCACTTTCTTAATCAATAATGTTTGGGATACATAAACCCTCGGGCGGCTAAGACCCGGCGTCCAACACTGTAATCTACTGTAGATCATGTCAATCTATGAGCATCATAATTCGAAGCTCGATTTTCATGCATAAAACTAGCTTGATCTAACAAGCTAGCTCCAGATCTGATCTCTTCCAGAACCATACTAAAATTGCTAGAAAAAGGTCTTTCCAAGGCGTTGATCACCGAGAGGAAATTGGTAGCCACCATGATGTGCTGGATATTCAAATCTTGCGCTAAAGCCAGTGCCTTCATGCACGCAAGAGCCTCCATCACTGTCTAGTCGGTGATCCCTTTGATGGTCAGCATAGACGCACCAAGAAATGAACCTTATTCACTCCTGCACACGACGCCGATAGCCCCACCCGGAGTAGATTTTGTCATGGCGGATATTCATCTTCACACAACCGGCCTTTGGAGGAATCCACCAAGTATGGCTTGGTGTGGAGATAGTCCCTCTCTTCCTAGGCAAGCTCGTGATCGATAGATCCCTCAAGTATCTATCGATAAACTAGTGCATAGATAAGGGTCTTTGGAACACCTCGTCATGGATCATCTTGTGTCATGCATACCAAATAGCCCACATCGTGATTGCAACCCTGGAAAATCATCCCTCGACAAAGTTTCCATCATTACAAAAAGACAATTCTTTGTAGACGGGGCTTCGTTCATACATAGGTTCTTGGTTACTCCTTCATCAGCAAGAGCCCAAACACACCTGGCAATTGAGCAATGAGGTATTGAATGCCTCCAGGAGTCCTCCTATTCGCATATCGAGCACATACTCATCTCTGCGATGTTTTCGTGACATCGAACATCTATAGTTGGTAGAGATTGATGTGCCAGGCGCCACAAAAACATGCGAAGCTTGGAAGGAACCTGGGTAGACCTCAATTTCTTCCACGCGTTGTTGTCCCTCGCAGTGTCCGATCTTGCAGCACGGCCCTCCAACTAATCCTCTCTTCTTTTATTTGTTTGGACTAATAGCCGATAGACTGACCGAACTGTAAGGATTCTGGTTTTCTCATAATGCCACGCCCAGATATCGTTCTGCCGACGTGTACTCAAGGGAATCGACTGGATAATCTCCGCACCCACAGGTAGAAACCATTCATTAATCAGATCCTCCCTCCATGTAGCCGTCGGATGTGCCACGATAGTGATCCTGGTTCTTTGTGCAACTCCAACTTCGGGGAAGATACATGATTTCCATGTTTCTTTAGCATTTCTATAGTTTTCAACATCTTTAAAATTGAACAGGGTATTATTTAAAATTGATTTTGAGAAGGCTTATGATAAGATCAAGTGATCTTTCCTTCAACAAACACTTCGTATAAAAGGTTTTTCGGAGGAGTGTCGTGATCTTATCCATTCTTTTGTGTATAGAAATAGTGTCCATCAAAGCTAACAATGATGTTGGCAAATATTTGTAGACAAAGAAAGCATTGAGACAAGGAGACCCGCTATCGCCTATACTATTTAATATAGTGGATGATATGTTGGCTATCTAGACTGAGAGAGCAAAGGCTGATGGGCAAATTAAAGGATTAATTCCTCATTTTGTTGATGGGGACTTTCTATTTTTCAATATGCTGATGATACAATCTTTTTGTGAAACATGATTTGGAAAAAGCAATGAATCTGAAACTAATCTTATTGGTATTCAAACAACTTTCTAGATTGAAGATAAACTTCCATAAAAATGAATTGTATTGTTTTGGTGAGGCCCAGGATGAGGCTTAGATGTATGCTAAACTATTTGGCTGCGAGCAAGATCAGTTTTCAATTAACTATTTAGGAATCCCGATTCACTATCGGAAACTCGCAAATGATGAATGGATTTTTAAGCTACTTACATAGGACGATGTTTGGCAGACTATTTTATGACGATGTTTGGCAGACTATTTTATGGAGGAAATACGTTGACTCAAAAGTTGTAAGTGCTATGAAAGCATGCAGATTCGCACTTTTGGGATAGTCTTATGGCTTCTAAAAAACATTTATTTCGATTTGTTCCTTTAACATTAAGGATGGATCGCGGATATGCTTCTGGAAGAATAAATGGCTTGACTAGACTACTCTACGGGAGCAATATTCTTATCTATATAATATTATACGTCACAAATCACAAAGGAGATACACTCTCCACTGTGTTGGAATCGAATCCTCCAAATATGACATTTAGGCACGATGTCATTGGACCTAGACTGATATCATGGAACTATCTTTTACATATAATGTAGTAACACAAACGACACTAACCTGGAACAGGAGCACATAGATATTTATTTTTTCTGTGACACATTTCCGCTTATAGTTTCAGAGTGATAATTTTCTAGAATTCCAATACTACAAATTTCTTAATTGAAAAATCATTATTTTCTTAGTGAGCTCAGCATACATGGCCATATTTAGAGGGCCCGCCTTGCCCTGGACCAAGCATCTTGTGTGGCAATTACTTCGCGGTCGCCTTCCTTCGGGGACTAAGGTGGCTCTACGCCAGGGGTCGGGGGACGGGCCGTGTTCATTATGTTTGATCCCAGAAACTTGAGCACACATATTGTTAACCTGTCGCGCGGCCCAATTCCTATGGCACTTTGTCCGAGAGGCCCTGGGGCCCGACTGGGAAGCCTAGGATCTTGGACTATTCCTAGAATCCTGCGCAAACGGACCGAATAAGGGGCGTCGCCTCTTTTGGCTCGTTTTTGCGGCGATGATGTGGACCTTGTGGACGATTCGCAATAAAATGGTGATAGAAAAAATCTTCTTACGCCGTGCCACTGACTTGATCTTCAAACTCCTCGCGTTTTTGCAGCAGTGGTACCCGCTTTGTAGGCGCCAGGACAAGGAGAAGATGGATGACCTTCGGCATCTGATCGAGGAAGCTCGTCGCATCGCATCGCTGCCTTCCTGTTCCTGAGCCACTCCGGCTTTAGGTCTCCCTCTCTTTTGGCTTTTTGTAGTTGTTTCTTGCTCGGTGTGTTTTGGGGTGTTTGTGCTGTCCCCCAGGCTTTCCGTTTTTGGTGTGCGTGTGTCAAAACTAACTCTCCGTTCAGGTGCTCGCTCTTGCGGTCGTCTGCTCCAACCCTCTGCAGCACGTGCATGCTAGCTCTGGTGCTTCTCCCGCCGTGCCCGTGGTGCCTCCTGTGCAGACGATGGGTCCTCCCGTGCAGCAGGCGGCTTCCGTGACTGCTACTTCGCCTGTGTTGGGTGCCAAGCGGGGTCCCCCGACTCGTGCCAGTGTCCGCATCCGCACGCAGGCGCGGGCACGTTTCGAGTCGGTGCTCGACCGTGCAGTCCGCCTCAAAGCGTCAAGAACTGAAGGCGCCTCGTCGTCATTGGCTCCCCGCCCACCTCCGTTCACTCCCGACGAACTGTTTGCGATGGCGGAGGAGTGCCAGCTGCCCGAGGAGGACGTCCGCAGCCTAGCGGGCGCGGCAAGGGTGCACGCCGGTGCCCCATGATGACCCTCGCCCTTCAGGCCGCGCTCGTCATGCCTCTGCTACTAGCCTCTAGCTGCTTTTCTTCAGGTTGCCCAAGTTAATGCTCTCTAGTCTGTCGTACTTCTGCTGTGGGCGTGTCCGTGTCCGAATCGGATGGCTTCACTTGTATAGTGCGTTTGTAGCTGCTTTTGCTTCTGGGTGTCCCTTCATCACTTTGTACAGCGTGTGTTCTGCTGCTACTAGTATTAGTCTTAGTCCCTCTAGTCGCTATCCGTGTGCTTTATGTCTCTGAAACCCCAGCGTCAGCTACTCTTCGGCTCGTGGAACATTCGGGGTTTGAACGACCCTAACAAGTGTACGGACGTAAAAATGAACCTGTCAGCTCAGCTCCTGCACGTCATCTGCCTCCAGGAGTCCAAGCTCGAAGCAATATCCCCTGCCAAAGCTGCGACGTTTCTTCCACCAGGCTTCACTGCGTTCTCCTTCATCCCTTCGGTCGGTGCATCCGCGGGTGTGATCACGGCCTGGGACCCTCGCGTGATGACCCATGTTGGCGACCGCGCGCTGGAATTCTCCTTGACTTCGTCTTTCGAACTTGCCACAGACGGTTTGCGTTTTGCGGTCACAAATGTGTATGCGCCATGTGACCGTGCCCGCCGTGAGGCCTTCCTCGTTGAGCTGCGCTCCCTCGCCAACCTTGGCGACATCCCCTGGATGATCATGGGGGATTTCAACATCGCTCGGTTTGCGGAGGATCGGAATAATGACAACTTTGATGCTCGTTCCGCGGAGGAATTAAATGATCTCATTGATGACCTGGAGCTTCAAGAACTTCCCTTGCTAGACCGACGGTATACTTGGACCAATGGGCGCGATGTGCCCACTCTTGTGTGGCTGGATCGAGCTCTAATTAATCTTGCTTGGGGACAAAAACTCTTCAACTCATCACTTGTCTCTATGTTGCGCACCACCTCGGATCATGTGCCGCTGCTTCTCAGTGCCTCTTCCCGCGCCCCCGTGGCCCAGGTTTTCCGCTTCGAACGGTCGTGGGCCATGTCACCAGATTACAGGGCCATGATCTCATCTGTCTGGGCTTGCCCCCAGAACCGTCGCCTTGAGTGTGCAACCACTCGCCTATCTCGATCCCTGAAATGGGCCCGCGCGGCCTCGAAGAAATGGGCACGTCACAGGAAGCGGCCAGCTGAGCTAATCTCTAATTGTCGGCGGGTGATTGAGCTCCTTGATCTTGTGGAGGAATTCCGCGTGCTATATGTTCCTGAGCGCATGCTTCGGGGCATGGTTCGGGATCGCCTCTCCGCTGCATACAAAAGTCTGAATCTTTATTGGAGGCAGCGGTTCACATACAAGCTATGTCGCCTTGGTGAAGACAACACAAAATTCTTCCACGCATGCGCCTCGGCGCGTCTTCGCGGCAACCAGATCAAAGTGCTGCATGATGGTGGCAGGGTGCTCTTCAACCACTCTGACAAAGCAGACGTCTTGCACCGCTTCTACTCTGAGCTCTTGGGGACCTCTACCCCTCCTGTCTGGGGGTTCGATCTCAGTCACGTTCTACCTAGAGTCCCCGGCCTCGACGCTCTTGACGCCCCTTTCACGGAGGAGGAGGCTCGGGACGCCATTTTTGCTATGAGGCTTGACAGTATCCCCGGCCCCGATGGCTTTGGTCCTGCATTCTACCGTGCTTTCTGGAGTGTGGTGCGCGAAGACGTCCTGAGTTTCTTGAGAGACTTCCATGCGGGTATGGCCCCCCTCGATGGTGTGAATCGTGCCTTTATTGCCCTCCTTCCCAAGAAGGCGGACGTGCTCACGGCAGACGGTTTTCGCCCCATCTCGCTCCAGAACTGTCTTATGAAGCTAGTCACGCGCATCCTCACCACTCGACTGCAGTCCTTCATTGAGTTGCTCGTCGCCTTTGAGCAATCTGGCTTCATCAAGGGGAGGACCCTCACCGACAACTTCTTATACGCCATGGACCTTGTTCAGAGTTGCCACGTCCGTAAGGTGTCGGCCGTCGTGCTAAAACTGGATTTCAAGAAGGCCTTCGATTCTGTCAATTGGGAAGCACTAGACGCGATTCTCGGCGCCCGTGGCTTTGGCGCCGGTTTCCGTGGTTGGGTTGCCGCAATCCTTTCCACCGGGAAGGCGGCGGTGCTTCTGAATGGAGTTCCGGGCCGCTGGATCAGGTGCCGGAATGGGTTGCGCCAGGGTGACCCGCTGTCCCCATACCTGTTCCTGGCCGTGGGAGAGATCCTTCGTTGCTTATTGGTTGAGGATGTGGGTGGGGAGCGTCTGCTGCACCCCCTTGTGGACGACCTTCCGTGCCCCGTGGTCCAATATGCCGACGACACGCTAATTATCCTCCGCGCGGACGCCCACCAGATGCGGCGTTTGCGCGCCGTCCTGGACGCTTTCTCTCTCGCCACAGGCCTATGCATTAACTACCACAAGAGCACCTTCGTCCCAATTCATGTGTCGCCCGCTGACGCCGTGGGCCTCGCCAACATCCTTGGATGCCCCATCTCCGTCTTTCCCCAGACATACCTCGGGCTTCCTCTTTCGGACCAGAAGCTACCTGCGGCTACCCTGGAGTTCCTCTCCACGAGGATCTCAAACCAGATCCCAGGGTGGCGCACTGCACTGCTTCTGATAGGTGGTCGATTAACCCTCGCCACGGCCGTCCTCTCTGCAATCCCTTTGCTTGCCATGTCTGTGCTGCCACTGTCAAAAGGCACCCTCGCGAGATGGACAGGCCTAGACGCGCCATGCTTTGGAAGGCTGCTGCCTCATGCTCTGGCGGCGACTGTCAGGTAGCGTGGGACCTGGTCTGTCGGTTGCGATCCGAGGGTGGTCTCGGTGTTGTCGACTTTGGTCTCCAAAACACATGTCTGCTGCTCAAGAACCTGCATGGGATTTTCTCTGGTCATGATACCCCCTGGACGCGCTGGGTCCGTCGGAGCTACCTGTGTGAGGATCCACATCCTTCTACGCCTTCGTGGCGAGGCCTTGAGTCCTTGATCCCCCTGTACCGCTCCATCACACGGGTGGTCCCAGGGGACGAGGTGTCGACCTCTCTCTGGTTTGACTCTTGGACGCCACTTGGCCCGCTTGCTGATGCCCTCCCAGCCGCCTTCTCCCACTGTCTTACGCCTACGTTGTCGCTGGCAGATACCGTCAGCAATGGCGCCATCCATATTCCTCTGCGACCGCGCGTCACTCCTCAGGCGGAGGCCGAGCTGGCTTTCCTGCGCTCCCGCCTTAGTGCCCTTCAGCTCTCCATCGCTCCCGACAGCCGCAATGTCACTCTTTGCCCCGCGGGCAATTTCCGTGTTGGGGACTTGTATCGTGCGCTGCGCTCCTCGGGGTGCATAGTGCCGCACCAGGAGGTCAACTGGGAAAACTTTGCGCCGCCCCGAGTCAAGGTGTTCTTTTGGATTCTGCGCCTCGGTCGCACTAGGACGCGTGCACACCTATTCCATCTGGGGTGTGTTGCCTCCCCACACTGTCCTTTCTGTCCAGGCACTACCGAAGACCTGGCGCACTTGTTCGTGCAGTGCCCTCGTCTGGCCCCCCTGTGGAGGCGCCTTGCAAGCGACCTGCGTTTGCCCCTCGACACGGATGTCGCTGGCTTACTTGGCATTCTCTCAGATCGCCTCCCCCGTATGCATGCCTCGGCTCTACACACGGTTCTACTCGCCATCCTATGGTCGGTCTGGAAATCGCGCAACCGCATGGTGTTTGATAGAGCTTCCTCCACCACCGACCAAATCGCCTCCCTAGTCGTGGAACATCTGCAGCTCTGGGTCGTCCGAGCTCCCCGACGGGTAGACCTTGATCCTCTTCGGGCTTGGTGAGATAGCTTAGGGTAGCCCCCACCACCACCATCCCTCCCCCTATTATGTACCTCTTTGGTGTGGTATGCCACATCCGCGCCGCCACGGTCTCGTGTCGGCGCCACCACGTAAATCTGTCCTTTTATGAAAATGAAAATCGCGTTCAGGTGGGCTATCGCCCCTCCCCCCCGTTGCACTCTTCAAAAAAAAAACTAACTCTAAATGGATAGTTTGTTTTATTTATAAAGCTGGCGCGTAAGACTATTTTGAGATTATTGCGGGAAACTACAACAACTTATTTCGGTAGATGCATCGTCTTCCCAGTTACCAGTACAGTAAGTGCCCCAGCAGTGACTAGTTAAGCCAGCAGCTTAACACGTTGGAATCGGGCTCCCCCGCGCAGTCTGTTGCTGCTTGGTCCGATCTGGATGGTAACTGCTACCCCAGCCCACCCCACACGGGCATGCTGACATCTGAAGTGCTCCCCCGGCCAGCTGCCCCGGCTCCGTCGCAAGGCCGACCCAGCCATTGGTGGATGCCTGGCTCGTCCTCGGCATGCTGACTGTGCTAGCATCTGAGCCCGTGGCGACGGTTGCTCCGTCCCTCTGAACGCTCGCCGTCCCTGCTGCCATTGTCAAGAGCACCATCCAAGCTGTAGCCCCTAGCTAGCTAGTGTCGTTCGAAGCTGCTAGGATGCGCTCGCTTCCATCCATTCCTATATGGTTAACATCGGCCATTAAAATCTCCATTTAGTTATTCCCGTCGTGACAAAACTGCCACCGTCTTCGTCGGTGAACTTGGATTCCAATTCAGATAACACATGCTTTCCTTCCGCTAAGCAGAACTACAGTTGTTTCTCTCCTCGTGGAAGTGGAAGTCGTCGCAGTGTGATGAGTCAGCTGCCTCTAAGGGTGAGGGATATACCTGGACACGAGCCAGATCGGTCTGGCTCGGTCCAATCTAGAGAAAAGCTGGGTCCGGAATGGCCGAGCCCGAGCTTCCCGCCAACTCGGTCCAGCTCGGGGGCGGCTCATGAGCCAGGCGGGTCTGCGTCACTGCCAGCTGGTCCCTCTTCAACGGGCGCGACAGTGTGGGCGTGCGTAGACGGCTGAGTGGCGTTGGAGAGGGAGGTGGAGGAGAGGAGCGTGGGCGGCGCGGGCGTAGCTAGTCGGCCGGCGGCATCCGGCTGGTGGGCAGCTTGCGCTAGCATCCTTGCCCTTCTCAGGAAGAAGACGACACGAGAGAAGTTACCTTGCTATGTCGACCAATTTGGCCCATCTAATCTGCCTCCTACTCAATTTAGCCCATCAAATAATTCCAAAAAAAACGAGCCAACGAGCTCGACCGGTCCGAGCCAGCCATAGGCCGCCACGGTCCACCTCACCAAGCTCGGGTCAGTCTACCTCTCCCTACGGGCCGAGCCCAACTCGCACCGAGCCTAGAAAGCTCGGGCCTAGCCCGTGCTGAGCATCTCTAGGTATAGTGAGGGATTGAGCGGGCTCTTAGCTCCAGTGTTGCAGATTACACCAAATCTTCATGAGTTGTGTGAGGAATCTGTTGTAGTGCTTCCTTTGTAGATTCCTACACATTTTGAAACTTAAATATGTTCATTTGGGAAACGTGCAAAAGTAACAAAATGGTTAAGACACAATTTAAATTACATAACTTGCAATGAACGCAAATCAAAAGTTATTTTCTTTCACAATACACAGATGGTTATTTTTTAGCAGTCAAACATCATAGTAACATTTAAGTGACCTTATTTCTGCTAAAAATCTCTACAGGCCAGGATCTCCTTCTAGAACCAACGTTTCAAATATCCTTTTAGAGATGAGAGAGCCATATATACACATGGGGAGTACTCTATATTATGAATGACATACACATGAACGACGTAATGCAGTGATATCATCTTATACGTATACATCGATGTACATCATGAAAAAGGAGTTTGGACATGGGAGATTAATATATGATGAATAACTAAATGAACATTAGTACAAGTAGTTGGGCTGGATCTGACATGAATTGCGCGGAGCTGGTGCGGACTTTGGATAATTTAATAATTAACTAAATGGAGATTACTACTTTCGTTGCGTGTTCCGTTGTCGATATACCCTCTTAAAAAGAAGGTACACGTCATGTCCTAACACATATGCATGTGTTATCCTTATCCAGCATAGAATCCATACCATCCTCGTATGAAGATTTGGAGGAATAGAAAATTTGGACGGAGAAAGAGCCGCAGCGTGTTGTGTGTGCGAGGGAGCATCGTTCCTAGTTAATACTAGTTACTCAACGCTAGAACGTATACATGTGCGGTTGCTAATTATTTTGTCGTTTTTGGAGATTCTAGAACCACGGCTCATTCGTTTATTTTAATACTGACTTGGAGAGATGTTAACGTGCCGAACCAATCGATTGATCGAAACAAATAATACAACCCAACTTTTGGAGATGGGCTCTGCTAAGCCCCCTTCTTTTCAGCTTCTTGGTCAGATTCTCCCAGAAGCTACCCTCGACCAGCTTCTTTTAGAATCTCATCTTTAAAATTCGTTCAAACTTTTTAACCAGTAGTTTCAATGTCAATTTAAAAGTATAAACAGTTTTGGCAGATGAGATTCTGGGAGAAGCTGGTCGAGGGTAGCTTCTGGGAGAAGCTGGCCAAGAAGCTGAAAAGAAGGGGGCCTAAGGCCTTGACGGTGGCCACGGTGTCCTTGCTGCCGCAATTGCCTAGCTCAGAGACTCTTTTTGGTAGAGAGATTTGTGGCTTGTTCGCTAGTTTAGAGGCGGCGAGCCCCGGATTTTAGCAAGGACATTGATTGCTTCTTGACAGGAAAGGCTTCGGAAAACAGAGAAGTCTTTCAGAAAGGTTTCTCTTAGAGGCGGAAGAAGAAAGAGAGGTGTAGCGAGGAAAGGATCCAACTAATGATTGATCCTTCGAGCTTGTTTTGGGTCGTCTATTAGGTAGGTCTTCATTGCGACATCGTGCTCCAGGTGTCGTTAGTTTGCGGTCGTAGTAGATTGTGGGAGCTTGTTGGTTATAGAGGTTGCGTTCTTAGATGTTGTTCTCTTGTGGTTTGGTGTTTGTTGTAACACTTTTTGCCTGCATCCACCATGGTAGGTGGGGAGACATCCCGACAACTCCAACGTCATCTTGTCCTTCATCATTAGGCCTGGCAACATCAACACCCCATCCTGCAGGTCTATCAGCGAATTCACTAGGCTCGGCGGCCCGCAGATCACACCTGGAATACAATCATATATATGTAGACAATTTATATGAATCCAGCTAATAGTATATATGAATTTAGCAGATAATATATATGAATTTAACAGACAATAATTAGGAGTAGACAATATATATGCAGACAAGAAACAAGTAAGGCTTCTATTTTACTTGTTCATGAAGTCTCTAAATTCAAATTCAACACATTCAGAAAAGATGTATCTTCTGAAGAATGAAACAACCATGCCTTTTGTTTTAACTAGGGTTTCGAGAGGCATGGGTGTATGGTCCATATTCATTATCGCACTTTTCATGGCCCTATGGAATCAATTTTCTAGGTTGTGTCAAATAACGAAATTTTCTTTTTTGGTTAGTATATTTTGGATAGCATTTGATACCATTTAAACATGCAAGCATGTAGCATATGTGATCCTTGACTTGCAGTTTTATATGGATTCAAGGAAGCAAGGATGTATCCCGACATGATTGGGGTGTCTAACATATGTAGACGTTAGGTGCAACAGAGAGTTTGCAAAGCGGTCTACGCAAGAGAATGCCACATGCGCTTTGATGTGTTGGCGAAAGGGTGCCATTGACATGGGACCCCCACTTTTACGAGCTTTTGGACCTTCTTGTCTCCACGTTCCTCGCTGCTCCCCTTGACATGAGCCTCACTAACGCCCTAATGCGAGACAAGACGCCGATGTTAGGACTGTCGTCTGGTGCAATGAGCTACTCTTGTTTATGTTGAAACACTTCCACGTTGAAACTACGAAATTGAAGATTCTGCTGTGCATATCTACCCAGACCAATGTTACACTGGTCCATGTCAATGTCTTGACACTGTCTACTGCGGTATGCATTGCCCCAGACACCCACAATTCTTGTGGCCACATGCTTGCTTGATGGATATGTATTAAAAATTTACAAAATATTATCTCCATGCATATTAAAATAAATTTATTTTATACTAAACAGTTATAATTTTAGACTTATTTTATCATGAGGGTGGATTTGCTACCACCGGGGATAGCTGCCCCCCATGCAACTACCGTACGATATGTCTAGAGATTCGAGCCCGCACCTAACCAATAAGACGGATGAAACAAAAACTTCAATAGTAATCAACAATTAGAAAAATACTGATCATGTCATTGCCTGCCATTGTTCAGTACCGTCTATGTCTAGTTCGCCAGGGGCCATGTTTTGTCTCGCTAGTAGCACAAGCTAACACTATACTAGCTGGCAACATTGTCAGTACGTCATACATACAAAGACATTTTTTCAGTCTAGCGCTATGTGAGCCAAAGGTTATACGAGTTGGCATCTAGCAAAATGGGTCACGTGAATTACAAAAAAGGTAATAGTGATCATGAGAAGGCTACACAATGCTATGTACATGTATGATCTTGCATGCATGGTTGGTAATAATGATCGTGAGAAGGCTACACAATGCTATGTGCATGTATGGTCTTGCATGCACGGTTGTTCTTGTTGGTATCGATATAACACTTTTGGTACACAAGGGCTTGTAATTAATTAAATACCCCGGTTGTTTTGTACTAATAAAAGACCATGAGTTTATTGTACTAACCACTAGCATTGTTTATGGTCTACACATCTCCATTTGTACTTGTACAAATACCAAGAGATATATATATATATTGTGTGGACTAGAGGATGGGCAAGTCGCTAGTGGTATAGTATATGGTAGAGAATGTATGTGTAGCATTGAAGGCAAATACATGTTTTTTGGACGAGTCTGATGAATTCGTACGTGCGGCAAATGGCTAGATTGATAATAGACATGTTGGGCATGCATGCACGCATGCAGGAGCTGACAATGTTCCTCATATCTAGAATCAGTCACGAGCGCGCTATAGCTTTGCATGCAGTACCAAGTTTGGTCGACAGGCAATGGCCACTATTTATCTCACTATTATCGTCGCTGACATACTAGTGTCAGCAGTCAGCATTATTACAGGAAGTTAATCATGCATAACTATGTGGTGCAAAGCTAAACATTTTGGGCACGTATCTCAACAATTATGATCGGACAGCTTACGCATGGGGGGCAGCTATCCCCTGTGGCAGCAGACTATAATCCATTTTATCATACTATAGACTTAATTACTTGGAGTGTTTTTTATCCGGTTGTAATTTATTTCACTAAAAAAATTGTGCTAAATCTGAAGTGTATGTTCTAATAAAAGTTTCAATTGAATTATTTTTCACAGTTGCATAAATTATGTATTCTAGACATATGTATTTGTGTGCACAAATATGTGTTGTTCATGCATATATTTTTATATCCTTTAATTTCATGATGTACATCTGAACGTCGTAGTGGTTATAATTTTTTAGGTAAGTATAATTACAGAAGATTCTAGAGTAAATTTAACTGCTGGCGAATTTGTTTCTCAAGCTAGGTTTAGTTACAGTTTGACAACATGCGGATCACTTTATTATCTTCGATTAATATACAACTATATATGTAGGGATTCGTATCATGGAAAACAAAAAAATTCTACCGCATGAACACAAACAAGGCAAGATCTATCTACTAGATCGTAGCAACGAGTCGATTAGAGTACTCACCCTCAAAGATTCCAAAGCAGTTAACGAGAGCAAATTCTCGTGGGTGATGTAGTCGTACACTTGACGATCTCAAGATTGCGTAGACGATCCTTCCGGTGCTGCGTTCCGGCAGCGCTTCCGCAGTCGGTCACACGTTCGGTACTCGATGAAGACCTTCCTCTCTCTCGTTCCAGCAGGCAGCGGAGGTTCTATGTGACACCCTCGGGATCAGGGCTAAACAAATCCCAGAACTCCGTCTGAAATAAGCTTAACCTTGAGCTCGAGAATATCTAGTGAAGAATCGGTAACACGGCAGTGACCCTACGACACAAAATTTATTACAGCAAGCTCATAACTGAGCAGAGAACCAAATTATTACAAGCAGAGGTCACTGACCACAAACATCAAACAACGGAAGGCAAATTATGCTATTAAGTATAGCAAACTTAACAAATGGCCTAAGAGGCCCGAAACATAACGATGACGTCCCAACTCATAGATTCCAGGATGCCGGCAGGAAACCCCAAGCTACTCGTCGATGTCGATGTAGTACAAAACTGATCTTCAGGGAACGCTTACTCTGCCAAAAGTTTCAACAAAGCAAGGGTGAGTACAGGGTGTACTCCGCAAGACTTATGGCTGGTGGAGTTGTTTTGCATAAAGCCATCTTTTGTTTATAAAACAAGAGGAAGGAGAAGCTCGTCTATTCAGAGTATTTTAAAAGGGGATAAGGGAGCGACATCTCCGAAAATATTGATCATCATCTTTTGATATCCACCAAGTCATCATCATCTGAACTAGGATCACCCCCTCGTACCCATGAGTAAGCATCCTTAACAAACATTAGTTTCCAAGTTTTACGATTAGGTTCATGTTCTCTATGATCTCCCGTCCATTCCCAAGTCGTCCATAACCGTGGACACGGCTTTCCAAAAGATTATTACCCTGCAGGGGTATATAACTTTACCCACACATACCAACCGACTCTTAATGCCACTTTACACACTTCCTTGGTGTGATGGCAGAGGGTGTGGTTGGACACGACCTTTACCTTGCTTTCGCCGAGACCATGAGTCACGCAATAAGTATGGTTCCACCGTAATGGGTCAAATCCCGAAGCCGATACTTAAATATGTGAGGCGAGGTTGGTTTACCAGGGGCTCCATCGACCCCCAAGCAACCCGGTCCACGCTTCCCTACCTGTTATGAATGCACCTCCTTCACCTCCTTCTTTCGAAAACGTTTTCAATGCGTATGTCGAATGGAACGCCCGAACTATGTGACTCATGGAATCTACTAGGCAAGTTAGTCAATCATGGGTTCCCCATTTACCCCGTATGGTTGTACGCTCGTCTTGGTTCAAGAGGTAAGAACCTAGGGTCCTAAGGGTGGCGAGCATGGGACTAGAAAAACCACTTCCCATTGTGGCCTACCATACAAGCCTTAGCATGTTTAACATCATATCACTGATCTCATCTCATTATGTTCTCCTGTCATACTAGATTATCTGCATCTGATACATCATTTGGATGGACCAGACTCAAAAGCTATGCATGGCTAAGCAGGACACAGATATAATCTCTAGAAGTGCACACAAGCCAAACCTAGTTATTCTAGGAGCAGTGGATCAGGTAATATAAGATCAAAGGGAGTATGCAATAGATAGGATACTCTATCTATCGATAAAAGACCATAGTAGAATCGTATGCATCATGGCAGGAATTGAAATGCTTTCGAAATCATAGGATTATATCATGGTGGGGCTATGCTTGCCTTTGCCTATTGATAACAGATAAGCAGATCTTTGGGAGACCTGTACTTGACTTGTTATAATTGGTCAAGTATTGTTCGTCGATCTTCGATGGTCTTGATCTCTGTCTTCGATCTCGATATCGTATTCTACCGGGAAGAACCAAACACCGGAAAGAGAGGGAAACAATCAACACATGGCATCGATGCAATGCTCAAGCAAGGATGATGATATGACAAATTAAATTGTATCGAAATGAAACCCTATAGCATGCTCGACAACTTAATCGGGGTTCCGAGGGATGAAAACCCTAACTCGGGGAAACTCCGGATGTATATGAGAGGGGTTACTAAGTTCTTCTAATTAAACTTTTCATTTAAGTTGTTGAACAATTCATGATTATATCTTAAAGAGATAGCTCTCATGTTTTGAACATTTTGATATATTATTTGTATTTTTCTGATAAACAGATAATTAGATATGAATTTTACAAGTTTTATTCAATTTATGGAATTATTAAACAAGTTAATTGATTTATTGCGTCATGCTGACATCAGCGCATGGCTTAAAACTTTTCTCACTAGGATCCGAGACAGCCTCTGTGACTGACTTGTGGGCCAAGGGCCACGTCATCAGCCACGGTGGCAAAGCTTGGTCGACGCAACATCATCTGGCCGTTGACCGGCGGACGGTGGCCGGATCCGGTGATCAGGGACACGCTAGCACTCGGGACTAGGGGCAATCGAACAAGGAGAGCGGGGCCAAACATCTAGTGGGGGCGCCGCTGGTTTTAGGTCGCCGGAGAAGCGGCTACGGTGGTGACTGACGGCGGCGCACGGCAGTGGTCGACGCGAGGGTGAACCAGAGAGGGAGGGAGCCAACGGGGTGGTCCAGGAGGACCGTAAACTTACCCTCGACGCGTGAGTAAGCTCGGTGAGGACAGGGGAGCTCAGGAGCAGCGACAATCGACGACGATGGTCGCAGCCAGAGCTCGGGAATACGAGGTCATTGCAGTCGATTCCGGTTGCGTGAGGCCGATTTCGTTGACGAGGAAGGGCATGGCGACGAGACGGAGCTCCTGGGAGTCACGACATGGCTCGGGGAGGCGTCAATCAACGGCGGCGAACGGCGTCTGGCCAGGCTAGGGTTCGGGTCCGCGCAAGAGAGATGAGAGAGAGGTCCCTGGGGAGAGGGTAAGGAGATAGGGTAGAGGCGGAGCATCGTGGCGATCTTATCTTCGCTCCAGAGCTCGACGGACGGCCGGGAGAAAGCGGCGAGGATCGACGGCGGCGACGCGGGAACGCAACTGCTCCCCGTTGTTGTCAAAGACGACGAACAGTGAAGCGAAGGGGTATGTGCTACACTGGGCTGGCTTGGGTCGGGTGCTGGGCCGCAGGAAGCTGCGATGAGCAAAGGAGAGAGAGAGGAGAGTGGGCTAGGCTGCTGGGCTGCGGCCTGAATAACTGCTGATGCTCTATTTTTTTAGCAGAAAACATTTCCCTTTTTCTGTTTGTATATTCTGTTTTGTATTTTCAAATTCATTTCTGTTTTGAGTATTTCAAAAATACCAGAGAGTTTATAAAATATCTAAATTACTATGGGGCCCCTTTTACTCAGTTTGGGCTCCAAATATTTTGATACTTTTTAAAATTCAAACCATTTTGAATTGCTTTGAGAGAGATAGGAAACTAGGGTTTAGGTTTTGCATTATTTTCTTGAGTGAACAATTTAAAATATGATGCTCATGATGCACAAACAAAACCCTAATTACAGATTAACTAAAACTGGGGTATTACAGCTCTATCCCCCTTATGAGAATCTCGACCTGGGATTCCAAAGGTAGGAAAAGAAACAGAGAGAGAAGGAAACAAGGTTACTCTAAGGATAAGAGGGAACAAACTAAACAATACACCGAGTATCTCATGGTCAACTCATGGATGGAGTGTTTAGAAACAACTTTGAGACGACAAACATGAAACACGTCAATGTAACGAAGGAAACAAGAAGAGAAGGTTTCAAGTTGTTAGACAACTGGTCTTCATAAGGATTGAGAACATGGAGCTCACAGAAGAGTTTAAGCTTCTGGAAAGGAAAGCTTCCAAAGAAAGAACATGACCATAGACTTCGAGAAATAAACCTCTACTAAACGACTTAAGTAGAGATTTCAGGTTGCAGAGATATCGATCAACAAAACCAAGTTGTTGAACTACTTTTGAAACAAAAGGGTCTCTTTTTCATTCAACAAAAGGCCAAAACGGGGAGGTGTTTTGGTGGAGAGGACTCATAAGAGCTACAAGAAACATGTGTCAAGAGAAACTTCTGATTATCAAAATCATAGTCACTCTAAAACATGGCTGGGAAACCGAAGGAAACTCTTTATTCATCCAGGTATATCAAAATCTTTGCCAAAGATCATGATATCACTTTACACCACTAAGACGAATAACTAAGAAGATTCCTGATGACACGAGAAGAAAGAGACTTCATTCTCAGAATTCAAGTACTTGGCACAACATAATGCTTGCCAACATAAAAGGTCTAGAGGATCGACCGAGAGACATTTAGCAACACTACTTTAAATGTTCTCCTTGATGTTCGAGAAAGCAAACATCAAGTAAAAGGTCGGACTTCGGATACAAAGGAACCATAAGTACAACTCTTATATTAACTTATAGAAGAGGTCTCATGAAGAGTGGTTGTTATTGCTGAATCAAGAGAATATGACAAAGGGTCTTTCTGGCTAAGTGTGTCAACCATTTCATCAATATTGCCGGATTTACAAAGAGACCGATGTCAAAACCTTGAGGAACACCAACCATCATTACTGCTTGAGATTCAACTTTGGTTAGGTGGGACGATACTTCAGACTCAGCATATCTGAATAGATAGTTTGCAACATTTACCGCGAAGGTAAAGTTACTAGGTTCTCAAGACATGAACTACAGTGTAAATCTCCAAAAGACTGAGCTAGATTGTTAGACCCATGCGTTTAGCAACTTGTCGAAGGACAACTGCACACACATAAAGTACTATCAATAAAACACACATGTGTCTTTAGGGAACGGAGATAACTCTACTCGAATCCACGATGACATCTTTCAACAATTGCACGTGAACCAGAGAAGGTTACTTCTATCATCCAGAACACATACTTTGAGATGACTCGAAGATGGTTCTCAAAAGTTTCCAACATTAACGCCAAATGTTCCATATGAATCTAATCTTGCATGGAGGAGATAAGGATGTCATTGATGGGCTCAACAACGAACTTATCGAGACATTCCAAGAAGATGGACTCATATGTCATATGAACAAGGCGGGAGTATTGGTCAGACCAAAGGACTTGAAGATGTACTAAAGTGAAACATTACAAGTAGAAACACCATCAGGATAGTCCTTGGAACTGAGTTTGATTTGATGATAACCAAAATCATATCAAAGGTGGGGGAAATAATATATCCACAAAGGAAATACTATCTTTCTTCAACACAAACAAAACTAGACATCCCTTTACGAAGGAACTGACTCGGATAGAACTTTTGTCTTACAACTCTCCAAGTTGTTGTTTAAGCTCAACCAACTAGTTCAGGGGTATCCAGTATGGATTCTTGGATAAGGAAGCAGTTCAGAGAACTTGCTTGCTCAAGAAGTTGACAACACAGTCATGTGGCAACATGGCGATACTTCTAGAAAGACGTCCAGAATATCACGAACCACCGATATGTCACTTAGTTCGAGAGGTAACTTGCTTGGTAAGGCAATAAGACATAGTCTCAAAGCTTCGGCACAAGCCTAACTCTTTGACCGAAGAGATTGTACCAGAAGAACAGACTTGGTAGCACAGTCAATATTTGCTTAGTGATAGGGTTAACCAATCACGCTAAGAATGACACAAATGTCCTTGAAGTTCAAAACAATAATAATTGCTAGAATCTCAGATGGCCACATTATTACGCACACGCATCATTCACGAGCGTGAAAGCTCGAGGAAGGGTGGGTAATATGTGTGAAAGCATCACTTCATTAAGAAGGTCATGAAAATAAGCACGACCTCTTAGTATAAAAGAGTGTGATTCTTTAAGATAGAACAGATAGAAGCTAATCAATGCCTCTTGATCTGCGGATTACAACACTTTGAACTGGTCCTAGATATGACGAGGTACTGGATTTTGTTTCTCCTAGACATCCCGAAATGGTTTGTCATGACGAACCATAAGAGTAACTTGCATAAGAAAACACCAATGCATATTTACTACTTGGCTACTAACTGGTAGACAAAGGTCGGTAAACAACAAGGAAGAAGGAACATGCTCAGGATAGGATCCCGAGATGTGGATGCATAGATTAAAAATCTTCCGAAAACCAATGCAGAGAAGGGGTAAGGTGTGGCAGAGTCACGAGTATAGATGCGAGACTCTCGAGGAGTACTCTTGTCGTGATCTCTTTGGTTCCATTAAAGAACATCCGCCATATCATGTGGTAGGGGAAGTCCTTAGTTGTCACAATTCAGTCGCGGCAAAGACCACAAGCTTGAAGGATAGAATTGTAGTACCAGCAATCCTGAGGTAATGTGTGAACATTAACGACAGGGGTCAAAGGAGTGGATCTTGGGTTAAAGGTCAGCTTCATGTACAAGATTGATAACACTAGAATCTAGCACAATTAGGGATCTTAGGTTCAAGTCCAAGGGTTAAAACCCGAGAAAATAAGTTACTACTACTTGAGTGACTTAGCGTACACTACAAGACAGTAATCACGAGGTAGCTTCCAAAAAAAGACACAACTTCTGAAGTACCCAAACAAATGAAAAAGGAGGCACACGAGGCGAAAGGAAACCTCGAAGCCTAGAACAGAATATTGTGGAACCATCAACATGATGTTGTGGCCCATAAGATAGAGATCATGATAGAAAGGAATCTCTCAGATAAAGCGGAGCAAAGGGAACAAGGAATTCACAACGCACACAACTCTAGAGAACTTAACACTGGGTCAACTGGCTGAGAAATGGCATGCCAAGAAGGCACCTAAGTTTTGAAAGATTAGAAGAGATATCAAAACTTTTCCGAAGATCAACACCAGATAAGATAACCTAGAGTTAGAGAGAAACTGGATAAGGAGAAAAAGAAGCATACTAGAGTTTTCGCAAATACTTTTCGGCTTTTAAAGTAGTTTTCACAAACTCTAGACTCAACATCGACCAATAGGAAGGTTTTCCTATGGTCGGTACTACTCTGATACCAAGACCTGTGACACCCCCGGGATCAAGGCTAAACAAATCCCAGACCTCCGTCTGAAATAAGCTCAACCATGAGCTCGAGAATATCCAGTGAAGAATCGGTAACACGGCAGTGACCCTACGACACAAAATTTATTACATCAAGCTCATAACTGAGCAGAGAACCAAATTATTACAAGCAGAGGTCACTAACCACAAACATCAAACAACGGAAGGCAAATTATGCTATTAAGTATAGCAAACTTAACAAATGGCCTAAGAGGCCCGAAACATAACGATGACGTCCCAACCCATAGATTCCAGGCTGCCGGCAGGGAACCCCAAGCTACTCGTCGATGTCGATGTAGTACAAAACTGATCTTCAGGGAACGCTTACTCTGCCAAAAGTTTCAACAAAGCAAGGGTGAGTACAGGGTGTACTCCGCAAGACTTATGGCTGGTGGAGTTGTTTTGCATAAAGCCATCTTTTGTTTATAAAACAAGAGGGAGGAGAAACTCGTCTATTCAGAGTATTTTAAAAGGGGATAAGGGAGCAACATCTCCAAAAATATTGATCATCATCTTTTGATATCCACCAAGTCATCATCATCTGAACTAGGATCACCCCCTCATACCCATGAGGAAGCATCCTTAACAAACATTAGTTTCCAAGTTTTACGATTAGGTTCATGTTCTCTATGATCTCCCGTCCATTCCCAAGTCGTCCATAACCGTGGACACGGCTTTCCAAAAGATTATTACCCTGCAGGGGTGTACAACTTTACCCACACGTACTAACCGACTCTTAATGCTACTTGACACACTTCCTTGGTGTGCTGGCAGACGGTGTGGTTGGACACGACCTTTACCTTGCTTTCGCCGAGACCATGAGTCACGCAATAAGTATGGTTCCGCCGTAACGGGTCAAATCCCAAAGCTGTTACTTAAAGATGTGAGGCGAGGTTGGTTTACCAGGGGCTCCATCGACCCCAAGCAACCCGGTCCATGCTTCCCTACCTGTTATGAATGCACCTCCTTATTTTTAAATGTTTTCAATGCGTATGTCGAATGGAACACCCGAACTATGTGACTCATCGAATCTACTAGGCAAGTTAGTCAATCGTGGGGTCCCCATTTACCCCGTGTGATTGTACGCTCGTCTTGGTTCAAGAGGTAAGAACCTAGGGTCCTAAGGGTGGCGAGCATGGGACTAGAAAAACTACTTCCCACTCTGGCCTCCCATACAAGCCTTAGCATGTTTAATCTCATATCACTGATCTCATCTGATCACGTTCTCCTGTCATATTAGATTATCTGCATCTGATACATCATCTGGATGGACCAGACTAGACAGTTATGCATGGCTAAGCAGGACACAGATATAAGCTCTAGCAGTGCACACAAGCCAAACCTAGTTATGCTAGCAGCAGTGGATCAGGTAATATAAGCTCAAAAGGAGTATGCAATAGATACGATACTATATCTATCGATAAAAGACCACAGTAGAATCGTATGCATCATGGCAGGAATTGAAATGCTTTCGAAATCATAGGATTATATCATGGTGGGGCTATGCTTGCATTTGCCTGTTGATAACAGATAAGCAGATATTCGGGAGCCCTATACTTGACTTGTTATAATTGGTCAAGTATTTTTCATCCATCTTAGATCTTCGACGGTCTTGATCTCTGTCTTCGATCTCGATCTCGATATCGTATTCTACCGGGAAGAACCAAACACTGGAAAGAGAGGGAAACAATCGACGCAGGGCATCGATGCAATGCTCAAGCAAGGATGATGATATGAAAAGTTAAATTGTATCGAAATGAAACCCTATATCATGCTCGACAACTTAATCGGGGTTCCGAGGGATGAAAACTCTAACTCGGGGAAACTCCGGATGTATATGAGAGGGGTTACTATGTTCTTATAATTAAACTTTTCATTTAAGTTGTTGAACATTGCATGATTATAGCTTAAAGAGATAGCTCTCATTTTTCTGAACATTTTGATATATTATTTGTATTTTTTTGATAAACAGATAATTAGATATGAATTTTGCAAGTTTTATTCAATTTCTAGAATAATTAAACAAGTTAATTGATTTATTGCATCATGCTGACATCAGCGCATGGCTTAAAAATTTTCTCGCTAGGATCTGAGACAGCCTCTTTGACTGACTTGTGGGCCAAGGGCCACGTCATCATCCACGGTGGCAAAGCTTGGTCGACGCCACGTCATCTGGCCGTTGACCGGCGGACGGTGTCCGGATCCGGCGATCAGGAACACGCTAGCACTCGGGACTGGGGGAAATCGAACAAGGGGAGCGGGGACAATCATCTAGTGGGGGCGCCGCTGGTTTTAGGTCGCCGGAGAAGCGGCTACGATGGTGACGGATGGTGGAGCACGGAGGTGGTCGACGCGAGGGCGAACCAGAGAGGTAGGGGGCCAACGGGGTGGTCCAGGAGGACCGCAAACTTACCCTCGACGCATGAGTAAGCTCGGCGAGGACAAGGGAGCTCGGGAGCGGCGACAATCAACGACGATGGTGGCAGCCGGAGCTCGGGAAGACGAGGTTGTTGCAGTCAATTCCGGTTGCATGAGGCCGATTCCGTTGACAAGGGAGGGCATGGCGACGAGAGGGAGCTCCTGGGCATCACGACATGGCTCGAGGAGGCGTCAATCGACGGCGGCGAACGATGTCTGGCCGGGCTAGGGTTCGGGTCCGCGCGAGAGAGATGAGAGAGAGGTCCCTGGGAAAGGGTAAGGAGATAGGGTAGAGGCGGGGCATCGTGGCGTTCTTATCTTTGCTCCAGAGCTCGACGGACGGCCGGGAGAAAGCGGTGAGGATCGACGGGTGGCGGCGCGGGCACGCAGCTGCTCGCCGTTGTTGTCGAAGACGACGAACAGTGAAGCGAAGGGGTACGGGCTGCACTGGGCTGGTTTGGGCCGGGTGCTGGGCCGCAGGAAGCTGCGCTGAGCAAAGGAGAGAGAGAGGAGAGTGGGCTGGGTTGCTGGGCTGCGGCCTGAATAACTGTTGATGCTCTATTTTTTTAGCAGAAAACATTTCCCTTTGTCTGTTTGTATATTCTGTTTTGTATTTTCAAATTCATTTCTGTTTTGAGTATTTCAAAAATACCAGAGAGTTTATAAAAAATATCTAAAATACTATAGGGCCCCTTTTACTCGGTTTGGGCTCCAAATATTTTGATACTTTTTAAAATTCAAACCATTTTGAATTGCTTTGAGAGAGAGGAAACTAGGGTTTAGGGTTTGCATTATTTTCTTGAGTGCACAATTTAAAATATAATGCTCATGATGCACAAACAAAACCCTAATTAAAGATTAACTAAAACTTGGGTGTTACATTGTAGTTCTCTCCTCGCGATTCCGGCAGCACGACGGCGTGGTGTTGAAAGTAGAGGGGAGATCCCGCAGGGCTTCGCCTAAGCCGGAGGGGGTTATGGTGGAGTATTAGGGTTTCCCCGGCAATCTAGGGTTTAGAAGCCGGAGAGGAGGACGTGGTCGGCGGCGACTAGGGTGGCGGTGACTTGGTGCTGCGGCGGCAGCGGTGTGGGGACGGGCTGGTGTTGTGTGTCTTGGAGGGCACCCCCTCCCCTCTATTTATGAGAGAGAGGGTAGCTTGGGAGAGGGGAGTTTGAATCCTTCCCCAACTCCTTCTCCTACTTGGCTTGTGGTGGAGGGAGAGAAGGATTCTTTCCTTCCTCCACCAGGATACATTGCCCCAGTTTTACTTTTCAAACTTGCCTTTTGACTTTCAATTTGGAGTTTAATTTCTTTCTTTCAAACGCCTAACCAAGTGACCTAGGACATGACGCAATCATTCCACTTAGTCATGACACATTCATGCACCCTTCCCCTTCCGGTCCGGTGAACCTTCTAGACCCTTCTAGATCATTCCGGTGAAAACACCGGAATTATTCCCGAACTCCGGAATTGGACTTTCCTTATATGAATCCTATTCTCCGGATGATTTCGGATCTCCTCGTGATATCCCGGATCCCATCCGAGACTCCGAACAACATTTGGTCTCCCTACTTACATTCCATATCTACTAAACAACATTGAATCCTTAAGTGTGTCTCCCTACGGTTCGTGAATTATGCAGACATGATCGAGACTCTTCTGCGATCAATAACCAATAGAAGAATCTGGAAATTCATATGGCTCCCACATATTTCTACGATTACTTTGCAATCGAATGAACCACTTACACACGATACCAATTTTCCTTTGTCTCGTGATAGTTTACTTATCCGAGGTCTGATCGTCGGTATCTCTGCATACCTAGTTCAACCTTGTTACCGATAAGTACTCTTTTCTCGTTTTCGTGATACGTGATCCCTTGTGATCTAGTCACATGCTTGCAAGCTAATTGGATGACATTCCACCGAGAGGGCCCAAAATATATCTATCCGTCATATGGACGGACAAATCCCACTCTTGATCCATGTGCCTGAACACATACTTTTTCGAACACTCAATGCCACTTTTATAGACACCCAGTTACAGTGTGGTGTTTGATATCATCAAAGCATCCTTCCGGTGATGATGATTAGCATGATCTCATGGTCGAAGGAATTAAGTTACTATGTATTAGAAAGCTTATAGCAAACGAACTATTGAAATGACGTGATATTTATGCTACGCTTATCTATAGGAGTATGTCCGTCACACCATTCTCCTAATGATATGATCTTGTTGTTAACAACATCTCAATGTTCAAGACCCGGAAACCATGATCATCTATTAACCAACAAGCTTGTATTATAAAGAGGCTTTACTAGGGACTCTAATTTAGTTTACAAATCATACAAGTATTAATGTTTCTGGTTAATACTATTATAGCATGAATGTAAACATTTATCATAAACACAAAGATATAATATTAACTAATTTTATTATTGCCTCTAGAGCATATCTCCAACAATATATTCCATCCAATACAAAGTAGTTGATGCAAATTTAGGCAAAATATTGTCTAAATATGCTTTGTCATTTAATTTGGATCTGATTGTTTTGTATGTTTGCGTGCGCTCTTGGTTCCCGTCTATAGATATTCTAGCTAGTTATTTAAGAAAACCATGCACAAAATCAAACTAGATAATCTACGGAGGAAATTGCATATTCCGCCAGGTTTTGGTCCAAGCATTGCACATTTCACCAGGTTGACGTCTCTTTTGCAGCGTTCACCAGGTTTTTGTGTGATACATTGCATATTGGTCTAAACAAGCCATTAGTCTTCCATTGACACGCAAGCCTCACGGAGCTGAATTATTTTGACATGACACTAGTGGAAACGATGCCTTTGGTTGAGGTCAGAAATGGGCTTTAACACCGGTTCTTCTACGAACCGGTGTTAAAGGGGGTGCCCGTACCAGCGTGGCCCGTGCAGCAAAAAGGAGCACCCCCTTTAACACCGAGTGCCCCCTCCCTTTAACACCGGTTCGTGTTAGGGGGGTATATAACACACCGCAGCCCACACCCTCTCTTCCATTTTTTCACTCTCTCATTTTGGAGCCTAGCAAGAGGGTGAGAGCTGTGCTAGTTTGTGTTTTTTTCCTATGCACAAGAGGTGTTCGGTGAAATGGCCGAGAGCTCGAAATAAGTTTTCTCATTGCTCTTTCCTTCTCGGTCGAGGTCGGCAACTTTATCCTTTCATGTGTCATCGATGTACTATATATAAACCGTGGTCACAATGGTTTTATGTGATGTCCGTGTGTTTGCTGTGAGAACAAGAAAGGCTACTCAAATACCAGAATCATTCATGCCCACCTGCTTCGATCCGGTTTCATGTCCAGCTATAATTGTTGGACCTGTTAGAATACGTGTATTTCAGAACAAGAAAAGGAGTTTTAAAAATGCATGGCTTTTGTAAGACGTCCTTCAAACCGTGACGGGAGTATGATTTTGAATTTCAAGTGCATGGTTAACGGTACATAAATAGCCAAAAACATCTATATTTTTTATTTGAGTGGAAAACTTTAAAATAGATAGAGATATTACGAAACTTGATTTAATAAAATATTCAACAGAAGGCTGCAATATTACTTTCTTTGAATATTAGTAGGGAAAGTACAAAAATCTAATTAGCAATTACCTCCATTCAAGAATATAAGATGTTTCCGTACCCTATTTTAGCCTACCAAAACATATTATATTTAGGAACGAAGGTAGGACATTGCTTTTTTTTAAGCTATATTTTACTACATCAGTGTACATAGCCAAAAAATTATGGACTTGATCTATTATACAATATTAGTATACGACCAGAAACAAGAGATATATACCAAAACTTGATCTATTATACATATTAGTATACATGCCACTAGCAGCCTGTGCCATCAATGATGACGGGACGACACCCTAACTGACGGGACGCTACCTGTGTTCCCGCGCTGATACTGAAAGCAAAGGAGCGGAACCTGCACGCATTTGGGGGAGAAGGGGCTATTTAACCCTGCGCTTGTCAGTGCCACACTCTCCACCTCTCGCCATCGCAACCGTAGCAGCAGCCGCCACCAATGATGAAGACGCCTGGATGGCTTAAGAAGGGCAGGAACGACCACGAGGCGACCGACACCGGCTATAGAAGCCAGCGCTCCCGCCTGCCGGCCTTCCTCCGCGGCGCATCTTTGCCGCCTCCGCCATGGCTAGAGGAGTACAGGAACCACCGACTACCCGCCACCGCGGGACTTGCCGCCGCTGCTACATCGTTATATATGTTCATAACAAATCAAAATAATCATATTAAAAACAAAAAAATAGATAATTGGTCAATAAAATCTCATGGCAACCCAATACATTCAACCACATGATGCAAACCAATAGTTATGCATAGATTTATAGATCTCTTCACTCTTATTAGTACTCCCTCCGACCCATATTAGTTGACTCAGATTTGTCAAATTTGCATGAATCTGGACACTATTTAGTATATAGATTTATAAATTTTGATAAATCCAAGTCAATTAATATGAGTCGAAGGGAGTAATAAAGATGAACTGTTATATCTTCATAATTGTAAATGACATCATCTGACCACCAATACGGATGCATCATATCAAAATAATTCAGCTATGTGAGGCCCATTGTCAGATTGCCTATCAACGGAAGACTAATAGCTTATTTAGACCAATGTGCAACGTATTAGACGAAAACATGGTGAACACTGCAAAAGAGACGTCGACCTAGTGAAATGCGCAAGGCTAGTACCAAAATCTGGTGGAACCTGCAATTTCCTCTAATCTACGTGTATACATTTCAAGACAACTTTTAGCATGTCCATCACAGAGAGACTAGCATCCTAAACAACAAGTTTTTAAGTCGTACGCTAGACTATGTTTGGCGAAAATGTAACTAGTAACGAATAAGCAGGCATCCTTGTGAATTTTTTTTATACAAGTTCTTCAATCAAATCTCTAGAGCAGATGGTTTTACAAACATCATTTTGTGGTGCTATTGTTTTCAATATGTTAAACACCTACTTCATTCTTCAATCATTTCAACTTCGAAAAACCTTCTTGTGCCAATAATGCAATAAGTACTCAAAATGGTACATTATACACGAACACATTTTTTTTTTCAAACACAAGTTTGACCATTATGTCTGTATTAATATGTGATGAGTACTAGGTACAGAAATTGATTTAGTGCAAAAGTAAGGGAATTGACAGCGGTGCCATCAGACGGCCTTGCCGGGGGTCTCCTGCTGGACGAGCGCGAGGGCGCGCTCGAACTGCGTCCAGCGCTGCTCGAGGGTACCGGTGTATCCGACGGAGACGCGGATGAGGCCGGGCGAGATGCCGGCGCGTGCGCGGTCCTCGGGCGCAATCTCGCTGCTGGTGCTGTTCCCGGAGCAGGACATGAGCGTCTCGCAGTAGCCGAGGCTGACCGCCATGAGGCCGAACTGGGTGGTGTTCTGGAGGTGGTGCATGAGACGGTTGGCGCGCGCCTCGGTGCCCATGTCCAAGCATAGCATCCCGCCGGCGCCGTAACCTGGGTTGCCCAGGCGGCGCAGCCGGTCTTGGTGCGGGTGCTCTGGGAGGCCAGGATAGGTGACGCGGAGGCCCAGGCGGCGCATCCGGGTTGCGAACTCGGCCGCGCGGCGCGAGTGCTCCTGCATCCGGAGCGGCAGGTGGGGGAGACGCCCCGACAGCTCGGCGGCCACCTTCGCGTTCATCGTCGGGCCCAGCAGCATCAGGGCGCCGTCCTGCAGGTCCATCAGCGAATTTACCAGGCTCGCCGACCCGCAGATCACACCTGGAACCCAACCATATTATTTTTCGTCGTTTCATGCATGAATGGAACATATATGTAGTAATGTACGACGACCTCAAATCCTTACCGGCGATGATGTCGGCGCCTCCGCTGATGAACTTGGAGACGCTGTGCACGACGACGTCGGCGCCGAGCCGCGCGGGCGAGACGACGACGGGGGTGAAGGTGTTGTCCACCACCAGTTTGGCTCCCGCCTCATGTGCCACACGTGCCAGCATCGGGATATCGGCAACGGCCAGCGTCGGGTTCGACATCGTCTCCACGTACACCACCTTGGTCTCCCCGGGCCGCACCGCCGCGCGCACGGCCGCCTCATCGTCGGCGTCCACGAACGTCGTGCTCACGCCTGACGTACGCGGCAGGAAGCTGGAAAGCAGTGCATGGGTGCCGCCGTAAAGGCACCGAGACGCCACCACGTGCCCGCCGGCGCCGACCAGCTGCATCAGCACGGAAGAGATGGCCGACATGCCTGACGCTGTGCAGTAGGCGGCCTCGGTGCCCTCCAGCACCGCTATCTGCCGGCTCAGCGCCAGCACCGTCGGGTTGAAGTGGCGGCTGTAGATGTACATGTCGTCGCCTTCCGGGCCCATCTCCCCGGCGAAGAGCCGCCGCATGGTGTCGGGCTCCATCACCGTGAACGTGGCCGACGCCTCGATGGACATGTTCACGCCGCCATACTCACCGAACACGTGGGGCGCCGCGGCTAGCGCCGCTGCCGGGTCGGACTCTCGGTGGCATGCCTTCGTCGGCTTCACGACGTCAGTGCTTATGTGGTCGTCGCCGTAGCCGTAGCCGTCGGTCTGCGGCAGCGGGCGCTTCATCAGGAGGGCGAGGGGCTCCGCGGCGGCGAGAATGTGAGCCATTGATCGAAACTTGTGATGGATGCGTGGAGGATGTGTTTGGTCAGTTGGTGAGATCGATCAGCGGGAGTGCAGGATGTGTCTGGTCAGTTGGTGGTGAGATTGATCAGGCGGGAGTTGGATTCGAAGAGCTGTGTGAGGAAGAGAGCAGGGGACGGAGGTAATTTATAGCGCGTCAGTAGGATCTTCTCCGGGTGGGGGGTTGGGAGATGCTTCCTTTCAAAGTGTGAACCGTATGCCTACCTGGAGAATGGACAGCAGATGGTTAATGGGTTTTCACACTTTGTACTAGTACGAGTCCGTCACAATACATGTTTTTGTCAGTTTTGCTAGAAGTCGAGAGTTATATTATTTTTAGAAATGAGCATATATTAATATTACACGGATACCAATTACATTCGGTCTCTGCAGCAACGCATACCCTATTAGCAATACGGATGCATAGGGCTAAAAAAAGAAAAAATAAAAGTTCCGCTACAGCGATTAGATTCTTAGTATCAGCGACACTATCCCTACCAGAACAACACCAGAAGTCCAACATCTCCAATAACGACGCCTTGAAGAAGGAAATAGAGCATAAGCACCGTCATCGTCCGATCAAGGTTTTCACCATGGAGAAAGTCCTCGCTCACAAAACAATGTCATCAACAAGGGCATTGTCAGACACAACCAATTAAGGTCAGACCTTGGATTTTCATCATGCAAGGTAAGACTATGAACTCCTCTTATGCTGCTGCCCCCACTTTCTGATGTCGCTGCTACAATTCACGAATCACCAAGCCAATTTCTCATCCCCACCAGGACTCGGTCTACCATAGCTAGTCCACAAATCTTGGCTTCCATGACATTCTCTGCACACTAACTTTACCATGGAACTAAAGACATGTTCCACGATGGCAGCAGACTCCAGAGCTTTGTCTCGCTCCCTCTAAAACCAAATAGTTAGAAAAACGGTTGCGCGCGACCGAATCCGTTCCAGCAATCTTCAGGCATGAATCGCCCATGGGAGTTTGCCGGTGGAGCCTTCCGAAACACGACACTGCCACCAGATCTACGGAAACAGGCTAAAGGCAAATCTTCGTTTTGGCATGAGAGAAACCCTAGGACCGCTCCCCTACCAGCAGATGCGACCAGCGCCACCATACGACTAGGGAGAACCGACATCAAAGCCTGAGGCCACCATCCCGGCTTCCAAACCCCGCGCCCAAGGGGCTCCCTACGGGGGAGAGGCCACCACGCGAGGAGGCAATCCCGCCGCCACCGTCGGTCGGCCGGCCTTAGCCCTCCGGCGTCCTTCGGTGGCAGCGGGGAAGGATCGGGATCAGCTTAGGGGTTCCGCCTGTGCCCCCCCCCCCCCCCCCCAGAGTGGCGCGTGCGAGAGATCATCAAGAGTTACACATGAGTTTCAACTAGGTTGTAAGTGAGAATTTAATGGGTTGCAACTGAGAATTGTTATAAATTTTATGAGTTGCAACTGAGAATTAGCACAAAATAATAGGATGATGTCAGCAACTAAGACATAACTAAAAATCAGGTGCATAAGATCTAGGCGTTCCATGTTTTATTGGCCAATTATTAGTCTTGACCGAAAATTGGTTTAATACTTAGTTGAATAATGTTAAAGGACATTGTTTTCTAAGCCTTATATCGGTTTGGCACTGCTCCACGAGCGCCTCGGCCGACTTAACACAGAAGATCAACACAGACTTACATTACACATTAGGGCGCCTCCCAAAATAGTCTAGTATGTTAGAGGTCAGATTCAGCCTTATGAGTCCCTCCCGCTTTCCTTCCACAAACTATATGGAACCTTGTTGGGTCATGCATGGATAAATAAAAAAAATCTACGTGGATCTCACAGAAACTATCTGAGAAGATAGACCACGGATTTACCATTAAGTACACAAATAGATAACTTGATGTAGCGTGTCGAGGCAGTGCAGTGTGATCCCCGATCTCTCAAACAACAACAACAAATCTCTCACTAACTCCTTTTTCCATGTCACATGTATAACGCCTCTACCGATATCCACTCATGCAGGAGAAGGACCAGGCGGAGGGCTGATAGATCCTGATTGGAAGTGTAGAAAGTGACTGCTAGTCAGGTAACTCTTTTCCATTTCACTTACATACACTCTTTGATGGGATCAACGCTCGAGGCTCATCTATGTTGTACCCCAACAACGATATGGATGCAATCCACATTGTATTTTCCCCTTAAGTGTATGATTTTATAGGTTCACGACCACTTGGACACAACTAGAGTCTTACTCCTAACTGATTAGTCGATAGGCGCTTCTAGTAGAACGTGTTGACTCCCAAGCGTCGCAAAACAATAAGATGAACCTTCTTATTATGACTTCCGTCCTAGTCCTTTCGCCTCATGATATAAATTATCTAGCTATAGGTGAGTGCTTGTCATCCCTTTATTAGCTCGACTCTCTACTTTTCCGGTGATATGTGATTCCCAGGCTAACTCTTAGCCCAGCTCCTCGATTATGTTTCTAAATCATATCACACAAGATCGCCTAGAGAATATCTCTCCACTAAGGAGGGGCAAATTCCATCTTTGTTATTCACGACACACATCTTTATTCATAGAATGCCCGGACTCTATCTTTATAACTGTCATGTTACAAAATATCTTTTGATAGAAACTAAGCCAGTCGATCTATAACTCAGATCGTGCGATCACCTTAGATCAAAGGACTTCATTGCTTAAGACTACAAATGGCAACGTGCTTGTTCCATCTCAAATGTGGATCAATATAACTCGCTAAACACTTTAGCCCAGTTAGTATTAGTCGGATTAGCATCACCATGCTCATGGCTAGTAGAACCGAGTCATCAGCCGACTTGTATGTTAGTCTAGGTTATGTGTCTAGTATAACCTTGCAATTAAGTACATTTTAGTGTGAACAATGTAGATACATAGTTCTACAGTCGAATCACGTATTCGATGATACATATAATTGTTCATACATGGACACTTTAACTTATGAACACATTAGAAAAATATATCATACATAATTGTCTCTACGGCATATTTCCAATAGGAGTAAACCCAACAAATCCCCCCCTACACATTGGTCACCATCGGCTTGCTTAACATAACGTTTTACGCCCACCAACCATGACCGACGACCGTGTGAGTACACCGAGATTTTCATATGGACACCTGGGCTCTGATATCAATTGTTTTTCCGATGTCATGGGATCGCTTCCAAAATTCACTAATTATCCTAGATTTCCAACAAAGACAACCTTCCGAGTGAGCTCTCGCTCGCTGACACAGCAAGATTATATAGATTTTTCTCGCAACATCCTCCGGCTCCACCGCGTATCGATCAAATTTGTGACCTCATCGGATCCTTGCTCGGATACCATTTGTTATCGTTAGTGGTGCATGTAGATCATATGAAGGACAAGCAATCACAACATGCCACCGAGATTTGGTAAGACAGTTCATGGCCAACGCCTATATCCGCGGGACATGCTTAAGGGCCGCTCCTCCCCTTGTATTATAATATAATACCACCAATGACAAACCCGCCGAGGTCCACAAACACATCAGATCTGTAAGGCCACGCTGGTCTAGTAGCCCCTTCAACGGGCACTGGATTGTTCTCAAATTCAATCGTGAGTCTAATCTATAACTTGTGTCTAGTCTATTTTATCTACTTCTGATGACTTTACATATTAGGCCATGTTACACGCGTTCGACTCAAACACCTAATCTTCCGTTAATTACAAGTCCAGCTGTAGCCAAACTTGTACACATATCCGAGACATATGCAACACCGCGCATCTATAACTTTAAAATCTGAGTTATGGCCCTACTTTTCTGCAACTGAAAAAAAAACCCAGTTATAACCTTATTTGCAAGTAAAAATCTGAGTTCTAACATTCTTTTCATGAACGGATGTTTTTACGAAGATTTTTTCAGAGGTGAGATTTGGAATACCCGTGGATTATTCTGTATATTATGACCTATTTACACATGGACGTAGTAATGCACCACGTCACACCTGTATCGTCACATGTTAAAAGTCCACCGTGTTTCTAAAAAAAGTACACCTGCTAACACGTAAATCCAAGAATAAATATCTCATCTAATACGTATCCCTCCATCTACACACCGTGAAAGAAGGAGTTTGGACTTGATTAACTAAATAGAGATTAGTTACTTGGAGCCCACATGCGCGCCTGGATCCGATGCGGATTTAAGAGAATTTGTTTGATTAACCAAGTGAAGATTAGTACTAATCACTTCCCTATATTTCGTAGGTTGTCTAGATGCAGACATATCTAGATTATTTTTACTGTGTGTGATTATTTTTAACTATCTGTGAATATATTTTCTTAGTTAAGATTCATCGGTAACTTAAAAATCTCAGTTATAACTCCACTTGCAACCAAAAAAGTCAGTTAGAACTTTGTTTTACAACTAAAAATCCAAGTTGTAACCCGCGCACAACTGAAAGTATGTAAGTAGTAACTCTAGCTCCGTCTGAGGGCGTGTGAAGTCATGTGTCCAACGGATTTTATAGTCCGGTCGGTTTTCGTGTTCGTTGATCTAGTTTCAAGTCAGTCTCTTATGATCTATGAGTATCATCATTGCCGACGGTTGCTACCTTGGTGCGTTTGTTCTTTGAGACCTTTTTTTAAAGAGCATATATTAATGTCGCGATGGTACCAATTACATCAGTCTGTGCAACAACGCATTACCCTATTGATATTACAGATGCACACAGCCGAAAAAATAAGAATTACAAAAAAGGAAAGTCCCGCAACAGTGATAAGATCCTTAGTAGTAGCGACATTAACCCTACCAGAATAACACCAGAAGTCCAACATCTCCAATAGTGACGCCTTCAAGAAGAAAACAAAGTACAAAAACCGTCGTTGCCCGATTAAAGATCATAGGTTTTCACCCTAGAGAAAGTCCCCGCTCACAAAACAACGCCTTCAACAAGATCATTGCCAGGCACAACAAATTAAGGCCAGACCTTGGATTTTTACCCTGCAAGGTAAAACCGTGAACTCATCATGTGTTGTCGCCCCCACTTTCCGATGTCGCTGCTATAATTCAGGAATCACCAAGCTAATTCCCCATCGCCACCAGGACTCTACTCACTGTAGCTAGTCCACAAATCTTTGAGACCTTAGCACGACAACTTCTCATATATTACTACAAGAAGATCTACTGCGAGAAGCTTTGCCCGGCTCCGATCATGGAAGGGCAAGGATGGCGGCGCGCCTTCGGCTCATGCTACTGCCTGTAGTCGTCGCTAGGTGGTACAATCACCTGTTTATAATTTTAGTTACTTTTAGGATTTTTTGTACTACCATTGATGATTATCAATAGAACAGTAGAGTTTTTGCAAAAACTAAAAAAAATGTCAATTGCAACCCTAGCTACTTACAACTCATATTGTGCACAAATCGTTATGCATGCGTGGAGTTGACTAATAGCTCTATCTTAATTATCAATCATATAAGACTAGTACAAATAATTCTAAATCGGCCGACATTCTCACTTAATTTGTACTGTCTATTTACCTAGAGAAGAATTGCCTCATGTACGCTGAGATGTGAAAAGGAGGAAACAACCCAGCTAGTATGAACAGGTAGGGTTGCAGGTGCGGGGCCCACGTAAGCCCGCAAAATGCGGCGTTTAGTATAAACTGTGCTATATATATTACAATAGGAATCGAATTTAACTTGTATCTTGCGTACGTGAGCTCAGGCAGAAAACCTGCCCGCAAGCCCGCCCCGCTTGCAGTCCTATGAACAGGGTATTGTAGTTATATATTACCATGTTTATATGCACTAGGCAACACTGTTTTTTAGTTCATTGGAAAAACTTAGAAAGTAAGGGACGTTGGGCCGCCACTGTTTTTTTGTATTGACCACGTCGTCAATCCAAATATCCCGGCAGTGGCCCTCGGCGACGGAAAGGGGCAAGGTAGAGGGTGGTGGTGCGGCCGGCCCAGTCGTTGGTCCTACTCTAAAATTTCCTACTCATGTGATTTTGGCTAAAAATTTCTAGAACCAACATTATGACAGATCGATATACGTATCTGGAGTACTTGGTATATTACGACCTAGGACCACATGGACGTCCTAATATAATGTACCACGTCAAGTATTGTCGTGTTCAAAGTCCATCTGCTACCAACCTACCACCGTAGTCCCAATGATAAGTATATCGTCTCATACACATCAATCCATGTACACAACGTGAAAAAGGAGTTCCTTCTTTTTGCTGGTAGTGAAAAAGGAGTTTGAACTTGGGAGATTAATATATATATGCTCCCCCGTTTGGAAATATATTTTTTTCTTGAGTTTGTACGAATTTACGTGTGAATGTAGACAAATCTGCTTAACTTATTTTCCATGGGTCGATGAAACTGAAAAGGAGATGATAGGAAGCATGCTAGCTCTCTCCCGGGCGCCCATGGAGCTCTCCCGTAGCGCCGCTCACCTTCCTCTCCCTTGTTCCAGCAGGTAGCGGAGGTTGTAGTTCTCTCCTCGTGATTTCGGCAGCACGGCAGCGTGGTGTCGGAATTAGAGGGAAGATCCTGCAGGGCTTCGCCTAAGCCGGAGCAGGTTATGGTGGATCTAGGGTTTCCGGCGATCTAAGTTTAGAAGGCCAGAGAGGAGGAGGCGGAGTCGGCGGCGGCTAGGGCGACGGTGACGGGCCGAAGGCGGCGGCAGCGCGACGGCGCTGGGCGGCGGCAAGTGGCGACGGCGGCGTGGCTTGGAGGTGGGGAGGGCTGGTTGTGTGCTTTGGGGCAGCCCTCCCCTTCTATTTATGAGAGGGAAGGCAACTTGGGAGAGGGTAGTTTGAATCCATACCCAAACCCAAGTTGGATAGAAGGAAGGACTCTTTCCTTCTTCCACTAGGAAACTATTGTTCCAGTTTGACTTTTCAAACCTCCCTTTTGACTTTTAATTTAAAGCTTTATTTCTCTCTCGCAAATGCCCAACCAAAGTGACCTAGGACATGATCCAATCATTCCACTTAACCATGACACGTTCATGGACCATTCCCCTTCCGGTCCGGTGAACCTTCTAAACCCTTCTAGAACCTCTCCGATGAAAACATCGAAATCATTCCCGAACTCTGGAATCAGACTTTCCTTATCTGAATCTTATTCTCCGGACCATTCCGAATCTCCTCGTGATATCCCGGATCCCATACGAGACTCCGAACAACATTCGGTTTCCCTACTTACATTCCATATCTACTAAGCAACATCGAATCCTTAAGTGTGTCTCCCTACGGTTCGTGAATTATGCGGACATGACCGAGACACTTCTCCGATCAATAACCAATAGAGGAATCTAGAAATCCATATGGCTCCCACATATTTCTACGATTACTTTGCGATCGAATGAACCACTTACATACGATACCAATTTTCCTTTGTCTCGCGATATTTTACTTAACCGAGGTTTGATATGTCGGTATCTCTACATAACTAGTTCAACCTCGTTACCGATAAGTACTCTTTTCTCGTTCCCGTGATATGTGATCCCTTGTGAGCCAGTCACATGCTTGCAAGCTAATTGGATGACATTCCACCGAGAGGGCCTAGAGTATATCTATCCGTCATCTGGATGGACAAATCCCACTCTTGATCCATGTGCCTCAACACATACTTTTTGAACACTCAATTCAACCTTTATAGCCACCCAGTTACGATGTGGTGTTTGATGTCATCAAAGCATCCATCCGGTGATGGTGATTAGCATGATCTCATGGTCGAAGGATTTAGGTTACTATGTATCTGAAAGCTTATAGCAACTGAACTATATTAAATGACTCGATCTTTATGCTATGCTTAAATATAGGAGTATGTCCAACACACCATTCTCCTAATGATATGATCTTGTTGTTAATAACATCTCAATGTTCATGATCAGGAAACCATGATCATATATTAACCAACAAGCTAGTTTAACAAGAGGCTTTACTAGAGACTCTTTTATGTTTACAAATCACACAAGTATTAATATTTTCGGTTAATACAATTATAGCATGGTATGTAAACATTTATCATAAGCATGAAGATATGATAATAACCACTTTATTATTGCCTCTTGGGCATATCTCCAACAACCCGGACATGGTTCATATGGTTGAACCTTACGGGAACAAGACAAGGATTGTAAACGGAAAAACCATTCGAGTTTTTGGCCATGCATTTTGGGGTTTCGAGCAATGTTTTTGGGCTTTTGACATTGTAGGCCGGCCATCTCCGTTGATGGGACCTTTATGAACGGACAATTCAAGGGCACTATATTGATTGCAATAGCCAATGATGCCAACAAACGGTTGATTCCTTTGGCGTTTGCTTTGGTGGAGGCGGAAAACAATGATAATTGGGAGTGGTTCTTCCATTTTTTGAGAACCAAGATATTAACCCATCAAAGGGAAATATGTGTCATCTTGGACCGTCATCAAGGAATTCTTAATACGGTGATGGTTGATATTCTCGGCCATGCTCCATTGCACCATCGTTGGTGCATGAGACACTTTTGTTCAAACTTCTATAGGGCATGCAAGAGCAAGGATTTGTCCGATGATCTACAAGATTGTTGTCTCGCTTTTATGGAACATCGTTTCTCAAACTTGTACAAGAAATTGCTAGCCAACAAAGAACTCAATGCTGGGTGGTCGAGAGTTTCTCAATAGAAACATTGAACATATGGCAAAGTGGGTACGAGTTTTCGATGACGGTGGCCGAACGTACGGCCAAATGACAAGCAACATGGCAGAGGCCTTCAACAAGTTGCTCAAAGGTGTTCGTACATTGCCCGTCATGGAAATAGTCCGATATACATTCGACATGATGGATGAGTATTTTATGAAATACTCACATGAAACGGACAACACTACTAGGAAAAAGGCCATTCGTGGCGCACATGAAAAGGCCATACGTGGCGCACTAACTATCCTCGCGCTACGGCTAAAAGTTAGCCGTGGCGCACTAGGTGGTGCGCCATGCCTATGAAAATGATAACTGTAACGCACTACGTGCTGTGAACCACGGACAAAAATTTCAAAATTCAAAAAAAGCGGCAGATCTGGATCTCGCCGCCACAGCTGTCAGTGTCGTTGCTCGTCGGTGCGGGTCATCTTCGTCGCCTCGTCGGAGTGGTCACCGTCATCGCCGTTGAGGCCTCGTCGTCGTCGGAACTACAAGGAGGAGGAGGAGGAGAAGAAGAAGGAGCTCACTGTCGCCGTCGTCACTGCAAGGAGGAGGAGGAAGAGGATGAGAAGAAGAAGGAGCCCGCCATCGTCGACGTCACTGCAAGGAGGAGGCTGTCGTCACCATCTTCACTGCAAGGAGGAGGAAGAGGAGGAGGAGAAGGAGAAGGAGAAAGAGAAGGAGGAGGAGGAGCAGAAGGAAAATGAGAAGGAGAAGAAGAATTAGAAAGAGAAGGAGGAGGAGGAGGAGGAGGAGGAGAAGGAAAATGAGAAGGAGAAGGAGGAGGAGGAGGAGGAGGAGGAGAAGAAGAAGGAAAGGAGAAGGGAGGAAAAGGAAAAGGGAGGAAAATGAAAAGGAGAGAAGGGGAGGGAAAAGAAGAGGGGTAGGTGGGAGGGTGGGGTTTCAAATTTTGAATCCCACCCAACTTACTCGTAGCGCACTAGGTAGTGGTACGCTACGGGTAAGTTGCCATCTTTTTTTTCTGCAGGAAAAAACAGTCTTTTGACCATAACTTTTTACTCTTTCTGAATTTTGAAAATGTAAATAATCTATAAACGACCGGAGGTCATTGCGAGCGGACGAGAAATCTCGTTATCGTCATTTTGGTATGTTATATGACTTTTTTCGACATCGTATGCAAAAGTTACGGCCATTTTACCGTGTCATGACTTTTTTTTTCACAAAAAGTCAAAATTATTGTTTGTTAATTTTCCTATAAACTATACCACATTACCTACCTAAGTATGAAAGAATTTTATCTTTTGAAGTGTTTATCATTTTCTTTTATTTTTTGCAAAGCCTAAAAAGACGATCCACCGGGGGGTGGGTGTGTGGAGTTGGTGCAGGCCACTTAGCCGTAGGGCACTAGGGCAGAGTGCCCTACGGCTAAGTTTACATATCCGTGGCGCATATGGCATAGTGCGCCACAAAACTTACCACAACCATAGCGCACATACCACATGTGCGCTATGGATATGTGGCATGTGGCTGGCAGACTCTGGCCCACACATATATGTGGCGCACATACCCATGTGCACCATGGTTGTTCTAGTTTCTAATAGGGCACTGCCCACAGGTGAGACACGCCTATTTTATCTGTGGGGCACTTCAACCATGTGAGTTACGGATGTGCGGATTAGCTATAGCCCTTTTTCTAGTAGTGCCGGCATATTGCAGGGGACAACAAGAACAAGTACAAATACAAGTACCCACCTAAGGTTGACAATTGGATGCAATTTCAGTCAAGGAAAGCGGATTCCTAAGTTGTCACGGAATATGACAATCACGAGCTAATTTACCAAGTTACGGAGCCCGGAGGTACAACGGCTGATGGTGTCCAACACGGAGGCCGAGCTTTTAAGGTCTCGCTCAAGACTTGTGAGTGCACATGCTCGTGGCGTCTCGCGGCGACATTTGGACTATAATAATCCGCTCACGGTGAGAGAGTACGAGTTCTCTATTGAGACTACTAAGAAGACATGGTCTCCTAGATTTCACCCATACCTGGACCAATCACAATGGGCGGAGTACCATGGAATTCAACTATGGCTCGATCCAAAATGGAAGGTGTAGGGTTCGCAGCATAGAAAACAAAAAAATTCCTATGATGGGAACAACTATGTACCAAGATCTATCTACTAGATACAAACAACGGGCGGATATACATCCGTAGAGAACATACCCTTGAAGACCGACAAAGCTTAACGAGGTTGAACTCGTGGTTGATGTAGACGAACTCTTGTTAATCTCAAGATCGAGAGGAAGTCCTAGCGTCACAAATCAGCGGCGCATCCGTGCTCGCACACACGTCCGAGGCACTGAGCAACCTCCGCCTCCTCGCTCCAGCGATACAGCGGAAGCACAACTCTTTATTGCCGAAAAGCCACCGGGAACATGTATGTCACTAGTCCGAGACCATGGGGGATAAACTACAGGGGGAGAGAGATCCTTCATGAGGAGGTGTGTGTGAGAGAGAGGTAGAGGGGCTCCTTTTATAGGAGGAGGGGGAACCCCAAGAGGGTGGTCGGTGCATGGGGGCTGCCCCCTCTCCCTCCCTCCATTCATGTGGATGGAAGCTCCACTCACAATTTGGCCCTTCAATTATCCACTCTAATTCCCATTAAATTTCCACCAAATTTAATGCAAACTCTCTTTAAATAAAACTCCTTTTATTTATTCAGAATTTTGTCAATTACCTTAATGACAAACATTCACATATAACCCCTTGCTAGTATTTCATTTCACATGTAGAAACATTTTCTGCAATTTCACCCGAAAACAGTTTCGGTATCTAGTGAAATAAATTCCTACGCTTTGTTATTCTTTTCAGCATGAAACTATTTGTTACAAATGGTGTCAGTGTATCTTAAGTGTCACCCTATGGTTCGTGAATAATGCAGACATGATCGAGACCCCTCTCAGATCAATAATCAGAAGTGTGACCTAGAGATCCATACTCACTTCCACACATTTAACAATGACTTTCTCGTGATCGTGAGAACCTTTTACGCTAGAATTTTAATCCCTTTGTCTCACGATATATTATATGTCCGAGATTCGATCCTCGGTATCTACATACCTAGTTTGATCTCGTTACTGACATGTAATCTTTTCTTGTTCCCGTGATATAACATTCTAGTGATCAAATCACTTGCTTGCAAGCTAATCAATGTGATATCACTGAGAGGGCCCAGAGTATATCTATCCGTCATCGGGATGAAAAAAATCCACTCTCGATCCATGAGCCTCAACATAAAACTTTAGTAGTACTGAACCCATCTTTATAATCACCCTGTTACATTGTGACGTTCGATGTTATCAAGATACTCCTCCAGTGTTAGTGATTGACATGATCTCATGGTCTAAGGATTAGGATTACATCATGTGATGTTATAGCAATATAAACTCAATGAATTTGATCGTAATGCTATACTTCGGATGAATGTTCATCACACTATTCCAATAATGTTGTGACCTCGTTATTAACAACATCTAATGTCCATGATCAGGAAACCTTGATCATCTTGTTAATCAACGAGCTAGTTTATAAGAGAGGCATAACTAGGAACTTTCTGTTTGTTTATTAAACACACATGTATTAACGTTTTTGTATTAATACAATTATAGCATGCAAAATAAACATCTATCATACACTTGGAATACACATAATAACCACTTTATTATTGCCTCTCAGGGCATATTCCCTTCAGAAGGTTGTTGGATGTCGAAGACGCAAGACAAAGCGCTTTAGGAGCGACATGGACGGATGGGGACGTAGTGGTGGTCGGGAAATGGGCAACGACCAATTCCAGGAGCCTCGTGAGAGAGACCGGTGTGGAACGTGCAATGGTGAAGGGTACAATGCGAGAAAGTGTTCCCAAAGGAAAAGAGCAAAAGGAAATGAAGAAAGTAGTGGCCAACCGAGTGGTAGCCAACCAAGTAGTAGGCAAATAAGTGGTAGCCAACAAGTCCCAAGCCAACCAAGGAGTAGCCAACAAGCTCCAAGCCAACCTAGTGGTAGCCAACAAGTCCCAAGCCAACCAAGGACTAGCCAACCAGCTCCAAGCTAACCTAGTGGTAGCCAACAAGTCCCAAGTCAACCAAGAACTAGCCAACAAGTCCCAAGCCACAATGTTCCTAGACAACAAGCTCCTAGACAACGAAGAGGTCGACAACTTGGGCTAAGAAGAGGAAGAGGGCGTGGTATGATAGGTTACTTAGCGGGACCAAATCCGTATGCTCGTAGGTATGTTCACATTTATGCATATTTTACTATCTTTCATGCTTATTGGGTTCAATTCACTATTTTTTACATTCATGCTTACTTTACTAACTTTTACCTTTCATTCATATTATAGGTATGGTGACTCAACCCAACAAGAACAAAGATGGGGAAGGTGTGAACTACTCGAAGTACTGGGAGGACGCTATGGAGGTTGTGAGGAAGAGGAAGAGAGGAAGAGGAAGGAAGTTGAGGAAGAGAAGAAGAGGAAGGCATTCGAAGAGGTAGTTCAATTTGCTCGTGACTTGGAGAAAAAGAAGGATGGAGAGGACGAGGTGAAGAGGAAGAGAGGAAGAGGAAAACGGAGAAGTAAAAGGAAGAGAGGAAGAGGCAAAAGGAGAAGGAAGATGAAGAGAGGAAGAGGAGGGCCAATGCTAGGCCACCTTGCGTCGACCAAGAGGAAAGGCCACGGAAGGCGTTTCGTACTTCTGAGGGCCATGGAAAGGAGGTTCCTATTTGTTGGTGTGAAACCGATTGCATTGTTAAGCAGTCCCAAGACTACAATTCCGATAGTTGGGGAAAGAAGTTATTCATATGTGCCAACTACTCTCGCTCTCCCGTGCGCAGCCGCAACCCGTACGAGACTCCACCGGTATGCACAAAGCTTTTTAGTTTTTCATGTGTCCCAACTATTCCATATCATACTACTAACATGCACTATTTTCTTGTAGTCTCCCCCTCCGGTATGCAGGTACTACACTTGGATAGATATCGAGCAACCTCAATCCATGAAGAGTATCCAAGAGATCGATCGTGCCATAATAAGAAGGCACTACCAGGAATCGCTGCATGACGAGGAGATGGCGAAGAAGCGCAAGCAACGTGAGGACGAGCACCGCAAGAAAGAGGAGGAAGAGGAGCGCCTCAAGAAGGAGGCTCGTGCTGCGGAGAGGGAGAGGCTGCATCGAACAGCGTGGCGCTCCATGGAGGAAGACGAAGAGCGGAATAAGAAGGGAAATGGGCCTATGTTCTAGACTTTGAGTATGTAACCGGGAGCCATGGAGGAGGCTCGTGTTATAGACTTTGAGTATTTAAGCCTCTTAAGAGCAAAACACGATGTATTAGGTGCTTGTGTTCGAAACATGTCATGAACCTCGTGGTATTTTGTATGTGTCAAGATTTGCTCGAGAAACATTTGCCCCCCCTCCCCCGAAAGATTTTTCTTATGTTCGTGATTTTCCCTCGAAACAACCCCTTAAGGCTGGTTGTAACAACATCCTGAGCGTGCGGTGCCACATAGCGTGGCGTTGCACCGTGCAAAGTCGTCACACATGGCGCCGCACATGGGCTCAGAAATCAACAGAAGAGGATAGTCGTCCGGAACACCAAAGCGCTCCCCTTGACTGTATGGCTCCCACGTCACCTGCAGCATACCACACTCATGTCAAGTTCGAAGATTACAAGTTCAAGACATATAATTGACCGTACCCGAGGAAATTACCTGATCCATGGTGATCGTGTCAAACTCGTTGTTGTACCTCTTGTACGCCGCCACTGGGTCGCCTGGCGGTTCGGAGACCACATCCCACTTGTAAGCCCACGTGGGGAGAAGGAGGTCCTTGCCATCATCAATATAAGAATTGTATTTCAATAATCTCGGTCGTCCTACGGGGAAGCGTTCCTAGCTCCACACTGAAAGAAGGAGCAAACAATCACCAATGCCTGCATTGGTGGCGCTTCTAAGACAAGCCTCATCCAGCTGCAGATAAAGTGAACAACCATTTGGTAAGAACAATATTTTTTAAGGTAATGCAGAAATATACAACATTTGTAAAGAACTGATTACCTGACGGTACAACCAGGCCAACGCTGTCGAACCCCAACTGAGCTTAGAGTCAAAAGAAACGAGCAACTTGAGCCAATGCCACTGACCACGATCCCCACTTTTGTCAGAAAAGAGAGTCCTCATCATGATGTACCACACATACACACGAGTGTACGTCCTCATCGTCTCCTCATCAACATCCTCGGGGCAGGCCTTGAAATAATAGATGATCCAACTAAAAGTATCCCCGGCAGCGACCCTCAGTCTTTCCCCCTTCGTGTTTATAGCCTCGGTTGAATCCTTCCCTATAAGGCTGACCATATGCTCACGCCACCCGTCTGAATCTGTGCTTATGCACACATGGTTTCCCTCGATTGGGAGTGCCAGGATCATGCTCATGTCCTGCAAAGTGACCGTAGTCTCCCCGGTCCTAAGGTGAAAAGTGTGCGTCTCCGGCCTCCACCGGTCCACAAGCGCGGTGGTCGCAACGGGGTTGAAGGCTGGTGTCGACCGAGTGACCATGTGGATAAAGGGGAGGAGTCCTAGATGCCGTATGTACGGAGTGTACCGCTCGTCATAACGCATCTTGCCGTATGAGACCTCGTGGTACCTAAGTCTAAGGGGTAGAAGCTCTTGCAAACATACAATGGCAAAGGTTAGATTTCCATCTCAACAAACATGGCATCTCGTTCGACTTGCATGGAAATTTTTCGTACCTGTCTCTTCTCTGATAACTTGTAGGCACGGTGTTGAACATCATAGTGAGCATTGTTTAGAGAGTGGTTTAGATACATCCTACATATTCAAAACAATAGAGAGAATAAGAACAATTACAAAACGTCCATCTTATTGCAACTATAGTTCTAACATATACTCCATATTACTCTAGCCATAGTTCTAAAATGACAAAAAGCCTACCCTACTCTACCTATAATTGTAACATGAACAAAAATTTCATCCTACTCTACCTATAGTTCTAGCATCTAGAGTTGTAGGCTAAATCAACCAACTAGAGTTCTACCATATACTTGTATGCTAAATCAAAACACCTAGATGTAAGCTAAATCAAAAAAACCAACTAGAGTTCTACCATATGTCCTAAAATGGAATTGCAAATATGAACAAAACACCTAGCATATACTTGTAAGCTAAATCAACCAACTAGAGTTCTACCAATGAGTACTATGCCATATCTAAACCTAAATATCAAATAAGCATTGCAATGATTCATATAAATTTCAATATCCAATAGAATCTAGGGTTTCACTCGATTTTATAAATAGAGGGAAAATTGGAAGAAATTTGCGGATGAAATTGACAGTATTGAGAGAGAATACCTAGGGAAGGGATTGGGAACAAGAATCCTGGAGTTTTTCCTTCAGATCTGGGTGATTTGAGTGAGGAGGAGCCGAGCCGCCGCCATTGGAGGCTCTGTGTGCGTGCTGGGGTGAGAGGAATGAGCCTGGGTCGGGGGAGGACCTGGCTGCGCGCTGGTACAATACCTAAAGTGCGGCGCCACACGTGTTGGCGTTGCACTACACAGTGCGGCGCCACATTGTGTGGCGCCGCACTAATGGGACCGGGGTCCACGAGGCCACGGGCGAGCCACGCTGGCAGGCACACGGCGCCACACGGCATGGCACTGCTCTTCAGGGTGCGGCGCCAAGGCATATGGCGTTGCAAAAGGGTAAGTCCAGGAAATTTGTTTCCGCCAGAATTCATTTCGTGAATTTGTTTTTTTACAGGTTATTTCCGTACAAATTGCCTGTGACAAAACCATCTGTGTGACAAACGGATCATCTGCATCTATTCTCTGGTCCTCAGTAACATGACTCCATCTCTATAGTTTATACAGACAAGCATGCAACAAGTCATTCATATACAAGGCACATAGCGGCACACAAGTTTATGAATGTGTATAGTGTACAGTAGTTTCCAAATTCAGAGATGTGCATTTGTTAGGATCCACCATGATAAGAAGTTCTGAACTGATGTTCAGGTTTGGACTTATCTATACTCTTAACTTAAACAAGCAAGCACGGCATTGATTTACAGGACAACACCATAGTCAGTGTAACTTTTAGGAGTAAGCGTGTATTGTATCTTTGTAGACGTACATTTGTAGTTTCTAGAGACAAGTATAAATCAGCTGGTATTAATTCAGGACTTCGTCAATGAGCTAACCGATATACTTTGCTTCTTTAGATTTGCTTTACTGAAATTCATTTCCCTGTGTTTCTAGAGGATGCAAGATGCAAATAGGATAATGATACGAGATGGCATTGTTCGCGTCATCTAATCACAACATGGTTTTGACATTGGACAAGCTTACTGTGATATGCGTTTTCCTGATCTATTATGCAATCTTCTCAAGTTTATCTGAATTTCTGGAGGTTTTGTGGAAAATCTATGGCCTAGAATTCTGTTCTTAATTTTTTGTCAGCGATGTTCAATTCGACATCACTTTGTATTCCTGTAATGTACCGTGTAATTTGTCTGATCTAGTGATATTTATTCCCTGATTTGATTTGCAAGGTTCAATGCAACTAAATTAGTTGCACCAGGCATATATAAGACTCGTTGTTTTAAGACATGGCTAGATTTGATGCAGTTCTTGACTTTATAAAGGCCAACATTAGCATCAGCAATACAAACATGTAACGAGTAATGAATGGTTGTTGAATAATGATAGATACACAAAACCCAAATCAGAAAGTTTGCACAAAAAAAATGTATTTCTATAGACACAGAGATCATTGTACTGAAGTTATAACGATGGCAATTTGAAGAGGGACCATCTCAGTGTATTCAAGATTTACAATTTTATAGAAATGAGAAACCATCAAGCTTTCGTTTCCAACAGCTGGTAGACATCTATGTGAGAACTACAAGCACTACTGGTCCAAAAGGATGATAAGGAACTACAAACAAATTAGCAGTCATCAGTAAGACGACTATTAAAGAAGAATAGTCCCTCTCTATGTCGTGCTTCGAGAATATGAACACAAATAAGTGGAGTGGAATGGAACTAGTATGCATCCCTCATCCAAAGTTCAAAACAGAACAAACGAACGTTGCTGAGGCAGTGGTATTTTCCGCACTAGATAATTGCCACTTGCAATACAAGTACGTGTCAAACACGTCCTAGTACAAGACAAGTATTTCACCTCTTCATTTTTAACACTAAACCCTTTAACCTTTGCATATTCATTATAGAACTAGAATCCTTGCTTTTCATTAGTGAAGGTCTTGCTAACAATGCGGTGATACTCATCACGCTCCTCCACGCCACTGCCATCACCTTCCATGTCTGAAAATTGCCATCAACAGATTAAGATTCATGCTATTAGTCAAGTAAATCATTTGTAAAAACAAATTCATGTGCGAGATGGAACGACGAATGATTTTGCTAATTTTCATATATGTACCAAATCTTATTAAATAGTTCAGATCATTGATCCAACATGTAATTGCTTGGACAAAGCATGCACACTTTGTTAACAAATATGCATGTACAAGTTCTGGTATAGAGTACTACTACTATTTTATTTATTTGTTTTATTAGAAATACTTTCTTGGCATGATTTTCTATGTTGTATTATCATTCTGCAGTGATTAAAGAGCATTACGATATATTAAGCCACGCGGAACTCAAGATAAATGTAAACTACATGATTCTAGGCCTCGAGCATGTTACCATGACCTATTTATATATGTTAGTATGTGGGGTTGTATGCATTTTTGCATAATACAATCATCACTCCATAGTCTGACATCTAATTGCAAGAGTACCTTCTACTCCCTCCGTTTCAAAATATAAGATGTTTTAATTTTGTGAAGCAAACGTATCTAGACTTGTTTTAGTGTCTAGATTGATTCCAAACATGAGTGAACCTACATACTAAAACAAGTCTAGATACATTCTCTTCACAAACCTAAAACATCTTATATTTTAAAACAGAGGGAGTATATGTTATCGACTATACAGGTAAAATTAACAAACTAGACGAGAAGAAGCATCATGGATTTAATGATACACATAGCAAAGTAGCACCATCAAATGGCATTCCTGTTCATGAGTAATACCAACGCCGCAGCTCATGTAAACTCAGCTGCACAGATCATATAAAAAATACAGATTATTGTCTTTAGATAGCACAGTCTTAGGTAGCACAGTCTTAAAGTAATTATATAGATTTGCATCCCTATCAAATAAGCCATGATGTCCCAGCCAGCACAAATCATATAAACAAATTCATGTGCGAGATGGTCCTAGGGGAGCACCACGAACAAAACTCTCGGTTGACAAAGCCACGCATGGTAATTGTTCATAACATAACAAGCTTCAGAACTGAACATGATTTTAGATTCCTATGTAATAGAGGGAGAGATGAGGGAGGATCGAGGGCAACACGTACCTATTTCCTCTGCCAGAGATTGGGGCGAAGCTATTCGGTCGACACGACCTCCCCATTCGAGGTGGAGACGGCGGGCGGCATGGAGGTGATGGAGACGGCGGCAGGGTGGAAGCGCTGGCCGCGGTTCAGGTGAAAATCTGCGTTTATACTGTGTTTATCAAAAACAAATCTGACTTCTAACCTCGTTATAACGTTTTTTTAAGATTTCTTCATACACTACAAGGAATGTGTCAAACTATGATGTTTTGGTAGTGACCCTGAATGAAATCGTCATAAATTTATGACGATTCTACACTAGATGGTCGTAAGCTATTTGGGAGGGCCAAATCCTTATTAAACTATGATGATTTCATGAAAAACATCGTAATTTCTATGGACAAAATCGTCATAATTTCTAGACAGGTTGAGATATTAGAGAGGGTCAATATCAGCCGTAGGATGTAAACATAATAAACGGATAGGATGGTGAAGTGTGAAAACTTGTTGTGGATCGGTGACCTGGCATCCAGCACGGCGGATATTTGTGTGCATCGCGTGCGCACCACCAAATCCCCCGCCCCCAGGACCCCTCCATCCTCTAACCCTAATCTCTCCCCAGCCACCACACCACTCCCATCTCCCCAGCCGCCACACCACGCCCGTCTCCGGTCGCCCCTTCTCCTTCCTTGGCGGCTGCGATTTTCCCCTCCATTCCCTCCATCCTCACCGGATCTCCTCCACCCTCACCGGATCTCCTCCACCCTCCAACAAACTACCATCGGTCGGGACCGGGAGGGGGGGCTGGGTGGCCATGGAGGGCGACAAGAGGCCTCCCTTGTCCTCAACGTCGGCGACCTCCGCCTCTCCCTATTCCTCAAGGTACTCCGGCGCTACTCCTCCTCCGTCGTCTACAAGGCATGGACCCATCTCATCCTTAGCGCCCGCGTGTTCCCCAACATCTACATTGGTTTGCTGTTGTTCTTCCTCGTTGATTGCCTATTTCTACCTCCGCTTTTCCCCATTTTATACCTCTACTTACTCGTCGGTATCCAGGGAGCTAGGCCAGAGTAGATGCGAGCAAGGAAGCGATCTTCCACGTCCTGCATCCAGGGAACCTGGTCAGATCCGAGGCCATCGACGGCTCGGTCTTCTTCCTCCGGCATCCAGGGACGGCCACCACTCCACGCTTCTACATCAAGCGGGCTTGTTGTTGTAGCTGCTGCAGGTTCCCCTGCTGGTCATGCTAAGAACATCACGTGAGTATTGCTTCCTTGTTAGATTAGATCCATATAAGGATCCCTGATGGACAGATCTATATGGATTCTTCACAAATTCAGTTTATATGAGTGTGTATTGTAGGTTAATTTGTCTAACGATTTAGTTAACTAATTAAATCATGCACAGAAGGTTATCCTACCTTATAGATGTACCTTCAGTTTTTATACCTTGTCAGTGAAAAGTATGTAGGGGGCGGCATTATGATGGAGTTGTTTTTGCGTTGCTTCATATATGGAAGAAGAAAGATCAATAAGATGGTCCGCTGAAATAATAAATTATTTTGCTGCTATTATGTAGACTGAGAGTTAATGTTTTTTCCATATACTTCTGTGATTCTATCTGGTGTGCACATATAGTTTAGGTCAGATGAAGGTAATATGTGCTCAGAATGTTGCAAATCTGTCCAGCTTCACTCAAATAACTAGATGATCTCCTTAGTACTCAAATGGCAACTGGGCATGCTTGCCGAATTGGAGGTGGACGCTCTCTACCATGCTATTGTGATGCATTTTTTCACTTTGGAGAGTTTGGCTTGTGAGTGTATTAGTGGAATGAATGCTTATTAATTTTGTTTTAGAGATTCACTACAGAAAAACTGAATGAGAAAGTAAAAGACTTGGTTAACCGATGAGCTTTTGCATGTTGTTCAGTCAACAGAGCTTTTAATTATTATTATTCTGTGAGTTTTGCTGCTATATTGTTGGGTCTACATTGCTTCAGTAATAGAGCACATATGCAGTTAGTTAAGCGCCTATCCTATTCTCTGCTATGTGACATCCTATATAATTTGTACACTGTGTGATGCTATACTAAAATCCTTTCTCATTTGCAAATCTACCATGTCCACTATGCTGTGCAACGACGAGATAGGGACGGGGATAGGGGACTTTGATTGCACAAGGACAAGGCAGAAATGGAAGTCCGTGAGGGGGCAGACCTATTGCCATTCCTATCCATGGCACCGGCTTCTCGATCTCTCTGGATTAGATAAGTCTTTAGTCTATCCTGTTATCTTTATTACTTGTTTGATTTGCTTGCTGCGCCACTGTTTCTTCTTCATGATACATGCAAACCATATTTTAATTGACTTGGAGGTCCTCTATATTCTCTCTTGTAGGAAATTCATGACATACTTGTTTTAGTTTCTCATCCCTATGTATTTAACCAGTGTTTACTATTTATGAGACTTTGGAGTCTCTGTTACATTCCATTTGGAGTCTCTGTTGCATCCCATTGACTGGGGTGTTCTTGATGTAAAATCCCATTGACTGGGGTGTTCTTGATGTAAAATCTAGTAGGAGAGTAATGTTTTCTTTTGAGCACCTCGATTGCATAATTCTTGTTTGTTTGTACCAGTGACTGTTATTTTCACACAATTACTTGTGTAGATAAAACTTATATGTTGTGATTATTGTTTTTTCTATCTAGATGTCCCATGTATGTCGTTCACTCCATTCTTCCCACACTCATCATTTAGACCTGTCATATTCTATGAATCCGAGTGGCTTCAGTTAAATGTTTGGAAATCCAACGACTAGATGGATCCTTAAACACTTAATATTCTCATGCAAGTATCTCTTATCCAGAATAAATGCATGGCATCCTTATGTCTCCCTGATTGTTACCCCTGAAAGTTGTGCTAGCTCTCTAACTCTAATTTTTTTCTCTATCCCAGATAATGCCAGAAGCATCGTGAGGGTGTTGTTTGATGACAACAAGGCAGCATGACTGAAACTGGAACATGTGGCTGGACCAGATTTAGAACTAGAACACACGGCAATGTTTACTGGAGAAACATAGTATGTGTTTATTTTCTTTTTAGCTAATCTTTGTTATTTTTAGAAGATACTGCTGTATTTCCAACTAACAGCCATTACCATATTTTCCTTTTTTTACAGGAGCTCCAGGATGAAGGTGGAAGAAGCGAAAGCTTCATAGTTAGGAATCAGTTAACTTTACGAATTGCTGAATATTCTCTGTTTATAGCACACTCTTGTACTGCTAGCTTTACCTGAGATTTGATGCTTGCTGAATGTTCTCTGTTTATAGCACACTCTTGTAATGTTAACTTGTATTCATGCTGGTTGTTCTCGGAGACCTGATGGAGTGCTGCAACTGCAGGAACACTATCTTCTACAAATTAGATAAGTGTTCGATCTATCCCACTCTACTCTTTGTTACTTGGTTGATGGTTAATGATGCCATGCATTATTTTTGAGTAAAGTCCCTATGTGATAAGGAACTTATTGTCTGATTAGCTTTGTACTAGGATCTGGCTGAGTCTATGATGTTAATTTGGTTACGGTTGTACGTTTTTGTTTCGAGTCATGGTATAAGTGGTAAGTGATAATTATCTGTATAGGAAAACCATGCACTCTAGTTTTTAATAAATGCTAGGCATTGCTCATGATACTACCAGCTAGTTTTCTTTCTCAATGCAACTAGTTCCTTTATGTTTTTCATATCAGGTGCAAGTATGCATTGGTTGTGTTTATCAGGTGCAAGTATGCATTGGTTGTGTTTCAAACATAAGTTACATGATCTGTTGTACATGTTATCAACTTGCCTAGTTCTTGCTAGTAATATTGGTTTGTCAGCTTTTTCTGTTATCAAAGATGTGGTAGATCATCTATTCATATACAGATGATCGTGTCAGCTAAGTTTTTGTAATATTTTGATAATGGTACTTTTCTGTTTGAAATGCAGAAGGAAGAGAAGCCCAAGCCCGAGTAGACCATTAAAATCGTCTTTACAAGAGCTACATGCTGATGAAGTTTTGGAGTAGCTAGCTTTAGTACTTACTAAGAGTTTAGTTTTTATATTCCAGGGTATGAAAGATTTCATGGCTGAATTCATTGTGATGTGATCGTTGTAATATGTGTTCTAACTGTTCCGATATTATAACAAAGCAATTTGGTTGCTATTTATATATTTTCATGTGTTTTCATTCTCCTTTCTGATTAGTATATTGGTTAATAATTTGATGTGAAAAAAAATTCAAATCTCACAAGTGAGAACTGACAATTGGGATCCATTGTCTGGAACAACCTGATAATTGGGATCCATCTCACAAAAAGGCCAAAATTGGAATTAAATGGATTGTAAAAAGGCCAGGACATAAAATAAATAGGCAAAAATGTTGAATTTGGCCCATTTAGCTGAGACCAGAATTAGTAAGCATAAATTGACTGAATTGTTGGGCTTGGCCCATATAAATGGGTGAAGTGGACCGGGCTGAATTCTTGCCACGTAGGATCTGCCATGTAGGATCTGACGTGGCCAGGATAGATGTCTCGTGACGATAATAGATCGTCATAGAGGTTATGACGTTATGAGATCGTCATAGCGGTTATGACGATTTCGCAAAAATCGTCGTTATAGTTCATTTGCGACGCCCAACTTTTGACGATCTCAAAATCGTCATAGAATCGTCATAAACACACTGTTGTGACGATTCTGTGACGAAATTAGAGGGTCATATATAGCCAGATTTCTTGTAGTGAGAGGTGACAGGTCGATATACACATGGAGTATGCTTTATATTATGACATTTTTTTTTTCAAACCATGCAGGAGAGCTGCATGTATATATTAAGATAAGAAAAGACCCAGAAAAGAGCATAACAGAGAGCGAGCGACCCGACTAAGACAAACAACGACATAAACGACCCGACCTACTCATCTACAACTAAAAACTAACAAAACTAAAAGACTATAATTGCTGCTAACCAACCAAAACCAAAAACTACTGGTCAGGCAAACTGAAACGATCCTTGCTCGCGATAGCCCACATCTTGGCATCAGATTTAACCTCCTGGATAATCGTGATGATCGGCTTGTAAGTGTTGTGGAAAACCTTTCTGTTCCTTTCGCGCCAAATACTCCAGATGTCCAACATGACAAGGGAATTAAACCTTGCTTGACTTTCTCCTTACAGTCTTGAGCTGGTCGATTGCCACCGGTCGCCAAGAGTCGTTGAAAGTCTCGTCACATGGGCGTTCTAGTAATGCACTAATGCACCACGTCACACCAGTCTCGTCACATGTTAAAAGTCCGCCGTGTTTCTACAAAAACGAGTCCACCTGCTAACACGTTAATCCAAGGATAAATAATATCTCATCTAATACGTATCGTTCCATCTACTCACATCGTGAAAAATGAGTTTGACCTTGATTAACTAAATAGATATTAGTGATTTGGAGCCCACATGCATGCGCGCATGGAGCCGTTGCTGACTTGAAAGAATTTGATTAACCAAGTGAAGATTAGTACTACTCCCCTTTACCTCTGTCCTGAATTAGATTTGGTAGATTTGTGTAGAAGCAAGATAGCTATACAGTATTTTTTTGCAAAATTCCACCGATTTATTATTAATCATCATCAGCGGTACAAAAAGTTCTAAAAATTATAAATATGTCAATTGACCACCTAACGACACTACAAAAACTAGCACGATCCGAAGGCGCACCGTTGTCGTCGTCCCTCCATCACTGGAGCCGGGCAAAGTGTTTCGTAGTAGAGCTTGTTATAGTAGACAGACGGGAACTCGTCGTGCTAAGGCCCCAAAAAACCAGCGCACCAGAGCAACAACCATCTTCGAAGATGACCAACGTAGATCGAAAAAGGCTGACATCAAAACACACCAACGAATATGAAAAACGACCGGATTCCAAGGGATCCCTCGGACACACGACTTCATACACCCTCCATCAATGCTAGACGTACCACCAGAGCAAGGATAGAGCAGGGAGAACCTTATTTTGACTTTAGGACTAACTGCCGCCTCAACATCCTGAAAAACACATGGAAAATAGTCTAGACAAAACACTGAGACCTCCCGCCGGCAAGGGGTTGTGGTCCTCCATGCCTCCAAATCCCTAAGGCCGTGTCACCGGAGGCGGGATGGACCGGTGGCGTTGCTGGTGGAGGGAAGGAACCCTAGATGGGTTTTGCCGCCGCCTCTTGGAGAGCCTCTCTCTATCTCTCTATACCTTTTTTGGCTATGTGTGAATATTTTTTCTTAATTAAGACTCATCTTTAACTTAAAAATATCCGTTATAACCCACATGTAAACGAGAAAAGTCAGTTGGAACCCTATTTTGCAACTGAAAATGTGAGTTATACCAAAGCTAGTGTTGATAAAAGGAGATGTTTGTGGATTAATAATTATAAGTCACCATTCCTCGTGGACGTCCTTCTAAGAGATTGTAATAAATCTGAGTAATATATAAAACTCCTTTATTAAAAAAAACAAGACAACACTGTTTGCTAGTTCATTAGAAAAAAAGATTAGAAAGCAAGGGACACTGGGCCGCTACTGTAGGGCCATCCATGTCATGGACTAATGCTAGCTCGTGGCAGAGGGAGACACGGTCAAGACAACAAGCCCGGCAGTGGCCTTCGGTGGAGCTGGTGCCGCCGGCCCGTCGTTGGTCCTACTCTGAAAATTCCTACTCATGTTTCTACAATGAGGAGCATATACGTATCTGTATATTCCAAAAATTAACTCCTTCTAGAACCACCGTTGTCAAAGACCTGTTCAGAGACTTTCTATAAGGTGGAGGAAGTACTACTCTGTATAATATGACCTAGGACCACATGGACGTCGATCGTAATATAATGCACCGCGTCACACACCAGTATCTTTCACGTGTTCAAAGTCCACCTTCTACCACCATAGACATATAGTAGTACAATGAAGAATATCTCGTCTCTCATACGTATCCCTCCATATACATGTACACAACGATGAAAAAGGAGTTTCAACTTGGGAGATATTACTATGTATGCTCACTCTGTCTGAAATAAGTGACCTGGATTTATACGGATTTGTATGCAATTCTAGAAAATCCGATTCACATGTGTTTCGAAGGAGTATTATATATATGGTGATGACTAACTAAATGGAAATTGGTTTAACTAGTTGTGTCGGAGCTCACATGCATGAATGCGTGGAGCCGACGACGCCGGACTTGCTTGGGAGAATTTGATTAGCTAAATGGAGATGCGTGTCGCATCGCCGATTTATCTGCTTTAAAAAAAAGGTACTCTCGCCGCGTCCTAAATCATGTGAGTTCTCCTTATCCAGCGGAGAAAAAATCCGTTCCCATTATTCCTCAGCTCGTATGAAGATTTGGACGGAGAAAGAGATGAGCCGCAATGTGTTATGCGTGCGACAGAGCGAGTATCAGTCCTAGTTAATAGTTGCTCCATGAGCTGTTCTTCTGAGGAGTGACGACTAGGAGAGATGCATGTTAACCTGCCGAATCAACCGATCGATCGAAGCAAATAATAGAATCTTCCATGAGCTTATATCATTATTTCGGAGACAATTAAGCAGCTTTTGAGTCGTATGCTAGAGATAATTAAAGGCGTTGCTACGAAGATAAGAACTTCTTGCCACATACTCATGGCTTCTTTGGTCATATATTTTATAACAGTATGCAGGTCCGGATCTATATTTTGCGGGGTCCTGGGCCGAAGTTTATGATAGGACCCCAAAGGCTAATGTATACGTCACCAAGGTCAGAGCTAGGGAATTTCTTTAGCTCATAGTACTACAATATATATTGTAGAAACTGGCATAAAAAATGATAGATGCTAATTTATCATAATAAACCAAGTTATTATTATAAAGTAATCACCTCTATTTTTCTTGGCCTCAATGATCTTTCGTCTTCACAAAAGCGTTCTATAACAGCCTTAATTTTGAACTGAAAATAGAAGTATTGGCTCTAGAGATGAAGCAAATGATGTAGTTATTCATAAATTCATTGCCTATACAGTTAAAGGCGCCGTGTACAAGGATAAGAACTTCTTGCCAGATACTCATGGCGTCTTTGGTCATCTAAAGAAGATATTTCTAACCCCCTCCAGAGAATATAGAGGCCACCAGCATCTTGAACCGTCGGATTGGGCTTCCAAACAAATCCTGGCCGTCCGTTTTCCCACAGGTGGTCCGAACCGTTGGATTTGACGAATCCTGGCCATCCATCGTAGTGTCTGTGAGGCACAGCGTTCCTGCTCGCACTCACCCAGCGCTAGCTACCGCCCCTGACGGTGGGGGCCTGCGTTTTGCAGGTCCCGCTGGTCAGCGACTGCTAGTACGTGGAGGTCTGCGCAGACTCGCTTTGTGTCCACTACGCGGTGGTTCCGCCCGTGAATGTGTGCTGCGAACAGGGACAGAATTGTCATTCCCAGGAGTGAGGACATGGGGCGCTCGCTTTTCTCTCCCTTGCTCTTTCCCGCTCTCTCTTGCCGCTCCCACATCCCCTCCTCAAACCCTAGCCGCCGCCAGTCCATCTCCTCCCGCATCTCTCCCTCGTCGCTGGCCTGTTGGAGGAGCACGGGATGGGCACCACATGCACCCTAGCGGCGACAACCTCTCTCCCGACCACGAGCCCAAACATGACGTCGTGCGGAGCGTCCAGGAGGGCCTCATGGTGTCCAGGCAAGTCTGCCTCGTGGGCAGCGGCCTGGACCATGCGAGGCCACACAGAGGGGATCTAGCCGGCGACCGAGCACGGCGGCGTCGACCAAGGCAGGCAGGCATCGGGAGGAGGCGACAGAGGTGCAGGAGCGACATCGGCTTGTGGCCATGGGGTCCGTCTTGGGCAGCAGCATGCAGGGATCTTCTCCATCTGATGGAGATGCGCCGTGGCGTCTGCTGCTCTCCTGCGCGGCTGGCTCTGCCCCCTCTGGTCCTGGAGGGCCCCTCCTCATCCATGGAGACAGAAGGATAAATAGGGGTTTCCCCCGTGGCTGCCTCCTCCTCAACCCCATCTCGACTCCAAGTGAGACGGCGCTGGACCTTACTACGAGTGCGACGACCTGATCCTCTTTGACCACGACCACATCGTGTTGCTCCCTTGACTGGGACTATGTGTTCAGGGTAAGGCTCTCCATTTTCCTCCCTCCCTTCTTTTTCTCGGTGTTACATCGACCATGGTTCAAGGTAGGAGTAGCAGCAACTGTGTTTGGGAAGCAGTTGTACCTGGACATCCTTTGGTTTGGCCAGATGCAGATGCATAGGTAGAAATGGCTACATGCAGAAGTTGGTTCACCAATTTGCAAGCCTACAAAGCTCACTGGTAGATAGAACAAAGCTGGAGCGGAGCTAGAGCAGTGAATTTCTGGTTTGTCTCCTCTCCTCTCTTTTATTTCTTTCTTAGTTCACCAATCTGCAAGCCTACAAAGCTCATAGTAGATAGAACATGCCTAGAGTGGTGAATTTCTGGTTGAATTAGTCCTAGATGGCTGGTACATTAACATGTTGATGTTTAGTTTGTTCTGAATATGTGCATCTACGAACTTCAATTTGATTTGTCCATTGACAAGCTGTTGTTGATGATGTGTATTTTGGTCCAGATTACATGGTATGATATGTGTGTGTTTTATACTCCTTTTAGCTTCCATGCATTTTGGTTGTTATTTCTCTAATACATCTAGATTCATTTCCCTTTGATTAGCTGGCTTAAAGGTAAAAAAAATTAAGTAGCCATCTAAACTGGAAGAAGTGTATTGTTTGCATTTCAAAAAAATTAAAATTAGGAACCCCAATAATGGTAATTGTTGTATGTGGTGTTTTAAATTCAGGTATTAAAAGTGGCAAAGATGCCCTGAAATGAAGAAGTGCAGCAGACGGGCCAAGCCAGTGCCGTTGCGTCACTTGCCGAGTCAGAAGGAGTATCCACAGTGTTTGCTCAGGTAAAGATCAGATCTATATGTATGTGAACGGAATCTCTTCTCTTGGTTGTGTTGAAAGCCCCCTTTTTTTAGGATTGCAGCAACAATAGCTGTGTGGGTGTGATGCAGATATAGTTGCAAGGGCACCGAGAAGAGGACTTCACTAACTGCATGAGCTTCTTTCGACATGACTAGAACAAAACCTCATCTGATAAGCTTCTGCCACCTACAACTTGCTTGCTCGCAGACTACTTTTACTACTTGATCAGGTAGTTCAGAAAGAGCAATGCTTCTCATGTAGTTAGATATAGGTTGTCTTATTTTAGATTGTTTGGTGCTAAGCTTATTAGGAACGTGTGCACTGAAGAATAATTCTCATCTGCTACAGGTCACTGATTTTTGGTAGGTTATCTTATTATTGTCGTGCGCTGCCCTGAGCAAGACGGTGCCCTCGTCCTCGACTGCGGCGTGGCACATATGCTGGACAGGTTAGTCTCCCTCTCTCCTCTCTCTCTCTCTTTCTTGGCTCGATCTGCATCTTAGGTGCTGGCAAAAATTGGAAACCCAAACTCCATCCCTGCTAGCGAATGTTGTTGCATTGCTGTCATTTTTTCATTTTAAAGTTACTAATATTGTCAATGTTGTTCCAAACTGCTGGATATTTAACTAGAGATTCACGTGTGGTTGGAAGGAAGAAGCCTGGTAGGGTAATGGCAAGAAATAGCTTCCAATGAGTCAAGCCGTAACAACCAGGTTCTTCTGTTTTTTTAGCTCTGAATTGTCGGCTCTATTTCTTCTAGATATCTTTTGATTATGAATCATCAATGATACATGGTATTACAGATCCTTTGTAGGTCCGGTAGTTTATTTGGTAAGTTTGTACTATTAAAATTCCATTATATGTGCTTATTTGGAATATTTTCTTTCCGGTGATCTATTTTGAGAATTGCTATGACACACTACCGATACTGCTTGTTGCCTCTTTGGCAGTGCCTCCATACGAACCTAAACACAACATATTAGTCATGTGGTTCCCATTGGCCATGCTTACTTTGGTCTCTTCTAAATTTCATAGCTATGTCAGTTCTGCAAGATAATTCTGCCCATATGTATTTGTTTGATGTGAAACATTGAGAAGAACAAGGGATAAGGCATCACTGATATTCTCTATTTTGGATTGCAGGTTTCTTTTCAGGATACCCCAAGCATCTAAAATAATTTGGTGAGTGAATTATCGTTTGTAGATGCTCTTATAGGTTAATATCAGTGTATCTTTTTTATTCTTTTACATGTTTTCCACTTTTCTTGTATGTTTTGTATCCAATTAATGTTTGGTGAACTCCAACGATTCATACGCTGTGAAATAGAAGACCAATCTTCTTGATCCATCTTCTGGAGAGTGAAGAAGTGATTCACGATAGTCAATTGAGTTGCTGAAGTTGCTACACTTGCAAAACCGTATTGCCTCACATAGTCACATATTTGTGCTACTAGGGATCAGGGTATTTTTTAAATGTAAGGTCTTCTCATTCTCCCAGTTTCTCTGTGGTATATGGACTATGTTATGGTTATTTTTAATTCTTATATATTGTACATATTTACATCAGACCAGACTGTTTTCCTTATTTTTATCATAGTGGTATTACTTTACCTTCGGCTTACATTCAAACTGGAATGCCACTTCGTATTTTGAATGAGCCGAGAAAAATGGTTGTCGATAGGTGTGTGATGGATCAGTTTGGTTTTATTGTGTAGGTACCCTCTCACTCTTCTTAGTTGTTGATTTTACCTGCAGCTTACATGCACTGTTTGCCCTGATCTTCAACTAACCATTGCTTATCTTAGTATACGTCATGATAAGCACAACATAATGTTAACCACACCTCATATCTCTGCAAATTTAGGATTATATGATACCTTGGGTTGAAATCTTCAGCTAACCAAGTTGACTTCATACATAATTTCTCACATTAGTTTTAATCTATTTAGATGACCTACCTACTGTACATGCTATGTTTTAAAATACTATGCCGAGTTAGCATAAGTATCTCAACCAATAAGCTTTAGATATCCTTTATTTACCACTTCTATAGCTGAGATTTGGTAGAGTCATTTTTTTGGGATAATTTCCTTCCTTATAATTGTATGAGGTATATCATTTGTGAGATTTCTTTTGTCATGTCTTCTTAGTAAAGAAATTGCATCAGATTTTTGTCCGTTGAGAAAATAGCTAATCCTTTGCTGAATATACTAGGGTGATATTCTGGTCTAAACATTGATCTCTTGTCCATGAAGAAGAGTGTGTATACAAAATTATAATCATGAGAAACTTCTCCAGAACACTAAAGTAATATGCTCATGTGTTATCTCTTGCTCATGGTCACATGCTCCTTTTGCTTATAGTGAAATCAAGATTATATCGCAGAACTTACCGTTAGGATTAGATTTGTTGGTATGCTCAGATTCTTCACCTCACGATTGTTAAACCATGTACATGCTTTTTTCAATCTTCTCTTAGTGCCTCTAGATATCAGGGAGTGGTATTTGAGCTTCCACACCTATTTATGCGCTTATACTACTGTTGTTAAGGTACACTCGACTCCTTGTTTTATATAGATTATCGAGCATTTATTGAATTTCATGGTAGTCTATATCCTGCTTCCGTACTGCGTGTACATTCGGTTATATAGTATCTTTATAGCCTTGTGCTAATATGGTAAAGCCAAAAAACCTAAATCCATGTGCACTCCTCCGGCAGAATGCACGTCTTTCTGGTATGTTATTTGTTGATATACTGTGTCCGTCTTCAATACTTTGAGACATTATTAGCTTTCCGAAAAATTGTAGCTCTGGACTGAAAATAAGTTACTGTTTGTTTAGCAGGCCGTATTCTTAGTGCAGATAATTCTTAACTCTCCTCTTGAACTTTGTTCTATTTCACATAGTCAAATTCAGATCTTTTAAAAATTTGCGTAGAATCCAATATTACAATGTGTTCCGTGCTCCCCCATAAGCTGTTCCCAGCGAAAACATGCTTGAAATTACGGGATTTGAGTGTGCTTTACTTATCTTAAATATCAAATATGTCAGGTAAAAAGTCATTGACTCTACTAAAAGATTTTTACTCCTTTGGGAATGGATGACCGAGGTTATTTTGGCTTTTTTTGTTGGCTCCAGATAACCTGCAAAAGCACTAACATTTCTAGGTGCAATTTTACTTTCTGTTTTTATAGGTGGAGATCTAGAACGATCGCAGGGCAAGAACTCTTTCTATGGTGAAAGTGCATAATGTTCAAGTAGTTTACTCTCTTTCTTTTCTTACGGTACCAGAGTTGTTAGATCATATAAATCTTTTTATAGTGGTATGCATTCTTCTACGTCTTTTTCACTATATTTGTTGTTGCCTTTTATCATCTTCTCTAATTAGTCATGTTTTTCTACTAAACAATTAAAATTTGACTGAGTTAATTTTGACCATGCTGCTTAAACAATTAAAGTTTCAACTTTTCCTTTATCCAGAAGGTTACATCGTGGTAGTGCCTAGAAGCTAGAGTTTAGTAATGTTAAAGTGATTGCGTTTCTCTAACTAGCAATGTCAAACAGAATTATCTTTGTGCTTGTTTACCTACTCTCCGACTTCTTATATGCTAGGCTTGGTAGCTATCTGCTATTTCTCATATATATGTTACCTTCATAAGTGACGGCGCGTTAGTAAAAGGGTAATGGGCAGATAATAATTGTATATTACTAGAGGCCGGATGTATATAAAAGTAGGTTGAATTGTTTGCATGGGTGACAAAGAAGTACAAATGTAGAGATGACCTAACTAGGTTTAATTGTTCATATGGATGACAGAGATGTACAAATGCAGCACGACTATAGATTTTTTATTTGCTATATTATGATGACAACGAAGTACAGATGCACTACAAAACTAATTTTACATACTATTTCTTATTTGCTTTATTATGGCACGAGTATTAATTCATATAAAATTTTAGTTCAGATACCGACTTGGCCCTGAAAATGGACTTGTTTGGAGCTTATTTTCCTTTTGCGGCTAGGTGGGGCAATCGAAGATGGTGGCATCCTATGATGTTGCCTTGTGGCCATGATGGATGAAATAGTTTTATGGCTGCTCACTAGCCTCGGAAAACAAGCTATCTGCTTATGTCAACCTCCAATGAGGGTGTCAATGCCATTCAAAATGAGAAAGCCCGCGCTACCTTGCATTTGCATTTGCATAGGCTACTGGACTTTATATTTAACCGTGAACCTAAATACAGTTTATTTATATCACCTAGGGCTACCAAGTTTCCTATGTAATGATGTTGGATTGTTCTAAGCAATCAAACTTTATGTTGTAGCTATGATACTGAACTCTGTTTATTATTTGTGCACAATTCAATTTGTCCCATATCCGTCTTGTCATTCTTAACATGATCTTTGATCTGCCTTTGCTCGCTTGTCATCTGTACATGTGAAATCAACAAGCCACACGATTGTATATTGTTTAGTGGTGTTACATCAGGATCCTCTAAAAAAATGCTAGGTACGAATCACTTTAAAGTCGTTAGTCAGTTAGCCAGATGTATTGTTGAGTATTATAAAGTGTGATTAAATTGAGCACTTCTTTATCTCGAATCCATTTGAATGTTTTCATCGATTTTTCATATTGGCTTGCCCGCCGCGCGGCAAGCCGCGCGTCCCTAACTAGTATTTTATAACAGTACGACATGCATGTCATCCCGGCAAGTTGGACAGAGAGATAGGTTGATCTTCTCGCCTCCCAGGGTATTTTACACGATAACTGCGACACGGTTGAAAGATCTAACTTGCTACAGAGTTTTTTTTGTTTTCACTGTTAGGAATAATAATCCCGATAGGACACGGAACGGTGCCGTGTACGTGTGTGTTCCGAGTAGGACTAGTAGTCCAACACCTATTCGTATTGACGTTGCGTCTTGCCGGGTATATATACACCCATATAGTAGCCTTGTAAGACAACCGTGAGATTCAATACAAACAACAGGACCGAGAGGGCCCTGTAGCCATCAACATTGTTTTTCCCATACGTACTCGTGTGAGTTGAGAGTTTGATCAGCTGGCTAGCTCAAAGTGCTAGGCTAATCGTACCGTACGTGCGCGAACTCACCAGAATACTTTGTTGTCGTCACGCCGGACTGCACTCGGCATTTGGGGCTGGGCCAACAATTGGTATCAGAGCCTCGCGGAGGATCTCCTAGTAACGGGAGGTCATGACGGACAAGGAGCTAGGCGAGTACTCCGGTGCGGCTGCGGGTGCATCGGTGTCGTCGCAGTACCCGCGGTATGATCGCGGCAACTACACGACGTGGGCGAAACGGATGGAGTGGGCCATGGAGGGCAACGACATCTGGGAGGCTGTCGATCCCGGCGGCGACGAGTTCAAGAAGGGCGCGCCGAAGTACCGCAAGGACCGACATGCACTCACGGCCATCGGCTCCGTGGTGCCGGCGGACGTGATGCAACACCTGATCTCGAAGGATTCTGCAAAGGCGGCGTGGGAGACACTCAAGACGTTGAATCTTGGGCACGAGCGCGTCCGCAGGGCGACCCTACAAACCTTGCAGAAGAAGTACGAGAACCTGGAGATGGAAGGAGATGAGACGCTGGACGCTTTTGCCTCGAGGGTAGCCACAATTGTCAACGGGATTCGCGCGCAAGGTGAGAAGCTGGAAGATATCTCAGTCGTAATGCGTTTCCTTCGCGCGGCGCCGCCGCGGTACATATCTGTGGTGTCGGCAATCGAGCAATGCGTTGATCTCACCACCCTCACGATGGATGACCTGGTTGGACGGTTTAAGGCGCATGACGAGCGGATGAAGATCACCTACGGCGACACGAATCAAGATGAGCACCTCATGCTTACACGTGCCCAGTGGCAGGCAATGGTCGCCAAGGAGAGGAGCGATAAAGCATCTGGCAGTGGCGATGGTTCGGTCCCGGCGAAGAAGTCGGACAGCAAGCCGAAGAAGCCAAAGAAGAAATTCGACAAGAAGAATCTTCGCTGCCATAAGTGCAATCAGCTCGGGCACTTCAAATCGGAGTGTCCTCACCGTTCAAAGGAGAAGGCTCTCATGGCGAAGGAAGGAGATGATGGACCGATGATGCTCATGCTCGAAGCTTGCGAGTTAATGACCACCAAGGAATCAACTCCTCAGGAGTCCGCTACGGAGATCGTCACGCTCGTGGAAGAGAAGGTCTTCCCGCGGAGGATGCAGACGGCTCACGACGTTTGGTACCTCGACACAGGCGCTAGCAACCACATGACCGGCGACAAGGCTCAGTTTTCTGAGTTGAACCTCACGGTTGGAGGCTCCGTTCGATTCGGCGATGGGTCGAAGGTGGAGATTGTAGGACGAGGCACTGTCCTGTTTGAGTTGAAGGATGGAGGTCACAAGGTACTCACTGACGTGTACTATATTCCCAAGCTTAAGACCAACATTATCAGTCTTGGTCAGCTCGCGGAGCGTGGATGCAAGATCGTGTTGGAGGACGAGTTCCTGTGGGGATATGACCGCCAAAGGCAGCTCATAATGAAGGTGGAGAGGTCGAAGAATAGACTCTACATCCTCAATCTCAATCGGGCGGATCCAGTATGTTTGATGACAAGCATGGAAGACTCGGCGTGGAAGTGGCATGCACGCTACGGACATCTAAATTCCCAAGCTCTACGACAACTTGGACAGAAGGAGATGGTACGTGGCTTACCGTGTGTTGATCATGTTGAGCAGGTGTGCGACGGTTGTCTCATTGGGAAGCAAAGGCGAGCCCCATTTCCAAGGGAGGGACAATATCGAGCAAGTAAGGTTCTTGAGTTGGTGCATGGAGACTTATGCGGACCAATCACGCCGGCGACCCCCGCCGGGAACAAGTACTTTTTGCTCATCGTCGACGACTTCAGTAGATACATGTGGGTTGTGTTGCTGAAGAGTAAGGATCAAGCTTTGCAAGCGTTCAGGATTGTGAAGATGGCAGCCGAGGTGGAGTCCGAGGCAAAGTTGAAGGCCCTCCGTACCGATCGGGGTGGGGAGTTCAAATCCAATGAATTCAAGGAGTTTTGCGAAGCTCATGGGATCCGGCGGTATCTCACCGCACCATATTCACCGCAGAAAAACGGTGTTGTGGAAAGAAGGAACCAAACCGTGGTGGCCATGGCACGCAGCATGATGAAGAGTAAAGGCATGCCAGGCAGGTTTTGGGGTGAGGCAGTTAGTACAGCTGTCTATTTGCTGAACATGGCGCCAACTAAGAGTGTAGTTGGTATGACGCCGTACGAAGAATGGTATGGGCGCAAGCCCTCGGTTGATCATCTTCGCACTTTTGGGTGCGTGGCGCATGTGAAGACGGTGACCGGGCATACTAGCAAGTTGGCAGATCGAAGTACTCCAATGGTCATGATCGGCTATGAATACGGTTCGAAGGCGTATCGCGCGTACAATCCAGTGAAAAAACAGGTGGTGGTGACACGCGGCGTCGTCTTCGAGGAGGAGAAATCATGGAATTGGGGCTCTGTGGAACCGGTACAATCAATTTCTGATGAAATATTTACTGTAGTCTACAGTGATTCGCATGCAGATGATCAAGAAACGGCGTCCCGTGGCGTTACGGATTTAGGCGCTGGTTCAGAAGATGGAAGTCCGGAAGTGAGCAGCAGGAGCGCTACGCCTGGAGAGGTATCTCCGCGTGGGAGTCCCGGCACGAGCAGCAGCTCACGCGCTGCACCTGGAGGCTCGATGTCGCCATCCAGTCCACGCGAGGACGAGAGCCCTGGCGCAAGTGGCCCATCAGCTGCACACTCCCGTCCAGGAGGGACTAGCGGCAGTCCAGAAGTGGACGCGGGCGACGATGTCACGTCGCCAACATGCAGTACACCGACAGAAACTGCAGGAAATTCAGTAGACGCTGAAACAAGTACTACGTCAGCTTCCACGTCTCCTCCAAGTGCACGGGAAGAAAGGAGACGGCCACCTACTCCAGAAAATTTCAAAGTGTACTGGAGTTGTATCCGCCGGAGACCCTTCGTACAGCGCGTGCGCGAGGGAGAGGACAAGGTCGGTGTTTATTCACCGAGGAGCCGACGAAATTCGAGGATGCTAATACGGAGGAGTGTTGGCGTCGGGCTATGGATGAGGAGTTGGGGTCGATCCGCGACAACGATACATGGGAGCTTGTCGATCTACCCAACAATCACAAGGCCATAGGGCTCAAGTGGGTGTACAAGATCAAGAAGGATACCGAAGGGAAGTTGGTGAAACACAAAGCTCGGCTAGTGGCCAAGGGATACGTGCAAGAGCAAGGTGTGGATTTCGAAGAAGTGTTTGCTCCCGTTGCAAGGATGGAATCGGTGAGATTACTTATCGCTCTCGCAGCTCAAGAATCTTGGAAATTGCATCACATGGATGTGAAATCCGCGTTTTTGAATGGGGAGTTAGAAGAAGAAGTTTATGTGAAGCAACCACCGGGATACATCAAAGAGGGAGAAGAACACAAGGTTTTGAAGCTACACAAGGCGTTGTACGGGATACGGCAAGCCCCTCGGGCGTGGAACATCAAGCTTGATCGTACATTGATCTCTCTCGGATTCGAGAAGAGCCCACTGGAGCATGCGATGTATAAGCGAGGTAAAGGAAGGGATCATCTACTAGTTGGCATCTATGTTGATGATCTATTGATAACAGGAGCGGATGAGAAGGAGATTGCAAAGTTCAAGCTACAGATGAAGGAGTTATTCAAGATGAGTGATCTAGGCTTGTTGAGCTACTACCTTGGGATCGAGGTACATCAAAAGCTGGGTGAGATCACGCTATGCCAAGAGGCATATGCAAAGAAGATACTCGAGAAGTGTGGCATGGAAGAATGCAATCCAACTCATGTTCCGATGGAACCTCGTCTTAAACTGAGCAAAAGGAGTGAAGCACTTGCGGTTGATGCAACGGAGTATAGGAGTGTGGTCGGAAGTTTGAGGTATCTCATTAACACAAGACCCGGCTTGGCCTATTCCGTTGGCTATGTGAGTCGCTTCATGGAAGCACCCACAATGGAGCATTGGACAGCCGTGAAGCATATACTCAGGTATATCAAAGGTACTACAAACTTTGGTATTGTCTACTCGAAAGAGAAGGAGGAGGTGAAGCTACTTGGCTATAGTGATAACGACATGGCAGGAGATATTGACGACCGTAAGAGTACCTCGGGCGTGGCATATTTCTTGGGAAGAAGCATAGTAAGTTGGCTATCACAAAAACAAAAAGTGGTGGCACAGTCATCCTGTGAAGCTGAGTATATTGCGGCTGCAACTGCGGCGTGTCAAGGTGTGTGGCTAAGGAGTCTACTTGGTGATCTCACCAATCGGAAGACGGAACAAGTGGTGCTCAATATTGACAACAAGTCTGCAATTTCATTGTGCAAGAATCCGGTGCATCATGACAGGAGTAAGCACATTGATACGAAGTATCACTACATACGGCAGTGTGTAGAGGAGAGCAAGATTGAAGTCAACTATATTTGCACCAATGATCAGCTTGCGGATATCCTAACTAAATCTTTGGGACGAGTGAAGTTTGCGGAGATGCGAGGAAGGATCGGCGTCCAAGCTGTGAAGTTAGGCACATCGTGCTTAGGGGGGTGATTGTTAGGAATAATAATCCCGATAGGACACGGAACGGTGCCGTGTGCGTGTGTGTGTGTTCCGAGTAGGACTAGTAGTCCAACACCTATTCGTATTGACGTTGCGTCTTGCCGGGTATATATACACCCATATAGTAGCCTTGTAAGACAACCGTGAGATTCAATACAAACAATAGGACCGAGAGGGCCCTGTAGCCATCAACATTGTTTTTCCCATACGTACTCGTGTGAGTTGAGAGTTTGATCAGCTAGCTAGCTCAAAGTGCTAGGCTAATCGTACCGTACGTGCGCGAACTCGCCGGAATACTTTGTTGTCGTCACGCCGGACTGCACTCGGCATTTGGGGCTGGGCCAACATGCACCCTTCTCCTTCCTCTTGCTATTCGCCTATAGCCCGCCACGAAGCCATGGCCAAGCTGCCCAAGGTCGACGAGGGGAGATACTCTGGCGATGTCCCGCTGCTTGAGCGGAGATCCTGCCGCGGGGAATTGGATTGGAGGCGCAAGGACGCTGCCGAAACGCCGGTTGGCCGCCAGTTGCGGGTATTCGTCGGGTCCCGGGTACCCGGCGGGTGACAGGTCTAGAGAAGATTTGGACCTGACGACGGGTCGCGGGGGTGGGGAGGAGGTGCGAGTTCCATCCGGAGGTATGGCACAAATATTGGTGACAGTGGATAAGTTCTCCAAATGTGGTCATTTTTTGCCATTAAAACATCCATTTTCGGCTATGTAAGTGGCAAAAACTGTGATAAACATGCGTACAAGCTGCATGGCATGCCTTCGGTCATTATTTTTGACAGAGTCAAGGTGTTTACCAGCAGGCTATAACCTTACACACAGACTCGTCTGTTGCCCATCATTCGTCCTAGAAATTGTGCTTCCGGTTCTTTGGACCCTACACTATACTCTAGTTTTTTTTTTTGAGGGTTTACACTATACTCTAGTAGAAGGTTGCACGATGGCATGTTGGTACTTTAGGATGGGGCCGGTGACCTTCCTGAAGATAGAATAGAAGCACATAGGCAGGCCAAGAGGGAGAAAAGGAGAATAGCGAGAGCTCGTTGGGCCGGCTGCCATGTCACAAGAGAGAAGCCCAAGGACGACCCAGTCACGAGCGCAGGCAAGTGAAGCCCAGCATCGATACTGCTATCACCGTGTTGTAGCAAACTCCTTTCCCAAACCTTTCTCTCTCCAGACCTGCCTTGAACTCTTGTCAAATTCCGGCGTGAATATGTATCCAATTAGACACAAATATACAACCATAGTGTGGAGAATGTGACAGCTTAGTACGTTGAATTATGAAAATTGTACAAAGAACACATCGACCACTGGTGTGCTTATTTGGAGTTCAGAAGTAGTACAAGCCAAGCTTAAAACTGGAATATATAAAGAAAATATGTAGCTTAATAGGAAATTTAAAGTACATACAGAATAAGAGCCATATCGTCAGATGCCCATTATGATCGATCGGTGGACAACCTTGCATATTGAGAAGTTATTAGAGTGGGATAGGTTCGACGAACTGCTGATGGATCCTGTCTTTGTTCCCGTGGCTGAACGTGTAGTGGTCGTTTTTGTCATGGAACAACAAGGTCATGCTCTTAGTGAGGTTCACCACTCGGTTTACAACTGGGAGCAGCGCACGACGGTCAAACCGGTCCTGATTGATAGTTTTCCATGCATCTTCAACGAGATTATCCATCACGGCAATAGCTACCTCACTTTTAACATCGTGCTGGTTGATATAGCTTTCGATGCAATTGGCCACGTCCAATTTATTTTTCCCGTGCTGCGAACATGCACGCAACCCAATTTACATTTGGATTATATATAATTAAAAAGACGATATACATAGTCGATATCATACCTTAAATGCTGCCAAGTCATCCATGAAACGTGTCACCTCACCGCACCCCTTCACAGCACTGGTGCAACCGATGGCCCAATCAAATGCTTCCTTGGTTGCTTCTTCACCCATACCGACAAGTGAGGCGACGCATAGCATCGGAGTACCCGCGGAGATGACCGAGCACTTTAGGTGATCTTCAAAGCTTGGTATATAACTGATATGGAACCATTCAGATTCCTGCTGGTAATGCTTGCACAGATTTTGGAACTGCATAAATTGGCCAGGATAGATTTTTGAGAGACTTATGAATAAGATTTAATTTAATTTCAAAGTATAGTTCATAGAAACATACCGCTTTCCTAGAGTAGGAAACACGGTACTTGTGTTCTGGTTTCAGCTCCTCCTCAAACTCTCTGAATGCATTCATCAACCTGATATAGTACCTTTTCAGGTAGCCTGGTAAAAGAACAATAGCATTCTCTTCCCACCTGCACGCACGGCCATTTAATTAACGTAGTATGATTAAATTATAAGATTAAGCCAACAGGCTGGTTACCTTTGTATGGCTTCATTAAGCTTTCGCCCCTCTTCCAGTGTAGCATGCATATCGAAAGTGTCGTCTAGAAAGGATGCTAGAACAAAGTGCTTTGCGAGGATAAGTCGTGCCTGTACATAATGTTCCTCATAATGTACCGTGTAAGCCCAGAAGTAGCATTCAACAATACGATCCCGAGAGTAGCTTAGTTCCAATTCTTTATATAGATCGTTTCCCCACCTAAAAAATTAACACTAATATGTTATTTGCTTGCTTAACTAGCTCCTTGTAATTCATATACCTTGATAATCCCAGTCTGACATGATAGCTCATTAGTCACCAAAACAATGGATATTTAAGTCTATATTATGTCAAGTTAGCAATGGTAGGGTCATATGTCCAATGTATGTACCGACAAAAATCCTTGAGCTCCAGTTGGTGAAGACGCTGAAGAAAATTAAAGTTGATCTTTGCAAGCTCTAGAATAGATGGATTGCACTCTTGCTCTTCACTGTACTCTTCAATATAAAATGGTGCATCTATTCTCTTCAATATTCTTGGATATGGTATCTGAATGTTTCGTTTGACTTCCTCAGATAAAGGGTATTTAAGACTTCCGTTTAGCGATTCAAGGTGATGCCTTGTGACAGAGATGGCTTCATCGAGTTTCGATTCACCATGTACTGAAACGTAAGCTGCCTTGTATAAACTTAACAACCCCTTTGGTTCGTTAATTGTATCCTTGTGGAATCTCCCATTTTCACCCTTGAATTTATTGAATACATCTGTAAGACATAATTTCATGTATTACAAGTTATTATTAACAACATGCTACTAATGTACGTACTTAGTGGCATTTTAGGTAAATATAAAACGCACAAATCTTAATTAATGCATCACCGCTAGAAAATATTTGTTTGTTATTTGCATTGTTTTGCACATTTAGTTAGGTGTCATATATAATAAACTCGCACTTCATATACAAACAAATATTAATATTTAATAGTTTCCCAATAATGTGAAGATTTTTTACCTATGTAATATTTAGTACTTAATAAAGCATTGTGTATGTACCTTGAATCATCTTGCAATCCATCAAATAAAATAAATTTATATGTACAAAAATTTAAATATTCATACTACTCTTCATATGGTAACCAGATGCACTATGCATAGACGTGTGTACTAATCTCCATATCTCTCTTGAACTTTTGAACCCGCGTCTTCCGTATTTAACCAAAAAAATCATGAACAATGTTTCACATAAACTTCAAACTAAACATTGACTACCAATTCTTAAAACATTTTTCTCTTTAAAATTTGTTCTCTTTGGCCACTGGCGTCATCATTAATTTATCACATATGCATTTTTAGATTAGTTTAAATTCATGACTCTATATATTCCACATGTGACCATCTGATTACCATTACAAATATATCTATATTTATTGAAAAGGGAAATTGATCATCTATTACTCTATGTATCCATTCCTCATATTTACATGCATATGTTGGTTTTCTCTCCTTTACATTTTTTCAAATGAAAATGCTGACTATATTACCCTAATTATGTGAACCTCTAGTAGGTGATCGTGTTTGTCTGGATATTCATGCGTGTTTGTGCATGTGAGTGTAAGCATGCTGATGAATTTTGAGAGTGATACTTATGAATCGAGTAGTTCATGTTTGCATATGCTTGTGTGTATGAATGATTACTTGGTTCTCACCTTGTATATTCCTGTGGACATATATTAATTGGTTCGACGACCCGTATTGGTATGTGGATCATGTTATCTTACGTAAATTATTACTGTAGGAATCCCTAAAACTTATTGACTTGTAATTTGCAACATTATAATATTTATCCATTAGAGAAACGGGTTCAAATATTTTATGTCATGCCAACTAATCTAGTGATCTTATATTACTTTTTTATTTATATCCATGTTCTTTTAATTATTACTATATGCTATTATTAATCCAGTACAAAGAGATTTCCAGAGTTCAAGTTGCAGGGTGAAATTCAAAGTCTGGCCTTAATTGGTTGTGTCTGGCAATGACCTTGTTGAAGGCATTGTTTTTTCAGCGTGGACTTTCTCTAGGGTGAAAATCTATGATCGATGATCAGGGCGACAATGGCGCTAGTGCATTGTTCCCTTCTTGGAGGCCTCGCTTTTGTAGAGGATGGATTTCTGATGCTGCCTTGGTGGTGTTTGGTCTTGTTGTAGGGCATAGATCACTAAACTGGGACATTCTTTTTTTTCCTGTAATTCTTCTTTCTTTTTTTGGCTGTGCGCATCCGTAATGCCATTAGGGTAATGCGTTGTTGCAGAGACTGGGTGTAATTGGTATCTTGCGATGTTAATATATGCTCTTTTCCAAAAAAAAATGCTATGATTAATCCTAACAGTTAATATATATCATAAATTTATATTATCTTTGTGGTTTGTTCAGTATTGTTTTAATAGTATAATAATAGAAGATCCTAAGGGTGCATGTAAGAAGAACATATATTGTAGAAGGATGGTGATGGATAAGAAGACACCATCATGTGCACTTGCCTACTGTGCGCTATAGCTTTGGGGATGTTGTTACAATGTACGTTTCATATTTGTTATATATTGTGCAAAGTTGAGTTAGTTGGGTGATACCGGTTTCGTGCCATGGAATGGATTGGAATCATAGGCAATGAGCTCGTGCAATCGACATATACATATATGATATATACATACCTGGAGATACCCGAAGTCCATATTCTCTAAGCAGGCGAAAGTGAAGAGAAACATCATAGAGGCTACAGCTATCAAATTCACCCTCGTGGATTTCGTTTATCGCTATATTGATTTGTTGTTCAAAGAGGTGATCAATTCCAAGACGCTGGAGTGTGTCCACTAAGGTCAATTTCTTTATCATTGTGGTATTGAACTTCTTAAACAACATGTGTACATCCTCCTTAAGTTTCTCTTCTTTTACCATCATGCATTCCTTGGATATCTGCATGTAACTCGTATAGATGAGCTTTATGAAAATAAATTGGGAAAATGGAGAAAATGAACATAAAATAGGAGGGTGAAATTAAACATTTGGTCCATGAATTCAAGTCATGCTTAGAAGCCCATAATCATTTATCTATACATTTTAGTCCAATAATATTTTTGTTAGAAATAAGAAACTAGTGCAGCCAGTGTGCAGGGGTGCGAACCGGGGACAGTATCTAATTCCTCAACCCAACTCTAGTTATCAAGTTGAGAATATTGAAATTAAAATAATTGTGAAATATTCAGAACATGACTCTACGGTGGCCACTAAATTCAAGTGTATATTAGGAACATAACTTGATAAGATAAAATGGAAAAAAATGTTACCAGCAATGACAATGGGCTGAATTGAAAGCCCAACATACATTCAACACTCCTTGAGGTCGAATTTGTTTCTTTGTCGTGTGTCACCAATATTAATTTAAAATAATGTGATATGTTAAATACTAGTCTTTTCTATGCCATAATGTTTTTTTTAATCTTAACATTTTGAAGATTTGTTTTAAAACCAAAATAAATTACAAAATATACACAATATGAGTCAACAGGGACATAAAATTCAATTCTAAATTGGAGAAATAACTTGAAAATGAAAAAAATGAAGTTTTGGTACCAATGGTGATAATGGGAAAAATTCAAATGCCAACATACATTCGACACTCGCTACTTAGGATCGAATTTGTCTATTTTCTTTCTTGATCCGTGTCATCAATTTTAATTTAAAATTATGCTTTATGCTAGATACTACTAGTATTACCTGTGTTTTTTAAGATTTCAACCGAAGCCGGGTGCACTGCACCCACCAGAGGCCTCGGTGCGCTAAGACTAATCATAGTGGGAGTAACTTAGCTAGTAACATGCGTGTACATGCAATGCCAAATAAGCAAATTGATGACATAGCATGATAGTTAATAAAGAAATAGAGGAAGATAGTGATTTAGCTAGTTACCATAATATCACACATACCAAGAGCAGATGACTCTACAACCTAATTAAAGTTAGCCGTACGTGTTGTAATTTAAAGGCAGTAATTTAGCTAGTTAACCGTAGGTGTTGTAAAATAAAGTGATCCAAACTCTAGGGCGACGAGGGAAGCTTGATTAGCAGGTCTTGCAGATGCTTGTGTTGATCTGCAGCTTGGAAGTGACAGGGGTGTGTGCCCACTCCACTCATAAAGAGCTCAAATATATATGGGCATTTTATATTTGCATCGTGCGATATGCATTTTTTTTTTAAGAAGCCATAGCATGGCACGGACATTCAACTCAACTGGTGGCAATCAAATCAGCTACTACATGCAAACTGACGACATTAACACAGATTTGGGGCTCTTTTATTTTTCTCTCCCACCCGGACCCGTTGACCCGACGTACGTTTACGCATGCATGCAAAAATTGATGTTCCGCCACTAGTGAATGAGTGTTCTCGAGGGTGTAACGATGCCTTTCAATTGAATAACATGAAACCCCAACTCTTACGATATAAAAAAACAACCTCAAAATTTTCTAGAGATAGAGGGAAGTTTAGACTACGGTACAATAATTGTGCATTTTCACTAAGCAAAATTCTCAAAAGAAAGTTACATATAATATACCTGGAGTGGCTCTGGCTCGTATCGGATGAAGAAGTCATTCCATAACGATGGATGGAAGTCACAGATCCTTTCAGGAGGGGCTGTATTTCTAGATGTCATTTGGTGTCGCCGGGCGTGCTCTCGTAGCTCAAAGGTAGGAGAGGAGGCCCCCATATATACACACTGTGAGCAACAAAGCGAACGGCATATGCGATCGAGTAGAGACTATGCAACACGCCTCTTTAATGTTACTTTATAATTGTATATATGCCTCCGAGGATGCAAATGATATAATAAGATAATCAACATAGTGCTACACATACCAATACAATACGATATGGGACACGTACGGAACTCACATGGGTTAGTTGTCTTATGAAGTACTCCCTCTGTTCGGAATTATAGGTCCTGCGCGCATACCTAGGTTATTAATTTGACTAATAAAACATAGCTTATATATTACAAAAATTATGTCATTAGAAAATATAACTTCTAAAGTTTCTAATGATATAATTTTTATACTATACTATTTATATTTTATTATTCAAATTGGCAACCTAGTTATCCGTGCGGGACTTATAATCCCAAACGGAGGGAGTAGCATCGGGAAGTTAAAACATCAACATCGTACGGAGTATATATTTTTACTTCTGTATGTGCACACTTACTCTATATGCATTCCCACGATACCAACCTAGAATTATTAGGCGTGTCACAATGGACTGTTTCTTAGTGTCCTATCATAGACACTGATATATTCTAAGAAACAGTTAGTACAATGGACTGTTTATTAAGGGTGTATCTAAAGGGTTCATGTATTTAATGATTTGGGGCCCATGCATGCATAGAATTGGACTATAGTACCAATTTTTCTGCCTATGGTTGCGTGCAAGAGGTGTAGCTTAGCTAAGATACAACAACACTCTCTTTCATCATTAACTAAGGTGCCACATAAGCAAATTGCCTAGAATATAGAGCTAAGATACAGCCATTGTGAAATTCCTTAGGGGGCTCGCACCCAGCTTGCGGCTCTTATAATTTTTTTTATATCCTTGTGACATCATGGGTGGCCAATCAGTCGTGTATTGATAACTTTATTTTTTTCGTGCAATCATGGCATTCACCAGTAGAATCTTCAAATATTTCGTCTAACAACTATTAGACAGGACGGTGTGCTGACCGGTAGCAGTAGGTGTAGAACTATAGTATATTGTAGTAGGTGGGAATTTGTTTTCTTTTGTATTCGTCAACATTGGATGCTCGGAAATAATACATGCATTAATAGGACCATGTACTGAATCTACTCCCTCCATTTCGGTTTATTAGAGCATGTCTAGCCGTGTCCCACAAAGGCTTTGGGAGCTTCAAATACTGTCCAGAGCGCCTCGGCCATCTCGATAGATCACCAGTAGAAAAATAGCCTTTAGTATCAGTTCTGGACGGCCTCTAGTCCCGATTGTCCAACCGAGCCAACGAAATCAGGACTAGAGGTTTCGTCCTTTAGTCACGGTTGTCCTACAAACCAGAACTAAAGGCCCTTCACGTGGTCGTGGTAGTGCGCACCAACCGGGATTAAAGGATTCTGTCGCAGTTTGAGGTAATCGGTTGCCGCGGCGGGAGATGACGGTGCTGCAGCGGATTCTGTCGCAGTAGCGTTTTGGGGCGAATTTTGTGCCGTGGTAGGAGGATGTGCTGCAACAAAAGGTGGAGATCAAAGATGGTATCTAAGGTTGGTGTGGGTGGATCTGTAGAGGAGGGAGGTTTGGCGTAGGGGAAGCTGGACTCATCAAAAGTGACGTGCCATGAGATAATATATATGTAATTTCTCTTACGAGCATACATATATATATATATATATATATATATATATATATATATATCCTATTTAATTACATAGAGATCATTAAATTACATGAGCCATTAGCGCCAATAGTGTTCTCCGGTTTCAGATATGAGCTCCATGAGCAAAAATCTCGCCAATTCCTATTAAATTGCTAGTAGGCGGTCCTTTGGTAGGAGCTTGTCCCGCGTATCTTTGACCATTAATGAAGGAGATTAATATGAATATGTATATATATATCATCATAAAAAACTATGAATGAAACTCAGCACAATTGATGGTCATAAAAATATAATTGTGAATATATTGTTTACATACTTGAAATTGTTTTACATCCGTGTGTCGCTCACTGACAGACATGCGTATGAGCTCGTAAATGCAGTATCCACATAAGTTAGTCTCCTGTGGCTGCCTCGAGCACTTTACGAGAATAGAATTCAATCAAATAATAATCAAACATGATAATGGTATTGAAATTAGGATTAAAGTGATGCACGGACCTATCTAGTACTATTTACCGAGATCGGATTAAAACACAACTTCTCTTTCCATTGATTGTCTACCTCCTTGGTGAACCATTTCCAAATCCTGTCGGCAAAGAAAATGAATAAAGAAGTTATTGATTACTTGATATAAAAAAATGAACGAAAGAGGCCGATGTAGTGCGATAATGATTGAAAATACTTCTAGAGCATATCATTCAGGCAGTTGTACTCCTCAGGTTTTTTTTAATGGGTTCATGACAACTATTCTAGCGTCAACTTGAATGATTAGCAGAATCCAGTGAAATTTGCGCACGTTTATATACGTCAGTAACTCATCAATTACACTTAACATCGAGTAAACAAAGGTTAACGTGTACAAGAAAGTAACACTCACCTGAAGTTGTAAGAAAATAGTATACATATTGCGGTCCTTTTTGTAATGTTGGCTCTTTAAAAACATTAGCAAGTTAGCATGTGAGTCCTTGACATAGTTTCGTATCATAAAAAAATTAACGCCATATGGGTCAACGAGAAAAAAGTCAAAAATTGACCGTCTTCTATATTCGAGAATCTTCATTCTGTATAATAGCGTACAAAATAATATAGTGTGGATAATTACAGGAAATGTACGAACTGAGTTAGAGACTTAATTATAAAAATAAATTCATCACTTATAGACAATAGCAACTGGCGAGATATTTGTCGAGGGCGTCTTGATTGTATAACTGAAACAACTCTTCAATTATAATGTATATTGTGTCTTCACGGAAGTAATGCGACATTTTAACTATCACCATGATCATATCTCTCCCTTCCTTTGTGACTTTCATGTACCGGTCATGCAACCTTTGCATTTGTGTTGGTAGATGCGGGACCTGCTCAGGTCCGACCAGAGGCTCCCCATCGACAAATTTCCATGCTATATCAACCTTGGGGATCTTTGTGTCACCTCTCGGTTGAGAAACACTCATACTAGTGTCGCTAGCAAGGTCCTCGTAGTTCTGATCGAGCACCTTGATCGGGCGGGGGGGGGGGGGGGGGGGGGGGGGAGGGTGTCCATTGCATTGCCTTTTATCCGAGCTGGGGATCTTTTTACCGCTTGCATTACTACTACTACTACTACTCTTTCGCGACACTTCTTCATTATATGTATTCACAATACAACAGTCATAGTCTGATGGACTATTTACCACATGTGACGGCGGTTGCTGACGCATCTCCACAAAGTGCTGCTTGACTTTCGGATCTACTTTACCTTTGGCGGGGGTTGTTTTGGTGCTAACTGGAATTTCACGTCGACAGCCACAACCGTGTCGATTTCCGCATCATTCATATCATAAGGTAACTTGGGAGGAGCTTTCTTCGTTGGTGTACCTTTCTTTCGAGTAGTACCAGTCGACGGATCGGTGGTACTCTTCCGCTTTTGCCCGAGTTAGTGGGCGGAGTCGGCTGAGGCGCTGGAGATCAAGATGGAATCGCGCTAGGGTCCCTCTCAGGGAGGGGTGGGGATAGAGGTGGATAGCTACTCAGAGGAGTCGCTGGCCTTGGCGCCGAGTTTGGAAACACGATGTTTTCCTTTTTCCATAGAACGAAACCATGCGTGACTTCTCCCAGTGTCGTCTCCCCTTCACCTGAAGGGATGTCAAGCTCCAGTGACTCAAATCCCTGCATAACTTCATCCACCCTGACATGAGCATAGCCAGCAAGAATCTAACTGCCATGGAAGCGTGCTCTAGGTTTAGAAGGTACAACAAAGCCGAATTCCACCTTCATGGATATGTTCTTCAGTGACTAATGTAGCTCAAAATTTATCCTCTCCGTGATATCATCCACGGGGTTGCGAGCCATAGGTGCACCATCCATCATCAGTGCATCATCAGCCCGGACCCCCGTGGAAGCCAGGCTGCTTTTCCGCTAAGATGGGACGCTACTATCATCATCCTGGATCCCTCTAATTTTGTCCAGGTGCTCCTGTTGCCTCTTTATCATGGCTTCCAATTCTTCGTTTTTTCTTTCTATATTTTGCAACCGGTCTGCCTCCTCCTTCTTTTTTCGATCGGCTTCTACAACTGTAACCCAGTCTTCTACAGAACATTAGGTCCATAGCCTCGTGCTCGTCCTGTGTGTTCAGGATTCCTGAGGGCGCATGTCAGGTCATCGTTCTTTCTCTCGGAATGGAACTTTCCTCTCGATCCTTGGTTATTGCTTTAACAATTTCTATTGTGGGTTCAGCAATTTGTTTCTTTCCAATAATAGCTCATGTTTGCGGGTGCAACGATCCCCATGCCCAAGAAACCAATTTCTTGACCTCTCGGGCCAATCCGCTGTAGATAGAATGATCCCTTTATCAATTAGGGCGGACTCAATTTTTTTTCCCACTTAGGCATGTCACTCTTGTAGCCACACGTCCCCATAACATGGTGATATTTATTTTTCATAGCATTTTCCTTATTTTTTACAACCTTTGCTTACCTTATTCCGATGCCTTGTACTCCACAAATCCATCCCATTGATCACGTACCTTCTCTAGTGGTCTAGTGAATGTTGGAGTCTTTTTCCTTGATATATTTATTGTATAATCTTTTCTTGTGCATCTGGAATTGTGTGGCCATCTTCTTAAGAGCCCAGTCCTTAACTTTCAACTTCATGCACTTTGTGATCTCTTCAGTCGCCAAGACCGGTAGGTTGAAATGTGACAAGAGCTTATCCCAAAGCATATCTTTGGATCTTTAGTCGACAAAACTAACTTCAGCTTCCTTTGCTAGCTTATCCATTATCAAGTGGTGATCGGGATGTTGTCCCTAACAATAACCCCGCAATGATTTACAAATGGAGTTATGTTCGCTCTGGGAGCCAACGGTTCGCCATCTTCAGCGACTTCTTCAATTGTCAGTATCGCATTATCGACCAACTTTTTGGTCGGGCCTCATTGCCTTCTGCTAGCAGATTGGCTCGATCCGGAGGGCTAAAAGAAGAGAAAGATTCGTTAATATATATAAAAATCAATTAATGCATCTAGTGATCACGATTAATTAATATACCTCGCCGGACTTTGTTAAGGGTACAACATTTTCTTCGCCATCATTTCTTGTTTGCCCTTCGTCTATTATTGGTTCTAGCTCCATTCCATCACCGTACTCGTTCAGAAATTGTGAGCCATCATCTTCTCCACCCTCGCTTATAAAGTCAAACAGTATATGTTCAATGTTTCTGTTGTGGTCGTCCATAGCTTAACTAATACAGAAGAAATATAAAACACCGAAAAAGAAGGGAAACAATCAACACATGGCATCAAGCAAGAATGATGATATGACAAGTGAAATGGTACTAAAATGAAACCCTAAGGCATGCTTGTCCTTTTTAAACAGGGTCTGAGGGTTGCAAACCCTAAAACAGGAACACCGGAAAGGAAACTACAACAATTATACACACTAAATGGAATGCCATTGTTAAGGGTAAGGAACAAACACCAAATACAAGATCATCAGTTTAAATGGAGTTGGGATGCTCTAAGTATATGCATATGAGAGGGTTGTTTTAGTGCTCTACTAACGATATCATTATAGTTGTTGCAATGATGCTTGATTTTCATGCTATAATGTAGATCTCATTTCTCTGAACATTTGGTATATTATTCATATTTTTCTGGCTTAAATGAATTAATTATGATTTTCCCAATTTAATATCATTTTAAATCGTTTTTGGGATATTATTAAAATAATTAAACATCGTCACACATTAATAGCTTTAAAAGATTCTACACAATGCATGACTATATAACTATTTTTTCTAAACATTTTGACATATTACACTTATTTTTCTGATTTACATAATAAAATATATTGAATTTATAAGTTTAATACAATATTTAATATATATTTCTGAAGAAAAAAGGCTGACAGAGGGGGCATGTGCCACCCTAGCGGTGATGTCAGCATGACACCATCCCGACCACCCCCATCCTCCTAGCTCCTGCAGACGATGGCGGTGAGCGGCGCCGGCGCCATCTCCTCCTCTTGCGATGCAGGCGCCCTGCTCCTCCTCTTACAGCGGCGGCCTCTCCTGTGCCTCTTGCGGCGGCTGCGAGCGGTGGCTGGGAGGGGATTGAGGGGGCTCACAGTGCGGCGCCACACAGCGGTGACGACTTTGCGGACGATGATGGCGGTGTGGCCTCCTCCTTGCGACGACAACGATGGCGACGCCCTCCTCCTCCTCCTGTAGGTCGATGGATCGATTTGCTAAGTCTCGGTTGCTAGCTGCAACCGGGGATGGGATCGGTCGTTTATATACCCCCACCCCTTAGTCCTAGTTGCAGCTATGAACCGGGACTAAATGTCCTTTAGTTCCCATTGATGGATACAACCGCACCAATCGTGAATAAAATATTTTTGGAAAGGCCACTGGAATTCGCGTGCGAGGCCCACTTTAGTCCCCGTTCGCGTTGCCAACCGAGACTAAACAGTCTTTTGGAATATGTTTTTTTAGAAAATATGTAAATATTATAAAATCAATTTCTATTATTCTATAATTCAGAAAATTATGTATTATATATCAAAATTTTCAGAAAAAAGAATATCTATAATTTAAATTTATTATAATACTCTATTACACAACTTAAATGAAATTATTTATTTGTTTAACAAATATTCTATTAAGTATAAATCTTGGAAAAAACATATTTTATTATTTAAAAATCAAAAAATACATATAATATACCAAAATGATCACAAAAATATAATCTACCCATTAAAAACATAATATTTCACATTTAAAGTAAAATAAAATGTGGAGATTTGATAAACCTTATTTAAAACTTTTCCTTTTTTAAAAATGATATAAAATTTGAACAAATTCATAACTAATTCATTTTAAGTTAGAAAAGTATGTATAATATCAAAATGTATAAAAAAATGAAATCTAAATTTTTTTGTGTCAAACTCATGCATTGTTAAAAAAATTTAATGCAAGTATATTTAGAAGAACAAAATGACCCCTCACAGGTGAATCTAGAGTTTTCCTAGAATTAGGGTTTATACCCCTCGAACCCTGTTTAATATCTCAAGCCAATGATATGGATAGAATTAGGTTTTATACCCCTCTAACCCTATTTAATATTTCAAGCGAATGTTATGGGCAGAATTAGGGTTTATACTATACCCTTTTTTCCTTTTCGTCACACTATAGTTATATAAAAGGTTTAATAAATTCTTACACATCACCAACATCCCCATCTAGTGTTGGGGTATAAAAAAATTTCTTCGTATGTCCCTTGCTTATGATTGCACCGTATCCATGGATCATATTCATTATTTAACAAGATGATTGGGTCAGTGTTCACTATGAAGGGCGGAATTTTATCAAACTTATTATAATCTTCTGACATGTCTGTCTTGTCCTTCACTCCCACGATCTTTCTTTTCCTTGAAATAACTATGGCGCTTTGGCTCATCGTATGATGTATTCATTCGCTTATATTTTCTTTTTTGTTTGGTATACGTCAATTGAAGAGAGGACACATAGGACTTTCTAATATGGCAGCTCCCAAAATATAGATTTCTTCTTCCACATGGGTGCATGTCCGGTAGCGACATCGTTCGAAACTGATTGACTGCCGAGACCCTTTCCAAAGATTACTTCTATGTCCTTGACCATACCAAATATATCATCACTAGAAGGGAGTTTAGGCTTCTTCCGGTGATTTGTCTCACCTTTGAAATGCTTGCCTTTCTTTTTTACGGGATGATTGGTCGGAAGAAATCGTCGATTCCCCAGATACACAACCTTCTTGCATTTTTGCAAATATGTACCTTCAATCTTATCTAAACAGTGCGTGCATGCCTTATATCCCTTGTTTGTCTGTCCTAAAAGATTACTAAGAGTAGGACAATCATTGATGGTTACAAAAAGCAACCCTCGTAGGTCAAATGACTCCTGTTAGTTCTCATCCCACACATATACACCTGTTTTTCCCCACAGCTGTAAGAGTTCTTCAACTAATGGCCTTAGGTACACATCAATGTCATTGCCTGGTTGCTTCAGGCCTTGGATGAGCACTGACATCATAATAAACTTACGCTTCATGCACAACCAAGGAGAAAGGTTGTAGATACATAGAGTCACATGCCAGGTGCTGTGACTGCAACTCTGCTCCCCAAAAGGATTCATGCCATCCGTACTTAGACCAAACCATAAGTTCCTTGCGTCACCTGCAAAGTCCAGAAAGTCTCTCTCGATTTTTCTTCACTGCGATCCATCAGCAGGGTGTCCCAACTTCCCGTATTTCTTACGGTATTTTTTGTGCCATCACAACAACCTGGCATGCTCTTTATTTCTGAACATGTGTTTCAACTTTGGTATTATCACCTCAACATCACCAGGGTCATCTTGTCTGATCTTATACCGCAATGCATTGCATACTGAGCATTTATTTAAATTCTCATACTCATTACCGCGGTAAAGGATGTAGTCATTAATGCATGAATGTATCTTCTACACATCTAATCCTAGAGGGCAGAGAATCTTCTTTACTTCGTACATACTCTCGGGAAATTCGTTATGCTTTGGAAACTTCGGCTTCATTATTTTCAGCATCTTTTCAAATGTGGAGTCAGTTAGACCACACTCTGCCTTCGATCGCAGCAATTCCAGTGTGGTACCGAGCTTTGTGCTGCCATCTTCGCAATTTTGGTATAACAATTTCTTGTGATCTTCTAACATGCCCTCCAACTTCAACTTCTCCTTTCTATTTCACAGTCTCGCTTTGCATCAGAAATGATCCTACCAAGTTCATCAGTGGGCTCATCTGATGCCCGTTTTTCACCTCCTTCCTCTTCATTGTCTTCCATTACAATATCACCGTATTCAGGAAACATATGATGATAGTTGTTATCATCATCCTCTTCTTCTTCATAGTCTTCCATCCTAACCCCTCTTTCCCCGTGCTTGGTCCAACAATTATAGCTGGGCATGAAACCTTTCATAACCAGGTGGCCGCGAATGATTTTCGAGGAAGAGTACTCTTTGTTGTTCCGACATTGAACACATGAACAACACATAAAACCATTCTTTTTGTTTGCCGTAGCCACATCGATAAATTTATCCACGCCTTTAATGTACCCGGGTTCACGCCGGTCACCGTACATTCATTCCCGACCGTTCATGTGCATCATATAATTAAGTTTATCAAAAACCATTACAGGACATCATAAATAGTGAAATGACCAATTCACATCGACACATGCATTGTATCAATGACAGATGAAAATATAAGATTGCTAACCTCGATCGAGGAGGAAAGAAAGAGGAGAAAACTCAAGTGCGTCTCGGGCACCTCCTATATTTTTTTTTTGTGAGAAATTGAACGGGATCATTCACTCAAACATTTTATCAAACACCTCGCATGCATAGAAAAAAAAATAAACTAGCACACCTCTGACACCTTCCACCAAGAAAAACAGAGTGAAGGTAGAGGACTGGGACGTCGTATTTATAGAGGGCTCGCTCATACGTTCCGGTTTGTAACACAAACTGAGACTAAAGGATAGTGACAGGCCACATGTCTGGTGTGCATAGTTACAAACCGGGACGCATGCTTCCTCACCAACCGGGACGGATGCCTCCGGTCTCCGTGAGGCAAGCCGGCCCGTTCGAATCGGAACGCATGCTATCTGTGGCGGAACCGGGACTAATGTGGTTGACGCGCGCGAACGAACGGATGGTCTGTTTTCTACTAGTGTCGCCTTTTCTGGTTCTTCTTGCGGTCGAGTCATTATAGAGACTTCAATAGCTGGCAACCGAGCACGGTCTTCTCTCCCCTATGAAGAAGTGATGTACCCAGCTCCATGCAAGTTTATACGCAGATGACGCGGCCCTGTTCCTATTCGGGCCTTCCATTGAAAATTTTGGTGATTCAGTTGGAATGCTCCCATGCTCATATTTGGGCCTGCCATTGAGCACCAGAAAACCCCCGACATATTTGCCGCTCCTGGACAGAGCGGCAGCTGCCAGGATTTCACCATGGAGAGCATATCTTTTCAAACCTTTCCCTGGCAAATTTTGTTCTCGCTTCCATTTCGACTTATTTCCTCACATGCTTTGCACTCGACAAGTAGGCAGTCAAGAAACTTAAGAAGCTTTACCAAAGGAAGCTCATGGCGGAAAAGGTCTCGTGAACTGGCGGTGAGTGTTTGCACCCAAAGCTGTTAGGGGCTAGGAATATAAGACATCGCCATGTTCATGCGCGCTCTAAGGTTGCATTGGATAGGTTTGAATGGGACGAGGTGGGCAGATCGTGGAAACTGGAAAGGGACCAAGGTACCTTGTGATGCAACTGACAGAGAACTATTTTCCTGCTGCACTTCCAGCAGCCTTGGCAATTGCTAAGAGATGGTTCGCACTTCGCCACTGAGCAGCAGCTTGACCGAGTTATCATGTTGTGGAATACTAAGATGCAAGGGGTTGTCGTCTTATCTGATGGAACAACTGTGTAACCCTAAACGATCAAAAGAGTTGAGGAAGAAGGAGGCCTGCTTTGCTGCATAATGTTTCCGTAAACAAAAAATGCCCAAGTCAACGAATGGAGGCCCAAGTTCGAGTCCATAGCAGCGTAACACTTCGTCGAGGACCGTTTCGTCTTGTCTCCTTCAACCGTGTATACGTGAGTGGAGTCCTGACGACCTCTAATGGCACCTCACTCCTCAACGGCTCAACATGACCCTAAGGGGCGAAGCCAGTATAATGAAGTATCGGGTTCATCTAGTATTTCCTCCATCCCAAAATATATGTATTAAATTTGTCAAAATTTAAATGAATTTAAACACTATTTAGTATATAGATTTATCCAAAATTTGAAAAACCTAAGACATTTATTCATAAACGGAGGGAGTATACAAAACTATGGAGTCAAACTAGATGCTTGGATCCATTGGACAAAACTATGGAGTGAAACTCCACGAGTGCAGTTTGTGGCAAACAACAGAACATACCACTATGGCTACTTCCTTGCCGATGGCATCTACCCAAGGTGGAGGACATTTGTGAAGTCGGTCAAGGATCCCGAAGACAAGTGTGAAGTGGATTTCCATAATGCACAAGCAGCGGCAAGGAAAGATGTGGAGAGAGCATTCGGGATATTGCAAGCTCAATTTGCTATTGTGCGTAGACCGGCTCAGTTTTGGGATCAAGAGATACTTTGGTACATCATGATGGCTTGTGTGATCATGCATAACATGATCATAGAGGATGAGCGTGGTGAGGAAGACCTCGACTACAACTATGAGCATGTGGGACAACCCGTCCGAATTCGAAGGAGGGAAGATAGGCTAGCCCGGTTCCTTGCCTCCTACCATGCCATTCGAACAAATGAGGTGCATGATACTCTCCAAAAGAATGTCATGGCGGAGTGGTGGGTTTGGAATGGAGGAAAGTGATGTTCTCCATTGTTTGTTGTATGTTCTTTGAGATACATTTGTTGTATGTGGTGATGGTGCATCAGTACTTTGAACTATTCATTTGTGTTAATGTTGTATGAATATTTAAACTATTTATTCTTGATTTATCGTGTGTGTTTGATCTTTGTTTGATCATTTGCATTGCATTTTGTTGTTTGCTGGGCGCGCGCGCTGTATTTTACAGCGCCTGTCTTTGCGCTTATTTTTTGCGCGGGCGCTAAAACGTGTTTTTACAGCGTCTGTCTTTTGGCGAACCAAGTTGCGCGCGGCAAACATGATACAGCGCGCGGCAAAGCTGTTTTACAGCGCCAAAGTTTAGCGCCGCTGCTGGAGATGCTCCAATGGCACCTCACTCCTCAACGGCTCAACATGACCCTAAGGGGCGAAGCCAGTATAATCAAGTATCGGGTTCATCTAGTATTTCCTCCATCACAAAATATATGTCTTAAATTTGTCAAAATTTAAATAAATTTAAACACTATTTAGTATATAGATTTATTCAAAATTTGAAAAACCTAAGACATCTATTCATAAAAGGAGGGAGTATACAAAACTATGGAGTCAAACGAAATGCTTGGATCCATTGGATTCATTTGAACCCAACATGCTGGCTCCGACAAACGCCAACAGCACAAAATTTCGGTCAACTCGCCTAGCTAGCTAGTCACGTATCGACAGCACTTAGCCATATATAATATCCTTCATACGATGTCGAAAGCACACCCACGTTAGACGGCCCGTCATTATCCTTCATACGATGCCGATGATCGAGACGGCTGCTCACTGGAGCAGTTTCCGGTTTAAACCTCCGGGCAACATCGACGGCGACCAGTCCAACCATACCCCACACGGCCTCGGTACCGTCGCCGGCGTGACGTACGTTTTTAACCCCCGATATACGCACGTTGCCATGGCCGGCCCCTCCCAATCGCCGTCTCGACGCCGCCTTGCCCACCTCACGCGCCACCTCCTCGCCCCCTCCTCCTCTTCCGGCGAGCTCTCCGCCTCGCTGGGCGCCCCTGCCGCTTCTGCCGCCGCCGCCGTGCTGGTCTGCATCTTCGAGGATCCTCGCGGCGACCTCCGCGTCCTTCTCACCAAGCGCGCCTCCTCCCTCAACTCCCACTCAGGTAGAGTAGACTAGACAACCCGTTTCTTGGGATCATCCATGTCGCTCACTGGAGTGATTTTTTATTTCTTAACAAAAATTCTAGGGGACGTGTCGTTGCCCGGCGGGAAGGTGGAGGAGGGGGACGCGGATGTGAAGTCCACGGCTCTACGGGAGGCACGCGAGGAGATTGGGCTGGACCCAGCTCTCGTATCTGTTGTGACAGTTCTTGAGCCCGTCTTGTCCAAGGTAAATGAGTAGTCATCACAAAAGGCGCATGTTGTACAAATTATAGTGCATATAATCGATTCATGAGAACAGTATATGCATGCATGTGCGACGTTGTACTTGGAGTCACTTGTTTTAGTTCTTAACCATCTCAAATTTGTAGCATAGTTTTGTGTTTCTGGTATTAACATTCCAGTATAAATGTGTTAAAAAGCATAATCAATTTGATAATTCAAGGGTGTGAGCCCACCTAAGTCCATCTAAACAACTTATAGTTGCCCAATATTAGTATGACTTATGACATGACATAACATGCGCAATACTACTGCTTGTTCACTTCAGTTAAACCAATTAGTTTGTACGCTTTTTTTTTTGAAACAAATTATTAGTTAGTATGTTCACTAGCTGGAGAAGTTGCCTGTTATCATAATTTCATAACCATGACTTCCCTTGGGAATCTTTTAAGTATATATATAGCAGTTGGTCTAATAATGCTTAACTTCACCTTTTAGAATCTCTAAACGAGGGAAATTTCGAAACCAAATTGCATTGCACAATAGGACATGCTTTAATTTGCACTCTTCCAATAGAACTGCAAGTTGGCCATGGCTCATGCTTTAGTCTTTGTTTGCAGAATGGCCTTAACGTTGCTCCTGTAATTGGTATTCTTTCGGATAGAGCTTTATTCAATCCTGTCTTGAATAAAGATGAAGTGGAAGACATCTTTGACGCCCCTCTAGAGATGTTCCTAAAGGTACTGCTGAGATTTCTAGACTTACCTATCATTGTGATTCTTCAATCAGCTTAATTCATGTCAATAAGGCCGGACATGTGCATTGGTGAATTCCCACTTTTTTTCGAAATCTCCAGGATGATAATCGGACAACCCCAAGAAAGGATTGTGATGGGCATGACTATTCAACTCCAGTTTTTTGACTACAAGGCAGAGGGCAAAAAATATGTCATCTGGGGCCTAACTGCACACATTTTGACCCGTGCAGCCGCAGTTGTTCTGCAGAGGCAACCGTCATTCACTGAACTTCCGAGACCCAAAAGTGCTCCTGTAACCAGCAAGCTCTAATGAACTGAAACCATCATTCTAGAACTAGTAGAAGTGGGTATCAGATGTCTTACACTAAATTTTTCGTATCATTCTGTAGAGATGTAAAATATGTTTCCAGTATAGGCTAGGTATAGCAGAAAAAATAATATCCTGGGACATTTGGTGATCCATTGTTTATGTTGAGAGTCGGACAATTAGCGCTTGTGTTATGTTAAAGAGCGAACTTTGTGGCCATTTATTTTCAGCCAGAGCATTAAGACAATTGTAAATATGAAGCAGATTATATAGTTATACTCCTTCATTTGAACACTTGAACATTTTCCTTTCGTACAGTGCCCTACGGTGACTTGAGGAAGATATTTTATCAAAAATTGGAATGTTTGTGCTCTCTGTTTTTCTGTTTGAAACGTGGCAAAAAGGTTTTTCTCTTTCATTGTCATCGATTTAAGAAAGAAAGAAAAACATAGCTTCAGTACAAGGCCTAGGCCAGAAAAAACTACAACAAACTAGCCAACTCAATAAGACACGAGGGCTAACTCAGCAACAAGAAAGACTATTCTCCCGGAATAAAATTCACCAAACACTTGGCGTTTGCAATGATCCAAAACTTTGTCTCCTGCTTGATATTGAAAATGATGTGCGAGAGCATTTGTGAGGTGTGCCGAAAGACTCGAGTATTACTCTCGTTCCAAATCTTCCAATGACAAATGGGGCTTCTAGGCATGCCATTGAATTGGGTCAATGGAGATGTCAAAGAAAAGGGGTGAGAGACGGTCTCCCTGTCAAAGGCCACGACCATGACAAATGTGGCTTCTAGGGATGCCATTAAGAAGGATCCTAGATGATGCAAAGATCAATATCTAGTACAACCGGAGAAAAACTCAGCTACAACGCACATGCAATTTTTTTAACTAGACTAGCACAGAACTTAGTGAGCTCTAAGTTTTTGGAAGATATCACTTACACCCAGCCTCTACAACAACGCAATGCCCTTGGCATTATGAATGCACACAGCCTAGGAAAAAAGAAGAATAATTACAAAAAAAGTCCTGCTACAAAACCAGAAGTCTAGGCAGATGTGCCCATGCATGGGAGCGTGTGTGGTGGCTATGGTTTCGCCCCGGTAACCGCCCAAGGGGAGCGGCACGGGAGCGGCTTGGATAGCTCTAACCGGTTTAATGCTTAGATAACGATTCCGCTTACGATTTGCACTGATCTATTCATAGTCATCAACAACAATACAAGGAGCTTTAAAAGTAATAAAAATTTCAAAAAAAGTCTTTGAACAACCTAGCGACGACTACAAGCACTCGAACGAGCCAACCACGTGCCACCGTCCTCGCCCTCCCACTAGAGCCTAGCAAAGCTTGTCGTAGCAGAGTTTCTTGTAGTAGATACACGGAAAGTCGTCATGCTGATGAAGAGAAGCGTAGATCAGAAGAAATACTTTCCAAATCCGATGAGATCTGCCAGAGACACACCTCCACATGCCCTCCAGCGACGCTTGAGGCACGCTCGGAAGGGAGGCTAGACATGGAAGAATTTATTCCATCTTCAAGGAGTCGCATCCGCCATGCCTTCCTGAGTAGAACAGAGACCCTAAACGGATTCGTGAAAACATAAAAAAATAGAGCTCTTCCATCGACAAGGATCGGCATCTACTGCACCTCCATGGCCCTAAGGCCCCAAGAGGCGAGGCGGATCGGTGGCGGAGGCCACGGGAGGCGAGAAATCCCTAGCCGCGAGTGAGTCTCTCCTTACATAGAAAAAAATAGCGCGCTATTTCGGCGCTAATAGCGCGCTATAGTATATCTGGAGAGGTCATGCTAAATTTTAGCATTTTTGTTCGCTATCTCGCTATTTGCGAAATAGCATGCTATATCGCACTAAAACGTCCTAGCGTTAGGAAAAAATAGCGCGCTATTTTTTATAGCCTGTTGAAATGTTGATGTTATGCTTCTAGACATCAACGATACGTTATTACCTTGTGGGGTATTGCTATAGGATTCTGTAAGATTGGAAAACTATTTTTGTATATGGTTATATATGTATAATTATAACAATTTTTGGAATATATCTTTTATTCTTGCATAAATCTTTTATTTTTTGCTATATTTTGTATTATTTTTAAAACACTATTTTAAAACATAGCACATTATAGCGTGTACAGCGTTTGAAGGAGGCCGACGCTATTTCTTTTAGCGAGCTATTTTTTTCCTTGTTCCTTAGTGAGGTGTAAGTTAATGCCATCTACTAGATGAGAATTAGCAGTCTCATTATTACTTTATTATGACGGTGTATATGAAAGAGATAGCTTTTTGTACGTGTCTTAAACAAGTGGTAACTTTTGCTTGAGGTTGGTGGTAGCATGCAGCACCATGGCCTCAATGGTGAACCCGGTCCCAAATCCCATCATCACTCCCCCAAACACCCTCCTCTCCGTCATCCTCCTCCATCCGCCGGCGCTGCTCATCGAGCACGAAAATCACCGTGGCGCCAAGCATGTTCCCGTATTCTCTCATCACGGTCCGACTTGCTGCCAACTTCCCTGGGTCCAACCGTAGAGCCGCGTCGATGTGGTCCACGATTGCACGGCTTCCAGGGTGCACTGCCCAGAAGAGGTCGTTCCATCCGACGCCGCCAAGTCCGAGCTGCTCGAGTAGAGCCGACAGGCACTGTTCGACGTTCCGTGCCGCTATCGGCACGAGGTCCCGGATCGAGATGTGGCCGTCGAGGCCGGCTTCCGTGAGCCGCATGGCGATCGCATGCTCCGTCCCCGGAACCAGGGTCTGCGAGGCGGACACCATCTCGAAGAGCGGCCGCTCCGTGGGGTACTGCTCCACTGTGTCGGCGCCGACGATGACCGCGCCCGCGCCGTCACCGAACGTCGCCTGGCTGATGAGGGACTGCGGGTAGTTATGCTCGGGCCCTCGGAAGGCAACGAGGGTGAGCTCCACGCACACCACCAGGACGCGCGCGCCACGGTTGTTCTCGGCCAGGTCCTTGGCGAGGCGCAGCGAGCCGGCGCCGGCGGCGCACCCGTTGAGGTGGAGCGTCGTGCGGGCAACGGTGGGGCGGAGGCCAAGGAGGGATGCCAGGCGAGTGTCGGCGCCCGGGGCGCGCGCGCACGAGTTGGTGCTGAGGACCAGGTGGGTGATGTCGGTGGCTGGACGGCCCCACCTGGCTATGGCCTTGGCGGCGGCTGCCGCGGCGAGCTCCGGAGCGGCGGCGGCCACGATCTCCGGACGGTCGTCGAGGGACGGACGCCCGGCGTCGAGGAAATGAGGGTGCGCGTCCAGCAGCTCCGGCGTGCAAACGGCGGATCTTCACAGGGCGCTGAATCACGACTTGTTGCTTGTCAAATGAATAAGGAGGGAAAATGAGAGTGTTGTGCTCTCTTCGATTCATATTAATGGACTCAATTTTGTCTAAATTCATAAGTATCTTGGTATTAAGTAATTATCAATGCCTATATTCACTGGGAGGGTGTGGAGGCTAGAGGCTAGTTATCTCCAAACATACTGAATAAATTAAATGTTAACCAGCCTTGTTGAAGAAATAAAGAAGGAAAAGAAAATACATGGCTGGCAAGAACGAACGAGGAAATACCTAGTCAATATGAAGGCAGTGCCACTATAATAAGTGCAGTACAAGTGACAAGTACAATTGAGACGGATGACTTGTCTCAAAAAAAAAAGTGAGACGGATGACAGGGAGAAGGCTTGATACGTATTTATTGGGGAGGGAGCAGAGCAGAGCTTCTCATTTTGTCTCGTGAGATACATCCCACAGGGAACTTGTTTTAGAAGCAGGAAGTATATTCTACCATGCACGTTATATCAAGTGCAATGTTTTAGTTTGTATCATTGCAATTCAATTTGACTAGAAATGATGAAACTTAATTAAACTCGAGGGAAACATGAATCCTAAAGCAATACATCATCAACGATAAAGACATGCACACTAAAAAAACAAGCATATGTTCCGGAGTGACTCAAGCCAACCACTAGATGACAGCTACCTACGGCCTACCTCTCTGCCCCTAAGTATATGTTTGTATTCGTCTGGTAGCAGTCCCGCTTGTATTTCTTTTGTGGTATCCACTCTCTTCTATGATTCTGCAATCCTATCTTAACAAGTGTGTGACTCTCTCTCCTATGATTCTACAACTCTATCTTAACAAAGCATATATAAATAAAAAACATCAAATTAAGGAAGTATTTTAAGTTCATTGGAAATATTGTATTGCACAGATCATAAGATTTATGTATTTGCAATACATTGGCTTCATTTTCATTGCCTGTTATCATAATTTCATAACCATTAGTAAAGAACTTCTCCTATGATTCTACATATGCCTGTTTTCTGCTGTTTCTGGTTTCAGAAAAGTTAGTAAAGAAATATTCTCGAAATTGGATGGGACAAACATCAAAGTCAATTACTTTCTGTGGGGAACAAGAAATCCAGAGGGGATCCAGAGGGGCCAGCCAGGGGGGCAGACCCACCCTAGGCACGACCATAGGTGGGCCCACGCCTGGCTAGGGTTTGGCCACCCTGGCCGCCGCCTCGGCCTCCCCCTTCGCCTATAAGAAGCCCTCGATGCAGAAACCCTGAGTAACCGATCCAATATCCACGAAACTGTCTGTAGCCGCCGCCACAATCGTCCCTAGATCGAGGGGATCTGAAGTTCTTCCCGGCACCCTGCCGGAGGGGAGATCATCCCGGAGGCCTTCTCTCCGGTATGATGCGTGAGTAGTTCCACCTTGGACTATGGGTCCATATAGTAGCTAGATGGTTGTATCTCCTCCTTTGTGCTTTCATGTATAGATCTTGTGAGATCCGTTCATGATCAAGATCTAATCTATTTGTAATCATGCATGTTGTGTTTGCGGGGATCCGATGGATATTGAAATTATTATGTTGGTTTGATTAATGGTTTTGTCTTTATGATTCTATCATGTCTATGTTGTTTGTGATCTTGCATGCTCTCCGTTGTTAGTATCTATCTTGGCCAAGTAGTTGCTTGTGACTCCAAGAGGGGGTATTTATGCTCGATAGTGGGTTCATGCCTCTAGTTTCCAAGGGAAGTGACAATAATCTCTTTGGTTGTAGATGTGCTGTTGCTACTAGGTAGAAAACAATGGTCTCTTGTTCATGGAACATGTGGACTGTTTACCTTACACACTTTTCTTAAAGCAGTTGTCTGTTGCTTGCAACTTAATACCGGAGGGGGTTCGGATGATAACCTGAAGGTGAACTTCTAGTCATAGATGCAGTTGGATGGCGGTCTATGTATCTTGTTGTATTGCCCAATCGAATCTCATAGGATCTTTTTGACTAGTAATTGCATTGTTATGCCTTGCTTAGTTCGTGTCAATTCCCTGCTGTAATTTGTTTACCCTTCATGCCATGTTGTTTATCTAAGGAGAGCACCTCTAGTGAACTATGGACCCCGGTCCAATCTTTACCATCAATACATCCTCCACTATTACTTGTTTACTTGCTGCAAACCATTACCTTCCACACCATAAGATTTAATCCTTTGTTACAGCAAACCGGTGAGCTTGACAACCTCACTGATTCGTTGAGACAAAGTCTTGAGTTTGTGTTGTGCGGGTTTCCACGTTGCTTGCAACAACTATGAGACGTTTCCTTCCTCCTTCTGGTTCGATAACCTCGGTCTCTACTGAGGGAAGGCTTGCTGCTGTGCTGCTTCACACCCTGCTCTTAGGGTTTCCAACGAAGCGCTCCTACATTAACTTAGGCGCCACCCGCCATGCAAATATCCCTAGAACCCAAAACAGTGGGCAATAGCTCACGATAACGGCCATATAACACGAAAACTACGAGTTTTTTTGGTCATCGCTCTCAAACATGTATCGGTCCTATGGTCAATGTAAATTCCCCTTCAGCCCCAAAACTGTGGGCAATAGCTAATGTAAACGGCCATAAAACACGAAAACAGCAAGCTTTTGTCATAACTCGCAAAACATGGTCATTGTAAATAGCACTGGAACCCTAAAACTATGGGAAATAGCTCATGAAAACGACCATCAAACACGAAAACGAAGAGTTTTTTGTCATATCTCTCAAACATATATCGGGTCTTACCGTCCACCCAGATCGTCCTGGAACCCCCAAACCGTGGGCAATAGCACATGAAAATGGCCAAAAACACGAAAACGACGAGTTTGTGTAATAACTCTAAAACATGTATCTGGAGTTATGGTTGTTATAAATAGCCCTGTAACATAAAAACTTTGGGCAATAGCTCATGAAAACGGCCATAAAATGTGAAAATGACCACTTTTTGGTCATATCTCTCAAACATGTATCTGGTCTTACTGGCCACGAAAATCGCCTTGGAACCTCAAAACCGTGGGCAATTTCTCATAAAAATGGCCATAAAACATGAAAACGATGAGTTTTTGGTCATAACTCTCAAACATGTATCAGGTCTTAAGATCGTTGTAAATTGTCTTGAACCCCAAAACTGTGGGCAACAGCTCATGAAAACGGCTGTAGAACACAAAAACGATGAGTTTTTGGTAATATCTCCCAAACATATATTGGGTCTTACGGGCCATGAAAATCGCCTTGGAATGGAAAAATGTGGGCAATTGCTCACGAAAATGGCCATAAAACCCGAGAACGACGAGTGTTCGGTCATAAATCGCAAGATATGTGTCGGGTCTTACGGTCATGTTAAATAGCCCTAGAAACCAAAAACTGTGGGCAATAGCTAATCAAAATGGCATAAAACATGAAAACCATGAGTGTTCGTCATAACTCGCAAGTACTGTATCGGGTCTTATGGTCGTTATAAATATCCGTGGAACCTAGTCAATAGCTATTGAAAATGATCATAAACCAAAAAAATGACAAGTTTGTTTCATAACTCTAAACTATGGGCAATAGCTCATCAAAACGGCCATAAAATGCGAAAACGACCACTTTTTGGTCATATCTCTCAAACATGTATCTGGTCTTACGGGCCACAAAAATCTCCTTAAAACCACAAAACTGTGGGCAATATCTCATAAAAACATGCATAAAACATGAAAATGACTAGTTTTTTTTTGTCATAACTCTCAAACATATATCGTCTCCTACAGTCATTGTAAATTGCCATAGAATTCAAAAACCATGGGCAATAGCTCATGAAAACGGCCTTATAACCTTAAAACAACGAGTTTGTTGTCATATATCTCAAATATATACCGAGTCTTATGGGCCATGCAAATCTCCCCGGAACACCAAAACTATGGGCAATAGCTCATGAAAACGGTCATAAAATGCGAAAATAACGAGTGTTTTGTCATAACTTGCAAAACATGTATCGGGTCTTGCAATCATTGTAAATATTCCTAGAACCCCAAAACTGTGAGCAATATCTCATGAAAACGGCAATAAAACACGAGAACGAAAAGTTTTTGTCATAACTCTCGAACATCTATCAGGAGTGATGGTCGTTGTAAATTTTCCTCGAATCCCAAAACTGTGGGCAAAATCTCATAAAAACGACCATAAAACACGAAAACAACGAGTTTTTGTCATAACTCGCAAAACATGGTCATTGTAAATAGCCCTAGAACACAAAAAATGTGGGCAATAGCTCATGAAAACAACCATCAAACACGAAAACGATGAGTTTTTGGTCATATCTCTCAAACATATATCGGGTCTTACGGTCCACTCATATCGCCCTGGAACCCCCAAACCGAGGGCAATAGCACATTAAAATGGACATAAAATGGGTAAACGACGAGTTATTGTAATAACTCTATACATGTATCGGGAGTTACAGTTGTTGTAAATAGCCCTGGAATCTCAAAACTATGGGCAATAGCAAATCAAAACGGCCATAAAATGTGAACACGACCACTTTTTGGTCATACCTATCAAACATGTATCTGGCCTTACGGGCCACAAAAATCTCCTTGGAACCACAAAACAGTGGGCAAGATCTCATAAAAACTTTCATAAAACATGAAAATGACTAGTTTTTTTGTCATAACTCTCAAACATATATCGTCTCCTACAGTCATTGTAAATTGCCCTAGAACTCAAAAACCGCGGGCAATAGGTCATGAAAACGTCCTTATAACACGAAAGTAACGAGTTTGTTGTCATATCTCTCAAATATACACCGAGTTTTGTGGGCCGTGCAAATTGCCCTGGAACACCAAAACTACTGGCAATAACTCATGAAAACGGTCATAAAATGCGAAAATAACGAGTGTTTTGTCATAACTTGCAAAACATGTATCGGGTCTTGCAATCATTCTAAATATTCCTAGAACCCCAAAACTGTGAGCAATATCTCATGAAAACGGCCATAAAACACGTGAACGACAAGTTTTTGTCATAACTCTCAAACATCTATCAGGAGTTATGGTCGTTGTAAATTGCCCGAGAAGACCCAAACTGTGGGCAAAAGCTCATAAAAACCACCATAAAACATGAAAACAACGATTTTTTGTCATAACTCGCAAACATGTTTCTGGTCTTACGGGCCACGAAAATCGCCTTGGAACCCCAAAAACGCGGGCAAAAGCTCATAAAAACGGCGAAACACGAAAACGACGACTTTTTGGTCATACCTCTCAAACATGAATCGGGTCTTATAGTCGTTTTAAGTTTTCCTCGAATCCCAAAACTGTGGGAAATAGCTCATGAAAATAGGCATAAAACGCAAAAATGGTCACTTTTTGGTCATATCTCTCAGAAATGGATCTGGTCTTACGGTCATTGTAAATTATCCTCGAAACCCAAAACTGTGGTCAATGGCTCATGGCAACAGCCATCAAACATGAAAATGACCACTTTTTTGGTCATATCTATCAAACATGTATTAGGTCTTATGGTCGTTGTAAATTGTTCTTGAACCCCAAAACTGTGGGCAATAGCTCATGAAAACGGCCATAAAATGTGAAAATGACCACTTTTTGGTCATATCTCTCAAACATGTATGTGGTCTTACGGGTCACGAGAATCGCCTTGGACCTCAAAACTATGGGCAATTTCTCATAAAAATGGCCATAAAACATAAAAACGATGAGTTTTTGGTCATAACTCTCAAACATGTATCATGTCTTAAGATTGTTGTAAATAGTCTCGAACACCAAAACTATGGGCAATAGCTCATGAAAATGGCCGTAAAACACGAAAACGATGATTTTTTTGTCATATCTCCCAAACATATATTGGGTCTTACGGGCCACGAAAATCTCCTTGGAAGGTAAAAAATGTGGGCAATTGCTCATGAAAACGACCATAAAACCTGCGAACGACAAGTGTATGGTCATTAATCACAAGAGATGTGTCGGGTATTAGGGTCATTGTAAATAGCCCTAGAAACCCAAAACTGTGGGCAATAGCTCATGAGAACGACATAAAACGCGAATACCACGAGTATTGGTCATAACTCGTAAGTACTATACTGGGTCTTATGGTCGTTATAAATATCCATGGAACCTAGTCAATAGCTAATGAAAATCATCATAAAACGCAAAAATTACAAGTTTTTTTCAAAACTCTTAAAAATATATCTGGTCTTATGGGCAGTGTTAATATCCCTAGAACCCCAAAATTAGGCACTAGCTCATGACAACGACCATAAAATACGAAAATGGCGACTTTTGGTCATATCTCTCAAACATCTATCGGGTCTTATGGTCGCTCTAAATCGCCCTAGAACCCTAAAACTTTGGTCAATAGCACATTAAACGGCCATAAAACGCAAACACAACATGTTTTTTTAGAACTCTCAAACATGTATTGATGAGGATATGCCTACCGGGGTATACCCAGCAGGACGTTTCCGACCGGCCCACGAACTGGCGAGTGGGCCTGCAAGATGGCGACTGGATCAAGACCTGGCGTGGATCCAAGCGACTAGAAGCTGAAGGCCCAGGAGAGTAGATAGGCCTAGTCGGATTAAGTTAAACGAGTACCGAGACCTTAATAGATTCGGTTGAGATTTCTAAACCCTAGGGAGGGTGAGTCTATATAAACCTCCCTACATGGCGTGTAGACGTACGTTCCATCATCCACCCAAGCGACTCGCCGCCTAGCCGTCGAGCTCGCCCCATTGTATCTCCAACATAACACAATCTAGCAGGAGTAGGTCTTTACCCTCCGGGGGGCCGAACCTGGGTAAAACCTTGTGTCTCCGCCCTCATCTTGCACCACAGATGGCTGGCCGCCCTTTCCCTTCGTTCTACTATTCGCTGCCCATTGCAGATCTGCCGTGGTCTTTCCCACGACAGTGGCGCCCACCGTGGGGCCTGGCCGGTGTTCTGCGGCGAGATCCAATCTGCCCATCAACGAGTCGGTCGCCACCGGCCGCATGATAGCGATCGGTGAGAGGCTCCAGATCTTGCCGAGCAGCTACGTCCCGACGACGCGACCCGTCACGCATAGCATGATCTTTCCAGTTGGCACGATCAGCCTCTTCGTCGGCCTCACCGACGTCATCGTCTCGAGGACTCGGCTCGCACCCGCGAGTCGCCGCCACGCGATCGGCTCTCCGAGAGCCAGGTCCGCACGATCCATCGCCTTGTCTCCGAGTACAACTCGGCCCACAGCAACGTGGCCGAAAACTCCGCGGCCGCGGAAGACGCGGCCCTCAACGACGACGCCGACTCGGCGACCCCGGCGTCACTCGCCGGATCCATCACCGCGGCCTCGCCCGCAGGCTCCATCACCCAGGTCTCCAACGTGGGAGACTTCGAGGATCCCTCCATCCTCGGGATCTTCGACTTCGACTCCGGGTCGGAAAACTCCGCCGATCTCCGCGACGGGACCGGTCGCCACGCCGCGACCTACATGGCGACCGACACTGATCCGCCGGAGGATCCCTTCTCCACCCCGATCCCTCCTAACGCCACGACAACGGAGGTCGAGGAACTCCGCCTGAAGCTGGCGGAGGCAGTCCGCAAGGAGCAAGCCGAGCGCAAAAATTTTCGCCTCGAGCAGGTGACGACGCAGGAGGTGTCGCGCTACCACCAGCAGCGAATCAGGTCGCGCTTGAACCCCACCGTCCAGGGGCGCACCCTGAACTTCGACGACGAGAACGACACGGCCCGCGTGGCCGAGCGCGCGATCTACGATAATGCGCCATCAGGAGGAAGCGCCCGGCCCCCACCAGGGTCGATGGCGAACGGCGCCCACCTCCACCCAACCGCACACCCCCCAGGGATCAGCCGCAGATAGTGGTCTCCTCACGGGAGCGAGACGCGAACGGCCTACCACTGTTCTCCACCCCGATGGACAACCTCGTGGCATGTCGAGCAGTGGCCGACAACATCACGTCCACCGGTGACGGCGCCCTACAGATCCAGTACGTCAGGGCCCTGCTCGCAAAGGCGGTCGAGAAACAAAACGCAGGCGCCGACTCGCAGGGACGGGTGTACTCGCGTTCGTCGGGCAGCAAAGCGGCCTCAAGCGGCCGCCCATTGGCGGCAGACACCCTCAATTGCCCGCCACCCGAACCGCTGCAGCTCCAACACCGACCCGCGAACGCGGCACTCTCCACCAACGACCCCAGGCCAGCGACCAACTTTGTCGCCGCCAACGGTCAGCCCGTCGACGCCCGCACCCACATCATCAACAACCAAAGCTGGCGAGCCCGACGACCTGTGACACACCCTAACCAATCGCCGCGACGGCGAGCCAATGGGGTCGCTAAGCCGACTCGAGCCCTGGTGCTTCAGACTGATGATCCGAGGCGAAAAATACCTGGCGAACTTCAAAGCGCCGAAGGAAATAGAGAAGTACGACCCCTCGTACGACCCTTCCGTGTGGCTGGACACCTACCTCATGGCAATGGGGATCGCTAGCCACACTGACCTGCTAGCCGCCCGTTACCTCCCCCTGATGATGGAGGGAACATGCAGGCAGTGGATCAACACCCTTCCTCAGGATAGCATCGACTCTGGGAAGAGATGCGAGATGCCTTCGTCAGGCACTTCGAATGCTCCTACACGCGCGCCACCACCATCGAGGACCTGGAATGATGCGTCCAGGGACCCCGCGAGTCGACCGGCAACTGGGTCCAGCGGTGGCAAGAACTATGGTACAACGCGGTCGGCATCCACCCGGACACCGCAATCCACTGCTTCAAGACCTCGTGCCGCTACGAGCCCCTGGTCGCCAAGCTCAAACGACACTCCCGCACGCTCGAAAACATACCGGATCTCCTCGAGATCGCCAAGATATACGCGGAGGAAGACCCAAACCAGGAAACCGACGACGAGTCGGGAGGCCAATGCCACACGAGCGGCAACGACAACTGACGACGGTCCGACCTACGCTATAGCAACACTCGCCTCACCGGCAAGCGCCGCAGTGACGGGCGAGTCGACCTCGTCGCCAACGCCGGGCACGCGCAGCGCGAGCCCAAGAGCTTTCGCCGCGACGGAGGGCAACGCCGCGACGGCGGCAATTACAAGGCGAAACAAAGGTTCGACCCCGCGGCCCTCGTTAACCAACCTTGTGCGTTTCACAGCAGGGAAGGGAAGCCCGCCACACACACGACCGCCGACTGCCACTCTCTCAAGGAGATCGAGAAGGCACACCGAGCGTGGGAGGACCCCGACAACAACCCGCCAAACGGCGGAAAATTCGGCAGTGTGGCCGGCTCGCTCCACACCTTCACAGGTGTCAACACGAAGCGCGAGAAGAAGGTCATCGCCCGCGCCGTCGCCGTCAACGCGGTGGCCCAGGTGGACGTTCCCCAGTTCCTCAACTGGTCGGAGCAGCCCATCACCTGGAGTCGCCAGGACCACTCGCCACGCATCGAGTATCCGGGCCGAGTCGCCCTGGTGGTCAAACCCAAGGTGGGAGACTACTGTCTCCCCAAGACATTGATGGACGGCGGCAGCTCCATCAACATCCTGTACCTGGACACCTTCAGGCGACTACGGCTCCCGCAGTCGATGGTCGAAACGACCTACACCACGTTCCACGGCATCGTCCCCGGTCGGAAGGCGTATCCGATCGGCAAGGTCACGCTGCCAGTCACCTTCGGCACACCAGCAAACTTCCGCACCGAGCGGATCGTCTTCGAGCTGGTACCCTTCGACAACCCCTACCACTGCGTCCTGGGGCGCCAGGCGTTCGCCAAGTTCATGGCAGCGCCCCACTACGCGTACAACGCGATGAAGCTCCCCGGGCCGCGCGGCGTCATCACCGTCAACGGCGACCCCGACATGGCCACCGAGTGCGAGGCCAAAGGAGCCGAACTCGCCGATGCCGTCATTGCGGCAGAGACCAACCACGCCGACGGGCTCGCCAAATATGCGAGCGGGGTCAACAACGACGACCCCACCATACTTAAGAAGCCCAATTCGGAGGGCGCCAACACCTCAGCCTTCGAGGCAACGACGCACACCCGCACCGTCGAGTTGGTCCCAGGCGACTCCAGCCAGACGGTGACGATCGGGACGGGCTTGAGCCCAGCCTAGGAAGGCGCGCTCATCGAGTTCCTCCGTGAGAACAGGGACATCTTCACATGGAAGCGCTCTGACATGCCTGGTGTCCCTAGGGAACTCGCTGAGCACAAACTAAACGCCGACCCCAAAGTGCGACCCGTCAAGCAGTCGCTGCGGCCCTTCAATTAAGAGCGCCGCCGAGCTATCGCCGAGGAGGTGCAGCGTCTACTCGCTGCAGGCTTCATCCGGCCAATCAAATACTCCAAGTGGCTGGCAAACCCAGTCCTAGTCGAGAAGAAAAATGGGACCTGGAGGATGTGTATCGACTACACAAACTTTAACAGCGCCTGCCCGAAGGAGCAATTCGTCCTCCCGCGGATCGACCAAATAATCGACTCCACAGCGGGCTCAGAGTCGCTGTGTTTCCTCGACGCCTACTCTGGGTACAACCAGATCAAGATGGCGTTGAGGACGAGGAGAAGATGGCGTTCATCACGCCATTCGGGGCCTTCTGCTACACCGCCATGACCTTCAGCCTCAAGAACGCCGGGGCAACTTACCAGCGGTGCATGCAGGAATGCCTTGCGAGCCAAATTGTCCGCAACATCTACGTCTACATCGACGACGTGGTAGTAAAGTCCGCTCTCCAAGGCGATCTACTCGCTGACCTGGCAGAAACATTCACCAACCTGCGGAAATACAAGATAAAGCTAAACCCAGGCAAATGCACCTTCGGTGTACCAGCAGGGCAACTACTGGGGTACGTCGTCTCCAAGCGGGGGATCGAGGCGAACCCCACCAAGATCGACATGATCGCTCGACTCGGCAAACCCGAGTGCCTGCGCGACGTCCAGAAGCTGGCCGGGCGAGTCGTGGCTCTCAGCCGCTTCATCTCCCGATTGGGCGAAAAGGCGATGCCCCTATACCGCCTGATGCGAAAGAACCCCACCTTCCAGTGGGATAAGGAGGCGGACGACGCACTCCGCGACCTCAAGAAGGTGCTACTCGCAGCACCACTACTCGCCGCCCCCATCGACAAAGAACCCATGCTGGTCTACGTCGCGGCTTCCGAGCGCGTCGTCAGCGCCGTCATGGTCGTCGAGCGGCCGGAGGAAGGAAAGGAGCGCCCGGTACAGCGACCGGTGTACTACATCAGCGAGGTCCTCACCGAGTCGTGCCAGCGGTACCCGCAATACCAGAAACTGGTATACGCAGTCTTCAGAGCACAGCGGCGACTGCCGCACTACTTTCAGGAGCATCCGATCACGGTCATCTCCTCAGCACCGTTGCAGGACATCATCCGCAACCGTGAGGCGACCGGGCGAGTCGCCAAGTGGGCCGTCGAAATCGGCTTCCACAACATCAAGTACGAGCCACGAAAAGCGATCAAGTCGCAGGCTCTCGCGGACTTCATCGCCGACTGGGAAGAGGCCCAGCAGTCGGAAAAGCTGCCATACCTCCACTACCGGAGCCTGCACTTCGACGGCTCCAAGAACGCAGACGGCGCAGGAGCAGGGATCGTGTTGACTTCCCCGAAGGGCGACAAGCTCCGCTACGTCCTCTGCCTCGACTTCACCCCCTGCACCAACAACATGGCCGAGTACGAGGCACTACTCCACGGCATGCGAGCTGCCAAGGAAATGAACGTCAACCGCCTACGCTGCTACGGAGATTCCGACCTCGTCGCCGGACAAGTCGCTGGCACCTGCGACGCCGTCTCCCCCACCATGGCGGCGTACCGCCACGCAGTGGACAAGCTGGGCGGACACTTCGCAGGCTACTCCGTCGAATGGATCAACCGGCGGAAGAACGAGGAGGCCGACACACTCTCTCGCATCGGGTCGGCTCGACTCGCACCACCCGCCGGCGTATTCCTCGACACGATCACCAAACCGCCAGTCTCTCCCCCAAGGGAGATCGACATCGGAGTCCCGCCGCAGCCATAGGCAGCCCTGGTCGCACTCATCGCCGAGCCAGACGACTGGACCAAGCCGTACATCGCCTACCTGGAGGCCGGCACCTTGCCGGCGGACGAGTTAGACGCCCGGATGGTTGCACGGCGATGCAAATCCTTCACCATCATTGATAGCGAGCTCCACAAGCGCAGCGTGACCGGCGTGTTCCAACGCTGCGTCCAACCCGCTGAAGGACGCAAGATCCTCCACGACATCCACTCCGGCGACTGCGGCCACCATGCCGGAGCCTGCTCTCTGGTCGCAAAAGCTATGCGGCATGGTTTCTACTGGCCCACCGCACACGCCGACGCCGTCGACATCGTCCAGCGGTGCGCCGGGTGCCAGAAGTACGCCAACCAGACACACGTTCCGAGCTCAGCGCTAAAGACAATCCCCATCACTTGGCCATTCGCCGTGTGGGGTATGGACATGGTAGGCCCTTTCAAAAAGGCCCCCTCCGGCTTCACCCACCTCCTGGTCGCAGTCGACAAATTCACAAAGTGGGTGGAGGCCAAGCCAGTCCGGAAATGCGACGGGAAGACCGCTACCAAATTCCTACGCGAGCTCATATATCGCTACGGGTTCCCAAACAGCATCATCACGGACAACGACACCAACTTCGCCAAAGGGGCCATGGCCGAGTTCTGCGAGGAACACCACATCCGGCTCGACCTCGCGTCAGTCGCCCACCCGGAGTCCAACGGCCAGGCGGAACGGGCAACCAGAGCATCCTCCACGGCCTGAAGCCGCGGCTCCAAGTACCACTCGAGCGCACCGCCGGGTGCTGGGTCGAGGAGCTACCCTCCGTCATCTGGGGTATCCGCACCTCAGTTAACAGGTCGACAGGGTTCACCCCCTTCTTCATGGTGTACGGCGCCGAGGCAGTCATGCCCACCGACCTCGAGCACGACTCGCCAAGGGTCGTCCACTACACGGAGGCCGCGAACGAACTCGCACGTCAGGACGGAGTCGATCAACTCGATGAGGCACGCGACCTAGCTCGCTCTCGCACTGCCATCTACCAGCAAGGACTCCGCCGCTACCATAGCCGGCGGGTGAAAACTCGCACCTTCTAGGAAGTCGACCTGGTGCTACGACTCATCCAGGACAGGAAGGGCATGCACAAGCTCTCCCCCCCATGGGAGGGACCATTCGCCATCGGGCGAGTACTCGGCAACGACGCCTACTACCTCATCGACGTCCACGGGGACGGCAAACTCGACGTCAAGCGACCATTGAATGTAAACCTCCTACGGAAGTTCTACTCCTAGAACTCCAGATATGTATCCTCCAGTCGCTATGAAATAAAACATATTGGTTACCGCAAATTGCGTCTACTCTCCGTGTCTTGTGCCACTCGCACTCGTAGTTACAGCACCAAGCTAACTACAGGAGTCAACCTCTGGTACAGCGATCGGCATGGCCAAGTAGTGCGCTACAAGGGCATTGGGTTACCCCAGGTCTTGTAACGTCCACGAAAAACGTCTACCCGGAGCCCCATTGGAGTCGCCTAGCTCGACTGGCTTAACGAGCCAAGACAACTGCCTTTGCTCCTCATAGCGACCATGATCCTCCGCATCCTCGACACAGCGACTCGAACGGCCAAGTACCACGCTCGCGGACTGACGACCAGTTCAGCGCGAGCGGCTAGGGAAAACGCCAAGTATGAGAGCATGCCCAGGACTCGCCATGCGACTGACCCGTCGGTCCAGGCAGGAGTGATGCGCTTACTCTAACGCGATCAGTCCTCACCCACCCTAGAGTTGCGCCTAGAACAACCAAGTACCACGCTCGGGGACTCGGTTACCCGACCTCGTTCGCGCAAGGGAAAACGGTGAAGTACAGAGAACTCATGGGAGTCGCCTTGCGACTGGCTTTCCAAGCTCGGGCGAGTCGACCACAAACACAAAAACAAACGAGGTGAACCCCATAAAAAGGGCGGACGTGCTCGGGGACTCGTTCAACCCTCAATCTCAAATGCAAATCAAATCACAAAATAACACAATATCTCATCATAGCATGTCACAATTTTCACAAAGTACAAAGTATGCCCAACGGCAGAACTGCTACTAACGCCCCAGGGCACAATGTTTTACTCCACAGGCTTCGACGTCGACTCGCCGCCACCCTTGCGATTGCGAATGAAGGGAGTGTACGGGTTTGACGGGTATGTCGTCAGCTCACCCGCCATCGCCGCGCGAAAGGGCTGCTCGATCTTGAAGTCCCGGTGCTGCGGCTCGGGGTCGTTGGGCGCAACGATCGTCTCTTGATAAGGAAGGAGGTCGCCCATCGCCCAGACGCGATCAGAGTACACTGCGACGCGGTCCGTCAGCTTTAGCACCTCAGCGATCTCCACCGAGCCCATCGACGACGGGTAGCCACTCGTCACGTCGTCGAGATCGAAGTCTTCCGGGAAGTGGGCGAGCCCAAGGCTAAGCGCCGTCGCCGCCCCACGCCGGAACGCCGACCGCGTCATGAACTCGACGACTGATGGCGCCTTCTCCAAGTACCGCCACACTTCGACGAGGTCGCTGGGAATCACTTCCGTGGGCGACATCTCTTGAAGATACGCCCGAATACAAGTCGCGGACAGCGTGGCCGAGTCGACCAGAGTGGCCACGCACTGTCGCGCGTCGAACGACTGCGCCTCTTCCGCGCTATCAATAATCCGACCTGTGGACAGGAGGGGTAGTGAGTACATCAAAGATTACACAATGGAAATATTATAGGCAGAGGCGGCACACATACCAATCAAAGGACGGGAGAGCTCCGTGATGAAGTTTTGAAGAGAGGAGTAGTCGTCTTGAAGCCCAGCAACAAGGGCGTCAGAGACCTTACGCTCCTCAGCGGCGGCTGTAACGGCAGCCTTGGCTCGCCCATCCGCTGAGCTCGCCTCCTCCTTCGCGTCCGCAAGCTCGCGCTCAAGGTTGGCAATCCGCTTCTCCGCCAAACTCAACGCAGATTGCGCCGCCGTCAGCTCACTCGCCGGGACAAGGCCCTGGCGAACCTCTTCTGCCTTCGCATCAATCACCTGGTGTCCCTTGTTTTCCTCTTGAACGTCGACAAGGTCCTTCTCCGCGCGACACTTTGCAGCAAGTCGGTCGGCTGATTCATGCTGCAAACCCTGTGCAAAAGTCAAACAGTTAACAAAAGCGAAATCTTAAGTGCCCACCCGCTGAAATTCAGCGACTGGACACTCAGGGACTGGAGATCAAAAATCCTAAGTGCTGACCCGCTGAAATTCAGCAACTGGACACTCGGGGACTGGCGATCAAAAGCGCCCACCCGCTGAAATTCAGCGAATGCGCACTCGGGGACTGGGCGCAAGAAATAAAAGCAAAGCACCAAAAGAATCTGACCACTGCAATTCAGTGGCCCGATCCTCGGGGACTGGACATACCTGGATAGCTGCGCCCAGCATGCCATGAAGTTGTAGTGCGTCCATGGATGTGAGAAGAGCCGGAGTGTGCCCGCGACGCTGCTCGACCTCTGTTTCGGCGACCCCAGGTGCGCGGATCGATGGCGTGGTACCACTCGCCGTGGCCGCTCTGGCCATGAGGCGGGGAAAGGTCGCGATGGATGCGCCGGCACCAAAAGAGGCCAGATCGGCCATCCCAGGCGAGGAAGCACCCTCCTTAGTCGCCGAGGCCGCCCCTGCCACAGGATCACTCGGAGCAATCGTCGTGTCGTCAGACACCGTGACGACTTCATCGCTCTTGGCCTTCTTGGTACTGCCCATGGGGGCAGCGACCTCGTCAGCCTTCCTCTTCTGAGAAGGGTCCTCCTCGGCGGAGACTGGTGGCACCTTGGCCACGGACGGGTGGCCTATCTTCTTAACCCCAGTCCTACAAATCGATTACATGAGCAAAGTGGTTCAAGTACAACGAAAAATAAAGCAGGTGAATAAAACTCACTTGGCAACTGGTATGAACCGCAGCCCTGTGCGGATGCTAGCCGGCTTCTCCAGTTTGGGGCCCAGCTGCCGACTGAGGCCCATCTCCAGGACGTCATGCGCCCAAGACACAGACGGCCTCTTCGTCGACGAGGCCGCGAGAGGAGCCTCCGCAACATTTTCGGCAGGACCTCTCCTGGGAGGCGAAGCTGCCGCGGCTGGAGCGACCCCCGACCTAGAGACTAGGGAGAATGGGGGAGGCATTGAGGCCAGAGGCACCTCACTCAGGACGGCGGTGACATCCGGTGCTGCCATCATCTGTGGCGCTTCATCCTTGGCCAGGCTGGTGCCGTCGGAGCTGCTCGCCGAATGAGGCGGAGATGCCTGCCTTGCCGGCTTTGTCTTCCTCTTCGGAGGGGCCTTCACCTCCTTCTTCTTCTTATTCTTCTTCGACGGAGTGGCCTCGCAGCACGAGGTGAGCTCGGGAAGATCGTCGTCGTCATCATCATGACGTTCGAGGCTTCTGCTCGCTTCGAGTTCACGCTGACGCTGTCCGCGAGTTTTGAGAACCAGCGGGGCGACCTCTTCCTCGGACTCATCGTCGTCGCCGCTCCTGTCACTCTCGACGCCGCCCCGTGCAGGAGGCGATTCGCCCCCCTCCTGGACGGACGAGCTCGAATTCTCGTCGTCCGCGGGTGGAAGCCACCCTTCCACCACTTGAAATAACTGCAATAGGCATAAGACAATATCAGTATAACCGCGACAACATCAACTGCGAGTGCGAATGATAGAAAGATGACTTACCGTCGGGGCTGGATGCTTCGCGGTATAGGGGGCGACCCCGGCCTTCGCATCCAGGTACACCGCCTGGGTGATCTTCTTCAACGCTAGGATGTAGTCTTCGACTTTCCACTCGACGAGGCAGGATTTCGTCGAGTCCTCCCCGCCCCTGTACTCGTACATATAATGGTCACGGCAGGCCAGAGGAACGAGTCGCCGTCCGAGCCAGCAGTTGTACAAGTTGATGGTCTGAAGACCTTTCTTCTTCAGGCCGCGGATGGTGTGAAGCATCTCGTCCACGACCATTTGCTGGTCTGTTGGAAGCTTGCTGACTTGGAGTCGGCGCGCTTCGGGCCGGTCGACGGAGTATCTTGGAATCGCCACCTCGCCGTCTGGAGTCGCCTCGGAAACGTAAAACCAAGATTTCTTCCACTCGCTCGCCGCCTTGGCGGGTAGCATCAGATCAAAAAAGGAGGCCTTCGACTTCAATTGAAACGTCAAGCCACCCGCGGCAAGCATTGGGCCGCCTGCTTCTTCGCGACTGATCCTCCCGTGGAACAGATCTTGCCACAGGGGGAAATAGGGCCTGCAGCCCAGATAGCACTCGCAGAACGCCATGAAAATGGCGAGCTGCTCGATGCTATGCGGGCCTAGGTCTGATGGCTGGATCCCGTAGAAGGCACAGAAGCGCCAGAAGAAGAGAGATGTGGGGAATCCCAGCCCCCGTTCCAGGTGGCTGGTGAAGCAGACGAATTCTCCCTCGCGCGGGTCCGGAGTCACCTCTCCGGCCACAGGGATGCGCCACCTTCCGGCGCGCAGGATCCCGGCCTCCTCGAAGGACGCCAATAGCGCTCTCGTACACTTGGACCTGCCCCATAGTTCGGTGGAGGGGACCATTGGCGGAGAGGTTCATGGAGGTCGGAGGTTTTGGATCAACTGGATCGTGATGCGGGAGAAACGGAGGTGCGCGCAATCAGAAGAAATGACAAGGAGATGGTTCTCAGATCGCCTACCATTCCCTTTATATAGCGGTTGTTACCCGCCAAATCAGGGAGCCTTACTACACGGTGATTACGCCAAAAGTTACCGTTGGATTACCCCAACGACTAGTTTTTACTGCGTTCGACGGTCCAACTTCAGCCGCTCGGCTCGCCGACCCAATCACTACAACAGTGACTAAGTATTTCGCCGACCCGTTCGCCGAGCTGCGAACAAAATGACTAGTTTTTTCCTTTATTTAGGAGCCCGCCACCGATTCGACTGGGTGTCCGCATTGGACCTGTATGCTCCGACTGCTAGCAACCACCTGCGCCCAATCGACGACGGCCTCGGGGACTACTGATGAGGATATGCCTACCGGGGTATACCCAACAGGACGTTTCCGACCAGCCCACGAACTGGCGAGTGGGCCTGCAAGACGGCGACTAGATCAAGACCTGGCGTGGATCCAAGCGACTGGAAGCTAAAGGCCCAGTAGAGTAGATAGGCCCAGTCGGATTAAGTTAAACGAGTACCGAGACCTTAACAGATTCGGTTGAGATTTGTAAACCCTAGGGAGGGTGAGTCGATATAAACCTCCCTACAGGGCGTGTAGACGTACGTTCCATCATCCACCCAAGCGACTCACTGCCTAGCCGTCGAGCTCGCCCCATTGTATCTCCAACATAATACAATCTAGCAGGAGTAGGTCTTTACCCTCCGAGGGGCCGAACGTGGGTAAAACCTTGTGTCTCCGCCCTCATCTCGCACCGCAGATGGCTGGCCGCCCTTGCCCTTCGTTCTACTACTCGCTGCCGATTGCAACATCTGCCGTGGTCTTTCCCACGACATGTATCATGAATTACGGTCGTTGTAAATAGCTTTGGAACTCAAAAAATGTGGGCAATTGCTCATCAAAACTGCCATAAAATGCCAAAACGACCACTTTTTGGTCATATCCAGCAAAACATGTATAGGGTCTTATGGTCATTGTAAATAGCCCTGCAACCCCAAAAAAGGTAAGCAATAGCTCATGAAAACAACCATGTATCGCGAAAACGACGAGTTTTTGGTCATATATCTCAAACATGTATTAAGTCTGACGGGCCATGCAAATATCCTTGGAACCCCAAAACAGTGGGCAATAGCTCACAAAAATGCCCATATAACACGAAAACTACGAGTTTTTGGTCATAACTCTCAAACATGTTTCTAGTCTTACGGGCCACGGAAATCGCCTTGGAACCCCCAAAAATGTGGGCAAAAGATCATAAAAATGGCCATAAAACACGAAAACTACGAGTTTTTGTCATAACTCGAAAAAGATGGTCGTTGTAAATACCCCTAGAACACAAAAAATGTGGGTAATAGCTCATGAAAACAACCATCAGACACGAAAACGATGAGTTTTTGGTCATATCTCTCAAACATATATCGGGTCTTACGGTCCACCCACATCGCTTTGGAACCCCCAAACCGTGGGCAATAGCACATGAAAATGGACATAAAACGGGAAAACGACAAGTTTTTGTAATAACTCTAAACATGTATCGGGAGTTACGGTCGTTGTAAATAGCCCTGTAACCTCAAAACTATGGGTAATAGCTAATCAAAATGGCCATAAAATGAGAAAACGACCACTTTTTGGTCATATCTCTCAAACATGTATCTGGTCTTACGGGCCACAAAAATCTCCTTGGAACCACAAAACTATGGGCAATATCTCATAAAAACGTCCATAAAACATGAAAATGACAAGTTTTTTTGTCATAACTCTCAAACATATATCGTCTCCTACAGTCATTGTAAATTGCCCTAGAACTCAAAAACCGTGGGCAATAGCTCATGAAAACGGCCTTATAACACGAAAACAAAGAGTTTGTTGTCATATCTCTGAAATATATACCGAGTCTTGTGGGCCGTGCAAATCGCCCTGGAACACCAAAACTATGGGCAATAGCTCATGAAAACGGTCATAAAATGCGAAAATAACGAGTGTTCTGTCATAACTTGCAAAACATGTATCGGGTCTTGCAATCATTGTAAATATCCCTAGAACCCCAAAACTGTGAGCAATATCTCATGAAAACGGCCATAAAACATGAGAACGACAAGTTTTTGTCATAACTCTCAAATATCTATCAAGAGTTATGGTCGTTGTAAATAGCCCGAGAAGACCAAAACTATGGGCAATATCTCATGAAAACGACCATAAAACGCAAAAATGACCACTTTTTTCTGATACTCTCAAACATGTTTCTGGTCTTACAGGTCACGAAAATCGCCTTGGAACCCCAAAAAACGAGAAAATGACCACTTTTTTGGTCATATCTCAACCATGTATTGGGTCTTACGGTCGTTGTAAATTGTTCTTGAACCCCAAAACTGTGGACAGTAGCTCATGAAAACGGCCATAAAATGTGAAAATGACCACTTTTTGGTCATATCTCTCAAACATGTATCTGGTCTGACGGGCCACGAAAATCGGCTTGGACCTCAATACTGTGGGCAATTTCTCATAAAAATGGCCATAAAACATGAAAACGATGAGTTTGTGGTCTTAACTCTCAAACATATATCAGGTCTTAAGATCGTTGTAAATAGTCTCGAACCCCAAAACTATGGGCAATAGCTCATGAAAACAACCGTAAAACACGAAAACGATGATTTTTTGTCATATCTCCCAAACATATATTGGGTCTTACGGGCCACGAAAATTTCCTTGGAACATGAAAATGTGGGCAATTGCTCATGAAAACGGCCATAAAACCCGAGAAAGACAAGTGTTTGGTCATAAATCGCAAGACATGTGTCGGGTCTTACGGTCATTAAATAGCCCTAGAAACCGAAAACTGTGGGCAATAGCTCATGAGAACGGCATAAAACGTGAATACCACGAGTGTTGGTCATAACTCGCAAGTACTATATCGGGTCTTATGGTTGTTATAAATATCCGTGGAACCTAGTCAATACCTAATGAAAATGATCATCATACGTAAAAACGACAAGTTTTTTCATAACTCTTAAAGATGTATTAGGTCTTATGGGCATTGTTAATAGCCCTAGAACCCCAAAAATTGGGCAATAGGTCATGACAACGACCATAAAATACGAAAATGGCGATGTTCGGTCATATCTCTCAAACATCTATCGGGTCTTATGGACGCTCTAAATCACCCTAGAACCTTATAACTTTGGTCAAGAGCACATCAACGGCCATAAAACGCAAACACGACGAGTTTTTCAAAACTCTCAAATATGTATCATTACTCACGGTCGTTCTAAATAGCTCTGGAACTCAAAAAAAATGTGGAAAATTGCTCATCAAAACTGCCATAAAACGCGAAAACAACCACTTTTTGGTCATATCCAGCAAAACATGTATAGGGTCTTATGGTCATTGTAAATAGCCCTATAACCCCCAAAAGCGTGAGCAATAGCTCATGAAAACAACCATATATCGCGAAAACGACGAGTTTTTGGTCATATATCTCAAACATGTATTAAGTCTGACAGGACATGCAAATATCCTTGGAACCCCAAAATAATGGGCAATAGCTCACAAAAATGCCCATATAACATGAAAACTACGAGTTTTTTGGTCATAACTCTCATACATGTTTCTGCTCTTATGGGCCACGAAAATTTCCTTTGAACCCCAAAAATGTGGGCAAAAGCTCATAAAAACGGCTATAAAACACGAAAACGACGAGTTTTTGTCATAACTCGCAAAACATGGTCATTGTAAATAGACCTAGAACACAAAAAAAATGTGGGCAATAGCTCATGAAAACAACCATCAGACACGAAAACGATGAGTTTTTGGTCATATCTCTCAAACATATATCGGGTCTTACGGTCCACCCACATCGCCCTAGAACCCCCAAACCGTGGGCTGCACATGAAAATGGACATAAAACGGGAAAACGACGAGTTTTTGTAATAACTCTAAACATGTATCGGGAGTTACGGTCGTTGTAAATAGCCCTGGAACCTCAAAACTAAGGGCAATAGCTAATCAAAATGGCCATAAAATGCGAAAACGACCACTTTTTGGTCATATCTCTCAAACATGTATCTGGTCTTACAGGCCACAAAAATCTCCTTGGACCATAAAACTGTGGGCAATATCTCATAAAAACGTCCATAAAACAAGAATGACAAGTTTTTTTGTCATAACTCTCAAACATATATCGTCTCGTACAGTCATTGTAAATTGCCCTAGAACTCAAAAACCATGGGCAATAGCTCATCAAAAACGGCCTTATAACACGAAAATAACGAGTTTGTTGTCATATCTCTCAAATATATACCAAGTCTTGTGGGCCGTGCAAATCGCCCTGGAACGCAAAACTATGGGCAATAGCTCATGAAAATGGTCATAAAATGCGAAAATAACGAGTGTTCTGTCATAACTTGCAAAACATGTATCGGGTCTTGCAATCATTGTAAATATCCCTAGAACCCCAAAACTGTGAGCAATATCTCATGAAAACGGCCATAAAACACGAGAACGACAAGTTTTTGTCATAACTCTCAAACATCTATCAGAGTTATGGTCGTTGTAAATAGCCCGAGAAGAACAAAACTATGGGCAATAGCTCATGAAAACGACTATAAAACGCAAAAATGACCACTTTTTTCTGATACTCTCAAACATGTTTCTGGTCTTACGGGTCACGAAAATCGCCTTGGAACCCTAAAAAACGCGAAAATGACCACTTTTTTGGTCATATCTCTCAAACATGTATTGGGTCTTACGGTCGTTGTAAATTGTTCTTGAACCCCAAAACAGTGGGCAATAGCTCATGAAAACGACCATAAAATGTGAAAATGACCACTTTTTGGTCATATCTCTCAAACATGTATCTGGTCTGACGGGCCACGAAAATCGGCTTGGACCTCAAAACTGTGGGCAATTTCTCATAAAAATGGCCATAAAACATGAAAATGATGAGTTTGTGGTCTTAACTCTCAAACATATATCAGGTCTTAAGATCGTTGTAAATAGTCTCGAACCCCAAAACTATGGGCAATAGCTCATGAAAACAACCGTAAAACACGAAAACGATGATTTTTTGTCATATCTCCCAAACATATATTGGGTCTTATGGGCCACGAAAATTGCCTTGGAACATGAAAATGTGGGCAATTGCTCATGAAAACGGCCATAAAACCCGAGAACGACAAGTGTTTGGTCATAAATCGCAAGACATGTGTCGGGTCTTACGATCATTGTAAATAGCCCTAGAAACCCAAAACTGTGAGCAATAGCTCATGAGAACGGCATAAAACATGAATACCACGAGTGTTGGTCATAACTCGCAAGTACTATATCGGGTCTTATGGTTGTTATAAATATCCGTGGAACCTAGTCAATACCTAATGAAAATGATCATCAAACGCAAAAACGACAAGTTTTTTCATAACTCTTAAAGATGTATCAGGTCTTATGGGCATTGTTAATTGCCCTAGAACCCCAAAAATTGGGCAATAGCTCATGACAATGACCATAAAATACGAAAATGGCGTTGTTCGGTCATATCTCTGAAACATCTATCGGGTCTTATGGACGCTCTAAATCGCCCTAGAACCCTATAACTTTGGTCAAGAGCACATCAACGACCATAAAACGCAAACACGACGAGTTTTTCAGAACTCTCAAACATGTATCATTACTCACGGTCGTTCTAAATAGCTCTGGAACTCAAAAAAAATGTGGAAAATTGCTCATCAAAACTGCCATAAAACGCGAAAACGACCACTTTTTGGTCATATCCAGCAAAACATGTATATGGTCTTATGGTCATTGTAAATAGCCCTATAACCCCCCAAAAGCGTGAGCAATAGCTCATGAAAACAACCATGTATCGCGAAAACGACGAGTTTTTGGTCATATATCTCAAACATGTATTAAGTCTGACAGGACATGCAAATATCCTTGGAACCCCAAAATAATGGGCAATAGCTCACAAAAATGCCCATATAACATGAAAACTACGAGTTTTTTGGTCATAACTCTCAAACATGTTTCTGGTCTTACAGGCCACGAAAATTGCCTTGGAACCCCAAAAATGTGGGAAAAAGCTCATAAAAACGGCTATAAAACACGAAAACGACGAGTTTTTGTCATAACTCGTAAAACATGGTCATTGTAAATAGACCTAGAACACAAAAAATGTGGGCAATAGCTCATGAAAACAACCATCAGACACGAAAACGATGAGTTTTTGGTCATATCTCTCAAACATATATCGGGTCTTACGGTCCACCCACATCGCCCTGGAACCCCCAAACCGTGGGCTGCACATGAAAATGGACATAAAACGGGAAAACGACGAGTTTTTGTAATAACTCTAAACATGTATCGGGAGTTACGGTCGTTGTAAATAGCCCTGGAACCTCAAAACTAAGGGCAATAGCTAATCAAAATGGCCATAAAATGCGAAAACGACCACTTTTTGGTCATATCTCTCAAACATGTATCTGGTCTTACAGGCCACAAAAATCTCCTTGGACCATAAAACTGTGGGCAATATCTCATAAAAACGTCCATAAAACAAGAATGACAAGTTTTTTTGTCATAACTCTCAAACATATATCGTCTCCTACAGTCATTGTAAATTGCCCTAGAACTCAAAAACCATGGGCAATAGCTCATGAAAACGGCCTTATAACACGAAAATAACGAGTTTGTTGTCATATCTCTCAAATATATACCAAGTCTTGTGGGCCGTGCAAATCGCCCTGGAACGCAAAACTATGGGCAATAGCTCATGAAAACGGTCATAAAATGCGAAAATAACGAGTGTTCTGTCATAACTTGCAAAACATGTATCGGGTCTTGCAATCATTGTAAATATCCCTAGAACCCCAAAACTGTGAGCAATATCTCATGAAAACGGCCATAAAACACGAGAACGACAAGTTTTTGTCATAACTCTCAAACATCTATCAGAGTTATGGTCGTTGTAAATAGCCCGAGAAGAAAAAAACTATGGGCAATAGCTCATGAAAACGACTATAAAACGCAAAAATGACCACTTTTTTCTGATACTCTCAAACATGTTTCTGGTCTTACGGGTCACGAAAATCGCCTTGGAACCCTAAAAAAACGCGAAAATGACCACTTTTTTGGTCATATCTCTCAAACATGTATTGGGTCTTACGGTCGTTGTAAATTGTTCTTGAACCCCAAAACAGTGGGCAATAGCTCATGAAAACGGCCATAAAATGTGAAAATGACCACTTTTTGGTCATATCTCTCAAACATGTATCTGGTCTGACGGGCCACGAAAATCGGCTTGGACCTCAAAACTGTGGGCAATTTCTCATAAAAATGGCCATAAAACATGAAAATGATGAGTTTGTGGTCTTAACTCTCAAACATATATCAGGTCTTAAGATCGTTGTAAATAGTCTCGAACCCCAAAACTATGGGCAATAGCTCATGAAAACAACCGTAAAACACGAAAACGATGATTTTTTGTCATATCTCCGAAACATATATTGGGTCTTATGGGCCACGAAAATTGCCTTGGAACATGAAAATGTGGGCAATTGCTCATGAAAACGGCCATAAAACCCGAGAACGACAAGTGTTTGGTCATAAATCGCAAGACATGTGTCGGGTCTTACGATCATTGTAAATAGCCCTAGAAACCCAAAACTGTGAGCAATAGCTCATGAGAATGGCATAAAACATGAATACCACGAGTGTTGGTCATAACTCGCAAGTACTATATCAGGTCTTATGGTTGTTATAAATATCCGTGGAACCTAGTCAATACCTAATGAAAATGATCATCAAACGCAAAAATGACAAGTTTTTTTCATAACTCTTAAAGATGTATCAGGTCTTATGGGCATTGTTAATTGCCCTAGAACCCCAAAAATTGGGCAATAGCTCATGACAACGACCATAAAATACGAAAATGGCGTTGTTCGGTCATATCTCTCAAACATCTATCGGGTCTTATGGACGCTCTAAATCGCCCTAGAACCCTATAACTTTGGTCAAGAGCACATCAACGACCATAAAACGCAAACACGACGAGTTTTTCAGAACTCTCAAACATGTATCATTACTCACGGTCGTTCTAAATAGCTCTGGAACTCAAAAAAAATGTGGAAAATTGCTCATCAAAACTGCCATAAAACGCGAAAACGACCACTTTTTGGTCATATCCAGCAAAACATGTATATGGTCTTATGGTCATTGTAAATAGCCCTATAACCCCCCAAAAGCGTGAGCAATAGCTCATGAAAACAACCATATATCGCGAAAACGACGAGTTTTTGGTCATATATCTCAAACATGTATTAAGTCTGACAGGACATGCAAATATCCTTGGAACCCCAAAATAATGGGCAATAGCTCACAAAAATGCCCATATAACATGAAAACTACGAGTTTTTTGGTCATAACTCTCAAACATGTTTCTGGTCTTACAGGCCACGAAAATTGCCTTGGAACCCCAAAAATGTGGGAAAAAGCTCATAAAAACGGCTATAAAACACGAAAACGACGAGTTTTTGTCATAACTCGTAAAACATGGTCATTGTAAATAGACCTAGAACACAAAAAATGTGGGCAATAGCTCATGAAAACAACCATCAGACACGAAAACGATGAGTTTTTGGTCATATCTCTCAAACATATATCGGGTCTTACGGTCCACCCACATCGCCCTGGAACCCCCAAACCGTGGGCTGCACATGAAAATGGACATAAAACGGGAAAACGACGAGTTTTTGTAATAACTCTAAACATGTATCGGGAGTTACGGTCGTTGTAAATAGCCCTGGAACCTCAAAACTAAGGGCAATAGCTAATCAAAATGGCCATAAAATGCGAAAACGACCACTTTTTGGTCATATCTCTCAAACATGTATCTGGTCTTACAGGCCACAAAAATCTCCTTGGACCATAAAACTGTGGGCAATATCTCATAAAAACGTCCATAAAACAAGAATGACAAGTTTTTTTGTCATAACTCTCAAACATATATCGTCTCCTACAGTCATTGTAAATTGCCCTAGAACTCAAAAACCATGGGCAATAGCTCATGAAAACGGCCTTATAACACGAAAATAACGAGTTTGTTGTCATATCTCTCAAATATATACCAAGTCTTGTGGGCCGTGCAAATCGCCCTGGAACGCAAAACTATGGGCAATAGCTCATGAAAACGGTCATAAAATGCGAAAATAACGAGTGTTCTGTCATAACTTGCAAAACATGTATCGGGTCTTGCAATCATTGTAAATATCCCTAGAACCCCAAAACTGTGAGCAATATCTCATGAAAACGGCCATAAAACACGAGAACGACAAGTTTTTGTCATAACTCTCAAACATCTATCAGAGTTATGGTCGTTGTAAATAGCCCGAGAAGAAAAAAACTATGGGCAATAGCTCATGAAAACGACTATAAAACGCAAAAATGACCACTTTTTTCTGATACTCTCAAACATGTTTCTGGTCTTACGGGTCACGAAAATCGCCTTGGAACCCTAAAAAACGCGAAAATGACCACTTTTTTGGTCATATCTCTCAAACATGTATTGGGTCTTACGGTCGTTGTAAATTGTTCTTGAACCCCAAAACAGTGGGCAATAGCTCATGAAAACGGCCATAAAATGTGAAAATGACCACTTTTTGGTCATATCTCTCAAACATGTATCTGGTCTGACGGGCCACGAAAATCGGCTTGGACCTCAAAACTGTGGGCAATTTCTCATAAAAATGGCCATAAAACATGAAAATGATGAGTTTGTGGTCTTAACTCTCAAACATATATCAGGTCTTAAGATCGTTGTAAATAGTCTCGAACCCCAAAACTATGGGCAATAGCTCATGAAAACAACCGTAAAACACGAAAACGATGATTTTTTGTCATATCTCCCAAACATATATTGGGTCTTATGGGCCACGAAAATTGCCTTGGAACATGAAAATGTGGGCAATTGCTCATGAAAACGGCCATAAAACCCGAGAACGACAAGTGTTTGGTCATAAATCGCAAGACATGTGTCGGGTCTTACGATCATTGTAAATAGCCCTAGAAACCCAAAACTGTGAGCAATAGCTCATGAGAACGGCATAAAACATGAATACCACGAGTGTTGGTCATAACTCGCAAGTACTATATCAGGTCTTATGGTTGTTATAAATATCCGTGGAACCTAGTCAATACCTAATGAAAATGATCATCAAACGCAAAAACGACAAGTTTTTTTCATAACTCTTAAAGATGTATCAGGTCTTATGGGCATTGTTAATTGCCCTAGAACCCCAAAAATTGGGCAATAGCTCATGACAACGACCATAAAATACGAAAATGGCGATGTTCGGTCATATCTCTCAAACATCTATCAGGTCTTATGGACACTCTAAATCGCCCTAGAACCCTATAACTTTGGTCAAGAGCACATCAACGACCATAAAACGCAAACACGACGAGTTTTTCAGAACTCTCAAACATGTATCATTACTCACGGTCGTTTCTAAATAGCTCTGGAACTCAAAAAAAAATGTGGAAAATTGCTCATCAAAAACTGCCATAAAACGCGAAAACGACCACTTTTTGGTCATATCCAGCAAAACATGTATATGGTCTTATGGTCATTGTAAATAGCCCTATAACCCCCCAAAAGCGTGAGCAATAGCTCATGAAAACAACCATGTATCGCGAAAACGACGAGTTTTTGGTCATATATCTCAAACATGTATTAAGTCTGACAGGACATGCAAATATCCTTGGAACCCCCAAAATAATGGGCAATAGCTCACAAAAATGCCCATATAACATGAAAACTACGAGTTTTTTGGTCATAACTCTCAAACATGTTTCTGGTCTTACAGGCCACGAAAATTGCCTTGGAACCCCAAAAATGTGGGAAGAAAGCTCATAAAAACGGCTATAAAACACGAAAACGACGAGTTTTTGTCATAACTCGTAAAACATGGTCATTGTAAATAGACCTAGAACACAAAAAATGTGGGCAATAGCTCATGAAAACAACCATCAGACACGAAAACGATGAGTTTTTGGTCATATCTCTCAAACATATAATCGGGTCTTACGGTCCACCCACATCGCCCTGGAACCCCCAAACCGGGGCTGCACATGAAAATGGACATAAAACGGGAAAACCGACGAGTTTTTGTAATAACTCTAAACATGTATCGGAGTTACGGTCGTTGTAAAATAGCCCTTCAAAACTAAGGGCAATAGCTAATCAAAATGGCCATAAAATGCGAAAACGACCACTTTTTGGTCATATCTCTCAAACATGTATCTGGTCTTACAGGCCACAAAAATCTCCTTGGACCATAAAACTGTGGGCAATATCTCATAAAAACGTCCATAAAACAAGAATGACAAGTTTTTTTGTCATAACTCTCAAACATATATCGTCTCCTACAGTCATTGTAAATTGCCCTAGAACTCAAAAAACCATGGGCAATAGCTCATGAAAACGGCCTTATAACACGAAAATAACGAGTTTGTTGTCATATCTCTCAAATATATACCAAGTCTTGTGGGCCGTGCAAATCGCCCTGGAACGCAAAACTATGGGCAATAGCTCAT